>OX451735.1:850838860-852088988 GCA_948472305.1 Vicia faba | reverse complement strand
GCGACATTTCGCGAACCAGCTAAAAACAGTCAGTTCTATTTCCACCGATCACACATACTAATGTTCAAGGGAACAGTAGGACCAAGTAAAGGTTGTTGCATAATATATGCTTGGCATAATTATTGATTCTAGAAGAGTTAAGTTAAGATCATGTGGATCTTGCAAGATCAGTGAAGCACACGCCGTGTGCAATAAGAAAAGATTAAGATAAGAAGACTAACTATTTTCAAGAGTATATTTCATCTAGTGGTTGCATAATTTCTGTAAACAATTGTCATATTATCATTATTGGAAGATAACAATTTTCAATGGGAAACCATTGAAAATGGATTAAGCTCCTACGAGGATGATAGAGCTGAACCACTATATATTTGATGTACTATATTCTTTCCCATTACCTCTTAGATTTTATGTATAGTTTTGCATGCTTAGGTTTGTATCGCTTTCATAGAATAACATGATGTTAGGTTTTATCTGCTCATAGCGATTTTGTGGTTAAAACTTAGGTATGTGATAGATCTAGTCATTTGAACATTCTCTCTCACGATTATTGTTGTGTGAACTTTTATTGTTAGATTGATCATTTAATTGATCAAAATTAATTTGAGCTTTGTATGAAAATTGAATTATGATAATTGTTAAATTGCTTGTTTATGCAAATTCATATTTCTCATTGTTGTACCCCAAAATTTGCCCTCCCATTTCCTCAACATTTTCTCATCACAAGACCCTTGAAGATCAAGATCCAATTAGGGTTTCCTCTGCTCAAGACTTCTCCTTGCACAGTTGACCCAAATTAGGGTTTGTGTTTGCACAAAGAAATTTTGACCTAAAATGCCTAAGATGACTTTCATGCTTCATGTTGGACTCCCAAGTTTATCCATACCAAGTTTCATGTCTTGATTCCAAATTTTGCCCAGTCAATTGGACAGTTGACCTAGAAATCAACTGTATTGGGGAAAAAGTCAACTGTGGCCAATTGACAGTCAAATCTCATAAAAATTGACCCACATCAACATTATGAACTCACATGGACCATTTGATCAAGTTTGGATCACAATTCCACAAGAAATTTGATCAGATCATCAAAAGGGCAAAATGGTCATTTTTAGGGTTTTGACTGCACAAAGGCAATTTTTGACTGTTTGACCTAGCCAATGGCAAACCAAGCTCACATATGGACTCAAGGACCCCATGGAATTATCTTGACATGCTCAACAAGTTCAAAGGATCCCAAATACACAAGATTGATAGTTGAATTTCCCAGTCAATTGATCAATTTTGACTGTATGCTGAAAAGTCAAACTTTGACTTTTTGGTCAAAATCAAAAGTCAAGATTCATTTTTCATCAAAACATGCCAAATCATGAAACTTGTTCACCAAGAAATCAAGAAATGCAAATTAGGGTTTGAAATGGAAATTTTTCATAACTTAGAATTTTTTCTAAGTTATGAAAAACCCTAATTTTTTCCCAACTTTGCCCCACTTTCTCACCAAGATTCATTTGGATTCAAACAAAAGTCAAAACATGAAAGTTGTAGCTTGTTGCATAATCTACAACTTTGATTCACAAAGTTTTCCCAAATGAGGCTTGTATCTCAAGTTACAATTTTTGGAACAAGGGTGCCAAACCATTCTTAACTTAGTGAAATTTTGACCTTTTTAGGCAAGTTTTTTACCTAACTTCAAGACCATTTTTCATACACTTCCACTTGTAATTTCAATTTTCATTTCAAAGATAGATTGTAATACACATTCCAAGTTTTCCAAAATGTCCAAGAACTCATCAAACAACCTCATAACTTGAGAGATTCGAATTTTGCAATATGGCAAAAACTCACTTTTGAATTGGTCATGTACATGTTCATAACTTATGCCATTTTCAAGTCAGCTTAGTTTGTGCTACATTACAGGCCCTTAAACCATCCCACACTCATAAATTTAATGCCAAACCTTTGTGCCAAAGTGTTGTTCTATGAGTTCAAGCATTACATACAAGTTTAATCCATTTATGGAAAAAGTGAAATAGCCATTTTTGAAAAGTTAAGCTTTATGTCCAATTGCAAATCCACAAGTACAGATCAAAATATAATTGGCACAAGATTATGAGCATAACACACTGATCAAGGAGGAGCTTTGCAGCATGTTATGAGGGCCTCTACCTGCCTAAACCTCAAGTTGGCTTTTGTTTGCTTAAGTGTTAAGAAACATCCCATATCACAACACAACTTTGATCTCAGCATTAGGACACTTAAGAAAATATTGTATACACATTCTAATCATCCTAACCAAGCTAAAGCACGAGCCTTTCACCTCCAATACCTTCACAAACTCAGAACCACCATCAAACTGCCAAAACAGAGTGACCCCTGCAGATTGAGTTCCAACTCTCATCCCTGTCATGCTTTCTTGCTAAAAGCTCTTCACACACCTTCCCTACCATCAATGCAAGCTAACCAAAACCTAAAACACGACCTGTAATTCCTCTAACCAGTTCCACCATTTTCATTTTCTTGTTTTGCAGTTGAAGTTCTCTAGCACGATTCAAGAAGTTTCAAGACAAAGTAAAGCTTGGAATAGCATCCCTGGACCTCAAGGAAGCTATACCAATCATCACCTTGCACTGAAAGCTTCTCCATTGCCAGATACAACTTCAACTGAACAGGTAAGTTCATGAACTCGTATCTCTCTTATTAGGCATTGTTAGCTTTAGGTTTGTGAAGAAAACATGTCACATTCATAGCCCTGAACATGCCCATATAATTAGATTTCATTTATATTATGTATGCTTAGAGAATTTGATGTCTGAACTTTGAACAAAAATTAGGTTAAGAATTGGGGGAGAAGAAATTCTCTCTCATTTCTGAGAGTTAAAACATGTTCTTTATATGTGTGAATTCGTGAGAAGATGCTTAACAGTTTTGATGTTGTAAGTTTTTGCTAAAACTCAAAGAATCAGGACCTTACAATGGAAGAAAGAGGCGCGTGTTTTTTGTTCAAACAGAAGTCTGGAGGTTGAAGAAAGGTCTTCATGGGCTGGGCTTGTGTTGAATTTTCTTTTTGCACCATACATTTGCTTCTGAACCCCCTGAGCCCATTTTGTTTATTTTTAATGTTTCTTGACTTTTTCTTTTTTTGGATTGACTTACTTATTTTTTCTCATGATATTAAAAATATAAAAAATATTTTTCTCACCATTTTTGAATTTATTAGGCATTTATTTGGTTTTCTTTTAGTTTGTACATAAATAAATAAATACATATACTTTTATTTAAAATATTAAAATAGTGCAAATACATTTTTATACATTTTTATTTTATTTTACTTTCTGAAAATATTTTATAGAAAAAATACTTTTTTTTATTAAATATTAAATATTATTAATTTGTATATATAATACATATTTAGTAAATAATACATATATATATATATATATATATATATATATATATATATATATATATATATATATATATATATATATATATATATATATATATATATATATATATATATATATATATATATATATATATATATATATATATATATATATATATATATATATATATATATATATATATATATATATATATATATATATATATATATATATATATATATATATATATATATATATATATATATATATATATATATATATATATATATATATATATATATTTATTAATATGTTTAAGATAAAAATGCAAAAATACATACACTTTTTATTTTTATTAATATTTAATATAAAAATACCTTTTGACAAATATATTTCATTTCATTTATTTTTTGTATGTAATAAATAAATATTTGTACATAATAAATAAATAATGCATTTTATTTAATAGAATTAGGGTTTAACCCTAAACATAAAAAACTCCAAAAAAAATAATACTTTTCTTTTGTTTATTTTGATACATAAAAATACTTTTTTTTCATATATACAAAAACCATTTTTGCATCTTGCATATTTATTCTTATTTTATTTAAATTGTGCAATTAAATTATTTGTAAATATTCCAAAAATGATGTAATAGCTAGGTTTAATTTCTTTGTCTAAATATCCCCCCATTTGAACATTTGTACCCCCCTTCCCATATTGTGTTGTAATAGTGTAGGAATTTTACTTTTCGCACTTTAAACGCTTTCTAAATATACCATGCTAGAATTAGGGTTTGTATGCAAATAAAAAGAACAAAATAGTTTGACCTAATTTCAAGATAAACAAGCATGAAATATGGACAACACATATCACACTTGCACCCCCTAGGGTATTCCACTTGTTGCCTTTCAAAATTGGGCCATATTGCATGTTAGGTCTCTTTGGGTAAAACAAACACAAATCAAATGATCATAGTCCCTCGACGACGCTTTCAAAAAGTTGCCTAAACAAATGATCAAGTCCCTTAAGAAAATTGCCCAAAGATACTTGACACCATTGCAATTATGGTCTAAACGATGACCCGCGCCCGTCCCTTTCACATCCTAACATGAGATTGTCCACCAAATACAATGGTGGAACAAACTTGTTAAAAGGGTTAAAACATAGCAATAAACTTTGAGAAATTTAGGAGTAGATAACCTCTTAGTTACTTGAATCAAACTTGCAAAAATAAAACACTTGCTTATTTTCTAAAACACACCTCACAACACTTTCAAAACAACTTTCAAAAACAAAATGAAAACCTTTTCAAAAGACATACATCTTTGTATACATCCCCACATGGATCATTACAAAGGTTGCCACCACATTGGCTTCTTTTCAAAACATTTTCAAACCCACACACACAAAGCACCATTTCAAACAATTGAAAACAAAAGGCAAGTGATCTAAGCAAGTAACTAAGAGCCCATGGATAACCATGGATAGAAAGGGTGCTAATACCTTCCCTTTCTATAATCTACTCCCCGAACCCAAGAAAACATCTCAAAAGGTTTTTGCTGTGCTTTTTAACCTTTCCTTAGGATAAAATAAAAAGTCGGTGGCGACTCTTGCTCAACCGAAACATTTGCGAAAATAAACGCAAAACCATAGTCAGTTCTCCCACCGTATCACAGAATTGGCGACTCTGCTGGGGAAAGTCTTAAAAGTGGAGTAACCTTAGGGCTTAGATCACCTTTGTTTTCAATTGTTTGCTTTGTTTGCTTTTATATCTATGGGCTTTGTATCAGAGTTTCATAGATCCTAACCCGGATCAGGGGAATACCCTTTTTTTTAGGTAGCATAATCTGTGAGGGACCTGTCCGGCGTAGACCGACATGGGTGAAGCAGTGGCTACATTGGTGTGGCACCTTGGTCTGTACCTATATCCCTTGTGTTGCAATGAGGAGAATATAGGTCTTCTAAGGAGTCATTAAACACCAACCGACCATAGAACCCTAAATTGACCAACTTGGATATTAGGACAGTAGCAGTATGCTACACTCATTGAGGCTAAACTCTCGAGATGGTTCTGGCCGCAAGAAAAGATTGTGATGCTGGAGTTATGACCGATTGAGGGTAGCCGATGATTTGAGATCCTTTAGAACCCGGTTACTTTTGATAGGACAGGTTTTAACCAACGAAACTAAAAGAGGGTAATACCTAAACCTCATGTTGGCCTGAAACCTAAGGGTTGTCTTGTGTGACTTGTGTGCCTTATCATGTTTGCCTGTGTGAATATTTGTGGTGTGCTTCATCATAGCATCATGCCATCATACCATTGCATGCATCCTGTATAAAGGACTAACCCATTTCAAAGACAAAAAAGTTTCATCTTTGCTCTGTTTTGTAGGACATCATGATGCCCGTGCGTAGGAATACTATCTGGCTCAACTTTGTTCAACCACCAACTTTGCTCAAGGATTTGGTTGGTAGGATTCCAAACACTTCTTCCTTCATCAACAGGCATGGTTCTATCCTTGGCTTGATCACTGCAAAATGGGACCAACAACTGATAAGTGTTCTGACCCAGTTTTATGACCCCCTGTATCATTGTTTCACCTTTCAAGACTTCCAGCTGGTTCCTACCCTGGAAGAATTCTCTTATTTGCTTGGGATCCCTGTCTTGGAGCAAACTCCTTTCACTGGTTTGGAAAAGGCTCTTAGGCCTGAAGAGGTTGCTGCAATTCTCCCCTTGACCAAAGAGGAGGTATTGGCTAACTGGGAAACTAGAAGTGGAGTTAAGGGCTTTTTGGTCAAATTTCTGGTCGGCAAAGCTAATGATTTCTGGAATGACTTGGACTTCAAGGCGTACGAGGATATTCTGGCTCTTTTGATCTATGGTCTGGTATTGTTTCTCAATCCTGACACCTTTATCAGTATCCATGCCATAAGGATCTTCATGTCTCGGAATCCTGTACCCACTCTTTTGGGTGATATCTTGCAACAACTCTATGCTCGTACTGCCCGAAAACGGGGAACTCCGTGGTGTTGTGCTCCTTTGCTAGTGAGGTGGTTTATTTCGCACCTTCCTAAGTTCGTGCTGAAGAATGAAGAAGGAAAGGGTTGGGCTCGGAGGTTAATGTCTCTCACTGATAATGACATCACCTGGACTCTCAGAGGTTTGGATGAGGTAGCTGTTATTGATCGTTGTGGAGAATACCCTAATGTTCCCTTGATTGGTATCCAAGGAGGAATCTCTTATAATACATGCTTAGCTCTCCGTCAGTTTGGAAGAGCCAGAAGAGTTGGGCCTCATGAAATGTTGGTTCCTCACTTCCATTTTGAGTTTCAGGCAGACAGTGACAAACTACGCCATTGATTCATTAGAGCTTGGGACAGAATTCACAAAGCTGACCCACATGAGTTGGGACCAAAGACTTCTCTACCAATGGAACCCTATTGCAAATGGGTCCGTATCCATGCTCATAAGTTAGGTACGCCGTACAAAGCTGTCATACCTATCATTCTTGAATCTCCTAATGAAGATGGGGTTCCTCCAACTGTCCTCCCTCCTCAGATACCTACTGATTTTGACACAATGAAGAGATCTTGGGCACAGCTAAAGGAAGAACGGGATTTCTATCGGGAAAAGTTCAACGAGCAGGAACGGAAGATTCAAAGGCTGACTAAGCAATTGGAGGAAGAGCGGATCCTGAACAACTACATCAACACTGAGAAAAGGAGGCCATGGGAGCACTGATGAGCTTTGAATATTTCCTTTTATAGATTTTATTTCCTTTCCAGTATTTTTCATTCTTGTAATGCCTAAGGGAAAGTTGTTGAACAATTACAATTTTAATCTAATGAAGTGTGTTTCCCTTTTTGTCTACAAAGTTGAATCTTGTTTGTCTTTGAAAACATAAAACATACGCATCTCATTGCACCATATGCATAGCAGGTACCCTATTTCACAGGTTGCTTAATCTTCTTCGCTGTTTATTTGAACAGTCATCATGAATCCAGACTCATCCAGTGAGCAAGCAATCAAGGCCCTTCAGGCCCAAAGTTCCCAGTTTCAAGAGATGGTCCTAGCCTGGCCCAAGGTCAGCAAGAGTTGAAGACTCTACTCCTGAAGAAGAAGAAGAAAAAGAGGACTGTGTTATTCAACACTGGACGCAGATTTGGGAACACACTCCATAATGAAGCTGAACCAACCACTTCTTCTGCTGAGAAAAACAGTCCCCAAGGGGGAGGAGCTCCTAGTCCTGCAGTCTCTGACAACGAGACGGACTATAACGACGAACAATACCCACCTGCTGCTGACAGATACAAGCAATTGGAGGACCGCTTGAGCGCCATGGAAATTCAGAATGTGCCAGGGCTGGATTTCGGAGATTTGGGGTTATCTTTTGGGGTAGTAATTCCACACAAGTTTAAGGCGCCTGCCTTCGACAAATATGATGGGGCCTCCTGTCCAAAGCTGCATCTAAGGTCGTACGTAAGGAAGATCCAACCTTACACGGCAGATAAGAACCTTTGGATTCACTTCTTCCAAGATAGTCTTTCGGGGTCACAGCTTGAATGGTTCTACCAACTAGATGGAACTAGTATCCGACACTGGGAAGATTTGGCAACCGCATTCTACAGACAATATCAATACAATTCTGATCTCGCTCCTACGCGTACCCAACTTCAGGGTATGTCTCTAGGAATGGGTGAAGGGTTCAAAAAATATGCAGAAAAATGGAGAGATTTGGCTGGCAGGGTGCAGCCTCCATTGACTGATCGTGAGCTGGTTGATATGTTTTTAGGGACTTTGTCTAGTCCATTTTTCAATCATTTGGTTGGTAACTCCTCCGCTGGGTTTACGGATTTGATTCTGACGGGAGAAAGAATTGAAGCTGGCATCAGGTCAGGAAAGATACAAAAAGCTGCCTCCCCAAGTGCTGAGAAGAGGCCTTTCAAGAAAGAAGCGAGTTTCGTCTATGGTCCTAGAAGACAAGTCAAGCCAGAAAGTCGCCAAGTCGTCAATGCTTTGGTCATTTCAAAACCTGTTGCTTCTCCTTAGCAGTACAATCAACAAAGAGGTGAAAGGCCCAAGAGGCAGTATACTCGGCTGAGTATGACCTTATCACAAATTTTACCCCAACTGTTATCAACCAACTTGGTGACCATCAAAGAAGCTCCTAAGGTCGTTAATACTGCATCTCCTAAGTATAACCCGAATGCCCATTGTGCTTATCATTCTGATAGCCCCGGGCATACTACTGATGATTGCTGGGCCTTGAGAAACAAAGTACAAGATCTTATCGACGCAAAGGAAATTCAGTTTGAAGCGCCTGAGAGGCCGAATGTTGTAACTGCTCCTATGCCCCAGCATAGAGTAAATGCCCTCGAGGAAGATTTGTATGCCGTTTCGGTGAATGATGTTGCTACCCCTCTTTTAACTGTTAAGAGGAACTTACTACTAGCCGGTTTATTTTCGGGTTGTAGCGAGGGTTGCCTCCTGTGTGCTGTTATCCCTACCGGTTGTCTGCTGCTGAAATCAGGCATCCAAAGCCTGATGGATAGCAAAGAAATTTTGTTCAAGAAAATTGCTGTTCCGTTTGTTTCCGCTGAAGAAGTATCTGTTGTCACAATTTACAATCCTGCCAAAGCTCCCATGAAGAAACCAGCCCAAATTATGTCTGTTGCACCCATTACTATTACTGTTCCGGGGCCTCTCCCATATGAGTCTGATAAAGCGGTCCCATGGCATTATGGGGCCGACGTGTATGTGCTTGGGGTGAAGCAGGAGTTCAACACCAATACCAGTATCAGTAACATCACTAGTCCCGCCAAGATTACCCGCAGTGGCAGGCTCTTCTCGCCTGACATTGCACCGCCAGTTATCCGAAAACCTCTCACCATCACACCCGCAAGTGTGCATGTTCCGAATCAAGTTCCTGTGTCTACCACTGCCGCCGAGTCCTCTAGTACTCGGGGCAAAGAAGTTGTTACCGATTTGCCTGCCAGGACGGAGGCATCAAAAAAGACTGTTGTGGAAGCCACCCAACAAGAAATGGAGGAAATCCTTAAAATCATCAAAAAGAGTGACTTTAATGTTGTTGAACAGTTGGGGCATACTCCCTCCAAAATCTCTATGCTATCATTGCTGCTATGCTCAGAGGCCCATGCAAAAGCCCTGATTTCATTTCTGAAAACGGCCCATGTGCCGCAAGAGACCTCTGCAGATCAATTCACCGACTGTGTGGCTAATTTGACGGCTGACAATGGCTTGGGGTTCTCAGATGGTGACCTTACCGCCAAAGGGAAAAATCACAATGATGCCCTGCATGTTTCCATAGAATGCAGGGTCACTACTCTCGCACACGTGTTGGTGGATACTGGCTCTTCCCTGAATGTTTTGCCCAAGAAGGCATTGGATCGCTTGGATTGTGAGGGTCTGGAATTGAAGCCTAGTAACATCATTGTTAGAGCCTTCGACGGTTCTAAGAGGATGGTGCACGGTGAAGTAGACATTCCTATGCGTGTGGGTTCCCAAGTCTTCGATTCAACGTTCTATGTAATGGATATTCGTCCATCTTACTCCTGCTTGTTGGGTCGACCCTGGATTCACAAGGCTGGGGCAGTAACCTCCACTCTACACCAAAAGCTCAAATACCCTGTCAAAGGGAAGATCGTTACTGTGCAGGGTGAGGAGGAATACATGGTAAGTCACTTGAATTCATTCCGGTATATCGAGATGGACGGGGAGTTTATTGAAACCCCCTTTCAACATTTTGAGGAGGTACCTCCAACGTTGGCATCGGCTGAGGCAGTGGTTGAAGAAGACTTTCCGTTGAAGATGGCGTCCTTGAAGGATTCCCGGGCTGTAATCGAGAAAGGAAATTGTGCAAACTGGGGTCAGCTTCCTGACTTCACTCAAAAGAATGACAAGTTTGGGCTGGGCTTTACTGCAGAGGCTCAGAGGGCTGTGCGCAAGGAAAAGATCAGAAAGGCTCCAGTGTTTATGACCAGTCCAAGGGTGAATGCTATCGAGGAGGACGTAGAGGAAGCGGAATTTGACAGTTGGATCTATCCAACCACCAGCAACGGACCAAGCAACTGGACGGCAAAGGATTTTACACCTATCACATTTGTCACGCAGTAATTAATTCTTCTGATTTCCAATTTGTAACAAACAATATGTTAAAACTTTGTTGGCTCGGTGTCCTACCCGGGGCATCGTAGCTCCATTTGTGAGGGCTTTTTGTATGACATTTCCATATATCATCAATCAAAACATTGGACGTTTGTTGCATTTCAAATTTTGTGCTCTTTTTCTTTCTGTGTTATATATTGCAAAACAACTATATTTACACACACTCACTCATACAGGTTTCAATCCACTCTGGATCTCACTGGTAACAGCTCTGCTACCACCAGTTATGACTTCGAGAATCCGATCAACTTGGCCGAAGACGAAGGTGAAGATGATTGCGAAGTGCCTGGTGAACTTGCAAGACTGCTACTCCAGGAAGAGAGGGCTATTCAACCACATGAAGAGCCGGTGGAAATAGTTAACCTGGGTACTGAGACAAATAGGAAAGAGGTCAAGATTGGTGCCAATCTAGAGCTCAGCGTGAAGCAACGATTGATCCAGATGCTACATGATTACATGGAGATATTTGCTTGGTCCTATGAAGACATGCCTGGTTTGGATGCCGACATTGTAGTTCATCACCTGCCAACCAAGGAAGACTGCCCTCCGGTAAAGCAAAAGGTCCGCCGGATGCGCCAGAGATATCCGAAAAGATCAAGGCTGAGGTTATGAAGCAATTCGATGCCGGGTTTCTAGCAGTAACTTCTTACCCTCAGTGGGTTGCCAACGTGGTGCCAGTGCCAAAGAAGGACGGAAAAGTCAGGATGTGTGTCGACTACAGGGATTTGAACAGGGCAAGCCCCAAGGATGATTTCCCGCTACCTCACATCGACGTTCTTGTCGACAATACTGCTCAACACAAGGTGTTCTCCTTCATGGATGGTTTTTCAGGGTATAATCAAATCAAGATGGCCCCGGAAGATATGGAAAAGACTACCTTTGTGACTCAATGGGGCATCTTCTGCTACAAGGTCATGCCATTCGGGTTGAAAAATGCTGGGGCAACCTATCAACGTGCCATGGTTGCTTTATTTCATGATATGATCCATCATGAGATTGAGGTATACGTTGATGACATGATAGCAAGGTCTCAAACTGAGGAGGAGCATCTTGATCATCTGAGGGAGCTGTTTGACCGACTAAAGTTATACAAGCTGAGGTTGAATCCCAACAAATGCACCTTTGGGGTAAGGTCCGGAAAATTGCTAGGTTTCATTGTAAGCGATAAAGGTATTCAGGTGGACCCTGCCAAGGTAAAAGCCATACAAGAGATGCCGACTCCAAAGACCGAGAAAGAAGTCAGAGGCTTCCTGGGACGACTGAATTACATTGCCCGATTCATCTCACATCTAACTGCTACTTGTGAGCCAATCTTCAAATTACTGAAGAAAGATCAAGTAGTACGCTGGAACGATGAATGTCAGGCTGCCTTTGAAAAGATAAAGGAATATCTCCAAGAGCCACCCATTCTTATGCCACCAGTGGAAGGAAGACCTCTGATATTATACTTGACAGTACTTGACAATTCAATGGGTGTGTGCTGGGACAGCATGACGAGTCCGACCGAAAAGAGCACGCTATTTATTACTTGAGCAAAAAGTTTACCGACTGTGAGTCTCGTTACTCACTGCTCGAGAAAACTTGCTGCGCTCTGGTATGGGCTGCTCGCCGGCTGAGACAGTATATGCTGACTCACACCACTTTGTTGATTTCAAAGATGGATCCCATCAAGTACATATTTGAAAAGCCTGCTCTGTCTGGAAGAATAGCAAGATGGCAAATGATCTTGACAGAATATGATATCCAATATACAACTCAGAAAGCAATTAAAGGAAGTGCATTGGCAGATCATTTGGCACACCAACCTGTGGACGATTACCAATCATTGAACTTTGATTTTCCGGACGAAGACATCATGGTGGTAACTGACTGTGAAGTACCTGGACCGGATGAAGGTCCTGAGGAAGGATCCCGATGGTCTATGCATTTTGACGGAGCATCCAATGCTTTGGGTAACGGTGTCGGCGCTGTAATCATATCTCCCAAAGGAACTCATACTCCACTCACCGCCCGATTGTGTTTCAACTGCACCAACAACATGGCAGAATATGAGGCATGTATCATGGGTCTACAAGCTGCAATCGATTTAAGGATCAAATTTCTGAGTGTCTTCGGAGATTCCGCTCTCGTGATCAATCAGATCAAAGGCGAGTGGGATACGAAACACCCAAATCTTATTCCTTACAAGGAGTATGTGTTGACCTTGCTTCCCCACTTTGAAGAGATAACTTTTGAGCACTTCCCAAGAGAGGAGAATCAGCTAGCGGACGCACTAGCTACGATGTCTTCAATGTTCAAAGTTAAATGGGACAATGAGGCTCCCCGAATCATTATCTGGAAGTTGGACGAACCGGCATACTGCTGCGATCTCGAGGCCGAGAAGGTGACTGAAAAACCCTGGTATCATAAGGTGAAGAGGTATTTGGAAGCTCAGGAATACCCTGAAGGTGCATCTGTCAATGACAAGAAGTTCATGAGGAGGTTTGCGGCAAAATTCTTCCTCAACAACGACATTCTCTACAAATGGAATCATGATTCAACTCTACTGCGTTGTGTGGATAAGGTTGAAGCAGAGAAGATCATGATAGAACTGCATGAAGGTACATTTGGAACACATTCTAGTGGACATACCATGGCAAAGAAAATCCTACGGGCAGGATATTTCTGGTCCATAATGGAAGTCGATTGTTACCAACACTCTCGAACTTGTCACAAATGCCAGATCTATGCTGACAAGGTGCATATTCCTCCGGTTCCTCTGAACGTCCTGACGGCACCTTGGCCTTTTGCAATGTGGGGCATTGATATGATCGGGGAGATCCGACCGACGGCATCCAATGGACATCGCTTCATCTTGGTGGCAATCGATTACTTCACAAAGTGGGTTGAGGCATCTTCCTACGCAACAGTAACCAAGAGCGTCGTGGCAAGTTTCATCCGGCATAATCTGATCTGTCGATACGGCGTCCCGGAAAGAATCATTACGGACAATGGTACCAATCTTAATAACAAGATGATCACTGAGCTCTGCGAGCAATTCAAAATACAGCACCATAACTCTTCTCCTTACCGGCCGAAGATGAATGGGGCTGTAGAGGCAGCTAATAATAATATCAAGAAAATTGTGCAGAAGATGACAGTGACCTATAAAGATTGGCACGAGATGTTACCGTTCTCTCTTCATGGGTACCGTACCTCAGCAAGGACGTCAACCGGGGCAACTCCTTTCTCCTTGGTCTATGGCATGGAGGCAGTCTTGCCAATTGAAGTCCAGATACCCTCTCTCCGGATAATGAAGGATGCAGACTTGAGTGAAGATGACTGGATCCAGACTCGACTTGATCAATTAAACCTGATTGACGAAAAGAGGCTCACTGCTATCCGTCATGGTCAGACGTATCAAAAACGGATGATCAGGGCATTTAACAAGAAAGTCAGACCACAAGAGTATCAAGCTGGGGACCTGGTAATCAAACGCATCATCCTTCCTCAAAGTGATCCCCGGGGCAAATGGACCCCTACATACGAAGGGCCATTTGTGGTTAAACATGTGTTCTCAGGAGGAGCCATGATTCTAACCACCATGGATGGTGACGACCTTCCTCACCCCGCCAATGCAGACATAGTAAAAAGATACTACGCATGAATAAAAGACCCGCTAGGTTGACATACCTAGGCAAAAATAAGGGCTTCCCGGCGAACCAAAAGGGTTCGGGCAAAAATAAGGGATGAAATCAAAAAAATTTGTACACCCGGCAAGTCGAAAACCTGAAAAGGCGGCTTGGGCAAAAATGGGTATCCCGGTGGACTGAAAACCCGAAAGGGCAGTCCAGGCAAAAGTTAGGGATAAAGCGTAACACTATGTCTCATTGGATCACTTCGCACCCGGAATTCGGCATCAACTATCTGGCTCAGACTTCGGCATCAACCAATCAGCTTCATCTTCAACTAGGCAGCAAAGTGATGAGACGCTTGAAGACATAAAGGCGATAGCAGAGTTGGAACCCAGTGGGATTGTTCACATAGCTGTTTTGTTTCCTTTTCAAAATTGTAAAATTCTATGTTTTTCGGCGGCATTCTCTTACTAGGATGTCAGCCTCTTGTACAAAAACGCCTATTCACAGGCAAAATTAAAATCAATACAAATTCACTTATCCATACAAAGTGCCTTTGTTTTTCCTTTTTCTGTTTTGTCTTGCGAAGAACGTCCAATGTTCATTTTTGATATATGCATTTGACATTAAATTGCTGATTCATAAATATTTGCATATGAAACAAAAGATTAATTACAGGTGACATCAGAAACAGGGGCAATGTGAAGTTGTCTGATGCAGTCTGGTTGCTTTGTCCGCCAAGGTACCAAGGTAGATTCGACTAAAGAATGTGACCAAATCATCTCAACTCCCCGCAGAGTAAGACAAGATTCAGCAACACATTCCCCGGCAGGTCTTAAAGCTTATTCCCAGTAGATTCTGGAAGCTTGTTCCCTGCAGAATACGGACGTCTATCCCGATCTTTATTCAGAGTTATTCTTCACAAGGGCTTATAACTGGGTTATCCTCAGCTATCTGCCACGGAAGATCGCCCTTAGTAAAGTTCTTCCTATTCCCTAGCGGAGTTTATCTTTGGTGTTCCCCAGCGGAGTTTATCATCCTTATCCCCAGCGGAATCCATCATTGAAGTCATCAGCAGGCCTCTCATTAAAACTTCAGCAAAGTATTTCTGCCACAGAGCAACTCCCCGGCCGTTCGTCAAGGATTTATTTTCCTAAGACGAAATTACATTCATAAACATTTCACATTTTCATACATATTGCTTACATACATGATAAAGTGCATACAACACTATCTCATGTTGAACATCATGACATCATGCATATCATACATCATGACATTGCATACAACTTATGTTTTTGCCTTTTCAGGGAAAAAGACAATCCCAAAGACAACTACCTTCAACTGTCACAATTCCAGATTCGATACCTGTATCTAGCCAGGGCACATCTGAGAGTGATCAGTTTCCAGACTCGATTCCTGTATCTAGCCAGGGCATGTCTGAAGAGTTCAAAGATTCGATTCTTGTATCCAGCCAGGGCACATCTATCAACTACAACATTTCCAGACTCGATACATGTATCTAGCCAGGGCACGTCTGAAGAGTTCGAAGATTCGATTCCTGTATCCAGCCAGGGCATATCTGTTGACGACTGTTTCCGGATTCGACTCCTGTATCCAGCCAGGGCATATCTGTTGACCATATTTCCAGACTCAATTCCTGTATCTAGCCAGGGCACGTCTGAAGAGTTCGAAGATTCGACTCCTGTATCCAGCCAGGGCATATCTGTTGACGACTATTTCCAGATTTGATTCCTGTATCCAGCCAGGGCACATCTGTGAGCAACCGATTGTAGATTCGATACCTGTATCTAGCCAGGGCATATCTGCATGAGAAGATTGAAGATCAAACATCTATAACAAGCCAGGAAAACATATGTCTTTCTCAAATACACAAGTTCTCGCTAAGGAATCTCTTATGCGATCAATCTCTCCAAATGGCATCTGTAAGCCCATTCCCGACATCATATTGCTGATACTCCAACATGCGAGTGCAAATTTCCGGGCACTCTAGTGTCCAATCTCCTTTTACCCTCGAGTCACGAAAGGCAAACTTGTCAATCTAACTCTTCAGGTTCAAGAAGATTGAACAGGGGCAACTGTTGTACCCCAAAATTTTCCCTTCCATTTCCTCAACATTTTCTCATCACAAGACCCTTGAAGATCAAGATCCAATTAGGGTTTCCTCTGCTCAAGACTTCTCCTTGCACAGTTGACCCAAATTAGGGTTTGTGTTTGCACAAAGAAATTTTGACCTAAAATGCCTAAGATGACTTTCATGCTTCATGTTGGACTCCCAAGTTTATCCATACCAAGTTTCATGTCTTGATTCCAAATTTTGCCCAGTCAATTGGACAGTTGACCTAGAAATCAACTGTATTGGGGAAAAAGTCAACTGTGGCCAATTGACAGTCAAATCTCATAAAAATTGACCCACATCAACATTATGAACTCACATGGACCATTTGATCAAGTTTGGATCACAATTCCACAAGAAATTTGATCAGATCATCAAAAGGGCAAAATGGTCATTTTTAGGGTTTTGACTGCACAAAGGCAATTTTTGACTGTTTGACCTAGCCAATGGCAAACCAAGCTCACATATGGACTCAAGGACCCCATGGAATTATCTTGACATGCTCAACAAGTTCAAAGGATCCCAAATACACAAGATTGATAGTTGAATTTCCCAGTCAATTGATCAATTTTGACTGTATGCTGAAAAGTCAAACTTTGACTTTTTGGTCAAAATCAAAAGTCAAGATTCATTTTTCATCAAAACATGCCAAATCATGAAACTTGTTCACCAAGAAATCAAGAAATGCAAATTAGGGTTTGAAATGGAAATTTTTCATAACTTAGAATTTTTTCTAAGTTATGAAAAACCCTAATTTTTTCCCAACTTTGCCCCACTTTCTCACCAAGATTCATTTGGATTCAAACAAAAGTCAAAACATGAAAGTTGTAGCTTGTTGCATAATCTACAACTTTGATTCACAAAGTTTTCCCAAATGAGGCTTGTATCTCAAGTTACAATTTTTGGAACAAGGGTGCCAAACCATTCTTAACTTAGTGAAATTTTGACCTTTTTAGGCAAGTTTTTTACCTAACTTCAAGACCATTTTTCATACACTTACACTTGTAATTTCAATTTGCATTTCAAAGATAGATTGTAGTACACATTCCAAGCTTTCCAAAATGTCCAAGAACTCATCAAACAACCTCATAACTTGAGAGATTCGAATTTTGCAATATGGCAAAAACTCACTTTTGAATTGGTCATGTACATGTTCATAACTTATGCCATTTTCAAGTCAGCTTAGTTTGTGCTACATTACAGGCCCTTAAACCATCCCACACTCATAAATTTAATGCCAAACCTTTGTGCCAAAGTGTTGTTCTATGAGTTCAAGCATTACATACAAGTTTAATCCATTTATGGAAAAAGTGAAATAGCCATTTTTGAAAAGTTAAGCTTTATGTCCAATTGCAAATCCACAAGTACAGATCAAAATCTAATTGGCACAAGATTATGAGCATAACACACTGATCAAGGAGGAGCTTTGCAGCATGTTATGAGGGCCTCTACCTGCCTAAACCTCAAGTTGGCTTTTGTTTGCTTAAGTGTTAAGAAACATCCCATATCACAACACAACTTTGATCTCAGCATTAGGACACTTAAGAAAATATTGTATACATATTCTAATCATCCTAACCAAGCTAAAGCACGAGCCTTTCACCTCCAATACCTTCACAAACTCAGAACCACCATCAAACTGCCAAAACAGAGTGACCCCTGCAGATTGAGTTCCAACTCTCATCCCTGTCATGCTTTCTTGCTAAAAGCTCTTCACACACCTTCCCTACCATCAATGCAAGCTAACCAAAACCTAAAACACGACATGTAATTCCTCTAACCAGTTCCACCATTTTCATTTTCTTGTTTTGCAGTTGAAGTTCTCTAGCACGATTCAAGAAGTTTCAAGACAAAGTAAAGCTTGGAATAGCATCCCTGGACCTCAAGGAAGCTATACCAATCATCACCTTGCACTGAAAGCTTCTCCATTGCCAGATACAACTTCAACTGAACAGGTAAGTTCATGAACTCGTATCTCTCTTATTAGGCATTGTTAGCTTTAGGTTTGTGAAGAAAACATGTCACATTCATAGCCCTGAACATGCCCATATAATTAGATTTCATTTATATTATGTATGCTTAGAGAATTTGATGTCTGAACTTTGAACAAAAATTAGGTTAAGAATTGGGGGAGAAGAAATTCTCTCTCATTTCTGAGAGTTAAAACATGTTCTTTATATGTGTGAATTCGTGAGAAGATGCTTAACAGTTTTGATGTTGTAAGTTTTTGCTAAAACTCAAAGAATCAGGACCTTACAATGGAAGAAAGAGGCGCGTGTTTTTTGTTCAAACAGAAGTCTGGAGGTTGAAGAAAGGTCTTCATGGGCTGGGCTTGTGTTGAATTTTCTTTTTGCACCATACATTTGCTTCTGAACCCCCTGAGCCCATTTTGTTTATTTTTAATGTTTCTTGACTTTTTCTTTTTTTGGATTGACTTACTTATTTTTTCTCATGATATTAAAAATATAAAAAATATTTTTCTCACCATTTTTGAATTTATTAGGCATTTATTTGGTTTTCTTTTAGTTTGTACATAAATAAATAAATACATATACTTTTATTTAAAATATTAAAATAGTGCAAATACATTTTTATACATTTTTATTTTGTTTTACTTTCTGAAAATATTTTATAGAAAAAATACTTTTTTTTATTAAATATTAAATATTATTAATTTGTATATATAATACATATTTAGTAAATAATACATATATATATATATATATATATATATATATATATATATATATATATATATATATATATATATATATATATATATATATATATATATATATATATATATATATATATATATATATATATATATATATATATATATATATATATATATATATATATATATATATATATATATATATATATATATATATATATATATATATATATATATATATATATATATATATATATATATATATATATATATATATATATATATATATTAATATGTTTAAGATAAAAATGCAAAAATACATACACTTTTTATTTTTATTAATATTTAATATAAAAATACCTTTTGACAAATATATTTCATTTCATTTATTTTTTGTATGTAATAAATAAATATTTGTACATAATAAATAAATAATGCATTTTATTTAATAGAATTAGGGTTTAACCCTAAACATAAAAAACTCCAAAAAAAATAATACTTTTCTTTTGTTTATTTTGATACATAAAAATACTTTTTTTTCATATATACAAAAATCATTTTTGCATCTTGCATATTTATTCTTATTTTATTTAAATTGTGCAATTAAATTATTTGTAAATATTCCAAAAATGATGTAATAGCTAGGTTTAATTTCTTTGTCTAAATATCCCCCCATTTGAACATTTGTACCCCCCTTCCCATATTGTGTTGTAATAGTGTAGGAATTTTACTTTTCGCACTTTAAACGCTTTCTAAATATACCATGCTAGAATTAGGGTTTGTATGCAAATAAAAAGAACAAAATAGTTTGACCTAATTTCAAGATAAACAAGCATGAAATATGGACAACACATATCACACTTGCACCCCCTAGGGTATTCCACTTGTTGCCTTTCAAAATTGGGCCATATTGCATGTTAGGTCTCTTTGGGTAAAACAAACACAAATCAAATGATCATAGTCCCTCGACGACGCTTTCAAAAAGTTGCCTAAACAAATGATCAATTCCCTTAAGAAAATTGCCCAAAGATACTTGACACCATTGCAATTATGGTCTAAACGATGACCCGCGCCCGTCCCTTTCACATCCTAACATGAGATTGTCCACCAAATACAATGGTGGAACAAACTTGTTAAAAGGGTTAAAACATAGCAATAAACTTTGAGAAATTTAGGAGTAGATAACCTCTTAGTTACTTGAATCAAACTTGAAAAAACAAAACACTTGCCTATTTTCTAAAACACACCTCACAACACTTTCAAAACAACTTTCAAAAACAAAATGAAAACCTTTTCAAAAGACATACATCTTTGTATACATCCCCACATGGATCATTACAAAGGTTGCCACCACATTGGCTTCTTTTCAAAACATTTTCAAACCCACACACACAAAGCACCATTTCAAACAATTGAAAACAAAAGGCAAGTGATCTAAGCAAGTAACTAAGAGCCCATGGATAACCATGGATAGAAATGGTGCTAATACCTTCCCTTTCTATAATCTACTCCTCGAACCCAAGAAAACATCTCAAAAGGTTTTTGCTGTGCTTTTTAACCTTTCCTTAGGATAAAATAAAAAGTCGGTGGAGACTCTTGCTCAACCGAAACATTTGCGAAAACAAACGCAAAACCATAGTCAGTTCTCCCAACGTATCACACTCATATATTTTGATTTTTGATAATCTTAATTAACTGTAATATCCATTTTGATAATATGATTTATAAAATTGTCGCTATCTTTGCTTCTGTTTATTATATGTCCCCATTGTATCAATAATTATCCTCAGAGCATGTAATGTACTTGTTTGTTTGTAAAAATCTCCTTTTATAAAAGAAAATGTTTTTAAAAAATGATTTTTAGGGGAAATATGGTCTATTCATCCCCCTCTAGACCGTTTTGATCATCCCCCTCTAGACCGTTTTGATCCACATATCCTCCACTAATAAGTGGTATCAGAGTTGGTCTTTTGATCAGGTCTAAGCGACTCAAAAGTTGATGATACTGGCTAAATTGATCCAAAGGGTGTGCTCAATAGAGCTCTCATATTCTAATACCAGAATCTATAAGGTTAAATAGATATCATGTTACTTAATTGATATTAGTTGATTAAACGATTTGAGTTATATGAAGCCATCTAGTATCATTATGTTATTAATTTATATAATCATCAGTTAGAATTTCAATGTGACTTCATCTAACTAGGATTGAGCTGACAAAGTGTTAAGGTCTATGCAGAGGAATGGCCACTTAGCCACATGACTTGAAGACATAAATATTTTAATTTAGTTTATAAAAATGATTTATCATGAAAATTAAAGCATCTGAATCTAATAAAAAAGAAGAGAAAAAGATTGTTAGAAGAAAGTAGAAGCATCTCCTTGAAGACCTACCCTTTCAAGTTCACTGTGAAGGAATCTGAAGATAGCTTCTATGATGATGTTGGTGTGTTCATTATTTATTAACCAATCATATGAGAAAACTCAAAGTAATAAGTTTTTGAGTGAGCCAAATTAGTTTCAAATATTGAAGAGTTATTCAAGCTTGTCAATGAATAAGTTCAAGAAGCAAAGTAATTAATCATTGTTTGACAAGAAGACACAAGAAAAAATAATTGGAACATGTACCGTTCCACTTCATTTGATATCTTGTTAAGGAGTGTCTAAGAATTTCTCTTCAGACGTGCAAAGGAAGACATATCCAATTTAATTTTGTTTTGAAAGTATTGTATTTTTGCTTAAGTTTTGTGTATTAACCACTACTTGTGTATAAATAAATAGCCTGGATCATAAATTAGTATGATCATTTCACTCTCATTCGCCTTCTATTAGTGTAGCTTTACTTATTTGTTGATATTTGTTTGTTTGATGTATTTTGTGTATATAGTATATGTTTTCTATATGTGCATGATACATCTCATCCATTTGCATCATGATGTTCATTAACATTAAAGTTTCTTGCATTAAAATATCTTGCATCAAACATTTCATTAATGTTTTGCATCGAGTTGTTGTTATTCATCTGTACATATCATTCTTCATTCACCCGTACATTATTAAAATTATTTTTCTTCTAGCATTAATCCTTTTAGACTATTTAATAAAATACGTTGGCATTTAAAACACTCAATTACCATTTTTGCAATTTCATAAAAGCTATTTTTCATGGATTTAAATTTTTAAGATTTTTGCTTCATGATTCGAACCACGGGACATCATGATTCGAATAAATACCTCTTCATTTGACTTGGACCATACCACCATCTGATTTTAGTCATAGTTGGTTTCTCATAAAAAATTAAGTACTTGATTCTAATCACATGTATACCTAATTCGAGTTATAGCTTTCAATTTTGAATTTTAGCGTGTGTCTCTTCAGTTTTCATTCAATCATTTCAACAATAAACCTTTTTACGAAAAGTCTCTCATTTTATTTAATTCATATCATTTGATTATGTTACATGTGCATATCATATTATTGTCTTCTTAATCATTTATTACTTCTTTTCGTCTGTGTCAAAATTACTTTCTTCATCTTGTTTTTGCATTTTTTGACACCATGTTTTTGCATTTAAAATATATTTAAGTGCATCCTTGGTTATGTGCATGAACATAACAACTAAATTAACCATTTTATGTCATATTTCATGCATTATTTATCCCTCTTCCAATATGCTTTTGTATGTGAATTAATCATTGTGTTTTGCTGTTGAATGTTTCATGTCATTGATATGCATATTTGTTACATTTGATACGTGTTAGATTTTGTGTATCTTTGATATATCATTCTATTTGTTGGATATTATTTTTTAGCTATGTTTAACTTTATTTTCTCTTAATTATTTACTTTGTTACTGGTTATTTTATGTTTAGTCTCATTAGCATCTATCTCTTTTTGATCTTGTTAAAGGGGGAGAAGTTGTAATGTGAGTCTAGATTTGATTTATGTGTTTTATACAAATTTGATATGGTGCAATATTTCAGGGGGAAGACGAAGGAAAACCTTGATCAAACTTTACTTGGTTCCCATGTCAACTCGATTAGAGTGAAAGTTTTCCAAGCATAAAAAAGGGGGAGACTGAAGTTGTTTTGTCCTCTAGGGCTTTACTTTTAACACTTTCATAATTGAGACTCCTCTAAGTAGATCTTTGAAAATATATTAGAATAGATTGAAATGTTTTTTAAGTATTTTGCATTAAATCGTGTTTTTGCATTCATAAATAAAACCCCTTAGGTAAAAGTCAATGAAATATGGTTCAATTCAAATTAGTCGATTATTTGGGTCAAGAAACTAATTAATGAATGCTTCCAATCATACTAACTTTAGATTCAAAATTACACTTCAATTTAGTCTAAAAATCAATTTTAACAAGTGTAATTCGAATCAAGGTTAGGTATGATTTGAATCAAACATGAATGTAAGAATTTAGATTTTTCCTCTGCCAACCATGATTTGAATCACATGTTACACTTGATTCGAATCATAGTGCAAAATCTGAGTTATCTTTTGATTCTGTCCAAATTGATTTGATTCATATGTTGTACTTGATTCTAATCATATTCTACCATGATTAAAATCATAGATTACACTTGATTCAAATCACATTGCATAATTTAATTTTTTAGTTCTTGATTCAAACCATTTCACTCATTTGACTCAAATCATATCCATTTCTCTTTAATCTAATAAAAAGAGTATTCTTACTCAATTTTGTTGCATAATCTCAAGCACCTATATATTTTCATTTTCTTTCTCCCTCAACATTAATAATAAAGTTTAAGTGATTATTATGATGATAATCACATCTTTGAATGTTTTCTAAAAACTTAGAAATCCACTTTCAAATAACACCTTTTCACATCTATATAATGCATATGAATTCCTCTTCAACCTCTAGCAATATTAACATCAATTGCTTCTCAATTCTTAGGAATGTGAGTTTTATTATTGAGGAGATTCATTACTTGTTCATGTTATGAAGTTCTTCAGTAGCAGGTCAGGATTCAGATTGTGTGATGTTGCTGGAGTTTGGCAATCCAACAAGAAAAAGAAGAAGTCTATTCTTCAGGTTATTTTGGTAGATCTATGTGCAAGCCTACATATGAAGTCAAAGTTTTTGTGTTCTTCAGACAGATCAATGTTCAAGGGACCAGTAGGACCGAGTAAATATTATTGCACGATGGAGATTTTCATGAGGCCCTTTGTTACCTCACTTCTTTAGTCGAGGTTAAATACATTTCACATCCGAGGTGTTATGTGTTTTTTGTAGTAGTGGATTTTTAAGTACTAATGATGTGTTCACATGCTAAAGCATCAGGTAAGACACCTGGCCCTTTTGGCAAGCTTTTGTGTTAGTATTATTTTTACATATCATGATACTAATTGTTAATTGTTTGTGTAATGCTTGACTAAGTATGTGAATGGTTTCTTGCTAATAATTGTTAATTGGTAGGATTTTATGCTACTAACTATGTTTTGACTGGGTACATGCATGACTAAGTTTGTGAATGATTTCATTTTTTATTATCTATTTGGTTTGGAGCAACTGAATGGATTATGTTTAAGCATTTGATCTTGATGATAATAACTTCTTCTGTCGGTGCTTAACTTTGATGACTTAAAGAAAGTTATTGATGTTGATTGTATGCTCTGATAGTCTAGTATCTCTACCGGTTGTCACTTGTTTTGTTATGAATAAGTGTTATATCTTGAAGAGTTATTTTACCATATTTTTCAAAGGGGGGATTGAAGTTCCTAGTGGATTGGCTCTTTGGATTGGCTGAATTTTGAAAAACAAAAACATGGAGAAGTGTTCAAGATTAATATAGCTTGATTAAGCTGCATGGAGGTGCAGAAAGGACACGTGCTGGAAATGATGTCCCAACATGTTGCTAAGACATTTGGGCCTTGTGCAACAGGTCATTGCTACTGCATTTTGGAAGATTCTCTGGTCAAATATTGGATCAAATTCTATTGATATTAGTTTAGAAATATGATTAGTTTTTTTTTTTGACAGCTAGAAGAAAATTTAGTTATATTTAAATGGTGATTTAAATTTAAATTAATCATATATTGTTGGAGAGATTTATGGAACAAATAATATCCAACAAATTCTGTATAATTTCTGGCAAAATAATATCAAATATCCATGAAGAAAATCCTAGAATAATTATGCTATATAAGAAGCTCAAAACCCTCATTGGAAAGCAATCAATACATTGAATATTTTTAGAGTGCTAGGTTTTTTTAGAGTCCTTGTTATTGTTGTATGTACACCATATTATGTTTCAGTAACTTAGAATAGTTGTAGGTTTCTCTAGTTGATTTGTAAGATTTAACATCACTAATAGTTTTGATTGAATTTGATTTCTAGGGTTTAGTTATTGTAATCCAAACATCAGGGGTTAGTGTTTGAGAAACAGAAAGTGACAGGGTGTCTCATATTTATGGGGAATCCTAAATAGAAAGTCAGTGGATAGTGTTAGGAAAAGGCATTAAACAAAATATGGTTTATTGTTGTTTATAAGACTAATTGTACTAAACTACTAATAGTGAATTTCCTTTCTTGGATTGGAAGCCAACCCTTCAGACATATGTGTAGGTTGCATCTAACTGGGTTACCAATTTATTGTGTTATTTATTGATTTTCTTCTCCATCATCTTCTACAAGTTGTGGTAATTTTGGTTTAACTTGTCGAACTGGTTGCCAGAACATTGCGTCTGACATTTACCCCTTAAGGAACATAATTTCAGATCTCATCTTAAGACAAATAAAAGGTCTAACACCACACTCTAAGTCAAGGAAACACTCAATTTTCTATAGATAAAGAAGAGGATAAGATTATGAATACATACTGTGAAGTTGAAAGAGTTCTCCCCAGTTGTACCCAAAAACTATTTCCAAGCCAAAAATATATTCTTCTTCTTCAACTCTCCAGCTGTTTTTGTGACTCCATTAAAAATGACATCATTTCGGGCTTTGCAAATGGACCAAACTACATCATGGCAAACTAGAAGATAACCACCCTTATATTTTAACTTTATCTCCTAGAGAAAGAAAAGAATAAAAAAAAGCACCCTAGGATCTTAATGAATAACTAGTTGTCACCCAGCCACCTAAAAACTATATACCACACTGACAAGGATACCTCACGAGTAATAAAAAGATGAGAAACTATATCAACTGAAAACTCACATAAGAGATAGGAAAGCCTAGTAGGATCAGAAAACCCCTTATTCTTAATAAATCCTATTTAGTAGGGAGTGTGTCTTGCAAAATATGTCAAAAGAAGACCAAGATCTTTGACAGATCCTGAATACTCCAAATAAAGGAAAGGATCTGACTCTTTCTCGAAAGTGGAGCCAGAGAAGAAATCAAGCTCTTCCTCAATATTTTGTAAGTAGAGGCCATAGAGAAAGTACCATCAATAGAGTGTTTACAAATCCATTTATCTTTGTCTAAGGTAATTGTAACATCTTTAAGAAGAGAGTCGAACTCGTCAAAATGAGTACCTCTCTAAGAAAGATATCCTTCATCTAGGATCCCATCTCAGGAACCCGTTAACAACTCTTCCTATATCATCCATTAACCCTTCAAGAAGGAGAAAATTGGAGAACAAACTAGGAAACTTAGACTTTAAGTGGATGACCCTTAACCAATGGTGTTTCCGACAAGAAGTATAAAAATCTTACTTCAATTTCCTTATAATGCAATCACTAAACTAATCAAAGTTTCCTTCTTCTTTATTTCCAAGAAGAGACACCTCTTTCCACCAGAAAGAAAAGGAACGGATTCCCTTTTATCTTTCTCGGCTAAAAGAGGAAATAAAAGTAGCTTTTTGTCTAGATATAAGAATAAACCTCCAAAACCCTGAGTCCCGACAAGAAACCTCCATCTTCACTTTGTGAGCAGAGCAAGATTAGCCCATCGGAGATTTCTCATTCCAAGCCCCACTTTTCTTTTAGGTTTATACACATCATCCCAATACACCCCAAGCAATCTTAAACTTTACCTTCACTCCCATTCAAAGAAACCTTCTTTGAAGTTGCACAATAATAAATTGTTATATATTTTTAAGATCATAGGATGAAGAAATAAATACATAGAACCAATGCACATGACAAAATAAGTAACTAATGTCATATCATAACACACAAAATATTACTTTCTCATTAAATTTCACATTGACAAACATAAGAAGTTTAGATCATGATGAGCAAAGTGAATACAACAGAATAGATTTCTAAGTTCAACATTTCTACACATTAAAGAAATAAAATGATAAACCTAAAACTGACGTTGCAACTACTTGCAGGTTTGAGCCAGCAAGAGGCATCTTTTGTCACACCTGATTGTGCAGTCTTCCTTTAGAACTGGTAAACCGGGAGACGCGTCAGACTCTAGTTCTTCCTTCCTTATTTGTTACTACTTTATCTCGCTAAATTTATGAACCTCTTCACTTGTCTCAAAGAAGATCCTTTTATAGACACTCTTAAGCTTGGGTGTTGTAATCAAATCTTGGATCTTGGGCCTTATGATTAACCAATGGTTTCAAGCCCAACAAATATGGCATATCCTTTACCTTCTAGCATTGGTACTATGATAGTACGCAACACATAGAGGAGAAAACACGTTTTGCAATAGACAAGTGTTAACTGCTACACAACACATGAAAACGTTTGTAGTAGTTTTTCAGACTTTTTTCAATTAGTGTTCATCTTTACCCTTTAGAATTTACAACACAACCCTAAAAATTTTACTTGTAATTGTTCCATGTTAGTCCAAACATTATCAATTAAGTCCCTAACTAGCTTCTTCTAGCTTAAGGCTTGCTGGGCATTGGTGATCAGTCATCATTTCTACTTCGTTTCTGTCACTTATTCGGTATAAGTTCATCAAATCTGTAACACTTTGGTTTGTCTTTTAAATTGTTTTGTTTAAGTAATGTTACTTTTTGCAAATGTATCTTTGTGTTGCTTTTATTTGAATTTCATGTCTTTTAGATGCTTTTGATGGTTTGGTTTGGTAGGTGTTAGTAATATCAGATGCAGGAAAAAATATCTAGATGATTTGTGCAAACACAAAGCAAAACATGAAGTTGTAGGGGCCCTGACACGGTCACTCGTGTCACCTGACATGCATCGTGTCGGGAGAAGAAGGAAAAGAAGCTGAAGACAAAAGTTGACATGACACGGCTCGTGTCAAGTCAGTTGAAACATAAACTTTTGGAGGAAGGATCATAGATGCTGACATGGCCGCCCGTGTCACGGGACACGGCCTGTGTCAGCTCAGGCACTGATAATTTTTAATTTTGAGAATTTCTAGTGTTTTTTGAACCCTGGAGGCTACTTTGGACTTTTTGCATCACCTAGGAAGGACAAGACTATTTAAACCTAATTTTAATAAGGAAAAGGACTTTTTGAATGATGGAATAATTTCACCATAGAAGAATGGAGATCTAGAGGAGCTTTGGGAACAGAGAACTCTTCATGCACGATAGTAATTGAAGATTGAACCATCCAAACTTATTATAATGTCTACATCTAATATCTGTGTTATTTTACTTTTGAATTCTATAAGAGGATAAACCCCCAATTCTAGAGGGGTGTCCCTGATTTGCAATGTTAAGAATATTGATCTCTTTGTTTCATTCAACATAACAGTTTATATGCATCAATTATTGTTTAGAAGAATTTATAGTTTTACCCTATGGGACCATAAGGTTTCATTATTATTAACACATTAGAACCGGACGGTCGTGTTAAGGTTTTCTAAACAATGATATTATAGATGATTTCACCTAGGACTAGGGCAATCCTATAATAACCAGAATAATTCTTGATAATTGAAGGCTTAACCTCAAAACTAATTTGAATGAATATTGAAATTAGGGTAGAAGGTTAAAGGTTTTTCACTCAGGACTTAGGGAAAGATAATTTTGAGAATTGGTAATTAAGGTTGATGAACTTGTTGAAAAGATCAAAGAGTGAAGGTTATTTCATGGGAAATCATACACTCACCCCTAGCATCTTTTAATCAAATAGAAAAAGTCACATTTTACATTCAGTCATTTAATCTTTCGCAAGGATTTATTCCAATCAAACCCAAAACTATTATTTTTGTTTGATTGAATTAATAATTAAACTCAGTATTTCCTAAGTATTCCTCGAGATCGATACTTTGGGAAATCCCATTATTACTACATCGGTGAAAATAGTACACTTGTTATTTTTTCGATCAAGTTTTTAGCGCTGTTGTCGGGGACTGCCAAAATACAGAGTTTCATTGTTATTCAATTGAAATTTTATTGCTCTGCAATTAAAATTTTATTTTTCAGTTATTTTTGTTTATTATTATATTTTCACTAATTATATCTAATATTTCATGTGAGGTAAGGCATCAACTGAACTTCTTTTTGACGCATAGATCGAGAGAACTTTTCACTCAAGACGAAGAGAAGCGAGATTAGCTAGACTGGCATATGAAGATGGACTTATCTCAGATAATTCTGATTCTGATTCAGAACACCGTTCAGTGTATAAAGAGACAAATTCATAGCCAGGAACCATGGGTAAAAATACGCCACGACCTGAGAGACTCCTTGGTGATTATGGAGGGACAAATGCACCGGTTGGTAGATTGACAATTGTGAACCACCCGGTGAATGTACCACACTTTCAGTTGCATCCTAGTACTATCACTCAGCTTGAGAGGAGATCTTTTTTGGGAAGGGTAAATGAAGATGCTAACAAGAACTTGCAAAGATTTTTAACCATGAGCACAACTCTGAAGATAGATGGGCATACCGAGGAACAAAAAAAGTTGAGAATGTTCCCTTTTACTTTAGCTGACGAAGCTGAAGAGTGGTTCTTTTCCTTGCCAACAAATAGTATCACAACCTGGGATGAGATGGAGACAACTTTTCTAAAGGAGTATTTTCCAGCCTCAGTGTTCATAAGAAAAAGGTATGATATACTGAATTTCAAGAAAAAAAGAGGGAGAATCATTGGGGGATGCCTATAAAAGGTTCAAAAGACTCCTAGTGGCCTGCCCTACTCATAATCTGGACCAGACTAATCAAATGCAAACGTTTGTAAATGGTCTGAGAATCAAGACAAAGCAGCTGATAGACATAGCAGCTAGTGGCTCATCAAATTTCTCAACAGCCACCGGTTTGAAGAAGATAATAGAAGAAATTGCTACAAATGAGCATTTGGAGTTATATGAAAAGGTTGCTAGCGAGTCTGGAGGAGTCATTGATTTAAAATTGGCGCCCAACAGACAATTAAAAATTGAAGAAAAATTGTTGTTGAGGTAGACAAGAAGCTTAAAGCACTAAATTTAGGTACTCATCAAGTTGCCCAAGTTCAACAAGCACAAAATGATGTATGTAAAATCTGTAATGGTTGCACAATACGATTCACTATTTAGCTTCTCCACAACAAATTGAAGACATTAATTTCTTGAAGCAGAACAATCCTTATTCAAACACATATAATTTGAGGTGGAAGAATCATCCAAACATTGGGTGGAAAGATAAAAAGGGGAATGTTCAGCTACAAGGACAGAACCAATATCAGCAGCAACAACAGCAACAGGTTCCTAAGAAGGCAGATTGGGAATTAGCTATCAAAAATATGGAAGCTCACAATATTCAGTTCCAAGAAGAAACAAGAAATAATCATAAAAACACATCCGCCTCTATTAAAAATTAGGAGGTACATATGGGTCAAATAGCATAACAGTTGGCTAATGCTCAAGCACCAGGCACTCTGCCTGGTGGAACGATTACAAACCCTAGAGATAATCATATTGTGAATGCAATTGTGACCAGAAGAAGTAAGTCAGTTGAGAATGTTGAAACAGAGGAAATACCAGATGAAGGCTTGATAGAAGTGGATCTAGAAATACGAGATGATCCGAAGCAAGCTGAGGAAGTGGTTATAGAGCCAGTGGTTGAGAAGGAAAAACAGAAGGATCCTAAGTCTAAAATCATTCTTCCTTATCCTTCAAGAACAAGGAAGAAAGATCTTAATGAGAAAAATTTTGAGAAATTCTTGGAATTGTTCAAGAAACTTGAAATTAACATCCCCTTTGCTGAAGCTCTGGAACAGATGCCTATATATGCCAAATTTATGAAAGACATCATCTCCAAGAAGTGGTAAATAGATAATTTACCGATAATGCTGACTGAAATGTGTAGTGCTATTTTGCAGGGTTTCAAAATTCCTATGAAAAAGAGAGATAGGGGTGCAGTAACTATTTTGTGTACCATTGGGGATAAATCATTCAAGAAATCACTTATTGATTTAGGGGCTAGCGTAAGCCTGATGCCACTCTCAATTTTCAAGAAGCTTGAGCTTGGTGAGGTATAAGACACAAGAATGACACTGCAGTTTGCATATCATTCAGTGAAAAGACCTTATGGTATCGTGACCGACGTTCTTGTGAAAATTGACAAGTTTGTGTTCCCTGTTGATTTCGTAGTTCTTGAAATTCCAGAAGATGAAGAAATACTGCTCATTCTGGGAAGACCTTTTCTAGAGACGGGAAGATGTATGATAGATATTGAGGAAGGTACCATGACCCTCAAGGTCTATGATGAGAAGCTAAAAATTAATGTGCGAGAAACCACGAAATTCAAAGATGAGGAAAATACAAGTAAAAGTATTGAAGTGCTGGACACAGTGTTCATTCATTCAATTCAAAGCAAAATTCCTTAATTACCTTTGAAAAGAGTTCTTAGCTTGTCAAATTCTAAAAGAAATGAGGAAATAGATGAGAAATAATCTGAAGTGCTGGCTATGTTTGAAGCACAACATCCATGGAATACATCAAAACCACAACGGTGGGAAGATCTAAGACCACCACAATCTCTTGAAGAAGAAAAAAAGAGGAGAAAAAGGGAACAGAGTTGAAACAGCTCCCTGAAAATCTCAAGTATATCTTTTTTGACACTGATGAGCAATGTCCAGCTATGATCAACTCTAGTTTAAAAGAAGTTAAAGAAAACCAGCTCATTAAAGTGCTCAAGAAATACAAGGGTGCTATCGGATGGGAAATTAAGACTTGAAAGGAATCAGTCCCACAACTTGTATGCACAAGATATTGATGGAAGATAACCAGAAACCTGTTGTCCAGCCGCAAAGAAGACTAAATCATGTAATGGAAGAAGTTGTCCAAAAAGAGGTTGTGAAGTTATTGGATGCAGGACTTATTTACCCTATATCTAACAATGCATGGGTAAGTTTCGTTTATGTGGTACCTAAGAAGGGCGAGACAACTGTCATCAAAAATGAGAAGAATGAATTGATTCCCACCAGAACCGTTACAGGATGGAGAGTGTGAATAGATTACCGAATATTGAACACTGCTATAAGAAAAGACCATTTTTCCTTACCATTCATTGACCAAATGTTGGAAAGGTTAGCTAGTAATGATTACTACTGCTTTTTTTATGGGTATTCAGGATACAATCAGATTGTGGTAACTCCAGAAGATCAAGAGATGACTGCGTTCACATGCCCTTATGGTATTGTCACCTATAGGAGAATGCCATTTGGGTTGTGTAATGAACCTGCTACTTTTCAGAGATGTATGACCTCTGTATTTGCTGACATGCTTGAAAAACATATGGAAGTGTTTATGTATGATTTCTCGGTTTTTGGATCGTCTTTTGAAAATTACTCAAAGAACTTATCTCTGGTGTTAGAAAGATGTCAGCAGAAAAATTTGATTCTGAATTGGGAGAAGTTTCATTTTATGGTGCGTGAAGGTATAGTGTTGGGTCACAAAATTTCCCATAAGGGAATTGAAGATGACAAAGCCAAAGTAGAGGTAATAGAAAATTTACCCCCACCAGTGAATGAGAAAGGGATCAGAAGCTTCTTAGGACATGCAGGATTCTACCGTAGGTTCATAAGATATTTCTCAAAGATTGTGAAGCCGTTAACTAGCCTGCTTGTGAAGGATGCGCCATTTCTTTTTGATGAAAAGTGCAGCGAAGCTTTCGAGACTTTGAAGATAAAACTAGTGTCTGTCTCGATTGTGATATCTCTAGATTGGTCTCTTCCTTTTAGGATCATGTGTGATGCAAGTGATATGGCAGTAGGAGCAGTGTTGGGACAGAGAAGAGAAAAGCTTCTGCATGTGATCTACTATGCAAGTCATGTTTTGAATCCTACCCAGATGAACTATGCTACGACTGAAAAAGAATTGTTAGCAGTGGTGTACACTTTTGACAAGCTCGGGTCATACTTGTTGGATTCAAAGGTAATTGTTTATACTGATCATGAAACTTTGAAGTATCTTTTGTCTAAACAGGAATCAAAACCAAGGCTGCTGAGATAGATCTTACTCTTGCAAGAATTTGATCTGGAAATTCGGGACAAAAATGGACGTGAGAACAATGTTACTGATCACTTATCCTAGATATCCCCGATAGAGGAAAATGAGGAGAACCACCCAATAAAGGATGAGTTTATTGACGAACGAATCCTAGTTGTGATGGGCGTGTCGTGGTTTGCCGACTACGCGAACTACTTGGTTGGAAAGGTTAGCTAGTAATGATTACTACTGCTTTTTTGATGGGTATTTAGGATACAATCAGATTGTGGTAACTCCAGAAGATCAAGAGAAGACTGTGTTCACATTCCCTTATGGTATTGTCACCTATAGGAGAATGCCATTTGGGTTGTGTAATGAACCTGCAACTTTTCAGAGATGTATGACCTCTGTATTTGCTGACATGCTTGAAAAACATATGGAAGTGTTTATGTATGATTTCTCGGTTTTTGGATCGTCTTTTGAAAATTACTCGAAGAACTTATCTCTGGTGTTAGAAAGATGCCAACAGACAAATTTGATTCTGAATTGGGAGAAGTTTCATTTTATAGTGCGTGAAGGTATAGTGTTGGGTCACAAATTTTCCCATAAGGGAATTGAAGATGACAAAGCCAAACTAGAGGTAATAGAAAATTTACCCCCACTGGTGAATGAGAAAGGGATCAGAAGCTTATTAGGACATGTAGGATTCTACCGTAGGTTCATAAGAGATTTCTCAAAGATTGTGAAGCCGTTAACTAGCCTTCTTGTGAAGGATGCGCCATTTATTTTTGATGAAAAGTGCAGCGAAGCTTTCGAGACTTTGAAGATAAAACTAGTGTCTGTCTCGATTGTGATATCTCTAGATTGGTCTCTTCCTTTTAGGATCATGTGTGATGCAAGTGATATGGCAGTAGGAGCAGTGTTGGGACAGAGAAGAGAAAAGCTTCTGCATGTGATCTACTATGCAAGTCATGTTTTGAATCCTACCCAGATGAACTATGCTACGACTAAAAAAGAACTGTTAGCAGTGGTGTACACTTTTGACAAGCTCAGGTCATACTTGTTGGATTCAAAGGTAATTGTTTATACTAATCATAAAACTTTGATGTATCTTTTGTCTAAACAGGAATCAAAACCAAGGCTGCTGAGATAGATCTTACTCTTGCAAGAATTTGATCTGGAAATTCGGGACAAAAATGGATGTGAGAACAATGTTAATGATCACTTATCCTAGATATCCCCGATAGAGGAAAATGAGGAGAACCACCCAATAAAGGATGAGTTTATTGACGAACGAATCCTAGTTGTGATGGGCGTGCTGTGGTTTTCCGACTACGCGGACTACTTGGTAGGTGGAGTAATACTTGATGATTTTGATTCTAACAAGAGGAAAAAGTTTTTACATGATTGCAGGTTTTACTTATGGATTGAGCCATTCCTATATAAGAAAGGAATTGACGGACTAATTTGAAGATGTGTCCTAGAAGAAGAACAAAGAGATATCTTAAAATCCCATCATGACTCAGAGTATGGAGGACATTTTAGTGGAGATAGAACAGCGGCAAAATTCCTTCAATCTGGGCTATATTGGCCATCACTTTTCAAGGATGCCCAAGGAATAGTGCAAGAATGCGACAAGTGTCAGAGGACAGGAAACATTTCAAAAAGGAACCAAATGCCTCAGAATTCTATGTTAGAGGTAGAATTATTTAATGTTTGGGGAATAGACTTCATGGGACCATTCCCACCCTCATTCGGGAAAAATTACATCTTAGTGGTGGTGTACTATGTATCAAAGTGGGTTGAAGCGGTAGCATTACCAACTAATGATGCCAAGGTTGTAATCAATTTCCTGAAAAACAATATTTTCTCGGGGTTTGGGGTTCCTAGAGCTCTAATTAGTGATGAAGGTACCCATTTCTTGAATAAACTGATGGAGAATCTGCTGAAGAAATACAATGTGAAACACAAAGTTTCCACTCCGTATCATCCGCAGACGAGTGGTCAGGTTGAAGTATCAAATAGATAGATAAAGCAGATTCTTGAGAAGACTGTCAGTGCATCGCGTAAAGACTGGTCAGTGAAACTGAAGGATGCACTATGGGCATATAGATCAGCGTTCAAAACTCCAATAGGTATGTCTCCTTATCAGTTAGTCTATGGTAAAGCTTGTCATCTGCCGCTCGAACTCGAGCATAAGGCATTTTGGGATTCTAAATTCCTTAACTATGATTTGATGAAAGCTGGTGAATCCCGAATTCTTCAACTTCATGAGTTAGAATAGTTTAGGAATCAAGCTTATGAGAATGTCAAAATTTATAAAGACAAAACAAAGAGATGGAAAGATCAGAATATCCAGAAAAAGGAATTTTGGGAAGGTCAATTAGTTCTCATGTTCAATTCCAGGTTGAGATTATTCCCTGGAAAGCTGAAGTCGAGATGATCAGGACCATTTGTTATTCATAAAGTATTTCCCCATGGAGCAATCGAATTTAAAAATCAAGCCAATGGGGATATATTTAAGGTGAATGAGCAAAGGTTGAAGCCTTATTACACTGGGCAGGAGAGGGGTCTCCTTGATAATGTTCGTCTTACAGGGTAAGACGGACGACCGCCGAGCCATGTGACGTTAAACAAAGCGCTTCGTGGGAGGAAACCCACGCATTTTAATTCCAACTAGTTTTTTGTTTTGTTGAAGGTTTAATTTTTTCAGTGTGGGCTCACCAATGTCTTACTCAAGAAGGAGGAAATTTTTTAACTCGGAATCATTGAAAAATGTGAATTTTTCAGAAAAAGCAGAAGCTGACATGACCGCCCGTGTCATAGGACACGGCCCGTGTCAGTAGCATTGAAGCATAAAAAAATTCAAAGAAGATTCACGTTTTCCAGAAGCTAACACGGTCGCCTGTGTCACGGGACACGACCCGTGTCAGAAAACCTGGAGTTGTTTTTGTGAAAAGAGAAGTGAAGCATCGGACACGGCCCGTGTCCGGTCAACTGGGCCAGAAATTCTTTTTACAAAACCTGTGGGGGCCGTGCAAATTTATGAGATTCTAGTATCTTTTTCTCTCTTTATTTTCTTTTTCTCTCACTTAAAACCTAATTATACTTATTCTCCATCCTTCCTCTAAAAACTCCATAATCACCCTCTCAAAAAGCTCCCTCATTTCACCACCACACCACTCTGTTCACCAAACTGCCTTCACAAAAAGTGTTCTATTTTTCGGCCTCTACCTCCCTACGGTAGCTTTTTCCACTAATTCTTGTGTTCAATTTCGTGTGATTTTTTAGGTACCTAAAATGTCCCCCAAGCATACTGTTAGAGGAAATAAACTAGTAGGCGAACCATCAAGGTCAAGACTAAGGATAAATCTCATTGCTGCTACCCAACCTAATGTCCATGGCATTATTTTTGAAAACCCGACACACGAAGTGCGCTACTCGCGCCATATTCGACGTAAAATAATGCCAACAAGGTACATGTATTCAAACACTATATCGGCACTAGGTTTATCTAATGAGATTAATCGCATGTTTCATATCTTAGGAGTATTAGAATTTATGCATTGTGAAGCGTCAACTTTTGAACACATAACACTTGAATTTGTTTAGTTCTGTTAATTTTAAGATAAAGCCGATGTGAGAAGGGACTGACAGAGGTCATACAGGTACCATGACAATCAGGTTGTACAATACTGACCATCAGTTGATGGTGGAGGAATTGGGTGGGATCCTACGACTACCCATTTATGGACTCGGAGCTATTCCAGAAACATTTAGATGAAGCTGATTCTGGGGGGATATCACAGGCTCGATGGGTATGTTACTAAGGGAGCTAAGGTATCTCGTATCAAAAACCCTTGTTTCAGGTACGCTCAGAAGTGTTTAGCCTATTCTTTATTCGGTATATGTGATAGTAAGGGGGTAGCAACTCAGCCAGAACTCTTTTTGCTGCATGCCATGGCCACTGCGATCCTGGTAAATGTAGCTTCCTTTCCTGCAAATTATTTAGGTAAAGTGGGTAGAGCATAAACTGGTGGTATTTCTGTAAGAGGAATGATTACCCAGATAGCCATACATTTTGGTTATGATCTTGTTGCATTGAATGAGGCACCCATTGTAGGTATGTCTAAGCTAGATATGAATGCCCTTGTCAATCAGGGCATGATTCAGATACAGGGAAGACGTTTTGGTTTAATAGGTTCAAAAAGGGTTATTCTCACACTCCCTGGCCCTGTAAGAGTTACAATTTATGAACACGCTAATTGGATTTAGGGGTATGTGAGTGATGGCGAGGAAGATCAGGACGAATATAATGAGGATAATCAAGCTGATGAAGACCAAGTGGATGGAGATTCTAGAGAGCAAGAGCCTGTGGGTAATCTCCTGGAGATGCCTACCCAATCTGGTGGAAGGTCCTCATCTTTCACCCAAGAAGATTGGGTCTGGAAACAAACTGAGTTTGGTGACCTCCGTGCGGAACAGGCACAGCAGAGTGACGAACAGGTCTGTCAAGGAAATGAGTTGACCCGCCATGGAGAAATGTCGAATGACATGCATTGGATGATGCAACATTTGATGTTGCAATTCCCTCCTCCTTAGTCGTAAAGCACTGTGAGTTCACCCTCGCTATCTTGAATTCAAACATTGAGGTCAATTTTCGGTTCAAGTGGGGGGGGTTATTGTTCTTGTTTTTTACTATTGTTTTTGGTTTTGCATTTTTGTTTTATTTTTCGTTTATATTAGCTTGCCTGGTTGTGTTTTGTTTACTAATGTTTTGCAGATTGATTGTATTTTGTCGGATGAAGGACAGACAAATAGCTAAGTGGATGAAAGATGCAACTTAGACTTGATCATCGGGCATCTCGGGAAGTTGATACAGCTGAAGAACGAGTAATTGTTGGACGTAATTTGGTGACATAGGTTTGAGATGGTAGTACGGTATACCGGAGTCAGAAAACAAGTTGCATCAAACGAGAAGTGCTTTGGAACTTGTAAACTTATCCAACATGGTGAGCATACATAAATCCAAACACAATAATATCATCATCAGAGTTTATTCAGGTATGACTTTATCATTCTGATTTTGTGTGTATTCTACTCGAACAGCACAACATGATAACACACACTGAGGCACGTTGTTTATTTTAACCCTGAGCCTTTCTAGCCATCCCGTATTGTTATGTTTATCTTTGTTAACCATATTTGAGCCTTATCCATTTGTTTGTGGTAATCTTATATGTTAACCCAAGGTCAAACACTTCCTACCCTTGCTCGGAATAAGTGTTGTGAATTTTGAAACTGTATGAAGTTCTAAGTTTGCGGTGATCATCTGTATAAAAGAGGGCAAGCATGAAAAAAAATGATGAGAAAAGAATGGAGACACATGAATGTCTCTAGGAAAAAAAGGAAGATAACTCATAAATAAATACTTGCCCCGGCAAAAAACTCAGGTACCAGTGAAACACTCAAAGCAAAAACTGAGTGAAGTAAATAGCAAAAGAGTCGAGGTTGAGTAAAATCCCATCATAATAAGTTGAGCACAAAGGCTAGAAAAACAACATAGACGCCAAGCCAAAAACCCTTTATTTATCCCACCGTACCCAAGCCCCGTTACAACCCAAAGACCTCCAAAAGTGTGTGAAATTTGTTTGTGTAGTGAAGGTAGAGTTCATCCAAAGTTAAGAGTCGATATTGCATACATTGAATTTTAAGTGCAAAACACTTTAACCCCGGGAGATTTGGTGAGAAGCGTGAAAAAGCTTGCAGGTGAAAAATTATTTTGATGAGGAAGTGTAGCGGAAAGTTCAGATCGTTGACTCAAAATCTTAACCAGGAATATGGAAAGCAAGTTGTGAAGAACATCGGTTGTATTGTAGTAAGAAGGAATTCTAGGGTGACTTTGTTGTTGTCGTCTACATTACTTGAGGAGAAGCAATGAGCTAAGTTTGGGTTGTGATCGGTCACCAATTCTACTTTGTTTCCATCACTTATTCGGTATAAGTTCATCAAATCTGTAACACTTTGGTTTGTCTTTTAAATCGTTTTGTTTAAGTTATGTTACTTTTCGCAAATGTATCTTTGTGTTGCTTTTATTTGAATTTCATGTCTTTTAGATGCTTTTGATGGTTTGGTTTGGTAGGTGTTGGTAATCTCAGGTGCAGGTAAAAATATTCAGAGGATTTTTGCAAACACGAAGCAAAATATGAAGATGCAGAGGCCCTGACACGGTCACACGTGTCACCAGACACGGGCCGTGTCAGGAGAAGAAGGAAAAAGAAGCTGAAGATAGAAGCTGACACGGGTGCCCGTGTCACACGACACGGCCCGTGTCAACTCAGCTGAAACATAAACTTTTGGAGGAAGGATCACAGATGTTGGCACGGCCGCCCGTGTTACAGAATACAGCCCGTGTCAGCTCAGGCGCTGATAATTCTTAATTTTGGAAATTTCTAGTGTGTTTTGAACCTTGGAGGTTACTTTGGACTTTTTGCATCACCTAGGAAGGACCAGACTACTTAAACCTAATTTGAAAAAGAAAAAAAATATTTTTTTGAACGATGTAATAATTTCACGATATAAGACTGGAGATCCAGAGGAGCTTTGGGAACGGAGAACTCTTCATGCACGATAGCAATTGAAGATTGAACCATCCAAATTTTTTTGTAATGTCTACATCTAATATCTATGTTATTTTACTTTTTAGTTCTATGAGAGGCTAAACCCCCAATGCTATGGGGGTGTCCCTGATTTGCAATGTTAAGAATACTGATCTCTTTGTTTCATTCAACATAACAGTTTGTATGCATCAATTTGATTGTTTAGAAGAATTTATAGTTTTACCCTATGGGACCATAGAGTTTCACTGTTATTAACACATTAGAACCGGACGGTCGTGTTAAGGTTTTCTAAATAATGATATTATAGATGATTTCACCTAGGACTAGGGCAATCCTATAATAACCATAATAATTCTTGATAATTGAATGTTTAACCTCAAAATTAATTTGAATGGACATTGAAATTATTGTAGAAGGTTAAAGGTTTTTCACTCAGGACTTAGGGAAAGATAATCTTGAGAATCGGTAATTGAGGTTGATGAACTTGTTGAAAAGATCAAAGAGTGAAGGTTATTCAAATCATACACTCACCCCTAGCATCTTTTAATCAAATAGAAAAGTCACATTTTACATCCAGTCATTTAATCTTTCACAAGGATTTATTCCAATCAAACTCAAAACTATTATTTTTATTTGATTGAATTAATAATAAAACTCAATATTTCCTACCTAATCCTCGAGATCGATACTTTGAGAAAATATCATTATTACTACATCGGTGAAAATAGTACACTTGTTATTTTTCCGATTAATTGATCTTAAACTTATGGTGCGTCAGTACTTGTTAACAAAGCTACTCCTGCGGATCAATGAACACATATAAACTACAAGAAATAGCACCTACCATGCTCATTAGTTATTAAGTTAAATGTAAATAAATTAGAAAGAAATAACCTAGTTAGGAAATAATTTGATATATAATCCAAATATTAAGGGCTTAAATATCTTGTAATAAATGAACTATCAGACCCTGTTCACAATTTAGAATTAAACCCTGGAATGATTCTCACTAATTCAAACACAATATATAAGTCTAATTGGCAAGCTGCTTTATTTACTCACTCACGCCCTGAGATACATCAATGTAACTACAACTCTTGGACTCCTCTTCAGACAAGATCTCATCCTCCTTTTGACTGGTTTCATCGTTCTAACTAAAGAGCTTGTCATCATCTAGAAAAAGAAAGAAACATCAAGTAGTTTCTAGATCACCATTAAAGAGTGAATGCAGAGCCCCTACCCACTCATCTTGTGAAGCACAGTGATTTCCTTACCTCTTGATAAGCCTTTTCATCCTTTACAAATAACTAATTTTCATATTTTGTGACAACAAGAGTGTCATACATATAGTTATTAATTTTCTTTTACGAAAGAACTAAACACGTCAAAATGATTGTTATTTAGCCTATGACAAAGTTCAAAAGCAAATTATTCGTCTCCTGCTAATCTATACAACATAACAAATTGCATATATTTTCACAAAATCTCTCCATCTTAATCCATTGTAAAATATTGTCCTAACCCATTGTAAAATTTGGATCACATGATAATAAAAATAATAACAATAATAATAATTTCACTTTTATTATTAGAGAAATTAAAATATAATAAATTTTAATTATTTAATTGTCCTTTTTTGTTTTAATAGTTTGTTAGAGAAAATATAGATTAGTTATTACTATCTCTCTTCAGTTAGCTCATATTCTAGATAATATTGTCCTAACCCATTGTAAAATTTGGATCACATGATAATAAAAATAATAATAATAATAATAATAATAATAATAATAATAATTTCACTTTACTTCAAATCTTTGTTTTTCATTGTAAAAGTACTAGCAATATATTAACAATTTCATTATTAAGAGAAATCAGAATATTTTTTTGCAATAATCAGGTATTAAAAAAAAATTCGTAAATAACCATGTTTCAGAAAAAATTACGCAAATAACAATGTTTCAGATGACTCCCCAAAGGAGGAGCCATCTCACTTGGCGCCTACACCTATTTTTTAAGGGGAGGCGCCATCTCACTTGGCGCCTAGGTCCTTAGGGATTGTCCTAAGCCAAGTGAGATAGCGCCTTAGTGCATTTCTAGGGCAATTTTCGCGTTTCTTTTTTCAATCCGGTGCGTTGCGTATTCGATATAGGATCAACAAAATTGACTTTTTATTTACAAAAAATGATTACACCCATAAGTATTACATAAAAACACAGATTAAAAAAAACAGATTAATCAATGGTCCCCTGGAACCCGGTAATGACCCCCGGTTCCGCATCCCCGTCCTCGTCTTTCCCGTGCTGGGTGTCGTCACATTTCCTGCTGTGGCAGGGTCGATGGCCCAGCGAAGTCAATGCGTTCTGGATCCATGAAATCAGTCAGATCTCCATATCTAGAAGATCCGCTTTGGTACATTCGGTTACCCATACCCTCAAAGTTTGGTCGTGTTGACGGTGGGTGGGGTTCCATGGTGGGTCTGTAGCATTGATCGTCTGAGTACGGGGGGTAGAAAGGAAATGGATCTTGGGGTGTTTGGTATTGAGGATGTTGGGTGGTTTGGTGATACTGTGGTTGACGGTAAGTTGGGTCGGTTGGTTTATAATCTTCCGACTTTCCCAGATCAGGGCTAAGGCTGGATGTTGAGGGGCCCATATTGGGATATACAAAAGACTGAAATTGTGTGTGGGGTATGCGGGTGTGTTGGTATTGTGATTGGAATTGCGGTTGGGTGTGAGGCATGTGTGGGTATTAGTACTGAGGTGGTGATTGTGGTTGGTTGTGGGGCATTTGGGTGTAATTGTGTTGTGGTGGCGACTGTGGTTGGGTGTTTGTGGTTTTGTTTCGTCTGGGGGGTTGGTGGGAGGTTAATGTGTGTTGGGTTTGTTGTTAGGGAAACGAGGTTTGTGCCCATTGTGTTCGTGGGTCAACCAAATACCTTGGATGAGACACGTGCATTTCAGGGTTACTAACCGACCTGCACCAAGATAAATACTGATCCGTGTGTCGCATATTACCATGATTGAGGAAAACTAGGAATTGCGAGACATATCGGTGACGCCTCTGCCACATCTTACACCATTCTGGAGCAAAATCTTTCCAGTTGGTAAGACCCCACTGGGCGTCGACCCTTTTGAGATACCACGGGGACAAACAAGTCGGATCACTGGGTATCTCTTGATGCATTCTAAATTGCATCTTCACACGGTCGCTGTGGTGAATCTCCACAACATTGAATCGTATGATTGCAGTCTTGACGCTCCAAATTGCTGCATCCTCGGGGTTTGGCTCATGGCCCAAACCCAAATATGGTCTCCAGACAAACTGCGCATAAAATTAAATTAGGTTAATGAAAACGTAATATATATAAATAATTTAAAAGTAGAAAAGTTGAAAGGTACGACGTACATCATCCGGGTCTAGGTGATCCAATAGATTGCGGTATAGTGAGACATTGAATCTTGGATTCTTGCCGTAATCCATACCCCTCACGCAATACCTAAAGGAAATGAAAAATATTTTATTTTTAGCATATATTTGGTGAAGAGATGAACAGTAATAAATGATATAACTTGATGACTTACTTTGTTGTGTACGGGAAAACGAATGTGTTGTTGTTGACGGGGTTTAGGGACTCCATCCTCCACCAACCCCAGGCTTGAAGTAAAAAAGCGCAGCCATAAAATGTACATTTTTTCTTGATTGCATTTTTGCACAAGGAACTGTATAGGTGGGCTGAAACAGCAGAACCCCAACTATACTTTCTAGTTTTTTCGAAATCTTTAAGTAAATTTAATACATAAAATTTACACTATTTCCCGTACTTTCGGGAAATAAAAAGGTTCCAAATAGTATCATTAGATAAGTTCTAGCTTTTATTACCATGTCTTGCTCGGAGGAATTTTCGTTTAATTCCAAAGTTGCATAATGATTTTTAAGCTCAGCTAGTAGTATACCTTGACCTCTCGCACCACCACCTTCAACCATATCCCTGCCCAACAATTCTTCACACAGAGAATTGGGTTGTTGGACCGACCCGTTAACGGCCTTACCATCGACAGGGAGACCCAGTAATATGTACACATCCTCTAGCGTGACAGTACATTCACATATTGGTAGGTGAAATGTATGGGTCTCTAGTATCCACCTTTCCAACATTGCAAGTATGAACTTTGAATCAATTGTACAGTTGGAGATCTTTATAACATGTCTGAAACCTGCGTATTCTATATATGGTACCATAAATGGGTCGGGAGCCAGGTAGTTGTGAGACCGGATTCTGAATCTTTTGGTATCCTGAGTTAATAATGTAAAAGGTGTAAGATTAAGTAAGATGAACAAAGCATTACCTAAAGTATAAAAAATGTATAACTAAAATAGAAACTTAAAAATGCGGCAATATTGTCCCTTGTGCCTCTGTGAGAATCTCCCATTGTGAGAAGAGCCATTGTTGGAAATGCCTGAGATTATGAAAGACTTAGAAATTGTAAGAGATTATGAAAGACTTTATAGCACAAAGTGAGACGATTGTGGGTGCGAGATAAGTATGTTATGCTCTGTATTTATAGGTAAAAAAATTTCATAGAATAAGTTAGGTGGTAGTTGGTGCATGCATGCATGATAAGTGTCACTCTTGCAGTGTAGGCGTAGGCTAGGTGGAAGCCTTGGAGAAGGCATCTCTGCATGCATGTAACACGATTGGACATTAAGGGAGGCGCCATTGGAATTGGCGAAAGAGTACAAAAATGAAAGGTGTCGCCATCCCCATTGGCGAATAAGAGGTGGCATGGGTTGCAGAGTAGACGCAGGCTAGGTGACAGCCTTGGAGAATCCATGTCTGAATGCATGTAACACTAATGGAGGTGATGGGAGGAGTCTTACAGGTTACAGTGTAGGTGCAGAGTAGGCGCAGCCTAGGTGGCAACCTTGGATAAGGCATCTCTGCATGCATGTAACACGATTGGACATTAAGGGAGGCTCCATTGGACTTGGCGAAAGAGTACAAAAATGAAAGGTGTCGCCATCCCCATTGGCGAATAAGAGGTGGCATGGGTTACAGAGTAGGCGCATGCTAGGTGACAGCCTTGGAGAAGCCATGCCTGAATGCATGTAACACTATTGGAGGTGATGGGAGGAGACTTACAGGTTACAGTGTAGGTGCGGAGTAGGGGCAGGCTAGGTGGCAGCCTTGGAGAAGGCGTCTCTGCATGAATGTAACACGATTGGACATTAAGGTAGGCGCCATTGGACTTTGCGAAAGAGTACCAAAATGAAAGATGTCGCCATCTCCATTGGCGAATAAGAGGTGGCATGGGTTGCAGAGTAGGCGCAGGCTAGCTGACAGCCTTGGAGAAGCCATGCCTGAATGCATGTAACATTATTGGAAGTGATGGGAGGAGACTTACAGGTCACAGTGTAGGTGCAGAGTAGGCGCAGGCTAGGTAGAAGCCTTAGAGGTTACAGCCTTAGTTAATTCAAATTCAATATGACCTATTTAGTCTTACATTTATCAAAACACTGATTCACTTAATCTGTCAAACCTTCCAACCTTCCAACCTTAAAACAATCAAACCTTCAAACCTTTAAACAATCAAACCTTTAAACCTTCAAACAATCAAACATACAAGCCTTCGAATAACTCATAAACTTCAAACCTTCCAACCTTCAAACCTTCAAACCTTCAAACAACCATACGCAATGGCCTTTGCACCCCAATATGTCATCAGTGCACATTTCAACGGTGAGACATACATTTGTCCCACCTCTGGGTTTTTGTTTAGAGACACAGACAACATCCGATTTCTTTTAAACGAGAAAGCCAATTTCTCGTACTTCAAAAAACGATTGGAGGCCAAACTTGGACGAGGCCCGGTGACACAAATATTTTATCAGAATCCAGTTTTTTTTGGTAACAACCAAATAATATTTTATAAGGTTGAGGTTCAAGATGAAGAGGATCTTCAGAATATGTTTTCCAGCCATGTGTATTCTGGGTACGACTCTACTGAGTTGTACATTATGCTGCGAGAGCCTCAGGTGACACAAGTGGTTAATCCTTTGGAGACCGAACAAGCAGAGGTAGATGCAATTGATGAAGAAGAAGAAGAAGATGATGAGTTAGAGTTTGATGAAATGGTGAATGATGATTCCGAAGACGATGGGATACCTGGTATTCCTGCAAACGAGATCTACACACCACCTCCGCACATGACAAACTTCAACATGGGCGGAGATGAACCGTCTTTTGATTTATTTTTCAATTCGTATATGTAGTCGGATGAAAACTTAAAAGAGAAGGACAAGTTTCGTAACAGAGAAGAATGCATCAGAGCCTTAAAAAAATTCCACATGCTCAACTCGGTCGATTTTAAGGTGGACCGTGTAAACCTAGAAAGGTACAAGATCAAGTGTGTCCACCCTTATTGTATGTTCAAGATCACTGCATCATACAAATTAAGAGGTGATTGTGGGTCATAGGTCCCATGTCTACCCACACTTGTGTCAGTTCTACCCAATCACAAGACCATCGAAAACTTAATTACGATCTCATTTGTCAAGAAATCCTACCACTCGTCAGCAACGACCCATCTTTGAAGGTGAAAACCATCATCTCCCACATCACTACGGTTTTTAACTATACTCCGTCTTACCGTAAGGCGTGGTTAGCAAAGACCAAGGCGATTGAAAAGGTGTACGGAAACTGGGAGGAGTCATACCAAGAACTTCCTCGCTACCTCAATGCACTCAAGACTTATTCTCCGAGTACTGTTTACATTCTGGAAACAGTGCCAGCATACGCCCAAGATGGTAGTCAACTAAACGGAAACGGAATATTCAGTCGAGTGTTTTGGTCATTTCAACCTTGCATCACAGGGTTTGTATCATGCAAACCAATTATACAAATTGATGGGACTTGGTTGTATGGGAAATACAATGGCACGCTACTGATGGCAGTTGCACAAGATGGCAACAACAACATTTTCCCAATTGCCTTTGCCCTAGTCGATGGGGAGACCAGTGGTGCTTGGAGCTTTTTTCTGAAAAACCTGCGAACACACGTGGCTCCTCAACCAGATCTCTGTTTGATCTCAGACATACATGCATCCATTGAAAGTGCCTACAATAATCTCACAAGCGGTTGGCATGACCCTCCTTCTACGCATGTCTATTGCGTTAGACATATCGTCCAAAATTTCACGAGGGAGATCAAGGACAAAACACTAAGGAAAGCGGTTATGAATGCGGGATATGCATTAACACAACCCACGTTCAAATATTACCGCAATGAGATCCGTTTGTCAAATCCGGAAGCCGGTAGGTGGGTCAACAATATTCTGGTGGAAAAATGGACTAGGTCATACGACAATGGCCAAAGATGGGGGCACATGACAACAAATCTAATTGAATCGATGAATGGGGTATTCAAAGGCATACGAAACATCCCGATCACTGCTTTGGTAAAATCTACGTATTTTAGGATGGCTTCGTTGTTTGCCAAAAGAGGTGAAATATGGAATGCGGTGTTGCAATCTGGACAACTATGGAGTGAAAGCTGCATGAAGTACATTAAGGCAGAAAGTGCCAAAGCCAACACCCATATGGTTATATGGTTTGACCGACACAGCGACAACTTCATTGTGAAAGAGACAATCGACCACAACGAGGGCCTTCCAAGACAAGAATATAGGGTTGTACTACCTTCTCGTTGGTGCGATTGTGGCAAGTTTCAAGCCTTTCGTATGCCTTGCTCTCATGTCATTACCGCTTGTGCTTATACCCATCAAGACGCGCTACAACTTCTGTCACACATTTACAAATCTGAAACGTTGCTCAACGTTTACAATAACAGCTTTCCTTTGGTAGCAAAACCAGATTATTGGCCTGTATACGACGGAGAAATAGTGTGGCACAATGATCAAATGCGAAGGAACAAGAAGGGTCGTCCCAAAAGTAAGCGCATCACAACTGAAATGGACTCCCTTGACAAGCTGGAAAGAAAGTGTGGTTTATGCCGTCAGGTCGGACACAATCGCAAAAATTGTCTGAATCGGGCGTCTGCCTCGACCACATAAAAATTGTATTACATAAAATCTTTCCTTAATTATGTTGTAAACATTAGGGTTTTTTGTTAACAGTATTTTCTACAATAAACATTGCGCGTACAAGAAAAAAAACACGATATTTTGTCTATGAAATTACAACTGTTAAAACAATTTCATCTGACCCATGCATCATCAACATTACGTCGCTGTCTGTTTTGACTTCCTCCAACCATACATTAGGTCTTCTTGTCGCATGTGAGGTTGTTGTTCGTCTTCGCTGGATCCTTCGAATTTTTCCCCCTCCACAATGTCTTCATCTAGCCATCGCATCAACTCCCGCTTCAGACGCTCCATGGAGTGTGTGCCAGAATTTCATTTTCATCGCAGGTTTCATGGCGGAGAAGATAACGTAACCATCTCTGGTAAAAATTATGGGCGATGTCATGACGCAAATAACAGAGTAAAAAATACGAAAACAGTGCGAGAAAGTGTGAGAAATGACGGAGAAACGGACGAATCATTTATAAAAACAACATTTTGCCCTAGGAGCCAAGTGAGATGGCGCCTCCTCTCACTTTTAAAGTGCATGCGCTATCTCACTTGGCTAAAAGAGAGAGGAGGCGCCAAGTGAGATGGCGCCTAGGGCAAAAAGCTTGGTGGAGATACCAAGTGAGATGGCTCCTCCTTTGAGGAGTCATCTGAAACATGGTTATTTACGTAATTTTTTCCAAAACGTGGTTATTTGCGAATTTTTTTTTAATACCTGATTATTAAAAAAAAATCGAGAAATCACTTTCCACTTTTAACGACTATTAAATTTACCCGTTTGCCCTAGCTATGCATGGAATAGTCTTACATAATTTTGTGAGACACTTGGTTAATAATTAAAATTTAGAGAAAAAATTAAAATATTACTTTAAAGTTTAAACTCCAATCATATTTTTATAATTAGATATTGTTTCATTTTTATATGATTTCTAATATTTTTATAAAAGTATATAACATGGATTTAAATGATCAGGTCAGTTTTTAAATAAATTATTAGTTAAGTAATTATAATTTAATCATTATTGATAATATTAATAATTAAATAATAATAACATAATAATAATAATAATAATAATAATAATAATAATAATAATAATAATAATAATAATAATAATAATAAAATCACCTTATTTCAATTAAATTGTGTCAATTGTATAAACTACATGTCAATTTAACCTATGATAGCATATAAGAATTCCCTAATCAAAAATTTTAATATAACAATTAGCATATAAGAATTCACTAATCAGAGAAGAGAAAAGTATTTTAACATTGAGTTTTGTTTTTACAATATAAAATTAACCTTCTTAATAAAAACTACCATAAAAAAATAAAATTAAATAAATAAATAATAAATGAAATAATGAGAAAAATAAAACTCACAAATGACCACTATAAAAAATAAAATAATTTGAGAATTCATAAACGCATCTAAAATAGTGTTTTAGAAAATATATTAGGTCGGTCAGTCTAATCGATCAAATTAAGAATAGAAAGAATCATCGATGTGATCTAATTGTTAGATCAGGTGAGTTGTTGAATCAATAAAAATCAGATATATGGATCAAAATCGATAAAAATTGGTGAATAAGTGATTTTGAAAAATTAAATACTTTTTTTTCTTCGGACAAAATAAAGTGTTTTGATAATTTTAAAATAAAATATAAATATAAATAGATTTTGTTCAAAACTTATTTAAAACAATTTTTCTTTCTTAAAACATAAATTTAGACACTTATTTTTGTTAGGTTGCAATTAAACTTTGTTGTGTGTGATATTTAAATATAAAAAATTAATTTATGAAATTATGATATTTTTAAATTTTAAGTTTTTTTAAATATTATATTTTTTCGAAGATCGAATCATTCGATTTAATAACTATATAATTTCTTATAAAAATTTAATTATTAAATCAAATTATTCAATTTATTTCAGATTAATTATACAGTTCAATCAATGACCTAATAGTTCAATCAATAAATCACTTACTCAATATCCTTACTAATTTAATGCCAATCTGAATTTTAAAACATTAATCCAAAGTCATTAAAATGAACCGTAAAAATATTCTTCTTTTAATTGCAATCATGTAGAACTACAAATTTAATGGTGAAAGAAAAAGTAGTTTGATAAAATATATTAACAATTTTATTCTTAAGAGAAATCACATTCCACTTACCTCTAACGACTCCTAAATTTGCCCGTTTGCCCTTAATTATGCATGAATAATCTTACATAATTTGTGAAACACTTGACTAATAATTAAAATTTAGAGAAAAAAATTAAAATATTACTTTAAACTCCAATCATATCTTTATAATTAGATATTGTTTCATTTCTATATGATTTCTAATATTTTTATAAAAGTATATTACATGGATTTAAATGATCAGGTCAGTTTTTAAATTAATTATTAGTTAAATAATTATAAATTCTTAATCAATATTAATAATTAAATAATAATAATAATATTAATAATAATAATACTAATAATAATAATAATAATAATAATAATAATAATAATAATAATAATAATAAATTTCAATTAAATTATGTCAATTGTATAACTACATGTCAATTTAACCTATAATAGCATATAAGAATTCACTAATTGTTATGAAATTAACAAATAATAACATAGAATTTGGATATATCATCAAAGTCGCGGTAGAGTCTCGTGCTGATAACGTGTTATAAAAATCTCCAAAATAATATAGAGATGAATGGGAGATGAAGAACAATATAAAAATGAATGAGAAAAAAAGAAGAAAAAAAGTAATATTATATTATATTCTTTAAATTCATTTTACGTCGTAATGTGGTTCTTATTTATAGGATATTAGGAAGGTGAGAAATCATAGCATTTAATAGAGAATAGGAAGATAGAAAGATGGACATCTACTTTGTATTTATTCATAACACTTCCCCTTGGATGTCCATTGAGGATATGCCTCGTTAAAACTTTACTAGAAAAAATTCAGTGGAAAAAAATTTAGTGAAGGAAAAAGAGTACAATATCCTTTGAATGTGAACAGCCTCATTAAAAATCTTACCAGAAAAATCCAATGGGACAAAATCATGTTGAAGGAAAAAAGAGTGCATAAAATATTTATTTCTCTCCCTCATGCATACATTTATATGTGAGACGATATTCTTTGTAGTATTTACTTAAAATGTCTTCTTTGAAGTGCCTTCATGTAGTGTTAATAGTTATGTGGGATTTTATGAAGTTGTTGTCATGAGTTATTTCATAGATCTCCATGAAATGGTTGTACCGTCACATGTAAATAAATAACATGTTTCTGATCTACCATTGTGAGAATCTGACAATTAACCTGCATCTCTAAGATAGCGAAGTATATATTTGACTATGTTCCAATATCTTCGTGTAAGTGAATAAATGTATCTTGCTAATAGATTAACTGCAAATGATATATCAAGACATGTATAATTAGCAAGGTGCATTACTACTCCAATTGCACTGATATGGTACCTTCAGGACCAAGCAAATTTTCATCCTTTTTTTGAGGTCTAAAAAAATCTTTCTCCACTTCTAATGATCTAACAACCATAATAGAGTAGGCAACAAGTGATATTTGTCTATATATAAGCATTTCAATACTTTTCTATATATCCTTCTTGATGTATAAATATTCCTTTGTCCAAATGCTCAATTTGTATATCTGGACATATTTTGTGTTTTCTAGGTCCTTCACTCAAACTCTTTATTCAAGCAATTTATAGCTTTTAGAAGCTCTTCGGGAATTCCAATAATATTTATGTCATCCACATAGACAACTATTATTGCAAATCATTTTCCACATCATTTTATGAAAATACAAGGACAAACTGAGTAATTTGTATATTCATCCTTTAGTAAATATCCATTGAGGTGATTATACCACATGAGTCCAGATTATTTCAATCCATAGAGAAAAATTTTCAATTTGATGGAGTAGGTTTCTCGATATCCAAAATTATGTGCTTCTGGTATATTGAACCCTTCATGGAGTTTCGTGTAAATGTCACTATTAAGTGAACCATATAAATAAGATGCCATAACATCCATCATATTCAAATTAAGCCCTTCATGTGCTACAAGACTAATTAAATATCAAAAATTAATTTAATTCACTACAGGTGGATATATTTTATCAAAATCAATCTTAGGTCTTTGCGAAAATCATTGAGCAACAAATCATGCCTTATACCATTCTTATTTTGATTTTTCGCAAAAACTCATTTATATCCAATTGGTTTCACACCTTGAGGTGTTCGGACTACATGTCCAAAATTGAGTCACTTATAAAGTGAGTTCAATTCTTCTTCAATTGAATATATTCATTTTGGTCAATTCTCACTTAGTCTATAATCTTTAATAGACTTTGACTCATGATCCTCATTATCATTGATTACTTTTAGCGCTATATTGTATACAAAGATATTGTCAATATTGACTTTATTTGGTTATCTCAATTTCGGTTCTATTCAATTTCATTCATGACATAAGTTATCGAGGTCTCTTTATTTCATATTTCAAGTACTTGATTTGTTCTTCTGGAACTGAAAAATAAATTATGTCAAAGTGATCTTAGAATTTTCATATCCTCACTTGGGTCTTAACTTTAGTTTCTTTTCTTGGTAGAGGACTTTAACATTGGAACCGACTTTTCTACCTTGCTTCATGCACAATTTCAATTCATTTTTAATATTATATTATCCAACACGAGAATCCACTTCAATTGTAGTAATAGCATCTATAATTGGTTGTATAAAATTTGCAAATGAATATTATTTCAAACTTCTGGTTCATATTGGTTTCTACGAGGATCAAGATATAAAATTGTTCATTGAAATTCTTGTTCAAGATTTCAGCTGCTTATTCTCTCCCCCTAATATTGGAAAAATTAATTTATTAAGTGATAATCAGCCTACTGGGTCGTAATCAAGTATTTTATTATTTGCTCAAATTATATCCTCAAAATTGAGATTCATATCAATTATATTTTTTCAATATTCTTTTATGACTCATCTTAATGTATTATATTAGAGAAATTGGAATATACACAACACATCCAAAGATTCACTTAGATGAGAAGTATTAGACTAAATTATAAGTTAAGGGAGGATTAAGATATAGTATCTTGTTCGCTTGACGCGAATAAATATTTTAATGTACTTGATTGCATATTCCCAAAGCATAATATAGAAGTTAATCTCATAAGTATCAATCATATAACTTACTTTAGACGTCTAAATAATGGATCTTCAAGTCTTTTTTTTTCATATGAAGATATGCTACAAGATGTTCAATATCAATTTTTAATAATATATGTGATACTTATCAAGAAAGTTCTGGAAAAAAATTCAGAAAATGGGATCGTTGTCTGATAAAACAATTTCACAAACTTCTGATTGTGAGTAAACAATAAATATTTTACATGATATTTTGGTCGACGCAACAATTAATGTCATGAAAAAAACCCAATTTCTCTGGTTTTTAATTCCCTTTAGAAATACTCAAAAATTTACTGGATTGAAGAAACTTCTGATTGTTCAATATTAATTATCCGCATCATATTATATCTGAGATGACACAATCAATTTTACCAACTACACATTTAAATTTAATTTGTACACTTTTAGTTTACAATAGAATATGCTTCAATTGTACAAATACAAGTATAGTACAAACTCGAGGAAAAAGCCAATAGTTTTTCTATTACACATTTTCATTTCAAATTCTATTGTGTAATACAAAGATATTTGATACCTCTAATATAACTCATGTGAATTATCTATGATCAAAATATTTATTTCACAGAATACATTTACAAGTGGAATCTATATGGGAAAAGATAGGTACAATAACAAAGTTTCTCCAGAATTAATTAATCTAGAACTAGTTTCAATATCATGTTCATGGCACTACATAAAGAGAACACACAAAAAGAAAATATAAAGGATTAAAGTTCATTCGAATCTCGGCTCTATTAAAATATGAGTTTACTTTTGTGTGCCTTTAAGAAGGACTAACAAATATCATCCATACACTATACTTGTAAAAAGAAAATAATAGTATAATCAAGATTTATATGAGAAATCTAAGTACTATTAGAACAACTTTAAAATATTTAGCAATTTTAGACTATTGATATTTTCTTTAATAGGTTGCAACATATTTTTACTATATAAAGAGAAACTTTGTAGTGCCAAACTATAGTCTATACAATCAAAAAGAATGATATAGGTTAAAATATCTGACTCTTACGGTCCCAAAATAGACCTTTTTATTTTCTCCTCTAGTAATCAATGTCTCAATTGACTCTGTTCTAATTTCTTTGTGTAGGAGAATAATTGTATCTTGCTAACAGATTAACCGCAAATGATAAATCAAGACATGTATAATTAGCAATGTGCATTAGTGCTCCAATTGTACTGAGATATGGTACTTCAGGACTATTGTATCCTAAAATTTGCCCTCTCAATTTATCAAAGATTCTCTCACAAAATCTCCATTAATTCAAGAATGCACAAGGTTTGATCAGCTCAAGATACCTCCTCAAACACTGATGACTCAAAACTAGGGTTTGAGTTTGCATAAGTACAATTGCACTTTTAGTGCCCCATATAATTTCCATGGATCATATTGGGCTCTCAAGCATCAGGTCGAAGATGGAACTTTTGAATCCTCGAAAGGAGGAAGAGGAAACTGTTGAAAGGGAAAAGAAGATAAAAAAAGGTGTGCAGTTGCAGATAACCATGTCGAATTCAAAATTTGGTTCAGGCTGTTCGAACCACGTGACTGATCGAAAGGAGTGGTTGGAAGATTTTTGACAAGTCAAAGAAGAGCAAGCTTGCTTCGATCCCCAAGCTTTGATTGGGCAATGGCTTCTTCAAGTAACCTGCTTCGATCCACCTCTAAACTCTTCGACACACATAGTTTTGACACTATGAATTTCAATTTAACACACCACCTAATTCATTATTCATCATGGTTCTTAGTCTTCTGAATACTTTGACTTGCACTCCCTTTGTTATGATGTCTGCAATCTAATTCTCAGTTCCGCAGTGTTCCAAATTCATCTTCCCATCTGCTACCTCCTCTCGGAGATAATGGAACCTCATTTCGATGTGCTTGCTTCGACCAAGTGCTATTGGGTTCTTTGCCAGATTAATAGCTGAGATATTTTCTATCTTCATGCTTGCTTCGATCCACAAGCTTCGATTTGGAAATGGCTTCCTTCGAGCCACATGCTTTGATCCACCTCTAAACCCTTTGACACACATATTTTCGACACTATGAATTACAATTTAACAAAAACTTGTTGATAATAGTTCATTGCAAGAAGAAGGTACTGGCAACATAGTCTTTTAAAAGAGTAATGGAGGAAAAGTTATGACTAAAGATGTGCTTTATGTACCTGGAATAAAGTGAAACTTACTAAGTGTTGGACAACTAGTCGAATGAAGTTTCTCAGTTGTCATAAAAATGGAGTTTTTAGATTGTTCAACACCAAGAATAATTTGGTCTTAAAATCTCTGTTGTCAAAAAACAGGACATTTAAGACAATGATCAATTCGACAGAAGTTCAACGTTTGAAAACTATTCGACCACAAGGATAGTTGGTTGTGGCATTTGAAGTTTGGACATTTGAACTTTCAACCACTTAATCAACTGATTACTAAAGTTATGGTTACTAGTATTCCAAGTCTTGAGATGCCTGAAAAAACTTTGTGAAGTTTGTTTAGTAGGAAAGCAATCCAGAAATTCTTTCGTTTCGACTATGCCAATGAGATCATCTTGCATACTCAAAGTGGTACATTCAGATGAATGTGATCCATTCGAAGAACATACAATTGGTGGAAATAAATATTGTTTTGTCTGTTGATGAGTTTGGTCGAAAGTTGTGGATCTATGTGATCAAAATGAAAGGACGGAGTATTCGACATCTTTAAGAGATTCAAGATGCTTGTCGAAAACCAGAGTAAAGAAAAAGATCAAAGTTCTACAGAGATTCAAGATCTTTGTAGAAGGAATCAAGTTGAAGATAGAATTTTGAAGAACATTGATCAAATCCATAGGCCATGCTACATCATCTTGCTTTACAGGCCTCAAACTTGTGTTTCACTCCATAATTAATTGTTTACACAATTAATTAAGCACTTACTCAAGTGTTTAAAGTATTGTCCAAGCCAATTTTCCCTTAATGGCACAAAGTTACCATTGCCATTTTAGAAAAGCAAGATTTATGCAAATTGTCAATGCATTGAGCCTTGTGACCTTTATCTCTGATTGCAAGCAATATCAAAAGCATGAATCAAGTCTCCTGGACCCAACGAACATCAGGCCATGCTTGTACTTGAACTTTGTAACCATGAAAATCCATTCAACTTGATTTTTTTCAATTTCAACTAAACCATAACATGTTACCTCAAGATTTTGGTTACTACAAGATGTCAAAACTCTTCCCTATAAATAGAGACATTATTTGAAACATAAAGGAGGAGATTACCAGCCTTAGAACACTCCCAAAACTCTCAAAAACTCAGAACCTGCACACAAGAACAAAACTTGGCACATTCTAACTTTAAACACAAAATATCAAATCCCTTTGTGCATTTTTTGGGCTTTCAAATCACTAAACTTCCATATACCACATAAAAACTATCCCAACCCTTAAACCACTTCTATAACTCCTCCTTCATCATCCACCATTTTAAAAATCCACCATTACAGCTTGACTTGTCCAAAGCAGTTGGGCAAGCTACAAGACATTCTAACAATTGGAATAGCTTTAGGGAGGTCCAGGCAAGCTTAATCCATCATCAAACAATTTTTGGAAGTCGTGTAGAAGTCATTCGAGTTTCACTCCAAGAGGTGAGTTTTTCAAACTTGGAACTCTTCATTCAAGCATTATTTGTATATACATTGTGAAGAAAAGATGTAGATATCATGTCTAGGAAGCTGACTATGTCCATAGTTTTGATTATCATTGCTTATACATTGAGAATTTCAACTCTGACCAGTTAGGTTTTGATTTTGGTACCAAACAAATTCGTGCTATCCTCTGATCCATAGTTTTTAAAAGTTACATGGTTAGATTCGTATTAAAATTTTGAGCAGGTTTGATGTTTACAATTTTGGATTTGGATGAGAAATGAAAGTTTTAGAAGGTTAACAATGGTGATGTGCATCCCTGCGCGCACGAAAGAAGAAGATGAAATCATGTTCAAATTTTCAGAAATGAGTTCATTTTATATTTAGTGCAAGTTTTATAACTAAAGGATGAAACAGACCACCCCAGTGGTACAAACAGTGTGTGCTAAAGCCTTGCCATGTAGAAGGTCCTGGTTTCGAGCCTCAGCGAGACCTTTTGTCATTTTTCCAAATTTTTTCACTTTTTTTTGTTTGCAGGGAGCGCGTCTGGGCCTCCATTAGCTGGGCCTTGACATTTCCATTTTCTGAACCCCCCCTGACGTTAATGTTACATCTTTATCTAATTTTCTTTATTTTATTATTTTTATTATTATAATTATTTTTATTAATCAAAAACACCAAAAATATATTTAAATTATTTAGTTTATTTTTATTTAACTTCTTACAATGAAAAATACCAAAAACATTTTCCTATTTATTTTCTTTTCTTTAACTTAACCTTAATTTTTCTTTAGTTTAATTAAATTTCCTTTTAGTTAAATAGGCCAAAATCTTTCTTTAACAAAATCAAAAAAAAATTATTTTCTTTTCATTCATGTCTTGTACCTTATATTTCTTTCAATTTGTGTACGTTATTCAAGTTTCAATATGGTTGTAATAGATAATTAGGTTTAAATTCTTGCAATCCCCATTTGTAAATTTGTACACACCATCTCCAAAATGGTTGTAATAGCGTAGGACATTTATTTTCTGCAATTTACTGCTTTCATATAAATGCTAGTAATTAGGGTTTGTATGGAAAGATAAAATGAATGCTTAGAGAACCCTAATTCAAGATAAACCAAGCATTAAAAAATAAACACTTGCACACTTACACCTCTAGGGTTAACTCCACTTGTTGCCTTGAGAAAATAGTCATAATATGCATGTGAGACATCTTAGCAAAAACAATCAAAAATACAAGATCATAGTCCCTTGATGACGCTTCGAATGTTTCCTTACAAGTGATCTTAGTCCCTTAAGAGAAATGCTAAGATATCTCACAACATTGCTATTCATGACTATATGATGACTCACATCCGTCTCGTTACATCCAAAGATAAGGATTCCTACCAATAAATGGTAAGATAGCAATATCAAAGGAAGGAAGAAATAAACAAAAGACTTTTGAGTAGGTTGAACGTTCTTAGTTGCTTTCTCACAATCCATCTTAAAAAAAACAAACATCTTTTCAAACACACCAAACACTTTCAAAACATGAAATATTTTCAAAAAGTCCAACACTTTGTATGCATTCTTATAGAGACAAGAATCTTTACAAGGTTTGCCTAAATGAATGCCCTTTTCAAAAATACTTTCAAAATCCACCACAAACATATTTCAAACAAAGCAATTTCAAAAGTGATCTAGAAAGAAACTAAGAGCCCATAGATAACTATTGATGAAAAGGGTGCTAACACCTTCCCTTTTCATAACCTACTCCCGAACTCAAGAAAATATCTCAAAGGTCTTTCCGGTTCTTTTCACTCTTTCCTTATTGGATAAAAGAAAAGTCGGTGGCGATTCTTGCTATCCGCAATAATTGCGATAAAATGCAAAACAACCAAGTCAGTTCTCCCACCATATTACAGAACTAGAGACTCTGTTAGGGATAATCTTATGATTGAACAAGGACCAGGCAATTTTTCATCCTTTTCTCGAGGCCTAAAAGGATCTTTCTCTATATCTAATGATCTAACAACCATTGGAATAGACAATGGATGAGATTTGTCCATATAGAAGTTGTTGTACCCTAAAATTTTCCCTCCCATATTTCTCAACACATGGCAAGTGAGGTCCTCAAATTGCTCAAGGAAGTTCAAAGTTGACCAGACAAACTCTCTCCTAAGGTAGTCTACCTCAAATTAGGGTTTCATTGTGCATCAAGATGCTTGAACCACAAAGGACTAAAATGCTCACCATTGTCCTAATATGTTCCCAAGATCATCCATGTCAAGTTTCAAGCCTTGTAGAAGAAGTTTGCTCAGTCAATTGCTCAAAGGCCTGAAAATCGACTATGATATGTCAAAAGTCAATTGTGACCCACACACCAGATCCAAAAAGTCAAAATGGGTCATCAACCTTGGGCCCAGAAAATTCATATTCCAACCCCCCAATTGCTAAGCACAGGCCCATTATTCCTTTCTCTTTCTTTTTTTTTTTATTTAAATCTTTCAATACTTATTTTTTTTTGTTTTTTTTTAATTCACAAATTAATCTTTTTTTCATAAAGTCATAAAATCAATAATCCACAAAAATTAGGATTAGTTTTTTTTATTATTACCAAAATTAATTTAATTTAGTTTAAATTTAGGAAATTGTAATTTATTTTCATAATCAAAATCAAAATAGAAATTAGGGTAAAACTTTTGATTTAATTTTATTTTGCTCTTTCTCTCAAATAAATAAAAAAATACAAAAAAAATAAGTTTTAGAATAAATTAATTTATTTCTCTTAATTTTAAAATTAATTAGAATTAGGATTTTATTTTTAATTTAATGATTTCTTTATTTTCTTAAATAACAAAACGGGACAAAAAAACATTTTTAATCGCGAATAGGTTTAGTCAAGGGCCAAAACCCTAATCGCCCCGCAGTTAATTCGCCGCGCGTTATTTATTTTTGCTAATATTTTTGTAATTGTTCATGGTTTGTATTATTTTAATCTAGGACTTTTTTACTTATCGCTTTTCCCCGAGTTTTTTTGGCTATGTAATTAATCTCCCTCCCCGAAGCCTTGTAATAGCGTAGATTTACTTTCTCGCTTTTTAATTCCCGTAAATATTTGATTGTTTAGATGTATGCTAATAGGATTGTATGACAAGAATGCATGACAAATTAGTACAGTTAGAAAACCCTAATATGCAAAGACTAAATAACTGAAAATAAATCACTCGCACATATCACTCTTAGGGTATACTCTCACTTCGGTTGCCTTCGGTAAACGATCATCAAGTATAGGGCATCTTAGTGGTTACCCTCCTATCTAAAAGATCAAATTGTCCATTCGAATGTTGCCTCGGAAATGTTGCCTCGAATATGATCTTAAGACTTTAGGGTTATTACTAAGGTGTCATAATATTGCTTTAGTGATTGTACATCCCTTTCGAATTGACCCTTACAAATTCCAATGACGGTGCTACCTATTTCTCAATAGTAGGATAACATTGTCTAAAGGAAACGAGAATAGAAACAATCTTTTTTTCGAGTAGGTAGATGCTAGTAGGTACTTGCTCAAATCAAAACTTTTCACAATTACACTTTTCAAACAAACTTTCAAAACAACTTCGTCACACCTTTGAGGACTGTGTTGTACCCCAATTTTTGACCTAAGATCCCATTTTTATTTTTGAATTTTTTAAGATAAGTCAAGGTCACGAAATACGGTCGGTTTTAACGTCTCACCTTCGAGCTTTGACTATGCGAAGATTGTCAAGTGTTTTGAACATTTTTAGCCTATGTATCACTAATCTCTAATCGCATACAAAGATGTATGTTCATGTTTTCTTTTGTTTCATGTGCATAGACAGGTCTGAATCAAGAGCATCAGGTGTCGCGCCTCAATTAAGGTTTTGAGTCTCCCAAGCCAGAAGTACGGTTGATTATGGATTCTCGAAGACTGATTCATCAAGGCACACCGTTGCACCCTTAATTTCGCCCCTAATTTTTTCAGTCGCACATTCATACCATATTTTGTCATTTGGTCACAATCATTAGTAAATATCTTCATTCATCACATTTTGCATCATTAGTCGTATTTAAGTTGACCAGAAAAAGTCAGTTTAAATCAAAGTTTGCATCATCTTTCAGTTGTAAAATACCCGACATTTCACTTCATGCATTTTTATTTCTTTACTCGTTCCTTGCATGGCTCCAAGTCGTTTATATGTCGATAATCAAAATATTTCGGTTTTATAGACAAACTGTTAAAAGCGATTCAACAATGTGCGAAAAATAGCGAGAAAAATATTTCAAGTTTTCACCTTTTACCGATCATTTTATGAATCCGCGCTTTGCGTAGATTATGACGGTATGCTCGCTTTATTTTTTGGTACAGTTCGAAGTCTCGTTTTTAACCTTAGACGTCTGTTTAGTCTGATATTTTTATTATTATTTTATTTTTGATTTTTGACTTCTTGAATATTTTTCTTTAATTTTGTGACATGTAGATTATTTTAATGTGTTCATTTTATTTTTTTCGGATATTTTTTCGTCCGTTTTTTATCATTTTCGGTCATTTTGGGTCTTTATTTTTTTATTCATAAAATATTCAAAAAAATCATTTTAAATTGAGTTATTTTTTATAATTTCAGGTTTTATTTTATTTTTGTCATTCAGGGACTTTTTGGTCACAAAAAATATTAATTAGGCTTCGCTTAATTCTCATTGGTCGATAGCATTATTTGCGGATTGATAGAGATTGAATTCTCATTGGTCGAAAGCATGGTTTGCGGATTGATAGAGATTGGTTTATATTGAACGGCTTGGATTTATTTTGAAATCATAATATTTCTATTCTTTTTCTATTTAAAGGCTTCATTTTTTCTTTGCAAAGGGGGGACACACAACAAAAACAACAAAAAACAAAAAAACAGAAGCAATTACTAGAAGAAAAAAAAGGGAAAAAGAGCAGCAAAAGTTGGACTTACCCTTCAAAGAAAAACGATGTCCAGCAAGCACTTCTTTTAGAAATGGAATTAAAAAACAAAATATGCGAAAGTTACATGAAAGACAAAGCCATATGCCGGTGAATGGTGCACTTCCTGAACGGCATCCCAATTTGAGGTAAAAATTAAAATCTGTTGTTGATGTGTTAGTTTCAAATTTCAGCCCATCTTTGCATTTGAGTGTTAAACCTCAATCTCTATTTGGTTTTTTCATTTTTCACCAGTTGAAAGAATAAGTTGTTTACACCTTATTTCTATATGAATTTTTTGGGGTTAGATGGGTTGATTTAGGAGGAACACAAAGACTTAAGCGATAAAGAGGTTATTGGTTCAAAAAAAAAAAAATTAGTAAATCTTATAATTAATTTAGTTTAGTATTAATTTAGAATTCTTTAATTAGTTTAGATTTATTTTATAACTTTAGAATTTTATTTCATTTAGTAAATTTTAGAATTTTATTTGTTTTAGTTTAGTTCAATAACTTTAGAATTTTATTTGATGTTATTTAAGTTAACTTTAGAATTTTATTTGTTTAGTTTTAATTTAGTGACTTTAGAATTTTTATTTGATTTAGAATTAGTTTAATAAATTTATAATTTTTATTTGATTTAGAATTAGTTTAATAAGTTTATAATTTTTATTTAGTTTAATAACTTTAGAGTTTTTATTTGATTTAAGTTTAGTTTAGTAGTTTTAGAATTTTATTTGATTTAGATTTAGTTTAGTAACTTTGAAATTTTCATTTGTTTTAGATTTAATTTAGTAACCTTAGAATTTTAATTTAATCTAGATTTAACTTACTAAATTTTAAAGCTTTAGTTTATTTTAGATCAAATTCAATAATACTAGATTTTTTTTATAACCTTAGAATTTGTAATTAGTTTAGAATTATTTTAGTAAGTAATTTTTAATTTAGTTTGAATAACTTCTTTAGATAATTAGTTATATTCCTTTTTATTTGTATATTTCTGTCATTTCAATTTCTCGGTGCCTCTTGATCATTAATTTGTTTTTTGTCAGATTTATTTTCTTGTGAACTTCTGAATGTTTATATCTTGATGTTCATTTTATTTTGCTAATTCCAAGGGAAATATTTTAACTTTGTTGACTTCATGTCATCAAACATATCTCATACGATTGCGCGAACCCCTCCATTCATTTTTTTGCTTGTTTACTATTTTGCTAAACTCAAGATAATTTTCCAAAAGACTCCATTTTCAAACCTACCTTTTAAGTCAAAACTTCGACACTAGGTCGTCGCATCTTCAAAATCTCGTCCATACCCATTTTTTAGTCAAACGAACCATTTTAATCAAACAAACAATTTTCACCAAAAAAATAGATATTTCAAAAGGTTCCTGCGGAGTACCGCAGATGCATTGGGTGCTAATACCTTCCCATTGTATAAACAACCCCCGAACTCTCGATCTCTTTTCAAAACGCATTGTATTTTTATTACTTTTAAGTATTATTTTACATTGCATATTTTAGGGATTTATTTCGCACTTTTTCCCTTTTCCCTTGGAAATAATAAAGCGCGGTGGCGACTCTTGCTTTTGTGAGTCAAGTTAATTAATAGCTTGATCTCTGATTTTCACCGCTACAGAATTGGCGACTCTGCTGGGGAAAGATTGACCTCTTGCTGGTCCATCCCTAAGTGGGTTAAGCCTAATTTGTTTTATCTGTTTATCATTATTTGATTGTTTGATTATATGTATATATTGTGATTATTTGGGTGTTGATAATATTTACAAAGGATAAGTCCTATACCCGGACTAAGTTACACTTAGGAATAGGACGGGCGGTATAGTCATGTTAACTTTGAGGGAGTAATCCCAAAGAAGGAGGCATGAGATCCCCCACTCAGTGGAAGGCCCTTTTGAACGTAATATTTGTTTACCGAGTAATCGGGAAGACATTACTATTTTCGACCTGGGAGCCAGAGAAGCTGGGAACCGTAGAACCCTAACCCATCTTGGCCTTTTAGGTGTAGCGCGGAGATTATAACGGAGTAATCCGGAAGTAATTGTTCGCGATGCTACGCTCAGATGAGTTTCTCTTGAGAATATTGCTGATTATTGAGTAATCAAGACGTTGGTAATATCCGAAGGAGGAATGTAGACTCCGGGAACTCTTAGAACCTTGTTCTACAGGTGTGATTAAACCGTTAGTACATACCTTGGGGGTGTTCCTTACCTTGACTCCATGCTCGTGACGTTGAACCTTTCGACTTTATTTGTGACCTTGCTTGTGGTTGTTGCATAGCCATGCATTCATGCATCCATAAAACCCTTTTCACTTGACTTTGAAGGAATTTGGAGGTCTTTCTTTGTAAACATCACAAGTTTCGTCAAGCTCAATGGATCTTGGGTGTTGATAGGGCGAAAACCCTAATCCACCAAAATGGATGATTGATCTTGATGATAACTTGATCAATGTTTGGAGCCAATTTAAAATTCATCTTCCATCTTCATACCTTGATGTTTACAACTTAATATCTTGAGTTCCTTGAAAATCAAATAAAAACTCTCTTTTGCATATCATACATCATTCTACATTTTTTTTGTTTCACTTTCAAAGGTCTTTTCCGAGTCTTATTTTTCCTTTGGTCTCACCAGTACAATACTCGCGCTAAGAGAACAATGGAGAATATCAAGCAAGAGATTTCTGAACTCCGCAGAGGGGTGACTAATTTGAAAGCTGGTATGGATCACTCAACTGTTTTGGTTGAAATTTTGGTTGCCGCCCAAGTCAATCCTTTTAGGAGGGAGGAAGCGATGATAAAAGTCTTCACTGAAACTCTAAAATCATTCTCTCATGAGAAGGTGATGGTTAGTGCACCTCATGACTTTCCTGACAAGGTGAATGTGGGAGTGCGTCTAGAAGAAGATGTGGGGAAGGGATGTTCATATGAAGATGGTAGTTCAGCTAATGGTGTGAAGAAGTTTGATAATGACTTTTCCAAGAAGAGAACCAGAGGAAGAAATAATCATTGTCAAAATCATCATGTTTCTCCTATTCATCAACAAAATCAACAAGTTCCTAATCAGAGGAAAACCCAGTTTGATCCAATTCCAATTACCTATACAGAGTTGTTCCCTATCCTGATGCAGAGGAATTTGGTTCAGACCTGACCTCCACCGAAGGTTCTTGAGAAGATACATTGGTACTACAAAGCTGATTTGACTTGTACCTTTCATCAAGGTGTTCCTGGGCATGACTTGGAGGGTTGCTTTGCTTTGAAGATTGAGGTTCAGAAGTGGTATCTTGTCATTCAAGGACGTTGGTTTCGAAGTTCAAATCAAGCATGTGCCAAAGAGTAAACACGATTGGTGGTCACTTTGAGTTTTGAAGGATGTTTTCGGTAATTCAAGTCCAGATGGAAAGCCTTCCCAGATCATTAACTTACTTCTGCTTTTTGTAATTTTTCTTGTTTATCAAAACATTGTTTGCATGTAAGAACTTGTTTGCATCTGTATGATTATCTTAATACAATGGGTATGTTTGTCTTGAAGAAATTCATTCGTTTCACTCATATTTGTTTTCAAATTTTAAATTTCTTTTTGCATTATGATACCAACTTGTTGCCCATTCTCTTGCCTAGGCAGAGATTGAAGGGATGATGATGATCTAAAGAACACAAAATCTCTGGTTGTTTGCTTTTGGATAAAATCTTGCTGATGATGTACATGCATTGTTTCAAATCCCTAAACACCGGAGATATAAGGAAGATAATCCCTTGCTAACCCCTTTTGAGCCTTTGAAGAAGAAGTTTCTTTTCTATACGAAAAAAACCTTGAATTTTAACCTGGGGCAGGGTAGTTTTTAGTTAATCTGACTGAGTGTTCGAAATTCATAAGGAAGATGTTTTTTTGAAGAGAAACTACGAGGGCTATCTTTCATGTATAATGAAGCCAGAAGATGTGGAATCATAATGTTATCCCTCATTCATCAAGAAATGAGGCAATCACAATCTTCTCAACAAGCAAATACAAGCTAATGTCACACACTTTGTTCAAAAAGTCAAAAATCGAGAAAAAGAAAAAGCCTGCTAAGTCAAAAAACATGAAAACGTGTGACTTAGGCAAAATTAAGGCATCCCGCTGGACTATCAATTCAAAAGAATTAGTTCAGGCAAAAGTTAGGGAAAATAAAAATCGCAAAGAAAAGGACTGCAAAGAAAAGTCCTCAGCAAAGAACAAATTGGTGACTACAAACACGAAGACATGAGGGTGGTTTCTACTCCGAAAGCCTCGTCGTTTCCTTGACCGTCACAAAATCCTTTTGAGAGATGGACACTCATGTTGAATTAACTGAACATAGGGTTGGAGAACATCATGAAGGGGGTGGGCACCAAATATTTTGAGCCTTAAAATCTTTTTTCTAAAACCATGAACCAGACCACATTACAACCTTCAAAAGTCCTAATTGAAGCAAGGTTATTTTGAAAAGCATACTTCAATGAGATAGTGTTCCTGACTCCCATGAATGTTCTAAATAGTTATGTTGGTATCATATGTTTTTCCTATACAAAAATAAATGGTGCTTTAGCTCGCAAAATTTGTGCGATATCTTTCAAAACCTTCAAGACTTACATAACTGTTGCATTAGAATTTTCATTCTCATTGTAAACTTTTTCTAACTGCAAAACATTTGTTTGATATTAAGGAAGCTCACATGAGCACCAGTGATGAGTTTATTCTTTTAAGGCTCGAAACTATGTTGAGTAATTGGCGAATCATTTCAAGAAAAAATCATATCCAGGGGCATGTCACCTGAAAACCGTAAGCACGAACATGTTGCTTCTCCCAGTTAATGCTTTCCCAACTTGTTTACCCTTTATTGGGGCAAAAGTTGAAGACTTTGTTGTGCCAACTACAGTCAATCCGGGGCAATCACGTCGAGATTCGATGAATCTCTCTAAGAGTTTGAAGACACCAGAGCATGGTGGATGCCAGGTCTTTTGTAAAATCCTCTTGAGACGATTTCTTCTCATCAACCATATATCTTGGGGCATTTTAGAAGTGAAGCTATTCGCAAGAATTGTCGTGCAACATGCAGCTCATCAGCAGTAAACTTGGGGCATCCAAAATTGATCCCAGGGGCAATCCAGATTTGTCAAGATATGTTTTTCATACATTATCAGAGGGCGGTGTTCCCAGTATCTCCAGCTAAGCAAGACTTCTTTCCAGCTGGAAACTTTGTTTGTGTTGTTATCCTTTCAACGGATTGTTTGCAATAAAAGACTGGACTTTGAGTTTTCTACCTGAAAATATCTTCCCCTCTATAGATGTTTAAACTTTGTAAAAGGACTTTGCTCCAATGATGGCTTTTGTTTTTATCTCCAGTAATGTTCCCCTTTTGTTGAGGTTAGCTGAGCGTCGGGTTGCACTGGAACGTCTTATCATCTTCTGTCTATCTCCCCTGTCTGTTTTGTCAGCATATACATGACATTCATTTATTCATTCACACTTGCGTCTTGCACGCACATTTGTATTTGTTGATGCCATTGAGTTCGTACACCTTGGTTATGTCTATTCAAATAACATATTTGATCTTTCCAAATAGAGTGTCAACTTAAGCATAAAGTGTGCCTTCTTTCTAATTCCCCACTGAGTTAACTCTCGTGGAAGAATCTTGCTTTAGCTTTCCTTTTCCATCTCTGGATATGATAAATCCCCATTTGAGTTATTTCCTCATTGGGTGGAGTCTTGTTTGACTATTTTCTCTCCAGTTTATTCCTGGATTGAGCTTTGTCTCTTGTGAACGATACCCTGTGGATATCTCTAGGCTGTGAAACCTAGATGGAGAGTGCATTTATTTTGCAATATAAATACTTGGTCTCCTCAAGAAGGATTTACTCATGGTTCCCCATTGAAGATGAACTTTATTCCCTAGCAGTGTTATCACAACCTTCTTCTGGAATATCGACATAACAACAAGCGACTGACTCCTTATTTGAGCAGTTTGATTATTTCTGAATTTCTTTATGTTATGAAAAATGGCGGTCTCTTCATGAGCAGTTTGTCCATCCTCGATGAAATTATTGGTTCTCACCTCCAGCAATATCTTCACGATATTTTATGGGTATCTTTTTGGGAAACAGCAAGCGGCAGTCTCTTCATGAGCAACTTGTGTGTTATAGATACTCTTGACAAACATCAAGTGGCGGTCTCTTCATGAGCAACTTGTATGTTATTGCTACCTTTGAAAAAATAACAAGCGGCAGTCTCTTCATGAGACAACTTGTGTGTTATGGATACTCTTGACAAACAGCAAGCGACAGTTTCTTCATGAGACAACTTGTGTGTTATGGATACTCTTGACAAACATCAAGCGACAGTTTCTTAATGAGACAACTTGTGTGTTATTGTTCTCTTGAAAAACAACAAGCGGCAATCTCTTCATGAGGCAACTTGTGTGTTATGGATACTCTTGACAAACAGCAAGCGGCGGTCTCTTCATGAGACAACTTGTATGTTATCAACACTTTCAAAAACAGCAAGCGGCAGTCTCTTCATGGACAACTTGTATGTTATCAACACTCTCAAAAACATCAAGCGGCAGTCTCTTCATGGACAACTTGTATGTTATCAACACTTTTTGAAAACGGCAGGTGGCAGCTTCGTTATGAGCAGCTTGTGGGTTATAAGCAAAAAGTGGCAGACTCTTCATGAGTAGCTTGGGTGCTTTAATATTCTTTTAAAACGGCAGGTGGCAGCTTCGTTATGAGCAGCTTGTGGGTTATAAGCAACAAGTGGCAGACTCTTCATGAGTAGCTTGGGTGCTTTAATATTCTTTGAAAACGGCAGGTGGCAGCTTCGTTATGAGCAGCTTGTGGGTTATAAGCAACAAGTGGCAGACTCTTCATGAGTAGCTTGGGTGCTTTAATATTCTTTGAAGATGGCAAGTGGCAGCTCTTCATGAGCAGCTTGTGGTTTATAAGCAACAAGTGGTAGACTCTTCATGAGTAGTTTGGGTGCTTTAATATTCTTTGAAGATGGCAAGTGGCAACTCTTCATGAGCAGCTTGTGGTCTATAAGCAACAAGTGGCAGTTCTTCATGAACAGCTTGTGTATTTTAATATTTTTTGAAGACAACAAGTGGCAGCTTCTTTATTTGAGCAACTTGTGCATCCCCAACAGTAATGCAAATGGCATCCCTTTGGAAAAGTCCCATGGGAAAGTTTGTATCGTATCCTTTTCAAGCGATATCTTGGTTAAAGAAGAAATGTGTTACCGTTCTTGGTAAAATTCAGAAATCAGAGATGTTTATCTCCAGCCACAGTGCTGATGTCAATCATTTTCCAGTCTCAGTACTGATGTCCATCATTTCTTTTTCCAGTCTTCGTACTGATGTAAATCATTTCTTTTCCAGTATCAACACTGATGTAAATCATTCAAGAGTCACTTATTTGAAGTCTATGACTCTGTTTCCCCAGTGGAGTTACAACCTCTTCCTCTGTGGGATTACTGTATAATGTGCTTGGTTTCTCCAGCATAGTCTGTCTCATATGGCGTCATTCCCCATAAAATTCAGAGCATTATATTCATATCATATCATGAACACAATCGCGGTATCTTAAGGCCAAAAATTGTGTATTCTATATTTAAGTCCCTTCAATCTCGTCGAAATGAAGATCCCAATCTTCATATCTTCAGATAGAAGAAACTTAAATAGGGGCAGCTGTTGTACCCCAATTTTTGACCTAAGATCCCATTTTTATTTTTGAATTTTTTAAGATAAGTCAAGGTCACGAAATACGGTCGGTTTTAACGTCTCACCTTCGAGCTTTGACTATGCGAAGATTGTCAAGTGTTTTGAACATTTTTATCCTATGTATCACTAATCTCTAATCGCATACAAAGATGTATGTTCATGTTTTCTTTTGTTTCATGTGCATAGACAGGTCTGAATCAAGAGCATCAGGTGTCGCGCCTCAATTAAGGTTTTGAGTCTCCCAAGCCAGAAGTACGGTTGATTATGGATTCTCGAAGACTGATTTATCAAGGCACACCGTTGCACCCTTAATTTCGCCCCTAATTTTTTCAGTCGCACATTCATACCATATTTTGTCATTTGGTCACAATCATTAGTAAATATCTTCATTCATCACATTTTGCATCATTAGTCGTATTTAAGTTGACCAGAAAAAGTCAGTTTAAATCAAAGTTTGCATCGTCTTTCAGTTGTAAAATACCCGACATTTCACTTCATGCATTTTTATTTCTTTACTCGTTCCTTGCATGGCTCCAAGTCGTTTATATGTCGATAATCAAAATATTTCGGTTTTATAGACAAACTGTTAAAAGCGATTCAACAATGTGCGAAAAATAGCGAGAAAAATATTTCAAGTTTTCACCTTTTACCGATCATTTTATGAATCTGCGCTTTGCGTAGATTATGACGGTATGCTCGCTTTATTTTTTGGTACAGTTCGAAGTCTCGTTTTTAACCTTAGACGTCTGTTTAGTCTGATATTTTTATTATTATTTTATTTTTGATTTTTGACTTATTGAATATTTTTTATTTAATTTTGTGACATGTAGATTATTTTAATGTGTTCATTTTATTTTTTTCGGATATTTTTTCGTCCGTTTTTTATCATTTTCGGTCATTTTGGGTCTTTATTTTTTTATTCATAAAATATTCAAAAAAATCATTTTAAATTGAGTTATTTTTTATAATTTCAGGTTTTATTTTATTTTTGTCATTCAGGGACTTTTTGGTCACAAAAAATATTAATTAGGCTTCGCTTAATTCTCATTGGTCGATAGCATAATTTGCGGATTGATAGAGATTGAATTCTCATTGGTCGAAAGCATGGTTTGCGGATTGATAGAGATTGGTTTATATTGAACGGCTTGGATTTATTTTGAAATCATAATATTTCTATTCTTTTTCTATTTAAAGGCTTCATTTTTTCTTTGCAAAGGGGGGACACACAACAAAAACAACAAAAAACAAAAAAACAGAAGCAATTACTAGAAAAAAAAAAGGGAAAAAGAGCAGCAAAAGTTGGACTTACCCTTCAAAGAAAAACGATGGCCAGCAAGCACTTCTTTTAGAAATGGAATTAAAAAACAAAATATGTGAAAGTTACATGAAAGACAAAGCCATATGCCGGTGAATGGTGCACTTCCTGAACGGCATCCCAATTTGAGGTAAAAATTAAAATCTGTTGTTGATGTGTTAGTTTCAAATTTCAGCCCATCTTTGCATTTGAGTGTTAAACCTCAATCTCTATTTGGTTTTTTCATTTTTCACCAGTTGAAAGAATAAGTTGTTTACACCTTATTTCTATATGAATTTTTTGGGGTTAGATGGGTTGGTTTAGGAGGAACACAAAGACTTAAGCGATAAAGAGGTTATTGGTTCAAAAAAAAAAATATTAGTAAATCTTATAATTAATTTAGTTTAGTATTAATTTAAAATTCTTTAATTAGTTTAGATTTATTTTATAACTTTAGAATTTTATTTCATTTAGTAAATTTTAGAATTTTATTTGTTTTAGTTTAGTTCAATAACTTTAGAATTTTATTTGATGTTATTTAAGTTAACTTTAGAATTTTATTTGTTTAGTTTTAATTTAGTGACTTTAGAATTTTTATTTGATTTAGAATTAGTTTAATAAATTTATAATTTTTATTTGATTTAGAATTAGTTTAATAAGTTTATAATTTTTATTTAGTTTAATAACTTTAGAGTTTTTATTTGATTTAAGTTTAGTTTAGTAGTTTTAGAATTTTATTTGATTTAGATTTAGTTTAGTAACTTTGAAATTTTCATTTGTTTTAGATTTAATTTAGTAACCTTAGAATTTTAATTTAATCTAGATTTAACTTACTAAATTTTAAAGCTTTAGTTTATTTTAGATCAAATTCAATAATACTAGATTTTTTTTATAACCTTAGAATTTGTAATTAGTTTAGAATTATTTTAGTAAGTAATTTTTAATTTAGTTTGAATAACTTCTTTAGATAATTAGTTATATTCCTTTTTATTTGTATATTTCTGTCATTTCAATTTCTCGGTGCCTCTTGATCATTTATTTGTTTTTTGTCAGATTTATTTTCTTGTGAACTTCTGAATGTTTATATCTTGATGTTCATTTTATTTTGCTAATTCCAAGGGAAATATTTTAACTTTGTTGACTTCATGTCATCAAACATATCTCATACGATTGCGCGAACCCCTCCATTCATTTTTTTGCTTGTTTACTATTTTGCTAAACTCAAGATAATTTTCCAAAAGAATCCATTTTCAAACCTACCTTTTAAGTCAAAACTTCGACACTAGGTCGTCGCATCTTCAAAATCTCGTCCATACCTATTTTTTAGTCAAACGAACCATTTTAATCAAACAAACAATTTTCACCAAAAAAACAGATATTTCAAAAGGTTCCTGCGGAGTACCGCAGATGCATTGGGTGCTAATACCTTCCCATTGTATAACCAACCCCCGAACTCTCGATCTCTTTTCAAAACGCATTGTATTTTTATTACTTTTAAGTATTATTTTACATTGCATATTTTAGGGTTTTATTTCGCACTTTTTCCCTTTTCCCTTGGAAATAATAAAGCGCGGTGGCGACTCTTGCTTTTGTGAGTCAAGTTAATTAATAGCTTGATCTCCGATTTTCACCGCTACAGACTGGTACAAGGGTTATCACGAAGTCAGACTTTTCGAAAACAAAGCACATACACAAGCAATTTTAAAAAGATGAGCAAGTACCTAAGAGCCCATGGAAAACCATGGATAGAAAGGGTTCTAACACCTTCCCTTTCTATAGTCTACCCCCCGTACTCAGAATATCTCGAAAAAGGATTATTTTTGTACTTTTTTCCTTTCTAATTGGATGAAATAAAAGTCGGTGGCGACTCTTGCTTACCGCGACATTTTGCAAACACAAAATGCAAAATACAAACCAGCATCAAACAGTCGGTTCTGCCACCGTATCACAGAATTGTTTCAACACTTTTCAATATAACCTTCCTAATGTATAAATGTTTTATTGTCCAGATTCTCAATTTGTAAGCCTAGACATAAATTTTTTTCCTAGGTCCTTCATCTCAAAATCTTTCTTTAAGTAATTTATAACTTTTGGAAGCTCTTTAAGAGTTCAAATAATATTTATGTCATCCACATAGACAACTATTATTTCAAATTCTTTTTTGAAATCCTTTTATGAAAATACAAGGACAATTTGATTTATTTGTATATTCATTCTTTAGTAAATATTCACTGAAGCAATTATACCACATGTGTCAAGATTGTTTCAACCCATAGAGAGACTTGTTCAATTTGATGGAGTAGTTTTCTCGAGATCCAAAATTATGTGCCTCTAGTATATTGAATCCTTCAGGGAGTTTCATGTAAATTTTACTATTAAGTGAACCATCTAAATAAGATGTCATAACATCATCATGTTCAAATTAAGTCCTTCATGTGTTACAAGGTTCATTAAATATCAAAAATCAATTGAATCCACTACAGGTGGATATGTTTTATCAAAATCAATCTTAGGTCTTTGTGAAAATCATTGAACAACAAATCAAACTTTATACCATTCTTATTTTGATTTTTCATAAAAATGCATTTATATCCAATTGGTTTCACACCTTGAGCTGTTCGGACTACAGGTCCAAAATTGAGTCACTTATAAAGTGAGTTTAATTCTTCTTTAATTGAATATATTCATTTTGGACAATTCTTACTTTTTCTACAATCTTTAATAGACTTTGACTCATGATCCTCGTTATCATTTATCACTATGAAATAACTGTAGAGCCACATGTAAACAAATAATCTGTTTATGATCTATTATTATGAGGATCTGACAAGTAACCTGCATATCTAAGGTAACGAAGTATATGTTTGACTTTGTTCTAATGCCTTCGTGTAGTTGAAGAATTGTATCTTTCTATTAGATTAACAACAAATGATATATCGGGACTTGTATAATTAGCAAAGTACATTATTGCTCCAATTGCACTGAGATATGGTACTTAAGGACCAGGCAATTCTTCATCTTTTTATCGAGGTATGAAAGGATATTTCTCCATATTTAATTATCTAACAATTATTGGAGTAGACAACGAGTTACATTTATGCATATAGAAGTGTTTTAACACCTTTTCTATATAGCCTTCTGGGTGTACAAATATTTTTTTGTCCAAATGCTTAATTTGTAAGCCTAAACATAATTTTGTCTTTCCTAGGTCCTTCGTCTCAAACTCTTTCTTTAAACAATTCATATCTTTTGGAAGCTCTTCAAGAGTTCCAATAATATGTATGTCATCTATATAGACAACTATTATTACAAATTATTTTCTCGATCTTTTTATAAAAATACAAGGATAAATGGAGTTATTTGTATATCCCTTTCTAAGCAAATATTCATTGAGATGATTATACAACATGCGTCCAAATTATTTCAACTCAAGACACTTGTTCAATCTTATGAAGTAAATTTATTGATATCTGAAATTATGTGCATCTGGTATATTTAACCCTTCAGGGAGTTTTATGTAAATTTCACTATCAGGTTAACCATACATATAAGTTGTTATAACATCCATCATGTGAAAATTAAACCTTTCATGTGCTACAAGTCTTATTAACACAATTAAATTTTCTATAATGAATCTTGAAGCATTCCTGAAGGATTGTTCAAAGAATTTGGTCATTTTTTATGAAAATATCAATTGTAATTTTCATGCATCCCTGAAGAATTACATGAATAGCGTGCATCGCAAAAGGATTACATGAATAATGTTAAGATATCTCAGAAGGATTTCTTAAAGAATTATTTTTCTTTATCAATGTGAATATTTGTGACATACATGGCTTTAGGGTTTTTTTTATCCAGCTTCTTAGAAGAATTGTGCAAAAAATTGTCTCTTTTTTATCACTACGAAGATCATTTGTGATATATAATTCTTGAAGAGTTAAACTTTTAAAATAAGGATTTCCCACACCTAGATTGTATCTATAATATTATTTAATCTTAGAAGAATTTCATCTATAATATTAATGAATCCCATAAAGATTGCATTTGTTATGTTAAAAAAAAATAGAAAAAATTATTGCATCAATATTAAAATTAAATTCTAGATGGATTGGATCAATAATAGTGAAATATCTCGAAAGGCTTTCACAAAGTTTTTTGTGTTTGGATCTAAATTTTTTGCAATATACTCATAAAATGCTTGTCATTCTAGAAGAATGACATGAGTGACTCTAACACATCCGAGAAGGATAACTAAAAATTCATCTTAATTTATTGTTTGGATCTAAAAATTTATAATTTGTAATATATTAAAAAAAATTCATTCCAGAAGAATGACACAAATAATTTTAACGTATCTCAGAAGGATGGTTATATTTTTTAGATCATTATTGATAACAAATTATTTATATAATTCTTGAAGAACTTATCAAACTTCCCTGAAGGATAGCAAAATAAATTATTTATATAGTTCCTAAAGAACTTATCCATCCCAGAAGGATAGTAAAACAAATTAATAATATGACGATATAATTTTAGTGATATGATTTTGTATAATTATATATTTTTATTTTTATAAGGAATAATGTGTCAGCGTCACAATTAGAGGCATACGCTAGTTTTTGAAAGAGTCGTCAATGAAGATTACTATTTGATAATTATATGATAATATTGTTCATATGCATGTGTATGATTAAAGTGTTTAATCATGAGATACTATTATATTAGTTTTGAATTATATTGGAGGTATCGAATAGCTTTGTATTACATAAAATAATTTAGACAGAAAATATATAATAGAAAAGATACCGGGTTTTTCCTCGAGCTTGTACTACACTTATATTAGTACAATTGAAGCATGTGTCATTGTAAATCATGAGTTTATAAATTACACTTAAATGTGTCATTGGTAAAATCGGTTGGGCCACCTCGGATATAATATGATGCGAATAATTAGTATTGAAGAATCAGAAGGTTCTTCAATCCAGTAAATTCTTGTGTGTTTCTAAAGGAAAATAAGTATCAGAGAAATTGAGTTTTTCATGACATTAATTATTGTATCGACTAAAATATCATGCAAAATATTTATGGTCTACTCACAACCAGATGTTTGTGAAATTAACGATATCATTTTCTGAATTTTTTTCTTTCCAGAACTTTCTTGATAAGTATCACGTATATTATTAAAAATTGATATTGAACATCTTATAGGATATGTTCATATGATTAAAAAAGAACTTGAAGATCCATTCTTTAGACATCTAAATTTAGTTTTATAATTGATACTTATGAGATTATAACTTCTAAATTATGCTTTGGGAACATGCAATCATATACATTAAAATATTTATTCGCGTCAAGTCAACAAGATACTATATCTTAATTCTGCCTTAACTTACAATTCATTCTAATACTTCTCATCTATGTGAATCTTTGGATGTGTTGTGTATATTCCAATTGCTCCAATATAATACATTAAGATGGGTCATAAAAGAATATTGAAAAATATAATTGATATGAATCCCAATTTTGAGGATATAATTTAAGAAAAAATAAAATACTTGATTACGGCCCAGTAGGATGATTATCAGTTAATAAATTAATTTTTTTCAATATTCGGTGGAGGGAATAAGCAGCTGAAATTATGAACAAGAAGTTCAATGAATAATTTTATATCTTGATCCTCGTACAAACCAATATGAAACAGAAGTTTGAATGATATTCATTTGCAAATTGTGATGGTGAGAGAACTGACTTGAGGGTTTTGCGTTTGATCGCAAATGTTGCGGTTAACAAGAGTCACCGCTGACTTTTCTTTTATCCAAAAGGAAAGGTGAAAAAGCACAAGAAAGACCTTTGAGATTATTTCTTGAGTTCGGGGGGTAGATTATGAAAAGGAAAGGTATTAGCACCCTTTTCATCCATGGTTTTCCATGGGCTCTTAGCTACTTGCTAGATCACTTGCTTTTGTTTGAAATTGTGTTTTGTGTGGTTTTTTGAAAGTATTTTGTAAAGAGGTCATTGTTTAGGCAAACTTTTAAATGATTCTCGTTCGTAATAATGTATACAAAGTGTTTGATCTTTTCAAAAATGTTTTCAAGTTTGTAATATGTTTGAAAGTGTAGGTGTTTGTTTTTGAAAATATCAAGGATGTTTTGTTTGAAATTGAGCAAGTAATTAGGAGCATTCTACCTACTCAAAAGTCTTTCATGTTAATTTCCTTTTCCTTTGACATTGTTATCTTACCATTGATTTGGTAAGTAACCCTATATTTGGATGTAAACGGGGCGGGCGTGGGTCATCGTATAACCATGATTAACAATGTTCCAAGGTATCTTAGAATTCTCTTTTAGGGACTAAGATCATTTGAAAGGCAACAGGGATAGCGTCATCGAGGGACTATGATCTTATACTTTGCTTGTTTTTGCTAAGATACCTTGCATGTGTAATATGGCCAAGTGGATTTACCCTAGGGGTGCTTGTGTGCGAGTGTATTGTTTTCATGCTTGATTTTGTCTTGAATTAGGGTTTTCTATTTGATTGATTTTATTCTTTCCATACAAACCCTAATTACTAGCATGTGAATATAAAGCATTTAAATTTCGAAAAATAAAAATACTACGCTATTACATGATTTGTGGGGAGGGGTGTACAAATTGAATGGGGATTGCAAGAATGTAAACCTAGTTAATCTATTACAACCAAATTGAATGGGTATTAATGTGCAAGAAATTAAAATAAGTAATGTACAAAATGAATAAGTGCACAAAAAAATGCAAAAAATATAAAGAACATGGGTCTTTGTTTGATTTTCATGAGAAAGAGGGAAATTGTTTTAACCTAATTAATTTAAAGAAAATAATTAATTAAATTTAAATTTATTAAGAAAAGATTTTGAATAAAACTCTAGTTCTATTTAGTTGATTAAAATAAATTAAGTTTAAGAAAAGTATTTTTGTATTTTTGTCTTGAAAATAATATATGGTGTTGTAAAATATTTTTGGGCTTTTTTATATTAAAATAAATATATTTTAATAGGTGTAAAATAATAAATAAATATTAACCTAGTTTTAATTAAATTTACAAGGTGATTTGTAAAATAATAAATAAAGTACAGTTAATCAAAATATTTTTGGTGAGAAAAAAAAACTAAATTAAAATGAAGATAAATTTTTTTATATTTTTTTTATGATTTTTAATATTAGTGAAAAAATAATTAAGAAAAACAAATAAAATAAAAATAAGAAAATAAAATAAATTGGGTCAGGGGTGCATAAGCAGGCAGGGAGGTTAGCTAGTAAAAAACAACCAAAAAAATCCCAAAGGCCCGGGCACCATGCAAAAATGGTCAGAAAATGCAAAAACATGTAAAAACACAAAATGGGTACCACTGGGGCTCGAACCCAGGTCCCATAGGTTAACAGGCGCGCGCTTTACCACTAGGGTGGCTATACATTCGTCATATAAACAAAACAATAAATATGTAAGGAAAATCAAGTCTCGATGACTTCATCTTCAACCTCCATCCGGTGTACCTGTAACTTCTTCATTTCTCAATAAAAATGGAAGATGACAAAATGAAAGTTGTTGCATTCTTCCTCACGAATCTAACCATGTAAATAACTAAAGCTAAAAGTCAAAGATAAATGAGAATTTTTCTGGCCCTAATTTGAACCCAAAAAATTTCAGAAACTTCAACTCTAAAATTTTCTAAGCTCAGGCCATGTAAATGCAAACTATGGATATGTACAACTTCGTGGCAATGAGGTCTACATTTTATCTTCACAAATGCAAGCCTAACAATGCCTAAATAATGAGATAGAAGTTCAAGAAAAATACCTCAAAACTGGAAATCGTGAAATGCAAATGAACTTGATTCAAAGTGCTGCAAGGATCAGGTTAGCTTCCTTGAGGTCCCTGGAAGCTAATGCAATGATTAGCTTGAGCTGAAAGTGGCTGAGGAGCTCTGGAGAAGTCAAGTTGCAGACCCCTGTTTTTGAAAATGGAACATGATGATGGAGGTGTTACAGTTGAGAAAATGGACTTTGGATGGTTTGTATTTGATGTTTAGAAGCTTTTGGAAGTGAAAGGCCAAAGAACACACGAGGGGATTTGGAGTTTAGTATATAAAGTCAGAACTTGCACAACAATGGTGTTTTGAGACAATTCCTGGCTAGCGGGAATTTGAGTGAGTTTAAGGGTCTTCAAGCTCGTGTCCTAGCTCACAAATAGTGCTTATATTTATAAGCAACAAGTTTAGAGACTTGTTGTTGATCAGAATTTAAAATTACATGTTTATGCATAACATGTGATTTTTGAGAAAACAAGTTTGAATGCCTTGTGTACTTGCTAAGATTGAGTTGTTATGCTTTAAAAAAGCTTGCTTCTTACTTTGTGGATGAAGTGTGATCATAAAGAACAAGTTAGAGGCTCAATGTGAACTTTATGCAAAAAGCTTGCTTTACAAGAATGACATTGTTAACTTTCTTCCCAAAATGGCAATGTGAATTGGATAAAGCTTAAATCACTTGGATTATAGCTCAAAGGTTTGTGTAATCCATTAATTATGGAGTTACAAACAAGTTTGAGGTCTGCAAAGCAAAGATTATGCAGCCTAACATTGAAATTGCATTTGTGTTCATCATGAAAATGACCTATAATTCAAGTGACAAAACACCAACTTCGTCTCTTCGATTCTCCATACTCAAGAATGATCTCAAGGAGTTCTTTGACATTTTGGAAAGCTTGAAATGTTCTCTAAAACTCATCTTTGAATTGATTTTGAAGATTCCCCTTGGAACTATGTGAAAAATTGCCATGAAGTTAGGTCAAAAATCTGCCTAACTAGGGCAAAATTTCACTAAGTCTTTTTTAGTTCATGAGCATGTATTCATAAAATTATAACTTGAGATCCAAGAACTTTTAGGAGAAGTTGTGTGAAGCAAAGTTGTATATTTCATGGAGATCTGCAACTTTAATGTTGGAAGTTTCCTTTGAATCATCTTGCATCATGGTGAAAATTTGGCTCAAAGTTATGAAAAAACATGAAATTTCCAACACTTAGAAAAATTTCTAAGTTTAGAAAATTTGACTTTTCAAAATGAAATCTTGACTTTTTTTTATTTCTTGATGAATAAGTTTCATATTTTGACATGTTTTGATGAATTATGATCTTTGGCACTTGAATTTGACCAAAAAGTCAAAGTTTGACTTTTTAGTATACAATTGACTTTTGATCAGTTGACTGCAAAATTCATCTGTCAATCATACAGATTTGCAATGTTTTGAATCATGTCATTAGGTAAAAATGTTGCAATTGGACTCTTGAGATCATGCCTTAAACCAATTGACCATTTTCTACGTCAAAAATCAGAAATTTCCCTTTCCCAGTCAAAACCCTAATTTTGACCATTTTGCCCTTTTGGAGATTTGATCAAATTTCTTGAGGAATTATGGTCCAAACTTGATAAAATGATGCATATGGGTTTAAAATGTTGATGTGGATCAAAAATTATGAAGTTTGACTGTAAATTGGCCATGGTTGACTTTTTCCCCAATACAATTGATTTTTAGGTCAACTGCTCAATTGACTGATCAAAAGTGTGATCCAAGGCTTGAAACTTAACATGAGTAATCTTGGGGGTCCATAATGATACATGAAAGTCATATGAAGCTTTGATAGTTCAAAAATCCTTGTGCAAATTCAAAACCCTAATTTTGGTCATCAGTGTCTAAGGAGGTGTCTTGAGCTGATCAAACCCTAGTGCAGTCTTGAGCCCAAGGAGATCTTGTGAGAAAATTCTTGATAAGTGAGAGGGAAAATTTTGGGGTACAACAGCTTCCCCTGTTCAATCTTCTTAAGCCTGAATAGTTAGATTGGCATGTTTTTCCAGTCGTGACTCGAAGGTGGAAGATGATTGGACACTAGAGTGCCCAGAAATTTGCACTCGGTGATGTGATGGTTGAGGGAATGGGCTTAAAGATGCCATTTGGAGAGGTGATATAAATATGTAGGAGATGGGCTTAAAGATGTCATCCAAAAGTGATTGTTTGTATTGTAATTTGTAAGCTGAAAGAATGAGTATCATAATGGCGTCTGTGTCTGCAGCGTATCTGAACTGTATCTGGGAGCTGATTTTGAATGATTATCAGAGTGGCATCCGTGTTTGGAGCGTATCTGAACTGTATCTGAAAGCTATTTTTGAATGAGTGTTAGAATGACATCCGTGTTTAGAGCGTATCTGAACTATATCTTAGAGTTGAATTTGGGTGAGTATCAGAATGGTATTCGTGTCTGGAGCGTATTTGAGTTGTATCAAAAGGTTGAATCTGAATGAGTATCGGGATGGCATCCGTGTCTGGAGCGTATCTGAACTATATCTGAAAGTTGAGTCTGAATGAGTATTAGAATGACATCCGTGTCTGGAGCGTACATTAATTGTATCTGGAAGTTAAGTCTTAATGGGTATCAGAATGGCATCCGTGTCTGGAGCGTATCTGAACTGTATCTGAAAACTCTGAACATTGTTAATGATAGTTGTTAATCTTATCCTAAAAAGGGTAAAATGTTAGCTAAAATTCAATTTCATGTTGTATGAAATGTATGATATAATGCTTTCACGTTACCAATGTTTATGATATATGGATGCAATGTATGCGTATGTGAGCTAGTTTGCTGCACTGTTGTTGGATTGGGGAAAATAAATCCCTGACTGCTGCTGAGGATATGGAGTATAAGCCTTCATGTTGTGAAGTCTATGTGTTGACGAATTTCTGCTTAGAGAAATAAACTTTGTTGTAAGGGAAATGTCGTATACTGCCTTTAAAATTCTATTGGGGAATCTTGAGAAATTTGACGACTTCTACTGGGGATTGATAATTAGAAGCTTGTTCCACTGGGAATTAAACTGTAAATTGTGGGGAATTTATGGAAATAACTTAGAGAGATTTCCCTACGTCTTAAAGCCATTAGTAATTATCTTTTACTTTGTTTATTTGTAAACAGTAATTATGTTCAAATGCATATGTTCAACAATGAATCATTGGACGTTTTTGTAAACAAAACACAAGAGTAAAGAAAAACAGATAGTTTTGCACTTTCAAAAGAATATCTTTGCATTGACTTTGAGTAAGTATTTTTGTACAGTGAGACAAACATTCTAGTAGGATAACGTCGTCGTAAGAAAAAAATAAAAATTTTAATACAAAGAAAAGATAGCTATGTGTATTTATCCCATGGGGCTCCCATTCTACTATAGCCTTTGTATCTCTGAGCATTTTGTCTATTTGTTGCCTTGTCCGAAGATGATTGAATTGGTCAGAAATGTCGAGTTTGCAAGTTTTCTATAATGTGATCCAACGGGACATATTCATACGCTTTTACATTCCCTAACTTTTTCCTGGACCTCCCTTTCGAGTTTTCAGACCACCGGGAAACCCTTTTTTGCCCAAGTCGCCCTTTCGGGTTTTCAACTTGTCGGGTGTACAGATTTTTGTATTTTATCGCTAATTTTTGCCCGAACCTTTTTGGTTCGCCGGGATGCCCTTGTTTTTCCTAGATATGTCAACCTAGCAGGTCTCTTATGCGTAGTATCTTTTGACTATGTCTGCGTTCGCAGGGTGTGGCAAGTCGTCACCATCCATGGTGGTCAAGATCATTGCTCCGCCAGAGAATATGTTTTTGATTATAAATGGTCCTTCGTATGTAGGAGTCCATTTTCTCCTAGGATCACCTTACGGTAGTATGATACGTTTGATTACCAGATCCCCAACTTGATACACTTGGCGTCTAACCTTTTTGTTGAAAGCCTTGATCATTCGTTTTTGATACATTTGACCATGGCAAACAGCAGTAAGTCTTTTCTCATCAATCAAGTTTAGTTAATCAAGTCGAGTTTGGATCCAATCGTCTTCGTTCAGCCCTGCATCTTTCATAATCCTCAGAGAGGAGATCTGAACCTCAATAGGCAAGACAACTTCCATGCCGTAAACCAGAGAATAGGGTGTTTCCCCGGTTGATGTGTGAGTTGTGGTACGATACCCGTGGAGAGCGAATGGTAACATCTCATGCCAGTCTTTGTATGTGACTGTCATTTTCTGTATGATCTTTTTAATGTTCTTATTTGCAGCTTCGACAACACCATTCATCTTTGGCCGGTAAGGGGAAGAATTGTGATGTTGGATCTTGAATTGCTCGCACAAGGCGGTGATCATAGTGTTGTTGAGATTTGTACCATTATCAGTGATGATCCTTTCCGGGATACCGTACCGGCAAATGAGATTTTTCTTGATGAAACGGGCAACAACATTCTTGGTAACGAAAGCGAAAGAGGCTGCCTCAACCCACTTTGTAAAATAGTCAATGGCCACTAGGATGAAGCGGTGTCCATTGGAGGTTGTTGGCTTGATTTCCCCAATCATATCAATTCCTCACATAGCAAAGGTCCAAGGAGCCATCAAGACATTCAGAGGAACCGGAGGTACGTGCACCTTGTCGGCATAAATCTAGAATTTATGGCAGGTTCGAGAGTGTTGATAGAAATTTGCTTCCATGGTAGACCAGTAATAGCCTGCCCGTAGGATTTTCTTTTCCATCGTATGCCCACTGGAATGGGTGCCAAAAGTGCCTTCATGCAATTCAGTCATGGTCCTTTCAGCTTCAACCTTATCTATGCACCGAAGTAACACAGAGTCATGATTGCGTTTGTACAGAATGCCATTACTAAGGAATAATTTAGCAGAGAATCTCCTTAAGAACTTCTTATCATTGATTGAAGATCCTTCTGGATATTATTGAGCCTCGAGATACTTCTTGACTTCGTGAAACCAAGGATGGTCCACTACTTCTTCAGTATTAATTTTGTGACAGTGTGCTGGTTCCTCCATTCGTTCGATGGTGATCTGGGGAGCCTCGTTATCCTAATTAAGTTTAAACATAGATGACATTGTGGCTAGAGCGTCTGCTAGATGATTTTCTGCTCGCAGGAAATGCTTGAAGGTAATCTTCTCAAAATGTGTTAGCAACGTCAAAACATGTTCTTTGTAAGGGATAAGGTTTGGGTGTTTGATGTCCCATTCTCCTTTGATCTGGCTGATAACTAAAGCTGAGTCTCCGAATACATTCAAAGACTTGATCCCCAAGTCTATGGAAGCTCTGAGACCAAAGATGTGTGCTTCGTATTCCGCCATGTTGTTTGTACAATTGAAGCAGAGTCTTGCGATAAATGGAGTATGACACCCTTCCGGAGATATGAGTACAACACTGATACCTTTTCCAAGTGCATTGGATGCCCCATCAAAGAACAGGGTCCATCGGGATCCTTATTCAGGTCTGTCATATGGCCTGAATTCTTTACATTTGTCTAACGTCATGATGTCTTCATCCAGAAATTCAAACTTCATGGGCTGGTAGTGTAACGCCCCGTTTTATTTTATATTATATTATATTAATATTTTCGAATTACCGTTTGACGTTTATTTTTGCGACGAGAATATTTAAATTAACCGTTATATCTGTTAATATATTCGACGATATTTTATTCGCACTGGTAATTATTTTATTCGGTCCGATATTTATTTTGAGGGACCGGTAATTATTTTATTCGGTCTGGTATTTATTTTGAGGGACCGGTAATTATTTTATTCAGTTCGGTATTTATTTTGAGGGACCTGTAATTATTTTATTCGGTCCGGTATTTATTTTGAGGGACCGGTAATTATTTTGTTCGGTCCGGTTTTTATTCCGTTCGGTTCGGTAAAATATTATTCGGACCGATATTTAATTATTTGGAGTTATTTTAATTATTTGAGTTAATAATATTATTTAATATTATTTGGTATTATGAGGTAGTATTTTACAAGAAGAGCTTTTTGGGTATTTTGCTAGCTTATGTCTTGCATCTAAACAAACAAAATCCACCATTTCCTGGTTTTGTGTCATAACACTAGAACACACTTAGAAGCATAGAGAGAGCTAGAGAGTCTTGGAGAAGAGAAGAACAAGAAGAACAAAGCTTGAGTTTTGGGTTGGTTGGAACATCAAGAATCATTCAAACATCTAAGGTAAGGGGTTTGATTTTCCAATGCTTATAGTTAGGGTTTGATTTGGTATATTTTGATTTGGGATAAAATTGATGTTAGGATTCTTGAGTTTTGTTAAGATAGAAATCAGAAGAGTTAATTAGGTGTTGTTGTTGTTGTTGAATTAGTATTAGGTTAATTAAAATTGGAATGAAACAAGAACTAGCATTTTATTAAGTTTAGAACTAACTAACAGTAACTTCATTGAAATGAAGCTTTGAAACTACTAAAAACTAGCAGTTAGTAGTATAGTTAGTTTTCAAACTAAAAACTAGCAGTTAGTAGTATAGTTAGTTTTCAAACTAAAAACTAGCAGTTAGTAATTGAAAAATGGTATAGTTATTAAATTAAGTTTAGAAAAAATAAAATTATGCAGTATAGTTAGAACAAACAAAAATTATGTAGTATAGTTAGAGCAAAACAAAAACGTACAACATATGTCACTTGAATTAAGAAAAATAAGTAGTAGCAGTATATAATAGGAGTTAGGCTTCTAAAACTAAGCATAGAAGTATGTATATAATAGAAGTTAGGCTTCTAAAATTAAACTAATAGTATTCATTGAAATGAAGCTTAGAAAGCTATGCTACCAGTATAGTTATTAAGTGAAGTTTAGAAAACAAAAAAATGCAGTATGAAAATAACGTGATAGCAGCATATTCAGTAAAATGAAGTTTAGAACTAACATATGCAGTAATTGAAATGAAGTTAGAAAAACAAAACGTAATAGCAGTATGTTTAGAAAAGTAAACTTGCAGTATGGAATTGAAACCAAGTTTAGAAAATTAGTTAATTTATGTTTTGTTTTCTTTTCTTAAATTAATATATTAAATATTTATATTAATTAAATATGAATATTACATAAGTTAGCCGATTTAATTTGAAACCCGATTATATTTCGATTTCCCGATTTCGACAATTTCGGCGACGGAGCAAGTTGCTCCGAATTTAACAAAAATTGACGTACTAGCTAATTTTGACGTGTAGAACGTCGTGGTGACATTAGTTTTTCGAGATTTCGAGTTTTTATGAAGCAACCCGAAATAAGTCAATTTACGGTTAATTTGAAACGTGTTGCGTTTTAGTCGGTTTAAGTCGCGTATGGACAATCTGATTGCGATGTTAACGATTATAATTGATGCCGATTATTATGAATGACTTTCACGATGATTATTGATGTTTGACTATTTTTTTCCGTGTTTGGAATTTAGTGAATTATTTGATAATGATGTGGTATGATTAAATATGATGTTTGCGACGGTTTATTTATAATGAATACTTGATGATATGCGATGCGATGATATGTTTATCTTGATGTGGATAAACATGGCGACATGGGCTTTATGCCAATTTTGATGTGCGATGATTTTTTTGTTGTGTCGTGTTTGTGATGTCGTGACGTCGTGACGTCGAGTCACATACATTACATTGGCGATGAGGGCTTTTATGCCAAGCGACGAGGGCTTTTATGCCAAAGCGACGATGAGCTTTTATGCCGAATGTCCCTAATTATGGACAAAGCGACGGGTACCACATGCATAACATAGTCGTGTCTCATGGAGTCGGTTATGTTTATTTTTGTGTCTTTTGGCGTTGAGTTTTATTTGATGGCTTATAATGAATTGCGATGTTATATGATACTTTGTTTTGTGATGATTTTTGTGTTGAACATAAAGTGATTATGATGTGATAATTTCATGAAAATTATGCGATGGATATAACATGACGATAAAGCGATGATATGAGTTTATGGCGATGGAGTTTATGTCTTGTTTTGACATGATTATGGTGATTATGTGATGATATTAAAGTGTTGATCTTATACACTAAATGATGATTTTAAAGTATGTGAGATTTGATATTTGTTGACATATTCTTATTAACCTATATCATTTATGATTCCAAAACTATTTATATATTTTATCATGCCTTTAATTATATGTTTTGGAGTATCTCACCCTTTACTTGTTTCTTCGTTGCCTTTATATTGGTAACGTACAGGTGATCCGCAAGGAAGATGAGGATTAGCTCGAGTCTCTTTATTTTGAGTCGCTCTGCTCTGATAGTAGTAACACTCAGGATTTGGGCGATGTTATTATTTTGATGGGATAGTTTATGTATACTATCTTATGACTTTATGTATTGATGATAACATGATGATACATACATTTTGTGAACACATCCGTTGTGCTGTGATTAGTCATATGTTTATATGATGATTTATGTTATGAATCGGTATATCCGACTTTTGATTTTGTGATGTGCATTATAATGCAAAGTGATGAAAAGCACGAATATGTGATACCTCAATTTATGTTTGGATGAAATTTTGAAACTCTGGTTTTATTATTAATTACGGGGGGTAGAATTGGGGTGTTACAGGTAGTCTTCTACAGCTTGGCGAGCAAGGTGATCAGCTAGTACACTGCCCTTTATAGCTTTCTGGGTAGTATATTGTATGTCATATTCCGTCAGGATCATCTGCCATCTCGCTATTCTCCCAGAAAGAGCAGGCTTCTCGAAGATGTATTTTATCGGATCCATTTTAGATATCAACAAAGTAGTATGAGTCAGCATATACTGTCTTAACCGGCGAGCAGCCCATGCCAAAGCGCAACAAGTTTTCTCAAGCAGTGAATATCTGGTTTCACAGTCGGTAAACTTTTTGCTCAGGTAGTAAATAGCATGCTCTTTTCAGCCAGACTCGCCATGCTGCCCCAATACACACCCCATTGAGTTTTTTAAAACAGTCAGATACATGATCAATGGTCTTCCCTCGACTGGTGGCATCAACACAAGAGGCTCTTGTAAGTATTCTTTGATTTTTTCAAAAGCAACTTGGCACTCGTCATTCCATTTGAATACCTGATCTTTCTTCAACAATTTGAAGATTGGTTCACAAGTAGCTGTTAGGTGAGAGATGAATCTGGAAATGTAGTTCAAATTCCCCAAGAATCCTATGACTTCCTTCTCAGTACGAGGAGCAGGCATCTCTTTTATTGCTTTAACCTTGGCAGGATCTACTTCAATACCTTTATTGCAGATGACAAAGCCTAGGAGTTTACCAGACCGTACCCCAAATGTGCATTTGTTTGGATTCAACCTCAGCTTGTACTTCTTCAGTCTCTCAAATAGTTTTTTGTAAGTGATTAAGATGCTCTTCTTCTGTTTGAGATCTGGCTATCATATCGTCCACGTAGACCTCTATTTCATGATGTATCATGTCATGAAATAAAGTTACAATGGCACGCTGATAAGTTGCCCCAGCATTCTTTAGTCCGAATGGCATCACCTTGTAGAAGAAAGTGCCCCACTGTATGACAAACGTTGTTTTCTCCATGTCCTCAGGCTCCATTTTGATTTGGTTGTAACCTGAGAATCCGTCCATGAAGGAAAACACTTTGTGTTGTGCTGTATTGTCAACTAGGATGTCAATATGGGGAAGTGGAAAATCATCCTTAGGGCCTGCCCTATTCAAATCTCTGTAGTGCACACACATTCGCACTTTGCCGTCATTTTTGGACACAGGAACAACATTGGTAACCCATTGGGGATAAGAGGTGACAGCCAAGAATCAAGTGTTGAATTGCTTCATGACTTCTTCTTTAATCTTTTCTGACATATCAGGCCTCATGTGACGAACCTTTTGCTTTACTGGCGGACAATCCTCTCTTGTAGGCAGACGATGTACCACAATGTCTGCATCAAGTCCTGGCATGTCTTCATACGACCAGGAAAAGACTTCAACATAATCGTGTAACAACTGAGTCAGTCACTCCTTGATATTGGGTTCCAGATTGGCACCCACCTTGACCTCTTTTTTGTCTTCTTTGGTACCTAGGTTGATTGTATCCACGGATTCCTCGTGAGGCTGAATGGTTCTCTCTTCTTGTTGTAGTAGTCTGGCAAGTTCTCCTGGTACTTCACAATCTTCCTCACCTTCGTCTTCGGCTTGGTATATTAGATTCTCAGAGTCACAAAAGGCCATAGCAGTATCGTTACTCATGGGATCCTGAATGGATGTATACATGCATTGTAAGTGTTAGTGTGTGTAAGGGTATAGCTATCTTTGAAAGAAGCTAAAATGTAAAAATAAAAACAATGAGCACAAAAGTTTGTATGCGAAAATTTCCATGATTCATTGATGTCATATGAAAATGAGATAATAACCCTTACAAACGGACCATTGTGGCTCGGGTAAGACACAAGGTTTTAATAGTGCGAATTGTTTTAATATTATAGATCCAAAAAATGTAAAGACAGATTACTATGGGATAAAAGTGATCGGGACAAAATCTCTAGCCTCCCAGTTGTTGAGTCCTCCACTGAAAGTTGGGAATATCCAGTCCTCCAAGTCACAACTATCTTCATCATCTTCTACGGCGTTGACCTCGCGGTTTCTGATCTTCAGGGGTGGTCCTCCAGCACGAGCGTGGCGTACATCCTTCTGGGAAAATGAAGTGAAACTTAGGCCAAACTTGTTAGACTTATATGGGATAACATCCGGAGTGGAGGCCTTGTTATCTTGGGAACAGCCTTGGTTACTTCCACATCTTGCGGGACCTCTTCAAAGTGTTGAAATGGAGTTTCAATAAATTCACCATCTAATTCCACATATCTGAAGGAATTGAGATGGTTGATCATATACTCTTCTTCTCTATGAACGGTGATAATCTTCCCTTGAATCGGATATTTCAGCATTTAGTGCAACAAAGAAGTGACAGCGCCAGCATTGTGAATCCATGGTCGGCCTAGCAAGCAAGAGTATGAAGGACGGATATCCATTACATAAAAAGTTGAATCAAAAGTTTGGGTTCCAACCTTTATGGTAATGTCTACCTCCCCATGAACCATCCTTTTCGAGCCGTCAAAAGCCCTTACTACTATGTTACTTGGCTTCAATGTCAATCCCTCACAGTCAAGCCTATCAAGAACTTTTTTAGGCAATACATTCAGAGATGAGCTAGTGTCCAACAAAACATGAGCCACGGTTGTGCCCCTACATTCAATTGAGACATGCAATGCCTCATTATGCTTCCTTCCTCTTGACGTTAAATCAGCATCCAAAAAACATAGACCATTATTTGCAATCAAGCTGGCTATGCAGTCTTGAAACTGATCGGCAGATCTCTCTTGGGGTACATGGGCAGTTTTCAGGAATTTTACCAAGGCTTTTGCATGCGCCTCAGAACATAGTAGTAATGCCAACATGGAAATTTTAGATAGGGTTTGCCCCAGTTGTTCAACTACATCGTATTCGCTTCTTTTTATGATCTTCAGAATTTCCTCCATCTCTTTCCGGGAGGTCTCAGGGATAGCCAATGACTGAGCCTTCATCCGGACAGGCTCAATCAAAATACTTTTACCTCGAGTCTCTGTTAACTCGGCAGCAGGAGTGTCAGTAGGAATGATAATAGGGGTTGTAACATCTATGTCAGTTAGAGTATTGGTGAAGATGATTGTAGGACCGGAAATAGCCTTCGGAGGAGCAACAACAACAAGAATGATTGCGGGTCCAAAAATTGCTTTTGGGGGAGCAATTTCTGGAGAGAATATCCTTTCACTTCGGGTAATCTTGCTAGTCCCGACAATGTTACTGATATCAGAGTTATCTTTCTCAGAACTTGAATCTTTGACAACTGGCCAATCTTGCTTGATGCCGTGGTAGTAGACATCCCCTCCATAATTCCATGGCATGGTTTTGTCTGACGAATACGGGACTGGTCCAGGAATTGTAATTATCTAAGAAGTTGTGTTGTACCCTAAAATTTGCCCTCTCATATTTCTCAGTACATTGCAAGAAAAATCTCCAAGTGGCTCAAGGTAGCTCAAGAGTTGGCCAGACAAGCTCTCTCCTAAGGCAGGCTACCCCAAACTATGGTTTCATGTTTCATCAAGATCCTTGAGTCCAAATGACCTCACATTCTCCCCAATTCCCTAATATGTTCTCAAGATCATCCATGTCAAATTTCAAGCCTTGCAGAGGAAGTTTGCTCAGTCAATTGCCCAAAGGTCCAAAAATCGACTGTGCTAGGGCAAAAGTCAACTGTGACCTACATACAGTCAAACTTCAAGATTTTTTGTCAACATTCTCATTTTGAATTATATTTCATCATTTGATCAAGGTTTGATCATGATTCATCAAGGATTCCTCATAATTCATCAAGACTCAAAAGTTGCTAAATTAGGGTTTTATAGGAAAAGTCAACTCAACTTTGACCAAGCATAACTTTCTCATACTTTAAGAGAAATGACCCATCCAAATCTAATTTTGAATAGGATGCAATTCCCTACAATCCATCTTCATATCCCAGGTTCAAAATATGCAATCACAAGAAGTTATGAATTTGGACATTATAGGTCATTTTGAAAAGTCAACAAAAACACCTTTTTTGTCAAAGCTTCATACATGAGCATGGAATATCAAAATGAGATGATACCAAAAGGGTTGCTTAGAGGACATACCAAGATTTCTAAAAAGTCCAAGAACACTTCCAAAAGTTCAAAATTGAAGAAGTTATGCATTGTTGAAGTTGGACTTTTTTGCAAAATTGCCAAAAGTCAACTATCCCCAAAACATCAAATTTTGTCAAATGGGCCCATTCTTTTCCACTTGATTTGAGCTTGCATAGTTACCCACGTGTCCTACCTTCATCCATGAGCCAATATTTTATTTTTATTATTTAATTTTATTTTTATTTGAATTTATTCATTTTAAATCAAATTAAATCATATAAAATCTAGAACTTTGATAACATGAGATTTTTTTGCTGTTTCAGGCTTTGATTATCATCATTAACATCATCAAAATTGAATCAGGCCATATCATGTGCAAAAAAGATTGAACCAAATCAAATTTGGCAAGTTTGTAAAGAGGAGATCAAATCAAATTCAAAGGCATTGATATGGGAAGATTTGATCCATAATTCTTACCCTAATACACTACATACTACATAAGCAAGCCAAAGCAATCGAGATCAGGGTTGGAAATTGCAGAGAGAGGCAGAACAAGATTTGAAAAAAGTCACAAAAACCTTGAGATCGAAATCGTGTTTAGAGGCATTTTCAAGGGCTGAGACCTGTCCCAATCGCTTCCTGGGCATTCACTCAAGCCAAAACAATCCAAAGCAAGCTTGTTCATACGCCCAAACGCGTTGTAAGTGTCACGAAACCCAGCTCTGTTCTTGAAATCGTAACTCTCCATTCTTGCATCATTTGTACAAACTAACTGCATATTTGTAATCCTCACAACATTTCCAAGCTATGTGCATCATTCAATTTTGTTTATCTGACATGTAATGCAAAACACCATAGCTAGGGTTCTTGGAGCTTTTTTGGGCGTTTTCTTTTCAGGAACAATTGGCCATCAAGAAGGGTGTGGTTAGGACCGGGAGGTTGAGACGAGTATAACCATGCCCTTGAAATGCATTTTTGTGGCTCGTAGCAAATTTTGGAGGTGGACTGGCTTATAGCTACGGACTTCTGTCCGTTGGTATAGGTTTGTGATATTTTAGCCACCGACGAGAGGTTGAAGACAATACGTGGCGTCTCTCCATTGCATCATTCAAATGGCGCGTGTTTTTTAGAATTTTTCTGGCCATTGACTTGTTTTATTTTATTATATACTCTTTGTATTATATTAACAAACAAACCATCATGGTGTAGTGGTAAGTGTGCATTGGTAATCTCATTCAGGACCTGGGTTCGAATCCCAGGTCCCCCACTTTCCTTAATAATTTTGTTTTTCAGATGATCACCTGCCTATTCAAGCGTGCATAACACCATGCTCCCTCAGGCATCCAAGGGACAGATGGCCAAATGCCAGATCTGAGAGTCCAAGCTGAAGGACCACCATAGGCGTTGGTCCATGCATGCACACCAAATCCAAAAAGTCAATCAGGGCCAGCGCTTTTGGGCCTCCCAATTGCTAATCACACCATATAATCAGGCCCATACTCCCCTATTATCATTTATTTTATTTGTTTATTTAATTGTTTTATTATTTTCATTTGATTTACTAACCAATTAAAATTCAGTCTTTTATAAAATATAATCACTAAAAAAAATATTTTTATTCAATTAAATTTTAACTTTTATTTTTTATTAATAAATACTAATTAATTAATTTAGGTTTTAATTCTAGAATAATTTTAACCTATTTTGCAAATAATTAAAATTAGCTAGATTTAATTAGGTTTTAATTATTAATTCAATTAATTTCATTTTCTTTCTTAAAATAACAAAATCAAAAAATATGTCCTAATTAACTTGTCATTTAATTAATTTATTTAATTTAATTTAGTAATTAATTTAGGTTTAATTTATTTCTTAAAATAAAAACAACAAAAAGATATCTTCTTTAAAGGGTCAAAACCCTAATCTTGCGCCCGATTAAATTTTACGTCGCGATTTATTTTCTTTTATCCAATAATGTACTTGCTTCCGGGTTGTAATAGTTAATAAGACTTTTCTTTATTTTTTATCGCTTTATTTATTTTCAAAGGGTTTGTCTTTGGCGATGTAAATACCCGGCGCCTTGTAATTTAAATTCCGCATTTTATTTTCCGCAAATTATAATTGTTAGATGTTTGATAATAGGGTTGCATGACAAGACTGGATGTTTTAACCTAAAATCAACTTAGATCACCCTAAACATGTGCAAAGATAAAAATAACTAAAATTGACACACTCACACATGCGCACTCTTAGGGTACACCCCACTTGGTTGCCTTTGTACGCGGTCATTGAGTATAGGTCACTTTAGAGGTCGCCCTCTTGTCTAAAAGATCATAGTCGCCTCGAAACGGTTGCCTCGGATATTGTTTCCTCAAACAAATGATCTAAGACATTAGGGTTACTGCTAAGGCGTCCTAACATTGCTTTGGTGACCGTATGTCCCTCATTCGAATTGACCTTCAAACTCCAACGACGGTGCTACCCACTCATTAATAGTGGGATAGAATTGTCTAAAGGATATTAGCATAGAACGATTCCTTTTTGGAGTAGGTAGATGGTTCTTAGATACTTGCTCTTTCAAAAAACAAAACCTTTTTCACACTTACACTCTTTTTCGAGCAAAGTTTTCAAAAACACTTCATACGCTCTTGAGAACAGAAGCAAGAGTTAAATCGAAGTTTCAAAACAAAAACTTTTTCAAACCCACAAGCACAAAGAAAGCAATTTTGAAAAAAATTGAGCAAGTACCTAAGAGCCCGTGGATAACCACGGATAGAAAGGGTGCTAACACCTTCCCTTTCTATAATCTACCCCTCGAACCCGAGAAATATCTCGAAAAAAGAATTTTTCTATGCTTTTTTCCTTTCCTTGTTGGATAAAATAAAAGTCAGTGGCGACTATTGCTTACCGCGACATTTTGCGAAAAACAAACCCAAAACGCAAACAAGCATTCCAGAAAACAATCAGTTCTTCCCACCGTATCACAAGTTGCTTTTGGAACTGATGTAATTCTAACGGGTCTTTTAGTGGAGACCCTGGAAGAATTGGCGGAAATGGTAATGATAGAAACATCTTCAAAAGGAATAGGTGGAACAGAAGTATTTTCAAACAAAATTTCTTTGTTATCTATTAGGCACTGAACGTCTGCTTTCAACAAAGGATAGTTGGTTGGTGAGTGTGATTGGTGGATTTAGAACTGACTGTTTAAAGCTGGTTTCGCAAAATATCGCGGTAAGCAAGAGTCGCCACCGTCTTTTATGTTCTCCAACATGGAAAGGACAAAAGCACAGCAAAATTCCTTATTGAGAATGTTTCTCGGTTCGGGAGGTAGATTTATAGAAAGGGAAGGTGTTAGCACCCTTTATATCCATGGTTATCCATGGGCTCTTAGATACATGCTCTTATGTTTTGAAAATGATGTTTGCTTTTCAAAGTGTGAGTGGGTTTGAAAAAGTTTCGTTTAAAGATTTCTGAATAACTATTGTATCTGTCCTCAAGAGTGTTTGAAAAATTGTTTTGAAAGCTTTTTGAAAGTGTCGGTGTGAAAAGGTTTTTTGATTTGTTTTTGAATAGAGCAAGTATCCATGAGTCATCTACCTACCCTAAGGAATTAGGCTGTGTAAATGTCCTTAAGGTAGTGCCATCCCACCATTGAGAGGTAGGTAGCACCACTGTTGGAGGTGTTCGGGTCAATTCGAGTGTAGGGACAGTGTGGTCACCGAAGCAACAGTTAGGACACCTTAGAAGCTACCCTTATGTCCTTGATCCTTTTTTAATCCGAGGCAACTGTTTCGAGGCAACTATTCCGAGGCAACTGTTTCGAGGCAACTGTTTCGAGGCAACTGGATCATGGACATAAGGACTTACTAAAACGTCCTATACTTGACGACCATGTTTTGAAGGCAACAAGTGAGGCGTACCCTAGAAGTGGTGTGTGTATTTGTGTGTTGTTTTCATGTTAATGTTTATCTTTGATCAGGGCATTGTGAGCTACGCTTGTTTTTAATTAGCATACATTCTTTCATACAAAGTTAGAATTTAAAAGTGCGGAAAGTTAAAAGTGGAAAGATAAAAGCTACGTTATTACAAGGCGCGGGTCTATACATCGCCAAAGTACAAAGACCCGTTTTTGATAAAATATGCGGAAAGTAAAGAGAAAAGCGATAAACCTAATTACTATTACATCCTTGAGCAATTACATAATATTCAAAATAAAATAATGCGCGAAAAGAAATTAAAATTGAACGTCCGAGGGTTTTGACCCTTTGCTTGAAATTAAATTAAATTAAAGCTAATTAATATTTAATTAAAGGAAATAAAGTATTTTTTATGTTTTTGGTATTTATGAAAATAAAGAAAATTAAAATCAAGAGAAACCCTAATTCTAAGTTTATTTTTGATTATTAATGAAAATGTTAAAGTTAACCTAATTTACCAGTTAATTAAATTACATGTTTATTTACAAAATAATAATAATAATAAATAATGAGGAAATAGTTAATTAAAAAAGGGTAAAAATATCAAAACCTAATTCTACATATTTTTTATTTATTAAGGAAAGTATCAAAATTAAAACCTAATTTAACTAAGTTAGTTATTGAAATTTATTTACAAAAATATTTTAATAGTGAAATTAATAATAATTAAATATAAAACATTTTTTGGTTTCTGATTTTTTTATTATGAAAATTATTTTATGGTGAAAAAACAATTAAAACATTAAAAAGAATTAGAATTGAAAAGAAAATAAAATTAAAAAGAGGCAAACCAATGGGGGTATCAGGCCCAGAATGGAGGTTTGTTGGAAGTAATTCAGGCCCATTGACAAAGCCTTGTTTGACTTTCCACGCTTGAGTGCATGCTGTTGACTGAAGTGAACCATGGGATTCACTTTCTGACCATTGGATGGGATCTCCTGGCCACTTGGCAAGCACAGGCATGAGGCTCATGGTAGGCCACTGAATGAAGCGCTGCACTAGAAGACATTAAAACAAAAGTTATGAATTATGTGGGGGGACCTGGGAATCGAACCCAGGTCCCAATGCCTGCAGTACACGTCCTCAACCACCAGGCCATTTTGCGTTTGTTTGTATACAATATAACAAAGAATTATAATATATGAAAAAAGGAAATTATGCTGAAACAAAGAAAAAACACGCTAATATTTGAATCTCCCAGTAACGTGATGACACGCATGCTTCGTCTTCGTTCTTCCTGCAAATAGAAAACAAGTAGCGAGGGTTTTAAACCCCCACAAATTGAAACTTGTGAAAATAGCGATTACGCCCATGGGTTAAATAAATTGAGCGCGAGGGTTTCAATCGTTTCGTCTCGTTGCAAGGAAATTGTCTATACTGGTTTGATAGTCCAATTTTACAGCATATGCAAAGCCCCAATTTTTAAGCTCTGAAACCCTAAAACACGTTAATGGCAAATCACGATACAGAGCCTTAAAATGCAATTGAATCATATCATTAGCTTCAGAAGGTTCCTGTGAATACAAAACAACCAATAATATGTATCAAATGTGCATGAATCATGATATGGAATTCAAGAAAATGTGGCAAACCGTATGGCCTGTGTTTTCCAATTCTTTGCACGTTTTGACTCGTTCTTGATTGTAAAAGCTTCCTAGCAAGGTCAGCAAGGTGTTGGAATCCTTTAGAAGCTTTGAATTATGCTGCCACTATGAAATCAGTTTCAAGCTTTTTTATGAAAATTTTCAAATTGGTTCTGAGTTTGTGAGCAGCTTTTCGTGTGTCCAGGAATAGGGTTGAGTTGTGCATAATTATGTGAAGCAAATTAGGTCAAGAAAGAGCCCAAAAGTCCATGAATTGATGACTTGAATCTTTGATTGCCAATCATATATTTTCCAATCTTTTTCCATGGAAACTTTGCAAATTATAGAAGATTTTGTCCCCTTGAGATGATGCACGAAATCTTTAGCATATTTGGAGTATATTTGCTGCATAAAAAGATTTGAAAAAGCATTATTTGATATTTTCTCATAATTAAATCTAATTAAATGAATTAATATGAATAAAAATTCAATTAATTAATTAAAAATAAGAAAATAAATCCTTTTAAGCTCAATGGGTCGTGCATAGGCTTTGGGTAATGATTCAAGAAAGAAATTGAGGCCCATTAGCAATTTTGAAGTGTTTTTAGGCAAAGTTGACTTTTGAAAGTTCCCAAAAATTTCCCAACTTCTCCAATGCATATCTTGCTCAATTTTGAGGCTATGAACATGTTCTTGGACATTTTGGAAAGGTCTTGAAGTCCTCTAACCAATGCCTTTTGTCCCATGTCATTTTGATTTACCAATCTCAAGTTATGGTCTTTGACTTAAGGTGCCTTTTTGTTGACTTTTGAAAATGACCTATAATGTTGAAATTGATAACTTTTTGTGAGAGCCTTTCTTGGACTTGAAGTGTGAAGATGAGTTGTATGAAATTTCATCCTCTTCAAAATGAGCTTTGGATGGGATTTTTCTGATGAACCATGAAGAAGTTATGCCTTGGTCAATTTGCAGTTGACTTTTTTAGTTGTCCAAAAATAGAAACTTTTGCATCTTGAGACTTTTTGAGTCATGCTTTGAGAATCATGATCAAGAATTGATCAAATGATGATTATGGCTTCTGTTGTACCCCAAAATTTGCCCTCCCATATTTCTCAAAATATTTCAAGAAAAATTCACAAGTCCAACCCGGCGCATCATATTCAGGTGTTCTTTCGCCAAGATATCTCTGATAACATATTCTCAAATTCAGGTTCGGCTCAAGAGTCAATTCTTTAAAGAAGGTATCCGAATGTGTGAGTTTTCTCGAAGAAATATGGTGAAAAAAGTGTGCTAAAAGTGCAGTTTTTACGCGCTAAAAAATTCATAACTTGAAGATCGTGGCTCGTTTTCAACCCGTTCCGGTGGCCAAAATTCCGTCTTGACATTATCTACGTTTTCATCTCTCACGGCTGGAAGCCAATTTCGATCAGAAGGTCTTCAAAAATGTGGATTTATCAAGTATTTTCGCACAGAAAGTTTGTGACAGAAGTTTATTTGCGTCATGTTCAGAAAATCATAACTTGGTCAATTTTCATCGTATCGAGCTGGTTCCGGCGCCAAAATTTCACAAATTGAGTTGACTACATTTTCACAGAAGGTATTGAGTTCAAACAGTATTCAAAAGGCCTTCGTTTTTTGCTCAGAGTGCGTGACACGCTGAAAATCCTGAATGCTGAATATTATTTCATCTGGGCCGAAACTTCAAAAATTCATAACTCGGTCAATTTTTATCGGATTGGGCTCATATTTTTACACAAGGTCCCTGACTCATAGATCTACAACTTTGCTTCAAAAGTCGAGACCGGATTATGCTCCGATCAATACCAGTTTTTTATTGAAGAACGTGTCAGAGTCGACACTGGAGCCCAAAATAAGTTTGTCTGAGCTGAAACTTCAAAACTTCATAACTAATTCACCGTTTATCCGATTGAGTCGATTTTCGAACAGAAGTTAGTTATCGATGTCGGCTACATTTTGTTTTCACATTTCAACTTCAAAAATTGCACTTAAGTCCCTGCGATTTAGCCTGGAAAGTGACGAACTCAAGTGAACATTGGAGGCCCAATTGTACATTCAAAGCCCATTTTCTTTACCCTAATTTCCATTATATAATCACCTTCTTTTCACACAAACCAGAGAGGAGAAAAAGAGAGAAGAAAAAACCTTGCCACAACACTGTTAGAATATCAAATTCTTTCAAGAACCCTAAAACCTTGAAATCCTTATTACAAATCTCTCTCTCACTACAAACAAGCCATCACAGTTACAAACCAATACCTCACTACTTCTTTAGTAAGGATAAGGCTGGCTTGATCTCCATGATCCTAATTTTCCAGTAAGGCATAAAAGCATTCAGGTCACTAATTTTCCAGTAAGGGTAAGATTGATTTGATCTCCATGATCAAAAGGGTATAATCATTCATACATGCCATATTGTGCCTAAACATTAAATTTCTTCATATATTGGCTTTATTTTCATTTTATGATTTTATTTAATGTGTTCATGAGGTTCAACACTGCAGATTTTAGACAGGATCTCATGCAGGTTCATTAAGGAACGTTGAGGCCAAGACACAAATGACCAAAAGCCAAAAGCCAAATTGCCAAAACAAAACATTTTACACATGACACCAATACATGGCGAGACAGACATCCTGAGAAGATTAATGAACGTTGAGGCCAAAACACAAATGGCCAAAAGCCAAATGGCCAAAGTAGAACAACTTATGCATGACACCAATACATGGTCAAACCACTCCAATTCACCTCCAAAAAGGGCCAGACACCCCCCATGGTTTGCATCATTTTTATTTTTTATTTGATTTTCCTTTTTCATTCTTTTAATTGTTTTAATTGTTTTCTTTAAATTCATGAATTAATTTTTATAATATAAAACCAGAAAATCAAAAACTAAGAATATGTTAATTAATTTACTTATTAAATATTTTTGTAAATAAATGTTAAATAATTAATTTAGTTAAATTAGGTTTTAAAACTTAAGTCTTTTTCTTAACAAATTAAAATATGTAGAAATTAGGGTTTTTAACTTTTCATCATCTTTTTAATAAATAATTTTTTCTTATTATTATTGTTATTAATTATTAAATATTTTTGTAAATAAACATGTACATTAAATATTTAGTAAATTAGGTTAAACTTTAACATTTTCATTAATAATTAAAAAAACTTAGAATTAGAGTTTCTTTTAATTTTAATTTTCTTTATTTCATAAATACAAAAAAACTAAAAAACATTTCTTTCCTTTTATTAAATAATTAATTAGCTTTTTAATTTCATTTAATTTCTTTAAAGGGTCCAACGCCCTCGAACGTTCTATTTTTATTTCTTTCGCACATTTATTTTCTTTCAAATATTATGTAATTGCTCAAGCCATGTAACTCGGACATTTTATATTTCCCGCATTTTATTTCTTTATTTTATGTCAAATCGGGTCCTGGTTTAATTTGGCGATGTGGACCCGCGCCTTTGTAATAGTTTAGGAACTTTATATTTCTCGCAATTTTTAACTATTAATAATGACATGCAAGAATGAATGATAAAATAAAAACAAACGCATAGATCACTTTGACAAAAGACAAAAATAAATGAAAACGACACACAAATCACACACCACCCCTATGGTACGCCTCACTGTTGCCTTGCCTCGAAAGGTGATCGTCGAGTAGAGGATGTCTTAGTAAGTCCTCATGATCCGGGAACCTGGCATGAGGGTAGCTTCTAAGGTGTCTTCCCATTGCTCTGGTGATCACCATGTCCCGAACCTCGAATTGACCCGAACACCTCCAACGGTGGTGCTACCTATCTCTCAATGGTGGGATGACACTACTTTAAAGGACATTTACACAGACGAATTCCTTAGGGTAGGTAGACGACTCTAGATACTTGCTCTAATTTCAAAACAAATTCAAAAAATACTCTTCACACCAACACATTTTCAAAAAGCTTTCGAAAGCAATTTTTCAAACACTCTTGAGGACCAATACAAGAGTCGAATTGGAATTTTCAAAGAAACTTTTTAAAAACCCACCTTTGAAAAGCAAACAAACCATTTTTGAAAACACAAGTGAGCAAGTATCTAAGAGCCCATGGATAACCATGGATAGAAAGGGTGCTAACACCTTCCCTTTCTATAATCTACCTCCCGAACCGAGAGCAATCTCTATAAGGAATTTTTCTGTGCTTTTGTCCTTTCCATTTGGAGAAAATAAAAGACGGTGGCGACTCTTGCTTCCGCGACATTTCGCGAACCAGCGTTAAACAGTCAGTTCCAGATCCACCGATCACAGAACTGGCGACTCTGCTGGGGATAAACTTATAAAGTGAGGTGTACCTTAGGGTTAGTTCATAACTGTGTTTTAAATTGTATTGACTTGTCTGCTTTAAATTTGTGGGTTGCATGGGAGTTACATAGATCCTAACCCGGATCTGGGGATACCCTGTTAGGTAGCATAAGCTGTGAGGGACCTGTCCGGCGTAGACCGACATGGGTGAAGCAGTGGCTACGTTGGTGTGGCACCTTGGTCTGTACTGATATCCCTTGTGTTGCAACGAGGAGAATATGGGTCTTCTGAGGAGTCATTAAGCACCAACAACCTTAGAACCTTAAATGACACAACTTGGCCATTAGAACAGTAGCAGCATGCTACGCCCATTGAGGCTAAACTCTCGTGATGGTTCTGGCCGCAAGAAAAGATTGCGATGCTGGAGTTATGACCGATTGAGGGTAGTCAATGATATTGGGATCCTCTAAGAACCCGGTTACTTTTGATAGGACAGGTATGAACCAACAAACTGAAAGAGGGTAATACCCAGACCCCATGCTGGCCTAAACTTTAAGGACTTGTCTTGTGTGACTTGTGTGCCTTCCAATTTGACTACTTGCATGCTTGTTATCTGACACTTGAGTTTCTTGCAGGTTTTGTTTATAGTCCTTAACTGGGACTCATAACAGGGTTTACTGAGTGTTTTGCAGGTTTTATTTGGTCCTTAATTGGGACTCATGACAGGTTTTACTTGAGTTTCTTGCAGGTTTTGGTTTGCAGTCCTTAATTGGGACTCACAACAGGGTTTACCTACATTACCCCATGCATAGCATGACATCATACCATTGCATACATCCTGCATAAAAAACTAATCCATTTCAAGGATCTCAAGGGCTTGTGATGCAGGTCATGGTGAATCAACTATCCCAGCAAGGGGCAAAGAGGATTTATTTTCCTCTAGACAAAGTTGTCAGGGGCTATGACCCACTTGATATGGTGAGCTCTGACTCTTGAAGATGGTTCCCCTAGCCAAGGTTGTTTGGAAATCAAAACCAGACATGATGATTAAAGTCAGGGGCTATGACCCACTGGATATGGTGAGCCTTTGACCCTTGAAGAAGGAATCTCAACAAACATGAAGTTCCCTCAATCAAGCTACCTAGTTCTAACAATTTTTGTTTACCCCGCGAGGTCCTTGAAAACATTACATGCATGTCATACTCATCGTTGCATAACAGGTATCCTTGTTGCAGGTCACTTACCTTTCTCGCTGTTTATTTCAGCAATGGCTTCACAACAAGATAACCAGGACCTTCACACTCAAGAGACTCAGTTCAGGGAAATCTTCCTAGGCCTATCCAAGGGGCAGGAAGAGTTGAGGACACTCCTCATGGGGAATCTGATCAGAAAGAGTCCCGAAGATGACAAGGACGAACATCTGAAATGTCTACAAGCTGAGGTAGACACATTAAAAACCCAGATGCTGGGGCAAAGGGCCCTCATTCAAGGGTTAGCTCAGGAGCAAGGAGATATGAGAGCCATGATCAGCCAACTTCCTCAAGGCATGAAGCAACCAACCCAAATCAGGGACCAGGTCATAGAACAGCTTCCAAGAAGGCAAAGGTCGGGTCCAAAGAATAGGCCTCTCCGAGTTGCTACTACTTCTCAGGTCCAACAACGACCGCGCCAAGAACAGCGGGTTGATCAGAACAGGTCGGACGAGCCTAAGAGACAATTCACCTACATCAACATGTCATGGTCACGAGCTTTGCAGCACATGTTAAGGATGAACCTGATTGCGGTGATCAACCCTCCTACAAATCCAAAGACTTCCTCTCCAAATTACAACCCAGAAGCAAGGTGCGCTTACCATTCTGGTAGCCCGGGGCACGATACTGAGGACTGTTGGGCACTGAAGTACAAGATTCAGAATATGATCGATGCTAAAGAGATCGAGTTCGAGCCCGCCGAGACTCCCAATGTGATCATTGCTCCCTTGTCAAAACATGGCTAGGATTGAGAAATTTTTGTTCATTAGAATCTTTCAAGTTGTAATTTTCTTTTGATTGTTCAAGCATTCCATTCATATCAAACGTTGTTATTTCATTAATGCATCGCATATGTCTGTTCTGAAACAATATATTCGTATTCACTAAATGCAAATTATTTTTATATTTTTTCCTGATGATCAACTTTTAAATAATAAGTCTAAGCCTCTTAAGGGAGGATGACGAAAACGATACCGTAATCTTTACAGTATGCTTTTGAACAGATCCCGCTGATGAGGTACAAGCATTGTTTCAATCCCTAAACACTGGAGTTATAAGGATGATAATCCCTCGTCAACCCCTCTGAGCCAAAGAAGTAGGAGTTTTTCTTTTCGAAATTTAAAACCCTTAATCATAACCTGGGGCAGGGTAGTCTCTCAGTTGATCCAAGTGCATAACGAATGGCACCAAAAGAGATCCTTACAAAAAAGGATAGTGATGGTTCCGAATAAATCAAAAAGAAAGGCAGTCATCATATCTCAAAAATAAAAACCCAATAAGTCAAAACCTATGAAGGAGACTTACAAAACTGGGGCATCCCGCTGACTGTAATCACAAAAGAAACAGTTCAGGCAAAATTTAGGGATAGCAAAATCAAAAAGAAAGAGGTCATACAAACCCACAATAAAAAAAGGAATGACTGCCTATTCAAAATAAGTTATCAACATCCGAATCATCACCGGAAAATCAGAGCAAAGACTCAAACAAGGTCTAACGTATGATCAACTGAGTTTAGGTTTGGAGAACATCACGAAGAGTGGGTGGGTACAAATAATTTGAGCCTTTATCCTTTGTTCCTTAAACCATGAACCAGGCCACGTTATAACCCTCAAAAGTCCTAGCTGAAGCATGGGTTAGTTCGAAAGCATACTGTTACGAAAGGTATCCTGACTCCTTGAGGCTTGCGGTAAAATAACGAGTTGACATCACAGTTCACAAAAAGGTTTCATTTGTGTTATAAAAAAATGCATTTTCAAAATCTTTAAGACAGACATGAGCTTTGCATTTTTAACATAACTCTGTTTGCATATGACTGTTTGTTTGAACAGCAGAGAAATTCGCATGACGAAAGTCTAATGAACAAGAGTATCTCCAATCAAGGGGCATGGCCTGATTATTGCCCATCATCTGGGGCAATCAAGTCAAGATTCGGAGAATCTCTCAAAGGCCAAATAGCCTAGGGCAAATCTCCGCCTAAGTCACTTGGGGCATTCCAACAACGAATCTTGCCTGATCAAATACCTTGTGGTGGCATGACAAAATACTTCTAACAGGGGCAACTCCCTACATTCTGAGAGCGTGGACCTAGTCGGAAAAAATACTACGCAAAATCAAAGACCCGCTAGGTCGACACACCTAGGCAAAAATAAGGGCTTCCCGGCGAACCAAAAGGGTTCGGGCAAAATAAGGGATGAAATAAAAAAATCTGTACACCCGGCAAGTCGAAAACCTGAAAAGGCGGCTTGGGCAAAAATGGGTATCCCGGTGGACTGAAAACCCGAAAGGGCGGTCCAGGCAAAAGTTAGGGATTAAAGCGTACGACTATGTCCTGGCATCTTGTCATCTGCTTACCAGAAGAAGGTTTGTCCATCAACAACTATCAGCACCTCACAGGTCTTCCTCTCCCACCTCAGAGACAGGGGCAATAAAGACTTGTCTAGACGGTCTAATTGTTCTGTCCTCCAAGGCACCAAGGTGAGTTCGGCTGAAAAACATAACCAGATATCTTAATTCCCCAGAGAGTGCGTCAGCAAGTATTCTTAACAAGCATCCCCGGCAGTCTTGGCCTAAAGATTGTTCCCCGACGGTATATCAAACATTCAATGGAGTCATTTCTCCGGTGCATATCAAACTTCCCCAGGAGAGTCCAATCCAGTTTCCCCAGGAAAGGTTGGAATCCATCTCCCCAAGCAGAAGCTTATCCCCAGTAGATTCTGGAAGCTTACCCCCGCAGAGCACGAACGCGTCTCCCGGTTTTATTCAAAGAGTTATTTCCTGACCAGGATATAACTGGGTTATCCTCAGCCAAAAGCCACGGAAAGAGCGTCCTCGACGGAGTCTTCTTATCCCCAGCGAAGTCTATCAACACTTCCAACACAACAAAGGTTACCCCAGCAAGTTACCATAAACATTTCAGCAAAGTACCTCTCTTCCCATAGAGTATTGCTTCCCAGCAAGATCACTAGAGTACTTTCTCCCCGCATAATAATCCATTCGCCAAGTTTGTTCCCCAACAGAGTTATCTTCTTCTACCGGAATTCTTGCAACTATCATCCCAACGGAGGCAAAAATCTATTCTTCAACAGCAGCCCAGGAGTGACTTCCCGGCACTCGTCAAGGATTTATTTTCCTAAGACGAAAACATATGTTCATAAACGTCACATCTTCATACATTATAGCATGCATATGCATCATACTACACGAATCTCATTAATTTTGAGGACATGTTGAAATCATGCAGTTCATGCATCATGATCCTGCATACAACTAATGCTTTACCTTTCAGGAAAGGTCAATACAAAGATGATTACTATCAACTATCGCAACTCTTTCTAGATATAGTTCAGATGTGAACCAGATATGGCAACGTTCTGATACTTCTTCCAGATTTCCTTCTAGATATAGTTCAGATGTGACCCAGATATGACAATGTTCTGATACTTCTTCCAGATTTCCTTCTAGATATAGTTCAGATGTGAACCAGATATGGCAACGTTCTGATACTTCTTCCAGATTTCCTTCTAGATATAGTTCAGATGTGAACCAGATATGGCAACATTCTGATACTTCTTCCAGATTTCTTTCTAGATATAGTTCAGATGTGACCCAAATATGGCAACGTTCTGATACTTCTTCCAGATTTCCTTCTAGATATAGTTCAGATGTGAACCAGATATGGCAACGTTCTGATACTTCTTCCAGATTTCCTTCTAGATATAGTTCAGATGTGAACCAGATATGGTGACGTTCTGATACTTCTTCCAGATTTCCTTATAGATATAGTTCAGATGTGAACCAGATACGGCGACGTTCTGATACTTCCTCCAGATTTCCTTCCAGATATGGTTCGGATGTGACCCAAGCATGGCGACGTTCTGACACTTATTCCAGACCCCCTCAGATAACTTGGAGATTCTCCGGACACGGAAGCTGTTCTGTTGTTTATTCAGAGATCACCTTTCTAGAGATGGTTCAGATGTGACCCGGATATGGCTACCTTCTGATACCCATCCCCAGATTCTCTCAATGATTACTGTTGAGATAGAAGTCGCCCAAGATTCTCTCAACGATTGCTGTTGAAGTTGAAGTTATCCAAGATTCTCTCAATGATTGCTGTTGAGGTTGTAGTCGCCTATGGTTCTCTCCCCGATACCGCGGAGGTAGTAATCATCCCAAGATTCGCTCAACGATTGCTGTTGAAGTTGAAGTTATCCAAGATTCTCTCAATGATTGCTGTTGAGGTTGTAGTCGCCTATGGTTCTCTCCCCGATACTGCGGAGGTAGTAATCATCCCAAGATTCGCTCAACGATTGCTGTTGAAGTTGAAGTTATCCAAGATTCTCTCAATGATTATTGTTGAGGTTGAAGTCGCCCAAGATTCTCTCAATGATTACTGTTGAGGTTGAAGTCGCTCAAGATTCTCTCAATGATTACTGTTGAGGTTGAAGTCGCCCAAGACTTTCTCAATGATTACTGGTGAGGTTGAAGTCGCCCAAGATTCTCTCAATGATTACTGTTGAGGTTGAAGTCGCCCAAGATTCGCTCAATGATTACTGTTGAGGTTGAAGTCGCCCAAGATTCTCTCAGCGTTCCTGTTGAGGTAGTAATCGTCCAAGATTCTCTCAGCGTTCCTGTTGAGGTAGTAATCGTCCAAGGTTCTCTCACCGTTCCTGTTGAGGTAGTAACCATCCCTGGTTCATTCATCGCCGTTTGAAGCTCCAGATTCGATTCCTGTAACCAGTCAGGGCGCATCTACACAAAGAATTTGAAGACCAGCTCCTGTAACGGGTCAGGTAATCCTTTTCTTTTGCAGGTACGCAAGTTCTCGCTAAGGAATCTCTTACGCGATCAACATCCAGATGGCATCTATAAGCCCATCCACCTATCCATCACCTCTCAGCATGGCATCTATAAGCCCATCATCCTATCCATCAATCTCCAAATGGCATCTATAAGCCCATTCCCACCATCACACTACTATGTGAGCGCAAATTTCTGGGCACTCTAGTGTCCAATCATCTTCCACCTTCGGATTACGAAAGGCACGTCAGCCAATCTACATCCTCAGGTTTAAGAAGATTGAACAGGGGCAACTGTTGTACCCCAAAATTTGCCCTCCCATATTTCTCAAAATATTTCAAGAAAAAATCACAAGTCCAACCCGGCGCATCATATTCAGGTGTTCTTTCGCCAAGATATCTCTGATAACATATTCTCAAATTCAGGTTCGGCTCAAGAGTCAATTCTATAAAGAAGGTATCCGAATGTGTGAGTTTTCTCGAAGAAATATGGTGAAAAAAGTGTGCTGAAAGTGCAGTTTTTACGCGCTAAAAAATTCATAACTTGAAGATCGTGGCTCGTTTTGAACCCGTTCCGGTGGCCAAAATTCCGTCTTGACATTATCTATGTTTTCATCTCTCAGGGCTGGAAGCCAATTTCGATCAGAAGGTCTTCAAAAATGTGGATTTATCAAGTATTTTCGCACAGAAAATTTGTGACAGAAGTTTATTTGCGTCATGTTCAAAAAATCATAACTTGGTCAATTTTCATCGTATCGAGCTGGTTCCGGCGCCAAAATTTCACAAATTGAGTTGACTACATTTTCACAGAAGGTATTGAGTTCAAACAGTATTCAAAAGGCCTTCGTTTTTTGCTCAGAGTGCGTGACACGCTGAAAATCCTGAATGCTGAATATTATTTCATCTGGGCCGAAACTTCGAAAATTCATAACTCGGTCAATTTTTATCGGATTGGGCTCATATTTTTACACAAGGTCCCTGACTCATAGATCTACAACTTTTCTTCAAAAGTCGAGACCGGATTATGCTCCGATCAATACCAGTTTTTTATTGAAGAACGTGTCAGAGCCGACACTTGAGCCCAAAATAAGTTTGTCTGAGCTGAAACTTCAAAAATTCATAACTAATTCACCGTTTATCCGATTGAGTCGATTTTCAGACAGGAATTAGTTATCGATGTCGGCTACATTTTGTTTTCACATTTCAACTTCAAAAATTGCACTTAAGTCCCTGAGATTTAGCCTGGAAAGTGACGAACTCAAGTGAACATTGGAGGCCCAATTGCACATTTAAAGCCCATTTTCTTTACCCTAATTTCCATTATATAATCACCTTCTTTTCACACAAACCAGAGAGGAGAAAAAGAGAGAAGAAAAAACCTTACCATAACACTGTTAGAATATCAAATTCTTTCAAGAACCCTAAAACCTTGAAATCCTTATTACAAATCCCTCTCTCACTACAAACAATCCATCACAGTTACAAACCAATACCTCACTACTTCTTTAGTAAGGATAAGGCTGGCTTGATCTCCATGATCCTAATTTTCCAGTAAGGCATAAAAGCATTCAGGTCACTAATTTTCCAGTAAGGGTAAGATTGATTTGATCTCCATGATCAAAAGGGTATAATCATTCATACATGCCATATTGTGCCTAAACATTAAATTTCTTCATATATTGGCTTTATTTTCATTTTATGATTTTATTTAATGTGTTCATGAGGTTCAACACTGCAGATTTTAGACATGATCTCATGCAGGTTCATTAAGGAACGTTGAGGCCAAGACACAAATGGCCAAAAGCCAAAAGCCAAATGGCCAAAACAGAATATTTTACACATGACACCAATACATGGCGAGACAGACATCCTGAGAAAATTAAGGAACGTTGAGGCCAAAACACAAATGGTCAAAAGCCAAATGGCCAAAGTAGAACAACTTATGCATGACACCAATACATGGTCAAACCACTCCAATTCACCTCCAAAAAGGACCAGACACCCCCCATGGTTTGCATCATTTTTATTTTTTATTTGATTTTCCTTTTTCATTCTTTTAATTGTTTTAATTGTTTTCTTTAAATTCATGAATTAATTTTTATAATATAAAACCAGAAAATCAAAAACTAAGAATATGTTAATTAATTTACTTATTAAATATTTTTGTAAATAAATGTTAAATAATTAATTTAGTTAAATTAGGTTTTAAAACTTAAGTCTTTTTCTTAACAAATTAAAATATGTAGAAATTAGGGTTTTTAACTTTTCATCATCTTTTTAATAAATAATTTTTTCTTATTATTATTGTTATTAATTATTAAATATTTTTGTAAATAAACATGTAGATTAAATATTTAGTAAATTAGGTTAAACTTTAACATTTTCATTAATAATTAAAACAACTTAGAATTAGAGTTTCTTTTAATTTTAATTTTCTTTATTTCATAAATACAAAAAAACTAAAAAACATTTCTTTCCTTTTATTAAATAATTAATTAGCTTTTTAATTTCATTTAATTTCTTTAAATGGTCCAACGCCCTCGAACGTTCTATTTTTATTTCTTTCGCACATTTATTTTCTTTCAAATATTATGTAATTGCTCAAGCCATGTAACTCAGACATTTTATATTTCCCGCATTTTATTTCTTTATTTTATGTCAAATCGGGTCCTGGTTTAATTTGGCGATGTGGACCCGCGCCTTTGTAATAGTTTAGGAACTTTATATTTCTCGCAATTTTTAACTATTAATAATGACATGCAAGAATGAATGATAAAATAAAAACAAACGCATAGATCACTTTGACAAAAGACAAAAATAAATGAAAACGACACACAAATCACACACCACCCCTAGGGTACGCCTCACTGTTGCCTTGCCTCGAAAGGTGATCTTCGAGTAGAGGATGTCTTAGTAAGTCCTCATGATCCGGGAACCTGGCATGAGGGTAGCTTCTAAGGTGTCTTCCCATTGCTCTGGTGATCACCATGTCCCGAACTTCGAATTGACCCGAACACCTCCAACGGTGGTGCTACCTATCTCTCAATGGTGGGATGGCACTACTTTAAAGGACATTTACACAGACGAATTCCTTAGGGTGGGTAGACGACTCTAGATACTTGCTCTAATTTCAAAACAAATTCAAAAAATACTCTTCACACCAACACATTTTCAAAAAGCTTTCGAAAGCAATTTTTCAAACACTCTTGAGGACCGATACAAGAGTCGAACTGGAATTTTCAAAGAAACTTTTTAAAAACCCACCTTTGAAAAGCAAACAAACCATTTTTGAAAACACAAGTGAGCAAGTATCTAAGAGCCCATGGATAACCATGGATAGAAAGGGTGCTAACACATTCCCTTTCTATAATCTACCTCCCGAACCGAGAGCAATCTCTATAAGGAATTTTTCTGTGCTTTTGTCCTTTCCATTTGGAGAAAATAAAAGACGGTGGCGACTCTTGCTTCCGCGACATTTCGCGAACCAGCGTTAAACAGTCAGTTCCAGATCCACCGATCACAGCTTCAAAATAAGATGTTGACCAAAATTTTTGACTTTTGACTGTCAAATGACCATTTTGCCCCTGCAGTTGACTGTGGAGCAATTAGGGTTTTTGACTGTGCAATTTGATGCTGTGAGTCTTGAAACTTGACATATGGATGCTTGAAAATGTATATAGGCATGTGGGACTTGATTGAGCCCTTGAAAACCTCAATTTCTTTGCCAGAACCAAAATCCTAATTTTGACTATGTTAGGAGGCAATTGGACTGTGCAACCCTTGAGAGACTTTGAAGCTTGATCTTGGTAAATCTCGAAGAATATGGGAGGGCAAATTTTGGGGTACAACAGTTGCCCCTGTTCAATCTTCTTAGACCTGAGGATGTAGATTGGCTGGCGTGCCTTTCGTAATCCGAAGGTGGAAGATGATTGAACACTAAAGTGCCCAGAAATTTGCACTCGCATAGTAGAGTGTTAGCAGCGTGATGGTGGGAATGGGCTTACAGATGCCATTTGGAAAGATGATGGATAGGAGGATGGGCTTATAGATGCCATCTGGAGATGTGACAGAACCTTGTCGGGAATGGGCTTATAGATGCCATTTGGAACTGTTGATAGGTGGATGGGCTTATAGATGCCATCTGGAGGTTGTCTGTTAAATTGTAATTTTTGTAAGTTGAAAGAGGGAACCTGTGTAGGGTTGCCTGATGATGAGCTCGTGTAAAACTGCATCTTTGAAGGAAGGAAACCTGTGTAGGATTGACTTTGATGACGAGTCCGTGTAAAACCGTATCTAGAGCTGAGAAGGAAACCTGTGTAGGGTTTACTGATGACGAGTCCGTGTAAAACTTCGTCTGGAGTTTGAGAAGGGAACCTGTGTGGGGTTACTTTGATGATGAGCCCGTGTAAAACTGCATCTTTGGAAAGAGAGAGCCTGTGTAGGGTTTCTTTGACGAGTCCGTGTAAAACTACGTCCGGAGAGAGAGAACCTGTGTAGGGTTTCTTTGGGATAAGTTCGTGTAAAACTTCTGGAGGAACCGGGGTAAGGTTACTTCGGGATAAGTCCATGTAAGACTTCTGGAGGAACCGGGGTAAGGTTACTGCAGGATAAGTTCGTGTAAAACTTCTGGATGAACCGGGGTAAGGTCATCTTGAAAATAAGTCCGTGTAAGACTTCTGGAGGAACCGGGGTAAGGTTACTGCAGGATAAGTTCGTGTAAAACTTCATCTGAAAGGAAGGAACCAGTGTAGAGTTACTTTGGTGATAAGTCCGTGTAAGACTTCTTCTGAAAATTGAGAAGGAACCGGTGTAGGGTTGCCTGATGATGAGTTCGTGTAAAACTACATCTGAGGTTGAGAAGGAACCTGTGTAGGGTTGCCTGTTGATGAGCCTGTGTAAGACTTCTTTTGAAAGAAAATGAACCGGTGTAGGGTTTCCCGAGGATGATCAAGTATATAATTGTCCTGTTTGGTTTCAGATATTAACCCACGATCAGTCGTCTACAGAATTTCCTGGCTTGTTACCGGTGTTGATCTGGAACTGTAAAGGTAGATGGTAATCATCTTTTGATTGACTTTTTCCTAAAAAGGCAAAGTATTAGTTGTATGCAATTTCATGATGCATGAACTGCATGATTTTAAGATGTTCTCAAAAATAAATGAGGTTTGTGTTGTACGATGCGTATGCATGCTATAATGTATGAAGATGTGATGTTTATGAATGTATTCTCGTCTGGGAAAACAAATCCCTGACGGGTGCCGGGAAGTTGAATCCTGGGCTGATGTTGAAGAGTAGAGCTTTTTGTTTCCACTGGGGATGACGGTTGCAAGAATACCGGTAGGAGAAGATGACTCCGTTGGGGAATAAACTTGGCGAATAGATTACTCTGCGGGGAGTCAATTCTATGGGGAGAGGGAGGTGCTTTGTTGTGGTTGATGATAACTCCGCTGGGGATGGGAAGACTTTGCCGGGGACGATCTTTCCGTGGCAATTGGCTGAAGATAACCCAGTTATATCCTGGTGGGGAAATAACCTTCTGAATAAAGCCAGGAGGGGCGTTTGTGCTTTGCAGGGGTAAGCTTCCAGAATCTACTGGGGATAAGCTTCCTACTGGGGAGGTTGATTGAACTCTCTTGGGGACCCTTTTTTAACTGTATTGGGGAAGTGGCTCCACTGGAGTGTCTTGTGTTCCACCGGGGAACAATCTTAGGTCAAGACTGTCGAGGATACTTGTTAGGAATGTCTGCATACTCCGCTGGGGAATATTGAGATCTTCTGGGGGTAATCCAACTTCCTTAAGGCTGACTGAGTATAACTCTGCTCGGGGAGAGTATGGCTGACTTGCTAGGGGATACGGTGCCTTGTTAGGGTTGAGAGACCAACTCTGCTTAGGGCGAGTATGATTGAAACTTGTCTTACTCTGCGTGGAGTGGAGGTATCCTGGTTACATTCTTCAGCTGAACATACCCTGGTATCTAGAGGACAGAGCAGCTGGACTGTTCAGACAATTCTTATTGCCCCAGTTTCTGTGGGAGAAGATACCTGTGGAGGTGCTTGGCGACTGACAAATCTTCTTCTGGTAAGCGAGTGACGAGATGCCGGGACATAGTCGTACGCTGTGATCCCTAATTTTTCCTGGACCGCCCTTTCGGGTTTTCAGTCTATCGGGATACCCTTTTTTTCCCAAGCCGCCTTTTCAGGTTTTCGACTTGCCGGTGTATAGATTTTTTCATTTTCATCCCTTATCTTTGCCCGAACCCTTTTGGTTCGCCGGGAAGCCCTTATTTTTGCCTAGGTGTGTCAACCTAGCGGGTCTTTGATTATGCGCCGTATTTTTTCGACTATGTCCATGCTCTCAGGATGTAGGGAGGTGCCCCTGTTGTTGTGTTGCCATGTGACCAGAAGATCTTCGTTTGATCAGGCAAGATTCATAGCTGGAATTCATGTCCAATGCCCCAAGTGACTCAGGCGGAGATTTGCCCCTGGTTATTTGGCATTTGAGAGATTCTCTGAATCTTGACTTAATTGCCCCAGATGATGGACCATGATCATGCCTGCCCCTTGGTTGGAAGTGTTTTTGTTCATTAGACATTCGTCGTGCGAACTTCTATGTTGTTCAAACAAATAGTCATATGCAAGCAATGTTATATTAAAAATGCAACGCTTATGTCTGTCTTGAAGTTTTTTGAAAATGCATTTTTCATAAAAACAAGTGATTTTTTGTAAACTGTGATGTCAACTCGTTATTTTACCACAAGCCTTAAGAAGTCAGGATACCTTTCGTAACAGTATGCTTTCGAACTAACCCATGCTTCAGCTAGGACTTTTAAGGGTTATAACGTGGCCTGGTTCACGGTTTTAAGAAACAAAGGATAAAGGCTCAAAATTTATTTGTACCCACCCGCTCTTCGTGATGTTCTTCAATCCTAAACTCAGTTGATCATGCATCAGACCTTGTTTGAGTCCTTGCTTTGATATACCAGTGATGGTTCGGATATTGACAATTTATTTTGAACAGGAAGTCATTTTTATAAGGGTTTGCAGGACCTCTTTCTTTTTTGATTTCGTTATCCCTGTTTTTTGCCTGAACTGTTCCTTTTTGTGATTACAGTCAGCGGGATGCCCCAGTTTTTGTAAGTCTCCTTCATAGGTTTTGACTTATTGGGCTTTAGTTTTTTTTTGGTAATGACTGCCTGTCTTTACGGTTGTTCGGAATCATCACTGTCTTTTGCTTTGTAAGGACTTCTTTGGTGCTATTCGCTGTGCACTTGGATCAACTGAGAGAACTACCCTGCCCCAGTTTATGATTAAGGGTTTTAATTTTCGAAAAGAAAAACTCCTACTTCTTTGGCTCAAAGGGGTTGACAAGGGATTATCTTCCTTGTAACTTCACTGTTTAGGGATTGAAACAATGCCTGTACCTCATTAGCGGGGTCTGTTCAAAAGCATACTGTAAAGATCGTGGTATCGTTTTTGTCATCCTCCCTCAAAAGGCTTAGAATTTAATCGAGAGTTGACATAAAAAAAATGAAGGCAGTTTAAATATAGCGAATGCGAATATATTGATTCGAAACAGACATATGCGATGCATTAATGAAATAACAGTGTTTGACATGATAATTGTTTGAACAATCAAAAGAAAATTACAACTTGAAAATTCTAATGGACAAAAGATCTTATCATCTCAGGACTTGTTACTTCAAATGGTGAATCCTGTGGGGATGGTAGAAGAACCCAACTTGACCCTCTTGGGTGAAATCCACTGCTCCTTCATTAATCAGGTCTTGGACCTTGTTCTTCAGAGCCCAGCAGTCGGCAGTGTCATGTCCAGGACTATCGGAGTGGTATGCACATATTTTGTTGGGATGATAGTTAGGAGCAGAGATGTTGGGGTTCCGGGGAGGAGCCCTTAGTGTAATCAGATTCAACATCAACAGGTGTTGTAGAGCTTGAAACAGCGACACATTAAGCTGGGTGAATTGCCTCTTAGACCTGCTTGGCTTATTCTGATCAACCTGTTGCTCTGGGCGAGGTTGATGCTGGGCTTGTGAAGTGGTAGCAATTTGGAGAGGTCTATTCTTCACCATGCCAGACTTTTATCCTCTTGGAAGTTGATCAATGACCTGGTCCCTGACTTGGACTGGTTGCTTCATGTTGTATCTCTCTTGGTGGAGCTGACTGATCATGATCCTCAACTCTTCTTGCTCCCGAGCTAAGCCTTGTATGAGAGCCATTTGCCCCAGCATCTGGGTTCTCATTGTATCTACCTCAGCTTGCAGACGTTTCAGTCGTTCGTCCTTGTCATCTTCGGGACTTTTCTTGGCCAAATTCCCCATGAGGAGTGTCCTTAACTCTTCCTGCCCCTTGGATAGGCTTAGGAAGATCTCCTTGAACTGAGTCTCTCGGGCGTGAAGACCCTGGTTATCTTGTTGGGAAGCCATTGCTGAAATAAACAGCGAAAAAGGGTAAGCGACCTGCAACAAGGGTACCTGTACTGCAATGATATGTATGATATGCATGTAGTGTTTTCAAGGATCTCGCGGGGTAAACAGAGAAATTGGTTAGAATTTTGTAGCTTGATTGAAGGAACTTCATGTTGTTGAGAGTCCTTCTTCAAGAGTCAAGGCTCACCATATCGAGTGGGTCATAGCCCCTGACACCTTTGGCTAGAGGAAAATAAATCCCCTTTGCCCCCTGCTGGACAGTTGATTCATTATGACCTGCATCACAAGCCCTTGAGATCCTTGAAATGGATTAGTCCTTATGCAGGATGTATACAATGGTATGATGGTATGATGTTATGTTATCCATGTAGTGATGTAAGTAGGTAAACCCTGTTATGAGTCCAGATTAAGGACTGTAAACAAAACCTGCAAGGAACTCGTTTTGTTAGATAACAAGTATGCAAGTAGTCGAGTTTAAAGGCACACAAGTCACACAAAGAGCCCTTAGAGTTTAGGCCAGCATGAAGTTTGGGGTACTACCCTCTTGAAGTTGGTGGGCTCAAAACCTGTCCTATCAGAAGTAACCGGGTTCTAAGGATCTCAATATCATCGGATTGTTTTCTGTGTTCATCGTTTCGATTTAGCCATTGAACTGGCGACCGGAATATTCCATGAAAACAACCCTCAACTGAGTGTAGTATCGAGTATCAACCAACTTCGGACTGCACCAAAGTCAGTTATCTCACTACCCTAAAGAGGCCAGGATGGTTCAAGTAAGGTTCCTAAGGTCAGTTGATGCTTCACGACACCATGCGGTGGCCCCGTACTCTCCTTGACTTGACTCAAGGGTTACCGGTACTCACCAAAGTGCCACATCAACGTAGCAGACTGCTTCAACCGTGTCGGTATACCCCGCACAGTTCCCTCACAGTCTTGTTGCTACTTTCTAAGAAGGTGTCCCCCAGATCCGGGTTAGGATCTATAGAACTCCCAAGACAGTGCCCACAATAATAAAGCAAACAAAACAAAGCAATTGAAAACACAAGTATGAGCTATCCTAAGGTACACCTCACTTTAATTTCCCCAGCAGAGTCGCCAGTTCTGTGATCGGTGGATTTAGAACTGACTGTTTAAAGCTGGTTTCGCGAAATGTCGCGGTAAGCAAGAGTCGCCACCGTCTTTTATGTTCTCCAACATGGAAAGGACAAAAACACAGCAAAATTCTTTATTGAGAATGTTTCTCGGTTCGGGAGGTAGATTTATAGAAAGGGAAGGTGTTAAAATCCTTTATATCCATGGTTATCCATGGGCTCTTAGATACTTACTCTTATGTTTTCAAAATGATGTTTGCTTTTCAAAGTGTGAGTGGGTTTGAAAAAGTTTCGTTTAAAGATTTCTGAATAACTCTTGTATCTGTCCTCAAGAGTGTTTGAAAAATTGTTTTGAAAGCTTTTTGAAAGTGTCGGTGTGAAAAGGTTTTTTGATTTGTTTTTGAATAGAGCATGTATCCATGAGTCATCTACCTACCCTAAGGAATTAGGCTGTGTAAATGTCCTTAAGGTAGTGCCATCCCACCATTGAGAGGTAGGTAGCACCACCGTTGGAGGTGTTCGGGTCAATTCGAGTGTAGGGACAGTGTGGTCACAGAAGCAACAGTTAGGACACCTTAGAAGCTACCCTTATGTCCTTGATCCTTTTTTAATCCGAGGCAACTGTTTCGAGGCAACTATTCCGAGGCAACTGTTTCGAGGCAACTGTTTCGAGGCAACTGGATCATGGACATAAGGACTTACTAAAACGTCCTATACTTGACGACCACGTTTCGAAGGCAACAAGTGAGGCGTACCCTAGAAGTGGTGTGTGTATTTGTATGTTGTTTTCATGTTAATGTTTATCTTTGATCAGGGCATTGTGAGCTACGCTTGTTTTTAATTAGCATACATTCTTTCATACAAAGTTAGAATTTAAGAGTGCGGAAAGTTAAAAGCGGAAAGATAAAAGCTACGCTATTACAAGGCGCGGGTCTATACATCGCCAAAGTACAAAGACCCGTTTTTGATAAAAGATGCGGAAAATAAAAAGAAAGCGATAAACCTAATTACTATTACATCCTTGAGCAGTTACATAATATTCAAAAGAAAATAATGCGCGAAAAGAAATTAAAATTGAACGTCCGAGGGTTTTGACCCTTTGCTTGAAATTAAATTAAATTAAAGCTAATTAATATTTAATTAAAGGAAATAAAGTATTTTTTATGTTTTTGGTATTTATGAAAATAAAGAAAATTAAAATCAAGAGAAACCATAATTCTAAGTTTATTTTTGATTATTAATGAAAATGTTAAAGTTAACCTAATTTACCAGTTAATTAAATTACATGTTTATTTACAAAATAATAATAATAATAAATAATGAGGAAAATAGTTAATTAAAAAAGGGTAAAAATATCAAAACCTAATTCTACATATTTTTTATTTATTAAGGAAAGTATCAAAATTAAAACCTAATTTAACTAAGTTAGTTATTGAAATTTATTTACAAAAATATTTTAATAGTGAAATTAATAATAATTAAATATAAAACATTTTTTGGTTTCTGATTTTTTTATTATGAAAATTATTTTATGGTGAAAAAACAATTAAAACATTAAAAAGAATTAGAATTGAAAAGAAAATAAAATTAAAAAGAGGCAAACCAATGGGGGTATCAGGCCCAGAATGGAGGTTTGTTGGAAGTAATTCAGGCCCATTGACAAAGTCTTATTTGACTTTCCACGCTTGAGTGCATGCTGTTGACTGAAGTGCACCATGGGATTCACTTTCTGACCATTGGATGGGATCTCCTGGCCACTTGGCAAGCACAGGCATGAGGCTCATGGTAGGCCACTGAATGAAGCGCTGCACTAGAAGACATTAAAACAAAAGTTATGAATTATGTGGGGGGACCTGGGAATCGAACCCAGGTCCCAATGCCTGCAGTACACGTCCTCAACCACCAGGCTATTTGCGTTTGTTTGTATACAATATAACAAAGAATTATAATATATGAAAAAAGGCAATTATGCTGAAACAAAGAAAAAATGCGCTAATATTTGAATCTCCCAGTAACGTGATGACACGCATGCTTCGTCTTCGTTCTTCCTGCAAATAGAAAACAAGTAGCGGGGGTTTTAAACCCCCACAAATTGAAACTTGTGAAAATAGCGATTACGCCCATGGGTTAAATAAATTGAGCGCGAGGGTTTCAATCGTTTCGTCTCGTTGCAAGGAATTTGTCTATACTGGTTTGATAGTCCAATTTTACAGCATATGCAAAGCCCCAATTTTTGAGCTCTGAAACCCTAAAACACGTTAATGGCAAATCACGATACAGAGCCTTAAAATGCAATTGAATCATATCATTAGCTTCAGAAGGTTCCTGTGAATACAAAACAACCAATAATATGTATCAAATGTGCATGAATCATGATATGGAATTCAAGAAAATGTGGCAAACCGTATGGCCTGTGTTTTCCAATTCTTTGCACGTTTTGACTCGTTCTTGATTGTAAAATCTTTCTAGCAAGGTCAGCAAGGTGTTGGAATCCTTTAGAAGCTTTGAATTATGCTGCCACTATGAAATCAGTTTCAAGCTTTTTTATGAAAATTTGCAAATTGGTTCTGAGTTTGTGAGCAGCTTTTCGTGTGTCCAGGAATAGGGTTGAGTTGTGCATAAGTTTGTGAAGCAAATTAGGTCAAGAAAGAGGCCAAAAGTCCATGAATTGATGACTTGAATCTTTGATTGCCAATCATATATTTTCCAATCTTTTTCCATGGAAACTTTGCCAATTATGGAAGATTTTGTCCCCTTGAGATGATGCACGAAATCTTTAGCATATTTGGAGTATATTTGCTGCATAAAAAGATTTGAAAAAGCATTATTTGATATTTTCTCATAATTAAATCTAATTAAATGAATTAATATGAATAAAAATTCAATTAATTAATTAAAAATAAGAAAATAAATCCTTTTAAGCTCAATGGGTCGTGCATAGGCTTTGGGTAATGATTCAAGAAAGAAATTGAGGCCCATTAGCAATTTTGAAGTGTTTTTAGGCAAAGTTGACTTTTGAAAGTTCCCAAAAATTTCCCAACTTCTCCAATGCATATCTTGCTCAATTTTGAGGCTATGAACATGTTCTTGGACATTTTGGAAAGGTCTTGAAGTCCTCTAACCAATGCCTTTGGTCCCATGTCATTTTGATTTACCAATATCAAGTTATGGTCTTTGACTTAAGGTGCCTTTTTGTTGACTTTTGAAAATGACCTATAATGTTGAAATTGATAACTTTTTGTGAGAGCCTTTCTTGGACTTGAAGTGTGAAGATGAGTTGTATGAAATTTCATCCTCTTCAAAATGAGCTTTGTATGGGATTTTTCTGATGAACCATGAAGAATTTATGCCTTGGTCAATTTGCAGTTGACTTTTTTAGTTGTCCAAAAATAGAAACTTTTGCATCTTGAGACTTTTTGAGCCATGCTTTGAGAATCATGATCAAGAATTGATCAAATGATGATTATGGCTTCAAAATAAGATGTTGACCAAATTTTTTGACTTTTGACTGTCAAATGACCATTTTGCCCCTGCAGTTGACTGTGGAGCAATTAGGGTTTTTGACTGTGCAATTTGATGTTGTGAGTCTTGAAACTTGACATATGGATGCTTGAAAATGTATATAGGCATGTGGGACTTGATTGAGACCTTGAAAACCTCAATTTCTTTGCCAGAACCAAAATCCTAATTTTGACTATGTTAGGAGGCAATTGGACTGTGCAACCCTTGAGAGACTTTGAAGCTTGATCTTGGCAAATCTCGAAGAATATGGGAGGGCAAATTTTGGGGTACAACAGTGAGGACAAATAGAAATGACAACCTTCATCACAGCCCGGGAACACACCGGCATTTAACAAATTCACTTTAATAGTCAAGAGTGGGGTCATAAGTTCATCAATTGAAGTAACAAACATTTCTTCTTCAATGCATTGGTATTATGGCCATGTTTGGGCATAGAGGCAGAAATGACGTTTGGGTTTTCGAGCGCATCGAATTCAATTTCTTTTGCTTCAATGAGGTCTTGTATTTTTTTCTTTGGAGCCCAACAGTTATTAGTGTCATGGCCGGGACTTCCAGAGTGATATGCGCAACGGGCATTTGGATGATATTGAGGAGATGTTGTGTTGGGGTTTTTCAGAGCTTCCTTCAAGGTTACCAAATTGCATATTAGTAGATAAGGTAATACTTGAGATAGGGTCATGTTAATTCTGGTGAACTTCCTGACCGGTCTTTCCATCCTCAGTTGATTATTTCTTTGTTGATCAGGCGCAAGTTTAGGGATCATAGCAGCCCCCACCATTGGACGGCGTTTGGACCTACCTTGATTTCTCTGAGGATAAACAGCAACCACTTCTTTCTTTATGATAAATGGCTTCCTTATGGCAGCAGAGGAGGATGTATCTTTTTGGATCTTTCCATTCTTTATACCGGCTTCTACCCTTTCTCCAATCAATATCAGTTCAGTAAAACCTGCAAATGAACTTCCAATTAAATGATTGAAGAAGGGACTAGACAAGGTGCCTAAGAACATGTCTACCAACTCTCTCTCAGATAGAGGGGGTTGAACTCTTTTGGCTAAATCCCTCCATTTTTGTGCACAGTCCTTGAAGCCTTCATTTGAATCCATGGCCATACTCTGAAGTTGAGTACGGGTAGGTGCAAGGTCAACATTGTATTGGTATTGTTTGTAAAAGGCTACAGCAAGATCTTCCCAGTTATGAACATTGGCTCTTTCTAACTTGTAAAACCAATTAAGTTGAGTCCCAGACAGGCTGTCTTGGAAGAAGTGTACCCATAACTCTTTGTCAGCGGTATGGGGCTGGATTTTCCTCACATAGGACCGGAGATACATTTTAGGGCATGAGACTCCGTCATACTTGGCGAACACAGGTACTTTGAATTTCGGAGAATGGAAATCCCCGACACTAACCCCAATTCCTCAAAGTCCAATCCAGGCACTTTTTGGATTTCCATTGCACTCAACCGCTCTTCGAGATTTTTATACTTGTCATCAGCTGAAGGGTATTGTTCTTCATAATAGTCTTCTTCTTCCTCTTCTGATTCTGACGGGACAACTGTTTCCTTGCCTTTCCCATCTTGATTGTCTCTCTCACCGGATGTCGTTGCAAAGTCTAGGGCCCTTCTTGTCTGCCCATGGAATCTTCTTCCCATGTTTAGGACTCCGGTCACCTTCTTTGTCATCTTTTTCTTCTCCTCAGCCAGCAAAGTCTTCAACTCTTCTTGTCCTTTGGCTAGGGTCAAGAGCAACTATTGAAACTGTGTATTCTGAGCTTGGAGGTCCTTCACTGTTTGCTCAAGATCCATCTTACTGAAATAAACAGTAGAGAGATGAGGAGACTTGTTGCAAAAGACCTTCTTATGATATGATGAATGGTATATGCATATGTAATGATTTCAAGGATTTTAAAGATTAAAATTTGTTTTAGACAAAAAGGAAACACACTTATATTAATAAGTTAAAGCTTGATTACATCAATTCCTCTTGGGCTTATAAGGAAATACAAAAGCTCTAAGATAAAAAGGTAGTGTGCATCCTATTTGGCGTGATGTAGGCATTGAGAGTCTACTCCTCATGAAGTAGCCTAGTGAGTTCCAAATCCTTATTCTCGCTTGCGTAGAATTGGGCTTCGAAAGTATCTCGCTCTCCCTTGAGTTATATCCAATCTCTTTGTAGATCTTCAAGAGAGGTAGGCATGTCAGGATGTAGGATAGTGCATGGAACATCTCCTTCCATGACCGTCTCAATGATTACCGGGATAATGGAGGGGTAAGGCATCATAAGACTCTGAGCACGAGTCCATACCCATTTGAGATAAGGCTCAAGAGGGATGGAATTTTTATGCCCCAAAGTCTTGCTATCCACCTTGTTTAACATCCTCCAAGCTCGGATAAATCTCTGGCAAAGACCTTGGTCGTCGTTGTCATAGTCAAATACCAAACCTTGAATCAGCATCTCGTGCGGGCCATCCCTTCGGGCGTAACCAAATTGTCTTAAGGCTAAGCATGGGTTGTAGGTGATACCTCCCTGTAATACCCCAAATTTGTCCTGCCCCTTTGCTTTTATCTAGCTTATGCATCTTGCACTCTTCATTTCATCTGCATACACTGCATTAGGTCATTCGACGTATCATGCATCGTTAATCAATAAATTTTTGGCACGTGATCAAGGATCTAGAAAAATTATGGTTCTTGTATGGCTTTGAGGAACTTATCTTCATTCAAGAGATTCAAGTTGTTTCTTCAATATTCATGGTTGGAGATAGGGTTTTGATTCGTGGTTGTTGTGGACTTATTTCTTATCAAGCTATAAGGGTATCTTCCTCCAAGTTCATCAAGGGATGCAGTCGTTTGTATCGAAGTTACTTCGAGAACTAAGTGCGTTAGGATTGTGAATGCTAGGGTTTCATCAGGGATTCAGATAAATATTTTTGAGTTAAAGCTTGGTTTCTTATCAATATCTCGGTATCATTCAGTCACCAAGGTGCATCTCAAAAGGATTAAGGTTCTTATCCATGGAATTTGGATGTGTTAATTCATTAATTGGGGGTTCATTGGACTCACATGTTATGTTATCTTGTTCATTATCCCTCCCATGTATCAGGTTACTTGCTCATTTTCAAAGTTCCGTATGCATTTTCAAAGGATCCCTCAGGACATGGTCACCGTGTTACAGGATAGGATTTGTGGATTCAGGGCACCAACACTATTCTTTCAATTGATTGTTGTTTATAATGAGGATTTAAGATTCGAAAATTATGGTTTCTCTGAGAAGTGAGAACATATTGGAATTCATTCTTTGGAAGTATTCATTCAAGCTTTTTAGTGTGTCCAAAATTAGTTAATTGGATCAATGTTCTTAGGATGCATACACAGTAAGATTGGTCATACGGATTTCTCGAGAGATAAGGAACAAATTATAAGGCAAAGACATCAAAGTTATGAAGGAATTCATCAAATTCATGGCCATGCTTTTCGTTCATTCACATCAAGCCAGGTTCCATATAATCATTCGAGTTCCATTCATATTATCTAACATCATTCGAGATTTCAATCAAGGATTCATCAAATCTCGTCCAAATTCATTCAAAAGGCATACAAGTTACAGTCCATTGTGCTTTGCACTGTTGAGCAGTTACATGAAGGAAAGAAATTATTAGACATGTCCTACAATTGAAGTCCATGAACCTGATCCTATTTCCCTCTAAAAAAACCGTGTCATAACTAGGCCTCCAAGCAGCAAGGTCGGTTCAATTCCTTCATGCCCCGAATGCATGTGCCTCTATCTTCAAGTTCTTTGCTCAAAGTCCGAGTTAACTATGCATTTTCCTTCAATCCATGACTCTTAGCTCACGATTCGCAAACTCGCAACCAAACTGAAAAGGCGTTTCATGCTTGTCACAACCTGCATAGATATCAAAAAGGAACAGCATGATGGGTAACTTGTTAACTTACACCAGGTATAAAACAAAACAACCAAAACAGAACCATGTTAACAAGTTTCAATCAATTCCCTTAACTGTCAAGAACATAAAGTTTTCCTTCTAACAAAAAATCTCATAACCTTTTAAGCCCTAACCTCTGTTTCAATAAACCGGGACTAATTCCAAACAGTTTTAACAACCCCTTTACTGCCTCTAACAGCAAAAAAACAACTGCAGTCAGTTAACAACCAATAACAAATCCCCTAACAGTTTATAACAGAATTTCTTAATCTCTTAACAACTTCCAACAGGATCCCAACTATTTTCATAACTAACTTCCATTCCAACAACTTTCCTAACCATATTTTCCTAACAGCCCTATAACTAACTATTTTTAACAAACCAACAGATTTCTAACTATCCCTAACCAATTACAGAAAAAACTAACAAAAGCTTCCTAACAGAATTCTCAACTAACTTCTAACTGATCCAACAGAAAAGAGGGAGAGATTCAGCAGGATACGATTATTTACATTGAGAATATACACAGAGAAACAAGTACGCAGAGATCACTTATCATTATTCAGATCCAGAATTCATTCATATCTCGTACAGAAAAAATCGGCAACAAACAAAAGAAAGAAAACCAGAAAACTCACCTTGACACTCTCGGAAGAAAACCACAGAAAATTGCACGCTCTGATTCAATCCACCAAACTCTTCTCTGCAATCTTCATCTTCGGCCTTCAATCTCCGCTTTGCAATCTTCGTCATTCTTCAATTTCCCTGGAGAATCACCAAAATCAATCTCTGAAAAATCTCTATCTCTCCCTTTGAACTTCATATTCACTGAGCATCATTCTTCATCAACTTGGAAGAACCACCAACAACTTCATCTAAAAAAAACTCTCTGAAAATCACAATAACGCTTCATCAAGAACTCTGAGATTCTTCAAACTTTTCTCTGTGAAAAAACCAGAACGCGATTCATTCATCACTTTCATTCATAAAAGCTCAAAGTAAAGGTATTATCATTCACAGAAAATACACAGAAGAAACGTATCAGGAAACTAACCTTCTATAATCTTTTCGTAACTGCTTCACATCTCCAACAAATCGCATCGCAACTGAACTTTCTGCATCGTTCTTCAACGATTCTTCACAATTCTCTATAAACTCTTAGTCCCGCAACATAGCTACATCAACAACATTGCGCGAACAACTATCACACATAAGCGGAAAGATTAGAAAATGAAGAAGAAGGAGTGAATGCAACACGCGGGATACATACACACATAATAGAAGAAGACGAAGAGTGAGAAAAGAAGGGAGACCTGGGAATTGTTTCATCATCGTTTCTCCGGAGTCTGCATCATCATCACCATCGAGATTCGCTTAGATCAGGGCTTAACCGGAGAGAGTTTGAGGAAATGGACGTCGGATATGAGGCGGAGTTGTGGTGACGATTGGATAAGGTTGAGCGAATGCGGTGATGAACGAAGGATCCGCCGTCGCGAATTGAGAAGAGTGAGACGGAGTTAAACGGAAGCAAATTGGAAGGGTATTGATCGGAACCAGGGGGATTGCGAGGTTGAATCGATTTGAGACGGAATTTAGATGAAGAGAACACCTATGTTCACCATGAAGGACAAGGAAGACGGCTCGGTCATGTGAATGTGAAGAGTTACAACTCTTTTAAAACCTAATTCCCTAATACTAAATCATTTGACCTACTGCATTTTTTCCATAATTTCTTGTTTTTTATGTAATGGTGGGATGCGGTTGGAGAACTGACTTGAGGTTTTGCATTTGTGTTCGTAAATGTTGCGGTTTAGCAAGAGTCGCCACCAAATTTTCTTTTATCCAATAAGGAAAGATGAAAAAGCACAGGAAAGACCTTTAGAGATGTTTTCTTGAGTTCAGGGGGTAGATTATGAAAAGGGAAGGTATTAGCACCCTTTTCATCCATGGTTTTCCATGGACTCTTAGTTACTTGCTAGATCACTTGCTTTTGTTTGAAAGACGTGCTTTTGTGTAGTTTTGAAAGTATTTTGAAAAGGTGTCATCGTTTAGGCAAACTTTGCAATGATTCCCGTTCGTAAGAATGTATGCAAAGTGTTGAGCTTTTGAAAATATTTCAAGTTTTGGAAAGTGTTTTCAAGATGTTTTGAAAGTGTATGTGATTGTTTTGAAAATAGAAAGGATATTTGTTTTGAGAGTGAGCAAGTAACTAAAAGTAATCTACCTACTCAAAAGGTTTTAGATGTATTTTTCCTCCTTGTTTAGATGTTGTTATCTTACCATTGAATTGATAAGAAGCCCTATCGTTGGATGTGAAGAGACAGACATGGGTCATCATATGACCATGATAGCAATGTTGTGAGATGACTTAGCACTTTTTCTTTAGAGACTAAGATTATTTTGAAAGGCAACATTGGTAGCGTCATCAAGGGACTATGATCTTTTTTGATTTGTATGTGCTAAGACTTCCCACATGCATAACATGGCCATTTTTATAAGGCAACAAGTGGAAGTACCCTAGGGGTGTAAGTGTGTGAATGTGTTGCTTGCATGCATAATTTATCTTGATTAGGGTGATCTATTTGTCAATTTTCATATCTTGCCATACACCCTAATTACTAGCATATATTGAAAGCAATAACAGTGCAGAAATGTAAAGTCCTACGCTATTACAATATTTAGGGGGACGGGGTACATATTTAGGAATGGGGGTTGCAAGTTAAAATTCTAGGTCACTATTACCACCACTTTGAAACAGATAAGAATATACAGAAAATACGAAATGTTTGTTTGTTTAGAAAAAATAACCTTTGTTTAAGAAAGTATTTTTTTGGGTTTTTATGTGAAAAGAAAATATAACATGCAGATATAAAATATTTTTGGTATTTTTTTATTAATAATAAAATAATGGAAAAAAATAAAAATAAAAAGTAAAAAAGGAAAGAAAACATAATCAGCGTGAAATACTGAAAATAGAAGAGGTCAGAAGTTCTGACTCTGACTTGCTGCACAAACAGAAACATGTTAGCAAAATATGGAAGTTCAGAAGTTCTGGATCTTCTGAGAACTCAGAAGTTTTCATAAATTCTGATGCAACTGTCAGAACTTTGCCTCTCTCCATGCCAGTCAGAACATCTATAGCTTAGTCATTTACATAACAAAATTTGCATGCATAATAGTTATGACAAATTTCATAAAATATCAGAAGCATGAATCAGAAGAAACATGTATTTGCTAATTCTAATTCCGACTCTTATTTTCTTTATGAAGCTATGAACTGGGATTTCCTATACTTAGGCAGGCAGATGCATGAATTTTCAGAATATGTACATCGTCAGGATCATAACATCTACATTGTGCTAAATATGCAAAATCTGGCAATGCTTAATCAGTTATGATAAGAGTCAGCAGAAAACTTACCTTGCAGCTGGAAAGGATTCTGTGAATTAGAGGTTGTTCTTGAATTCTGGTGATGTTCTGAGTAACTCCTTCACGTACTCAGCAGGATGGGAATTTGTAATTTCTGGAACAGCCAAAGGGTGATATTCTGACTCCTTGGAGGTGGAAGTGAATGGAGTTTGAATGGCAATAGGAATACAGAAGTTAAGGTAGCTTCTGATGTATGAATCAGCAGCTGCGTGGATGACTTTAGTCAAGAACACTTGAGGAAGAATGGAGTTTGAGTATAAGGAATCAATGCTAAGATTTTGGTATTTTGTGTTTATAGTTTCCTGGGTTCTTGGAATTTTTGCAGTGGTTCAAAGCCTTCTTTCTCAATTCTCTCGCCTCTTTCATAAATTTTTCTGGACTCTTTCAATTTTTTTGGACCCTTTCTCAGTGGTCAATGGTGTTCTATTTATAGGAAAAGTTTTGCAGTTTGGGCGGTCAAGTGGCACCAACATCATATGCTAGATGCTGACTTACTCTTGAAGTAAGCTTAAACAATTGGGGTTAAATGCATTCAAGTTGGATGGTTAACAGTGCCTCAGCTGGATTTGGCAGCGTGAATTAAGGAAAAGTAGAAGCAGCGTGTGGCCTTGTAGCATACTTTTGCACAGAAATATGTCTTCCCAAGATAATAGGGGTATACGTGGGGAAAATCCCTTGGATAAAGACTCAGAGGCGGTTGTGAGCATTAAATGAGTTCCCATGTGAAACTCTACACCTTTGCTTGACTCTGGATTGGAAGTTCTGCTTTAACGTAGCATCTCATCTTCTGATCTTTGTATCTTCTGACTTCAACATGTTCTGAGGGATCCTTCAGAACTTCCAGTATACTTACAGCATGCTTTGTTACCTTCTTTGTTTTAACCTTTGCAAACTCTGACTGAACCTTTGTGAACACTGGCTCAGAAGTTCTGACCAAACTCTGTCTTGAGAATATCCAGAACTTGCTGAGTGTGAACACTGGCCCAAAAGTTCTGAAATTGTCATATTTCTTAAATACTTAGAAATTTCTAAGGTTTTTAGAATTTGATTCTTCCAAAATAAAATCTGACTTTTGAAACTCTTGATGAAGCAAACTTCATATTTTAATATGTCTGGATGAAATATGATTTTTGAGATTTGATTTTGATCTGAAAGTCAAAGTTAGACTTCTTAGGGTGCAAATAACCATTTTTTCCTTGTGAATGGTTTGCTTGGAAAAATTGATAATTCAAGGTTTGGAATTGGATGAGAGGAAATTTGAGGATCCAGGGTGATTCCTTGAGAAATGAGAGGGCAAATTTTAGGGTGCAACAGCTGCCCCTATTCAAACTTCTTGAACCTGAAGAGTTAGATTGGAGGATCCGCCATTCGTGACTTGAAGGTGAAAGATGATTGAACACTAGAGTGCCCAGAAATTTGCACTCGAAGATGGATGGTGAATGGGCTTATAGATGCCATTTGGAGGAATGTTGGTAAACGCTTAGAAGAAGTATTAGCATAAATCTCTTGTTGATTTATACTAAACTTGACATTTTACTTGGGAGAAAAGGGGTTAGTAAAATGTAGATGCTTGCATGATGTTCACCAGATGTGGTATCATGCTAAATGCTTATGGTATGTACATGTTATGATGTATAAATGTGAGATGTATGTTTCCGTCTGGGAATATAAATCCCTGACTGCTGCTGAGGAAATCCAGGGAGGTTGAATCCCTGATTGCCTGTTGGAAATGAAGAACATGCATGTCTTCAAATTTTGTTGAAAGGGTGCTTTTTCTGGGGAATATCGCTCAGATGTCAGCTGTTATCTGGTCGGATTCAGGCTTCACAGTTGTTAAGGATAAAGTAGTTGGCTACCATCCGGTCAGATCCGGGCTTCATGGCAACTTACTGGAAGAGGAGATGAATCAATTGTTATCTGGTCGGATCCAGGCTTTGCAGAAAATTCTTTGAGATTGAATAGTTATCTGGTCGGGTCCAGACTTCACAATAAACTTGCTGGGGACACGGAGGTTAATTGTTATCTAGTCGGATCCAGGCTTCACAGTAACTTACCGGAGGAAAGGATGGATTAACTGTTATCTGGTCGGGTCCAGGCTTTATGGTCTTTTGGAAAGCTGTACTATTATCTGGTCGAATCTAGGCTTCATAGTGTCTTTCTGGGAATCATGGTTAATTGTTATCTGATCGGGTCCAGGCTTCACAATATACCGTTTGAAAACTGTTATCTGGTCGGGTCCAGGCTTTGCAGATTTCTGAGGTTGATGAGGTCAATTTCTATCTGGTCGAGTCCAGGCTTCACAATAGACTGTTTGAAAACTGTTATCTGGTCGGGTCCAGGCTTTGCAGATTACTTTGATGAAGTTTAATTGTTATCTGGCCGGGTCCAGGCTTCACAATAGACTGGTTGAAAACTGTTATCTGGTCGGGTCCAGGCTTTACAGATTTCTTTGAGGAGGTTGATTGTTATTTGGTCGGGTCCAGGCTTCACAATAGACTGTTGGGGGATTTAGTTGTTATCTGGTCGGTTTCTAGGTTTCACAACGAATTTCTGAGGATGATTGCTATCTGGTCGGATCCAGTCTTCGCAATGATTTTCTTGAAAGGATGGAAATGAGGATTGATATCTGGTCGGGTCCAGGTTTCTCAACCCTTTGTTGGGAATAGAGAGGCAACTCTACTGGGGAAAAGAAGTTAATCTTTGAATTGAGTTCAGGTTCTTCTATATCTTTGAAGAGCTAGGTTATTATCCAGTCGAGTCCAGGTTTTATAGCGTTTTAAAAAATGAGATCAACTGTTATCTGGTCGGGTCCAGGCTTCAGTAATTTGAAGGAGTCAAACTGTTATCTGGTCGGGTCCAAGCTTCAGCAATTTGAAGAAGTCATACTGTTATCTGGTCGGGTCCAGGAATTAGTAATTTGACGAAGTCATACTATTATCTGGTCGGGTCCAGGCTTCATAAATAACTTGAGAACTATGCTAATATCTGGTCGGATCCAAGCTTCATAGCATTTCTTGGTAATAATAAAGGCTTTGTCGAAAGCTTTACCGGGATTAGGGATTGTGGCCCTGTAATTTGCAGTCATTTGAAAGGGAAATTCAAATTTGGAGGGTATAGACTCAGTTGGGTAAGGCAGACTGAGCTTGGGGAAGATATACTCAGCTGGGGATGATGGGCTCATCTGGGAGGATAGATTCTGTTTGGAGAAAATATCTCTAATTTTTGCCCAAACCTTTTGGTTTTCCGGGATGCCCTTATTTTTCTTAGGTATGTCAACCTAACGGGTCTTTTATGAGTAGTATTTTTTAACTATGTCCGTGTTTATAGGTGTGGGGAATCTTCACCGTCCATGGTGGTCAGTATCATGGCACCGCCAGAGAAGACTCTCTTAACGACGAACGGTCCTTCGTAGGTGGGGGTCCATTTTCCTCTGAGGTAACCTTGTGGTAAAATGATGCGTTTTATCACCAAGTCACCAACTTGATACACTCGAGGCTTGACCTTTTTGTTGAAAGCTTTGATCATTCGTTTTTGATACGTCTGACCATGGAAAATAACAGCTAATCATTTTTCATCGATCAAGTTCAGCTGATCCAATCTCGTTTGAATCCACTCGTCTTCGCCTAGACCTGCCTCGATCATAATCCTCAGCGAGGGAGTTTGAACTTCCACTGGAAAAACAGCTTCCATTCTGTAAACTAGAGAGAAGGGAGTTGCCCCAATTGATGTTCTAGCTGAAGTACGGTAGCCATGTAGAGCAAATGGTAACATCTCATGCCAATCTTTATAGGTCACTACCATTTTCTGCATAATTTTCTTAATATTTTTGTTGGCCGCTGTGACTGTGCAATTTATTTTCGGTATATACGGAGAAGAATAGTGATGCTTGATCTTAAACTGAGTGCACAACTCCCTGATCATGGGATTGTTGAGGTTCGTTCCATTGTCGGTGATGATCCTTTCAGGGACACCATAACGGCAGATGAGATTGTGTCTGATGAATCTGGCTACCACATTCTTGGTTACTAAGGCATAGGAGGCGGCTTCGACCCATTTGGTGAAATAGTCTATAGCAACAAGAATGAAACGGTGTCCGTTGGAAGCCGTGGGCTTAATTTACCCTATCATATCAATGCCCCACATTGCAAATGTCCATGGAGCGGTTATGACATTCAGAGAGATTGGAGGTACATGGACTTTGTCAGCATAGATTTGGCATTTGTGACAAGTTTTTGAAAATGTTAATGACAATCGTTCTCCATCGTTGACCAATAGTAACCTGCTCTTAAGATTTTCTCAGCCATCGTATGTCCACTTGAGTGAGTACCGAAAAGGCCATCATGCATGTCCTCCATGATCTCCTCTACATCCTTCTTTTCCACACATCGGAGTAGAGTTGAATCATGGTTGCGCTTGTACAATATCCCGTTACTTTGGAAGAATTTGGCTGCAAATTTTCGTAAGAACTTTCTGTCTTTGATAGATGCTCCCTCTGGATACTCTTGTGCTTCAAGGTATCTCCTCACCTCATGGTATCATGGATTTTCTTCATCGGTGTCAAGCTCATAGCAATGTGCAGGTTCATTGAATCTTTCAATGGTAATCATAGGGGCTTCGTTATCCCATCTGACTTTGAACATTGAGGACATGGTTGCCAAAGCGTCAGCCAATTGGTTTTCTTCTCTAAGGAAGTGCTCGAATGTGACTTCTTTAAAGTGAGGAATCAGGGATAGTACAAGTTCCTTGTAAGGGATAAGATTAGGGTGTTTAGTGTCCCAAACTCCTTTTACTTGACTGATCACTAGGGCGGAATCTCCGAACACATTCAAATGCTGGATCCTTAAGTCAATAGTAGCTTACAGACCTAAGATACATGCTTCGTATTCGGCCATGTGATTTATGCAATCGAAACATAATCTGGAAGTGAAAGGAGTGTGGCAACCTTCGGGAGAGATGATCACAGCACCAATTCTATTACCTAAGGCGTTAGAAGCCCCATAGAATACCATAGTCCATCGGGATCCTTGTTCAGGACCGTCATACGGTCCAGGTTTTGCACAGTCAGTTACCAGCATAATATTCTCGTCAGGGAAGTCGAAGTTCATTGACTGATAATCATCCACAACTTGATGGGCCAAATGATCCACTAGTACACTTCCTTTGATGGCTTTTTGATTTGTATATTGAATTTCGTACTCAGTTAAGATCATTTGACACCTGGCTATTCGTCCGGAAAGGGCAGGTTTTTCGAAGATGTACTTAATCGGATCCATCTTAGAAATCAACAAGGTGGTATGAGTCAACATGTACTGCCTTAGCCGGCGAGCAGCCCACGCTAAAGCACAACAAGTTTTCTCGAGCAGTGAATATCTGGTTTCACAGTCGGTAAACGTTTTGCTTAGGTAGTAAATTGCATGCTCTTTCCGGCCAGACTCGTCATGTTGGCCCAAAACACACCCCATAGAATTCTCTAGTACTATCAAGTACATGATTAAAGGTCTCCCTTCAACTGGAGGCATGAGAATAGGAGGTTCTTGTAGGTATTCTTTGATTTTGTCAAAAGCAATCTGGCATTCATCGTTCCATTTGGCTACCTGATCTTTCTTCAAAAGTTTGAAGAGTGGTTCACAAGTAGCAGTTAAGTGTGATGTGAAACGGGCAATGTAATTGAGACGACCCAAGAATCCTCTGATTTCTTTTTCTGAACGAGGGACTGGCATTTCTTGGATGGCCTTTATCTTGGCGAGATCAACTTCAATGCCTTTATTGCTGACAATAAAACCTAGAAGCTTTCCAGAGTGTACTTCAAACGTGCACTTGTTAGGGTTTAACCTCAGCTTGTAGTTCTTTAGTCTTTCGAATAGCTTGTGCATGTGATCGAGATGTTCCTCTTCAGTTTGTGATCTGGCGATCATATCATCCACATATACTTCTATCTCATGATGAATCATGTCATGAAATAAAGTAACCATAGCCCTTTGATATGTTGCCCCATGCATTCTTTAATCCGAACGGCATAACCTTGTAGCAGAAGGTGCCCCATTATGTAACGAAAGTAGTCTTTTCCATATCTTCGGGAGCCATCCTTATTTGGTTATAGCCTGAGAAGCCATCCATGAATGAGAAGACTTTATGTTGAGCAGTATTATCGACTAAGATGTTAATGTGTGGTAATGGGAAATTGTCCTTGGGGCTTGCCCTATTCAGATCCATATAGTCTACGCACATGCGAACTTTCCCGTCTTTCTTTGGCACTGGCACTATGTTGTCCACCCATTGAGGATGGGATGTTACGGCTAGGAATCCTGCATCAAACTGTTTCATTACTTCGTCTTTGATCTTTTCATACATATCAGGCCTCATGCGACGAACTTTTTGTTTAACTGAAGGGCAGTCTTCTTTCGTAGGCAGACGATGAACCACAATATTGGTATCCAACCCGGGTACATCTTCATACGACCAAGCAAATACTTCCATATAATTGCGCAACATCTGAATCAAACGGCTCTTGACACTGCTTTCCAAATTAGCGCCAATTCTGATTTCTTTCTTATCTGACTCAGTACCCAAGTTGACAACCTCAATCGACTCTTCATGTGGTTGAATAGCTTTTTCCTCTTGTAACAGAAGTCTGGCTAGTTCTCCTGGTATGTCACAATCTTCCTCGCTTTTGTCTTCGGCTTGGTTGATAGGACTTTCAAAGTCATAGTCGGAAATAGTACAGTTATTGGCAATAGGATCCAGAGTGGGTGTAGACCTGCAAGAGTGTGTGTGTGTGTGCATGTAAGATACATGGCTATTTTTGAAAATGTATTTGAAAGAAAAGAAAGACAATTAACACAAATATTTAAATTCAAAAGAGTCCAATGTGCTGAATGATCATATGATTTGATGAACATAAATAAAACCCTTGACAAAAGGACCAAAGTGCCTCGTGCAAGGCACGTGGCTTAAAAGTCATTATCAAAATATTACAGACAGCGAGTTCTTGAATTGATTAAAAGCTAAAACAAGTAGATTACTCCTCAATGAAGGAGATGGGCACGAAGTCCTTCGTATGCCAATTTTTGGGCTTCCCTTCGGTTGTTGGGTAGATCCGGTCTTCAAAAGCACACTCATCATTGGAGTCCTCTATAGCGTTCACTTCGTGACTTTTGAGGTGGAGAGGCGGCTTTCCAGTACGAGCACCTCTAATTTCTTTCTGAGCTTTGGAGGTGAAACCTAACCCAAACTTGTCTGCTTTGAACGGGATATCGGGGAGTTGACCCCACATCTCATGGTTTCCTTCTTCTACCACAGCATGGGCATCCTTAAGAGAAACCATCTTGGGAACTTTATCAGCTCTTGGAGTGTCGGAGGAGATTTTGGTGGTGGCCATAACTTCAAAAGTCTGGCAAGGAGTCTCTATAAATTTGCCATCCATTTCTACGTACTTAAAAGAATTGAGATGGCTTACCATAAATTCTTCTTCGCCGCAAACATTGACAACCTTCCCTTGAACTGGGTATTTTAACTTCTGGTGGAGAGTAGAAGTGACCGCACCTGCCCCATGGATCCATGGGCGTCCAAGCAAGCAAGAATACGTAGGCCGTATGTCCATTATGTAGAATGTGGAGTTGAAAATCTGCGAACCAACCTTAATTGGGAGATTCACCTCTCCATGAACCATTCTTTTAGATCCATCGAATGCTCTCACAACAATATCACTTGGCTTTAAGACCAAACCTTCACAGTCTAGCCGATCTAAAGCGCCTTTAGGTAACACATTTAAAGATGAGCTTGTGTCCACCAACACATGTGCCAGAGTGGTCCCTTTACATTCAACAGAAACATGCAAGGCTTTATTGTGATTCTTTCCCATGGGAGTTAAATCTGCATCAGAGAACCCCAGAGCATTGTCAGCTGTCAGACTTGCTACGCAGTTCACAAATTGGTCGGTTGTGGTTTCTTGAGGCACATGAGCCTTTTTCAAGAACTTAATCAAAGCTTGTGCATGAGCGTCGGAACATAGTAATAAGGACAACATTGATATTTTAGAAGGGGTTTGCCCCAACTGCTCTACTATCTTGAAGTCGCTTCTCTTGATGATCTTTAGAATCTCCTCCATCTCTTGAGTGGATGGTTCTTCCATAACAGAATTTTTAGCAGGTGCCTCTTCCCTGGCAGGCTCACTTTCTTTCTCTTTCCCTTTAGTACTGGCATCAGAATTGTCATTGGTTATGCGGACTGGAACTGTGGTAGTGGTTGGTGATGAGATAACAGGGGAAAATATACTTCCTTTTCTTGTGACTTTACTAGAACCAGTAATATTAGTAACACCAGCTTCATTATCATCAATCCGAGAATCTTGTTTTACCCCATCGTAATAAACCTCGGCACCATAATTCCATGGTACCGCTTTATCAGAGGTGTATGGAACAGGTCCGGCAGCAGTGGTTATGGGAGGAGCGATGATTGGTTCGTTCGAAATCCTGATAGGTCATTTGGATGAGATCCTAAGAGGCTTGTTTGAAATTGTTATGATGGCCAAATCTTCAGCTTTTTCGATTGAATTTTCGATGGCGGAAGTCTTTTCGAATAGAATTTTGCGGCCATCCATTAGGCGTTGTATACCTTTCTTCAGTTCCTCACACCTATTGGGTTGTCTCATACAGCCTACACAGACTTTTTCACAACCAGGGAAGGTCCCGGCTTTCAGCAGATTACTCTTGATTACATTCAACAGAGTAGTTAATTCTTCAACAGAGGCGATGAAAATTGTGTCTTCGACAACATTAACGCCTTTGTCATGCTTCGGCATTTGAGCGGTGATTACATTTAGCGTTGAAGGAGGATCAAATTCAATAGTCTTATTGTCAATTAAATCCTGGATTTTGTTTTTCAAGGCCCGACATTGATCAGTCTCATGCCCGAGGCTATTTGAATGGTAAGCGCATTTTGCATTTGGATTATATCTCGGTGACGAGGTGTCAGGGTTGGCAGGAGGATCTCTCAATGTCACTAAATTGGCCCTGAGAAGATGTTGAAGGGCTTGAGATAATGACATGCCTAACCTTGTAAACTGTCTTCTTGGAGCTTCAACACGTTGATGATTGGCAGGTGGTCTTTGAGTAGCAGCCGAATTGGAGATTCAAACAACATTGATAGACGGATGATTATTCACTTTGGTATGTGCCTTTGCTCTATACACAGCATTAACTTCTTTCTTCGTGGCAAAAGGTTTCTTGAAAGGATTGGGGGTGGAAGTAGATGCCACAGAGATATATCCACTTTTAATACCACTTTCAACTCTTTCACCGGTTAGGATTAATTCGGTGAAACCAGAAGAAGAGCAGCCAACCAATAGATTAAAGAAAGGACCAGATAATATGTTCATGAACATGTCAATGTGTTCCCTATCAGTCAAGGGAGGTTGGACTCTACTAGCATGTTCTCTCCACTTCTATGCATATTCCTTAAATCCCTCATCTTTCCCCATAGTCATACCTTGCAATTGAATCCTTTTCGGTGCCAAGTCGGTGTTGTACTGATATTGATGGTAGAAAGCAGTAGCTAGACCCTCCCAATTATTGATGCGAGAGCCATCCAACTGATAAAACCATTCAAGTTGTGTTCCAGCCAGACTCTCTTGTAAAAAGTGAATCCAGAGTTTTTTATCTGCAGTGTGCGGTTGTATCTTGTGCACATAGGACTTCAAATGGAGCTTTGGGCAAGAAACCCCATTGTATTTTGCAAAGGTTGGTATTTTGAACTTGTGGGGAATGACTACCCCAGAGATTAAGCCCAAATCGTCAAAATTCAAACCGGGAATAGCTTGGATTTCAACCTCTTTCAACCTGTCTTCCAGCTGCTTGTATTTGATGTCTGCGGGTGGATATTGTTCATTGAAATAATCATCATCAGATTCTTGGTCATTGATACAGTCGGCCTGAGTACTCTTGACCTCACCAATTTGGTTCTCATCCTCCTCGGATGAATCCTCCTCTATTGGAATTTGACGGATTGTCTCCTTGAACCTTTTACCCATGTTAAGTATAGCTTTCTTCTTTGGCTTTTTCTTAGCGGCCAACAAGGCTATCATATCCTGCTGCCCCTTGGCCAGGGCGAGTAAAGCTTCCTGAAATTGAGAGTTCTGGGCTTGAAGTTCCGTCACAGTTTTCTCTAGATCCATCTTGCTGAAATAAACAGCGGAGAGATGAGGAAACCTGTTATGCGGACACCTGTCATGTCATGATGCATGAATATGCAATATGCAAATGATTTCAAGGATTTAAGGAATTTAAATTTGTATAGACAAAGAGTGAACAAATTTTAATTCGCATTAAATATTTATGATTTGAATACAAGCATGCCTCTTGGGCTTACAACAACAGAAATAAGCATAAAGTAAACTCCTAAGATAGAAAAGTGTAAGCTTAAGATTGCGCCTAAGAGGGGGGGTGAATTAGGTGGTGGTCGATTTTTGATTTATTTTACACTTTCTGGTTTAGTTTTAGTGATATGGAAAATGTTAAAGTGCATAAAGTAAAGAGACACGGAGATTTATCCTGGTTCCTTCCACACCCCGGAAGTACGTCCAGTCCCCTTGCAAACACGCAAGAGATTTCACTATTTTGTTAGAACTTTTACAAGACTCTTCCTAGTCTTATCAACTAAAGACACTAACAAATACCAAGAACACCCTCTTGGATTTCCAATAAGTCTCTTGAGAACAATCCTCTCAAAAGATACCTCTTGTTTCCAACAATGGACAACAAGGTACAAAAGTATTCTAATACTTAATTCCAACAATCCTGGAAATAAGTTACACTTAGTATAATTCTATGAAATATGATTTCTTGAAAGATGTTGATCACATAGAGTGACTTCAATGAAGTTTCTTCTTTCTTCTCTTGTAAGCAATTCAAACTGTAACACAATGGTTAGAAAATGCTCAAAGATTTCTGTTCTTATATGTGTGAAAGTGCAGAAAATCTTTGTTCTTAAAAAATAAGAAATATGAAGTTTGAATATTTTACAAAGTTCAGAATTATTGCATGAGAGAAGAGTTGTTTTATAATTTGAAAGATTTAGTATATAAAGCAATCAAGATACCTTTCCAAATGGATACCACTTTTCTGTTTGTAAAACTTGAGAAGATGCAATGTATGACCATGCAACCATTGGAGAAAAGGTGTGAAGGATATCCTGAATCAAGTTCAGATTTTTCAAAAATTACAACGTGTAAATCGATTAGCATTAGATGTAAATCGATTGCACGGGTTTGTAACGTTCTTGTTTTCAAAAAAATTGAAGTGTAAATCGATTTACATGATGTGTTAATCGATTTACTGGTGTTAAAAAAATTAACTCAGTTTAGTAATCAATCGATTTACACTCCATGTAAATCGATTGCTGCCAGGGGCAATCAGTTTTTGAAAAAACATGTGTAAATCGATTTACATGATATGTTAATCGATTTACATTTGTGAAAAACTTAGAATTTGCTTTAAACTTTAAGTGAAGTGTTGTGGTAAGTGTGTATATTATTTTTGAGCATTTCTAATCAATTTAGTTCAAATGAGAATTGATATACTTGTTTGCTTGCCATGATCCTTGAAGCTTTGAGTGAATGATGCTTTAAGCTAATTCCACTTCTTTTCCTTCTTATCATAGAGCTTGTTTGTCTTTCATCAAAACTAAAGTTGAGTTGAGGCTTGAGATTACATTCTCCCCCTTTTTGATGATGACAAACCATCTTTCTTTATGAGTTGTTAAGAATTGGAGCAAAAGGAGTTTTCTCCCCCTAAGATAGATTTCTCCCCCTATGGAGAAAAAGATTTGAAAACTTGCCCTGAAAAGAAAACTGAAATAAACAACCATAAAGTGCTATCACATCCTTCTCCCCCTTTGACATTATCAAAAAGAAGGGAAAGATGTAACATAAGATGATACTTATAACAATTTGAAACAGATATGAACATAAACTAAAACGCAAATTTCTAAAAATATCGTACGAAGTTCAAATACACATAATACAAAACTAATACTTGAAGTAATTATCAAACAAAAAACATAATTATAAATAACAGGAATTTAATAATATTGGTCAGGAAAATATTAGAAGGGTCCTTGATATGGAAACTGTTGTTGTAGAGGTGGTTCGGTGTATTGAGGAGGCGGAGGTGCTGGATTGTTTGGATCATATGGAGGAATATGGAGATGTGAGTAGAGGTATGAAAACTGTTGGTTCACATCATTCTGAAAAGCATTGATGCGAGAGGAGGTAGAATCATTTATCGCGGTCCATTGAGCATTGATGTTAGTGTTGAGAGATGCAAACTGTTGAGTCATATAATCCATAACATCTTGGTTGGTTGGACCAGAAGAGGCAGCAGGAAGAGGAACTTCATTTTCTTCTTCATCCGCATTATTGCCTTCATCACCTACAACATCCTCTCCAATATATGTGATGGTTTTTGCTTCAGAATCGAAATGAACACCCATCCGAGAATCAACATTTTTTATGGAGATCCTATTGCTGATTGGATCCATTTCAACCCTCTCAAACCCAGTAAAATCAATATCAAATGCTTCCAAGATCCTTGTGATGAAGTATGCATATGGCAGAAAAGTAGCCCTTGTGGCAACTCTTAGCATATGCACCACAATCAGTTTAGCCCAGTTTACTGAAATGCCATTTTTCCTTGCATAGAGAATTTGCAATTCTAGATCGGTCACAGTACAGTGATTTCCTGCTCTAGGAAATAAAATATACACCAGAAAATAATGAAACAATTCATCATCAATGTGAAAATTACCAACACTCCAAGTGTCTCGAGCTGGAATAACACCGCCAAGACTACGGATCGCTTTGCACGGTATTCTGCTTCTGACAACCGGCCAATGCTGTAGAAGAATTCTCTCTTCCTATAATTTTCCCAGTCAGCATCCTCTGGATCATAGAGAGAACTTCCAGTATATGGGATGTTCAAAATTCTGCCTATTGTTTTTGAATGCAGAGGAATTCTTGTTCCGAGCACATGGGTATAGCATTTGTTGTTATCATAATGCATGTTGCTGTAAAATACTCGAACTAGATCCGGATAATAGTAACCACGTGATGATATTAATGGTTCTAACCCATAAGCAATCAAATCCCTTTGAAAAGTGAAGCATTCATCGGGAAAGGTAGATAACATACCGAATTTCGGAGCTGAAATTATTTTCTTTTGAAAGTGCTTGATGAATCTTTCACGTTGTGTATCCGAGAGGTACTCGAGCAATGGGTTTTCAGAGGCTGCAACCGTTTTCTTCTTTCCTTTTTATGAGGCTGTTACTTTTCTTTTGGTAGCCATGGAGATGGTTAGGGTTTTGAGTAAGGAAGATAGAGAATTTTTGGTGTTGTTATGAGATTGTGAGTGAGTTTTGGTGTTATGAGATAGTGAGGGAGTTTTGGTGAGATTAAATAGTAGAGTAGAGTAAGTGAGGTCTTTATGAGACTTAATTGAGTGGGATTGGTCAAGGTTACATGATTGGTCAAAAAGAAGGTGGGAGGTTGAGAGGCAAGGTAAGGTTGACCAATATATTAAAGACTCATAAAAATATCACATGCTGAACAGATATAAATCGATTGGCGTGTAGGATCAATCAATTTTCATAGTGAAAAATTAAATAAAAACGCTTCAGTTTCAGTGGTAAATCGATTTACATACTTGGTAAATCGATTTACACAAAAAAAAATTTATTAAAATTGATTTTTGCTTCAGTGGTAAATCGATTTACACACTTGGTAAATCGATTTACTTCCAAAAAAAAAAAATTTAAAAACAATATTTTTAACATTTGAAACATTTTTCTAAGCCCATATATATGTACATTTATGTATAGTTAAGGATAGAGTTCACCTTATATATCTTGTTCATCTAGGATTCCGAGTTCACGACGAATTTTGAAGAATGCATCCTTTGCAAGTGGTTTTGTGAAAATGTCCGCGATTTTATTTTGAGTGTCCACAAAAGTAATCTCGACATCTCCTTTGAGTACGTGATCTCTGATGAAATGGTGTCTGATGTCAATGTGTTTTGTCCAGGAATGCATAACTGGATTTTTTGTAATGTTGATTGCGCTTGTGTTATCACATCGAAGTGGAATGCATCCAAGGTTTACTCCATAGTCAAGTAACTGTTGTTTTAGCCAAAGAATTTGAGCGCATCCACTTCCAGCCGCAATGTATTCTGCTTCGGCAGTGCTGAGAGCGACGCTTGCTTGCTTTTTGCATGACCATGAAACCAAGGCATTTCCGAGAATGTGACATGTTCCACTTGTACTTTTGCGATCAGTCTTACAACCTGCATAGTCAGCATCAGAATAACCAACTAGATTGCACATACTACTTTTTGGATACCATAATCCGACATTGGTTGTTCCTTTGAGATATTTTATTATGCGCTTGACTGCTGCAAGGTGAGACTCTTTAGGATTGGCTTGATATCTTGCACATAAGCAAATGTTGAACATGATGTCAGGTCTACTTGTTGTTAAATAGAGAAGAGAGCCAATCATTCCATGATACTTAGTTATGTCAATAGAGTTCATTGATTCATCTGGACCAAGATAGGTGCCGGATCCCATAGGAATTGCACTTTCTTTGCTGCTTTCCATCTCAAACTTCTTTATAAGGTCTTTGCAATATTTTGATTGGTTTATGAAGATACCGTGTTTGAGTTGCTTAATTTGAAGACCGAGAAAGAAATTCAATCTTCCCATCATAGACATCTCAAACTCTCCTTGCATCATAGATGAAAATTCCTTGCACATATTTTGGTTAGTTGAACCGAAAACAATATCATCTACATAGATTTGTACAAGTAAAGTATGATGATTAACATTTTTTATGAAGAGAGTGGTATCAACTTTACCCTTTACAAACCTATTTTCACATAGGAATGCACTTAGTCTATCATACCACGCCCTTGGTGCTTGCTTCATCCCATAGAGATATTTCTACAATTTGAAGACATGATTAGGATGTTTAAAGTCTTCAAATCCGGGAGGTTGCTTTACATAGACTTCTTCATTTATGAATCCGTTGAGAAATGCGCTTTTTACATCCATTTGAAAAAGTTCAAAGTCCAATGAGCATGCATATGCAAGTAATAGTCTTATTGCTTCCAAACGTGCTACCAGAGCAAAAGTTTCTTCAAAATTAATTCCTTCCTCTTGGTTGTATCCTTGAGCAACTAGTTGTGCCTTGTTTCGAGTGATTATACCATTTTCATCCATCTTGTTTTTGAATACCCATTTGGCTCCAATGATACGTTTATTTCCTGGATTAGGAACAAGTTCCCAAACTCCGTTCTGCTTGAATTGGTTTAGCTCCTCTTGCATGGCAAGGATCCATTGATCATATTCTAGTGCTTGAGCCACTTTGGTAGGTTCAACTTGAGATACAAAAGCCATATTTAAGCATGCATCCTTAAGATTTAGCCGAGTAGATACCCCTTTGCTAATATCTCCAATTATGTTGTCAATTGGATGATCACGATGAGTTCTCCATTCTTGAGGAAGACCATCATCATTTCCATTTTGATGTGAAAGTTCATGTGTTTGTTCCGGGTTGACAATTTTGCCACCTTCGCATGAATTCTCATGAGGTAAATCTATAGAATCATCATCATCACAAATAACAACTTCCTCCTTGGAGGTGTTAGATTCATCAAAAGAAACATGCATTGATTCTTCTATAGTTAAAGTTCTTTTATTGTAAATTCTAAAAGCTTTGCTAGAAAGGGAGTAACCAAGAAAAATACCTTCATCCGATTTTTCATCGAACTTACCGAGATTGTCTAGGTCGTTGTTAAGGACAAAACATTTGCACTCGAAAATGTGAAAGTGAGAGATATTTGGTTTTCTTCCTTTGTAAATCTCATATGGAGTTTTCTTTAGTATAGGTCTTATGATCACGCGATTGCTTACGTAACATGTCGTGCTTACCGCATCCGCCCAAAAATATTTAGGAAAACTTGAGTCACTTAGCATGGTTCTTGCAAGCTCTACCAAAGACCTATTTTTCCTTTCAACTACTCCATTTTGTTGTGGAGTTCTTGGTGCTGAAAAATTGTGGAAGATCCCATTTTCTTCACAAAATTCTTCAAACAGACTGTTTTGGAACTCTCCACCATGATCACTTTGGATTGATGTTATCTTTAATGACTTCTCATTTTGAACTTGTTTTGCATATCTCTTGAATGCCTTGAATGCGTAATTTTTGTGCACTAAAAACAAAGTCCAAGTAAAACGGGAAAAGTCATCTACAATAACTAAAGCATAAATGTTACCTCTGAAGCTTCTTGTTCTAGATGGACCAAAAAGATCCATGTGCAACAATTCAAGTGGTCTTGTTTTTGAAACCACATTCTTTGGTTTGAAAGTTGATTTGGTTTGTTTGCCCTTTTGGCATGCACTACATAATTTGTCTTTGATGAATTTCATCTTTGGTAGACCAGTAACTAAGTCATGCTTAACTAATTTGTTCAAGTGCTCCATGTGTATGTGAGCAATCCTCTTGTGCCATAACCAAGCGTCATTGTTGTTTACCATGAGACATTGTACCTTCATAGACAAATCATATAAAGTAATCATAAAAATATTGTTAGATCTTATACCTTTGAGTTTTACCTCATTGGTTGCCTCATCCATAATTAGGCATTCTTCTTTGTTGAATTTGATTTTGAACCCTCTATCGCAAAGTTGACTTATGCTAAGAAGGTTGTGCTTTAATCCTTCAACATAGAGAACATCCTCAATTTGAATGGATGGAGGTGTGCCAACTATTCCAACGCCAAGAATATTTCCTTTGGTGTTGTCTCCATAGGTGACATACCCTTTGGCTTTATGTACTAGATATGAAAATTGGTGTACATCTCCTGTCATATGCTTTGAACATCCACTGTCAATATACCAAAGGTTTGATGTGGATTTCAAGTATACCTACAAAAACAAATTATTTCTTGTTAGGTACCCAAGTGGCTTTGGGTCCTTCATAGTTAGTTCCCTTTTTCACCCATGCATAGTGTCCACTAGCCATACTGAAATTTCTAATATAGCATGCATTAGGTGTGTGTCCAATAATACCACAGTAAAAACAGTTTGGAACAAATTTGCTCTTGTATCTAGGAATTTGTTTTCTTTTAGATACATTAGGCTTTTTCTTTTGATGATTATGAACAACTTGCTTATTTTCTACTATCTTGGGATTGGAACTATTACTAGCCTTTACAAAAACAGTGGGATTGTTACTTGGTTTCTTAGTATTCACATAACCAAGACCTCTTTTATCATTTGGATAACGTTGTTGGCTTAGTAATCCTTCCAATCCTATTTGTCCTTTTTCATATCGTTTAATGACTCTTTTCAATTGAACAATTTGAAAGACATTTGATTCACACTTGGTGCATGCAAAGTTTTCCTTTTCTTTTATAAAATTCTGTTTTTGAAGATCAAAATCTTTAGTCATGGTGTCAATTTTTTCGAGACAAATTAGAAGTTCTTTTTCTTGGCTTGACACCTTTTTATATAAACTTTTGCATTCTTTCAAGAGTTCATCAATGGCACCTTGAACATCATCATCAAAAAGATTAAATTCATTACTAACCTCTTCTTCATCGTCGGAGTGATGCGATGCCATTAAGGCTAAATTTGCACATTCGTCGCTTTCCAATTCCGATGTACTACTCATATCATTATCTTCCCATGCTATGTAGGCTTTCTTGTGTTTTGAGTCATTTCCTTTGAATCCATTTTTCTTTGGGAGATTTGGACAGTTTGGCTTGATATGTCCTTGCTTTCCACATTCATAACATGAGACATCTTGTGTTGATGTGGAGGCTTCTCTTTTCTTGAAGTGCTTTCTCTTATTTGCATGAGATCCGCCCTTGTCATTTCTGCCAAAAAACTTCCCAAGTCTTTTAACAAGAAGCATGAAATTTTCATCTTCTTCCGGATTGTCTTCTTTTACTACTTCCTTTGAATCAATTTTTAAAGCAATGTTTTTGGATTTCTTTTCTAGATTCTCATGTTTTTCAAGTCTACCGAGTTCCGTTTCGTATTATTGAAGTTTGCCAAATAATGTAGCGGAAGTCATTGCAGAGAGACTCTTCTTTTTCGAGATTGCCGTTAGCTTTGGTTGCCATTCCCTAGTCAATGATCTAAGGACTTTTAAGTTGAGTTCATCATTTGTCAAGGTTTTACCAAGAGCACTTAAGTGATTTGTTAAGTGGATGACTCTCTTTTGTAGGTCGAGAATGGTTTCTCAGGGATGCATTCGGAATAACTCGTATTCTTGACTTAAAGTATTCAGCCTTGATCTCTTAACTTCAACGGTTCCTTCATGTGTTTGTACCAAGGTGTCCCATATTTCTTTCTCCGATTTACATGCAGATACACGAAAGAACTCATCCATGCATAGTGCACCTTGAAGTAGATTTACGGCCTTTTTATCGTAGAGGACTTTTTTCTTGTCGTCATCATCCCATGCAGTTTTGGGTTTAGCCGTGCCGACACCGTTGATAACTGTTATAGGAATGAATGGACCATTTTCTACGGCATCCCAGATTTCTTCTCCTTGTGATTCTAGATGCGCCCTCATGCGTATTTTCCAAAAATCAAAGTATTCGCCACAAAATAGAGGAGGCTTGTTGTTACTACCACCATCTCTGAAAACGGGTTGTTGATTTGCGGAAGCCATTCTGGATCTCTAGGAGCAGGTTACCTATAACCTGCTCTGATACCAATTGTAAGTTTAAGATTGCGCCTAAGAGGGGGGGTGAATTAGGTGGTGGTCGATTTTTGATTTATTTTACACTTTCTGGTTTAGTTTTAGTGCTATGGAAAACGGTAAAGTGCAGAAAGTAAAGAGACACGGAGATTTATCCTGGTTCCTTCCACACCCCGGAAGTATGTACAGTCCCCTTGCAAACACGCAAGAGATTTCACTATTTTGTTAGAACTTTTACAAGACTCTTCCTAGTCTTATCAACTAAAGACACTAACAAATACCAAGAACACCCTATTGGATTTCCAATAAGTCTCTTGAGAACAATCCTCTCAAAAGATACCTCTTGTTTCCAACAATGGACAACAAGGTACAAAAGTATTATAATACTTAATTCCAACAATCCTGGAAATAAGTTACACTTAGTATAAATCTATGAAATATGATTTCTTGAAAGATGTTGATCACATAGATTGACTTCAATGAAGTTTCTTCTTTCTTCTCTTGTAAGCAATTCAAATTGTAACACAATGGTTAGAAAATGCTCAAATATTTCTGTTCTTATATGTGTGAAAGTGCAGAAAATCTTTGTTCTTAAAAAATAAGAAATATGAAGTTTGAATATTTTACAAAGTTCAGAATTATTGCATGAGAGAAGAGTTGTTTTATAATTTGAAAGATTTAGTATTTAAAGCAATCAAGATACCTTTCCAAATGGATACCACTTCTATGTTTGTAAAACTTGAGAAGATGCAATGTATGACCATGCAACCATTGGAGAAAAGGTGTGAAGGATATCTTGAATCAAGTTCAGATTTTTCAAAAATTACAACGTGTAAATCGATTAGCATTAGATGTAAATCGATTGCACGGGTTTGTAACGTTCTTGTTTTCAAAAATTTTGAAGTGTAAATCGATTTACATGATGTGTTAATCGATTTACTGGTGTTAAAAAAATTAACTCAGTTCAGTAATCAATCGATTTACACTCCATGTAAATCGATTGCTGCCAGGGGCAATCAGTTTTTGAAAAAACATGTGTAAATCGATTTACATGATATGTTAATCGATTTACATAAGTGAAATACTTAGAATTTGCTTTAAACTTTAAGTGAAGTGTTGTGGTAAGTGTGTATATTGTTTTTGAGCATTTCTAATCAATTTAGTTCAAATGAGAATTGATATACTTGTTTGCTTGCCATGATCCTTGAAGCTTTGAGTGAATGATGCTTTAAGCTAATTCCATTTCTTTTCCTTCTTGTCATAGAGCTTGTTTGTCTTTCATCAAAACTAAAGTTGAGTTGAGGCTCTTCTTTGGCGCAATGTAGGTGTTTAAGCTTCTTTCTTCATGAAGATCCCTTGTAAGCTCTAATAACTTCCTCTCGCTCTCATAGAACTTAGCTTCAAAGGTGTCTCGTTCTCCTTTTAACTGAATCCAAGGTTTTTGTAAATCTTCAAGAGAAGTAGGCATATCAGGATAGAGGATAGTATGGGGAACGTCTCCCTCAACTACTGGCTCCATGATAACAGGTAAGACGACTTCATAAGGCATTTTGAGGCTTTGAGCATGATCCCTCACCCATTTAAGATAAGGTTCCAAAGGAATAGAATTCTTACGCCCCCAACATCTTGCTATCAACTTTGTTAACCATACCCCAGGCTCGTATAAATCTTTGACGGTAACCTTGGGTATCGCTTTTGTAGTCAAATGCAATTCCTTGGATGAGTACCTCATGAGGGCCATCTCTCCTAGCGTATCCAAATTATCGTAAAGCTAAACAAGGGTTGTAAGTAATGCCTCCCCTAATTCCAAGTAGAGGGACATTAGGGAATTCCCCCACAGCGGTCAATGATGGTAATGTCTTCTGAGGAACAATAATACCAACGGATATCAGTATGTGAAAGTGACATCAATCTTTTAGACCATCTCATACCTTGCTCATTCTTCACCACGGATCGAGGTAGGTGCGAAATAAACCACCTAGCAAACAGAGGAGCGCAACACATTAAAGCCCCCCTTTTCTTCAAAGTGCGAGAGTGAAGAGAATGCAAAATGTCTCCCAGCAATGTAGGCACCGGATTTCGAGATATGAAAACCTTGATCGTATTTACATCTATAAATTGGTCAGGATTTGGAAATAGTACCAACCCATAGATGAGAAGAGCCAGAATTTCCTCGAAGGCTTGTAGATCCAAAGTATTCTGACACACTTGAGCCTTCTCCAACAAAAACTTTGCTAGTAACCCTTTAACGCCACTCGTTGTTACCCAATTTGCTATTATGTCAGATGGTTGCAAATGTAGAGCTCGAGTAATTTCCTCAGGTTTAGGGTCTCTTTCAATACCGTTGAAAGGTAACTGATTAAGAATAGGGATCCCCATGATTTGATAAAATTCTTCTAAAGTGGGCACAAGTTGGTAATCAGGAAAAGTGAAGCAATGATGCAAAAGGTCAAAGAACTAGACAAGCACCTTTACCATATCTTCTTCAATACTTGAGGTGACCAAACTAAGGAGTCGACCATATCTTTTGGTGAACGGAGAATCTTCAGGGACCCTTGATACTAAATCCTTGAGTTGTGGAGGTATCCTCACAAGACTGACTTGGATAGTGCTCCTACGAGCGGAGGCCATGTCCTACAAAATAGAACAAAGATAAATTCCAAAAATCCTTGATATGGTTAGTGATGTTTATGATATGATGTTTATGATGCTTATGATGTTATGTACAAGTGTATATATAAAGCAAACAAGTCCTTAGTTTAGGCTTGCATGGGGTTTCAGGTAAGTACCCTCTTGAAGTTTTAGTTGGCTCATCCTGTCCTACTTAATAGTAACTGGGTTCTAAGGGATCTCAATATCACTGATCTTTCCCCCAACTCTCGTTCAATAAGCGATTGACTCGCAACCGAACAAAACTCAAGAGTCAAACCTCAATGAGTGTAGCATCGAGTATCAACCAACTTCGGACTGCACCAAAGTCGATTATCACGCTACTTTCTAATGGCCAAGTTGGTCAAGTAAGGTTCTAAGGTCAGTTGATATTTTAAGACACCACGCGGCGGCCCCGTACTCTCCTTGACTGACTCAAGGGTTACCGGTACCAACCAAAGTGCCACATCAACGTAGCTACTGCTTCAACCGTGTCGATATACCCCACATAGTTCCCTCACAGTTTATTGCTACTTACCTAAAAGGTATCCCCAAATCCGGGTGTAGGATTTAAAACAAACCCAAACAAGGAACCAAAATGTAAAGCATGCAAAACAAATAATGTAAGCAAGTAAAGGTGATCTAAGCCTAAGGTAACCCCACTTTTAGAGTTAATTTCCCCAACAGAGTCGCCAGTTCTGTGATATGGTGGGAGAACTGACTTGAGGTTTTACGTTCGTGTTTGTAAATGTTGCGGTTTAGCAAGAGTCGCCATCGACTTTTCTTTTATCCAATAAGGAAAGGTGAAAAAGCACAGGAAAGACCTTTAGAGATGTTTTCTTAAGTTCGGGGGGTAGATTATGAAAAGGGAAGGTATTAGCACCCTTTTCATCCATGGTTTTCCATGGGCTCTTAGTTACTTGCTAGATCACTTGCTTTTATTTGAAAGACGTGCTTTTGTGTAGTTTTGAAAGTATTTTGAAAAGGTGCCATCGTTTAGGCAAACTTTGTAATGATTCTCGTTCGTAATAATGTATGCAAAGTGTTGAGCTTTTGAAAATATTTCAAGTTTTGGAAAGTGTTTTGAAGATGTTTTTAAAGTGTATGTGATTGTTTTGAAAATAGCAAGGATATTTGTTTTGAGAGTGAGCAAGTAACTAAAAGTAATCTACCTACTCAAAAGGTTTTAGATGTGTTTTTCTCCTCCTTTAGATGTTGCTATCTTACCATTGAATTGATAAGAAGCCCCATCATTGGATGTGAAGAGACAGGCATGGGTCATCGTATGACCATGATAGCAATGTTGTGAGATGACTTGGAACTTTTTCTTTAGGGACTAAGATCATTTTGAAAGGCAACATTGATAGCGTCATCGAGGTACTATGATCTTTTTCGATTTGTTTGTGCTAAGACTTCCCACGTCCATAACATGGCCATCTTTATAAGGCAACAAGTGGAAGTACCCTAGGGGTGTAAGTGTGCGAATGTGTTGATTTCATGCATAATTTATCTTGATTATGGTGATCTATTTGTCAATTTGCATATCTTGCCATACACCCTAATTACTAGCATATATTGAAAGCAATAACAGTGCAGAAATGTAAAGTCATATGCTATTACAATATTTAGGCGGACGGGGATACATATTTATGAATGAGGGTTGCAAGTTAAAATTCTAGGTCACTATTACCACCACTTTGAAACAGATAAGAATATACAGAAAATACGAAATGTTTGTCTATTTAGAAAAAATAACCTTTGTTTAAGAAAGTATTTTTTGGGTTTTTATGTGAAAAGAAAATATAACATGCAGATATAAAATATTTTTGGTATTTTTTGATTAATAATAAAATAATGGCAAAAAATAAAAAAAGTAAAAAAGGAAAGAAAACATAATCAGCGCGAAATACTGAAAATAGAAGAGGTCAGAAGTTTTGACTCTGACTTGCTGCATAAACAGAAACGTGTTAGCAAAATATGGAAGTTCAGAAGTTCTGGATCTTCTGAGAACTCAGAAGTTTTCAGAAGTTCTGACGCAAATGTTTGAACTTTACCTCTCTCCATGCCAGTCAGAACATCTGCAGCTTAGTCATTTATAGAACAGAAGTTGCATGCATAATAGTTATGACAAATTTTATAAAATATCAGAAGCATGAATCAGTAAGAACGTGTATTTGCTAATTCTAATTATGAGTCTTATTTTATTTATGAAGCTCTGAACTGGGATTTCCTCTACTTAGGCAGGCAGATGCATGAATTTTCAGAATATGTACATCATCAGGATCAGAACATCTACATTATGCTAAATATGCAAAATCTGACAATGCTTAATCAGTTATGATAAGAGTCAGTAGAAAACTTACCTTGCTGCTGGAAAGGATTCTGTGAATTGGAGGTTGTTCTTGAATTTTGGTGATGTTCTGAGTGACTCCTTCACGTACTCAGCAGGATGGGAATTTGTAATTTCTGGAACAGCCAAAGGGTGATATTCTGACTCCTTGGAGGTGGAAGTGAATGGAGTTTGATTGGCAATAGGAATACAGAAGTTAAGGTAGCTTCTGATGTATGAATCAGCAGCTGCATGGATGAATATAGTCAAGAACACTTGAGGAAGAATGGAGTTTGAGTATAAGGAATCAATGCTAAGATTTTGGTATTTTGTGTTTATAGTTTCCTGGGTTCTTGGAATTTTTGCAGTGGTTCAAAGTCTTCTTTCTCAATTCTCTCGCCTCTTTCACAAATATTTCTGGACTCTTTCAATTTTTTTGGACCCTTTCTCAGTGTTTAATGGTGTTCTATTTATAGGCAAGGTTTTGCAGTTGGGCGGTCAAGTGGACCCAACATCATATGCTAGATGTTGACTTACTCTTGAAGTAAGCTTAAACAAGTGGGGTTTAATGCATTCAAGTTGGATGGTTAACAACGCCTCAGTTGGATATGGCAGCGTGAATTAAGGAAAAGTAGAAGCAACGTGTGGCCTTGTAGCATACTTTTGCACAAAAATTTGTCTTCCCAAGACAGTAGGGGTATACGTGGGGAAAATCCCTTGGATAAAGACTCAGAGGCGGTTGTGAGCATTAAATGAGTTCCCATGTGAAACTCTACACCTTTGCTTGACTTTGGATTGGAAGTTTTGCTTCAACGTAGCATCTCATCTTCTGATCTTTGTATCTTCTGACTTCAGCATGTTCTGAGGGATACTTCAGAACTTCCAGTATACTTACAACACGCTTTGTTACCTTCTCTATTTTAACCTTTGCAAACTCTGACTGAACCTTTGTGAACACTAGCTCAGAAGTTCTAACCAAACTCTGTCTTGAGAATATCCAGAGCTTCCTGAGTGTGAACACTGGCCCAGAAGTTCTGAAATTGTTATATTTCTTAAATACTTAGAAAAATTTCTAAGTTTTTTAGAATTTGATTCTTCCAAAATAAAATTTGACTTTTGAAACTCTTGATGAAGTAAACTTCATATTTCAACATGTCTGGATGAAATATGATTTTTGAGATTTGATTTTGATTCGAAAGTCAAAGTCAGGCTTCTTAGGGTGCAAATGACCATTTTGCCCTTGTGAATGGTTTGCTTGGAAAAATTGATAATTCAAGGTTTGGAATTGGATGAGAGGAAATTTGAGGATCCAGGGTGATTCCTTGAGAAATGAGAGGGCAAATTTTGGGGTGCAACAAATGGAAATTGATGTTGAAAAAAGGCTGAATATGGAGTTGAGTGGGCTGAATTACACTTTCCCCTTAGGCCCATGTCAATATGTTTTTTGGCACATTAGAGCTGAAAAAATGGCTATTGGATTCATTATGGATCAGACTTAGCACCGGAATTTTGAATTGTTGGATTATACACCATGGTCTAAAAATAGCACCTCCTGGACGTCTCCATTTGATTCGCTTCTAGTAATCATTATGGATAATTTTTAATTGATCAGGTTGAAGCTTCCGCAAGTATTCGGTAGAGTTTTCTTATTACTTGTGTGGTTTCGAAGAGGGAACGGACTTTCTCCGTTTGGTATCATCGTAACTCTATTTTACTCCACATTTTCGCACTTTACTATATTTCTTTACTGTTTTTCTAGATACCATGAGAAGTAGGAAATAAAGAGCGTGCGCTCGAAGTCGCTGTTTAAAGACCTGTAGCAGGAATTCTGCATTTCATTTGTTATATGTGTTGTGCTTGTGTTTGTTTACTTTCTTGTTGATCGATGAGTCACTCAATTTAGCAATTGAGATCACGACTTCGCTCTCAGTGCATGCTCCCTATAGGATTTTACCACTTTCTGTTATTTCTTGTTGATCGATGAGTCACTCAATTTAGAAATTGAGATCACGACTTTGCTCTCATTGCATGTTTCCTATAGGATAGTTTTGTTATACTTTCTTTGACATGCTAACTTAGATAGGATCTCTCTAGGTGTGCTCTCTTGACTTTACTAGCTTGCTTGCTTTATCCTTGTACATACCATGTTCCCTTAGGATGCGCTTGCTCCGTTTGGACGCAAGTTAGACTTTAGGTTGTAAACCATGCATGCTAACATTAGGTAGAAACTTACCCTTTAATCCTTGATGTAGGGCTACCATTGTATGATAATATTAGGTTAGAGATAGGCTAGTCTCCCATAGACTTTTTTCTTTCACTCTTTGCATCCTTTCATTCTAAAACTAAAACTTATTTCCTTAGCAAATCAAAAACATGCTAATCAAACTTAAACCCTTTTTCAAGGTAATAAAACACAAACCAATTCAAACTATTTTGTGTGTTCAAGCACCTCTTCTATAAAACCCTTTTCAGGTGCGGAAATGATTAATTTACTTTTGTGCCAACGTATAAGTCTTCAAAGGTCGAGTTGCGGAAGAAGGAGGAATTAACTTCGTCCATAAAAAACACAAACAAACAAACAAAAACATGTGATCCGAACTACGGTAGCTCTGATTCCTCAAAAAGGATACATAGGCATTGGGGTAGGGCCCAAGCGAGCACAATTTTATTTTCCCTACATTCTTTTCTCCTTTCTTTTGCATGAATCCTCCCTTTAGCAGTAATATAGTAAACAGTAAGCATAGATTAAACACACTCATAAGATAGATAACAAGAGTGGATACCGTAGAGTACTACGGGCGTGTGGGGTGCTAATACCTTCCCCTCGCGTAACAGACTCCCTTACCCGATCTCTCGGTTGTAAGACCGTGACTTCTCCCTTCTTTGGTTTTCTCGATGTTTACCTTTCCCTACATGTGGGATAAAATACGTTCGATGGCGACTTCATTGTTTGATGATTTTCGGTCGGTTGTTTCGGCTGGTGACTTCAGTGGGGATATGGTCGACCAAATGCTTGTCCATCCCGGAGTCGCTCCTAGCTCTTGTTTATTTTTCTTTGGGTGTTTATTTTTATGCTTTCAGTTTATTCACTCATTTTGTATATACTTAAGCATATGTATGCATTGCATTTTACTATCTTCCATATACTATTGTTGTACAGGATCTGCTTCTTATTGGGTGGGTGTTACTATGAGGTAAAAGGCCTAATACCCAGGCCAGAGTTGTATACCATAGGAACCATAGGAATAGAGTGGAAAATGAACGGCTAGTTGACTTAGGTCTCACTATCGCCGCCATGTCGTCCATGTTCAGATGAGGTACAAATGAGGTCTAACATTTTCACGTAGGTGATACGGCGATAGTTTCTCAGGAGTACCCTCGATTCTGAGTTACCATTGCCTTACCCTGACCTAGTTTTCACCCGTGAGTGGGGAGGGAATTATTATTACAGGTACAGATGGTGATTATGCTCAAATGGTGATTATGTTCAGATGGTTACTCATATTCAGATGGTGATTATGTTCAGATGGTTACTCATATTCAGATGGTGACTATGCTCAGAAGGTGACTATTAGTTCTAATGGCTATGTTCTGGATTTCTGTTGATCACTATGCAAATGGTGTTCTGTTGGTGACCACGTGGATCTCAGATTTATTTTCTGAGTTCATGATTTGTATACTTAGAGGTTCATTCAGGCCTTCGATCCTGTTATTCCCAACATGTTCAGAAAAGGCTCAACGGTATCCGATGTTCTAGAAGCCTCGATCCCATACAATGGGAGATCTATATGGTACTTGGTTCTTATATGTGCGGAAGCTATGCCAGACCTTTGACTTGATGATACTCATATGGTTCAGAACAGTTCAGCAATCATATTCAGAAATGATGGAACCTTGATCCCATTTGATCCCATGCCTTTGCATACATAACATGATTAACCACGTGCTTAACATACATGTTCTATTATTTCCAAGGAATCATATTTGCAAGCCCTGTGCTGAACCTTTCCATCTTTTACTTGCACAAAATCAAAATCAAAGAACGTAAATTCCTTGGAAATGACAGAACATGACATGGCATTCATTCATGCACCCCATGCATATTCATGCATTCATAACAGGTACCCAAAGATTGGGGATTCTTATTCAGAACTGGGGCTTTCTTCAGAGGTTCAGACATAATTTCTTACTGTTACATGCTCAGGGATCAGTTATGGGATAATTCTGTGTGATATACATGCAAGCTTTAGCCTGTGGTTAGAAATTCTTCGAAAATGAGTATAATTGATTAAAGACTCGGATAAGCCAGGTCATGGAAGCTCTGATGATGATGTCAACAATCTTGCACCTACTACCGCAACAGAGGTTCTATCTTCTCCTCATCTTTTGGGAAATGCTTTCAACCATGGAGTGCTACACAAACTTGAGTCCTTGGAACATCTTATCAGCAGATGGTTCCTATTTACTATGAGATCTTATATCAGTGCTTTGTTCTTGTTGATCAACGTCAGATATGTTTGCTACACTGGGGCATCAGACTTTTTAATCAGGGGCATTCTCCATAACTTTGGGTTCCCTGATCTGTTCGACAATAGCCAGTCTTTGTTCCCCTAGTGAATTCATGGAAAAAAGCTTTTAAGCAAAGACAGAAGAAGCCTGATGAGCATGATGATGCGACCCCAGCGCATTACATCCAGTTATTTCCTCTCCTGGTGGGAGTTTGACAAAGCTCGGATCTTTGGCGTCCTCTTCCCATAAACGTCCCTTTTGTTTAAGATACACAAGCTAGACGTATCTCCTATTCTGAGGCACCCAGTTTTGATATTGAAAACTATAAAGGGGTTGAAGTATAAAGCCCATCACTTGTATGGCGTCTCTTCCAAAAGTCCAATTCCTATTTGGCCGATTTCCAGGATCTTTCTCACGAGTTGGATGTCTCTGTTGTTCTGATAAAAGATGAACTGTATTATTTCTTTGAGACATGAGATGCTTGGTGATTCAATTTATACCAATTCTCTAGATAAAGCATTCATTTTCTCTCCTAAAAGAATCTTCTATGCATATTATACTGGGGCACTTGGCCATTCGATTGAAGGTACGTCATCCAGAGACAAGGTCCAAGATGATATCAATCCAGAGACTGTGGTGTCCAAATCATATCAGAAGGGGAACTCTCTCACCCACTTAAGCATCAAGAATGTAGAAAGTCATCAGAATCAAGAAATACATACGGAGTCAAGTCTCCTCAACGATGGCAACCATTGGTTCTTTAGTGCATATTCATTTACATTCTTGCTTGTTTGTTTGAACATTGCTTGTATATGGAAACTCGCCTATTTTTGAATGAAAATCTTGATGGAATAAGTGTGCTCGTATTGAAGTGTTCTTTTGTTTTTAATTCATTCGTTATCACTCTTTAAATGTATTACTTGTATATTGATGCCAAATTTCCTAGTCTTATGCTTATGTAAAGATTGGAAGGAGGATGACGATAATCTGAAAACGCAAAAATGTCTGGTTGGTACGCTTACGAGTGAGACCCTGCTAACGATGTACAGGCCTTATTTCAATTCCTAAACACCAGAGATAAAAGGGAGATAGACCCTCGCCAACCCCTCTGAGTCTTCGAAGTAGGAGTTTCTTTTCTGTTCAGAAAAAACCCACATTTTAACCCTGGGGCGGGTAGTGTTCAGTTAATCTGATCAAGTGTTCAGAACTCATCAAAAATGAGCATCTAAGGATACAACAATGGTTATCCATCAAAAGGTTGAGGAAAGTCAAAACCACAATGGTTAACCCTTATCTAAAAAAATGTGCATCAATTAACGATATCCCAATGGATATCTCTCGCAGATCAAGAAGCCGAGATCAGATGACGATACAACAATGGCTATCCCTCGTCTACCAAAGACTCAGACAGTCACGGTCACTTCTGACAAATCAAAGACAACGCAAAGATCAACTACTTGTTCAAAATGGAAAATATGAATAAGAAAGAAACAAAAAGCCTCGCTAAGTCGAAACTTGAAAACAAGTCGCTTAGGCAAAAGTTGGGGCATCCTGCTGGACTTCCAAATCGAAATTCAAAAGAATATGTCTAGGCAAAAGCAAGAAGGAAATTGAAAAGCCTAAAAGGCAAGAAAAGGATTACCAATAAAATCCCCATGAAAGAACAAAGTCGTGTGATCAGACACCAAAAGCAAAAGGTGAAGTGACTGTCGTGTCCAAGAAACCACAGTGATTCCTCAATCATCATAAACTCTTCTCGAGAGACGAATGCTTATATCAGGTCAATTGAACGTAGGGATGGAGAACATCATGGAGAATGGGTGGTGTGATACGGTGGGAGAACTGACTAGGGTTTTGCATTCGTTTTTCGCAAATGTTTCGGTTGAGCAAGAGTCGCCACCGACTTTTTATTTTATCCTAAGGAAAGGTTTAAAAAGCACAGCAAAAACCTTTGAGATTTTTCTTGGGTTCGGGGAGTAGATTATAGAAGGGGAAGGTATTAGAACCCCTTCTATCCATGGTTATCCATGGGCTCTTAGGTACTTGCTTAGATCAACTTGCCTTGGTTTTCAATTGTTTGAAATGGTGCTTTGTGTGTGGTTTTGAAAAGGTTTTGAAAAAGATGCCTTGTATAGGCTACCCTTGTAACAATTCTTTACTCGAATGTTTTACAAAAGGTGTTTGTCTTTTTGAAAAGATGTTTCAAGGTTTTTTTGAAAGTTTGTTTTGAAAGTGTTTGTGAAGTGGGTTTTGAAATAAGGCAAGTGTTTTCTTGGAAAGTTGACAAGTACTTAAGAGTTCATCTACCCTAAAGTTTTCTCAAAGATTTTTGTTATGTTTTAAACCTTTTGACAATTTTGTTCCACCATTGCATTTGGTGGACAATCTTGTTTTAGGAGATGAAAGGGACAGGCGCGGGTCATCGTTTAGACCATAGTTGCAATAGTGTTAAATGTCTTTGGGCAATTTTCTTTAGAAGGGACTTGATCATTCATTTAAGCAACATTTTGAGGGACTATGATCATTTGATTGTTTGTTTTTACCCCAAAGAAATTCAACATACAATATGGCCCAATTTTAAAAGGCAACAAGTGGAATACCCTAGGGGGTGCAAGTGTGAAAGGTGTTGTTCATTTTCATGCTTATTTATCTTGTATTAGGTCAAACTATTTTTGTTCATTTTTGTTCGCATACGAACCCTAATTCTAGCATAGTATGTTTAGAAAGCATTTAAAGTGCGAAATTTAAATTCCTACGCTATTACAACATAATCATATGGGGAGGGGGGTACAATGTTCAAATGGGGAGATATTTAGACAAGAAATTGAATCTAAGCTATTACATCATTTGAATATTTACAATATGGTTAAAAAACATAAATAAAATAGAAATAAACAAATATGCAAGAATGCAAAAAAAAAGAATTTTTATATGTATGAAAAAGAAGTATTATTTATGTAGAATAAAAAGAAAATAAAAAAATATTATTTTTGGGATATTTTCAAATTTAGGGCAAAAACCCTAATTTTTAATCAAAGGGGTATTAATCAATTATTTATTATTTACATACAAAAATAAAATAGTATATTTGTAAAAAGGGCATTTTTTAGTATTAAATATTAAAAAATAAAATATGTACATTTTTTGGTATTTTTATCCTAAGTATGTTAATATAGACCTATATATTTATATTATTTACAAAATATATTAAATATGCCAAAAATAATAATATTTAATTTTATATATATATAAAAAAGTATTTTTTGTACAAATGTTTCAAAAGGAAAAATAAAAACACAACAAAAAATCAGAAATATAATATATTCACATTATTAATAATATTTCTAAATAATATATATATATATATATATATATATATATATATATATATATATATATATATATATATATATATATATATATATATATATATATATATATTTGTATATGAATGTCCATATAATCAAATAAATGCCTAAAAAATAGAAAAATGGTGTAAAAATTTATTTTTTGATTTTTAATATCATAAGAAAAAATAAACAAGTCAAACCAAAAAAGGAAAAAGTCAAAAATCATTAAAAATAACAAAATGGGCTCAGGGGGTGTGAACTTAGAAATGTGGTGTGAACAGAAAATGCACACAAGCCCAGCCCAGATCACTTCTTCTTCAACCTCTGAACAAAAAACGTGCGCCTGCAAGCTTCATTTGAATATCCTGATTCTTTGATTTTTTGAACAAACTTCCAACACAAAAGATGTTAAGCATGAAACCACGATTCCAAATATATAAAGAACATCTCCTAACTCTCAAAAATGAGAGAGAATTTTAACAATACCAAATCTTAACCTAAGTTTTCTGCCATTTTCAAACCTTAAATTCTCTCAACTCAGGCAAAAGAAATGAAAAGTAAAAGAATGTACATGTTCAGTGGTATGAGTAGGACATTGTTTATTCACAAACTTAAAGCTAATGATGCATAATAAGAGAGATACGAGTTCACCAAGATACATGTTCAGCTGAAGTTCTATCTTGCAATGTAGGAAATTTCAGTGCAAGGTGATGATTGGAAAAGCTTCCTTGAGGTCCAGGGATGCTATTCCAATGTTTACTTTGTCTTGAAAGCTTCTGAATCGAGCTAGAGAACTTCACCTGCAAGTCAGAAATGTGAAAATGGTGGAAGTGGTTAGAGTGATTACAGGTCGTGCCTTTGCTTTTGGTTAGCTTGCATAGATGGTATGGAAGGTATGTGAACTGATTTGGGCAAGAGAGCTCAAGAGAAATGAGAGATAGCACTCAAACTGCAGGGCCTGCCCTGTTTTTGCAGTTTGAGAGTGATTCTGAGATGGAGAGTGTTTTGAAGGCTAAGGGCTCGTGTATTAGCTTGGTTATGTTGTGTGGAATGTGTTTGATAACTTTGTTCTTGTGTATGTAAGCTGAGATGGAAGTTGGTATCAGTTATGCAATGTTTCTTCACTCTTAAGCAAACAAAGGCAACTTGTGTTTCTAGGTCAGTAGAGGACCCCTAATCCTGCTGCAAAGCTTCTCTTGATCAGAGTAATTTGTTCATAATCTTGTGCCAATCAGATTTGCAATGTACTTGTTGGATTTGTAATTGGACATAAAGTGAACTTTTGCAAAAATGGATAGTTTACTTTATCTAAAAATGGATTAAACCTCCATACAATGCTTTAGCTCAAAGAACATGGTCTTGGCACAAAGAATATGCATTAAATTTATGAGTGTAATTGAGATAAAAGGCCTGTAATCAAGGGGCATGCTGAGTTTTGAAAATGCATAGTGTTATGAATCATGTTTTGCTCAAGAACAAAAGTGAATTTTTACCATATTGTGAAATTCGATTCTCTCAAGTTATGAGGTTGTTTGAGAAGTTCTTGGACATTTTGGAAAGCTTGGAATGTGTACTACAATCCATCTTTGAAATGCAAATTGAAATTACAAGTGGAAGTGTATGGAAAATGGCCTTGAAGTGGGGTAGAAAACCTTGTCAAAATAGGTTAAAATTTCACTAAGTTAAAAATGGTTTAGTGCCCTTATTCAAAAATTTGTAACTTGAGATACAAGCTTCAAATGAGAAAACTTTGTGAATCAAAGTTGTAGATTATGCAACAAGCTACAACTTTCATGTTTTGACTTTTGTTTGAATCCAAATTAATCATGGTGAAAAAGTGGGGCAAAGTTGGGAAAAAATTAGGGTTTTCCATAACTTAGAAAAATTCTAAGTTATGAAAAATTCCATTTTAAACCCTAATTTGCATTTCTTGGTTTCTTGGTGAACAAGTTTCATGATTTGGCATGTTTTTGATGAAAAATTAATCTTGACTCTTGATTTTGACCAAAAAGTCAAAGTTTGACTTTTCAGTGTACAGTCAAAATTGATCAATTGACTGGGAAATTCAACTGTCAATCTTGTGTACTTGGGATCTTTTGAGCTTGTTGAGAATGTCAAGACAATTCCATGGGGTCCTTGAGTCCATATGTGAGCTTGGTTTGCCATTGTCTAGGTCAAACAGTCAAAAATTGCCTTTGTGCAGTCAAAACCCTAAAAATGACCATTTTGCCCTTTTGGTGATCTGATCAAACTTCTTGGGGAATTGTGATCCAAACTTGATCAAATGGTTCATATGAGTTCATAATGTTGATGTGGGTCAAATTTCATGAGGTTTGACTGTCAATTGGCCACAGTTGACTTTTTCCCCAATACAGTTGATTTCTAGGTCAACTGTCCAATTGACTGGGCAAAACTTGGAATCAAGACTTGAAACTTGATATGGGTAAACCTGGGAGTCCAATATGAAGCATGAAAGTCATCTTGGGCATTTTAGGTCAAAGCATCTTTGTGCAAACACAAACCCTAATTTGAGTCAACAGTGCAAGGAGAGGTCTTGAGCAGATGAAACCCTAACTGGATCTTGAGCTTCAAGGGCTCTGTGGTGAGAAATCAATGAGAAATGGGAGGGCAAATTTTGGGGTACAACAGTTGCCCCTGTTCAATCTTCTTGAATCCGAAGAATTAGATTGGCAAGTTTGCCTTTCGTGACTCGAGGGTAAAAGGAGATTGGACACTAGAGTGCCCGGAAATTTGCACTCGTCAAAGAAATGGATGCGGGAATGGGCTTAGAGATGCCATTTGGAGATGGGCTTAACGATGCCATCTGGGAGAGTGACAGAAATCTTGTCGGGGATGGGCTTAGAGATGCCATCTGGAAAGAGAATATCAGGAAGGTGTCCAAGCTTGGGACCATCTCTGAACTGGGGGGTCTGAACAAGCAATAGATTGACATCCGTTGTTGGGAGGAATCTGTAAAATGTTTTCAGTGGTTTGGAGAAGAAGCTGAACAAGCGGTAGGTTAACATCCGTTTATTTGGAGAACCCGCAAACTGTTTTCAGAAATCTTGAAGTTGAATAAGCAATAGAGCAGCATCCGTTGTTGGGAAGCGTCCGTAAACTGTTTTCAAAAGTTGCATCTGAACAAGTCGATAGATTAACATCCGTTGTGGGGAAGAATCCATAAACTGTTTTCAGAAGTCTTAAAGAAGAATCTGAACAAGTGATAGGTTAACATCCGTTTACTTGGAGAACCCGTGAACTGTTTTCAGAAATCTTGAAGAAGAATCTGAACAAGTGACAGGTTAACATCCGTTTACTTGGAGAACCCGTGAACTGTTTTCAGAAATCTTGAAGTTGAATAAGCAATAGAGCAGCATCCGTTGTTGGGAAGCGTCCGTAAACTGTTTTCAAAAGTTGCATCTGAACAAGTCGATAGATTAACATCCGTTGTGGGGAAGAATCCATAAACTGTTTTCAGAAGTCTTAAAGAAGAATCTGAACAAGTGATAGGTTAACATCCGTTTACTTGGAGAACCCGTGAACTGTTTTCAGAAATCTTGAAGTTGAATGATTTTAGTCTGTCGACTGATCTTTCCTGAAAAGGTAAAGAGTTAGTTGTATGCAATGTCATGATGCATGATGCAATATACGTGACATCAATGTTTATAACATGAATGTGATGAATGCGCATGTAAGCTGACGAGCTATCTTGCTGAGGATAAACGAATCCGAGGTGGCTGAAGATAAAAGCATCTTGACTGCTGCCGGGGAAAATAATCCTTGGCTGCTGCTGGGGAAGAGAATTCCCGATGACCTCTACTGGGGAGTTCCAATCTAATAGGCTCATGCTGGGGAGGTAAGATTGAGAATCTTCAGCTTGATGGGAAGTAACTCTGGCGATCTCACTGGGGAAATCAAGATTTCTTTTCCTAAAACTCTGTGGGGAGAAGGCTCATTAGTCTGGCTCTGCTGGGGATATTGAAAATTTGCACTCTGAGGGAAATTGAGCTCTGGAGGACTCTCTGGCTGGTGATGACAAAGATAAACTCCTCTGGGGATTATACTGATAAGTTGTGCTGGGAGACTCTTGATGAACTCCGCTGGGGATAGGACGACCTTTGGCGAGTGCGACCTTCTATGGTTGTTAGCTGAGGATAACCCAGTTATAAGCCTTTGTGAGGAATAACTTTGAATAAAACTCGGGAGAGACGTTCGTGCTCTGCGGGGAAATACCTTCCAGAACCTTACTGGGGATAAGCTTCGAGAGTCTGCTGGAGATAAGCCTCAGGGTTTGCTAGGGATATGGATTCCAAATCTCTTGGGGGGTTTCCTTCGAAAGGGTGTCAAGATATCCATCTGTACCTTCATCCTATCAGTAATCCTCTTTCTTAGGTTCATTTTAGGAAGTGATTATGTTTCAAATGCATATGCCTATTTAACAAGACATTGGACGTTTCTCAAAATAAAACAAATAGTGCAAGAGAAAAAGAAAAGGGAAATGACACAAATTTTTGGGAAGAGTATTTGTATTGATTTTCTTTGAGTATATTTGTACAAAGGAGACAATCATCCTAGTAAGAGGACTTTGTCGTAAATATTGAAAGATTTTATATAAAATAAAGGATGGCTATGTGAAATAATTCCATGGGATTCCGTTCCGCTATAGCTTTCACAACTCTGAATATATGTCCATTCAATGCTTCGTTTGATGATGACTGGATTGATCAGAAGTCTGGAACTGGTTGATGAAGAGATTGTCTTTGAAGTGATCCGACGAGACATAGTCATACGCTTTAATTCCCTAACTTTTACCTGAATCGCCCTTTCGGGTTTTCGATCCACCGGGAAACCCCTTTTTGCCCAAGCCGCCCTTTCGGGTTTTCGACTTGCCGGGTGTACATATTTTTTTTCGTTTTTATCCCTAATTTTTGCCCGAACCGCCCTTTCGGGTTTTCGGTTCACCGGGATGCCCATTTTTGCCCAAGCCGCCCTTTCGGGTTTTCGACTTGTCGGGTTATTTTATGCGTAGTATCTTTTGACTATGTCTGCGTTCGCAGGGTGCGGCAAATCGTCGCCGTCCATGGTGGTCAGAATCATTGCACCACCAGAAAATATGCTCTTGATCACAAATGGTCCTTCATATGTAGGAGTCCATTTGCCCCTGGGATCACTTTGCGGCAAGATAATCCGCTTGATTACGAGATCTCCGACTTGATATACTTGACGTCTGACTTTCTTATTGAAGGCCTTGATCATCCGCTTTTGATACGTCTGACCATGGCATATAGAAGCAAGTCGCTTCTCGTCGATCAGATTGAGTTGATCAAGCCGGGTCTGCATCCAATCATCTTCATTCAAACCTGCATCCTTCATAATCCTTAGAGAAGGGATCTGGACTTCCATAGGCAAAACAGCTTCCATGCCATAAACCAAAGAAAATGGGGTTGCCCCAGTTGAAGTACGTATCGTCGTACGGTATCCATGCAGAGCAAACGGTAACATCTCATGCCAGTCTTTGTAAGTGACTGCCATTTTCTGAATGATCTTCTTAATGTTTTTGTTCGCAGCTTCAACATCACCGTTCATCTTCGGCCGATAGGGAGATGAATTGTGATGATAAATCTTGAACTGTTCGCATAATGCAGTGATCATTGTGTTATTCAGATTTGTACCGTTGTCCGTGATGATCCTGTCTGGAACACCATACCGACATATGAGATTTTGCTTGATAAAGCGGGAAACCACATTTTTGGTGACAGAGGCGAAGGAAGCTGCTTCGACCCATTTAGTGAAGTAGTCAATGGCAACCAGGATGAAGCGATGTCCGTTGGAAGCCGTGGGCTTGATCTCTCCAATCATATCAATGCCCCACATTGCAAAGGGCCACGGAGCAGTCAGGACATTGAGAGGAACCGGAGGGATATGAACTTTGTCAGCATAGACTTGACACTTGTGGCAAGTGCGGGAATGTTGATGGCAGTCAGCCTCCATGGTAGACCAATAATAGCCTGCCCTTAGGATCTTCTTAGCCATTGTATGCCCGCTCAAGTGAGTGCCAAATGTGCCGCTGTGTATATCAGTCATGATCAACTCTGCTTCAGCTTTATCTACACATCGGAGTAATACACAATCATGGCTTCGTTTGTAAAGGATGCCATTGCTCAGGAAGAACTTAGCAGCGAATTTCCTTAAGAACTTCTTGTCATTTACGGAAGCTCCTTCAGGATAATCTCTGGTCTCGAGATACCTTTTGATTTCATGGAACCAAGGTTGTTCCACTACTTCTTCGGTATTAATCTCGTGGCAATGTGTCGGTTCATCCATTCGCTTGATGGTGATTTGGGGAGCCTCGTTATCCCAGTTGAGTTTAAACATGGAGGACATTGTGGCTAGAGCATCGGCTAACTGATTCTCTTCTCGCGGGAAATGCTCGAAGGTAATTTGCTCGAAATGAGGCAACAATGTCAGGACATGTTCTTTGTATGGGATAAGATTAGGATGCTTGGTATCCCAGTCTCCTTTGATTTGGCTGATGACCAAAGCCGAGTCCCCAAATACGACCAAAGATTTGATCCCCAAGTCTATAGCAGCTTCGAGACCAAAGATGCAAGCTTCATACTCAGCCATGTTGTTTGTGCAGCTGAAGCAAAGTCGGGCCGTGAAAGGAGTGTGACAACCTTCCGGAGAAATGAGTACTGCGCCAATACCGTTTCCAAGTGCATTGGAAGCACCATCAAAGTATAAGGTCCATCGGGATCCCTTTTCGGGTCCGTCATACAGTCCGTCACTTTCAACGTTGTCCAAATTCATGATGTCCTCGTCTGGGAAGTCAAATCTCATGGGTTGATAGTCTTCGATAGCCTGATGAGCCAGATGGTCAGCTAGTACACTCCCTTTTATAGCTTTTTGGGTGGTGTACTGGATGTCATACTCGGTTAAGATCATTTGCCATCTAGCTATCCTTCCAGATAAAGCGGGCTTCTCGAAGATATACTTGATAGGATCCATCTTGGAAATCAACAAGGTAGTATGAGTCAACATATATTGTCTTAGTCGGCGAGCAGCCCATACCAAAACGCAGCAAGTTTTCTCGAGCAGTGAGTAGCGAGTCTCACAGTCGGTAAACTTTTTGCTAAGGTAATAAATAGCATGCTCTTTTCGACCAGACTCGTCATGCTGGCCCAAAACACACCCCATTGAGTTATCCAAGACGGTCAAATACATGATCAATGGTCTTCCTTCGACGGGTGGCATCAGAATAGGAGGTTCTAGTAAATACTCCTTGATTCTATCAAAAGCAGCTTGACAATCATCGTTCCATTCAACTACCTGATCTTTCTTCAAGAGTTTGAAAATTGGCTCACAGGTAGAAGTCAGATGTGAGATGAATCTGGCAATATAGTTTATGCGCCCCAAGAATCCTCTAACCTCCTTTTCAGTACGGGGAGCAGGCATCTCTTGTATTGCTTTTACTTTTGCCGGATCGACTTCAATGCCTTTGTTGCTTACGATGAATCCCAGGAGTTTACCAGACCTAACTCCAAAAGTGCATTTACTTGGATTCAGCCTGAGCTTGTATTCTTTTAACCTGGCAAACAGCTTCTCCAAATGCTCAAGTTGCTCTTCCTCCGTTTGTGACCGAGCTATCATATCGTCTACGTAGACTTCAATCTCATGATGTACCATGTCATGAAATAAAGCTACCATGGCGCGTTGATAAGTTGCCCCTGCGTTCTTCAACCCAAACGGCATCACCTTGTAACAGAAAGTGCCCCACTGTGTGACAAAAGTTGTTTTCTCCATATCCTCGGGAGCCATTTTGATTTGATTGTAGCCCGAGAATCCGTCCATGAAGGAAAACACCTTATGCTGAGCTGTATTGTCGATCAAGATGTCAATATGAGGTAGCGGGAAATCATCTTTAGGGCTGGCCCTATTCAAATCCCGGTAGTCCACACACATTCTGACTTTTCCATCTTTCTTAGGTACTGGCACAATGTTAGCGACCCATTGAGGATAGGACGTAACAGCCAGAAAGCCGGCGTCGAACTGCTTCATTACTTCTGCCTTGATCTTTTCGGACATGTCAGGCCTCATTCGGCGAACTTTTTATTTGATTGGTGGACAGTCTTCTCTTGTGGGGAGACGGTGAACCACGATGTCTGTGTCTAGACCCGGCATGTCTTCATAGGACCAAGCGAAGATTTCAACATACTCATTCAGCAACTGTACCAAGCGCTCCTTGACTTTTGGTTCCAGGTTGGCACCCACTTGCACCTCCTTCCGATCCTCCTCGGTTCCCAAGTTAACAGCTTCCAATGGCTCTTCATGCGGTAGGATGGCCCTTTCCTCTTGTTGCAAAAGTCTGGCTAGTTCCCCGGGTACTTCACAACCTTCGTCATCTTCATACTCGGCTAGATTGACCAGATCTTCAGAGTTATTGAAAGATACAGCAGAATAGTCACCCATGGAATCCGGAGTGGATGGGTACCTGCATTGGTGAGTGTGGGTGTGTGTAAGGGATAGCCATCCTTAAACAAAAAATGCAAAAGGAAAGAAAATGAACATAAGCAGTTTATCAAATGAAAAACGTCCAATGAATCATTAAACATGGCATATGAATATGAAAAATAGTCAAAACCATTACAAGTGGACCTACATGCCCCGGGCAAGGCAGGAGGTGAAAAGATAGTGTACGGATTGTTTGAAAGTAAAATATTACAGACCAAATAGGAAATGTTTAATCAGATAAATTACTGATGAATAAAAGTGATGGGGACAAAGTCTTTAGCCTCCCAATTGCTCAATCCTCCTCTGACAGTTGGATAAATCCACTCTTCAATGTTGCTTTCCTTGTCTTCATCTTCCAGGGCGTTGATTCTGTAAGGAGAAATTTTGACTGGCGCTCTTTCAATCTTTGACTGGCGCATAGCTTTCTGGCCAGCGGCTGTGAACCCTAATCCAAACTTTTCAGTCTTATGTGGAAAGTCGGGTAACTGCCCCCATGCTGAATTCTTCCCTTCTTTGATTGCGGCTCTTGCATCCTCCAGAGATGCCATCCTGGCCATCTGTCTCGGTGTCTCAGCTGCCAACTTTGCTACTGCTATTTCAGGAAGAACTTCTTCGAAATGTTGAAACGGTGTCTCAATGAACTCTCCTTCAACCTCCACATACCGGAAAGAATTTAAGTGGCTAATCATGTACTCTTCTTTGCCGTGGACAGTGATGATCTTTCCCTTGACAGGATATTTCAGCATCTGATGCAAGGAGGAGGTGACTGCCCCAGCATGGTGTATCCAAGGTCTACCCAGCAGGCAGGAGTATGATGGACGGATGTCCATTACATAGAAAGTGGATTTAAACACCTCAGTACCTATCTTGACGGGAATTTCAACCTCTCCATGGACCATTCTCTTCGACCCATCGAAAGCTCTGACGACAATATCACTCGGCTTCAATTCCAACCCTTTGCAATCTAGCCGGTCCAAGGCCTTCTTAAGCAAAACATTCAGCGACGAACCGGTATCAACCAAAACATGTGCAAGGGTGGTTCCGCGACACTCGATTGAAATATGCAAAGCATCATTGTGGTTTCGGCCTTTAGGGGTTAGGTCGGCATCAGAAAAACCTAGTCCATTGTCCGCAGTCAGGCTAGCCATGCAATGTTGAAATTGATCTGCAGAGGTTTCCTGGGGCACATGAGCTGCCTTTAGAAACTTAATCAAAGCTTGAGCGTGCGCTTCTGAGCAAAGCAATAGTGCCATCATGGAGATCTTGGAGGGGGTTTGCCCCAACTGTTCCACCACATCGTAATCACTTCTCTTGATTATCCTTAAAATCTCGTCCATTTCCTTCTTGGAGGTTTCCGGGATCACCAAGGGTTGAGCCCTCGTCCTGACGGGCTCATCTTGTATTCCCTTTCCTTTATCAGCAATGGTAGGAGAGACAGCACTAGGAACAACAACTTCTTCAATCAAAGGAGTTCTAGCAGAGAGTTTTACTGGTGCAGGGATGACTTCTTTAGCTGATGAGGGTCCAAAGACTACTCTTGGAGGGCCAATCTCTGGAGAAAATATTCTCCCGCTCCTGGTGATTTTGCTGGTGCCCGCAATGTTACTAATGCTGGCTTCTTCATCATCCGAACTTTCTTCAATTACTTCGATTTGCTTGATACCATGGTAGTAGATGTCACCACCATAGTTCCAAGGTATCGACTTCTCAGAAACATAGGGAACAGGCCCTGGCATTGTTATCTTTAAAGGAACATACTTTGCAGCTGGTGTAATCTTAACTGGCTTTTTGACGGCCTTGGAAAGATTGGCGTGAATGGTTATGATTGAGACATTTTCAACATGAACTGGAGCAGCAGAAACTTTTTCGAACAAAATTTGCCGGCTATCCATAAGGCCTTGGATGCCTTTCTTTAATAGCGGACAATCAAACGGCAGAGAGTGGCAACAGTAGCAGTCTTCTTTACATCCCGGGAAGATCCCGGCCCTTAACAAATTCAACTTAATGGTTAGCAGTGGAGTAGTCAGATCACTGACGTCAGCAACATACAAATCCTCTTCAATGGCATTGATATTTCGGCCGTGCTTCGGCATAGGTGCAGATATCACATTAGGTTTCTCTGGAGCGTCAAACTCTACCTCCTTAGCCTCTATCAGGTCTTGGATTTTATGCTTGAGTGCCCAACAATCATTGGTGTCGTGTCCAACACTGTCTGAATGGTAGGCGCATTTAGCATTGGCATGATAATGCGGGGAGGACGTATTCACATTCTTTGGCGCCTCCTTGATGGTGGCAAGATTCAACTTCAATAGATGGGGAAGCACCTGCGCTGGAGTCATATTAATACGGGTGAACTGTCGTTGTGGCCTTTCCACCCGTTGCTGATTTGGTCTGGACTGGTTATAGCGAGGCTGCTCACTCGGAGTGTTTTGAATCATTACGGCCCCCACAGTTGGCTGACGCTCCATCTTCCCTGCTCTTCTCTGAGAATATACCATAGTTGTCTCCTTCTTAAAAGGCTTTTTCTCAACACTTGCAGCAACACCCTTTTGAATCTTTCCTGACTTGATGCCAACTTCTATTCTTTCGCCAGTTAAGATCAAATCGGTAAACCCTGCGGAAGAGTTACCAATTAGATGATTGAAAAATGGCCCAGATAGGATCCCGAGAAACATATCAACGAGCTCACGATCGGTTAAAGGAGGCTGCACCCTGCCAGCCAAATCCCTCCATTTTTGTGCATATTCTTTGAATCCCTCACTTGTTCCTAGTGACATACCCTAAAGTTGGGTACGAGTAGGAGCAAGATCAGAATTATACTGGTATTGTTTGTAGAAAGCGGTGGCCAAATCTTCCCAATTTCTGACACTGGTTCCTTCTAGCTGATAAAACCACTCCAACTGAGCTCCCGATAGGCTGTCTTGAAAGAAATGAATCCAAAGATTTTTATCTTCCGTATAGGGTTGAATTTTTCTCACGTAGGACCTGAGATGCATTTTGGGACAGGACAGCCCATCATACCTCACAAACACTGGCACTTTGAATTTTGGGGGAATCACAATTCCGGAAACCAAGCCCAAGTCTTCAAAATCCAAACCCGGCACTCTTTGCAATTCCATGGCAGCCAATCTGTCTTCTAAACCCTTGTATTTATCATCAGCTGGAGGGTATTGCTGGTCAGAATAATCTTCATCCTCTTCAACCTCTTCCTCCTCCGCATCAGACTCGGAAGGCACCACAACTCGATCTCTTTTACTAGTCCCTTCATCAGAAGTAGGAGGAAATTCAAGCACTCTCCGAGCTTCTCTGTCAAATCTTCTCCCCAAAGTAGCCACCCCGATCCTCTTTTTCTTCTTTATTGGGTCCTTATTCTCCAAATGAGTCTTGATGTCCTCCTGACTCTTAACCAAAGTCATCAGGAGTTGCTGGAACTGTGCATTCTGGGCTTGTAGGTCTCTGACTGTTTGCTCGAGATCCATCCTACTGAAATAAACAGCAGACAGATAAGGAAACCTGGAGTGAGACCTGCTTATGCACATGATGAATGGTATGCTGATGTATGCAATGCATTCAAGGATTTAGGACATTCAAAATTGTTTCAGACAAAGAAGAACGCACGTCATATTAATAAGAAGAAATTTGTTAGTACATAAATGCCCCATGGGCCAAATGTTACAAAATAAACTTCTCAAGGCAGAAAGACATTGCGCATCCTCTTTGGTGCGATGTAGGTGTTGAGGGCCTCTTGCTCGTGGAGTCGGCGGGTAAGCTCTAGAACCTTCTTTTCACTGGCGTAGTAGCTAGCTTCAAAAGTATTCCGTTCCTCCTTGAGTTGAATCCAACTTTTCTGCATTTCCTCCCACGATGTAGGCATGTCTGGATGTAGGATGGTGTAGGGAACCTTTCCTTCATTGACGGGCTCTTTAATCATAGGGAGAACATGAGGATAAGGCATCATTAGACTTTGGGCTCGGGCTCATACCCACTTGAGATAGGGCTCAAGAGGGATGGAGTTCTTGTGTCCCAGAGTCTTGCTATCAACCTTGTTGAGTTTTCCCCAAGCTCTGATGAATCTTTGGCGAAGTCCTTGCGCATCGTTGTCGAAGTCAAAAACTAGGCTAGGAATCAACATGTCATGAGGGCCATCCCTCCGTGCATATCCAAATTGCCTCAAAGCTAGGCAAGGGTTGTAGGTGATACCTCCCCTAATTCCAAGTAAAGGAACATTAGGAAATTCCCCGCAACGATCGACGATGATGACATTTTCTCTGGACCGAGAACACCAATGCACATCAGAATGAGTAAGAGTCATCAACCGTTGGGACCACCTTGTACCCTGGTCATTCTTCAAGACAGATTGTGGAAGGTGCGAAATAAACCACCTTGCAAGGAGAGGAGTACAGCACATGAGAACACCCCTCTTTCTCATTGTTCGTGTGTAAAATGAGTGAAGGATGTCTCCAAGCAATGTTGGTATTGGATTTTTGGACAAGAAGATTTTGACGGCGTTGACATCTACCAATTGGTCAGGATTTGGGAACAAGACCAACCCATAGATAAGGAGTGCCACAATCTCTTCAAAGGCTTGTAGGTCCAATGAGTTCCAACATTCTTGTGCCTTCTCAAACAAGAATTTTGCTAAGAGTCCCTTGACGCCGCTTCTGGTTTCCCAATGCCCCTTGATTTCAGATGGTTGTAGATGTAATGCTCGAGCAACATCTTCCGGCTTTGGTTCCTTTTTCGTACCGTTGAAGGGTAGTTGGTTAAGGATAGGGATTCTTAGGAGTTGAGAAAACTCCTCCAAAGTGGGTACCAATTGGTAATCAGGGAAAGTGAAACAGTGGTGAAGAGGGTCAAAGAACTGGAATAGCACTTTCATCATGTCTTCTTCAATGTTGGTGTTGACTAGGCTGAGCAGTCTACCATGTCTTTCACTAAAGGATGATTTTTCCGGAATTCTTGAGGTGATCTCCTTGAGTTGAGGAGAGATTCTCACAAGGTTGACTTGAATGGTATTTCTGCGAGGGATTTCCATGTCCTACAAAACAAGAACAACGATGAAGATCCAAAACCCTTGAAATGGTTAGTGAATGCATATGATGTTTTATGATGTTTATGATGTATGCACAAAACATATGTACAATCAACTCACACCAAACCCTAATTTCAGGCTTGCATGGGGTTTCATAGGTAAGTACCCTCTTGAGTGTAGTTGACTTAAAAACCTGTCCTATAAATAGTAATCGGGTTCTAAGGAGCTCAATATCACTGGATTGCTTTCAATGTTCATTGTTTTGGTTTAGCCACTTAACTAGCGACCAAAATATTCCAAGAAAACAACCCTCAATGAGTGTAGTATCGAGTATCTACCAACTTCGGACTGCACCAAAGCCGGTCATCTCACTACCCCTAATAAAAGGCCAAGATGGTCAAGTAAGGTTCTAGGTCATTAGTGCTTAGTGACATCACTCAGCGGCCCCGTACTCTCCTTGATTGAACTCAAGGGTTACCGGTACTCACAAATATGTCGCACTAATATAGCTATTGCTTAGACCGTGTCGGTATACCCCGCACAGTTTCCACAACGTATTTCTATCTATGAATGTTTCCCAAAATCTGGGTGGAGGATTGTAAACCCAAACAATAGAGCCAAAGTATAAAGCAAGCAAATCAAACAATTAGTCATGCAAGAGGGTGATTTAAGCCCTAAGGTTACTCCACTTTAAAAAATTGTCCCCAACAGAGTCGCCAGTTCTGTGATACGGTGGGAGAACTGACTAGGGTTTTGCGTTCGTTTTTCGCAAATGTTTCGGTTGAGCAAGAGTCGCCACCGACTTTTTATTTTATCCTAAGGAAAGGTTTAAAAAGCACAGCAAAAACCTTTGAGATTTTTCTTGGGTTCGGGGAGTAGATTATAGAAGGGGAAGGTATTAGCACCCCTTCTATCCATGGTTATCCATGGGCTCTTAGGTACTTGCTTAGATCAACTTGCCTTGGTTTTCAATTGTTTGAAATGGTGCTTTGTGTGTGGTTTTGAAAAGGTTTTGAAAAAGATGCCTTGTATAGGCTACCCTTGTAACAATTCTTTACTCGAATGTTTTACAAAAGGTGTTTGTCTTTTTGAAAAGATGTTTCAAGGTTTTTTTGAAAGTTTGTTTTGAAAGTGTTTGTGAAGTGGGTTTTGAAATAAGGCAAGTGTTTTCTTGGAAAGTTGACAAGTACTTAAGAGTTCATCTACCCTAAAGTTTTCTCAAAGATTTTTGTTATGTTTTAAACCTTTTGACAATTTTGTTCCACCATTGCATTTGGTGGACAATCTTGTTTTAGGAGATGAAAGGGACAGGCGCGGGTCATCGTTTAGACCATAGTTGCAATAGTGTTAAATGTCTTTGGGCAATTTTCTTTAGAAGGGACTTGATCATTCATTTAAGCAACATTTTGAGGGACTATGATCATTTGATTGTTTGTTTTTACCCCAAAGAAATTCAACATACAATATGGCCCAATTTTAAAAGGCAACAAGTGGAATACCCTAGGGGGTGCAAGTGTGAAAGGTGTTGTTCATTTTCATGCTTATTTATCTTGTATTAGGTCAAACTATTTTTGTTCATTTTTGTTCGCATACGAACCCTAATTCTAGCATAGTATGTTTAGAAAGCATTTAAAGTGCGAAATTTAAATTCCTACGCTATTACAACATAATCATATGGGGAGGGGGGTACAATGTTCAAATGGGGAGATATTTAGACAAGAAATTGAATCTAAGCTATTACATCATTTGAATATTTACAATATGGTTAAAAAACATAAATAAAATAGAAATAAACAAATATGCAAGAATGCAAAAAAAAGGAATTTTTATATGTATGAAAAAGAAGTATTATTTATGTAGAATAAAAAGAAAATAAAAAAATATTATTTTTGGGATATTTTCAAATTTAGGGCAAAAACCCTAATTTTTAATCAAAGGGGTATTAATCAATTATTTATTATTTACATACAAAAATAAAATAGTATATTTGTAAAAAGGGCATTTTTTAGTATTAAATATTAAAAAATAAAATATGTACATTTTTTGGTATTTTTATCCTAAGTATGTTAATATAGACCTATATATTTATATTATTTACAAAATATATTAAATATGCCAAAAATAATAATATTTAATTTTATATATATATAAAAAAAGGTATTTTTTGTACAAATGTTTCAAAAGGAAAAATAAAAACACAACAAAAAATCAGAAATATAATATATTCACATTATTAATAATATTTCTAAATAATAATATATATATATATATATATATATATATATATATATATATATATATATATATATATATATATATATATATATATATATATATATATATATATATATATATATATATATATATATATATATATATATATATATATATATATATATATATATATATATATATATATATATATATATATATATATATATATATATATATATATATATATATATATATATATATTTGTATATGAATGTCCATATAATCAAATAAATGCCTAAAAAATAGAAAAATGGTGTAAAAATTTATTTTTTGATTTTTAATATCATAAGCAAAAATAAACAAGTCAAACCAAAAAAGGAAAAAGTCAAAAATCATTAAAAATAACAAAATGGGCTCAGGGGGTGTGAACTTAGAAATGTGGTGTGAACAGAAAATGCACACAAGCCCAGCCTAGATCACTTCTTCTTCAACCTCTGAACAAAAAACGCGCGCCTGCAAGCTTCATTTGAATATCCTGATTCTTTGATTTTTTGAACAAACTTCCAACACAAAAGATGTTAAGCATGAAACCACGATTCCAAATATATAAAGAACATCTCCTAACTCTCAAAAATGAGAGAGAATTTTAACAATCCCAAATCTTAACCTAAGTTTTCTGCCATTTTCAAACCTTAAATTCTCTCAACTCAGGCAAAAGAAATGAAAAGTAAAAGAACGTACATGTTCAGTGGTATGAGTAGGACATTGTTTATTCACAAACTTAAAGCTAATGATGCATAATAAGAGAGATACGAGTTCATCAAGATACCTGTTCAGCTGAAGTTCTATCTTGCAATGTAGGAACTTTCAGTGCAAGGTGATGATTGGAAAAGCTTCCTTGAGGTCCAGGGATGTTATTCCAATGTTTACTTTGTCTTGAAAGCTTCTGAATCGAGCTAGAGAACTTCACCTGCAAGTCAGAAATGTGAAAATGGTGGAAGTGGTTAGAGTGATTACAGGTCGTGCCTTTGCTTTTGGTTAGCTTGCATAGATGGTATGGAAGGTATGTGAACTGATTTGGGCAAGAGAGCTCAAGAGAAATGAGAGATAGCACTCAAACTGCAGGGCCTGCCCTGTTTTTGCAGTTTGAGAGTGATTCTGAGATGGAGAGTGTTTTGAAGGCTAAGGGCTCATGTATTAGCTTGGTTATGTTGTGTGGAAAACGTTTGATAACTTTGTTCTTGTGTATGTAAGCTGAGATGGAAGTTGGTATCAATTATGCAATGTTTCTTCACTCTTAAGCAAACAAAGGCAACTTGTGTTTCTAGGTCAGTAGAGGACCCCTAATCCTGCTGCAAAGCTTCTCTTGATCAGAGTAATTTGTTCATAATCTTGTGCCAATCAGATTTGCAATGTACTTGTTGGATTTGTAATTGGACATAAAGTGAACTTTTGCAAAAATGGATAGTTTACTTTATCTAAAAATGGATTAAACCTCCATACAATGCTTTAGCTCAAAGAACATGGTCTTGGCACAAAGAATATGCATTAAATTTATGAGTGTAATTGAGATAAAAGGCCTGTAATCAAGGGGCATGCTGAGTTTTGAAAATGCATAGTGTTATGAATCATGTTTTGGTCAAGAACAAAAGTGAATTTTTACCATATTGTGAAATTCTATTCTCTCAAGTTATGAGGTTGTTTGAGAAGTTCTTGGACATTTTGGAAAGCTTGGAATGTGTACTACAATCCATCTTTGAAATGCAAATTGAAATTCCAAGTGGAAGTGTATGGAAAATGGCCTTGAAGTGGGGTAGAAAACCTTGTCAAAATAGGTTAAAATTTCACTAAGTTAAAAATGGTTTAGTGCCCTTATTCAAAAATTTGTAACTTGAGATACAAGCTTCAAATGAGAAAACTTTGTGAATCAAAGTTGTAGATTATGCAACAAGCTACAACTTTCATGTTTTGACTTTTGTTTGAATCCAAATGAATCATGGTGAAAAAGTGGGGCAAAGTTGGGAAAAAATTAGGGTTTTCCATAACTTAGAAAAATTCTAAGTTATGAAAAATTCCATTTTAAACCCTAATTTGATTTTGACCAAAAAGTCAAAGTTTGACTTTTCAGTGTACAGTCAAAATTGATCAATTGACTGGGAAATTCAACTGTCAATCTTGTGTACTTGGGATCTTTTGAGCTTGTTGAGAATGTCAAGACAATTCCATGGGGTCCTTGAGTCCATATGTGAGCTTGGTTTGCCATTGGCTAGGTCAAACAGTCAAAAATTGCCTTTGTGCAGTCAAAACCCTAAAAATGACCATTTTGCCCTTTTGGTGATCTGATCAAACTTCTTGGGGAATTGTGATCCAAACTTGATCAAATGGTTCATATGAGTTCATAATGTTGATGTGGGTCAAATTTCATGAGGTTTGACTGTCAATTGGTCACAGTTGACTTTTTCCCCAATACAGTTGATTTCTAGGTCAACTGTCCAATTGACTGGGCAAAACTTGGAATCAAGACTTGAAACTTGATATGGGTAAACTTGGGAGTCCAATATGAAGCATGAAAGTCATCTTGGGCATTTTAGGTCAAAGCATCTTTGTGCAAACACAAACCCTAATTTGAGTCAACAGTGCAAGGAGAGGTCTTGAGCAGATGAAACCCTAACTGGATCTTGAGCTTCAAGGGCTCTGTGGTGAGAAATCAATGAGAAATGGGAGGGCAAATTTTGGGGTACAACAGGTGGGCACCAAATAATTTTGAGCCTTAATTCCTTTTTCTAAAACCGTGAACCAGGTCACGTTACAACCCATAAAAGTCCTAACTGAAGCACAAGTCGATTCGAAAGCGTGCTACAACAGGATAATGTTTAACTGACTCCTAAGAGGTATGTTTGAATATTCGTGTTGGCATCATATGCTTGCATTATCGTTCAAAAAAAAAGAATTTGCAAAAGTTGCTCTCTAGCTAGTGACTCGTTCACAACAGAGTTGTGACGTCGTTTCATTCAAAGTTTTTTCAAACTTCAAGACTTACATATGTGTTGCATTAGAATTATCATTCTCATAATAAACATTCTTCTGCATACAAAACAATTGATCAACATCAAGTAAGTTTACACAATGAATAATCGGTAAAGAGCTCAACCTTTCCAGAGAAGAGAGGCTTGAATACCCTGTTGAAGCAAGATTCAGTTGTCACAAGAGGAATGACTTATCCAGGGGCATGTTAACTAATGATTATGTTAAGCAAAAGCATGTCTTGATACTTTACAATTTGAGTCCCTTTAGGGGTGAAGTTAGCAGAGTCCTCCAATCTGGGGCAATCAAGTCGAGAGTTGATCTCTTCGAGTTCATCCAAATCTGGGGCACTCCCTCAAAGCTATCAATCATAGGCCATCGCGTTGATAAATCTCTTCTCACGTAGATAAATCTTTTCAAGCTCAACCAATCAGAGGCTATCACGTTGATAAATCTCTTTAAGCTCGATCAATCAGAGGCTATCAATAGATAAATATATTCAGAATCCATTCAACCTGGGGCAGTTACGTCGAGATTCGACAAATCTCTCCAAGAAAGCTGTAATCAAGAGCAGTTTATTTCATAACTCAAGACATTGGGGAAGACCACCTCATATCATATCGTGGCACAGCTAATCTGGTCTTCTATTCAGCACAGTTTCTTCCAGAAATCCCACAGACAGGGGTATCTTTCATCCGTACTTGCAAAGTTGCTCAAGCCAATTATGTTGTACAAGAGGACTACAATCAGGTCAAAAGCATTATAATGGTCACCCAAACTTAGCCAACACATGAAGTTGCCTTCATCTACTGCAGACAACTTTAAATCTGATTCCCCAAGTGAATCCAGAAAATTCGGAGTCGTCGTTTGACTCGGCACGCGCAAGTGCATCCCCAGTAGAGTTAATCAAGAACATCCCCAATGGATCTAAACTGGGGCATTCGCAGAGCTAAACCGGGGCATTCGCAGGTGTATATGCCCATCTCTTATCCCCAAGTAATTCAAGAGATAATTCCCCAGTGTGCGTAAACTTGGGGCATATATTCTGAGAGATCCACATGGTGTTTAGTATCCATTCTTCGGCATATTCAGTTTTATCATTCTCTCGACGGTTCAGGATGTATGGAAGTCTGGCCAAATTATCTCTTCCTTAATGGTACGATTCAGAATTCAGTAGCGTATCTGAAGACTTGTTTTGTCGGTGATTCAATCTCCAACAGAGTCAATAATAATCATTGGTGTCAGGAGCTCTCAGTGCAAATTCTTATCAGTATCCCCAACGACCTTTGGTACTACAGGCTTCCAGCGCCGATATATATTGGCATCCCCAGTAATGATCAAAGGTTCCCAACGGGCCTTCTCTTATCCCCATGAAGTCTATTTCTTTGCATTGCATATAGCTATCACTGCATAACATTGCATCTTCAAAAGCGCGTAGCTGATCCATCAGAGTGGATCTTTGCGGCAAAAGAAGTTCAAACATGCATACGAAGCATAAGCCAGATCAGGTACCTTACATGAAAGACCTGAATCATTCAAGGACAACAATACATCCCTACAAGAGGGTATCATTCCCAAAATCCACAGTCGATGACCTTCACCTTTTCAATCCCCAACAAAATCAATATGCCAAGTCTAAACCCAGCACTCGTCAGTGTCGATCTTCAAACACCCATCCGTGTCAATTATCCAAACATTCGTTTGTGTCTTTCTTTCGATACTCATCTGTATCTTCCTTAAATACCCGTCTGTATTAATTCAAATGTTCGTTTGTGTCTTTATTTCGTTACTCGTCTGTATCATCCTTCAATACTCGTCTATATTGATTCTAACACTCGTCTGTGTTTAACCTTTCCTTGATACCCGTCTGTATCTTCTTCCAATACTCGTCCGTATTGATTCAAACACTTGTCCGTGTTTAACCTTCCCTTGATACTCATCTGTATCTTCTTTCAATACTCGTCTGTATTGTTTCGTCCGTATCTTCTTTAAATACTCGTCCGTATTGATCCAAACACTCGTCCGTGTTTAACCTTTCCTTGATATTCGTATGTATCTTCTTTCAATACTCGTTTGTATTGATTCAAACACTCATATGTGTTTAACATTTCTTGATACTCGTCCGTATCTTCTTTCGATACTCGTCCGTATTGATTCAAACACTCGTCCGTGTTATACCTTCCTTGTATTGGCATCATGCTATGTTACAAGCCAGATCCCTTCCTTGTATTGGCATCACGCCACGTTACAAGTCTTCTTTGTCCTTGTGCTTTCATCATGCTACCTTCTAACACTCATCGTGTCAGCTTCTAAACACTCATCATGTCGTAACCCATATTTCCATCATAGAACTTGAGATCGCCCGTAGGCTAGGTTCTTCCTCAGATCGTCGAACCTGAGATCTCCTGTAGGCTAGGTTCTTCCCTAGATCATCGTCGAACCTGAGATCGCCCGAAGGTTAGGTTCTTCCCATAGATCATCGTCGAACCTGAGATCGCCCTTAGGCTAGGTTCTTCCTTAGATCATCTTAGAACCTAAGATCGCCCGTAGGCTAGGTTCTTTCCTTAGATCATCGTTGAACCTGAGATCGCCCGAAGGTTAGGTTCTTCCCATAGATCATCGTCAAACCTGAGATCTCCTGTAGGCTAGGTTCTTCTCATAGATCATCTTCGAACCTGAGATCGCCCGTAGGCTAGGTTCTTCCTCAGATTATCTTAGAACCTGAGATCTCCCGTAGGCTAGGTTCTTCCCTTAGATCATCGTTGAACCTGAGATCGCCCGAAGGTTAGGTTCTTCCCATAGATCATCGTCGAACCTGAGATCGCTCGTAGGCTAGGTTCTTCCTTAGGTCATCTTAGAACCTGAGATCGCCTGTAGGCTAGGTTCTTCCTTAGATCATCTTTGAACCTGAGATCGCCCGTAGGCTAGGTTCTTCCTTAGATCATCTTCGAACCTGAGATCTCCCGTAGGCTAGTTTCTTCCTTAGATCATCTTCGAACTTGAGATCGCCCATAGGCTAGGTTCTTTCTTAAATCATCTTTGAACCTGAGATCGCCCGTAGGCTAGGTTCTTCCTCAGATCACCCTAGAACCTGAGATCGCCCGTAGGCTAGGTTCTTCCTTAGATCATCTTCGAACCTGAGATTGCCTCTTGCTAGGTTCTTTCCATATATCTCGTCTTAGAACCTGAGATCGCCCTTAGGATAGGTTCTCTGTCAAATCACTCTCATGTTTCACCTTAGGATCGTAGGTCGCCCATAGATCTTATCCGCCATCTGTTTGTACCAACCTTTGTCTTGTATTGGCATCACGCCACATTACAAGTCCAACCTCTGTCTCTTCACTAAAAAACAAAAATTATAGTTGATACCACAAGAATAAATAAACACTCACGTTTTCTCCCATAACAAATTTTTGACATTGGTATTTAATCATCTTCTACCTCGAACTTCCGAAAGGCACGCTGTGATACGGTGGGAGAACTGACTTGAGGTTTTGCGTTTGTGTTTGCAAATGTTTCGGTTTAGCAAGAGTCATCACCGATTTTTTATTTTATCCAAAGGAAAGGTCAAAAAGCACAGGAAAGACCTTTGAGATGTTTTCTTGGGTTCGGGGAGTAGATTATGAAAAGGGAATGTGCAAGCACCCTTTTCATCCATGGTTATCCATGGGCTCTTAGTTACTTGTTTAGATCACTTGCTTTTGCTTTTCAATTGTTTGAAATGGTGCTTTGTGTGTGGTTTTTGAAAATGCTTTGAAAAGGAGGCCATCGTTGTGGAAACCTTTGTAATGATTCTTGTTTGAATATATATAAAGGTGTATTGTCTTTTGAAAAGATTTTCAATGTTTGAAAGTTTGATTTGGGAAATGTTTTGAAATTGTGTTGTGAAGTGTGTTTGAAAATAGCAAGGAAGTTTTTGCAAATTTTTTGATCAAGTAACTACGAGTTGTCTACCCTATTTTACTCAAAGATCTTTCCTACACATTTTTAACCCTTTTGACAGTGTTGTTTTACCATTGTATTTGGTAAACAACCTTGTATTAGGATGTTAAACGGGACAGGCGCGGGTCATCGTATAGACCATGATAGCAATTGTGTTAAGTATTTTTAGCAAATTTTCCAAGGGACTAGATCATTTTATGTAGGCAACCAATATAGCGTCATCGAAGGACTATGATCTTTTGTTTTGTTTTTGTTTTGCGAAAATACTCAACATGCATAACATGGCCCATTTTTAAGGCAACAAGTGGATATAACCCTAGGGGTGCAAGTGTGCATTATGTTGTCAATTCACATGCTTTTTATCTTTGTATTAGTCAAGCTATTTGTTTGATTTTGAATTTTTTTTATACAAACCCTAATCTCTAGTCATGGCATAATTGAAAGCGTAAATGCGTAAAATAAATCTACCACTATTAAAACATGATTATGGGGAGGGGGATACAATTTTTGAATGGGGATTATTTGACAAGAAATTAAAACCCTAATTTTACTGTTACATCCAAATTGAATAAATGGCACAAAATAAATAAATGGACAAGTATTTAAATGATCAATTAAATAAATATGCAAAAATAATATGAATATGCAAGATAATGTTTTGTTTATTTTTTATGTATATAAAAAATATTTAGTGTATATACAAAGAAATAAAAGATTATATTTTTATTGAGGGTAAAACCCTAATTTTCTTTTTAAGAAAGTAAATATGTTAACTATATTATTTATGTACAATAAAAATAAAAATATATTCAAGTGTAAAAAATATATATTAAAAAAAGTATTATTTTTTTTAATAAGGGTGGGAATTCTAGTTTTTTGTTTTAAGATAATATATATTATATTAATTATTTTATATACAAGAATAAAATATAAATATACACAAATATTTAGATAAATAATAGTACATGAGAACAAATATTATTTTTATAGGTATAAATGATAAAAAATAAAAATATATAATATTTCTATAATGTTTAAAAGTTTTGATTAAATAAAATAAAAGTGTATTCTACTTAATAATTATTTTCATGTCTAAAAAAATAATAAAATAATAAAAATAAATGTGAAAATTTATGAAAATATTTTTGGGTATTTTTTATGTTTAGAAAATATAAAATAAAAATCAGAAAATGAAAATAAATACAAAAATATAAAAGTGTAAAGAAATTGGGCCAGGGGGTGCATTCAGCAAAAGGGGGGTGTCAATAGTGAGCCAGGACCAAGCCCATCCCAACAGACTTCATCTTCAACCTTTGTCTCAAACAAAACACGCGCCTTGTACAAATCTCCAGATCCTGCATATGTGCTCTAATGCAAAAACACATAACATCAAAGTTGTAGCATTTTTCAAGACAAATTCAACCATATAAGAAAATTGTCCTAACTCTCAAAGACCAGAGAGAATTTCTCTGGCCCTAAATCTTAACCTAGTTTTTTCAGGAAGTTCATAGATCAAATTCTCTTAGTATGCTTAACTAAAATGAAAACTGAGCATATGTACAGCTTCATGGCTATGAATACTACATTTTTCATTCACAAACCTAAGCCTAAATGTTCCTAAATAGAGAGATAGGAAGTTGACAAAAACCTGTTTCAGTTGACTTCGTGTATGGCAATGTGGAGCTTTTCAGTGAGGCCTGAGATGTTTGGGAGCTGCTTGAACTTCCTCTGACCTTCCCCAATACCTAGCTTGCCTCGGATGTGCTTGAACGAGCCTGTAGAACTCAACCTGCACAAGCTGAAATCAAAAATGGCAAACCCTGTAAATGAAGTTACAATCAGTGTTTAAGGGTTGGGATAGCTTGGATAGGTTGTATGGAAGGTGTTTGAACCAGTTTGAGGCAAAATGCACGAGGGATTTGTGATGTGGAAATCAAACTGCAGGGAGTGCCCTGTTTTTCCAAATGAGGATGATTTTGTGCTATGGGAGGTTTGAGGGCTCAAAGGCTCGTGTTTCTGGCTCAAGGGGATGTGAGAAACTTGTCTCAAGTGCTTGCAAAGGTTGGTTTTTTTAGATGTTCAAGTTGTAGTGTATTTGATATCTTTCTTGTATTTTAAGCAAAAATGAGCAATGATGTAATACAAGCCTATACAGGCTATCTATCAGCCTGCCCCTTGTAATCTTGGCCCCTCATATTGGTGGATATGATTTGCTGCACAAGATATTGTTCAAGGCTCAAGAGATGTCGTTTTGACATAAAGCACATTTTGGCAAAAATGGTAATGTACCTTTTATCATTTATGGATTAATCTTGTGTGCAATGCTCTAATGACCAAAACAAAACCTTAGACCAATGGATTTGCATTTAATTATTCAGTATGGAATGGTTTTGAGACCTGTAATCAAGTACAAAGCAAGCTGATTAGAGTTTGCAACTTGTATCACTATGAACATGCCATGGATAAAAACTGAGTTTTTGCCAACTTCAAGCCTTCGATTCTCCCTAACCACAAATGAGTTTGGAGAGTTCTTGGACATTTTGGAAAGCTTGCAACATGATCTACAATCCATATTTGAAATGAAATTTGAGATTCTAATAGTAACTATGTGAAAAATGGTCATGAAGATGGGTCAAAATCCTGCCTAAACTAGGGCAAAATTTCACTAAATTAAAAGTTTCATGGACCCTTGTTCCAAAAATCATAACTTGAGATCCAAGTTTCCTTTGGGAAAACTTTGTGATTAAAATTTGTAGAATTTTTGGAGTACTACAACTTTCATATTGGAAGTTTTGTTTGAATCCAATTTCATCATGGTGAAAATGTTGGGCAAAGTTAGGAAAAATTAAGAAAATTTCATAACTTAGAAAAATTCTAAGTTATGAAATTTTTCAATCTTAAACCCTAATTTGCAAAATTGGGTTTCTTGATGAACAAGTTTCATATTTTGACACATCTTGATGAAAAATGACCCTTGGCACTTGATTTTGACCAAAAAGTCAAAGTTTGACTTTTCAGTGTACAGTCAAATTTTGATCAGTTGACTGAAAAATTCATTTGTCAATCCAATGCAATTGAGATCTTTTGAACCTTGTGAATAGGTCAAGATGATGCCATTGAGTCCTTGAGTCCATGCTTGGACACAATTTGCCATTGGCTAGGTGAAAAGTCAGAAATTGCCCTTCTGCAGTCAAAACCCTAAAAATGACCATTTTGCCCTTTTAGTGATCTGATCAAATTTATTGAGGGGTTGTGGCCCAAACTTGATAAAAAGGTTCATATAAGCTTATAATGTTGATATGGATCAAAGTTTATAAGGTTTGACTGTGAATTGGTCACAGTTGACTTTTCCCCAATACAACTGATTTTTAGGTCAATTGTCCAATTGACTGGGCAAAAATTTGATTCAAGGCTTAAAACTTGGTATGAGCAATATTATAAGTCCAACATGAAGCATGAAAGTCACATTGAGCATTAGAAGTCCAAAAATCCTTGTGCAAACTCAAACCCTAATTTAGGTCATCAGTGCAAGGAGATGTCTTGAGCAGAGCAAAACCCTAATCTTGTCTGGAGTTCAAGGAGCCTTGTGATGAGAAATCTTGATAAAATGAGAGGGAAAATTTTAGGGTACAACAGCTGCCCCTATTCAATCTTCTTGAACCTGAAGAGTTAGATTGGCGAGTTTTCCTTTCACGACTCAAAGGTAAAAGAGGATTGGACACTAGAGTGCCCGTAAATTTGCACTCGTTAAAATGTAGCTGAGGGAATGGGCTTAAAGATGCCATTTGGAGATGGTAGAATCTTGTTGGAGATGGGCTTAAAGATGCCATCCAAGACTTGTTTGTTGAAAATTAGGAGAATGAACACCAGATTGGTATCCGTATTTGGAACGTATCTGAGTTGTATCGGGAGATTAGATTCGTATGAGCAAAGGAATGGCGTCCATGACTGGAGCGTATCCGAGCTGTAACTGTATTTGATTATTGAATGAATATTAGAATGACTGTCGTGTCTGGAGTGTATCTGTATTGTATCTGAAGTTGAGATCTGTATGAGTAGCAGGATGACTTCCGTATCTGGAGTGTATCCGTACTGTAATTGGGATCTGGACAAGTGACATAATGACTTCCGTGTCTGGAGTGTATCTGAACTTGAAGTTGATAGTTGAATCTGCATGAGAAAATAGAATGGCTTCCGTGTCTGGAGCGTATCTAGTCTGTATCTGATTGCTGAAGTCTGAATGAGTAGTAGAATGACCGCACTGTCTGGGGTGTATCCATATTGTATCTGAAATAAGAGACCTGAATGAGTAGCAGAATGACTTCCATGTCTTGGAGTGTATCCGTACTGTATCTGAGATCTTTGAACATTTGTTAAAGGTAGCTTTTAATCTTATCCTGAAAAGGGTAAAATGTTAGCTAAAACACAAAGTTATGTTGCATGATATGTATGATGCAATAAAGTGTGCTTCATCAATGTTTATGATATATGAATGTAATGGATGCGCATGTAAGCCAATTAGTTGTTTTGCTGAGTGTGATATATCCTCGATAGCTGGGGATAATGAAATCTTTGACTGTTGCTGGGGAAAATAGATCCTTGACCGCTATTGGAAATTCAAAATCTTTGATTACTGAGAATGAGAAATACTTGGACCACTGTTGGGGATTAACAAGAACTTAACAACTTCTGTGGGGATAGAAAAGCCTTCACGACTTTCCTGGGAAATAAAGGAAACTCTGACGATCTCTACTGGGGAATTGAAACCTTGGAGGCTTCACTGGAGAAATAAGACCAAGAATCTTCGACCTGCTGGGAAATAAATTTGTGGGGAGAATGCTTATTCTACTGAAGAGTTCTCAAGGGCTTGGGTTGTATGCTGATCTACTGGGGAATTATCCGAAGTCATTGTTTGGTTTCTAAGATAACTTGCAGGGGAATCTTCTGGTTTTAAGACAAATCCATGGGGAATTTGGAGGGAGTTGGATGGTACTTCACTGGGGTTTAAAGGTTGAAGCTTTGGACTCCGTTGGGGAAGAAAGTTTTATCTTCGCTGAAGGTTCGCAGTTCAAAGTTTTCTGGCTCCGCTGGGGGTTGGGAGTTTTGGAAACATAGTTCTGATGAGGATTTTGAAACTTAACTTCGCTGGGGATATGTATTTCAAAACTTCAACTTTGTTGAGGATCTGGGTGATGTACCGTAGGGGATTTCCTTTGGAATAGCCTAAAGACATTCTCCTATACCTTCCACCTATCAGTAATTATCCTTTCTCATTTCGTTTTATTTGTAAGCAGTGATTATATTCAAATGCATATGCTCATTTAATAAATCATTGGACATTTTCAAATAAAACAACAAGTGTAAAAAGAAAGAAAAGGCAAACAAATTTCTGTACTTTGAAGTATCTTTATATTAACTTTGTGTAAGTATTTTGTACAAAGGAGACATACATCCTAGTAAGAGAATGATGTTGTAAAAATGAGAAAAAATTTATACAAATAAAGATGGTTATGTGTAACAATTCCATGGGGTTCCCATTCTGCTATAGCCTTCGTAACTCTGAGTATCTTGTCCATTCATTGCCTTGTTTGACGATGATTAGGTTGATCAGAAGCCCGAAGCTTGTCTTGTGAAGAGATTGTCCTTAAAGTGATCCGACGAGACATAGTCATACGCTTTAATTCCCTAACTTTTGCCTGGACCGCCCTTTCGGGTTTTTGATCCACCGAGAAACCCTTTTTTGCCCAAGTCGCCCTTTCTGGTTTTCAACTTGCCGGGTGTACAAATTTTTTTATTTATCCCTAATTTTTGCCTGAATCGCCCTTTCGGGTTTTTGATTCACCGGGATGCCCATTTTTGCCCAAGTCACCCTTTCGGGTTTTCAACTTGTCGGGTAGTTTATGCGTAATATCTTTTGACTATGTTTGCGTTTGCAAGGTGCAGCGGGTCATCACCGTCCATGGTGGTCAGGATCATTGCCCCACCAGAAAAGATGTTTTTGATCACAAATGGTCCTTCGTAAGTAGGAGTCCATTTTCCCCTGGGATCACTTTGCGGCAAGATGATCCGCTTGATTACAAGATCCCCGACTTGGTATACCTGTCTCTTGACTTTCTTGTTGAAGGCCTTGATCATATGTTTCTGATACGCCTGACCATGACAAACAGCAGTAAGTCGTTTTTCGTCAATAGAGTTAAGTTGATCAAGTCGGGTCTGAATCCAATCGTCTTCATTCAAACCAGCATCCTTCATGATTCTTAAAGAAGGAATCTGAACTTCCATAGGTAATACAGCTTCCATGCCATATACCATAGAAAAGGGGGTTGCCCCAGTTGAAGTGCGTGTCGTGGTATGATACCCGTGTAGAGCAAACGGTAACATCTCATGCCAGTCCTTGTAGGTGACTGTCATTTTTTGAATGATCTTCTTGATATTTTTGTTCGCAGCTTCGACAACACCGTTCATCTTAGTCCGATAGGGAGATGAATTGTGATGTTGAATCTTGAATTGCTCGCACAGAGCGGTGATCATAGTATTGTTCAAATTTGTATCGTTGTCAGTGATGATCTTGTCGGGGACACCATACCGGCATATGAGGTTCTGGTTGATGAAACGGGCAACCACATTCTTCGTAACGGAGGCGAATGAAGCTGCTTCGACCCACTTGGTAAAGTAATTAATGGCCACCAGGATGAAACGGTGTCCATTGGATGTTGTAGGCTTGATCTCTCCAATCATGTCGATTCCCCACATCGTGAATGGCCATGGAGCTGTTAAGACATTGAGAGGAACTGAAGGAGTATGTACCTTGTCAGCATAGATTTGGCATTTGTGACAAGTACGGGAATATTGATGACAATCAGCTTCCATGGTAGACCAATAATAGCCTGCCCGTAGAATCTTCTTAGCTATTGTAAGTCCACTTGAGTGGGTGCCAAAGGTGCCATTATGTAAGCCAGCCATGATCTGCTCAGCTTCAACCTTGTCCACACAACGGAGTAGGACACAATCAAGATTGCGCTTGTATAGGATACCATTGCTTAGAAAGAACTTGGCAGCGAACCTCCTTAAGAACTTTATGTCGTTTACTGAAGCTCCTTCAGGGTATTCATGTACTTCGAGATACCTTTTGACGTCATGAAACCAAGGTCGGTCCACCACTTCTTCGGTATTAATCTCGTGACAATGTGCAGTTTCGTCCATTCGCTCAATGGTGATTTGAGGAGCCTCATTATCCCAATTAAGTTTAAACATGGAAGACATTGTAGCTAGAGCATCTGCTAGCTGATTTTCTTCTCGCGGGAAGTGCTCGAAGGTAATATGCTCGAAATGAGGCAACAATGTCAGGACATGTTCTTTGTATGAGATGAGGTTAGGATGTTTAGTGTCTCACTCTCCTTTGATTTGACTGATAACCAAAGTGGAGTCTCCAAACACAACCAAAGATTTGATTCCTAAGTCAATCGCAGCCTTGAGACTAAAGATACAAGCTTCATACTCGGCCATATTGTTGGTGCAGCTGAAGCAGAGTCTAGTGATGAAAGGTATATGGAAACCTTCTGGAGAGAAAAGTACCACGCTGATACCGTTTCCAAGTGCATTTGAAGCACCATCAAAGTACAGGGTCCATCGGGATCCTTGTTCAGGTCCGTCATACGGTCTGTTACCTTTAATGTTGTCCAATGTCATAATATCCTTGTCAGGGAAGTCGAACCTCATAGATTGGTAATCTTCGACGGCTTTATGAGCTAGATGGTCAGCTAGACACTCCCCTTTATAGCTTTTTAGGTTATGTACTGGATATCATACTCAGTCAGGATCATCTGCCATCTAGCGATTCTTCCGGATAAAGCAGGCTTCTCGAAGATGTACTTGATCGGATCCATTTTGGAAATCAACAGAGTGGTATGTGTCAACATATACTGCCTTAGCCGGCGAGCAGCCCATACCAAAGCGCAGCAAGTTTTCTCGAGCAGTGAGTAGCGAGCCTCATAGTCGGTAAACTTTTTGCTAAGGTAATAAATGGCATGCTCTTTTCGGCCAGACTCGTCATGTTGGCCCAGTACGTACCCTATTGAATTATCCAAAACAATCAGATACATGATTAACAGCTTTCCTTCGATGGGTGGCATCAAGATAGGAGGTTCCAGCAAATACTCCTTGATTTTATCGAAAGCGACTTGACAGTCATCGTTCCATTCAACCACCTGATCTTTCTTCAACAGCTTGAAGATTGGCTCACAGGTAGATGTTAGGTGAGAGATGAACCTTGCGATGTAGTTTAGGCGTCCCAAGAAACCTCTGACCTCCTTCTCAGTGTGAGGGGCAGGCATTTCTTGTATAGCTTTGACTTTGGCAGGATCAACCTTGATGCCTTTGTTACTGACGATAAATCCCAAAAGTTTACCGGACCTGACTCCGAAAGTGCACTTGCTAGGGTTCAGTCTGAGCTTGTATTTTTTTAACCTGACAAACAGCTTTTGCAGATGGTCGAGGTGCTCTTCTTCTGTTTGTGAACGGGCTATCATGTCGTCCACATAGACTTTGATCTCATGATGTATCATGTCATGATACAAAGCTACCATGGCTCGCTGATAGGTTGCCCCGACATTCTTCAGTCTGAATGGCATCACTTTATAGCAGAAGGTACCCCACTGCATAACAAAAGTAGTCTTTTCCATGTCTTCGGGGGGCATTTTGATCTGGTTGTACCCTGAAAATCCACCCATGAAAGAGAATACCTTGTGTTGAGATGTGTTGTCGACCAAGATGTCAATGTGTGGTAGTGGAAAGTCATCTTTAGGGCTAGCCCTGTTCAGGTCTCTGTAATCCACACACATTCTGACTTTGCCGTCCTTCTTAGGCACGGGCACAATGTTAGCAACCCATTATGGATAGGAAGTAACAGCAAGAAAGCCAGCATTGAACTGCTTCATCACTTCAGCTTCGATCTTTTCGGACATGTCGGGTCTCATTCGGAGGACTTTCTGTTTGATTGGTGGACAGTCTTCTCTTGTAGAGAGACGGTGAACCACAATATCTGTATCCAGTCCCGGCATGTCTTCATAGGACCAGGCGAAGATCTCAACATATTCATTCAACAGCTGAACTAAGCGCTCCTTGACACTTGGCTCCAGGTTGGAACCCACTTTAACCTCTTTTCTATCTTCCTCTGTTCCCAGATTGATAGTCTCTAACAACTCTTCATGGAGCAGAATATCCCTTTCTTCTTGTTGCAAAATTCTAGCCAACTCTCCAGGCACTTCACAGTCTTCATCACCTTCGTATTCGGCATGATTGCCAGATCTTCAGAGTCACTGAAGGCCATAGCAGAATTGTTACCCATGGAATTTGGAGTGAATGGGTACCTGCATTTTGTGAGTGTGGGTGCGTGTAAGGGATAGCCACCTTTAAACAAAATGAAATGTAAAAAGAAAGAAAATGAACACAAAAGTTTATAGATAAAAACGTCCATGATTCATTTAAAAATGGCATATGAAAATAAAGAATCAAAGCCCTTACAAATGGACCTATATGCCCCGGGTAAGGCATAAGGCAAAAAGAGTGTACGAATTGTTTAATAATCATTACAGACCAAACAGGAAATGTTCAAAAGATAAATTACTGATTGATGAAAGTAATGGGAATGGAGTCTTTCGCCTCCCAGTTGTTCAGCCCTCCTTCAATAGTTGGAAAGATCCATTCTTCAAATTTGCTTTCTTCTTCATCATCTTCTAAAGCATGAACTCCATGATGAGTGATTTTCAGTGGCGGTCCTCCAGCCCGGGAACGACACACAGCTTTCTGACTAGCAGCAGTGAAACCCAAACCGAACTTATCTGTCTTGTAAGGAAAATATGGCAGTTGACCCCATATTGTGCTTCCTCCTTCCCTGACTACAGCCTCTGCATCTTTAAGGGATGACATCTGGGACACAGGTTTGGTAATGATGGGCACATCAGTCATTGTCTTGGCTACCGCAACCTCAGGAGAAACCTCTTCAAAGTGTTGGAAAGGTGTTTCTATGAATTCACCATCTAACTCCATGTAGCGGAAAGAGTTAAGGTGGCTTATCATATACTCCTCCTCACCATGAACCGTTATGATCTTACCCTGGACTGGGTATTTGAGCATCTGGTGTAGAGAAGAAGTGACTGCCCCAGCGTTGTGGATCCATGGCCTTCCCAATAAACATGAATATGAAGGACGGATGTCCATCACATAAAATGTAGAATTGAAAATTTCCGTACCCACCTTAATTGGGATGTCCACTTCTCCGTGAACCATCCGCTTAGAACCGTCGAAGGCTCTAACAATGATATTACTGGGATTTAAGGTCAAACCTTCACAGTCTAGCCTGTCCAATGCTTTCTTTGGTAGGACATTTAAAGATGAACCGGTATCAACCAGAACATGAGTAAGTGTGGTCCCTCTACACTCTACTGAAACATGCAACGCATCATTATGCTTTCTTCCCTTAGATGTTAGATCAGCATCAGAAAAGCCAAGACCATTGTCGGCTGTAAGGCTAGCCACACACTCTTGAAACTGATCCGTAGAAGTTTCTTGAGGCACGTGCATCGTCTTCAGGAATTTGATCAAGGCTTTGGCATGAGCCTCGGAGCAGAGCAATAGAGCCAGCATAGAGATTTTTGAAGGGGTTTGCCCCAGCTGCTCTACGACATTATAGTCGCTCTTCTTAATTATCTTTAAAATCTCCTCCATTTCCTTTTGGGTGGTCTCGGGGATAACCAAAGTCTGAGCCCTCGTCCTGACGGGCTCTTCTTGGATCCCCTTACCTTTATCAGCAGTAACAGTAGAGGGTACAACTTCAGGAGTAACAATTTCTTCAATCACTGCCCTTTGCACAGATATCTTGACAGGCACAGGAGCACTTGAGGGTCCGAAGATTGCCCTTGGAGGAGCAATCTCCGGAGAGAATATTCTTCTGCTACGAGTGATCTTACTTGTCCCTGCAACATTTCATATATCAGGAGTTTCTTCATCGGAGCTTTCTTCAACTTATTCGATCTGATTAACACCGTGGTAGAAGATCTCTCCTCCATAATTCCACGGTATCGTCTTGTTGGACTTATATGGGATAGGCCCCGGCATAGTAATCTTCAGCGGTACAAACTTTGGATCGGGTGTAATCTTAACAGGCCTTTTGCAGGTCTTGGAAATATTGTCGGAAATGGTGATTATAGCAACATCATTGATCGGAGTAACAGGGGTAACAGGAGTAACAGGAGTAACAGGATTTTTCTTGAAGAGGATTTCTTGAGTATCCATGAGGCGTTGAATGCCTGACTTCAACAGCGGAAAGTCGGATTGCAAGGTTGAACAAAAATAACAATCTTTTTCACAGCCCGAGAAAATCCCGGCTTTCAACATATTCATCTTGATCATTGGCAACAGAGTGATTAAGTCATCAACAGCAGTAACATGAAGATCTTCTACAATAGCATGGACATTATGACCATGTTTTGGCATAGTAGCGGATATCACATTAGGTTTTTCAGGGGCATGAAACTCCACCTCCTTGGCATCTATTAAATCTTGGATCTTATTTTTAAGGGCCCAACAGTTGTTGGTGTCGTGCCCCACACTGTCCGAATGATATGCACATTTTGCATTTGAATGATAATAGGGAGAAGAGGTATTTGGGTTTTTCGGCGCTTCTTTCAAGTTGGTAAGGTTTAACTTTAATAGATGAGGGAGGACCTGAGCCGGTGTCATATTGATCCGAGTGAATTGCCATTGTCGCCTTTCCACCCTATTTTGGTTAGCTCTGGGTTGACTGCTTTGAGGTTGATCGGCTGAAGAGTTCTTGATCATCACAGCCCCCACCACTGGTCGGTGCTCCATTCTTCCTTGATTTTTCTGGGTGTAAACAGCAGAAGCTTCTTTCTTGGCTGGGAAGGTCTTCTTGACAGCAGTGGAAGCAGATGCATCTTTCTGTATTTTACCGCTCTTAATGCCAGCTTCGACCCTTTCACTTGTCAGAATTAATTCGGTGAACCCTGCAAATGAGCTCCCGATCAAGTGATTGAAGAATGGACCTGATAGGGTCCCCAAAAACATATCCACCAGCTCTCTATCCGACAATGGTGGCTGCACCCTTCCAGCCAAATCCCGCCACCTCTGAGCATACTCCTTAAAGCCTTCATTAGAGACCATACCCATACTTTGTAGTTGAGTACGAGTAGGCGCTAAATCTGCGTTATATTGGTATTGTCGGTAGAAAGCAGCAGCCAAATCCTCCCAGTTATGTACATCAGATCTCTCAAGTTGATAGAACCAGTCCAATTGCGTACCCTACAAACTATCTTGAAAAAAGTGGATCCACAGATCCTTATCAGAAGAGTGAGGTTGGATCTTTCTGACGTAGGACCGCAGATACATCTTCGGACAGGACAAACCGTCGTATTTATAAAATGTAGGCACTTTGAACTTGGGGGGAATGACGATCCCAGCAACCAACCCTAGTTCTTCGAAATCCAATCCAGGTACACTTTGTACCTCCATGGCTGCCAACCAGTCTTCCAGATTCTTATACTTATCGTCCGCAGGAGGATACTGCTGCTCAGAGTAATCTTCCTCCTCTTCTTCTTCTTCCTCTTCATCTTCAGACTTGGAGGGCATTGCAACTCCTTTACCTTTACCAACCCCTTCATCAGATGTGAAAGGGAAGTCCAGGACCCTTCTAGCTTGGTTCTCAAATCTTCTGCCTATAGTGGCCACACCAGCCCTTTTCTTTTTCTTCTTTTCCTTTTCTTTTTCTTTCTCTAACAGTGCTTTAAGGTCCTCCTGGCCCTTTGCCAAGGTCATGAGGAATTGTTGGAATTGCAAATTCTGTGCTTGCAGATCTTTGACCGTCTGCTCTATATCCATCTTGCTGAAATAAACAGCAGAAAGATAAGGAAACCTGGTGTGAAGACATGTTTATGCATATGATGAATGATGTGTATTCATGTAATGCATTCAAGGATTCAGAAATTCAAATTTGTTGTAAACAAAGAAGAACGCACGTCATATTAATAAGAAGATATTTGTTAGTACATAAATGCCCCATGGGCGAAATATTACAAAATTCTTAATGTAAAAAGACGTTGCGCATCCTCTTTGGTGCGATGTAAGTGTTGAGATTCTGCTCTTCATGGAGTCGACGAGTAAGTTCCAAAACCTTCTTCTCACTGGCATAGAAGTTGGCTTCAAAAGTGTTTCGTTCTTCCTTGAGCTGTATCCAACTCTTTTGCAAATCTTCCAATGATGTTGGCATGTCTGAATGTAGGAGAGTGTATGGAACCTCTCCTTCCATAACAGGCTCTTTGATCACGGGGAGAATGTGGGGGTAAGGCATCATAAGACTCTGGGCGCGGGTTCGTACCCACTTGAGATAAGGCTTAAGAGGGATGGAATTCTTGTGTCCTAGTGTCTTACTGTCCACTTTGTTGGGCATCCTCCAAGCTCGGATAAACCTTTGTCGAAGTCCTTGAGCATCGTTGTCGAAGTCAAAAACCAAATCTGGAATCAGCATGTCATAAGGGTCATCCCTTCGAGCATATCCAAACTGTCTCAAAGCCAAATAGGGGTTGTAGGTAATGCCTCCCCTAATTCCAAGTAGTGGGACATTAGGGAATTCCCCACAGCGATCAATGATGATGACATTTTCTCTGGACCGAGAACACCAATGAACATCAGAATGTGTAAGAGTCATCAATCGTTGTGACCACCTCAAGCCTTGTTCATTTTTCAAGACTGACTGGGGAAGGTGAGAAATAAACCACCTTTCTAGAAGAGGAGTACAGCACATGAGAACACCTCTTTTCCTCATTGTTCGTGTGTGAAATGAGTGTAAGATGTCCCCAAGCAATATAGGCATAGGATTCCGAGATATGAAAATCTTGACAGCATTCACATCTATAAGTTGATCAAGATTTGGGAACAAGACTAACCCATAGATGAGAAGTGCTACAATCTCCTCAAAAGCTTGCAGATCTAGAGAATTCCAGCAGTCTTGTGCCTTCTCAAATAGAAACTTTTCCAAGAAACCCTTGACACCACTTCTAGTTTCCCAATGTCCTTTGATATAAGATGGTTGCAAGTGTAAGGCTTGAGCAACATCTTCAGGCTTTGGCTCTCTTTTTGTACCGTTGTAGGGTAGTTGATGGAGAACAGGAATCCTCAGGAGTTGAGAAAATTCCTCCAAAGTAGGTACTAGTTGGTAATCAGGAAATGTAAAGCAACGGTGTAGGGGGTCAAAGAACTGGAAGAGGACTTTCACCATGTCTTCTTCAATGTTGGAGTTGACCAAGTTGAGAAGTATACCATGTCTTTCACTGAAGGGAGAATTCTCTGAAATTTTGGAAGTAAGCTCCTTGAGTATAGGAGGGATTCTCACAAGGTTGACTTGGATTGTTTTCCTGCGAAGAGATTCCATGACCTACAAAACAAGAACAAAGATGAAGATCCAAACCCTTGAAATGGTTAGCGGATGCATATGATGCTTTATGATGTTCATGATGTATGCACAAGTATATGTACAAGCAAGTCACACAAGATCCCAGTTTCAGGCTTGCATGGGGTTTCATAGGTAAGTACCCTCTTGAAGTTAGTTGGCTCAACCTGTCCTATAAATAGTAATCGGGTTCTAAGGAGCTCAATATCACTGGATTATTTTATGTGTTCATTGTTTCAATTTAGCCACTTTATTGGCGACCGAAATATTCCAAGAAAATAACCCTCAATGAGTGTAGTATCGAGTATCTACCAACTTCGGACTGCACCAAATCCGGTCAACTCACTACCCCTAAAAATGCCAAGATGGTAAAGTAAAGGTTTTAAGAGTTCATTAGTGCTTCATGACATCACTCAGCGGCCCCGTATTCTCTTTGATTGACTCAAAGGCTACCGGTACCCACAAATATGTCGCACTAATATAGCTATTGCTTCAACCATGTCGATATACCCCGCACAGTTTCCACCCCATGCATATTCATGCATTCATAACATGTACCCAAAGATTGGGGATTCTTATTCAGAACTGGGGCTTTCTTCAGAGGTTCAGACATAATTTCTTACTGTTACATGCTCAGGGGTCAGTTATGGGATAATTCTGTGTGATATACATGTAAGCTTTGGCCCGTGGTCAGAAATTCTTCGAGAATGAGTATAATTGATTAAAGACTCGGATAATCCAGGTCATGGAAGCTCTGATGATGATGTCAACAATCTTGCACCTACTACCGCAACAGAGGTTCTATCTTCTCCTCATCTTTTGGAGAATGCTTTCAACCATGGAGTGCTACACAATATTGAGTCCTTGGAACATCTTATCAGCGGATGGTTCCTATTTACTATGAGATCTTATATCAGTGCTTTGTTCTTGTTGATCAACGTCAGATATGGTTGCTACATCGGGGCATCAGACTTTTTAATCAGGGGCATTCTCCATAACTTTGGGTTCCCTGATCTATTCAACAGCAGCCAGTCTTTGTTCCCCTAGTGAATTCATGGAAAAAAGCTTTTAAGAAAAGACAGAAGAAGCCTGATGAGCATGATGATGCGACCCCAGCGCATTACATCTAGTTATTTCCTCTCCTGGTGGGAGTTTGACAAAGCTCGGATCTTTGGCGTCCTCTTCCTATAAATGTCCCTTCTGTTTGCGATACACATGCTAGACGTATCTCCTATTCTGAGGCACCCAGTTTTGATATTGAAAACTATAAAGGGGTTGAAGTATAAAGCCCATCACTTGTCTGGCGTCTCTTCCAAAAGTCCAATTCCTATTTGGCCGATTTCCAGGATCTTTCTCATGAGTTGGATGTCTCTGTTGTTCTGATAAAAGATGAATTGTATTATTTCTTTGAGACATGAGATGCTTGGTGATTCAATTTATACCAATTCTCTAGATAAAGCATTCATTTTCTCTCCTGAAAGAATCTTCTATGCATATTATACTGGGTCACCTGGCCATTTGATTGAAGGTACGTCATCCAGAGACAAGGTCCAAGACGAGATCAATCCAGAAACTGTGGTGTCCAAATCATATTAGAAGGGGAACTCTCTCACCCACTCAAGCATCAAGACTGCAGAAAGTCGGTAGAATCAAGAAATAAATACGGAGTCAAGTCTCCTCAACGATGGCAACCATTAGTTCTTTAGTGCATATTCATTTACATTCTTGCTTGTTTGTTTGAACATTACTTGTATGTGGAAACTCGTCTATTTTTGAATGAAAATATTGATGGAATAAATGTGCTCGTATTAAAGTGTTCTTTTGTTTTTAATTCATTTGTTATCACTCTTTAAATGTATTACTTGTATATTGATGCCAAATTTCCTAGTCTTATGCTTAGGTAAAGATTGGAAGGAGGATGACGATAATCTGAAAACGCAAAAATGTCTGGTTGGTACACTTTCGAGTAAGACCCTACTAACGATGTACAGGCCTTATTTCAATTCCTAAACACCGGAGATATAAGGGAGATAGACCCTCGCCAACACCTCTGAGCCTTCGAAGTAGGAGTTTATTTTCTGTTCAGAAAAAACCCTCATTTTAACCCTGGGGCGGGTAGTGTTCACTTAATCTGATCAAGTGTTCAGAACTCATCAAAAATGAGCACCTAAGGATACAACAATGGTTATCCATCAAAAGGTTGAGGAAAGTCAAAACCACAATGGTTAACCCTCATCTAAAAAAATATGCATCAATTAACGATATCCCAATGGATATCTCTCGTAGATCAAGAAGCCGAGATCAGATGACGATACAACAATGGTTATCCCTCGTCTACCAAAGACTCAGACAGTCACGGTCACTTATGACAAATCAAAGACAATGCAAAGATCAACTACTTGTTCAAAATGGAAAATATGAATAAGAAAGAAACAAAAAGCCTCGCTAAGTCGAAACTTGAAAACAAGTCGCTTAGGTAAAAGTTGGGGCATCCCGCTGGACTTCCAAATCGAAATTCAAAAGAATATGTCCAGGCAAAAGCAAGAAGGAAATTAAAAAACGAAAAGGCAAGAAAAGGATTACCAATAAAATCCCCATGAAAGAACAAAGTCGTGTGATCATACACCAAAAGCAAAAGGTGAAGTGACTGTCGTGTCCAAGAAACCACAGTGATTCCTCAATCATCGTAAACTCTTCTCGAGAGACGAATGCTTATAACAGGTTAATTGAACTTAGGGATGGAGAAAATCATGGAGAACGGGTGGGCACCAAATAATTTTGAGCCTTAATTCCTTTTTCTAAAACCGTGAACCAGGCCACGTTACCACCCATAAAAGTCCTAACTGAAGCACAAGTCGATTTGAAAGCGTGCTACAACGGGATAGTGTTTAACTGACTCCTAAGAGGTATGTTGAATATTCGTGTTGGCATCATATGCTTGCATTATCGTTCAAAAAAAAAAAGAATTGTCAAAAGTTGCTCTCTAGCTAGTGACTCATTCACAACAGAGTTGTGACGTCGTTTCATTCAAAGTTTTTTCAAACTTCAAGAATTACATATGTGTTGCATTAGAATTATCATTCTCATAATAAACATTCTTCTGCATACAAAACAACTTATCTACATCAAGTAAGTTTACACAATGAACAATTGGTAAAGAGCTCAACCTTGCCAGAGAAGAGAGGCTTGAATACCCTGTTGAAGCAAGATTCAGCTGTCACAAGAGGAATGACTTATCCAGGGGCATGTTAACTAATGATTATGTTAAGCAAAAGCATGTCTTGATACTTTACAATCTGAGTCCCTTTAGGGGTGAAGTTAGCAGAGTCCGCCAATCTGGGGCAATCAAGTCGAGAGTTGATCTCTCCGAGTTCATCCAAATATGGGCACTCCCTCAAAGCTATCAATCATAGGCCCTCGCGTCGATAAATCTCTTCTCACGTAGATAAATCTCTTCAAGCTCAACCAATCAGAGGCTATCACATTGATAAATCTCTTTAAGCTCGATCAATCAGAGGCTATCAATCGATAAATCTATTCAGAATCCATTCAACCTGGGGCAGTTACGTCGAGATTCGACAAATCTCTCCAAGAAAGCAGTAATCAAGAGCAGTTTATTTCGTGACTCAAGACATTGGGGCAGACCACCTCATATCATATCGTGGCACAGCTATTCCGGTCTTCTATTCAGCACAGTTTCTTCCAGAAATCCCACAGACAGGGGCATCTTTCATTCGTACTTGCAAAGTTGCTCAAGCCAATTATGTTATACAAGACGACTACAATAAAGTCAAAAGAATTATAACGGTCACCCTGACTTAGCCAACGCAAGAAGCTGCCTTCATCTACTACAGACAACTTCAAATCTGATTCCCCAAGTGAATCCAGAAAATTCGGAGTCGTCGTTTGACTCGGCACGCGCAAGTGCATCCCCAGTAGAGTTAATCAAGAACATCCCCAATGGATCTAAACTGGGGCATTCGCATAGCTAAACCGGGGCATTCGCATGTGTATATGCCCATCTCTTATCCCCAAGTAATTCAAGAGATAAATCCCCAATGTGCGTAAACTTGGGGCATATATTCTGAGAGATCCACATGGTGTTCAGTATCCATTCTTCGGCATATTCAGTTCTATCATCCTCTCGACGGTTCAGGATGTATGGAAGTCTGGCCAAATTATCTCTTCCTTAATGGTACGATTCAGAATTCAGTAGCATATCTGAAGACTTATTTCGTCGGTGATTCAATCTCCAGCAGAGTCAATAATAATCATTGGTATCAGGAGCTCCCTGTGTAAATTCTTATCAGTATCCCCAACGACCTTTGGTACTGCAGGCTTTCAGCGGCTATATGTATTGACATCCCCAGTAATGATCAAAGGTTCCCAACAGGACTTCTCTTATCCCCATGAAGTCTATTTCTTTGCATTGCATATAGCTATCACTGCATAACATTGCATCTTCAAAAGCGCGTAGTTGATCCATCAGAGTGGATCTTTGCGGCAAAAGAAGTTCAAACATGCATACGAAGCATAAGCCAGATCAGGTACCTTACACGAAAGACCTGAATCATTCAAGGACAATAATACATCCCTACAAGAGGGTATCATTCCCAAAATCCACAGTCGATGACCTTCACCTTTTCAATGCCCAGCAAAATCAATATGCCAAGTCTAAACCCAGAACTCGTCAGTGTTGGTCTTCAAACACACATCTGTGTCAGTTATCCAAACATTCGTTTGTGTCTTTCTTTCGCTACTTGTTTGTATCTTCCTTCAATTCTCATCTGTATTAATTCAAATGTTCGTTTTTGTCTTTCTTTCGATACTCGTCTGTATCTTCCTTTAATACTCGTCTGTATTGATTCTAACACTCGTCCGTGTTTAACCTTTCCTTGATACCCGTCCGTATCTTCTTCTAATACTCGTCCATATTGATTCAAACACGCATCAGTGTTTAACCTTCCCTTGATACTCATCCATATCTTCTTTCAATAATCGTCCGTATTGTTTCGTCTGTATCTTCTTTAAATACTCGTCCGTATTGATCCAAACACTCGTCCGTGTTTAACATTTCCTTGATACTCGTTTGTATCTTCTTTCAATGCCCGTCCGTATTGATTCAAACACTCGTCCGTGTTTAAAATTTCTTGATACTCGTCTGTATCTTCTTTCGATACTCGTCCGTATTGATTCAAACACTCGTCCGTGTTATACCTTCCTTGTATTGGTATCATGCTACGTTACAAGCCAGATCCCTTCCTTGTATTGGCATCACACCATGTTACAAGTCTTCTTTGTCCTTGTGCTTACATCATGCTACCTTCTAACACTCATCGTGTCAGCTTCTAAACACTCATCATGTCGTAACCCATGTTTCCATCATAGAACATGAGATCGCCCGTAGGCTAGGTTCTTCCTTAGATCGTCGAACCTAAGATCGCCCGTAGGCTAGGTTCTTCCCTAGATCATCGTCGAACCTGAGATCGCCCAAAGGTTAGGTTCTTCCCGTAGATCATCGTCGAACCTGAGATCGCCCTTAGGCTAGGTTCTTCCTTAGATCATCTTAGAACCTGAGATCGCTCGTAGGCTAGGTTATTTCCTTAGATTATCGTTGAACCTGAGATCGCCCGAAGGTTAGGTTCTTCCCATAGATCATCGTCGAACCTGAGATCTCCTGTAGGCTATGTTCTTCTCAGAGATCATCTTCGAACCTGAGATCACCCGTAGGCTAGGTTCTTCCTCAGATCATCTTAGAACCTGAGATCGCCCGTAGGCTAGGTTCTTCCCTTAGATCATCGTCGAACCTGAGATCGCCCGAAGGTTAGGTTCTTCCCATAGATCGTCGTTGAACCTGAGATCGCCCGTAGGCTAGGTTCTTCCTTAGGTCATCTTAGAACTTGAGATCTCCTGTAGGCTAGGTTCTTCCTTAGATCATATTTGAACTTGAGATCACCCGTAGGCTAGGTTCTTCCTTAGATCATCTTCGAACCTGAGATCTCCCGTAGGCTAGGTTCTTCCTTAGATAATCTTCGAACTTGAGATTGCCCGTAGGCTAGGTTCTTCCTTAGATCATCTTTGAACCTGAGATCGCCCATAAGCTAGGTTCTTCCTCAGATCACCCTAGAATCTGAGATCGCCCGTAGGCTAGGTTCTTCCTTAGATCATCTTCGAACCTGAGATCGCCTCTTGGCTAGGTTCTTTCCATATATCTTGCCTTAGAACCTGAGATCGCCCTTAGGCTAGATTCTCTGTCAAATCACTCTCATGTTTCACCTTAGGATCGTAGGTCGCCCATAGATCTTATCCGCCATCTGTTTGTACCAACCTTTGTCTTGTATTGGCATCACGCCACATTACAAGTCCAACCTCTGTCTCTTCACTAAAAAACAAAAATTCTAGTTGATACCACAAGAATAAATAAACACTCACGCTTTCTCCCGGAACAAATTTTTGGCATTGGTATTTAATCATCTTCTACCTCGAACTTCCGAAACGCACGTTGTGATACGGTGGGAGAACTGACTTGAGGTTTTGCGTTTGTGTTCGCAAATGTTTCGGTTTAGCAAGAGTCGCCACCGACTTTTAATTTTATCCAAAGAAAAGGTCAAAAAGCACAGGAAAGACCTTTGAGATGTTTTCTTGGGTTCGGGGAGTAGATTATGAAAAGGAAAGGTGCAAGCACCCTTTTCATCCATGGTTATCCATGGGCTCTTAGTTACTTTTTTAGATCACTTGCTTTTGCTTTTCAATTGTTTGAAATGGTGCTTTGTGTGTGGTTTTTGAAAATGCTTTGAAAAGGAGGTCATCGTTGTGGCAACCTTTGTAATGATTCTTGTTTGAATATATACAAAGGTGTATTGTCTTTTGAAAAGATTTTCAATGTTTGAAAGTTTGATTTGGGAAATGTTTTGAAATTGTGTTGTGAAGTGTGTTTGAAAATAGCAAGGATGTTTTTGCAAATTTTTTGATCAAGTAACTAAGAGTTGTCTACCCTATTTTACTCAAAGATCTTTCCTACACATTTTTAACCCTTTTGACAGTGTTGTTTTACCATTGTATTTGGTAAACAACCTTGTATTAGGATGTTAAACGGGACAGGCGTGGGTCATCGTATAGACCATGATAGCAATTGTGTTAAGTATTTTTAGCAAATTTTCCAAGGGACTAGATCATTTTGTGTAGGCAACCAATATAGCGTCATCGAGGGACTATGATCTTTTGTTTTGTTTTTGTTTTGCCAAATTACTCAACATGCATAACATGGCCCATTTTTAAGGCAACAAGTGGATATAACCCTAGGGGTGCAAGTGTGCATTATGTTGTCAATTCACATGCTTTTTATCTTTGTATTAGTCAAGCTATTTGTTTGATTTTGAATTTTTTTTATACAAACCCTAATCTCTAGTCATGGCATAATTAAAAGCGTAAATGCGTAAAATAAATCTACCACTATTAAAACATGATTATGGGGAGGGGGTACAATTTTTGAATGGGGATTATTTGACAAGAAATTAAAACCCTAATTTTACTGTTACATCCAAATTGAATAAATGGCACAAAATAAATAAATGGACAAGTATTTAAATGATCAATTAAATAAATATGCAAAAATAATATGAATATGCAAGATAATGTTTTGTTTATTTTTTATGTATATAAAAAATATTTAGTGTATATACAAAGAAATAAAAGATTATATTTTTATTGAGGGTAAAACCCTAATTTTCTTTTTAAGAAAGTAAATATGTTAACTATATTATTTATGTACAATAAAAATAAAAATATATTCAAGTGTAAAAAATATATATTAAAAAAAGTATTATTTTTTTTAATAAGGGTGGGAACTCTAGTTTTTTGTTTTAAGATAATATATATTATATTAATTATTTTATATACAAGAATAAAATATAAATATACACAAATATTTAGATAAATAATAGTATATGAGAAAAAATATTATTTTTATAGGTATAAATGATAAAAAATAAAAATATATAATATTTCTATAATGTTTAAAAGTTTTGATTAAATAAAATAAAAGTGTATTCTACTTAATAATTATTTTCATGTCTAAAAAAAATAATAAAATAATAAAAATAAATGTGAAAATTTATGAAAATATTTTTGGGTATTTTTTATGTTTAGAAAATATAAAATAAAAATCAGAAAATAAAAATAAATACAAAAATATAAAAGTGTAAAGAAATTGGGTCAGGGGGTGCATTCAGCAAAAGGGGGGTGTCAATAGTGAGCCAAGACCAAGCCCAGCCCAACAGACTTCATCTTCAACCTTTGTCTCAAACAAAACATGCGCCTTGTACAAATCTCCAGATCCTGCATACGTGCTCTAATGCAAAAACACATAACATCAAAGTTGTAGTATTTTTCAAGACGAATTCAACCATATAAGAAACTTGTCCTAACTCTCAAAGACCAGAGAGAATTTCTCTGGCCCTAAATCTTAACCTAGTTTTTTCAGGAAGTTCATGGATCAAATTCTCTTAGCATGCTTAACTAAAATGAAAACTGAGCATATGTACAGCTTCATGGCTATGAATACTACATTTTTTATTCATAAACCTAAGCCTAAATGTTCCTAAATAGAGAGATAGGAAGTTGACAAAAACCTATTTCAGTTGACTTCGTGTATGGCAATGTGGAGCTTTTCAGTGAGGCCTGAGATGTTTGGGAGCTTGCTTGAACTTCCTCTGACCTTCCCCAATACCCTAGATGTGCTTGAATGAGCCTGTAGAACTCAAACTGCACAAGCTGAAATAAAAAATGGAAAACCCTGTAAATGAAGTTATAGTCAGTGTTTAAGAGTTGGGATAGCTTGGATAGGTTGTATGGAAGGTGTTTGAACCATTTTGAGGCAAAACGCACGAGGGATTTGTGTTGTGGAAATCAAACTGCAGGGAGTGCCCTGTTTTGCCAAATGAGGATGATTTTATGCTATGGGAGGTTTTAGGGCTCAAAGGCTCCTGTTTCTGGCTCAAGGGGGTGTGAGAAACTTGTCTCAAGTGCTTGCAAAGGTTGGTTTTTTCAGATGTTCAAGTTGTAGTGTATTTGATATCTTTCTTGTATTTTAAGCAAAAATGAGCAATGATGTAATACAAGCCTATACAGGATATCTATCAGCCTACCCCTTGTGATCTTGGCCCCTCGAGTTGGTGGATATAATTTTCTGCACAAGATATTGTTCAAGGCTCAAGAGATGTGGTTTTGACATAAAGCACATTTTGGCAAAAATGGTAATGTACCTTTTACCATTTATGGATTAATCTTGTGTGCAATGCTCTAATGACCAAAACAAAGCCTTAGACCAATGGATTTGCATTTAATTATTTAGTATGGAATGGTTTTGGGACCTGTAATCAAGTACAAAGCAAGCTGATTAGAGTTTGCAACTTGTATCACTATGAACATACCATGGATAAAAAATGAGTTTTTGCCAACTTCAAGCCTTCGATTCTCCCTAACCACAAATGAGTTTGGAGAGTTCTTGGACATTTTGGAAAGCTTGCAACATTATCTACAATCCATCTTTGAAATTCAAATTGAGATTCCAAGTGCAACTATGTGAAAAATGATCATGAAGATGGGTCAAAATCCTGCCTAAACTAGGGCAAAATTTCACTAAGTTAAAAGTTTCATGGACTCTTGTTCCAAAACTCATAACTTGAGATCCAAGTTTCCTTTTGGAATACTTTGTGAATCAGAGTTGTAGACTTTGTGGAGGACTACAACTTTCATGTTCGAAGTTTTGTTTGAATCCAATTGCATCATGGTGAAAATGTTGGGCAAAGTTAGGAAAAATTAAGAAAATTTCATAACTTAGAAAAATTCTAAGTTATGAAATTTTTCAATCTTAAACCCTAATTTGCAAAATTGGGTTTCTTGATGAACAAGTTTCATGTTTTGACACATCTTGATGAAAAATGACACTTGGTACTTGATTTTGACCAAAAAGTCAAAGTTTGACTTTTCAGTGTACAGTCAAATTTTGATCAGTTGACTGAAAAATTCATCTATTAATCCAATGCAATTGAGATCTTTTGAACCTTGTGAATAGGTTAATATGATGCCATTGAGTCCTTGAATCCATGCTTGGACACAATTTGCCATTGGCTAGGTGAAAAGTCAGAAATTGCCCTTCTGCAGTCAAAACCCTAAAAATGACCATTTTGCCCTTTTGGTGATCTGATCAAATTTCTTGAGGGGTTGTGGTCCAAACTTGATCAAAAGGTTCATATAAGCTTATAATGTTTATATGGATCAAAATTTATGAGGTTTGACTGTAAATTAGCCACAGTTGACTTTTCCCCAATACAACTGATTTTTAGGTCAATTGTCCAATTGACTGGGCAAAAATTTGATTCAAGGCTTGAAACTTGGTATGAGAAATCTTATAAGTCCAACATGTATCATGAAAGTCACATTGATCATTAGAAGTCCAAAAATCCTTGTGCAAACTCAAACCCTAATTTAGGTCATCAATGCAAGGAGATGTCTTGAGCAGAGCAAAACCCTAATCTTGTCTGGAGTTCAAGGAGCCTTGTGATGAGAAATCTTGATAAAATGAGAGGGAAAATTTTGGGGTACAACACACGCGCCAATCGTACTTTTAGGTTTAAGACGATTAAATAGGGGCAGCTGTAATACCCCAAATTTGTCCTACCCCTTTGCTTTTATCTAGCTTACGCATCTTGCACTCTTCATTTCATCTGCATACACTACATTAGGTCATTAGACGTATCATGCATCATTAATCAATAAATTTTTGGCACGTGATCAAGGATCTTGAAAAATTAGGGTTCCTGTATGGCTTTGAGGCTCTTATCTTCATTCAAGAGATTCAAGTTGTTTCTTTAATATTCATGGTTGGAGATAGGGTTTTGATTCATGGTTGTTGTGGACTTATTTCTTATCAGGCTATAAAGGTATCTTCCTCCAAGTTCATCAATGGATACAGTCGTTTGTATCGAAGTTACTTCGAGAACTAAGTGCGTTAGGATTGTAAATGCTAGGGTTTCATCAGGGATTCAGATAAAGATTTTTGAGTTAAAGCTTGGTTTCTTATCAATATCTCGGTGTTGTACCCCAAAATTTGCCCTCCCATTTCCTCAACATTTTCTCATCACAAGACCTTTGGAGATCAAGATCCAATTAGGGTTTCCCCTACTCAAGACTTCTCCTTGCACTGTGGACTCAAATTAGGGTTTGTGTTTGCCTAAAGATGTTTTGACCTAAAATGCCTAAGATGACTTTCATGCTTCATGTTGGACTCCCAAGTTTACCTATACCAAGTTTCAAGTCTTGATTCCAAGTTTTACCCAGTCAATTGGACAGTTGACCTAGAAATCAGCTGTATTGGGGAAAAAGTCAACTGTGGCCAATTGACAGTCAAACCTCATGAAATTTGATCCACATCAACATTATGAACTCATATGAACCATTTGATCAAATTTGGATCACAATTCCACAAGAAATTTGATCAGATCATCAAAAGGGCAAAATGGTCATTTTTAAGGTTTTGACTGCACAAGGGCAATTTTTGACTGTTTGACCTAGCCAATGGCAAACCAAGCTCACATATGGACTCAAGGACCCCATGGAATTATCTTGACATGTTCATCAAGCTCAAAAGATCCCAAGTACACAAGATTGACAGTTGAATTTCCCAGTCAATTGATCAATTTTGACTGTATACTGAAAAGTCAAACTTTGACTTTTTGGTCAAAATCAAGAGTCAAGATTCATTTTTCATCAAAACATGCCAAATTATGAAACTTGTTCACTAAGAAATGTCAAAATGCAAATTAGGGTTTGAAAATGGAATTTTTCATAACTTAGAATTTTTCTAAGTTATGGAAAACCCTAATTTTTTCCCAACTTTGCCCCATCTTTTCACCATGATCCATTTGGATTCAAACAAAAGTCAAAACATGAAAGTTGTAGCTTGTTGCAAAATCTACAACTTTGATTCACAAAGTTTTCTCATTTGAAGCTTGTATCTCAAGTTATGATTTTTTGAATAAGGGCACTAAACCATCTTTTAACTTAGTGAAATTTGACCTATTTTGACAAGGTTTTCTACCCTACTTCAAGGCCACTTTTCATACCCTTCCACTTGGAATTTCAAATTGCATTTCAAAGATGGATTGTAGTACACATTACAAGCTTTCCAAAATGTCCAAGAACTCATCAAACAACCTCATAACTTGAGAGATTCGAATTTCACAAATTGGCAAAAATTCACTTTTGTTCTACATCAAAGCATGTTCATAAACTTGGCAAATTTGAATTCAGCATGTTTAAGCTACATTGCAGGCCTCTAATCCCATTCTCACTCAATAATTCAATGCATATCCTTTGTGTTCTAACATTATTTTGCTCATTTGGATAATACACACAAAATTAAGCCAAAACTAGAAAAAGCATGATATCCATTCTTGTTAAGTGATACTTTATGGCAACTTTGCAAATCTATGAAGTACAATGCAAATCTTTGAAGCAAAAAAGCATAGGCATATCCCACTGATCAAGACTCAAAGGTGCAGCATAGATTGAGGCATTGTACTGGCCTAGAAACCAAGTTGACATTTGCTTGCTTCACATAGAAGTAACATCCATAACTTATGCTATCTCTCATATCAGTCAAAGAACACAGCACAAAAGATATCAAACACATTCCATAGACCACATTGAAGCTTTTGCTCGAGCCATTTGCCTTTCAAACCCTCTCCATCTCAGAATCATCCTCAAACTGCACAAACAGGGGTGCCCCTGCAGTTTGAGTGCAATCTCTCAATCCCTTCAAGCATTTCTGTCCAAACCTGTTCCTCTACCTTCCTTACAACATATGCAAGCTATCCAGAAGCTAAGGCACGATCTGTAGTTGCTCTAACCACTTCCACCATTTTCACATCTTTAGCTTGCAGGTGAAGTTCTATAGCTTGGTACAAGAAGCTTCAAGACAAAGTGAGCATTGAAAAAGCATCCCTGGACTTCAAGGAAGCTTTTCCAATCATTACATTGCACTGAAAGTCTCTCATTCTCCACATAGAAGTTCAACTGCACAGGTAAAAGTTTGAATTCGTATCTCTCTTGTTAGGCATATTTAGTCTTAAGTTTGTGAAGAAGCAAGGTCCTACTCATAGCCCTGAACATGTACATAGCTTTACTTCTCATTTCTTTTGCCTGAGTAGAGAGAATTTGAGCTCTGAAAATGGTAGAAAAATTAGGTCAGAAAAGAGGGGGAGAGAAATTCTCCCTCATCTTGGAGAGATAGGTCATGTTCTTTATATGGTTAGAACCGTCTCTTCATGCTGAACATTTCTTGTGTTATGAGTTTTTGCTAAAAAGCCAGGAATCAAGAGTTAGAAGGGACTGAACATTGGCGCGCGTTTTTCAAATAACCTGTGCTGGAGGTTGAAGAAGGAGTGCAGTGGGCTGGGCTTGGATTGGTGTTGCTTTTCACACCCCATTTTTTGGTTTACACCCCCCTGAGCCCATTTGTTTATTTTTCAACATTTTTGACTTTTTCTTTTTGGGTTGACTTTGTTTATTTTTTCTCATGCCATTAAAATATTTTTTCCATCATTTTTTGTATTTATGGCATATTTGTTTGTTCATTTCTTTTATTTATATACAAATATATATATACACTATTATTAAAATAAATAGAAAACAATGTAAATACATTTTTATTTTTATTTTTACTTTCTGAAAATATTCACACAAAAAATACTTTTATTTATTTTATTAAAATATTAAATAAATATTTATTTTGTATAATACTCATTTAGGGTTTAATACATATATATATACATGTTTATTAATATATTTAAGATAAAAATATAAATACTTGATTTTCTTCATTTTTATCAATATTTAATACAAAAATACTTTTTTTCACAAAATACTTCATTTATTTTATTTTTGTACATAATAAATAAATAGTAGAATTAAATTAAATAATAATACTTTTTATATAAAAATTAGGGTTTCTTACCCTAAGTTTCAAAATACTAAAAATAAATACATTTTTATTTCTTTTTCCTTTTACATAAATATTTTCTCATACACATAAAAAAAAACTTTCTTTTTTTACATTTTACATATTTATTTTATTTACATTTAAATTATGCAATTTATTTACTATGCAAATATCCAATTGTTGTAATAATCTAGATTTAAATTCTTGTCTATATCCCCATTTGAACATTTGTACCCCCCTTCCCATATTTGGTTGTGTAATAGCTTAGTAATTTTAATTTCGCACTTTATTGCTTTCTAAATAATAACATGCTAGAATTAGGGTTTGTATGCGAAAAAACGATAGAAAATAGTTTGACCTAATACAAGACAAACAAGCATGAAAATGGACACACAAATCACACTTGCACCCCCTAGGGTATTCCACTTGTTGCCTTCAAATAAATGGGCCATATTGTATGTTGAACATCTTTGGGCAAAGCAAACAGTTTGAATGATCATAGTCCCTCGATAAAACTTCTCAAAACAAACAAAACAAATGATCAAGTCCCTTAGAGAAATTGCCCAAAGACATTTAACGTCGTTACAACTATGGTCTAAACGATGACCCGCGCCTGTCCCTTTTCACATCCTAACACAAGGTTGCCCACCAAATACAATGGTGGTGCAAACTTGTTAAAAGGGTTAAAGTATAGCAATAATCTTTTGAGAAATTTAGGAGTAGATAACCTCTTAGTTACTTGAATCAACTTGCAAAACAAAACACTTGCCTAATTTCAAAAAAAACACACATCACTACACTTTCAAAACAACTTTCAAAAACAAATGAAAATCTTTTCAAAAGACACACATCTTTGTATACATCCCCACATGGATCATTACAAAGGTTGCCACCACATTGGCCTCTTTTCAAAAACATTTTCAAAACCCACACACTCAAGCACCATTTAAAACAATTGAAAACAAAAGGCAAGTGATCTAAGCAAGTAACTAAGAGCCCATGGATAACCATGGATAGAAAGGGTGCTAATACCTTCCCTTTCTATAATCTACTCCCCGAACCCAAGAAAACATCTCAAAAGGTTTTTTTGCTGTGCTTTTTAACCTTTCCTTAGGATAAAATAAAAAGTCGGTGGCGACTCTTGCTAACCGCAACATTTGCGAATACAAACGCAAACCTCAAGTCAGTTCTCCCACCGTATCACAGAACTGGCGACTCTGCTGGGGACATGTACTTAAAAGTGGAGTAACCTTAGGGTTTTAGATCACCTGTGTTTTCAATTGTTTGCTTTGTTTGCTTTTATGGGCTTTGCATTGGAGTTTCATAGATCCTAACCCGGATCTGGGAAATACCCTTTTTAGGTAGCATAATCTGTGAGGGACCTGTCCGGCGTAGACCGACATGGGTGAAGCAGTGGCTACGTTGGTGTGGCATCTTAGTCTGTACCTATATCCCTTGTGTTGTAATGGGGAGAATATAGGTCTTCTAAGGGGTCATTAAACACCAACCAACCTTAGAACCCTAAATTGACCAACTTGGCTATTAGGACAGTAGCAGTATGCTACACTCATTGAGGCTAAACTCTCGAGATGGTTCTGGCCGCGAGAAAAGATTGCGATGCTGGAGTTATGACCGATTGAGGGTAGCCAATGATTTGAGATCCTCTAGAACCCGTTTACTTTTGATAGGACAGGTTTTAACCAACAAAACCAAAAGAGGGTAATACCTGAAACTCATGCTGGCCTGAAACCTAAGGGTGTCTTGTGTGACTTGTGTGCTTTATCTGCCTATGTGAATACTTGTGATGTGCTTCATCATAGCATCATACCATCATACCATTGCATGCAAAGCTAACCCATTTCAAAGACAAAAAGGTTTCATCTTTGCTCTGTTTTGTAGGACATCATGATGCCCGTGCGTAGAAATACTGTCCGGCTCAACTTTGTTCAACCACCAGTTTTACTCAAAGATCTGGTTGAAAGAATTCCAAACACTACCTCCTTCATCAACAGACATGGTTCCCTCCTTGGCTTGATCACTGCAAAATGGGACCAACAACTGATAAGTGTTCTGACCCAGTTTTATGACCCTCTGCATCATTGTTTCACCTTTCAAGACTTCCAGCTGGTTCCTACCCTGGAAGAGTTCTCTTACTTGCTTGGGATTCCTGTTTTGGAACAAACTCCTTTCACTGGTTTGGAAAAGACTCCTAGGCCTGAAGAGATTGCTGCAATTCTCCCCTTGACCAAAGAAGAGGTATTGTCCAACTGGGAAACTAGAAATGGGATCAAGGGCTTTTTGGTCAAATTTCTGGTTGGCAAGGCTAATGATTTCTGGAATGACTTGGACTTCAAAGCATATGAAGATGTTCTGGCTCTTTTGATCTATGGTCTGGTATTGTTTCCCAACCCTGACACTTTCATCAGTATCCATGTCATAAGAATCTTCATGTCTCGAAATCCGGTACCCACTCTCTTGGGTGACATTCTACAACAACTCCATGCTCGTACTGCTCGAAAACGGGGAACTCCGTGGTGTTGTGCTCCTTTGCTGGTAAGGTGGTTTATTTCGCACCTTCCTAAGTCCGTGCTGAAGAATGAAGAAGGAAAAGGTTGGGCTCGAAGGTTAATGTCTCTCACGGATAAGGATATCACTTGGACTCTCAGAGGCTTGGATGAGGTAGCTGTTATCGACCGTTGCGGAGAATACCCTAATGTCCCGTTGATTGGTATCCAAGGAGGAATCTCTTACAATCCATGTTTAGCTCTCCGTCAGTTCGGAAGAGCCAGAGGAGATGGGCCCCATGAAATGCTGGTTCCTCACTTCCATTTTGAGTTTCAGGCAGGCAGTGACAAACTACGACAGGGATTCATTAGAGCTTGGGACAGAATCCACAAAGCTGACCCACATGAGCTAGGACCAAAAACTTCTTTACCATTGGAGCCCTATTGCAAATGGGTCCGCATCCGTGCTCAGAGGCTAGGTATGCCATACGAAGCTGTCAGACCAATCATCCTTGAATCTCCCGATGAAGATGGGGTTCCTCCAACTGTCCTCCCTCCTCAGATACCTACTGATTTTGACACCATGAAGAGATCTTGGGCACAGCTAAAGGAAGAACGGGATTTCTATCGGGAGAAGTTCAACGAGCAGGAAAGGAAGGTCCAAAGGCTGACTAAGCAATTGGAGGAAGAACGTGTCCTGAACAACTACATCAGCACTGAGAGGAGGAGGCCATGGGAGCATTGATGAGCTTTGATTATTCCCTTTTGTAGTTTTATTTCCTTTTCCGTATTTTTCATTCCTGTAATGCCTAAGGGCAAATTGTTGAACAATTGAAAAATTTTAATCTAATGAAGTGTGTTTCCCTTTTTTGTCTACAAAGTTGAATCTTATTTGTCTTTGAAAACATAAAACATACGCATTCCATTACACCATATGCATAGCAGGTACCCTATTTCACAGGTTGCTTAATTTTCTTCGCTGTTTATGTGCACAGTCATCATGAATTCGGAGTCATCCAGTGAGCAAGCAATCAAGGCCCTCCAGGCCCAAAGTGCACAGTTTCAAGAAATGGTCTTAAGCCTAGCCCAGGGACAGCAAGAGTTGAAGACTCTACTCTTGAAGAAGAAGAAGAAAAAGAGGACGGCAATGTTCAACACCGGACGCAGATTTGGGAACACACTCCACAATGAAGCTGATCCGACCACTTCTTCCGCAGAGAAAAACAGTCCCCAAGGGGGAGAAGCTCCTAGTCCCGCAGTCTCCGACAACGAGACGGACTATAACGAGGAACAATACCCACCTGCTGCTGACAGATATAAACAATTGGAGGACCGTTTGAGCGCTATGGAAATTCAGAACGTGCCGGGACTGGATTTCGGGGATTTGGGATTATCTTCTGGAGTAGTAATTCCACACAAGTTTAAGGCGCCTGCCTTCGCCAAGTATGATGGGGTCTCCTGCCCAAAGTTGCATCTGAGGTCGTATGTAAGGAAAATCCAACCTTACACGGCGGATAAAAACCTCTGGATTCACTTCTTCCAAGACAGCCTCTCGGGGTCTCAGCTTGAATGGTTCTACCAATTAGACGGAGTTAGCATCCGGCACTGGGAGGATTTGGCGACTGCTTTCTACAGACAATACCAATATAATTCTGATCTCGCTCCTACGCGTACCCAACTTCAGGGTATGTCTCTAGGGACGGGTGAAGGATTCAAAGAGTACGCTCAAAAATGGAGAGATTTGGCTGGCAGGGTGCAGCCTCCATTAACTGATCGAGAACTGGTTGATATGTTTCTGGGAACGTTATCTGGTCCGTTTTTTAATCATTTGGTTGGTAACTCCTCCGCTGGGTTCACAGATCTGATATTAACAGGAGAAAGAATTGAGGCTGGTATCAGGTCAGGCAAGATACAGAAAGCTGCCTCTACAAGTGCTGAGAAGAGGCCATTTAAGAAAGAAGCAAGCGCCGTCTATGGCCCTAGAAGACAAGTCAAGCCCGAAAGTCGCCAAGCCGTTAATGCTTTGGTCATCTCTAAACCTGTTGCTGCTCCTCAGCAGTACAATCAGCAAAGAAGTGAAAGGCCCAAGAGGCAGTATACCCGATTGAGTATGACATTATCTCAAATTTTACCCCAACTGTTATCCACCAACCTGGTGACCCTCAAAGAAGCTCCTAAGGTCGTCAACACTGCGTCCCCTAAATACAACCCGAATGCCCGGTGCGCTTATCATTCTGATAGTCCCGGGCACACTACTGATGATTGTTGGGCCTTGAGAAACAAAGTGCAAGATCTAATTGACGCAAAAGAAATTCAGTTTGAAGCGCCGGAAAGACCGAATGTTGTAACGGCTCCTATGCCCCAGCATAGGGTAAGTGCCATTGAGGAAGAAGTGTATGCTGTTTCGATAGATGAAGTTGTTACCCCTTTGAAGACTGTTAAGAAGAACCTACTGCGGGCCGGTTTATTTCCGGGTTGCGGCGAAGAGTGCCCGTTCTGTGCTATTTCCCTATCTGATTGTCCCTTGCTAAGGTTAGGCATCCAAGGCCTAATGGATAGCAAGGAGATTTTATTCAAAAAGACTGCTGTTCAATTGGTTCCAATAAAAGAAGTTTCCGTGATTACCATCTTCAAAAATCCAATCAAGGCTCCCCCAAAGAAGCCTATTCAAATCTTGACAGTTGCGCCTGTGATCATTACTGTTCCAGGACCCCTCTCCTACGTGTCTGATAAGGCTGTCCCCTGGCATTATGGGGCAGACGTATATGTAAATGGAATCAAGCAAGAATTTGATGCTAGTGCCAGTATTTGCGACATCACCGGTCCAGCTAAAGTCACCCGCAGTGGCAGGCTCTTCTCGCCTGACATTGCGCCTCCCGCTATTCGAAAACCCCTCCTCATAAAACCTGCAAGTTTACCAAGTCCTGTTGCTGATCAAATTGTGTCCCCTGCTGCCGAGTCATCAAATGCTCGGGGCAAAGGGATTGAAGAAGAGCCTGCCCGGATGGAGGCGCCAATACCCGTAAATGCTGAGGCCTCCCGACAAGAAATGGAGGAGATTCTGAAGATAATAAAGAAAAGTGATTTTAATGTTGTCGAACAATTGGGGCATACACCCTCCAAGATCTCCCTGCTCTCCCTATTGCTATGTTCCGAGGCTCACGCAAAGGCGTTAATCTCATTTCTCAAGACGGCCCATGTGCCGCAAGAGACGTCTGCAGTCCAGTTCACTGACTGCATAGCCAATTTGACGGCGGACAACGGCTTGGGCTTTTCAGATGCTGACCTGACCGCAAAAGGGAGAAACCATAATGATGCCCTGCATGTCTCTATCGAATGCAGGGGCACTACTCTGGCACATGTATTGGTGGACACTGGTTCTTCCTTGAATGTTCTTCCGAAAAAGGCTTTGGATCGTCTGGATTATGAGGGCTTGGAGTTGAAACCCAGCAATATCATCGTCAGAGCCTTTGACGGTTCCAAGAGGATGGTTCATGGAGAGGTTAACATCCCTATTCGTGTGGGCTCTCAAGTGTTTGACTCTACCTTTTACGTGATGGATATACGTCCATCGTACTCCTATCTGTTGGGTAGACCTTGGATCCACAAAGCTGGGGCAGTGACCTCCACCTTACACCAAAAGCTAAAGTATCCCGTCAGGGGGAAAATTGTCACTGTGCAAGGAGAAGAGGAGTATATGGTGAGCCATTTGAATTCCTTCAGGTACATCGAGATGGACGGAGAATTTATTGAAACTCCCTTCCAACATTTCGAGGAGGTACTTCCAATTTCAGCAGCTGCGGAGACAATGGCCGAAGAGAATGATTCCTTGAGGATGGTTTCCCTAAGGGATGCCCGGGCTGTGGTTCAGAAAGGCAATGGTGCACACTGGGGTCAGCTTCCTGACTTCACTCAGAAGAGCGACAAGTTTGGGCTAGGCTTTACTGCAGAGGCTCAGAAGGCAATGCGCAAAGAGAAGATTGGAAAGGCTCCGGTGTTTATTTCCAGCTCAAGGGTGAATGCTATTGAGGAGGATGTGGAGGAAGCTGAGTTTAATAATTGGATCTACCCAACTGCCGGCGACGGATCAAACAACTGGACAGCAAAGGATTTTACCCCTATCACATTTGTCACGCAGTAATTGATTTCTTTTGATTTCCAAATTTGTAACAAACAATATGTTAAAACTCTGTTGGCTCGGTGTCCTGCCCGGGGCATCGTAGCTCCATTTGTGAGGGCTTTTTGTATGACATTTTCATATATCATCAATCAAAACATTGGACGTTTGTTGCATTTCAAATCTTGTGCTCCTTTTCTTTCTGTGTTATATATATTGCAAAACAGCTATATTTACACACACTCACTTATACAGGTTTCAATCCACTCTGGATCCCACTGGCAACAGCTCTGCTACCGCCAGTTATGACTTCGAAAATCCGATCAACTTGGCCGAAGACGAAGGTGAAGATGATTGCGAAGTGCCTGGTGAACTCGCAAGACTGCTACTACAGGAAGAGAGGGCTATTCAACCACATGAAGAGCCTGTGGAGACAATTAACCTGGGTACTGAGACAGATAGGAAAGAGGTCAAAATTGGTGCCAATCTAGAGCTCAGCGTGAAGCAACGATTGATCCAGATGCTACAAGACTACATGGAGATCTTTGCCTGGTCTTATGAAGATATGCCTGGTTTGGATGCCGACATTGTAGTTCACCATTTGCCAACCAAGGAAGATTGCCCTCCAGTAAAGCAAAAAGTTCGACGAATGCGTCCAGAGATGTCTGAGAAGATTAAAGCTGAGGTAATGAAACAGTTTGATGCGGGTTTCCTTGCAGTAACTTCTTACCCTCAGTGGGTTGCCAATGTTGTGCCAGTGCCGAAGAAGGACGGCAAGGTCAGAATGTGTATTGACTACAGGGATCTGAACAGGGCCAGCCCCAAGGATGACTTCCCCCTACCTCACATTGATGTCCTTGTTGACAATACAGCTCAACACAAGGTGTTCTCCTTCATGGATGGCTTTTCAGGGTATAATCAGATCAAGATGGCTCCAGAAGATATGGAAAAGACTACCTTTGTGACCCAGTGGGGCACCTTCTGTTATAAGGTCATGCCATTCGGATTAAAAAATGCTGGGGCAACCTATCAGCGTGCCATGGTTGCTTTATTTCATGATATGATCCATCATGAGATTGAAGTATACGTTGATGACATGATTGCAAGGTCTCAAACTGAGGAGGAGCACCTTGATCATCTGAGGAAGTTGTTTGACCGACTCAAGTTGTACAAGTTGAGATTGAATCCCAACAAATGCACCTTCGGGGTGAGGTCCGGAAAATTGCTAGGTTTCATTGTAAGTGATAAAGGTATCCAGGTGGACCCTGCCAAGGTTAAAGCTATTCAAGAGATGCCGACCCCAAAAACAGAGAAAGAAGTCAGAGGTTTCCTAGGACGATTGAATTACATTGCCCGATTCATCTCACATCTGACTGCTACTTGTGAGCCAATCTTCAAATTACTGAAGAAAGATCAAGTGGTACGCTGGAATGATGAATGTCAGGCCGCCTTTGAAAGAATAAAGGAATACCTCCAAGAGCCACCCATTCTTATGCCACCAGTGGAAGGAAGACCTCTGATACTATACTTGACAGTGCTTGATAATTCAATGGGGTGTGTGCTGGGGCAGCATGACGAGTCTGGCCGAAAAGAGCACGCTATTTATTACTTGAGCAAAAAGTTTACCGACTGTGAGTCTCGTTACTCATTGCTTGAGAAAACTTGCTGCGCTCTTGTATGGGCTGCTCGCCGGCTGAGACAGTATATGCTGACTCACACTACTTTATTGATTTCAAAGATGGATCCCATCAAGTACATATTTGAAAAGCCCGCTCTGTCTGGGAGGATAGCGAGATGGCAAATGATCTTAACAGAATATGACATCCAGTATACAACTCAGAAAGCAATTAAGGGGAGTGTACTGGCTGATCATTTGGCACACCAACCTGTGGACGATTACCAATCACTGAATTTTGATTTTCCGGACGAAGACATCATGATGGTAACTGACTGTGAAGTACCTGGACCGGATGAAGGACCTGAGGAAGGATCCCGATGGTCTATGCATTTTGACGGAGCCTCCAATGCTTTGGGTAACGGCGTCGGTGCTGTAATCATATCTCCCAAGGGGACCCATACTCCACTCACCGCCCGATTATGTTTCAGCTGCACCAACAACATGGCAGAATATGAGGCATGTATCATGGGTTTACAAGCTGCAATCGATTTGAGGATCAAGTTTCTAAGTGTCTTCGGAGATTCCGCTCTCGTGATCAATCAGATCAAAGGCGAGTGGGATACGAAACACCCAAATCTTATTCCTTACAAGGAGTATGTGTCGACCTTGCTCCCTCACTTTGAAGAAATAACTTTTGAGCATTTCCCCAGAGAGGAGAATCAGCTAGCGGACGCACTAGCCACGATGTCTTCAATGTTCAAAGTTAAATGGGACAATGAGGCTCCCCAAATCACGATCTGGAAGTTGGATGAACCGGCATACTGCTGCGAGCTCAAGGCTGAGAAGGTGATTGAAAAGCCCTGGTATCACGAGGTAAAGAGGTACTTGGAAGCCCAGGAATACCCTGAAGGTGCAGCTGTCAATGATAAGAAGTTCATGAGGAGATTTGCTGCAAAATTCTTCCTCAGCAACGGCATTCTCTACAAACGGAATCATGATTCAACTCTGTTACGTTGTGTGGATAAGGCTGAAGCAGAGAAAATTATGATGGAACTACATGAAGGTACATTTGGGACCCATTCCAGTGGACACACCATGGCTAAGAAAATCCTTCGGGCAGGATATTTCTGGTCCACGATGGAAGCCGATTGTTACCAACACTCCCGAACTTGTCATAAGTGCCAGATCTATGCTGACAAGGTGCATATCCCTCCGGTTCCTTTGAATGTCCTAACGGCACCTTGGCCTTTCGCAATGTGGGGCATCGATATGATCGGTGAAATCCGACCGACGGCATCCAATGGACACCGCTTCATCTTGGTGGCAATCGATTACTTCACGAAATGGGTCGAGGCAGCTTCATATGCCACGGTAACCAAGAGCGTCGTGGCGCGTTTCATCCGGCATAATCTGATATGTCGGTACGGTGTCCCGGAAAGGATCATTACGGACAACGGTACCAATCTCAATAACAAAATGATCACTGAACTCTGTGAACAATTCAAGATACAGCACCACAATTCTTCCCCCTATCGGCCGAAGATGAATGGGGCTGTAGAGGCAGCCAATAAAAATATCAAGAAAATTGTGCAGAAGATGACAGTGACCTATAAAGATTGGCACGAGATGTTACCGTTCGCTCTTCATGGGTACCGCACCTCAGCAAGGACGTCAACCGGGGCAACTCCCTTCTCCCTAGTCTATGGCATGGAGGCAGTCTTGCCGATCGAAATCCAGATACCCTCTCTCCGGATAATGAAGGATGCAGACTTAAATGAAGATGATTGGATCCAAACTCGACTTGATCAATTAAATCTAATTGACGAAAAGAGGCTCACTGCTATCTGTCATGGTCAAACGTATCAGAAACGGATGATCAGGGCATTTAACAAAAAAGTCAGACCGCAAGAGTATCAAGTTGGGGACCTGGTAATCAAACGCATCATCCTTCCTCAAAGTGATCCCCGGGGCAAATGGACCCCTACTTACGAAGGGCCATTTGTGGTTAAGCGTGTGTTCTCAGGAGGAGCCATGATCCTAACCACCATGGACGGTGACGACCTTCCTCACCCCGCCAATGCGGACATAGTGAAAAAATACTACGCATGAATAAAAGACCCGCTAGGTTGACATACCTAGGCAAAAATAAGGGCTTCCCGGCGAACCAAAAGGGTTCGGGCAGAAATAAGGGATGAAATAAATAAAAATCTGTACACCCGGCAAGTCGAAAACCTGAAAGGGCGGCTTGGGCAAAAAAGGGTATCCCGGTGGACTGAAAACCCGAAAGGGCGGTCCAGGCAAAAGTTAGGGATAAAAGCGTAACACTATGTCTCATTGGATCACTTCGCACCCGGAATTCGGCATCAACTATCTGGCTCAGATTACGGCATCGACCAATCAGCTTCATCTTCGATCAGGCAGCAAAGCGATGAGACGTTCGGAGACATAAAGGCAATAGCAGAGTTGGAACCCAGTGGGATTGTTCACATAGCTGTTTTGTTTTTCAAATTGTAAACTCTATGTTGTTTGGCGATGTCCTCTTACTAGGATGTCAGTCTCTTGTACAAAAAACGCCTATTCACAGGCAAAGTTTAAATCAATGAAAATTCACTTGTCCATACAAATTGCCATTGTTTTTTCTTTTGTTGTTTTGTCTTGTGAAGAACGTCCAATGTTCATTTTTTTGATATATGCATTTGACATTAAAATTGCTGATTCATAAATGTTTGCATATGAAAAGAGATTAATTACAAGTGACATCGAAGACAGGGGCAATGCGGGGTTGTCTAATGCGGTCTAGTTGTTTTGTCCGCCAAAGCACCAAGGTAGGTTCAACTGAAAAATGTGACCAAATCATCTCAACTCCCCGCAGAGTAAAGCAAAATTCAGCAGCACTTTCCCCACGCAGGAGTCGATTCCCCGTCGATCCTGAAAAAGGGGGCACAATATTCCCCGGCAGGTCTTAAAAGCTCATCCCCAGAAGATTCTGCGAGCTTATCCCCGGCGAAGCACGAACGTCACGCCCAGGTTTTATTTAGAGTTATTTCCTCACAAGGACTTATAACTGGGTTATCCTCAGCTAAAAGCCACGGAAGACCGTTCTCGGCAAAAGTTCCTACAATCCCCAGCGAAGTCTACCTTTGGTATTCCCAGGCAGAGTTTATCTTTGGAGTTTCCCCAGCGGAGTTTATCATCATTATCCTCAGCGGAATCCATCGTTAAAGTCCTCAGCAGGCCTCTCATCAGAGCTTCGGCCAAGTATCTCTTCCGCAAAGCAGCTTCCCGGTCATTCGTCAAGGATTTATTTTCCTAAGATGAAATTACACTCATAAACATTTCGCATTTTCATACATCTTGCTTACATACATGATGAGACACATACAACATCAAATGTTGAACATCATGACATCATGCATATCATACATCATGACATTGCATACAGCTTACGTCTTTGCCTTTTCAGGAAAAAGACAATCTCAAAAACGACTACTTTCAACTGTCACAATTCCAGATTCGATACCTGTATCCAGCCGGGGCACATCTGAGAGTGATCAGTTTCCAGACTCGATTCCTGTATCTAGCCAGGGCACATCTGAAGAGTTCAAAGATTCGACTCCTGTATCCAGCCAGGGCACATCTATCAACTACAACATTTCCAGATTCGATTCCTGTATCCAGCCAGGGCATATCTGTGGACCACATTTCCAGACTCGATTCCTGTATCTAGCCAGGGCACGTCTGCAGAGTTCAAAGATTCGACTCCTGTATCCAGCCAGGGCATATCTACTGACGACTATTTCCAGATTCGACTCCTGTATCCAGCCAGGGCACATCTGTGAGCAACCGATCGTAGATTCGATACCTGTATCCAGCCAGGGCATATCTGCATAAGGAGACTGAAGATCAAACACCTGTAACAAGCCAGGAAAACATCTGTCTTTCTTAAACACACAAGTTCTCGCTAAGGAATCTCTTATGCAATCAACACTTCCAAATGGCATCTATAAGCCCATTCCCGACAAAGTTCTGTCACTTTTCCAGATGGCATCTACAAAGCCCATCTCCCTATCCACCATCTCTCCAAATGGCATCTATAAGCCCATTCCCGACACCACATTGTTAAGACTCCAGCATGCGAGTGCAAATTTCCGGGCACTCTAGTGTCCAATCTCCTTTTACCCTCGAGTCACGAAAGGCAAACTTGCCAATCTAACTCTTCAGGTCCAAGAAGATTGAACAGGGGCAACTGTTGTACCCCAAAATTTGCCCTCCCATTTCCTCAACATTTTCTCATCACAAGACCTTTGGAGATCAAGATCCAATTAGGGTTTCCCCTACTCAAGACTTCTCCTTGCACTGTGGACTCAAATTAGGGTTTGTGTTTGCCTAAAGATGTTTTGACCTAAAATGCCTAAGATGACTTTCATGCTTCATGTTGGACTCCCAAGTTTACCTATACCAAGTTTCAAGTCTTGATTCCAAGTTTTACCCAGTCAATTGGACAGTTGACCTAGAAATCAGCTGTATTGGGGAAAAAGTCAACTGTGGCCAATTGACAGTCAAACCTCATGAAATTTGATCCACATCAACATTATGAACTCATATGAACCATTTGATCAAATTTGGATCACAATTCCACAAGAAATTTGATCAGATCATCAAAAGGGCAAAATGGTCATTTTTAAGGTTTTGACTGCACAAGGGCAATTTTTGACTGTTTGACCTAGCCAATGGCAAACCAAGCTCACATATGGACTCAAGGACCCCATGGAATTATCTTGACATGTTCATCAAGCTCAAAAGATCCCAAGTACACAAGATTGACAGTTGAATTTCCCAGTCAATTGATCAATTTTGACTGTATACTGAAAAGTCAAACTTTGACTTTTTGGTCAAAATCAAGAGTCAAGATTCATTTTTCATCAAAACATGCCAAATTATGAAACTTGTTCACTAAGAAATGTCAAAATGCAAATTAGGGTTTGAAAATGGAATTTTTCATAACTTAGAATTTTTCTAAGTTATGGAAAACCCTAATTTTTTCCCAACTTTGCCCCATCTTTTCACCATGATCCATTTGGATTCAAACAAAAGTCAAAACATGAAAGTTGTAGCTTGTTGCAAAATCTACAACTTTGATTCACAAAGTTTTCTCATTTGAAGCTTGTATCTCAAGTTATGATTTTTTGAATAAGGGCACTAAACCATCTTTTAACTTAGTGAAATTTGACCTATTTTGACAAGGTTTTCTACCCTACTTCAAGGCCACTTTTCATACCCTTCCACTTGGAATTTCAAATTTCATTTCAAAGATGGATTGTAGTACACATTACAAGCTTTCCAAAATGTCCAAGAACTCATCAAACAACCTCATAACTTGAGAGATTCGAATTTCACAAATTGGCAAAAATTCACTTTTGTTCTACATCAAAGCATGTTCATAAACTTGGCAAATTTGAATTCAGCATGTTTAAGCTACATTGCAGGCCTCTAATCCCATTCTCACTCAATAATTCAATGCATATCCTTTGTGTTCTAACATTATTTTGCTCATTTGGATAATACACACAAAATTAAGCCAAAACTAGAAAAAGCATGATATCCATTCTTGTAAAGTGATACTTTATGGCAACTTTGCAAATCTATGAAGTACAATGCAAATCTTTGAAGCAAAAAAGCATAGGCATATCCCACTGATCAAGACTCAAAGGTGCAGCATAGATTGAGGCATTGTACTGGCCTAGAAACCAAGTTGACATTTGCTTGCTTCACATAGAAGTAACATCCATAACTTATGCTATCTCTCATATCAGTCAAAGAACACAGCACAAAAGATATCAAACACATTCCATAGACCACATTGAAGCTTTTGCTCGAGCCATTTGCCTTTCAAACCCTCTCCATCTCAGAATCATCCTCAAACTGCACAAACAGGGGTGCCCCTGCAGTTTGAGTGCAATCTCTCAATCCCTTCAAGCATTTCTGTCCAAACCTGTTCCTCTACCTTCCTTACAACATATGCAAGCTATCCAGAAGCTAAGGCACGATCTGTAGTTGCTCTAACCACTTCCACCATTTTCACATCTTTAGCTTGCAGGTGAAGTTCTATAGCTTGGTACAAGAAGCTTCAAGACAAAGTGAGCATTGAAAAAGCATCCCTGGACTTCAAGGAAGCTTTTCCAATCATTACATTGCACTGAAAGTCTCTCATTCTCCACATAGAAGTTCAACTGCACAGGTAAAAGTTTGAATTCGTATCTCTCTTGTTAGGCATATTTAGTCTTAAGTTTGTGAAGAAGCAAGGTCCTACTCATAGCCCTGAACATGTACATAGCTTTACTTCTCATTTCTTTTGCCTGAGTAGAGAGAATTTGAGCTCTGAAAATGGTAGAAAAATTAGGTCAGAAAAGAGGGGGAGAGAAATTCTCCCTCATCTTGGAGAGATAGGTCATGTTCTTTATATGGTTAGAACCGTCTCTTCATGCTGAACATTTCTTGTGTTATGAGTTTTTGCTAAAAAGCCAGGAATCAAGAGTTAGAAGGGACTGAACATTGGCGCGCGTTTTTCAAATAACCTGTGCTGGAGGTTGAAGAAGGAGTGCAGTGGGCTGGGCTTGGATTGGTGTTGCTTTTCACACCCCATTTTTTGGTTTACACCCCCCTGAGCCCATTTGTTTATTTTTCAACATTTTTGACTTTTTCTTTTTGGGTTGACTTTGTTTATTTTTTCTCATGCCATTAAAATATTTTTTCCATCATTTTTTGTATTTATGGCATATTTGTTTGTTCATTTCTTTTATTTATATACAAATATATATATACACTATTATTAAAATAAATAGAAAACAATGTAAATACATTTTTATTTTTATTTTTACTTTCTGAAAATATTCACACAAAAAATACTTTTATTTATTTTATTAAAATATTAAATAAATATTTATTTTGTATAATACTCATTTAGGGTTTAATACATATATATATACATGTTTATTAATATATTTAAGATAAAAATATAAATACTTGATTTTCTTCATTTTTATCAATATTTAATACAAAAATACTTTTTTTCACAAAATACTTCATTTATTTTATTTTTGTACATAATAAATAAATAGTAGAATTAAATTAAATAATAATACTTTTTATATAAAAATTAGGGTTTCTTACCCTAAGTTTCAAAATACTAAAAATAAATACATTTTTATTTCTTTTTCCTTTTACATAAATATTTTCTCATACACATAAAAAAAAAACTTTCTTTTTTTACATTTTACATATTTATTTTATTTACATTTAAATTATGCAATTTATTTACTATGCAAATATCCAATTGTTGTAATAATCTAGATTTAAATTCTTGTCTATATCCCCATTTGAACATTTGTACCCCCCTTCCCATATTTGGTTGTGTAATAGCTTAGTAATTTTAATTTCGCACTTTATTGCTTTCTAAATAATAACATGCTAGAATTAGGGTTTGTATGCGAAAAAACGATAGAAAATAGTTTGACCTAATACAAGACAAACAAGCATGAAAATGGACACACAAATCACACTTGCACCCCCTAGGGTATTCCACTTGTTGCCTTCAAATAAATGGGCCATATTGTATGTTGAACATCTTTGGGCAAAGCAAACAGTTTGAATGATCATAGTCCCTCGATAAAACTTCTCAAAACAAACAAAACAAATGATCAAGTCCCTTAGAGAAATTGCCCAAAGACATTTAACGTCGTTACAACTATGGTCTAAACGATGACCCGCGCCTGTCCCTTTTCACATCCTAACACAAGGTTGCCCACCAAATACAATGGTGGTGCAAACTTGTTAAAAGGGTTAAAGTATAGCAATAATCTTTTGAGAAATTTAGGAGTAGATAACCTCTTAGTTACTTGAATCAACTTGCAAAACAAAACACTTGCCTAATTTCAAAAAAAACACACATCACTACACTTTCAAAACAACTTTCAAAAACAAATGAAAATCTTTTCAAAAGACACACATCTTTGTATACATCCCCACATGGATCATTACAAAGGTTGCCACCACATTGGCCTCTTTTCAAAAACATTTTCAAAACCCACACACTCAAGCACCATTTAAAACAATTGAAAACAAAAGGCAAGTGATCTAAGCAAGTAACTAAGAGCCCATGGATAACCATGGATAGAAAGGGTGCTAATACCTTCCCTTTCTATAATCTACTCCCCGAACCCAAGAAAACATCTCAAAAGGTTTTTTTGCTGTGCTTTTTAACCTTTCCTTAGGATAAAATAAAAAGTCGGTGGCGACTCTTGCTAACCGCAACATTTGCGAATACAAACGCAAACCTCAAGTCAGTTCTCCCACCGTATCACACTCGGTATCATTCAGTCACCAAGGTGCATCTCAAAAGGATTAAGGTTCTTATCCATGGAATTTGGATGTATTAATTCATTAATTTGGGGTTCATTGGACTCACATGTTATGTTATCTTGTTCATTATCCCTCCCATGTCTCAGGTTACGTGCTCATTTTCAAAGTTCCGTATGCATTTTCAAAGGATCCCTCAGGACATGGTCAGCGTGTTACAGGATAGGATTTGTGGATTCAGGGCATCAACACTATTCTTTCAATTGATTGTTGTTTATAATGAGGATTTGATTCGAAAATTATGGTTTCTCTGAGAGGTGAGAACAGATTGGAATTCATTCTTTGGAAGTATTCATTCAAGCTTTTTAGTGTGTCCAAAATTAGTTAATTGGATCAATGTTCTTAGGATGCATACACAGTAAGATTGGTCATACGGATCTCGAGAGATAAGGAACAAATTATAAGGCAAAGGCATCAAAGTTACGAAGGAATTCATCAAATTCACGGCCATGCTTTTCATTCATTCACATCAAGCCAGGTTCCATATAATCATTCGAGTTCCATTCATATTATCTAACATCATTCGAGATTTCAATCAAGGATTCATCAAATCTCGTCCAAAATCATTCAAAAGGCATACAAGTTACAGTCCATTATGCTTTGCACTGTTGAGCAGTTACATGAAGGAAAGAAATTATTAGACATGTTCTACAATCAAAGTCCATGAACCTGATCCTATTTCCCTCTAAAAAAACCATGTCATAACTAGGCCTCCAAGCGGCAAGGTCGGTTCAATTCCTTCATGCCCCAAATGCACGTGCCTCTATCTTCAAGTTCTTTGCTCAAAGTCCGAGTTAACTATGCCTTTTCCTTCAAGCCATGACTCTTAGCTCACAATTCGCAAACTCATAACCAAACTGAAAAGGTGTTTCATGCTTGTCACAACCTTCATAGATATCAAAAAGGAACAGCATGATGGGTAACTTGTTAACTTACACCAGGTATAAAACAAAACAACCAAAACAGAACCATGCTAACAAGTTTCAATCAATTCCCTTAACTGTCAAGAACAGAAAGTTTTCCTTCTAACAGAAAATCTCATAACCTTTTAAGCCCTAACCTCTGTTTCAATAAACCAGGACTAATTCCAAACAGTTTTAACAACCCCTTTACTGCCTCTAACAGCAAAAAAACAACTGCAGTCAGTTAACAACCAATAATAAATCCCCTAACAGTTTATAACAGAAATTCTTAATCTCTTAACAACTTCCAACAGGATCCCAACTGTTTTCATAACTAACTTCCAGTCCAACAACTTTCCTAACCATATTTTCCTAACAGCCCTATAACTAACTCTTTTTAACAAACCAACAGATTTCTAACTATCCCTAACCAATTACAGAAAAAACTAACAGAAGCTTCCTAACAGAATTCTCAACTAACTTCTAACTGATCCAACAGAAAAGAGGGAGAGATTCGGCAGGATACGATTATTTACATTGAGAATTTACACAGAGAAAGAAGTACGCAGAGATCACTTATCATTATTCCGATCTAGAATTCATTCATATCTCGTACAGAAAAAATAGGCAACAAACAAAAGAAAGAAAACCAGAAAACTCACCTTGACACTCTCGGAAGAAAACCACTGAAAATTGCACTCTCTGATTCAATCCACCAAACTCTTCTCTGTAATCTTCATCTTCGACCTTCAATCTCTGCTTTGCAATCTTCGTCATTCTTCAATTTCTCTGGAGAATCACCAAAATCAACCTCTGAAAAATCTTTATCTCTCCCTTTGAATTTCATCTTCACTGAGCATCATTCTTCATCAACTTGGAAGAACCACCAACAACTTCATCTCAAAAAAAAACTCTCTGAAAATCACGATAACGCTTCATCAAGAACTCTGAGATTCTTCAAACTTTTCTCTGTGAAAAAACCATAACGCGATTCATTCATCACTTGCATTCATAAAATCTCAAAGGAAAGGGATTATCATTCACATAAAATACACAGAAGAAACGTATCAGGAAACTAACCTTCTACAATCTTTTCGTAACTGCTTCATCTCTGTCGCATCTCCAACAAATCGCATCGCAACTGAACTTTCTGCATCGTTCTTCAACGATTCTTCACAATTCTCTACAAACTCTTAGTCCCGCAACAGAGCTGCATCAACAACATCGCGTGAACAACTATCACGCATAAGCGGCAAGATTAGAAAATGAAGAAGAAGGAGTGAATGTAACACATAGAATACATACACACATAGTAGAAGAAGACGGAGAGGGAGAAAATAAGGGAGACCTGGGAATCGTTTCATCATCGTTTCTCCGGAGTCTGCATCATCATCAACATCGAGATTCGCTTAGATCAAGGCTTAATCGGAGAGAGTTTGAGGAAATGGAAGCCGAATATGAGACGGAGTCGTGGTGACGATCGGAGAAGGTTGAGAGAATGCGGTGATGAACGAAGGATTCGCCGTCACGAATTGATAATAGTGAGACGGAGTTAAACAGAAGCAAATCGGCAGGGTTTTGATCGGAACCAGGGGATTGCGAGGTTGAATTGATTTGAGACGGAATTGAGATGAAGAGAATGCCACCGTTCACCATGAAGGACAAGGAAGATGACTCGGTCATGTGAATGTGAAGAGTTACAACTCTTTTGAAAGCTAATTCCCTAATACTACATCGTTTGACCTACTGCATTTTTTCCCATAATTTCTTGTTTTTTTATGTAATGGAAATTGATGTTGAAAAAAGGCTGAATATGGAGTTGAGTGGGCTGAATTACACTTTCCCCTTAGGCCCATGTCAATATGTTTTTTGGCACATTAGAGCTGAAAAAATGGTTATTGGATTCATTATGGATCAGACTTAGCACCGGAATTCTGAATTGTTGGATTATACACCATGGTCTGAAAATAGCACCTCTTGGACGTCTCCATTTGATTCGCTTCTGGTAATCATTATGGATAATTTTTAATTGATCAGGTTGAAGCTTCTGCGAGTATTCAGTAGAGTTTTCTTATTGCTTGCGTGATTTCGAAGAGGCAACGGACTTTCTACATTCCGTATCATAGTAACTCTATTTTACTCCACATTTTCGCACTTTACTATATTTCTTTACTGCTTTTCTAGATACCATGAGAAGTAGGAAATAAAGAGCGTGCGCTCGAAGTCGCTGTTTAAGGACCTGTAGTAGGCATTCCGCATTTCATTTGCTATATGTGTTGTGCTTGTGCTTGTTTACTTTCTTGTTGATTGATGAGTCACTCAATTTAGCAATTGAGATCACGACTTCTCTCTCAGTGTATGCTCCCTATAGGATTTTACCGCTTTCTGTTATTTCTTTTTGATCAGTGAGTCACTCAATTTAGAAATTGAGATCACGACTTCGCTCTCATTACATGTTCCCTATAGGATGGTTTTGTTAGACTTTCTTTGGTATGCTAACTTAGATAGGATCACTCTAGGTGTGCTCTCTTGAGTTTACTAGCTTGCTTTCTTTATCCTTGTACATACTATGTTCCCTTAGGATGCGCTTGCTCCGTCCGAACGCAAGTTAGACTTTAGGTTGTAAACCATGCATGCTAACATTAGGTAGAAACTTCCCCTTTCATCCTTGACGTAGGGCTACCATTGTATGATAACATTAGGTTAGAGATAGGCTAGTCTCCTATAGACTATTTTCTTTCACTCTTTGCATCCTTGCATTCTAAAACTAAAACTTATTTCCTTAGCAAATCAAAAACATGCTAATCATACTTTAACCCTTTTTCAAGGTAATAAAACACAAACCAATTCAAACTATTTTGTGCGTTCAAGCACCTCTTCTCTAAAACCTTTTTCAGGTGAGGACATGATTAATTTACTTCTGTGCCAACGCATAAGTCTCCAAAGGTCGAGTTGCGGCATAAGGAGGAATTAACTTCGTTCATAATAAACACAAACAAACAAAAACATGTGATCCGAACTACGGTAGCTCTGATTCCTCAAAAAGGATACGTAGGCATTGGGGTAGGGCCTAAGAGAGCACAATTTTATTTTCCATACATTATTTTCTCCTTTCTTTTGCAAGCATCCTCCCTTTAGCAGTAGTATAGTAAACAGTAAGCATAGATTAAACACACCTATAAGATAGGTAACAAGAGTGGATATCATAGAGTACTACGGGTGTGTAGGGTGATAATACCTTCCCCTCGCGTAACAGACTCCCTTACCCGATCTCTCGGTCGTAAGACCTGACTTCTCCCTTCTCAGGTTTTATCGATGTTTACCTTTCCCTACATGTGGGATAAAAGACGTTCGATGGAGACTTCATTGTTTGATGATTTTCGGCCGGTTGTTTCACTCCCCTAATTCCAAGTAAAGGTACATTAGGAAATTCTCCACAAAGTTCGACAATAGTAACATTCTCTATGGATCGGGAGCACCAATGAATGTCTGAATGTTTGAGTGTCATCAACCTTTGTGACCACCTTGAACCTTGCTCATTTTTTAATACAGATTGGGGAAGATGCGAAACAAACAATCTTGCCAAGAGAGAAGTATAACACATAAGGACACCTCTTTTCCTCATTGTGTGAGTGTGAAAAGAGTGTAGGATATCTCCTAGCAATGTAGGCACTGGGTTGCGGGATATGAAGAATTTGACGGTGTTGACATCTATGAGTTGGTCAGGATTTGGAAACAAAACCATCCCATATATGAGGAGAGCCACAATTTCCTCAAAGACTTGCAAGTCCAAGGAGTTCCAACAGCTTTGGGCTTTCTCGAACAAGAACTTTGCTAAGAAACCCTTGACATCACTCCTTATTTCCCAATGAGTTGTGATATCAGATGAGTGCAAGTGTAGAGCTTGAGCAATCTCTTCTAGCTTTGGGTCTCTTTATGTACCATTGAAATGTAGTTGATTGAGAATGGGAATCCTCAAGAGTTGGGAGAATTCTTCCAAAGTTGGCACAAGTTGATAGTCGGGAAATGTGAAGCAAGTGTGTAAGGGGTAAAAGAACTGAAAAAGCACCTTCATCATGTCCTCATCTGTGTTGAAGGTGACCAAGTTAAGTAGGCGACCATGTCTCTCGGTAAATGGAGAGTTTTCAGGAATCCTTGAAGCTAGCTCCTTAAGTTATAGAGGGATCTTTACAAGATTGACTTGAATAGTTTTCCTGCGAAGTGAATCCATATCCTACAAAACAAGAACAGAGATGAATCCCAAAAATACTTGAAATGGTTAGTGGATGTATATGATGTTCATGATGTTCATGATGTTCATGATGTTATGTACAAGTATGTATATACAAACAAAACAAACAAATCCTTAGGTTTAGGCTTGCATGGAGTTTTATAGGTAAGTACCCTCTTGAAGTTTAGTTGGCTTAAACCTGTCCTAGTAATAGTAACTGGGTCCTAAGATGCTCAATATTACTGGTTTGTTTCCTTGGTCATTGTTTCAGCACAAGCCTCTTTAATACCGACCGAAATATCCCAAGAAACCAAACCTCAATGAGTGTAGTATCGAGTATCTACCAACTTCGGACTACACCAAAGCCGGTCATCTCACTACATCCTAAAGGCCAAGTTGGTCAAGTAAAGATTATAAAAGTTCATTGGTGCTTTATGACATCACTCAGCGGGCCCGTATTCTCTTTGATTAACTCAAAGGCTACCGGTACCCACAAATATGTCTCCCTAACGTAGCTATTGCTTAGACCATGTCGGTGTACCCCGCACAGTTTCCACAACATATTTCTACTTACCTATAATGTATCCCAAATTCGGGTAGAGGATTAAAACCCAAACAAAGAACCATAATGTAAAGCATACAAGTCAAACAATGTAAGCAAATAAATGTTATTTATCCCTAAGTTAACCCCCCCTTTTAAAATTTTCCCCAGCAGAGTGTTGGCCGAAGATTTTGATAATGTTATTTAGAAGCCAAATGAGTTAAACGTTTTGATCGAAATGGAATTAAGCGTCATATTTCGAAGTAGCAGAAGCAGTGTTTCGAATAGGTGTGTCAAAGCTTGGAGCTTCGAGCGGCAATTATGGGAACGTATCTAAAGGAGTCTCGAAACAACAGCGAGGCTGTGTTTGGGAAGAGCGCTCGAAACGGGGAAACAACCAAAGCATTTAAAATTCAAATGGAAGCGGGACTTTCAAAGATTGAAAGTTATGTGTTGGAGCATTTGGGGACACGTGGAAAGATGAAAGAAGCATTGTCCTGCATGTTCGAAACGTGGCATAATCCTATAGCGAGACCGTTAGGGTCGAATTAGTATAAATAGAAGTCTTAGTATTAGGATTTCGTGTGTCATATCTATTATACAAAATACTCAATAACATTCAAACTACCACATGGCAAGGGAAACGAATGCAAGAGAAATGTATGTATGATAGCACCATGTATTTCTGATTTAATGAAAACCTTTTACCATTTCCAGTACTTTCCTTTATTCTTTTTGTCAAGCAACATTTACAAGTTTTCTTATTCACAGTCTTTTCACTTCGAAGTCTCTTCCTCAAAGTTTTACATTTTATTATTTTCTTTATGTTTCGAGCATTTTATATTTCAGAAAACTGTCACATTTTCCATACCTTTACATTCAAGTCTTGTCCTTCGAACGCATACTTTTACTTAAAATCATTTACAGATTTCTTGCGTTAAACGTTTTCTCCTCATTTCAAACTTTTATGTTCCAGAAACCCTTTATGTTAACCGTTTTGTAAATCGAAACCATTTACTTCATTCTCATGCAGTTTTATATATGTCTTTACAATTAGCATTACAATTAGCATTTATTCGTATAACTTAGTTTTCATATACATTTTGATTACATCTTTAGACTCTTAGAGAGAGAGATCGAGATAAACCAAACACTTATACAATATCAACTATGAATATCTGTTTGATTGTGAGAGTGACCTTAATATCCAAGGAGTCCTAGGGTCAATCTAGTCGATCCTGTGAGTTACCAGAGGGATTAAATAACAGTAAGAAAGATTATTTGATAGTTTGGAAGACTAGCGGTTGTTTACCAGAAATCACTGGAAACAAATTGGCACACCTGGTGGGACCAATAATTGGATATCAGAATTAAGGATTGTCGAGACGTAACCATTACAAAAACGGTGGAACCTAAGAAGTTTGCTGTTTTATGAACCTGAGAAGTGGTAAGATAACCAACAGCAACCAACCTTTATCCAGAAGAAAACGTTTGGACAAAATGTCTAATTCAGACAATCAACAAGGGGACCAAAGTGGCCCATATGCAACAGGCACTAACGCGTCCATTTCGAGCGGAACATCTAATGTAATCCCTTCGAATGCACAGTCTGTTGCATCTTCAACCAGTAACATAGCCACCAATGGAATAAGTGGCATATCAACTAATAGTTCGATCTTAGGAAATACTGGAACTATGGGCTACCCTGGGGGATTTGTTCCACCATCAGGGACACAATCCCATTTCGCCACCCCATTGACTAGACCACCCGGTTTCGATGGGAATAGAATCAGAAATTCCTCTTATGGAATGCCAACATCTTTTATGGCAGGTTTACACAATTCCACATCGAATTCATCTCCCCAACTAGGGTCTGGGTCTGGTGAGAATCAGTATATGACAAATAACCAAGGGTCAGTGGGTTATAGCACATTGCCTATCCTAACCACAGATAACCAGTTGGCTTTTAGGCAATTGATGGATGACAGTAACCATAATATGATAGGGGTGTTAGCGCAAACCATGCAGGAGATATTTGCCCCAATAGTGCAGAATGTGACCGTGACGAACAGGGAAAACGCTGACAATATGAGTCGAATAGCAGATTTCTTTGCTCCCCCAGAAAGGCGTAGGCAGCACCAGGCCCCGCCTTACTCCTGCAAAATGTTAGTTCCCACAAAAGGGAAAGATATTGTTGAAAATGAGAAAAGTGACAAATTTCCAAAGAAGGTTTATACCTTCGACGTCACTAAATGTGACGAAATTTTTGACTTGCTTGTCAAGGATGGCCAACTAATTGTGCCATCAAATGTCAAAATACCTCCTTTGGATCAGAGAAAGAAGAGGGGATTTTGCAAATATCATAGTTTCCTAGGCCACAAGACCTCACAATGTTTTCTTTTCAGGGACTTGATTCAAAACGCGATCAAAGATGGCAGACTAAAGTTTGCTGATAAGGTGAAGATGAAAGTGGACGAAGATCCCTTGGACGTCGCAGACACCAACTACTCCGAGCCTGCATGCATTGGAGAGGTCAACATGGTGGAAACTGATCGAAGCGACGCCCTAACAGAAGAGAAGGGTACTGGAGTTGAAAACTGGGTGATGGTCGAAGTCAGCGAGGAGGTCACTGAAGACATCCAGAATACGCCAGAGACTTCGATTGCTGCACCTGTAGCTGTTGCAGGAGAAACCCAGGCTACTGAAGGCCAAGGGAATCAAAACGAAGGATTAACACAAGTCACTGAAGGCTTGAGGCTGGAATTGGAGAAAGTCCAAATCACGCAGCCAATTCCCCCTCAGAAGGAAATATGGGACACTCTAGGGGAACCCAGTGGAAAATTTGACTATCTGGTCAAATATTCTGCCCCAGAGAGTTCGAAGGTTCAGATTGAGGATATAAAGCCCACAGGATGGGGTGATGATGAAGCTAAAGAGGGGGATGTGGAAATAAATATGGTAGATATGGAAAGGCCTCGCTCTGAGATGGAGGAAGTGGAAAAATACTTAGAAAAAGAAAAGTACAGAATGGGGGATAATCACACTGGAGATGCTAGTCTCAAAGATTATCTCATGACATGCCACAAAGGAGATTCAGGCATGATATTGTGCCCTAGATGCAGCATCCTCTGCAACCAAAGAATTGCTGCGAATTTCGAAAGGGTACAGAGGGCTCGAACTGGCAACAATTGGCGCCAGGATAACCAGCTTTTTAGGTGTTATCCCAAGGCTGGAGAGAGTTTGCTGGAGTTTGTTTTTCGCTGCTACAAAGGGGCAACCAAGTGATTGATTTGCCTAAGGTGTTCTGCTGTGTATGACCAAAGCATGGCCAGGGCCTTCGAAACGATTCCCTTCGCCCCTTGCTGGAACCACCAAGAAACTGCTCAGATGGGCCCACGTTTCGACAGCAGACACAAACAGCGAAGGCCTGATAGCCCTCACCCCAAGGCTGCTCGAAGAGTGACTTTCAAACTCCCTGCTGAAGTGCCAACCGATAGATGGTTACAAGTCAGAAATGACAAAGGCAAAGATAGATGGAGAAACGTTGAACGAAATGCACGCCATGCTGTGACATACAGGAGGCAATTCAACACAGCAAAAAGGGAGGAAGTGAGATTAGAGAATTACAAAGGAAGGAACCCCATGTCAAGATCCCAGTGGCGCAGACAGCAAAGGATTCGAAAGGCTGAGAGAGAAGCTGTGGCAAACAAAGGGGATACTTCAACAAAAAACCAAGGTGAATCTAGCACCAACAAACCAAAAAATCAAACTGAAGATAAACCTCCAGTCAATAGGAGGCTCTTCTCTGAAGAACAACGCGATGAACCAAAGGAATACACTCCAGGCCCGGAAGAGGACGAAGATATGATAGCAGACAACTTCGAATCGGAGGGGGAGTCTTCATTCAACTTGAACTGTAACGTGGTGTCTGTGCTTCCCTGCGAATATGGGCAGGAAACCGAAATCAACGAATATGAGGAGGAAGACACCACAGATTTGATGAAACACAGGCCCGTGTGCTACTACGTGATGGACAATGGGGCTGTTGAGGAACAAAATGCGTTCTTCGAACGTCCAGAACCTGCAATGAAGAATCATCTCAAGCCACTTTTCATTCGGGCGAAAGTGGGTGTCCATGGTGTGAACAAAGTTCTAGTGGATGGGGGTGCTGCAGTCAATTTGATACCCCATTTCATGCTCAAAAGATTAGAGATCCGCGAAGGAGATATCAAACCCCATAATATGGTTCTGTCCAATTATGAGGGAAAAGTGGGCAAAACACTGGGGGTGGTCCAGTTGGAATTGACAATAGGCTCAAGCTGTAGGCCCACCATGTTTATGGTGATCGAAGCCAAGGCCAACTATAACCTGCTGCTGGGAAGAGAGTGGATCCATGGCGTGGGGGCAGTTCCTTCGTCAATGCATCAACGACTAGTTCTGTGGAGAGATGATGGAATCGTGGAAAACATCGAAGCAGACCAGAGTTACTTTATGTCAATTGTCAATTTAGTTGACAAAAGGGATTATGATAAAAATCTGGCAAAGATTGCTCCATGTGTTCCAAATGATGAGATTAATGAAACTAGAAACGCCCACTACTACATGACCCTTCGCCATGATGGCCTTTACTGGGATAGAACAATAATCAGTGAAGAAGAGGAAGGTGAAAGCACTATACAAAAACGGCCAGCAGGCTGGGACTTCGACAACCTTAACCATGACTGAGTACACCTTTTTCGAAAGGATTTCGGCCTATATGGCTGAGAACAAATCAAAAGCGGCCTTAGAGGCTGAAATAAATAAATCAACTATAAAGACGAACGAAGTTAGTGGGGAGGGTTCGAAATGCTCACCCATCAAAGAATTTGAGATGGATCAAAGGTTGGATGCCATCTATGATAAAGAACCCTTAGGCTTCGAAAGGGACCCCATAAACTCAGGTGTCAAAATGTTGGCACAGGACCCGCTCGAAGAAGTCAACTTAGGGGATGAAAAAATGAAAAGAGTAACTTACATAAGTGCTAAACTTAGCCCAGGCCTCAAGAAGAAAGTGATCGAAGTCCTTAAGGAAAGCAAAGATTGCTTCGCATGGGATTATGATGAGATGCCTGGTTTAAAGAGGGAATTGGTCGAACACAGACTGCCAATCAAAGATGGCAAGAGGCCCATCAAACAAACTCCCAGAAGATTCGCACCAGCGGTTCTCACAAAAATTAAAGCTGAGATCGAAAGGTTGTTGCGCTGCAAATTCATCAGAACAACAAGGTACGTTGAATGGTTAGCAAACATAGTACCCGTTATTAAGAAAAATGGTTCTTTGAGAATTTGCATAGATTTTAGGGATTTAAACACTGCAACCCCTAAGGATGAATATTCCATGCCCATGGCAGAAATGCTAGTAGATTCTGCTGCAGGGTTCGAATACTTGAGTATGTTAGATGGATACTCTGGGTATAACCAGATTTTCATTGCTGAAGAAGATGTTGCAAAAACAGCATTTCGTTGCCCAGGAGCCTTAGGCACCTACGAATGGGTGGTGATGCCTTTTGGTTTAAAGAATGTTGGGGCAACTTATCAAAGGGCGATGAATTCAATTTTTCATGATTTCATTGAAACCTTCATGCAGGTGTATATTGACGATATAGTCATCAAATCTATATCTGCAGAAGCGCATTTGCATCATTTAAGCCAATCATTCGAACGAATGAGAAAACATGGCTTAAAGATAAATCCCCTTAAATGTGCATTTTTTGTGCAGGCTGGAGATTTTCTTGGTTTTATGGTCCACAAGAAAGGAATCGAAATCAACCAGAACAAAACCAAAGCCATAATGGAAACGAAAGCACCTGCGTCAAAAAAGGAGTTGCAATCTCTGCTAGGGAAAATTAACTTCCTCAGAAGATTCATCTCGAACCTGAGTGGAAGAACCCAAGCTTTCTCTCCGTTACTTCGTCTGAAGCAAGGTCAAGCCTTCGAATGGAACGAAGCTCACCAGGAGGCGTTTGACAGAATAAAAGAATATCTTTCTCAGCCTCCTATTTTGTCTCCACCATCATGGGGGAAGCCCATGAGATTGTACATATCTGCCTCTGAAGTTAGTATAGGTAGTATGCTAGCATAAGAGGATAGCAATGGCGTCGAAAGAGCCATATACTATTTAAGTAGAGTGCTAAATGATGCAGAGACTAGATATAGCAATTTAGAAAAGTTATGCCTCTGTTTGTATTTCTCTTGTATGAAACTCAAGTATTATATAAAACCTGTGGATGTTTATGTTTCATCTCACTTCGATGTCATTAAACATATGCTTTCAAAACCAATAATGCATAGCAGAGTTGGCAAGTGGGCTTTAGCCTTAACAGAATATTCATTGACTTTCATGCCTTTAAAAGCTATGAAAGGTCAAGTGATTTCTGATTTCATTGTGGACCATTCGTTGGTTGAGCAGACAAGCATGAGCTACGTCGAAATGCAACCATGGAAATTGTACTTTGATGGCTCAACCCACAGGAATGGAAGTGGTGTTGGAGTCCTTCTAATTTCTCCTGAAGGAATTCCAACAAAATTCAAGTATAAATTAGATGGTCCTCGTTGCTCGAACAACGAAGCTGAGTATGAAGCGCTCATTGTTGGACTTGAAGCTTTGTTGGAATTGGGGGCAACCAGAGTCGAAATTAAAGGAGACTCTGAATTGGTGGTCAAACAAATCACAAAGGAATACAAGTGCATAAAGGAAAATTTAATGGTATACTTCGTCATGGTCAATAGGCTATTAAGGAAATTTGAATACATGGATATTCAACACATACCAAGAATAGAGAACCAACAAGCAAATGATTTAGCGCAGTTGGCTTCAGGTTATAAAGTGTCTACCAAGAACTTTAAGGATTTGGTCGAATTAAGGGGAAGAGTTATGGCTACTAGATTCACACCATCGGATCTAGAAAGTATGAGATTGGGATATGCTGAGAAACAGGGATTCGAAATACTAGCCATAAATACTTTGTCAGATGCAGATTGGCGAAGTCCATTGAAGAGTTATTTAGCAGACCCAACTCTAAAGGTGCATAGAAAAACAAAATATAGAGCATTGTCATATCTCCTCATGGGGAACGAATTGTTCAAAAAGACCCAAGAGGGTGTATTATTGAAATGCCTAGGAGAGAGTGAGGCATATTTAGCATTGTCTGAAGTCCATAATGGGGCATGTGGGGCACACCAAGCAGGCCATAAAATGAAATGGTTGCTATTTCGATACGGTTTGTATTGGCCTAGCATGCTCAAAGATTGCATAGACTTTGCTAAAGGATGTGAGGAATGTCAGAAGCATGCAGGAATTCAACATGCCCCTGCAAGTGAGTTGCATTCGATCATCAAACCATGGCCATTTAGAGGATGGGCATTGGATTTGATAGGAGAAATAAATCCTGCTTCGTCTAAAGGACAGAAATACATCTTGGTGGGAGTAGATTATTTTACCAAATGGATCGAAGCTATACCTCTGATAGTTGCTGATCAAGAGGAAATTATTGAATTTATACAGAAGCACATTATCTATAGGTTTGGATTGCCAGAAAGCATAACTACAGACCAAGGCTCTGTATTTACTGGTAGAAAGATGCAAGGATTTGCCCAAGAGATGGGGTTTAGATTGCTAACATCAACACCATATTATGCTCAAGCAAACGGACAAGTCGAAGCAGCAAATAAAGTAATAATAGGATTAATCAAGAAGCATATTGGCAAGAAGCCAAGAAACTGGCACAAAACTCTGGACCAAGTGTTATGGGCTTGTAGAACATCTCCTAAGGAAGCTACTAACACTACGCCTTTCCAACTGACATTTGGTCATGATGCAGTGCTACCAGTAGAAATTCATCTGCAATCAGTTCGAATTCAGAGACAGAACGAAATCCCAACTGCATTATATTGGGAAATGATGATGAATGAATTAGTTGAGTTGGACGAAATTAGATTACATGCATTGGAAATTTTGATGAGGCAAAAAGAAAGAGTGGCCAGAACATACAATAAAAGGGTGAAGAAAAAAGTATTCATTATTAATGACTTGGTTTGGAGAGTCATATTGCCTATGGATAAGAAGAATAAAGCGTTAGGTAAATGGTCACCTCATTGGGAAGGACCTTTTCGAATATTAAAAGTGTTCTCAAACAATGCATACGAAGTCGAAGAACTCTTGGATGATAAACGTGTCATAAAGGTTAATGGGAAATATTTAAAGAAATATAAGCCAAGCCTGCGGGAGATTCGAATAGTAACAACGTAAACAAAATATTATAAAAAGCCAAGATGGCAAGATAGAATGCCAAAATGGCGTTGTTCGAATATTACATGTAAGAAACCAAAGTTATAGTCAGATAAACATCAAAATCTAGAAATAAGCATTATTTTTCAATCGATTAAAGGTGCTTCGAAATGTTTCAAGTTTCTGCTGAGCGAACCGCCTGGCTCCTTCCAAGGTTGCCACTTCCCCTTTAAGTTGTTCTGCAGTCTCCATTTCTGCAAGCCCCTGGTTGAGAAGCTCTTCGAATTGGTTACCTGCAGGATTGGTTTCGAAGGCTAGTTGTTGTTCCTTAGCCTCCTTAACTTTCTGCTGAAGTTCCAGAATCTGCCTTTCCCAAATAAGAATGGACTCAGCTCGAGCCTCATAATCAGTTTTCGCCTGCTTCAGATGCATAGCTTGATCCTCAGCTTCTTGAGAAAGTTTCGAAGCTTGTTCATAAGCGGCATCCATGGCAATGCGTTTCTCGTGAACCTTCTTGGCAGCAGATTCATCTTGGAGAAGGTAGCCAGTTACGTTGTCCAGCAAATTCTGAAGGTCAAACAAGAGAGTACTAACTGGCAAGGAGCAGGTGGAAAGATTGACCTTTGTGAGCAGCTCCTTCATAGTATAGCAAGCAGTACTATCTTGCTTAAGCACTTCGAATATATCCACATTGAGAATAGTTCTCCTAATTTTGTTGAGAAGAACAACTCTTTCATCTGTGGGAAGAGGATAGCTGGTTGAACTTGTTCCAGCCCTAGCGAGTGGGACGTCCCTCTGAGCCAACTTTGCCTTCATGTACCCAATGGGGTCATTTCGCCTCAGAAGTGCCAGTTCCTCGTCAGTCATTCGAGACAGAGAGGATTGGGGGAATTCCACGCGTAGGGGAACCACGTTTGTTTCAACCTCTAGGGTTTCATTGATTGCATCACCATCCCCTTCATTTGCTTCGTGCTCTTGGTCTTCTTCATCCTCGTCCAAATCTACCACTTCGATACCATCCCTTTCGCTGCTATTTGCGTTAGACTCCGTCCCAGCAGTCGAACCGTCATTAACATTTTCCTCGTCATTGGCATTTTCCTCCTCAGATTCTTCGTCTGCAGATTCTTCGGCTCTTTGCCCAGAATCAGCTTTCTCTTCTTCAGTGTGAGTGTCCTTTGGGTCCTCTTGAAGAGTTTCAAGAGGGGACTTTTGAAGAGAAGCCCTTTGCAAATCCTCTGCAGACGTTTGAAGTATTGTTTCGTTCACCTCTTTCAGAGGAATGGAGGTACCTTGATCATCCTGCTGTTCAGAAGTTCCAGCCAGAACCGCCACATTGGAGGAACCTTTGTTTTGGACCAAGTTGCTGGAATCTCCTTGAGGAGAGGAGTTGAGCGGAGCAGTAGCTCTGGATGGTGAGGTCGAAATGGTGGAAGTGGGATTCAAAATGTTCTGCAAGGAACAGCAGAATGTTAAAGAAAGACATTCACCAAGGTAATAAGAAGTTAGTATTGGAAACAATTTTTAGAAGTTCGATTTACCTGTGGACCCTCATAGGAGAGGTTACTAGCTATACGTTCCAACGGTGGGTTGGAGGTCGAAGGTGGATTTTTGGATTTAGGTAAGGGAGCAGCATCCCTGGAATTGAGTCCAGAGACACTAGTCAGAACAGTGCTTTTAGAAGTATCTTTCTTTAACTTCTTCTTCGAAGCAGTATTTAAGTTTCCTCCAGCCTTGGGGTCTTCCCTAGTAGTGCTCGATTTCCGCTTCTTGGGAGTAGTAGGAGGAAGCTTGTTGGTCTGAAAGAATTTTAACGAAAACTTAGATATAAACCATAAAGCTTGAGTGAATTCGAAACGTCAAGGCTAAGTGATGACCGTTGGAATTGGAGCACTTGTGGTTGTTAGCGTTATTGTTGTTGTTGTAGTTGCAGCAGTAGTAGTTGTTTCGGGTGGAGTAGCTTTTTCAGTAGTTTCGATGGAGGCTTGAGAGGCACTCCCTTCCTTCGACTTCGAGGCAGCTGTCTTTATTCTAATAGCTGAAAATCGAAACAATTAAAGCAAAGGTTAAAGATATGGAAAATAAAAGACATTTGGGATTTTCCCAAGCATTTGCACCTGTGCCTTGATCAAATTTAGTTGACATGGCAGAAAGGTCGTATCGAAGGTGTCCTGGGAAATCATGAAGCCAGTATCGAGCCCATGTCACAGTCTCAGATGGCTTTGGTTTCCTTTGAAGATATTTGAACATCTCTTTGCAAGTGAACCACCATGGATATGGGGGAAACCAAGCCAGAGCCAGTTCTGAGGTAGGTAATCTGGGAAATTTAGGTGGATGCATTTCGAATGCCAACCTATACCTATCCTCAGGTGACAGCCCTGAAGGAAGTTTTAGCTTAGAAACTTTTTGTTTAAATTTTTCCTTCAAGGTCTCAGCTGCTTGATGCACAGTGGAGTCCAAGCGCGTGGGGTCGTAAGTAGTTTCAAAATAATTTTGAAAAGCTTTAATCTCTTTGGCATGAGTAAACATACCTTTCTTTGCTGGTACCTGCACATCGAAGGCATCAATTAGTTTCTGTCGAATTGTAAGTGTATCGAACATATAAGTTTGATAAAACTTAATCCACCACTCCAGAAATCCTTTAGCCGCAAGATGGGTAGGTTCGAAGGCTATCAGCTCAAATTGGGCAAAGCCTTGATATTGTTCTTGCTGGATTTTGGCTTCCCTTGCCTTGAAAGTTCGTCCAGAAGTGATGGCGCTCTCAGTTTGGAACAAAGGTTCAGGAACCAGTTGGCATAAGCCAAACTGCCTCGAAACGAAGTTTGGTTGGTAGGCAAAGAGAAGAATTTGGTTCTTGGCTGGGGTTATCCTTGAAGAGATGAGTCTAGGAAGCAAGAAAGCTCTCCATACATCCTGAATTTCCTTGCTCTTGATGGCTTCTGAAAGAGCCATGGTGAACCAAGAAGGTCCATGAGCCCTCGAAGCAAAAGGCGCCATGCTCTCTTCGAACTTGTGCCTTTTGGAGAATATCATGATGTACTTCGAGAATTGAACTTTGAAGTCATCTTTGTCATCATTAGGAGTTAGTCTTCGAAGCCTAGTGCCTTCGACTATCCTATCACTTATTTCAGAATCTTGCTCATCAATGGTATTGGCGGTTGATAAGGAAGGTTCGAACATGGCATTTAGCCATAGTTGGAGTAACCAAAATGGGCCAGCCAATAAAATGTTTTTGGAGGTGTGGGATTTGAGGCTCGAAACAGCTGACCTCAGGCTTTCATAGAGGTCAACTAAGAGTAATTCACTTAGGCACACTTTTCGATTTTCATGTAAATCCCTAGCTAGAGGAATGAACCTACTAGCTACCTGCAGGGATCTACTGCAGAAAACGTATCTAGACAGCCACAGGGTTAAAAAAGCAATGTGCTCTACGTCAGACACATTGTCCCCTTCAGCATGATAATGACTGATAAATTTGGAAAAGCTGGCTAACTTGACTTCGAAGTCAATTATGCTTGAGTGCTCTTCGTTGTCAGGAACATAAGTTTCTCCCACTGGCGACAGCCCAGTAATGGCCGCTATATCGAAGAAGGTTGGGGTGATCATTCCACTTGGGAGATGGAAAGTGTTGTAGGTACTGTCCCAGAAATAAAGGGACGCGAATAGCAGAGGATGGCTGTAGGTGAATCCAGGTTTCGATAGCTTAATCAGGTTATAAATGCCTAATTCTTCCCATTGCTGGGATTTCTTGGCTTCTACTTTTGTGAACCAATTTTGATAAGCAATATCAGAAGTAGGGCAAGATCGAAATGGCTTAAAATTGCTTTTTACATAATCCAAAACAAAGGGGTCCTTGGGAAGAACAGTTGGGGTTTCTATGGTATTTGAACTAGGAGATTCTATTGCCCTAGGGGCATCCATTTTGTTGAATAAGGGTTTGAAGCTATAACAGACAGGAAAAATTGTCCTGGTGTCCTTTAATATTTCAAAAACCGTAAGAGGGCCATTTAAGGCTAACCTCTTACCAGCAATGTGGGTAGGAATGAGTACATGTGATGCGTACAGCATTTCTTTTTCTTTGGAAATCATTTGAGGAGCAAGAGCAGATTGGCCTTGAATGGTGATGATTTTACTTTCCATGGTAGCTCCTGTAGTTTTTCCTTTCTTCTTGGAGACTTTCTTGAGTTGAGATGAAGTAGAAGAAGACATTTTGAGAGATGTTGAAAACTTAGATTGTTTTGTGAGAGAAGAAGGGTAAAAGATTCAGAGTATGAAAGATTTAGAGTGTGAAAAGAAAAGAAGAAGATTAAGTTGATGTTTTATAATGGGGAAGTTTAAGCATCCACCGAATAGAGGTGTGATACGTGGAGATCATGGGTTGGTGTGATGAAGAGGTGGCGTGAAGTTAATATAGGTAATAGGCGTGATTTAAAAGATAATCATTACTTATAACTGCACCACGCTGTGAAGTGACTCCGGGCGGTTAAGGAATCCAAAAGGTGCTATGATTGATGTGATTGGAGTCAAACGCATTAAATGTTATGATGATTCGAAAGTCCTATCAAAATCTTGTGTAGATGTTTAAAATAGGTATTTCTCAAAGGAATCGAAATGCATATTTTAAAGGGGCAATTTGTTGGCTGAAGATTTTGATAATGTTATTTAGAAGCCAAATGAGTTAAACGTTTTGATCGAAATGGAATTAAGCGTCATATTTCGAAGTAGCAGAAGCAGTGTTTCGAATAGGTGTGTCAAAGCTTGGAGCTTCGAGCGGCAATTATGGGAACGTATCTAAAGGAGTCTCGAAACAACAGCGAGGCTGTGTTTGGGAAGAGCGCTCGAAACGGGGAAACAACCAAAGCATTTAAAATTCAAATGGAAGCGGGACTTTCAAAGATTGAAAGTTATGTGTTGGAGCATTTGGGGACACGTGGAAAGATGAAAGAAGCATTGTCCTGCATGTTCGAAACGTGGCATAATCCTATAGCGAGACCGTTAGGGTCGAATTAGTATAAATAGAAGTCTTAGTATTAGGATTTCGTGTGTCATATCTATTCTACAAAATACTCAATAACATTCAAACTACCACATGGCAAGGGAAACGAATGCAAGAGAAATGTATGTATGATAGCACCATGTATTTCTGATTTAATGAAAACCTTTTACCATTTCCAGTACTTTCCTTTATTCTTTTTGTCAAGCAACATTTACAAGTTTTCTTATTCACAGTCTTTTCACTTCGAAGTCTCTTCCTCAAAGTTTTACATTTTATTATTTTCTTTATGTTTCGAGCATTTTATATTTCAGAAAACTGTCACATTTTCCATACCTTTACATTCAAGTCTTGTCCTTCGAACGCATACTTTTACTTAAAATCATTTACAGATTTCTTGCGTTAAACGTTTTCTCCTCATTTCAAACTTTTATGTTCCAGAAACCCTTTATGTTAACCGTTTTGTAAATCGAAACCATTTACTTCATTCTCATGCAGTTTTATATATGTCTTTACAATTAGCATTACAATTAGCATTTATTCGTATAACTTAGTTTTCATATACATTTTGATTACATCTTTAGACTCTTAGAGAGAGAGATCGAGATAAACCAAACACTTATACAATATCAACTATGAATATCTGTTTGATTGTGAGAGTGACCTTAATATCCAAGGAGTCCTAGGATCAATCTAGTTGATCCTGTGAGTTACCAGAGGGATTGAATAACAGTAAGAAAGATTATTTGATAGTTTGGAAGACTAGCGGTTGTTTACCAGAAATCACTGGAAACACAGAGTCGCTAGTTCTGTGATACGGTGGGAGAACTGACTTGAGGGTTTTGTGTTTGATCTCAAATGTTGCAGTTAGTAAGAGTCGCCACCGACTTTTATTTTATCCAAAAGGAAAGGTGAAAAAGCACAAGAAAGACCTTTGAGATTATTTATTGTGTTCGAGGGGTAGATTATGAAAAGGGAAGGTATTAGCACCCTTTTCATCCATGGTTTTCCATGGTCTCTTAGTTACTTTCTAGATCACTTGATTTTGTTTGAAATTGTGCTTTGTGTGGTTTTTTGAAAGTATTTTGTAAAGAGGCCATTGTTTAGGCAAACTTTGTAATGATTCTCGTTCGTAAGAATGTATACAAAGTGTTTGATCTTTTCGAAAATGTTTTCAATTTTGTAAGATGTTTGAAAGTGTAGGTGTTTGTTTTTGAAAATAGAAAGGATGTTTTGTTTGAAATTGAGCAAGTAATTAGGAACATTCTACCTACTCAAAAGTCTTTCATGTTCATTTCTTTTTCCTTTGACATTGTTATCTTACCATTGATTTGGTAAGTAACCCTATCTTTGGATGTAAACGGGGCAGGCGTGGATCATCGTATAACCATGATTAGGAATGTTGCAAGGTATCTTAGCATTCTCTTTTAGGGACTAAGATCATTTGAAAGGAAACAGGGATAGCGTCATTGAGGGACTATGATCTTATACTTTGCTTGTTTTTGCTAAGATACCTCGCATGCGTAATATGGCCATTTTGTAAATGCAACCAAGTGGATTTACCCTAGGGGTGCTTGTGTGCGAGTGTATTGTTTTCATGCTTGATTTTGTCTTGAATTAGTGTTTTCTATTTGATTGATTTTGTTATTTCCATACAAACCCTAATTACTAGTGTTGTACCCCAAAATTTTCCCTCCCATATTTCTCAAGACATGTCAAGCATCATCTCCAAAGTTGTTCAAGATGGCTCAAGAGTTGGACAGTCAATTCACCTCCTAAGGCAGTCAATTCAAAATTAGGGTTTTGTGTTGCATCAAGGTCCTCATATACAAAAGGTCTCAAATGCTCCCCAATGTCCTAATATGTTCTCAAGTTCATCCATGTCAAATTTCAAGCCTTGCAGAGAAAGTTTGGTCAGTCAATTGCTCAAGAGATCCAAAAATCGACTGTGCTAGGGCAAAAGTCAAATGTGACCTAAATACAATCAAACCTCAAGATTTTTTGTCAACATTCTCATTTTGAAGGATAATTCATCATTTGATAAAGAGTTGATCATGATTAAACAAGGATTGCTCCAGATTCATCAAGATTCAAAAGTTGCTAAATTAGGGTTTTCTAGGAAAAGTCAACTCAACTTTGACCAAGCATAACTTTCTCATACTTTATGAGAAATGAACCATCCAAAGCTCATTTTGAATAGGATGCAATTTCCTACAATCCATCTTCACACCCCAAGATCAATAAATGCTCTCACAAAAGGTTACAAATTTGGACATTATAGGTCATTTTTGAAAGTCAACAAAAACACCTTTTTTGCCAAAGCTTATAACTTGATAATGGAATATAAAAATGAGATAAGACCAAAATGGTGGATTATAGGACATCTCAAGGTTTCTAAAAAGTCCAAGAACACTTCCAAAAGTTCAAAATTGAAGAAGTTATGCATTGTTGAAGTTGGGCATTTTTCCAAAATTGCCAAAAGTCAACTATCCTCAAAACTCCAATTTTTGACAAAAGGGACCACTTTTTTCCACTTGATATGGTCTTGTCATGCCACACACGTGTCCCATCTTTAATTTCATGGCCATTCATTTATTTTTCTATTTTATTTAATTTTTATTGATTTAATTCATTTTAAATCAATATTAAATCAAATAAAATCTAAAAATTGATGTAATGAGATTCTTGTGGTCATTATAGGTCTTCATTGTCAAGATACACCAAACCAAATCCGAATCATGCCTTATGGTGCACAAAATATTTTATTTGAGCCATTTTTGGAAACATGATAATGGTGATCAAAATCAAATCTCCAATATTCAATATTCATGGATTAAGGCCCAAATTTTAACCTAAACTGATTCCCTTATGTACACACAAGTGAGGCAGATCAAGGACAGGCTGAAAGCATTGCAGAAACGGCCATACAAAGTTTGGAAAAAGTGTGAAAAAGTGGGAGATCAAAATCAACATTAGAGCACGATTCAGTCCAAAAGCTTGACATAGATCTCTTCCCTGGCATTCACTGAAGCCAAAGGGATCAAAATCCAGCCTTGAAGCAGCCCCAAACGCACTGTAAGCATTCTTGAACACGACTCTGGACATGGCATCGTATATCGTTTTTCTTGCATCTTTTTGCCAATTTACTTGTACCATCATGCTTAACGTTCAAATTCTAACAATTCTGCATTATTCAATTTGATTTTCATAGCCAGTATTACAATGCCCGAATCTAGGGTTTTCTTGTGTTGTTTTTAGGCGTTTGAGGTACAGGGAAAATTGGGTCAAATAATGGTTATAGGGATACTCAGGAGGTAGAGACGATCACATCCATGTTCTTGAATGGTATTTTCATGGCCTAGGGTGAATTTTGGAGGCAAGCTATGAATCTTCCTACGGATAAAAATCCGCAGGTAAATAACTAGGGACTTTGTGAAGAAGACGACCATGCGTCTTCTCCTTACTGGGCCATTCAAATCTCGCGCCACATTTTTTTTATTTTTCAGGCTTAGTGCGTTGTTTTGCATATATTATTTGTTGCTTATTCTAATAACAGATATGCAAGCCAGTAGAGTTGGCAAGGCAGGCGTGTCATTGAGCATTGGGACCTGGGTTCGAATCCCAGGTCCCCCAAAACTTTGTTGAATTTTGTTTTCAGAAAATCTCATGCAGCGTTCAAAGATTTGGTCCACCATACGCCTCAAGGATCCACCTGCCAGATGGCTTGCAAATCAAATCCCATGATCCAGATTGAAGGTTCACCATGAACCCTAGTCAATGCACGCATAGCAAACTAGAAAAGTCAAAGCAGGCTGATTGAAATTGGGCCTGGATTTTGCTAATTTCCCCATCAAATTCAGGCCCACACCCCCTGAGTATTTCTTTTACTTTTTATTTCTTTTTCTTTATTTATTTATTTTGTTAACTATTATTATTATTATTAAAAATTAACCAATTAACATTTTTTTCATAAAATCAGAAAAACCAAAAAATAATATCCTTATTAATTTCACTATTTTATTTTGTAAATAAATAATTTATTTAATTTAGTTTTTAATTAGGTATAATTTTCAAAAAAAAAATTGCAATAAATTAAAATTAACTAGAATATTAGGTTTTAACATTTTTAATCATTTTATTTTATTTCCTTAATTATAAAATAAAACGCAAAAATATTTTCATTTAATTAATTAATTCAATTATTAACTTAGACTTAATTTTTTAATTCAAAAAATAACAAAAAAATATTTTCTTTAATAAAAAAGGGTCAAAACCCTAAAAACGTTCCGATTTAATTTTCTCGCACGCGTATTATTTTTATCCAATAATGTAATTTCTTCGGGAATGTAATAGTTTTTTTAAATTAGGATTTTATTTATTTATCGCTTTTATTTACTTTCCGCAATTTAATTTTTAAAGGGTTTGTTTTTGGCGATGTAAATACCCGACGCCTTGTAATAGCTTAGATTTACCTTCCCGCAATTTAATTTCCGCACAATATTGACTGCTAGATGTTTGATAAATAGGCAATGCATGACAAGATTAATCTTTAACCTAAAATCAACAGTAGCTCACCATAACATGTATAAAGATAATATAACTGAAAAATAACACACTCGCACATGCCACTCTTAGGGTACACCTCACTTGGTTGCCTCGAACGTGGTCATTGAGTATAGAAAGTTTTAGAGGTCGCCCTCTTGTCCAAAGATCATAGTTGCCTCGAAACGGTTGCCTCAGAAAAATGATCTAGGATATTAGGGTTACCGCTAAGGCGTCCTAACGTTGCTTTAGTGACCACACGTCCCTTAATCGAATTGACCCGAAAACTCCAACGACGATGCTACCTACTCCTCAATAGTGGGATAGCATTGTCTAAAGGACATTAGCACAGTTTAATTCCTTTTTCGAGTAGGTAGATGGTTCTTAAGTACTTGCTCCTTTTAAAACAAAACAAAACTTTTTGCACTTACACTCTCTTCAAAATAAAAACTCTTATCAAACCCACAAACACAAAAGAAAAGCAAACTTTTGAAAACACAATGAGCAAGTACCTAAGAGCCCGTGGATAACCACGGATAGTAAGGGTGCTAACACCTTCCCTTTCTATAATCTACCTCCTGAACCCGAGAAACATCTCAAAAAGGAATTTTTTTGTGCTTTTGTCCTTTCCTTGTTGGATAAAATAAAAGATGGTGGCGACTCTTGCTTACCGCGACATTTTGCGAACACAAATGCAAAACGCGAACCAGCATTCCAAAACAGTCAGTTCTCTTTCCCACCGACCACAGAACTGGCGACTCTGCTGGGGATGGATTTTTATAAGTGAGGTGTACCTTAGGATTAGATCATTATGTTTTCAATTGTATGCTTTGTATGCTTTAATTTTGTGGGCTTGTATCGGAGTTTTATAGATCCTAACCCGGATCTGGGGATAACCTTTAGGTAAGTAGCAATAATTTGTGAGGGATCTGTACGGCGTAGACCGATACGGATGAAGCAGTAGCTACGTTAGTGTGGCACTTTAGTCTGTACCGATATCCCTTGTGTTGGAACGAGGAGAATATGGGTCTTCTAAGGGGTCATTAAGCACCAACTGACCTTAGAACCTTAAATTGACCAACTTGGCCATAGAACATTAGCAGTATGCTACACTCATTGAGACTAAACTCTCGCGGTGATTCCGGCTGCAAGAAAAGGTTGCTAAACTGGAATTATGACCGATTGAGGGTAGTCAGTGATATTGAGATCCTCTAGAACCCGGTTACTATTTTTTAGGACAGGTTTAAACCAACTAAACTGAAAAAGGGTAGTACCTAAGCTCCATGCGAGCCTGAAATCTAAGGGCTCTCAGTGTGACTTGTGTGCCTTTACCATGTTTGCTTTTTGTGGATACTTGTGGTGTGCCTTTATCATGACATCATGACATCATTGCATTGCATACATCTTGCATAAGGACTAACCTATTTCAAAGACAGGAGGGTTTCATCTTTGCTCTGTTTTATAGGTCATCATGATGCCCATGCGTAAGAATACTATCCGGATCAACTTTGTCCAAGTCCCTACCCTGCTTAAAGAGTTGGTTGTCAGGATGCCAGACACTACTTCCTTCATCAGGAGGCATGGTTCTCTTCTCAGTTTGGTCACCTCTAAATTGGACGAACAAATGATGAGTGTCCTGGTCCAGTTTTATGATCTGATGTACAATTGCTTCACTTTTCAAGACTATCAGCTGGTTCCTACTCTAGAAGAGTTCTCTGAGTTGCTCGGTATCTCTGTTTTGGAGCAGACCCCGTTCACTGGGTGGGAAAAGACTCTTAGGCCCGAAGAGATTGATGCAGCCCTTCACTTGACCAAAGAAGAGGTAATGGCTAACTGGGAGACTAGAAGTGGAGCTAAGGGTTTTCTGACTAAGTTCTTGGTTGGCAAGGCTAACTATTTCTGGGATAGCCTAGACTTTACGGCCTTTGAGGATATTCTGGCTCTCTTGATTTATGGCTTGGTATTGTTTCCGAATCCTTACACTTTTGTTGATATTAATGCCATAAAGATCTTCATCTCTCGGAACCCTGTACCCACTCTCTTGGGTGACATCCTTCATCAGCTCTATGCTCGTACTACCCAAAAGCGGGGAACTTTGATGTGTTGTGCTCCTTTATTGTCGAGGTGGTTTATTTCGCACCTCCCTAAGTCTGTGCTGAAGAACAAAGAAGGAATGGGCTGGGCTTATAGGGTGATGTCTCTTTCTAATAATGACATTATCTGGACTCTCAAAGGTATGGATGAGGTGACTATCATTGATCTTTGTGAAGAGTATCCCAATGTTCCCCTGCTAGGAACCCATGGAGGAATTTCTTACAACCCATGCTTAGCTCTCTGTCAGTTTGGAAGAGCCAGAAGAGAAGGGCCTCATGAGATGTTAATGCCTCATATCATCTTTGATTTTCAGGGAGATAGCGACGAGCTACGTCGTAGGTTCATAAGGGCTTGGGACAGAGTTCACCAATCTGATCCACATGAGTTGGGTCCAAAGACTTCTCTGCCAATGGAGCCATATCTTAGATGGGTCCGCATCCGTGCCCAGAAGCTAGGTATGCCATATGAAGCTGTCAGGCCTGTCACTCTTGAAGTTGCTAATGAAAAAGGGGTTCGTCTAACCATTCTCCACCCTTATATGCCCACTGACATTGGGGCACTAAAGAGGTCTTGGATGCAATTAAGGGATTAACGGGATTCTTACCGAGAGAAGTTCAACAAGCAGGAGCAGAAGATCTAGAAGCTGACTAGGCAACTGGAGAATGAGCGGATCCTGAATGATTATGTCCGCACTGAGAAGAAGAGACCATGGGAGCATTGATGGACCTTTGATGATTTCCTTTACAGTTTTTATTTACCTTTCAGTATTTCCATTCTTGTAATTCCTAAAGGGCAATTTGTTGAACAATTTAAATTTTGAAGTTTAAATCTAATAAAGTATGGTTCTTTTCTTGTTTACAAATTTGAATCCCGATTGTCTTTGAAATCATAAATCATACGCATTTCATCCCATGCACTTCATAAACAGGTACTCTTTACAGGTCTCTTATCTTCTTCGATGTTTATTTCAGCGATCATCATGTCTACTGAACCTTCAACTGAGCAAGCCATCAAGGCCCTCCAGGCCCAGAATTCCCAATTTCAAGAGTTGTTCATGAATCTAGCCAAGGGTCAGCAGGACCTGAAGACCTTGATTCTAAAGGAGAAAAAGAAGAAGAAGAAGAGGACCATCATGTTCAACACTGGACGCAGGTTTGGAAACGGGCTACAGAATGAGGTTGATCTGACCATCTCATCTGGAGGGAAAGATAGTCCACAAGAAAGGAGGGCCCCTAGCCCTGTGGTCTCTGACAACGAGACGGACTACGATGAAGAACATTATTCTCCTGTTAAGGATAAGTACAAACAGGTGGAAGACCGTTAGAGCTCTATGGAAATTCAGAAGGTGCCCGGTCTAGACTTCGGAGATCTATGTCTATCATCTGGGGTGGTGATTCCCCATAAGTTCAAGGCACCTGCCTTGGCCAAGTATGACGGAGTTTCCTGTCCGAAGATGCACCTCCGGTCATATGTGAGGAAGATCCAGCCTTACACTGCTGATAAGAACTTATGGATCCATTTCTTTCAAGACAGTCTCTCAGGGACTCAGCTTGAGTGGTTCTATCAGTTGGACGGAGCCAGTATCCACAGTTGGGAAGATTTGGCTACTGCATTTTATAGGCAGTATCAGTATAACTCCGACCTTGCTCCTACGCGTACCCAACTCCAGGGTATGTCAATAGGAACGGGTGAAGGATTTAAAGAGTATGCTCAGAAGTGGAGAGACCTTGCCGGAAGGGTGCAACCACCTTTGGCTGATCGTGAGCTTGTTGACATGTTTCTGGGGACCCTGTTTGGTCCATTCTTTAACCATCTGATTGGAAGCTCTTCATCTGGGTTTACAGATCTTATTTTGACTGGTGAGAGGATTGAAGTTGGTATTAAGGCTGGGAAGATACAGAAGGGTGCCTCATCGAGCACCGAGAAGAAGCCGTTTAAGAAAGAGTCCAGTGATGTCTACAGTGCAAGAAGACAGAATAGACCTGAACTCCGCCAAGTTGTCAATACGGTTGTTATTTCAAAACCTGCTGGTGCTCCTCAGTACAACAATCAACAAAAGGACGAGAGACCTAAGAGGCAATTCACTCGTCTCAGCATGACCTTATCTCAGATTCTGCCACAGTTGCTGAAGACTAACCTGGTGACTATAAGGGAACCCCCAAAGAATGCAAATACAATGTCACCAAGGTATAACCCTAACGCCCGTTGCACTTATCACTTCGATAGCCCGGGGCATAATACAGATGATTGTTGGACTTTAAAGAACAAGATACAAGACTTAATTAATGCAAAGGAGATTGAATTCGAGGCGCACGAGAGGCTTAAAGTTGTGACTGCTCCCATGCCCAAACATGGAGTAAATGTTGTAGAGGAAGACTTGTTTGTAGTTTCTTTGGATGACATTGTTACCCCTCTGATGACTGTCAAGAAGAACCTGTTGCTAGCCGGTTTATTTCCGGGTTGTGGCGAAGGTTGCCATATGTGTTCTGTTTTACCTACTGGTTTCTCATTCCTGAAGTCATGTATCCAAAACCTGATGGATAATAAGGAGATCCTGTTTGAGAAGATTGTTGTTCCTTCCATTCATTCTGAAGAAGTTACCATTATTACCATTTTCGACAATTCTTCCAAGGCTCCCTCGAGGAAGCCTGTTAGAATTACATCTGTTCCGAAGATCGCACCTGTAATTATCACTGTTTCGGGGCCCATCCCCTACACCTCTGACAAAGTTGTCCCTTGGCACTATGGGGAAGATGTTTATGTTCTAGGAGTTAAGCAAGAGTTGGATGTTGATACTGACATCAGCAACATTACTGGACCTGCTAAAGTCACACGTAGCGGTAGACTTTTCTCACCTGATATTGCTCCACCAACTGTCCGAAGACATGTCGTTATTACACCTGTAAGTGTACCTACTTCCATTCTTGATCAAGTTCCTATTCTTACCCCTGTCGCCGAGTCATCTGACGCTCGAGGCAAAGGGATCATCATTGATGTGCCTGCCCAGACGGAGGCACCGAAGATGATTACTGTTGAAGCTTCCAAACAGGAGATGGAAGAGATTCTGAAGATTATTAAGAAGAGTGATTACAACGTAGTTGAGCAACTGGGGCAAACCCCATCCAAGAGTTCTATGTTGTCATTATTGCTGTGCTCAGAGGCCCGTGCCCAGGCTCTGATTACCTTCCTGAAGACCGCCCACGTGCCGCAAGAGACGTCAGCTGATCAGTTTACCGATTGTGTGGCCAATTTAACTGTTGATAATGGTTTGGGTTTCTCCGATGCCGATTTGACCACCAAGGGGAAAAATCATAACGATGCCCTGCATGTCTCCATTGAATGCAGGGGCACTACTCTTGCACATGTATTGGTTGATACTGGTTTCTCATTGAACGTCTTGCCCAAGAAAGCTCTAGACCGGTTGGACTGCGAAGGGTTAGAGCTAAAACCAAGTAACATCGTTGTCAGGGCCTTTGATGGGTCTAAAAGGATGGTGCACGGCGAAGTTGATATTCCAATTAAAGTTGGTTCTCAGGTCTTCAATTCTATGTTCTATGTGATGGACATTCGGCCATCCTACTCTTGTTTGCTGGTTCGTCCATGGATCCATAAAGCTGGGGCCGTGACCTCAACGCTTCACCAGAAACTGAAGTACCCAGTCAAAGGGAATATTGTGAAAGTACAAGGGGAGGAAGAGTACATGATCAGCCACCTCAACTCGTTCAGATACGTAGAGATGGATGGGGAGTTCATTGAGACCCCATTTCGGCACTTTGAAGAGGTCCCCCAGACACTGGCATCAACTGAGACTATGGTTGAAGATTCTCCTATGAAGATGGCTTCCTTAAGGGATGCTCGGGCTGTTATTGAGAAGGGTGAGTGTGCAAATTGGGGTCGACTTCCTGATTTTACACAGAAGACTAATAAGTTTGGTTTGGGTTTCACTGCAGAAGCTCAAAGGGCTGTTCAAAGTGCAAGGATCGGAAGACCTCCCGTGTTCATCAGCAACTCGGGAGTGAATGCCATTGAAGAAGATGTAGAAGAGTCTGAATTTGACAGTTGGATCTATCCTACGACCAACGGTGGAGCAAGCAACTGGACCGCAAAGGACTTCATCCCTATTACTTTTGTTACCCAGTAATGAACTCTTTATTTTGAATTTGTAACAGACAATGTTTTGAAACTTTATGGCCCAGTGTCTTACCCAGGGCACCGTGGCTTCATTTGTGAGGGCTTTTGTGTGTCATTTTCATATATCATTAATAAAAAAATTGGACGGTCTTGCATTTCAAATCTTGCGCTCCTTGTCTTTCTTTATTATATATTATGGAACAGCTATTTACACATACTCACATATACAGGTCCACATCTACTCTGGATCTCACTGGTAATGGCTCTGCTACTGCCATTTATGACTTCGAAGATCCGATCAGCTTAGCCAAAGACGAAGGTGAAGATGATTGTGAAGTGCCTGGTGAACTTGCAAGACTGCTACTCCAGGAAGAGAGGGCCATTCAGCCACATGAAGAGCCAGTGGAAACAGTGAATCTGGGTACTGAGGAAGACAAAAAGGAAGTCAAGATCGGTGCAAATCTGGAGCTTAGTGTGAAACAGCGGTTGATTCAGATGCTGCATGACTACGTTGAGATATTTGCCTGGTCTTACGAAGATATGCCTGGGTTGGATACTGACATTGTGGTTCATCGCCTGCCTACCAAGGAAGACTGTCCCCCAGTAAAACAGAAGGTTCGCCGTATGCGCCCAGAGATGTCTGAGAAAACCAAGGTTGAGGTTATGAAACAATTCGACGCCGGTTTTCTAGCAGTTACTTCTTACCCTCAGTGGGTTGCCAATGTGGTTCCAGTGCCGAAGAAAGATGGTAAGGTCCGAATGTGTGTTGACTACAGGGATCTGAACAGGTCCAGTCCCAAGGATGACTTCCCTCTACCTCATATTGACGTTATGGTTGACAACACCGCTCAGCACAAGGTCTTCTCCTTCATGGATGGTTTCTCCGGTTATAATCAGATAAAAATGGCTCCCAAAGACATGGAGAAGACCACTTTTGTTACTCAGTGGGGAACCTTTTGCTACAAGGTTATGCCTTTTGGACTAAAGAATACTGGGGCAACATATCAGCGTGCCATGGTTGCTTTGTTTCATGACATGATCCATCATGAGATTGAAGTATACGTTGATGATATGATTGCAAGGTCCCAGACGGAGGAAGAACACCTTGACTATCTACAGAAGCTTTTTGACAGGTTGAAGTTGTACAAGCTAAGGTTGAACCCAAACATGTGCACCTTCGGGGTGAGGTCTGGTAAGCTACTGGGTTTCGTCGTGAGCGACAAAGGTATTCAAGTGGACCCTGACAAAGTGAAAGCCATACAAGAGATGCCAGCTCCCAGAACAGAGAAAGAAGTCAGAGGCTTTCCGGGACATCTCAACTACATTGCCCGATTCATCTCACACCTGACCGCTACTTGTGAACCAATCTTCAAGCTACTGAAGAAAGATCAAGTAGTACGTTGGAACAATGAATGTCAGGCCTCTTTCGAAAGAATCAAAGAGTATCTCCAGGAGCCACCCATCCTGATGCCACCAGTTGAAGGGAGACCTCTGATCTTATACTTGACTGTGCTCGATAACTCGATGGGGTGTGTGCTGGGTCAGCATGACGAGTCTGGCCGAAAAGAGCATGCTATTTATTACCTTAGCAAAAATTTTACCGACTGTGAGACCCGATACTCACTGCTTGAGAAAACTTGTTGCGCTTTGGCATGGGCTGCTCGCCGGCTGAGACAGTATATGTTGACTCACACTACTCTGTTGATTTCAAAGATGGATCCAATTAAGTATATCTTCGAGAAGCCTGCCTTGTCCGGAAGAATAGCAAGATGGCAGATGATCTTGACTGAGTATAACATCTAGTACACGTCTCAAAAGGCGATCAAGGGAAGTGTATTGGCATACCATTTGGCACATCAGGCAGTGGATGATTACCAGTCTATGAACTTTGAATTCCCGTACGAGAATATCATGTTGATAACTGATTGTGAGACAGTTGGACCGGATGAAGGACCTGAGGAAGGATCCCGATGGTCTATGTACTTTGATGGAGCTTCGAACGCTTTGGCTAATGGCATTGGCGTTGTGATCATATCTCCTAAAGGCTCTCATACTCTGTTTACCGCCCGTCTATGTTTCAACTCCACCAACAATATGGCGGAGTATGAAGCATGCATCATGGGTCTTCGAGCAGCAATCGACCTAAGGATTAAGTTTCTAAGTGTCTTCGGAGATTCCGCTCTTGTGATCAGTCAGATCAAAGGCGAGTGGGATAGGAAACACCCCAATCTTATTCCTTACAAGGAGTATGTGTTGACATTGCTTCCCCATTTCGAGGAGATAACCTTTGAACACTTCCCTAGAGAGGGTAATCAGTTGGCGGACGCGCTAGCTACGATGTCTTCTATGTTCAAAGTCAATTGGGACAATGAGGCTCCCCGGATCATTATTGAAAGATTGGATGAACCTGCACATTGTTGTGATCTTGAGACTGAAGAGGTAACAGAAAAGCCCTGGTATCATGAAGTGAAGAGGTACCTTGAAGCTCAGGAATACCCCGAGGGTGCATCTGTTAATGATAAGAAGTTTCTAAGGAGGTTTGCGGCAAAGTTCTTCATCAGCAATGACGTTCTTTACAAGCATAACCATGATTCAACCTTGCTGCGTTGTGTGGATAAAAATGAAGCAGGAAGGATCATGGCAGATTTACATGAAGGTACCTTCGGAACCCATTCCAGTGGACATACCATGGCAAAGAAAATCCTCCAGGAAAGATACTACTGGTCCACAATGGAAACTGACTGTTATCAGCATTCTCGGACATGTCACATGTGCCAGGTCTATGCTGATAAGGTGCACATACCTCCAGTTCCTCTGAACTTTTTAACGGCACCGTGGCCTTTTGCAATGTGGGGCATTGATATGATTGGCGAGGTCAGACCTACAGCATCCAACGGGCATCATTTCATCCTGGTAGCTATTGATTACTTTACGAAGTGGGTTAAAGTAGCTTCCTTTGCTACCGTAACCAAGAACGTCGTGGCACGGTTCATTCGGCACAATCTGATTTGTCGATACGGTGTACCAGAGAGGATCATTACGGACAATAGTACCAATCTTAACAATAAGATGATCGCTGAGCTCTGCGAGCAATTCAAAATACAGCATCATAACTCTTCTCCCTACCGGCCGAAGATGAATGGGGCTGTCGAAGCTGCAAATAAGAACATTAAGAAGATTGTGGAGAAGATGACAATAACGTACAAAGACTGGCACGAGATGTTACCATTTTCTCTTCACGGATACCGTACCTCAACACGGACGTCAACCAGGGCAACACCTTATTGCTTGGTTTATGGTATGGAGGCAGTCTTGCCCATTGAAGTTTAGATACCCTCCCTTCAGATCATGAAGGATGCAGGTTTAAGCGAAGATGACTGGATTCAGACCCGGCTTGATCAGTTAACCCTAATCGACGAGAAAAGACTTACTGCTATTTGTCATGGTTAGACATACCAAAAACGGATGATCAAGGCATTTAACATAAAAGTCAGACGACAAGAGTATCAAGTTGGGGACCTGGTAATCAAGCGCATTATTCTACCTCAAGGTGATCCTAAGGGCAAATGGACCCCTACTTACGAAGGGCCATTTGTGGTCAAGAACATATTCTCAGGAGGAGCTATGATTCTAACTACCATGGACGGTGATGACCTTCCTCACCCCATCAATGCAGACATAGTGAAAAGATACTGCGCATAATCAAAGACCCGCTAGGTTGACTGGCCTAGGCAAAAATAAGGGCTTCCCGGCGAACCAAAAGGGTTCGGGCAAAAATAAGGGATGAAAATGAATAATCTGTACACCCGGAAAGTCGAAAACCTGAAAAGGCGGCTTGGGCAAAAATGGGTATCCCGATGGACTGAAAACCCGAAAGGGCAGTTCAGGCAAAATTTAGGGATCAAAGCGTAACACTATGTCTCATTGGATCACCTCGCATCCAGACTTCGGTGTCAGCTATCAAGCTCGGACGGCACTAATCAATCAGATTCATCTTCAACTAAGCAGCAAAGTGATGAGATGCTGGAAGATATAAAGGCAATAGCAGAGTTGGAACCCAGTGGGATTATTCACATATCTGTTTTGTTTTCTTTTCACAAATTGTATAAATTCTATTTGTTCGGCGGCGTTCTCTTACTAGGACGTCAGCCTCTTGTACAAAAACGCCTATTTACAGGCAAACTTCAAAATCAATACAAATTCATTTTCAGACAAATTTCAAATTGTTTTTCCTTTATCTGTTTTGTTTTGCAAAGAACATCCAAAGTTTCATTTTTGATATATGCACTTGACATTAATTGCTGCTCATAAATATTTACATATGAAACAAAGGATGAATTACTGGTAATATCAGAAACAGGGGCATAAGAATTGTCCAAGCTGCATAGTTGCTCTGTCCACCAGGTACAAGGTAGATTCAGCTGAAGAAGATGGCTACGATACCTTCACCCCCCGCAGAGCAATACAGTAATGGTAGCTCTCCCAGCTAAGACTTGCAGTTGAACGAATCAACAATACTCTCCCCCAAGCAGAGTTAGTCTACCATCAGCCCTAAAAGGTGTGGTATCACCAGAAGGTCTTAATCTTCCCCAGCGGAGTATAAATACATTCCCCAGCAAGTACAAGAGCATCCGCGGCAGTCTTAATATCCCTCAACAGAGTATAAGAATGTTCCCCGGCAGGAATACAGTTTATCCCCCAGTGGAGCCATTTCCCCAGCGCAGTCTAAAAAAGCTTTCCCAACAGAGTTGAATCATCTTCCCCAGTAGATTCCGGAAGCTTATCCCCTACAGAGCGCAAATAAATCTCCCCAGCCAAATTCAAAGGGTTATCCCCACAGGAGCATAACTGGGTTATCCTCAGCAAGTTGCAACTAAAAGATCACCCCCAGCAAAGTCCTTTCTTTCCCCAAACAAGAGTTCAGCAGATTCAATATCACAGCAACGGTAATCCATCCCCAGCGGAGTTCATCATTAAAATCCCCAACAGAGCTTATCAACGGAATCCCCAGCGGAGTTTATCGTTAAAATCTTCAGCAGAACATCTCTTCCCCACAGAGTAATTTCCCTCAGAGTAATCTCTTCATCAGTTTATCCCCCAACGGAGTTCTTTTCTCCTGTAGGTTTATCCTTACAATCATCTCCGTTCACCATCCCTGGCGGAAGCGATGCATTCAGCTCTATTCTCCAGCAGCTCCGAGATTTATTTTCCCCAGCTAAAATATTACATATCCATACATCATGATACATGCATATACGCATCATACCATACAATCTCATTTATTTTAAGAACATCATTGCCTGATACATATCATGCATTACATACAGCTAACCTTTACCTTTCAGGAAAGATACAATCAAAATTCAAGTTATGAAGCCCGGGTACGACCGGATAGTATCTTGATTTCTACAGCATATTGTGAAGCCCAGATTATGATCGGATAACAATATCAGACTACCGCGAAGCCTGGATTACGACCAGATAGTGATATCTCTCAAAAGTAAGCTATGAAGCCCGGAGAACGACCAGATAATAGTTTATTCCCCAGTGAGTCACGAAGCCCGGATTACGACCGGATAGCAGCTCAGTAAGCACCATAAAGCCTGGATTCGACCAAATATTGGTATATCATAAACACAAGCCGTGAATCCCTGATCACTAGCGGATAACAACTCAGCAAGTTATTGTGAAGCCTGGATTACGACCAGAAAGCAATACAAGACCATGAAGCCTGGATTACAACCAGATAATGGTAGAAGATGTTGTGAAGACTGGATTACGACCAAGATAGCAACCAAAAGTACTATGAAGCCTGGATTTCGACCAGATAGTGGTATGATACATCGTGAAGCCTGGATTACGACCAGATAGCGTTAAGGGACACTGTGAAGCTTGGATTATGACCAAATAACAGTTTACCCAGCCAGTTACTATGAAGCCCGGATTCGACCGGATATTAGTAAAACCAACCGTCAAAGGGAAGACCGGATGCGACCGGATAACCACTTGACTTGTTCTGAATCCTGGATTACGACCAGATAACGGTAGAAGATGTTGTGAAGACTGGATTACGACCAAATAGCAACCAAGAGTACTACGAAGCCTGGATTTCGACCAGATAGTGGTATGACACATTGTGAAGCCTGGATTACGACCAGATAGCGGTACAAGGCACTGTGAAGCTTGGTTTCCGACCAAGTAGCAGTTTACATGGACAGTTTCCAAGAAGCCCAGAGTCGGCTGGATATTAGTGTGCCCTAAAATTCAAGTTGAAGCCCGGAGGCGACCGGATAACCACTTGATTTTTTCTGAAGCCTGGATTTCGGCCAGATAAGAAGCGAGGTATTGCAAATCCTGGATTACGACCGGATAGCAAGTTTAATCTCATTTCCCCAGTAAGTCACTGAAAATCCTGGATTACGACCAGATAGCAGCCAGTCTTATCACTATGAAGCCCGGGTTACGACCAGATAGCAGTCAGTCTTATCACTATGAAGCCTGGGTTACAACCAGATAGTAGTTCACTCTCACTTCTTCAATAGAGATGATTCCTTAGTAGAATAACGGACGACCGAAACTCCTAAAGTTCTATTTCCCCTAAGACAGAGAACAGCATTTCCCAGTGGAATCTCCCTCAACAACAGGCATACAAGCTCTCGTTAAGGAATCTCTTACGCGATCGACACTCCTTCGGATGGCATCGTTAAGCCCATCTCCCATCATTAACCCCCAAATGGCATCTGCAAGCCTATTCCCGAATCACAATGTTGATGCTACTTCATGTGAGTGCAAATTTCTGAGCACTCTAGTGTTCAATCATCTTCCACCTTCGGATCATGAAAGGCCCGAACGCCAATTTATATCCTCAGGTTTAAGAAGATTGAACACGGGCAACTGTTGTACCCCAAAATTTTCCCTCCCATATTTCTCAAGACATGTCAAGCATCATCTCTAAAGTTATTCAAGATGGCTCAAGAGTTGGACAGTCAAGTCACCTACTAAGGCAGTCAATTCAAAATTAGGGTTTTGTGTTGCATCAAGGTCCTCATATCCAAAATGTCTCAAATTCTCCCCAATGTCCTAATATATTCTCAAGTTCATCCATGTCAAATTTCAAGCCTTGCAGAGAAAGTTTGGTCAGTCAATTGCTCAAGAGGTCCAAAAATCGACTATGCTAGAGCAAAAGTCAACTGTGACCTAAATACAGTCAAACCTCAAGATTTTTTGTCAACATTCTCATTTTGAAGGATAATTCATCATTTTATCAATGGTTGATAATGATTCATCAAGGATTGCTCAAGATTCATCAAGATTCAAAAGTTGCTAAATTAGGGTTTTGTAGGAAAAGTCAACTCAACTTTGACCAAGCATAACTTTCTCATACTTTATTAGAAATGACCCATCTAAAGCTCATTTTTAATAGGATGCAATTTCCTACAATACATCTTCAGACCCCAAGATCAAGAAATGCTCTCACAAAAAGTTACAAATTTGGACATTATAGGTCATTTTTGAAAGTCAACAAAAACACCTTTTTTCCAAAGCTTATAACTTGAGCATGGAATATCAAAATGAGATGAGACAAAAAGGCTTGATTAAAGGACATCTCAAGGTTTTTAAAAAGTCCAATAACACTTCCAAAAGTTCAAAATTGAAGAAGTTATGCATTGTTGAAGTTGGGCATTTTTTCAAAATTGCCAAAAGTCAACTATCCTCAAAACTCCAATTTTTGACAAAAGGGCCCACTTTTTTCCACTTGATATGGTATTTTCATGCCACACACGTGTCTCATATTTAATTTCATGGCCATTCATTTATTTTTTCTATTTTATTTAATTTTTATTGATTTAATTCATTTTAAATCAATATTAAATCAAATAAAATCTAAAAATTGATGTAATGAGATTCTTGTGCTTATTATAGGTCTTCATTGTCAAGATACACCAAACCAAATCCGAATCATGCCTTATGGTGCACAAAATATTTGATTTGAGCCATTTTTGGAAACTTGATAATGGTGATCAAAATCAAATCTCCAATATTCAATATTCATGGATTAAGGCCCAAATTTTAACCTAAATTGATTCCCTTATGTACACACAAGTGAGGCAAATCAAGGACAGGTTGAAAGCATTGCAGAAACGGCCATACAAAGTTTGGAAAAAGTGTGAAAAAGTGGGAGATCAAAATCAACATTAGAGCACGATTTAGTCCAAAAGCTTGACATAGCTCTCTTCCCTGACATTCACTGAAGCAGCCAAAGGGATCAAAATCCAGCCTTGAAGCAGCCCCAAACGCACTGTAAGTGTTCTTGAACACGACTTTGGACATGGCATCGTATATCGTTTTTCTTGCATCTTTTTGCCAATTTACTTGTACCATCATGCTTAACGTTCAAATTCTAACAATTCTGCATTATTCAATTTGATTTTCATAGCCTGTATTACAATGCCCGAATCTAGGGTTTTCTTGTGTTGTTTTTAGGCGTTTGAGGTACAGGGAAAATTGGGTCAAATAATGGTTATAGGGATACTCAGGAGGCAGAGACGATCACATCCATGTTCTTGAATGGTATTTTCATGGCCTAGGGTGAATTTTGGAGGCAAGCTACGAATCTTCCTGTGGATAAAAATCCATAGGTAAATAACCAGGGACTTTGTGAAGAAGAAGACCATGCGTCTTCTCCTTACTGGGCCATTTAAATCTCGCGCCACATTTTTTTTATTTTTCAGGCTTAGTGCGTTGTTTTGCATATATTATTTGTTGCTTATTCTAATAACAGATATGCAAGCCAGTAGAGTTGGCAAGGCAGGCGTGTCATTGAGCATTGGGACCTGGGTTCGAATCCCAGGTCCCCTAAAACTTTGTTGAATTTTGTTTTCAGGAAATCTCATACAGCGTTCAAAGATTTGGTCCACCATACGCCTCAAGGATCCACCTGCCAGATGGCTTGCAAATCAAATCCCATGATCCAGATTGAAGGTTCACCATGAACCCTAGTCAATGCACGCATAGCAAACTGGAAAAGTCAAAGCAGGCTGATTGAAATTGGGCCTGGATTTTGCTAATTTCCCCATCAAATTCAGGCCCACACCCCCTGAGTATTTGTTTTACTTTTTATTTCTTTTTCTTTATTTATTTATTTTGTTAACTATTATTATTATTAAAAATTAACCAATTAACATTTTTTTCATAAAATCAGAAAAACCAAAAAATAATATCCTTATTAATTTCACTATTTTATTTTGTAAATAAATAATTTATTTAATTTAGTTTTTAATTAGGTATAATTTTCAAAAAAAATTTGCAATAAATTAAAATTAACTAGAATATTAGGTTTTAACATTTTTAATCATTTTATTTTATTTCCTTAATTATAAAATAAAACCCAAAAATATTTTCATTTAATTAATTAATTCAATTATTAACTTAGACTTAATTTTTTAATTCAAAAAATAACAAAAAAATGTTTTCTTAAATAAAAAAGGGTCAAAACCCTAAAAACGTTCTGATTTAATTTTCTCGCACGCGTATTATTTTTATCCAATAATGTAATTGCTTCGGGAATGTAATATTTTTTTTAAATTAGGATTTTGTTTATTTATCGCTTTTATTTACTTTCCGCAATTTAATTTTTAAAGGGTTTGTTTTTGGCGATGAAAATACCCGACGCCTTGTAATAGCTTAGATTTACCTTCCCGCAATTTGATTTCCGCACAATATTGACTGCTAGATGTTTGATAAATAGGCAATGCATGAAAAGATTAATCTTTAACCTAAAATCAATAGTAGTTCACCATAACATGTATAAAGATAATATAACTGAAAAATAACACACTCGCACATGCCACTCTTAGGGTACACCTCACTTGGTTGCCTCGAACGTGGTCATTGAGTATAGGAAGTTTTAGAGGTCGCCCTCTTGTCCAAAGATCATAGTTGCCTCGAAACAGTTGCCTCGGAAAAATGATCTAGGATATTAGGGTTACCGCTAAGGCGTCCTAACGTTGCTTTAGTGACCACACGTCCCTTAATCGAATTGACCCGAAAACTCTAACGACGATGCTACCTACTCCTCAATAGTGGGATAGCATTGTCTAAAGGACATTAGCACAGTTTAATTCCTTTTTCGAGTAGGTAGATGGTTCTTAAGTACTTGCTCCTTTTAAAACAAAACAAAACTTTTCGCACTTACACTCTCTTCAAAACAAAAACTCTTTTCAAACCCACAAACACAAAAGAAAATCAAACTTTTGAAAACATAATGAGCAAGTACCTAAGAGCCCGTATATAACCACGGATAGAAAGGGTGCTAACACCTTCCCTTTCTATAATCTACCTCCCGAACCCGAGAAACATCTCAAAAAGGAATTTTTCTGTGCTTTTGTCCTTTCCTTGTTGGATAAAATAAAAGATGGTGGCGTCTCTTGCTTACCGCGACATTTTGCAAACACAAACGCAAAACGCGAACCAGCATTCCAAAACAGTCAGTTCTCTTTCCCACCGATCACAACTAGCATGTGAATATAAAGCATTTAAATTGCGGAAAATAAAAATACTAAGCTATTACATGATTTGTGGGGAAGGGTGTACAAATTTAATGGGGATTGCAAGAATGTAAACCTAGTTAATCTATTACAACCAAATTGAATGGGTATTAATGTGCAAGGAATTAAAATAAGTAATGTACAAAATGAATAAGTGCACAAAAAATGCAAAAAATATAAAGAACATGGGTCTTTGTTTGATTTTCATGAGAAAGAGGGAAATTGTTTTAACCTAATTAATTTAAAGAAAATAATTAATTAAGTTTAAATTTATTAAAAAAAGATTTTGAATAAAACCCTAGTTCTATTTAGTTGATTAGAATAAATTAAGTTTAAGAAAAGTATTTTTGTATTTTTGTCTTGAAAATAATATATGGTGTTGTAAAATATTTTTGGCCTTTTTTTTATATTAAAATAAATATATTTTAATAGGTGTAAAAGAAAAAATAAATATTAACCTAGTTTTAATTAAATTTACAAGGTGATTTGTAAAAACTAAATAAAGTATAGTTAATAAAAATATTTTTGGTGAGAAAATAAAATAAAATAAAATAAATTAAAATGAAGATAAAAATTTTTATATTTTTTTATGATTTTTAATATTAGTGAAAAAATAATTAAGAAAAACAAATAAAATAAAAATAAGAAAATAAAATAAATTGGGCCAGGGGTGCATAATCAGGCAGGGAGGTTAGCTAGTAAAAAAAATAACCAAAAAAAGCCCAAAGGCCCAGGCGCCCTGCCAAAAAGGTCAGAAAATGCAAAAACATGTAAAAACACAAAATGGGTACCACTGGGGCTCGAATCCAAGTCCCATAGGTTAACAGGCGTGCGCTTTACCATTGGGGTGGCTATACATCCGTTCATATAAACAAAATAATAAATATGTAAGGAAAATCAAGTCCTGATGACTTCATCTTCAACCTCCAACCGGTGTACCTGTAACTTCTTCATTTCTCAACAAAAATGGAAGATGACAAAATGAAACTTGTTGCATTCTTCCTCATGAATCTAACCATGTAAATAACTAAAGATAAAAGTCAAAGATAAATGATAATTTCTCTGGCACTAATTTGAACCCTAAAAATTTCAGAAACTTCAACTCTAAAATTCTCTAAGCTCGGGCCATGTAAATGCAAACTATGGATATGTACAGCTTCGTGGCAATGAGGTCTACATTTTATATTCACAAATGCAAGCCTAACAATGCCTAAGTAATGAGATAGAAGTTCAAGAAAAATACCTCAAAACTGGAAATCGTGAAATGCAAATGAGCTTGATTCAAAGTGCTGCAAGGATCGGGTTAGCTTCCTTGAGGTCCCAGGAAGCTAATGCAATGATTAGCTTGAGCTGAAAGTGGCTGAGGAGCTCTGGAGAAGTCAAGTTGCAAACCCCTGTTTTTGAAAATGGAACTTGATGATGGAGGTGTTACAGTTAAGCAAATGGACTTTGGATGCTTTGTATTTGATGTTTAGAAGCTTTTGGAAGTGAAAGGCCAAAGAACGCACGAGGGGATTTGGAGTTTGGTATATAAAGTCAGAACTTGCACAATAATGGTGTTTTGAGACAATTTCTGGCTAGAGGGAATTTGAGTGAGTTTAAGGGTCTTCAAGCTCGTGTCCTAGCTTACAAATAGTGCTTATATTTATAAGTAACAAGTTTAGAGACTTGTTCTTAATCAGAATTTGAAATTACATGTTTATGCATAACATGTGATTTTTGAGAAAATAAGTTTCAATGCCTTGTGTACATGCTAAGATAGAGTGGTTATGCTTTAAACAAGCTTGCTTCTGACTTTATGGATGAAGTGTGATCAGAGGGAACAAGTTAGAGGCTCAATGTGAACTTTATGCAAAAAGCTTGCTTTACAAGAATGGCATTGTTAACTTTCTTCCCAAAATGGCAATGTGAATTGGATAAAGCTTAAATCACTTGGATTATAGCTTAAAAGTTTGTGTAATCTATTAATTATGGAGTGACAAACAAGTTTGAGGCCTGAAAAGCAAATATTATGCAGCCTAACATTGAAATTGCATTTGTGTTCATCATGAAAATGACCTATAATTCAAGTGACAAAACACTAATTTCATTTCTTCGATTCTCCCTACTCAAGAATGATCTCAGGGAGTTATTGGACATTTTGGAAAGCTTGAAATGTTCTCTACAACTCATCTTTGAATTTGTTTTGAATATTCCCCTTGGAACTATGTGAAAAATTGCCATGAAGTTAGGTCAAAAATCTGCCTAACTAGGGCAAAATCACTAAGTCTTTTTTAGTTCATGAGCATGTATTCATAAAATTATAACTTGAGATCCAAGAACTTTTAGGAGAAGTTGTATGAACAAAAGTTGTATATTTCATGGAGATCTACAACTTTCATGTTGGAAGTTTCCTTTGAATCATCTTGCATCATGGTAAAAATTTGGCTCAAAGTTATGAAAAAAACATGAAATTTCCAACACTTAGAAAAATTTCTAAGTTTAGAAATTTTGACTTTTCAAAATGAAATCTTGACTTTTTTTTATTTCTTGATGAATAAGTTTCATATTTTGACATTTTTTAATGAATTATGATCTTTGACACTTGAATTTGACCAAAAAGTCAAAGTTTGACTTTTCAGTGTACAATAGACTTTTGATCAGTTGACTTCAAAATTCATCTGTCAATCCAATGGATTTGCAATGTTTTGAATCATGTCATTAGGTAAAAATGATGAAATTGGACTCTTGAGATCATGCCTTAAACCAATTGACCATTTTCCAGGTCAAAAATCAGAAATTGCCCTTTCCTAGTCAAAACCCTAATTTTGACCATTTTGCCCTTTTGGAGATTTGATCAAATTTCTTGAGGAATTATGGTCCAAACTTGATCAAATGATATATATGGGTTTAAAATGTTGATATGGATCAAAAATTATGAAGTTTTACTATAAATTGGCCATGGTTGACTTTTTCCCCAATATAATTGATTTTTAGGTCAACTGCTCAATTGACTGATCAAAAGTGTGATCCAAGGCTTGAAACTTGACATGAGTAATCTTGGGGGTCCATAATGATCCATGAAAGTCATATGAAGCTTTGATAGTTCAAAAATCCTTGTGCAAATTCAAAACCCTAATTTTGCTCATCAGTGTCTAAGGAGGTGTCTTGAGCTGATCAAACCCTAGTGCAGTCTTGAGCCCAAGGAGATCTTGTGAGAAAATTCTTGATAATTGAGAGGGAAAATTTTTGGGTACAACACAAATTTTATACAATCAATTACAGCTGCTAATACTATAATCGAAGTGGATTCTCCTGTTGGGTAATCTAATATTGCGAATAAATTGAAACTCTACATGAAGTATGGTAGGAAACTTGGTTTAAATATTATTAATCCTCTACCAAGCAAGTAAGCTAAAATTAAAGATGTCACAAGTGAAGCTATGCAAATTCTAAGAGTATTTTGACATAATTTATTTTGAGTTCCAAAAGAACTAATCAGGTACCTGGAATATATGAAAATAAAGAGATCTCGATAAAAACATGTCATGAATGGAATTTGATGGAACCAAAATAAAGTTAATATTTACAAATGCATTTGGATAAAATATAGTGCTAAAGATTATAAATGATAATGAGGATCATGAATCAAAGTCTATCAAAGATTGTAGACAAAGTGAAAATTGGCCAAAATAAACAGATCCAATTGAAGAAGAATTAAAATCACTTTACAAGCGACTCGCTTTTGGACTTGTAGTCCGAACATCTCAAGATGTGAAACCAATTGGATATAAATGATTTTTTGTGAAAAATAAAAACAATAATGGTATAAAGCTTTATTTATTGCTCAATGATTTTCACAAAGACCTAAGACTGATTTTGATAAAACATATCCACCTATAGTGGATTCGATTTTTGATATTTAATTAGCCTTGTAGAATATGAAGAGATTAATTTGAACATGATGAATGTTATGATATGTTATTTATATTATTCACTTAATAGTGACATTTACATGAAACTCCCCGAAGGTCTCAATATACCAAAAGCACGTAATTTTGGACCTCGAGAAAACTACTCCATCAAATTGAAAAAATTTCTTTATAGGTTGAAACAATCTAGACGCATGTGGTTTAATCACTTCAGTGAATACTAAAGGTTAGATATACAAATTACTCAATTATCCTTGTATTTTCATAAAATGATATTGAAAAGGATTTGCAATAATAGTTATCTATGTGGGTGACATAAATATTATTGGAACTCCTAAAGAGCTTCCAAAAGCTATAAATTAATTAATGAAATAGTTTGAGATGAAGGACCTAGGAAAAACAAAGTTATGTCTAGGCTTATAAATTGAGAATCTAAACAATGGAATATTTGTACATCAGGAAGGTTATATAGAAAAGTGTTGAGACACTTCTATATGGACAAATCTCATTTGTTGTCTACTCTAATAGTTGTTAGATCATTAGATATAGAGAAAGATCCTTTCAGGCCTCGAGAAAAGGATGAAAAATTACCTGGTCCTGAAGTACCATATCTTAGTGCACATGGAGAACTAATGCACCTTGGTAGTTATACACCTCTTGATATATCATTTTCGATTAATCTATTAGCAAGATACAATTATTCACCTCCACTAATACATTATAAGGGAGTCAAACATATACTTCGTTATCTTAGAGATGTAGGTTACTTATCATATCCTCACAATGTTAGACCAGAAACATGTTATTTGTTTACATGTGATGGTACAGTCATTTCATGGAGAACTATGAAACAACTCATGGCAACAACTTCATAAAATCTTGAATAACTATTAATACTACATGAATTCACTTCTAAGAAGACATTTTTAGCAACTACTAAAAAGAGTATTGTCTCACATATAAATATATGCATGAGGGGGAGAAATAAATATGTTCTGCAGTTTTTCCCTTCACCGTGGTTTTGTCCCACTAGATTTTCCAAGTAAGGTTTTTAACGAGGCAATTCACATTCAAAGGATATTATACTCTTTTTCCCTCACTAGATTTTTTCCCACTACGTTTTTTCTAGTAAGATTTTAACGAGGCATTTCCTCAATGAACATCCAAGGGGGGTGTTATGAATAATAGTAAATAGAGGTAGATGTTCACTTACTCCACTTTCTATATTCCTTAACTCCTAAACTTGTTGTATTTCTAATGTCCTATAAATAATATTCACATTGCAATGTATAGTGGATTTGAAGAATAAAATATAATATTGTTTCTTTTCTTCTCTTCCTCTTCTTAGTTTTATATTGTTCTTCATCTCCCATTCATCTCTATATTATTTTGGAGAATTTCATAACACAAATCAAAACCTTTAATATAACAATTAGAATATAAGAATTCACTAATCAAAGAGAAGAGAGAAGTATTTTAACATTGAGTTTTGTTTTTCCAGCATAAAATTAATCTTTTTAGTAAAAACTAGTATAAAAAATACTGAGAAATACAAATAGAATGATTTTGAAGGGTTTATATTTCTCATTACAAGTTATAGTACATATACAAGAGAGAGATAGAGAGAGAGACAGAGAGAGAGACAGAGAGAGAGAGAGAGAGAGAGAGAGAGAGAGAGCATCCTTCATGATCCAAGAATCAAGGGAACTTAATGTACAAGCTACTAGAAAGGAAACTAATGAAGACAAAATCAAATATTCTAATTACATATGATTTGTGTGGTTAATTACTATCAAGTCAGTATTAAGTGACTTGTCTAACACCCCCCCCCTCAAACTTGAGGGTGATGTAATTACTCCAAGTTTGTCTCTTAATAGATTGAACCTTGAGTGAGTGAGAGCTTTGGTGAGGCAATCTGTAACTTGGTCTGCTAAGGGTACATAAGCAATTGTGACTTCATTTTGTAGCACTTTGTCTCTGATGTGGTGCACATCGATTTCAATGTGTTTAGTTCTAGCATGCATCACTGGATTTTAAGCAAGAGCTTTAGCACTTATATTATCACACCACAGAATAGGATTTCTTAATTGGGGAAATTTTAACTCTTGCATTAGTGAGCATGTCCACGTAATTTCAGCTGCCAAATCTGTCAATGCTCTATATTCTGAATCAGTTGATGATCTTGACACTACCTTTTACTTCCTTGAAGACCAAGATACTAGAGTTTAACCAAGATAAACACAGCGCCCTGCAATTGATTTTCTATCATCTATGCTTGTTTCCCAATCTGCATATGAAAACCCTATGATGTCTAGATCAGTTGATGGTTTAATATGTAGATAATGATCAATGGTGCCTTGAAGATATCTGAATATTCTTTTTATGCCTTGTCAATGTTCCATTGTAGGAGAAATCGTGTACTGACTCAATTTGTTGACAGAAAAGGATATGTCAGGTCTTGTGTTGGTTAAGTACTGCAGTGCTCCCATGGCTTGTCTCAATAAAGTTGCATCTTTCATTGGTTCCCCCTCAATGGTAAATTGTCTATCACTTACCATTGGTGTTGGACAAGCAGTGACTTTTTCAAATTTGAATCTTTTGAGCAAGTCTCTAATGTACTTGGATTGCTTCAAGTATAAGCCGCTATTGTTTCTTTGTACTTCAATTCTCAAAAAGTAGTGTAATTTTCCAAGATCTTTTAATGAGAACACAATGTTTAACTGTTTGATAAAAGCTTCCACAAATTTGTTATTGCTACTTATGATGATGATATCATCAACATAAATGAGGAGAAAGGTTGTGTGATCAGTACCTTTGAGAAATAATGGTGAGGTGTCAATGTCAGTGTTCTGAAATCCCCAACTTAACAGTGCATGTTTGAGGCTATCATACCATGCTCTTGGTGCCTATTTCAAACCATAGATTGTTTTTTATAGTTTGCATATGTAATTTGGATGTGTTGAGTTGAGAAATCCCTTTGGTTGATGCATATAGACATGTTCTTTTAGGTAGCCATTTAGAAATGCATTATTTATGTCCAATTGTCTAATGTCCCAGTTGAGATGAACTGCTACTGACAGGATAATTCTAATTGTGCTAGCCTTTTCCACAGGATTGAGTGTTTCATCATAGTCTAATCCAGTTGTTTGTTGAAACCCCTTAGCGACTAATCTTGCCTTTCTCCTTTCAATGGATCCATCTGCTTTGTACTTGGTTTTGAAGATCCATTTTGAGTCAATAATATTTTCTTGGCATGTGTATGATACTAGATTCCATGTGTGATTGGACATGAGAGCTTTGTACTCATTAGTCATTGCTTCCTTCCAAAGTAGACTAGTGAGTGCCCCCTTCACATTTATTGGTTCAGTTTCTTGTATTTCTGATTCAGTGAGACCAATGTAGGGTAATTTTGGTTTATGAATCCATGTTTTGCTTCTAGTGCGCATTTTGTGAGTTGCCACTGCTTCATGTTGATCATTGATGTTATTACTTGTCTCAACAGTGTCTTTATTTGATTCCATAGTTTCAATGTTATTTTTCTCTAAATTGATTGAGTCACCTTCACCTTGAATAGTGAGTTGTTGTTGAGTGTCAATACTTGTAGTCGGTGAGTTGTTGTCTTGACTTGCAACTGGTGTGAGAGTGTCCTGACTGGCAGTTGCTTCTGTTTCATTTGTTAGACTCATATTATCATTACATGCACGACATAAAGAAAATAAATTGTGTAAATGGTCAATATTAGTTATCTCTTCCAATGGACTTTTTGTATTGAGGAAGCCATCATGAAAAGAGAAGTGATTCTCATTGAACACAACATGTCTTGAGATAAAGACTCTTCCATGGGAGTTGAGACATTTATAGCCTTTGTGAGAGTTATTGTAGCCTAGAAAAACACATCGTGTGGTATGGAATTGCATCTTATGTTGATTATATGGTCTGAGACAAGGATAACAGGCACATCCAAAAGGTTTTAGGGCTTTATAGTCAGGTTCCTTTTTGGTGATTAGGGTTTAGGGACTTTTATTGAAATTTGTTGTTGAAGGCAACCTGTTGATCAAATAAACTGCAGTTGAGAAAGCATCCCACCAAAAGGAAATTGGCATTTTGGCATGAAAGAAAACATAGACATATTGTTGAGTGAGTAGATTTAAGCCTAGCTCAACAATATGTCTATGTTTTCTTTCAGCTCTACCATTTTGTTGGGATGTGTATGGGCAAGACATTCTAAATTGTATGCCCGTTTCTACTGCTTGTTTCTGAATTGATTTGAATTCACCACCACCATCACATTGGATAGTCTTTATCTTTTTGCTCAATTGAGTTTCCACCAAGTTTTTAAATTAAGAAAAAGCATGTATGGTTTCAGATTTATGTTTTAAGGGAAAAATCCAAGTAAATCTGCTATAGTCATTTATGAAATGGACATAGTATTTAAAACCAGAAGTGGAATTTATTGAGGAAGGACCACATACATTGGTGTGAATCAAATCTAAAGGCTCAAGGGAATGTGAACCAGAAGACTTAAATGGTAAAAGATGCATTTTTCCAAACTGACAAGCTTCACAGAAAGCAGGGTGGTCACTATCACTAGGTGGTGTCTTGATCTTGCACTTCTTCAAGACTTTGTCTAGCACTTTATTGTTGGGATGTCCAAGTTTTCTATGTCAGCTTTCCTTAATTGAAATGTAGGCACAGGGGTCATTGGACTTATTATAACACCCCAATTCTACCCGGCAATTATATATGCAAATCAGAGTCATAAAATTCATGCAACTGAATCAGGATGCCATAAATTCAACTTTAAAAACACATTGCATTCAACATGGATACATAACACTTTAAAACTTTGGATGAACCAACCACAACTTAAATCAATTTCTTACTTCAATAACTTAAACAGCTACGCAGCGGAATTCATAATAACATTTGTGTCCATTGTTACAGCAACTTCAAAAATAACACATACTTAGCAACAATCAATTTAAAGTTCAACAACTGAAATAATCAATAATTAAAAGCAACAAGCGTTCATCCCCCCGAGTGTTACATATCAGAGCAATGACACCGACTCAAACTACCAAAGGTATACTGCCTTCACTCTCAATTACCTGCACGTTACCAACGTAGGGGTAACATTCAAATAGAAGGGGTGAGATATCTAACAATATAATGAAACGTATGATAAATAATATGTTAAATTAGATCACATAACATCACCATTTATCATCTTATGAACAACATAATCGCAACAGAATACTAACAATATACACATTTACCGCATCAATACACAACTTCTTTATGCAATCATATAATGTGACTCAATACTATGCAAATGCATGTGGTACCATTGGAGAAGAACTCCCATCTTAAAATAATTGCCAATAAATAGAGGCATCAACAAGGCATGAGCCTTAATCTTAATATTCTCCAATACAGGCCATATTAACGAGCATCAGCTTCATCTTGAAATGCAATGTATGCGACTCAATCATGAATGTAATAACAACAACCATAATTAACAACATCTCAACACAACATCATCATTGGCCAGAATCCTACATCTTAATAGCTGCCAATTATTATAGGCATCTCAACATCATTCATCAACATTATTCATCAACATAATTCATAAACATCATTCATCAACATAGTTCATCGCATAATTCATCAACATAATTTCATCAACGTAATTCATCAACATAATTTTACAGCAACTCAGCCACAACAATAATACCATAATAGATCGATAATCCCGCAATGTTGGCCATAGGCCTACAACATGATATTGCCTATAATTAATTAATCATCTAAGGCTTACCTCTAAATTACCAAACTTCTACCTATTACTGTTCTGTAATACTACATCATTATCATCATTGATCTTACTGTTATAAACCAAGCAATAATCTACAATCATCTCATCCTCATCATACTTCACAAAATCATCATAGCGATTAAAGCGGGAGTCTTACTCTAATCCTAAATTGGGTTACTAGGATTATTCTTCTTATCCTTCATTTTAATCCTTAAGAATGAAGTTCATCGCGTTAGCTATCCAACGCTTCGAACGGCACCTCAAACGGAGTCCAGAAACTCAAGTTACAGCCTTCGGAAACGAATCTGAAAAAAATCAGACTACATGAATCGACACATAACGTTTTGAGTCAAGCGTACTGGGCTAAAATTCCTGCATGAGTCGATGCGTAATCCCTTTGTATCGACCCATACTGAGTCTGCAGCACTGCATGTATCGATGTATAGTCTCGTGTATCGACTCATCCTGAGTCTAAAAACCTGCAGGTATCGATGCATGCTCCTTCGTATCGACTCATTCTGGGTCCAGAAACCCGCATGTATCGACGAATGGCCTTTTGAGGTCAGCGCATATTGTTCTGTCATGAATATTTTCTGCGATTTCACTGCATTTTCACTACGATTTCCATGCCTTAGGCCCTAAAAATATCCTCTAATTATAGGTAATCATCAATTATAATAATCCTATGTTTCTACATCAATTATACAATATTAGGGCATCGTTATTCATCCTTAAATCATTGATTTTCGTCATACAACAATATATATATATTCCAATCATAAACAAGACAACTTTTCACATCTAATCCCACATACTACTCATCATAAACCATATTATAGAGTCAGAACCCCACCCTTACCTTGGATTGAAGGTTGCTCTATAACTTTTCCGATTGAATTCCATTCTGCCTCTTTTCCTTCTTTTCTGCAACTTTCACGTTCTCTTCCTCTTCTTCCAACCCTTATTTCTTTCTCTCTTACTGCTTCTTCTTTTTCCTTATTATTTCTAAAAACTAATATAATAACCCTATAATTCTTATTATATCTTAATGGGCTTAAAACTCCTACACCCCCCCCCCCCCTTCTACTACTTCTATCCTTTAAAACAAGCCCACGTCAAATAATATTATTATTCTAATATTATTCCACAACTTAATAGAATAAATAAATCTAATAACAATAACACATCAACTATCATCATAACACAACTTCACAAATAATCCAAAAATAATTTAATTAAATAATTAATTAAATTACGGGCGTTACACTTATTATCTGATCCTGAGAGTTGGTACAATCCATCTTTAAGTCTCCCTCTTAGGAGTGCCTTCCCTGTCATGTTGTCCTTTACAAAACAGTAATCAGCATCAAACTCAACAGTGATGTTATTATCATGAGTCAATTTTGATATACTAAGTAGGTTTTTGGTAATGTTTGGTACATATAACATGTTATGTAATTTAAGTGAATTTAGATTGAATGAACTTGTTCCAATAATATCCAGCTTAGCACCATTTCCAACAACAAGTGAATTCTTACCATTATGCTCGGTTAAATCTTGAAACTTTTCTATTTGATGTGTGACATGATTGCTTGCACCACTGTCAAAGTACCAACCATAGTCTTGTGCATAGTGAGGTGAGGCCAGATATGCACTGTGTGTATCACCTTTGTTTGCGTCAGTTGATAAATTTGAGTAAGATTTGTCAAACCTGTGGAAGCAATTCATTGCTATATGACCTGTTTTGCATACTTGACATGTTGGCGTGAACATTCTTCCTCTGCCTCTGCCTCCTCTATGGTTTCTGAAATTGGAAGCTCTCCAATTTGAATTTTGTGTGTTTTAGTTGACCTTGTTGCCTGTGTATTCAGTTTTGTTGGCAACATTTTTAGAAGCATTGAGAGACATATTTGTGAGTTTATTGAGTTGATCGAGCCTACTTTCAAAGGCTAAGAGTTGAGCTTGTAGATAAACCCAAGTAAGTGATGATTGATCTGAGAGTTTGACTACTATAGGGTTATAGTCAGAGTCCAAACCATTCAAGATTTGAATGATTAGATCTGAGATTGTGACTGGATTACCTGCGAGCTTTAGTTGATCAGTTAGCTTTTTCATCTTAGTCATATACTCCTCCATTTTAAGATTTCCTTTTCTTGTACCATGGAATTCAAATTGCAAATATGTGATTTGAGATCTGGATTGGTCACCTGCCAAACTTTGAGCCTCATCCCAAAGTTTTTTGGAGCTTTCACAATGCATCAAATGTGTTGCAATGTCAGTGGTCATTGAATTTAATAACCACCCAAGCAGCATTTGGTCATCTGCTACCCATTCTTCAAAGCTTGGATTTTTGGTCTTGTTTGAGTCAGCAGCAGTGATGAACTCTAGAGGGCATTCCTTTGCTCCTAGTATATAGCCATCTAGTTTACATCCCCTAATGACAGGTAAAACTAGTGACCTCCACAAGGGAAAATTATTTTTGTCCAACTTGACAGAAACTGATGTTGGTAGGTCATTTTTCTTTGAATTTGCAGCGGTTGTCATTGTGGTTATTGTGGATCGAGAGCTTTCAAGCTTAAATCTCTGATACCAACTGAGAAATACAAATAGAATGATTTTGAAGGGTTTATATTTCTCATTACAGGTTACATTACATATACAAGAGAGAGAGCATCCTTCATGATCCAAAAATCAAGGGAACTTAATGTACAAGCTACTAGAAAGGAAACTAATGAAGACAAAATCAAATATTCTAATTACATATGATTTGTGTGGTTAATGACTATCAAGATAGTATTAAGTGACTTGTCTAACAGATATTAATGTTCAGAAGGAAATCCACAAACCCAACAAAATAATTCAACAACACAATCTCTCCCAAATACTAAATGCAACGACAATCAACAAAACACATAAAACAACACAATACAATTTATCATGGAAAAATCTTAGTTAATTAGGAGTAAAAAATCACGAGACCCATAGGTCACTTAAATCTTCCACTATAATCAATAATAGATACAAACAAGGTTATCTCTAACACTAGTTAGAGACATACATAAATATCATCAATATTTTAAATCAATCTTGGAATACAACAATAATCAAGAGAGACAAAAACAATCCAAAAACACCAAGAAATTATGACCTCAAAGATGGACTCGATAGACTGACTTTAAAAGCTCTGAATCCAATGAAAATCGTTCAGAATATGCTTCTATGAGTCATGAACATTGTGTCAAAATTTCAGGACGATTCCACTATTGAATTTTGCACAAGCTTTAATTTACTGGGACTGACTTGTGCAGAATTGAGGCTGCGGGAATAGGGTTTTCTCTTTAGTTTTTTTAATTATTTTTCTCACAATGAATTAATAACCTAATTCTTTTTGTTGGATAATAACAAAGATATAGACACACATTGACCACTAACCCACATCCATTTGGACCTCTCCAAATATGAGGGATAACCTAACAATTAAATAAATAAGTAATAAATGAAATAGTGAGAAAAATAAAATTCACAAATGACCACTATAAAAAACAAAATAATTTGAGAATTCATAAATGCATCTAAAGCGGTATTTTAAAAACCAGGTCAGATCGGTCATTCTAATCATTTGGACCACGAATCGAAAGGGTTGTCGGTTTGGTCTGATTATTAGATCGGGTAAACTATTAAATCAATAGGAACCGGGAAGAATTGGCCAAATTCAATAAAAATTTATTAATAAACAGTTTTGAAAAACTGACGAGTTAAATACTTGTTTTTTTTTCAGACAAAATAAAGCAATTTTGATAATTTTAAAATAAAATATAAATATAAATATAAATAGACTTTGTTCAAATCTTATTTGAAAGAAATTTTTCTTTTTTAAAATTTAATTTATTAGACACTTCTCTTATTTTTGTTATGTTGCAATTAAACTTTGTTGTAGGTGATGAGTGTGTTTAGAATTTAAATATAAATAATAGGCTAAGTCGAGTTAGACTTTACCAAACTTTAACTTGGTTATTTTAATTTTCAAAGTCTAAGTTTGACTTGTGACCTATCAAGACTTATTTTTAGGTTTGAGTCTGACTTTTTCAAAAGTCTATTTCGCCTATTAGCACATATAAGAACCTATTTTATTTAAATATTTGTAAATAAACAATTTAACAAATGTTTAAATAGACTAATAAATTAAAATATCAACGAGAATAAATATTTATTTAAATTTACCTATTAACATAAATTTTGTGATATTATTTATTTAAGAGAATTTATGAAAATAACTTATAACATTGTTCATAAAAAAATTTCAGTTTATTTTTATAAGTTCTTCAAAATGACTACATTTGATATTTGTATTTTTCAAAATACAAATATAATAATAATAATAATAATAATAATAATAATAATAATAATAATAATAATAATAATAATAATAATAATAAAGTTATTCATATTTATATAAATAAGCCGGTCTAATACGCTTAAAAGAATTTTTTATGACCCAAGACTTAATTTTTTAACTAAATAAACTTGTAAAAAAGTTTAGACATTTTCTATTTAAAAAAATCTGATCTGAATTGGGTCTATATAGGTTGAACACGTAGGCCCATGTTAGTTAATCTGACCTATAGATAAATTTTTTAACCAACAATAAATAAAATTAATTTAATAATTAAATAATAAAACCTTCAAAAATATATTTTGAAAATATCTGTTTTTGTTGGAACAAAGGATTCAAGAAAGATGAATATTGTGAAAAACAAGAAGAAGAAGAAGAAGAAGAAGAAGAAGATGAAGAAGAAGAGAGAAGAGAGAAAAAGAAGAAGAAGAAGAGAGAGAGAGAGAGAGAGAGAGAGAGAGAGAGAGAGAGAGAGAGAGAGAGAGAGAGAGAGAGAGAGAGAGAGAGAGAGAGAGAGAGAGAGAGAGAGAGAGAGAGAGAGAGAGAGAGAGAGAGAGAGAGATTGTTGAGTTAGTTTGTGTAACTAACTCTTAAACTGAAATTATTATTATTGTTACTGCAGTTGTATGGATTACAAAGTAATGGCCCTTTATATAGGCAACATGTCCAGGCCTAAATACAAGTTAAATCCCAAATAACAACTAACAAGAATTAACCAACTAACACACCCTATTAATTCAAGTTATCAAGACTTATCATCCCAATGTATTTCTTTAACTCTTCGAATCTCAATGCACTTCTCTCTTGTAATGTTCTATTTCAAGCTTCCCTTTGTTTACTTGGTTTCTCAAAAAATTATACATTTGTTCAATGTGCTTACTTCGACCATGACACATTGGGTGATTCTCAAGATTTATTACTGGCTTGTTATTAACAAACAACTTCATCTTCGATTCCATTATTCTGAGCTCTTCAAGTAGCATTCCGATCTATGTTGCTTAGCATGCAGCATATGATGCAGCCACATATTCTGCTTCACATGAAGACAAAGCCACAATGCTTTTCTTCCTCGAACTCCAGGAGATTAGAGCTCCTTTGATCATGAAAATGTATCCTGTAGTACTCTTCTTTTCATCTTGATCTCCACTGAAATCTGAGTCAGTGCATCCATGCACTTCGACCTTTATATTGTTCTTCGATCCTTTTGGCAACAACACACCATGATCAACAGTTCCATTGATGTATCTCAACACCCTGTTTACTGTAATGAGATGATATTCCTAAGGATTCTCCATAAATCTGCTCAATAATCCTACACTTTGGCAGATATCTGGTCTAGTATTGCAAAGATACCTCAATGATCCAATGATTTGTTTGTAAAAGGTTGAACTTACAAACTCATCATTTGATTCCTTCTTCAGCTTTGCTCCAGTCTCTAATGGAGTAACAGCTGCCTTACAATTTCTCATATTGAACCTCTTCAATATATCTTGAGCATACTTCATTTGATGCAAGAAAACTCTTCCTTCGATGTCTTTGAATTCCATTCCCATGAAGTAGGAAAGATTCCCTAAATCAAACATTTCGAATTCCTGCAGTAAATTTGACTTTACCTTTATTATCTCAGCTTCATTTGCTCCTGTAATGAGTAAGTCATCAATATAGAGGCATAAAATGATTTGATTGGCTCTTTCAACATCATTTACATACACTCCATGTTCAGAGGCACACTTTGTGAACCCTGCTTCAATTAGGAAGCTATCTATCCTTTTATTCTAAGCTCTAGGAGCTTGCTTCAAGCCATAGAGAGACTTCCTCAATCTGTAAACCTTTGACTTCTGCCCTTTGATGTCGAATCCTGGTGGTTGAGTGACATATACTTCTTCTTCCAGAGGCCCATTTAAAAATGTTGACTTCACATCAAGTTGGTGCATTTTCCATCCTCTATATGCAGCTATCGAAACAACAATCCTGATTGTTTTGATCCTAGAAACAGGCGCATACACTTCATCAAAGTCAATACATGGTTGTTGTAAAAAAACCTCTGGCCATCAGTCTTGCCTTGTACTTTGCAATCTCACCATCTGGCCTTCTTTTCACCTTGTAGATCCATTTCACATTAATTGTTTCTTGTTGGTTCTTTCGACAAGCTCCCAAGTGTTGTTCTTCTCAATGGCTCTAAGTTCTTCTTTCATGGCTTCACACCAATTTGAATTGCTCTCAAGGCTTCACCCAAGTCAATTGATTCTGCTTCAACCATCATCATGGCTTCTTTAATTAAGTCACCATCAACATGTATTGCTTGATCTGGAAACCTCTCATATCCAGTCAGCCTAGTTGACTCAGTTCTTGTTCTTGTGGATCTTCATTCGTTCTGCACAGGTGGTTCTTCATTTCGAACAGTCAAAGTATCACCTCGTTCATTTTGACTTGTCGAAGCTTCATCTTCTTCGAACATAGTTGTGACTGTGTCTGATTCTTTTCGAACTGCACTTCGACTCCACTCTCATCCTTTGCTTTCGTCTACAAGAACATCTCTACTGATCACTAGTTTATCTTTGATTGGTGAATACAACTCGTACGCACCAGTCAAATGATAACCTATGAGTACCATGACTTCACTTCAATTATCCAGCTTCTTTCTCAATTGTTCAGGTACATTCCTGAAACACATTGATCCAAAAATTCTAAGATGACTTACATTTGGCTTCGACCCTGTCCAAGCCTCATGTGGTGTCTTTTCGACCATCTTCTTTGTTGGGAATCTGTTTAGAATGTATACTGCTGTCGAAGTTGCTTCATCCCAAAATCTCTTAGGCATATTCTTAACTTCAACATACATCTGGTCATGTTCAGTACACTTCTATTCTTTCTCTCAGTGATGCCAGTATGCTGAGGCATATAGGGTGTAACAACCTCGTGTTATATACCTTGCTCAATGCAAGATCTAGAAAATTCTGCTGAAGTATATTCACCACCACCATCATTTCTTTACTTTTTCAATTTGCAGCCACTTTGTTTCTTAGCATGCAACTTGAAATTCTTGAACTGCGTGAATACCTCACTTTTCCTTTCAATGAGGTAAATCCACATATGTCTGGTGAATTCATCAATGAAAGTAAGGAAATACATGTTACCTCCATTAGACTTTACTTCGAAAGGTCCACACACATCTGAATGAACCAGCTCCAGTTTTTGCCTTGACCTTATAGGCAAATCACGTTTGAATTCCTTCCTTGCCTGCTTAGCTTTGCAGCATTCTTCACATATCTACTTTGGTTCCTTCACATACGGCAACCCAAGCACCATTTTCTTCTAATTGAGCATACATAAACTTTTAAAGCTTAGATGTCTATACCTATGATGCCATAGCCAGTTCTTGTCTTCTTCTGCAGTTGAAGCAAGACATTTGTCATCTGATGTGTTGAGTTCGACTTTGAAGGTTTTGTTCTCTGCCAATGGTGCTTTCATGATTAGCCTCCCATCGGTTCTATATACCTTCATCTGATTATTCTCTAACTTCATATTGAAGTCTTTTGCAAATAATTGACCTACATTTATCAAGTTACTTGTCATCGAATGTACATACAGAACTTCAATGATAGTAGCCTTTCGACCATCCTTCCTGATAATCGAAATGTCTTCTTTACCACCTGATTTGATATGCTTTCCATCTGCAAACTTTATCACCTTTTCGACTGACTCATCTAACTTGGTAAACTAGTTTTTATTGCCAATCATGTGGTTGCTACATCCTGAATCCAGATACCACATGTTATTTTTTTCAGTGTTCGATTGAGTGTTCACCAGCAAAAACACAGCATCAGAATCACTACTTCCATCTCGTTTATATTGAGCTTCATCACTATCTTTCGACCTTGCAGCTTTCTTGCTTCGACAATATCTAGCATAGTGGCCAAAACCTTGACAATTGTAACATTGCACCCCTTTTGTGTCAACTTTCTTCCCAGAATACTTGTTGCTCACTCCTTTCGAATTAGTATTCTTGCTTGACTTCTCATCACCAGCAAGATTCTTACACTGTTTTGATTTCTCTTTTCCAGCTTTCTTGTTGAATCTTGATTACAATGCTTATTTAGTTGTCTTCTTCCTTTGAGTTTCTTTGCTGCAGCCTCATTTCGTGAGCCTCCAAAGAAGCTTGAAGTTCTTCCAACTTTATCTCAGATAGATTCTTTGCCTCTTCGATTGTCACAACAAAGTAATCAAAATCTGCAATTAGAGATCTTAATACCTTTTCTATCTTCTGCAGATCCGTTAGCGCTTCACCACACGCCTTTATCTGGTTTGTTAGCATCACCGCTCTTGAGAAATATGCTGAAACATAGTCATCCTCTTTCATCTGCAGCATCTCATACTACTTTCTCAAAGTCTGCAACTTCACCTTCTTTAGTTTCTCATCTCCACCATACAAAAACTTCAGCTTTTCTCAAGTTCCTTTTGTTGTTTCTTCTTTGATTATCTTCTCAAACACATCACAATCCACACACTGGTGAATCAAGAACAGCGCTTTGCCATCTTTCTTCCTCTGATCTTTGTGCGCAGCTTTCTGGACTTCCATAGCATCTTCCTCCAGTTGTGACATTCCATCATTCACGATTTCTACAACATATTGAAATTTGAAAATAACCTTCATTTGTGTCACCCATCTTTGATAGTTTTCACCTTTGAAAACCGAAAGATTTGCTGGAAATTGTATTGAGGTTGTTGATCTGTTTGTCATTAGATTCTCTCTGAATCGCAAACAAGCTCTTGATACCAATTTGTTGGAACAAAGGATTCAAGAAAGATGAATATTGTGAAAAACAAGAAGAAGATGAGAGAAGAAGAGAGAGATATTGTTAAGTTAGTTTGTGCAACTAACTCTTAAACTGAAATTGTTATTATTGTTACTGCAGTTGTGTGGATTGCAAAATAATGACTATTTATATAGGCAACATGCCTAAGCCCAAATACAAACTAAAACCCAAATAACAACTAACAAAAATTAATCAACTAACAGTTTTTCTCTGAATAAAAATTTTACACTTTGAAGGCATAACACTCCTTTCCCCGTGCATGATAGTACTTTAAGCACGGTTCGTCCTATTTCTCAATTGAAAATACAGAGGAATTTACAAGAAATTACACATAAAAAAAAATTAGATAAACAATGTTTACGACACTATATCTAATTACTTTCCTTTTCTTTATGTACAAATACCAAATAGATAAACGATAATTAAATACAATTATATATGCAACACTATCCAATCCTTTTATTATTACAATGTCTTAATCATGTCATGTTCTGATGTAATATTTAGGTGTAATATATGGTGAGGACTGAGGAGGAATGACCAATTAATTTAAATGGAAAATTGTCTATCTTTTTCTGATCTTTTTCTTCATCGCATTCATCTTAGTTCCTTTTCACACATACTTTGCTGTCTTTGTTTCCTCTAGAACAAGTGTTCAACTACTTACAAAATTGCACAGTTGTAAAATTATGAAGAATTTTGTTTTTTGTTCAGAGAGAATGAATGAAATAAATATCGTTACAAGTAGACAAATATGTGTGACTCACAAGAAAAAGTAAACATGCCTTCATAGAAAAAACCATTTTAGAATTCTTTGAAAATTAATTTTGAAAATTTCATTATGGTACAAATCTCAACTATTAACCAACATAATCCAAAACAATGTCTAATCTTTAAGATTAAATAATGAGATTGAAAAGTCACATTTAAATTCTTGACTTTTGATTTTTATGGATTATATTTTTGTTATCTTTTATAGTGCATGTGTCATGTGTGGATCTTATGTTTTCAACATTGTATGTTTGGCTACTAATCAACCAAGCATGATAAGACCTATCTTTCCCCTTACCACCTCTTATCTTATGCAAAAAATTTGCTTATGTACAACTTGCCATTGTAAAATCTAAGCAAAATCTAACAAAAGTTAAACAATGCTAATGGAAATTAATGTTTTAATAATAAAAACATTGGTCCCATGTAATGATGAAGCTAGAACCTACTTTTGGCAATCCAACACAATGGATAAGAATGTTAGTTGAAGAAATTTTCTTATATTTATGTTACCTCTTCGGAAAATAACACTTACCCATCTAAATTTAAGATAATTTTCTTATATCCTCAAGTATAATTGCAAGAACAATATTTAGAATGACAAAAACGAGTATGTTTGTTCTATTTCGAATGTATTTATAAAAATTCACAAATAAATAAAATAGAATAAAAAATTTTAGCTTTTTCGCATAAATAAAATATGAAGACAAAATGGAACGGATATGAGGTCTTATATAAGATTAAAAATTAATTATCAAAAAAAATTGTTAATATTCGTGCAAACAAAAATTTTAAAAAAAAATAGACCTACACAAATTAAAAGGTGTATATTTTAAACTTTCAAAATAAGAAGAATAAAATGTAGGACAAAATTTTCTATTTAAATATTTATCATTATTGTGTCCTCTAGATCGAATTCAAATTTGAATATCACAAGAAGAAAAAAAATTAATTCCAATAGTTTAATTTCAAATTAATTATAAGATGATTTTGTTATTGGATGGTGTAAACTTTTTTATATCGAATTAATAGTCAAAACTGTTTAATAAACATAAACGCGTGTTTTTTAACGACATAATCTTAAAGATTGTTTAATGTATTTACGACATCACACAATTTTTTTCATAACACTAGTTAATCTCAACGAGATTATTTTGAGCCTAATTTTTATCCTTATTTTCCATAACTCTAATTTTTTAACTTTTCAAATATAATAGCAACAACAAAGGTACAAATGTTATTACTTATAACATAAGATAGACACCTAGGAAATTATGGTCACAAACATGTTAAGACTCAAATGTGATGTCAAAAAATATCAACTTCACCACAATCACACACTTCCAAAGAAAAGATAAGATTATGAAACCAAATCCACGTGGCATTACCTTAGTGGTACCTAACGATAAGGCTAACATTTCAAAACTTTACACATGTGGCCAATATTACGTAACATCATCCCATATTAAATCCAACGGTTAAAAATCCTCATCAACCAATCCTTTTCATTCCACACCATTAGATTATGTCATCTGAATTTCACCATTATATATAGAAACTTTGAGTTGAAGCATGAAGCAGTAGAAGCAAAAGTTGAGAAGGAAAAATGGCCTTGATTTCCTCCGCTGCAATCACCACCGTTAACCGGGCCTCCCCCGTACAAGCCAGCTTGGGTACAACCCTAACCGGTCCCAAATTCTCGACCGGCTTTCCGGTTACCAAGAAGGCCAACAATGACATTACCTCCATTACAAGTAATGGTTCAAGAGTGAACTGTATGCAGGTACAAAATATTATGTAGCTTATAAGGTTAATTAAATTCACACAATTAGATTATGTTTCTAGGGATATTTTGTACACAATGTATACTATAATTGTAATAATTATGTAATTAAAATTGTAAATTTTGTTAACCCTTTTACTTAATTTTATGTATAATATTTATAGGTGTGGCCACCAATTGGCAAGAAGAAGTTTGAGACACTTTCCTACCTTCCACCTCTCACTCAGGAACAATTGGCTAAGGAAGTAGAATACCTTATAAGGAAGGGATGGGTTCCTTGCTTGGAATTTGAGTTGGAGGTTAATTTCATTAACTCTTACAAACTTTTTTTTTCTTCTTAATTTACTTAATTAACACGTCACACTGACGTATATATTTCAAATTTGATATTTTTATGAAAAGTTTGATCAATCCAACAACTATATAATATATTTATTGTGTAAGTATTTGATCAGCTTATTCACGTGTTTGATATATCAGTAAATATTTAATTGAGATCGAATTGTACATATTTTAAATTTAATATTTTAGTTTTAAAAAAAAAAAATATTCGATCTAGATCAAACAGCTATTGATGTGCTACGTAAATGTTAAGAGTTTTTTTTACCTAATTGTACATATCTCAAAATTGATATTTTAAATTTTTTTTTTTAAATGTTCAATCTGGATCAAATAGTTATCGACATGATAATTATGTATATGTTGAGTTTTTGACCTAAATATACATATTTCAAAATCGATATTTTGTTTGATCTCAATCAAACAGCTACAAATATGTTAACTATATAAATGCGGAGAATTTCAAACCTGATTAAAACAGTCTGAATTCTATGTTTTGAGTTAAGATTTTTTTAGGGTTGATGTATTAATTGTTTGGTTTGATTTGTGTTATATAGAAAGGATTTGTGTACCGTGAGCACAACAAATCACCAGGATACTATGATGGACGTTACTGGACAATGTGGAAGCTACCTATGTTTGGTACCACTGATGCATCTCAAGTGTTGAAGGAGCTTGAAGAAGCTAAAACTGCATACCCTAATGCATTCATCAGAATCATTGGATTCGACAATGTCCGTCAAGTGCAATGCATTAGTTTCATTGCTCACACACCAAAGGAGTACTAAGTTTCATATTTGCACCACCCTTTATTACTGTTTTGCTTGTATTATTTGACCATTTGTAAGAACTATATTTCCTACCATTTGTTTTTGTTATATGAATGTATCTTCATCCTTGTATTTTTTTTGTTTATGTATTCGGATTTCCTTTGGAAATTATGAATGGATGAGAACTATCATTAATGAAATATGTTGCTTTGTTTCTAAGTTACGTGGATTCAAAATTTTACTATATTATGATGTTGGCAAAATTTCAAATTGTGATTGTGTTGCAATTTTCGATATTATGATATAATTGTGTGCATATAATCTTCGCGGGTTCGAGTAATCTTTTTAATTATCTAAATTATGTGTCATATTCAACAATAGTCAATAAATATTTTTTAGATATCATATTCATAATATAACTTTGACCTAATAATTTAAAGACATGTGTTTTAAATTTTATCAGAGATTTTTGAAAAACCGCTATCACTTTAGTTAGTAATGATTTTTCTCTTCTCAAAAACAAAAGTTTATACATGTTTGTTTCTTAAACATTCCCTTCAAAGCAATAAAACTAATTTGGATCATATTATTTTTCTTGTGTCATTTCTCAATCAACCAAGTCACTATAATTTATAAATATCAACTTTAAAATTGTACAAAACTTAAGCAGAAATGGATATTGGATCAAGTTTGGTGCTACCCAAAAGAGTATAATTGTTTTTAGAATTTCCATAATATAATCTTATCCTTGGGAAATAGTTAAGTTCAACACACCTTGATTAATTTTTGTTAGTAAGTTGTTGGTATATTGTGATGGATTTTCCATTTGATAAAGTCATTTAGCCGTTATGAGGTATGACTAGTGATAGGTAGCATTAATACTAAGGGTGGACCTTATAGATAGGTACTTTTGTGAACAAGGTTACTTGAAGATAAAGAAATAGATAAGAACTTTATACACATACGAGCTTTTGATATTTTTATTTTTTTTCTTAAAAATATTTAAAGAGTGTAATCTCTTATAACCTTTTTTTTTTAGTATGGATCAAAATCATTTAGTTTATTTTTTCCAATAAGTCCTGTAACATATAAGGACAGTTGATCATTTTCAAATGTAATTTGTAGAATTTTTAGTTAAAAATGTGTTTTTAGGCTCAGTTTGTTTTGGCTTTTTTTTTTAAATAATTTTTAAAATGTTATATAATTTTGTGTAAAAAAAATTTATAAAGAAATTTTTAATAAAAATTTTAAATGAGAATTTAGTTTAAATAATTATTTTTAAAATGTTATTTTAGGTATTTCATCTTGAGATTAACTACTATATATTATTACTGTAAAATTCTTTACACAGTTAGTGCATCACAATCATTCACAAATATTAAATTATAAATAATTAAAATAAAAATCAAAATTCAAAAAATATTTAACGGTCATGATTCACTGATAGTGTAAAATTATTTTACATTATTAGTGCATATCAATTAAATTCCTTCACCTTTTATAAAAACTTTGTTTAGATATCAAAATTTTAAAAAATCACTTAATTTTATAGCTATTTCAAATAGATTTTTATAAAAAATTATTTTTGAAATACAATTTTTTTTTAACAATATTTATATCTTCAATAATATATGTTTATATTATAGGATATCAAAATTAGTGTTTCGATTTAGAATAAACAAATATAAAAAAAACTTATAATATTTTAAAAACTGATTTCGTAAAATCTATTTTAAAATATAAAATAAAAATTCTATTTTTTTGAAAGTTGAAACAAACTGACCGTTAGTCTATCTTAGAGAAATCGCTTTTGAAGGCACTATTCAACTTTTTTAATTAAGTTTTAGATTTGTCAAAATAAATTGGTTGAAGAAATTGACATTAATCTCGAAAACAAAATATTCTAATTAGCTTTTAACAATTCATTTTACTAAAAATAAATCAACCATATTAATCTCAAAAAATTTCAAAAATTCTTTTATATCTATATTTTAAAAAAGGTTAAATATATTTTTGTCTCTATAAATATCTCAAAATTCATTTTTAGTCTTTATTAAAAAAATGACATATTTTGAGCGCTACAAATATTTTGTTCACGCAATTTTAGTCTCTATTATTTTCTAAAATTTTAAAAACGGTTTAATTATTCTTAAATTTTTGAATCAATTTTTTTCATAAGTGTTTAGAATACTATAAAATATTTATTGACCAAATTTTAAAATTTTTTAAAATGAGAAGAATTAAATATGAATTTTTTAAATTTTAATAAATATTGATAAAAGCAATGAAAATCTCGATTTAAAAATTAAATTTTAAGTTATTTTTCTTCAAGTAACTTTTCATAACGTTCTAAACATGTCTGTGAAATAATCATTCAAAAATACAAATCGATTTAACAGCAGAAACTAATATTACATGTATAATAATTTTATAAAAACTAAAATATGCTAATTTTTCTTATAGAAACCAAAATCAAAATTTAATAATTTATAGAAAACAAAAAAAAATATTTAATCTTTTAAAAAATTTAACACAAATAAACAAAATAAATATTTTATAATATGTAATTGTGCGACCTATACTAATTATAAAATCAGATTGAGTTATTGTGACTCAATCATAGAAATAAAAAAGAAAACGAAAACAAAATCTTTGTCATCATATTTGAGGTTGTAAATGAAGAAGTGGAAAATACAAGAAGGGGGGGTTGAATTGAAAACTTGAAATCAAAAGCGCAATGACACAGTATTTTTATCCTGGTTCGTTTGATCTCAAACTACTCCAGTCCACCCCTCAAGGTGGTTTCGCCTCTCTCCGAGGTCTTAATCCACTAATCTCAAAAGGATTACAATCACTACTTTAACAACTGTTAAAGTCTTCTTGAGTACAACCACAATCTGGTTAATCTCAAGGAACACTGTTTTAATCAAATAAACAAGAGTACTGTCTGTTGTTGTTTTTCGTTACAAAAACGGTTATCACAATTGTGATAATTTACACAAATTTAGAGCGTGGAAAGATGAGTAAGCTTTTTGCGTTTTTGAATTCTCGTGAGTAGTATGTGCAAAATTGTAAACGATTTGATCACTGAGCTTGTTTATATAGGCAATGGATTCCTGTTCATCATTAAGCGTGATAAATGCCATTAACTCAGTTTCCATTTGGAGAAGATCATGCCTGAATGAAGCCGTTGAAATTGATGTTGTCTTGAATGAATAGTAACGCTTCAGAATCTTACATCCTTGCCTGTTGCTGATGCTTCAGCATATTGATGACTTAGTTTATTATGCTCTTGTTCAGAATCAGAGTTTACTTCACTTAAGCGCAGGTTCTGGTCATCAAACTTCAGCGCAAATTCTGATTGCTTCAGCGTGTAGCTTCTATAGCTTATCTTCTGATGCTGCTTTGGTCATAACTTCTGCATACAAAATAACATAATTTTTAGGGTGCATATTTGTTCTTTGTATTTGTTATCATCAAAACTCTAATCAAGGGTTGTAGAATCAAACTATGTTCTAACAATCTCCCCCTTTTTGATGATGACAAAAACTAGAATTTTCAATGAAAAATAAAGAACAAAAGGTTTAAGAGAAACTCCCCTGAGTTGATTACTTCCCTGAAGTTCCTTCTCATCAGAGTTTTAGCTGCATCTCCTATCAGAATTTGTTCCTGATTAAACTTTTTAGAAAGTAGAGGTTAAATAATTCAGAATGTTTGAGACTTTTGTCCCGGTAAACCATTATTGAAAATATCTTACTTTCTCCCCCTTTTTTGTCAAGTATCAAAAAGGCAATATAATCATAGCCAAAATAGATGAATTATATTTAAAACATAATGCAATGACAATTTTCAGAAGCAAAGAGGTAAATATAAAAGTTACAGATAACCAATTTTAAAATAAAATCTAAGAAGGAGGGGGAAGACGTGTGAACAACGCTTCTAACAAGCTCTTGATCTGAGTATTTGACTCTTCTTGCTTGCCCAGAATACCTCTGATTTCCTTTGTAGTGTCTTCTTGTTTACCCAGAATACTTTTAATTTCTTTGTTCGTATCCTCTTGCTTATCCAGTCTTGCATGGATTAAAACATTTTCTTTCTTCAACTCTTCCAGAGTTTGCATGACTAAAGAGGAAACTGGTGTCTCTTCAAGAGATGGATGTTGCTCAGAACATTCTGCAGCCTCTTCTGAGTGAACCATTTCTTCAGTTGTAATAATATTTTCTGGAGCAGTAGTCAGAGAGAGACTTTCTGATTCTGGTTCAGCTACTTATGAAGGATGATGCTCTTTCCAGGGAGCATTATCCAGCGAGAGGATATCTTTCTTGAACAGTTGACTCAGAACTTGGTCTTGGAAATCCTTCAGGTGATCACTGAAGTTCTGCTGAGCCTTTTCAAAACACAATTCCTTCAGCTTCAAAGTTTCAGTGTTGACCCATTTTCTAAATCTTTCCCACATATAATCAGAAGCAGCAGGATTAAAAATATCTTGACTTGCATGCTTCAAAGACTTGATCCATTTCTGCATTCCTGTTTCAAAGATCAACAAACTTGTACCAACATCTGAGGTGGTTGCAGTTGGTTTAGGTTTGGGAATGGTAGTTTTGTGTGAGATGGAAGCTAATCTTTCCAGCACAATTGGATCAATGACAAGTCTTGAGTTATCAGCTGGACTGTTAGTGGGTGAAGGAGTGGGAGAGTCAGGAATAATAATTGGTCTGTTAGGGGAGTTTGGTGGTGTGGATTCAAGGGATGAAGGGATTTCTGGAATGTCATGAATGGTGAGAGGCATGCGAACCGCAAGAGGTTCTGTTATTCCAGGTATTGGGATTGTGGTATCAGAGTCTGAATGAGAGTCTTCAGATTGGTTTGTGGCAGCATGTCGGGTTTCTGATTCAGGAATATCAGAAGATGGAATTTCAGAAGGTTGAATTTCTGACATTGGTGAGTTGAGGTTCAGATCTTCTGGTTGAGGAGATTGTGTTTGAGTATTCTCTGGTTGTGGAATTTCTTATTGAGGTGATTGTGGATGTGGAATTTCTGGTTGAGGAGATTGTGGGATTTCTGGTGGTTGTTGAGTGTTTGGATTTTCTGGTATGGGAGAGGAAAAATCTTGATCAAATAATTCAATGTCAGACAGAACTTTGGCAAGTTCTAGTTGATGATGTTCAGGATTTGGATTTTGAGTAGGGGAGTGAGGTTCATTCAAAAAATTGCCTAGATTTAAGGATGGATCAAATTCTATGTCAAAATCTTCAAAGGTTTAGGGTGATGAATTTTCTGGTTGAGAAGGCATGACTTCAGATGTTGAAACAGTTATTGATTCTATAACAGAAACAGAAGATGGATTACCTTTCTTTTTGGCAGCTTTAGGTGTCCTCTGAGAGGGTCCCTCTCCTGCTGCTTTCCTCTTCTTTGATTTCTTTAACACAACTTCTGGAGCAGCTTTGTGCAGATCCTGAATGTTGATTTCTGGGGCAGTTCCATCAGCCTTGCAAGCTTCAAGGTATCTGATAATTATTTCTGGTTTGGAGTCTATCTCATAAAATAAAGGAAAATCCTTCAGAGGTATCCTTCTTGAAGTAATGGTCTCATGAGCAGTAACAGTTGGTTCCTTCTTGATATTCTCAACGATCTTCATTTTCTTCATATTCTTGGCATTCAGGGGCTTCCCAACAGTTGCTTCCAATGTGCTTATTTCCTGAGCCTCCGCCAGATGTTCTATCAGCCCGTTCTCTGTTAGAATATCTGATGTTAGCCTTTCTAAGGGAATCCAATCCCACTTGGTCCTTTCGTCTTCTCTGGTTTCCTTCACACTTGTTCTGAGATGGTTGGAGAGCAAGTGTGGAAGATTTACCTTTTTCTTCTTAGCAATGAAATAGATCAGAAATTGCTGATCAATATTGATATAATCAGGAGAGCTTGTAGGCTTCCTGTGGTGGATACATCCCAGAATGATTCTGGCCCAGATTCTGTGATGATCCTTCAAATATCTGATTTTACTGAAGGGTTGTCCATAAGTAAAAATTTCCTTTGCAATTGATCTTAGGTCAGAGCATCTCTCAGCCATGTCAATGCATCTGACACCACCACCGTTGTATCTAAGAAGCTTCGCAATAAGATCTTCTGTAATCACAATTTTCTTACCCATGACATAAGAAGTAACCTGGTGATTTGAAGAAGAAGCATGTATCCAGAATTCTTTTACGAGAATTGGAAACGTTGGACCAACCAGACGGTCAAAATACCTGTTCCAACCTTGAGCAGTCATGTCTTCATAGAGATTGAACCCATTTTCTTGTAAACTCCCAAAATCAATTATCAGTTCTGAGAGAACTTCCAGGTTATCAACAGGAGTGAGAAGTGTCCTGATGGGTTCTTTATACTGTCTTGTTGATGCAGATTCAGGAGCACTGAGATTTTTGAGGTTTAATGAAGAAGCCATTGTTCACACGGGATTTTGAGGAAGATGAAAAGGGTTTTTGAAAGCAAGAACTTGAAACAAGAGAAAATATTGAGGAGAGTAAAAGTGAATGAATGTAAAAATTAATTTTGAGTTTAAATAGGTTTCTTGAAAATGTAAACAGTAAGTAAAAGAAAAAATTAGTAATGATTATATGCATTAATGACACCTGAATTTAAGGGATTTAGAAAGATATTGAACGGTTACCGCTTACAAGTGTCTCAATGCATCCAATCAGCGCTTTGAACCCTCAAATATGTTGAAGTCTTCAAGTTGACTTTTCATCCAGAGCATTTGCGTGCTACATCCAGCAGTTGCTATATATTCAGCTTCTGCTGTTGATAGTGCTATTGTGGATTGTCTCTTGCTGGTCCATGAGATCATATTTTCTCCCAGAAACTGGCAGCTTCCAGAAGTGCTTTTACGTTCTACTCTGTCTCCAGCGAAATCAGCATCACAATATCCTACTAAGTTGTAATCATTTGATTTTCTATAAAACAAACTCAGATTAGTAGTACCTTTCAGATACTTGAAAAATCGCTTAACTGCTGTTAAGTGAGTTTCTCTAGGATCAGATTGGAATCTAGTACATAAGCAAACACTAAATAAAATGTCAGGCCTTGAAGTCGTCAGATAAAGGAGAGAATCAATCATACCTCTGTAGACTTTTTGTTCTACCTTTTTACTTACCTCTTCCTTTTCCAGAATGCATGTGGGGTGCATTGGAGTCTTTGAGGGCTTACATTCTGAGAGATCAAATTTCTTCATAAGTTCTCTGACATATTTGCTCTGATGAATGTAAGTTCCTTCTGGAGTTTGGTTTATCTGAATGCCCAGAAATAATTTGAGTTCCCCCATTAAGCTCATCTCAAACTCTGCCTGCATGCATTTAGCAAACTCTCTTCCCAGAGAGGGTTTAGTAGATCCAAAGATGATGTCATCAACATAAATTTGACATACTAAAATGTCATTCTTAAATGTCTTACAGGACAAGGTTGTGTCCACTTTCTCTCTGGTGAATTCCTTTTCAAACAGGAAGTTACTTAGTCTTTCATACCAAGCTCTGGGAGCTTGTTTCAGACCATAAAGTGACTTCTTTAGTTTGAAAACATATTCTGGGTGTTTGGAATTCTGAAACCCAGGGGGTTGGTGCACATATACCTCTTCATCTATATGGCCATTTAGGAATGCACTTTTGACATCCATCTGATACAGAGTGATGCCATTGTTTACAGCAAATGAAATTAAAAGTCTGATAGATTCTAACCTGGCGACTGGAGCAAAGGTTTCTGTATAGTCTATCCCCTCTTGTTGACTATAACCTTGTGCTACCAGTCGTGCTTTGTTTCTGATGACTTCTCCTTGCTCGTTCAGTTTGTTTCTGAACACCCACTTTGTTCCAATGACGTTGAATCCTTTTGGTTTGGGAACCAGATCCCATACGTCATTTCTGGTGAACTGATTCAATTCCTCCTGCATTGCCAGAATCAAGTCATTGTCCAGAAGCGCTTCATCAATTTTTGTTGGTTCAATCAGAGAGACCAGTCCCATGAGGGATTCTTCAGAGTTTCTGAATGTTGATCTTGTTCTGATTGGATCATCCTTCTTTCCCAGTATTTTTATCTTCTGGGTGAGCTATGCTGCTTCTGGATAGCCTTTTCTAAAGTTGATCAACTGAAGGTGCTGGATTGCTTGTAGCATTTCTTTCTGATGTTGTGGGAGCGTCTCAGTTGAGAACTTCTGACGAGTTGTCTTCAGTACCTATGAGTTCAACTTCCATACCTGCAAGGAATTCATTTTGCTTTGACTTTTGAGAGTCAAGCTTATCATCAAACCTAACACTGATTGACTCTTCAACAATCTGTGTTTCTGTATTGTATACTTTGTACCCTCTTGAGCGTTCAGAGTATCCTAACATAATACACTTTTGTGCTTTAAAGTCAAACTTGTTCAGATAATTTTTTCTATTCAGAATAAAGCAAGTGCATCCAAATGGATGAAAATAAGAAATGTTGGGCTTTCTGTTCTTCCATAATTCATATGGAGTCTTTTCCATAATAGGTCTTATGGAGATTCTATTCTGAATGTAACACGCTATATGGATTGCCTCTGCCCAGAAGATCTTAGCAATGTTAGTCTCGTTGATCATGGTTCTGGTTATTTCTTGCAATGTTCTGCTCTTTCGTTCTACAACTTCATTTTGTTGGGGAGTTCTAGGACAAGAGAAGTCATGCAAGATGCCTTTTTCATTAAAAAATGTTTCAAAATTTTTATTTTCAAATTCCCCACCATGATCACTTCTGACTTTGAAAATTCTAAGATCCTTTTCATTCTGAAGTTGGTTACAGAAGGTAACAAACACAGAGTATGACTCGTCTTTGTGTCTTAAGAACTTTACCCATGTCCATCTGCTATAGTCATCTATGATTACCAACCCATACTTCTTGCCACTAATAGACGCAGTTTTTACTGGTCCAAATAAGTCAATGTGCAAAATTTCTAATGGCTTAGAGGTGGAAACAACATTTTTGGTTTTGAAAGCAGGTTTTGCAAATTTGCCTTTCTGACATGCTTCACACAGAGCATCTGAGCTGAACTTCAAGTTAGGAAGTCCTCTGACCAGATTGAGTTTGTTAATCTGAGATATTCTTATCATACTAACATGCCCCAATCTTCTGTGTCAGACCCATTGCTCGTTGTTAACAGAAAGTGGGCATTTTACATTCTGACTCTTTAGTTCAGAAAGTTTTATTTTATAAATGTTGTTTTTCCTCTTTCCATTAAATAGGATAGTCCCATCTTTCTAACTAACAGCTTTGCATGAATTTTAATTAAAGATTATATCATAACCATTATCACTTAATTGACTTATGGATAACAGGTTATGCATTAATCCATCAATTAATAATACATTATTTATAGAGGGAAGATTTCCATTACCTACTGTTCCAGAGCCAATGATCTTTCCTCTTTGGTTGCCTCCAAAGCCCACGTAGCCTCCAGGCTTAAGTTCCAGGCTTTGGAACATATGCCTTCTTCCCGTCATGTGTCGCGAGCAGCCAGAGTCCAGGTACCATGACTGGTGTTTTAGCCTTGCTGCTAAAGATATCTGCTACATATATAATTTTATCCTTAGGTACTCATATCTTCTTGGGTCCTGGTTTGTTAGTTTTACCGAAATTCTGATTGAATTTTGGTTTGACAAAATAATCACTACTTGTGTATTTTATGTCATGTGTGTGCCCATATATAAAATGTGATTTGAGTGGTGTACGTTTTATGACTAAGTCCATGGTCTGTTTAGGTGTAGATACCTTACCTTGATATTTTATCCCTTTTCTGCCATTTCTGCTAACTCCATAAATCATTGAAGCCATCTTGCTTATATCTATGTTTTTAGCTAGAAACTTCTGAAAGCTGTGATCATACTCTTTGATGATCTCATCAGCATTACTGGGAGTCTCTAAGATTGTTTTCTTCTGAGAATTTTGCAAATGATTTTCTAATTTTAACATTTTTTATTTTAACTCAGAATTCTCTAATCTGAGACTCTCAGACTTTTCAGAGTCAGAGGCAAGATCCCTTTTCAGGTTCTTGAATTTGACTCTGATTTGCTGATACCTTTCCAGAATTTCATTTAGACTTTCTGCAAGTTCAGCCTTAGTAAAATTAATGGTAAATTCAGGAAATACCTCTTCAGTGTCTGATTCTGAGTCTGAACTAGAAACTTCATTGTCTTCTGACACATTTGCCATGAGAGCTATGTTTGTTATTTCATAATCTGATTCTGAGTCAGCTTCAGAGGTGTCTGTATCATCCCATGTTGTCATGAAGCTTTTCTTCTTTTCCTTGAAGAACTTATTTTTGGGCTTCTCCTTCTGAAGCCTTGGGCAGTCACTTTTGTAGTACCCTTGCTCATTACATTCATAGCAGATGATTTCCTTGTTATTTGGCTTTCTGTATCCTGAAGAACCTTCAGATCTTTTGTGTCTAGAGGAAGACTCCGACTTTCTGTATCTGGAGGAGGATTCATTTTGATTCTCTGATCTTCTAGGATTTCTGAATTTCCTTTGTCTCTGCTTCCACAGTTGATTCACCCTTCTGGAAAGGAGAGACAGTTTATCTTCTTCTGATGAGGATCCATTAGAAGTTTCTTCCACAGCCTGCAAAACCTTAGAGTCAGATTTTCTGTTAGATTTTAAAGCTAGTGGCTTACCTTGCTTTTGAGGCTCATCTTCTTCTAGCTCTATCTCGTGACTTCTGAGGGAGATGACAAGTTCCTCCAGAGATATTTTGTTGAGATCTTTGGCTAGCTTAAGTACTGCGACCATTGGCCTCCATTGCTTGGGTAATCTTCTGATGATCTTCTTAACGTGATCAGCAGTAGAATACCCTTTGTCAAGAACCTTCAGTCCAGCAACAAGGATTTGGAATCTTGAAAACATAGCTTCTATGGATTCACTATCTTCCATCTTGAATGCCTCATACTTCTGAATGAGCACAAGGGCCTTGGTTTCTTTGACTTGAATGTTGCCTTCATGCGTCATTCTCAGAGAGTCAAACATGTTCTTTGTTGTCTCTCTATTTGAGATTTTCTCATATTATGAGTATGAGATAGCGCTGAGGAGTATTGTTCTGGCCTTGTGGTGGTTTCTGAAATCACGCTTTTGCTGGTCAAACATTATTTTTTTGTCTATCTTCTGACCACTTCCATCCACTGGGTGTGTGTATCCGTCAGTCACCATGTCCCACAGATCAACATCATGGGCCAGAAAGAAACTCTCAATTCTATCTTTCCAGTAGTCAAAGTTTTCTCCATCAAAGACTGGAGGTTTGCCACTGAATATGTCCTTGTCTTCATGGTGGTCATTGCTGATGTTTTGGCTTGGTCCCACCATAGTGTTTTTCTGAAGCTTGGATCTTGTACTGACACGGTTAAGTGTTTAAGCTCAGAACCAGACGCTTTGATGCCAATTGAAGAAGTGAAAAACATCAGAAGGAGGGTTGAATTGAAAACTTGAAATCAAAAGCGCAATGACACGGTATTTTTATCCTGGTTCGTTTGATCTCAAACTACTTCAGTCCATCCGTCAAGGTGATTTCGCCTCTCTCCAACGAGGTCTTAATCCACTAATCTCAAAAGGATTACAATCACTACTTTAACAACTATTAAAGTCTTCTTGAGTACAACCACAATCTGGTTAATCTCAAGGGACACTGTTTTAATCAAATAAACAAGAGTACTATGTGTTGTTGTTTTTCGTTACAAAAACTGTTATCACAACTGTGATAATTTACACAAATTTAGAGCGTGGAAAGATGAGTAAGTTTTTTGCATTTTTGAATTCTCGTGAGTAGTATGTGCAAAATCATAAACGATTTGATCACTGAGCTTGTTTATATAGGCAATGGATTCCTGTTCATCATTAAGCGTGATAAATGTCATTAACTCAGTTTTCATTTGGAGAAGATCCTGTCTGAATGAAGCCGTTGAAATTGATGTTGTCTTGAATGAATAGTAATGCTTCAGAATCTTACATTCTTGCCTGCTGTTGATGCTTCAGCACATTGATGACTTAGTTTATTATGCTCTTGTTCAGAATCAGAGTTTACTTCACTTAAGTGCAGGTTCTGGTCATCAAACTTCAGCGTAAATTCTGATTGCTTCAGTGTGTAGCTTTTATAGTTTATCTTCTGATGCTGCTTTGGTCAGAACTTCTGCATACAAAATAACATAATTTTTAGAGTGCATATTTGTTCTTTGTATTTGTTATCATCAAAACTCTAATCAAGGGTTGTAGAGTCAAACTATGTTCTAACAGTAAATAATAATATGATTATTATTAATAAGCATTTACCCCTATCATATAACCGAATTTAAAAAGAAAATCATGTGACATAACGCGTGGTATACTAAATGAGGTAGCGCCTACCACTAAACTAATTTATTTTTTATGTTTTGTTTTCACCTCAAATATATATGTATTAGATTGTTGTTTATTATTTGTTACATAAATATTATTTTACATGTGTACTATTCTAAAAACAACACGTTAATATTACATAGTATATATTCTAAAAACTGTGAGGACATAAAGTAATCTTTATTTTGTAGAAGAATTCAATGCATTATAAGTCATTGGTTTCTATGATGTAGAGAAGATTACGTAGAATCCAATAATAAGTATCTACTTATAATAGTATATGAAACTATTATATATAGAGTAATCATATTGTAATTCAGAATCATCCTAATCATCCAAGAGTTTGCTACAATTGTGTTTCTTCTTATTCCTACACTCAACTCTCAAATTTTACTTGTGCTATTGTTATTATTATTTCATATTATTCTGATACCCAACAGTGGTATCAGAGCATTTGGTATTGGTCCATATTCCGCTGCAAATATTATTCACGGTGAAATTGTGTAAGCCGGTTTAATTGAAATTATTATGACAGCAAAATTTGAGATTGAGAAGTTCAATGGGAGTAATTTCTCCCTATAGAAACTAAAGATAAAGGCAATCCTGAGAAAGGATAATTGTTTAGCAGCAATTGAAGATAAAGCTGAGGGATTATCTGACGAAAAATGGAATGAGATGGATAGCAACGCTGTTGCCAATTTGCACTTAGCATTGGCACATTCAGTTTTGTCTAGCGTTGCCGAAAAGAAAACTGCAAAGGAGATTTGGGATGTTCTCATAAAATTGTATGAGGTCAAGTCACTTCACAATCGAATTTTCTTAAAGAGGAGACTCTACACTCTTCAAATGAGTGAATCCACATCTGTGACAAATCACCTGCATAATCTGAATCAACATATCCGATGTAAGTTGAGCAAACATTGTATTTAGAGTGTTGATGTGATTTGTCACAGATGTGGATTCACTCATTCGAAGAGTGTAGAGTCTCCTCTTTAAGAAAATTCGATTGTGAAGTGACTTGACCTCGTACAATTTGATGAGAACATCCCAAATCTCCTTTGCAGTTTTCTTTTCGGCAACGCTAGACAAAACTGAATCTGCCAATGCTAAGTGCAAATTGGCAATAGCGTTGCTATCCATCTCATTCCATTTTTCAGCAGATAATCCCTCAGCTCTATCTTCAATTACTGCTAAACAATTATCCTTTCTCAGGATTGCCTTTATCTTCAGTTTTCATAGGGAGAAATTACTCCCATTGAACTTCTCAATCTCAAATTTTGCCGTCATAATAATTTCAATTAAACCGGCTTACACAATTTCACCGTGAATAATATTTGCAGCGGAATACGGACCAATACCAAATGCTCTGATACCACTGTTGGGTATCAGAATAATATGAAATAATAATAACAATAGCACAAGTAAAATTTGAGAGTTGAGTGTAGGAATAAGAAGAAACACAATTGTAGCAAACTCTTGGATGATTAGGATGATTAGGATTACAATATGATTACTCTATATATAATAGTTTCATATACTATTATAAGTAGATACTTATTATTGGATTCTACGTAATCTTCTCTACATCATAGAAACCAATGACTTATAATGCATTGAATTCTTCTACAAAATAAAGAAATGTTATTAATACTAAAAATAATAAAATAATATTAAATTGAAAATAATAAAACGCTATTAATATTGAAAATAATGAAATAATATTAAACTGAAAATATAAATAAAATTGAAATATTAAATATTTATTATTTTAATATTTAATAATTATTATTAAATAAAACTGAAAGTATTATTGTTTTAAAATTTAAAATATAAATAAAATTGAAAGTATTAAACTTAAATTAATATTAAAATTGTAAATAATAAAATGTTATCAATACTGAAAATAATAAAATAATATTAAACTGAAAATATAAATAAAATTAAAAGTATTAAACACTCATTATTTTAATATTTAATAATTATTAATAAAAAAAACCGAAAGTATTAAAAGTATTTAATAAAATAAATAAAATTATTAAATATCAAATTATTAAATAAAGTAAAAGTATTAAATATGAAAATATATTTTATAATTTCTTTAATAATAAAATGAAATAAATAAAATAAAATAACTTGAAATTAAATATAATTATGTTAAGATTTAACGTTAATTCCTTTACAATTTTTAAATATATTATAGTAAATATAATAGTAAGTTAATAGGTTAGTATATATATATTTAGTTTGCAATCAGAATTTTAACAAACAAAGAAGCAGCAGTCAAATGGGTAAAAAATATTTCTTTTATCACATATGTGCTAGGTTTGAATCCTGGTCCACGTGGTATTTCCATAGAATAAATATATTAACTCTTATTATTATTATTTTTTGTTTTAATTTTTGAATGATAGTCAGATATAAAAAATTTATGAGTATAAAACAACATATTATAATTTGTTTACCTTTTATTTCAAAATCTCCAGTTAACTATAAGCTTAATGAGTATAAAACATTTCTTTTATCATATATATGTTGGGTTTGAATCCTTGTTCACGTGGTATTTCCATAGAATAAATATATTAACCCTTATTATTATTATTTTTTGTTTTAATTTTTAAATGATAGTCAGATATAAAAAATTTATGAGTATAAAACAACATATTATAATTTGTTTACCTTTTATTTCAAAATCTTCAGTTAACTATAAGCTTAATTAGGTGTTTTTATTTTAATATTTGAATAATGAGTTTATTTTATGAAAATAGTAATACTGTTGACAAAGTATGAAAATATCTGATAATGTGTTTTTCTAAAAAATAAAAAAAAAGTTGTATTTATAGTTCAGTCAAATGAAAACACTTAAAACTTTATAATTATATTTTAACCACATATTTCCTATTTAATTCTAAAAAAGTAATTGATGTATAAGTGTTTAGGTAATGGAAAATCTCAACATAGTTTGGATGTGTACAAATAAAAATGTTTTTACACCATCATAATAACTTGTAATATGGCTTAACTCTAATATTATTATTCAGATATTTATTTAATAAACTGTGTAACCCCCTAATTAAATGCGGCAAAATATGGTAACATGCATGAGGAGGCATATAAGTGACTCATATAAAATTGAATAAATTGAATATTTAAATCAAGTTGAAGTAAAAGAAAAACAATATGTTTTAGTTTGGTTTAAAAATTGAATTGAACAAAAAAAAAATGAATTATTTTGGTTTTATTTTTTATTTTTATTTTTAAAAATTGTGGAACCATTGAATTAAGAAAAGACTATTAAAATAGAGGAGTCGAAATTTATCAATAGAAGATTATTTAGGATTGTTGCGCTATATTAGTGTCATGTCTCCCGTTCATCAAAGTCTCGTTAGATATTATCTCTAAAATCAAATCTCTTTTAAAACAGTTTTTTTTAAGAGGGCGTGAGGATATTGAAAGAGTCAACTCGGTGAGATAAGATAATGTTTGTATGGATAGGGAGAGTGGAGGGTTAGACATAAAAATGTTAAAGACTTAATATGACACTTTTGGAGAAATGGTGTGGAGGATGAGGGTAAAGAAGAAAAATCTTTGATATAAAATCCTTAAATATAAATATGGAGAGCGGATGGAAAAATTAAAGTAAGGGGCAGAGGTGCATCCACTTGGTTCAAGGACATTAAGAAAGTGGAGTTAGTGGAAGGGGAAACAATCATAATTGGTTTGATGGGAATGTCACTATAATATTGGAAGGGGGAGACACTACAAGTAACCATTTCTTATCATTGCCACATAACCAACCAATATAATATAGGTTCATTAGGCGTTTTTTCATTTTTTAAAATTTTTAAATTACATATAACCTCGGTCTCAATTAACAATTGTTGTTATATGTTAAGATGACATGCTTCGAAATCCAATAACAATAATTTTTGTGTTTTTTCGTTAATAAAATAATGTCTTCCCTTTATTTCTAATTTTAACGTGTTTGATTATAGTACTGAATGGTGAATTTGAATTGCAGGTTACAGTGGCACATATAATTAGGTATGTTACAGTGACTGTGAGTATGTCCAGAATTGCAATTTCGTTTACGCGTGCATATAAGCAAGAGTGGAGAACTTGCTTTTAGTGTTTTGGTGTCAAGGTTCTTGCTTGGTGAATCTTTTCCTTTGCAAGTTTATCTTCACTATTGTCGATTATTGGAGGTTGTGCAGTTGTTGCTGTCATTGAACTTAATTTCAATATGATTTGTAAGACTTTGTTGGTTTTCATATGTTGATTGTGTTCTCTTATAGTAGATTGAACTGATAATAGGATATTAAACTATATATTATTGAAACACTTCCGATTGAATATGTGTCTGGTGTCTGACATTTAATTGTTCTATTTTTCTCATATATTATTAGTGTTGTGTTCTGTGTTGGTGTTTGTGCTTCGTTGTTACTAAATTTGTAGTTTTTTACCAATCTTATATATGTTTCAGGTTTATGGGGGGAGGGGGGCTATGATATCCAATGTGGCCTTTGTGTTTAGGAATATATTTTCAAAGAAGGGAATGAAAGGAACGTCTGTTAGTGGAATGAAAGGAATGTCTGTTAGTGGAATGGACTTGTTCATAATTTCCTTCTGATTCTGGAACCGTATCACCTTCTGGACTTTCTTCAGAAGTTAAACCACCTCTAGAAGCTCCATCTTCAGAAGGTCCACCTTCAGAAGCATGACAATTTTTAAAAATTGAATTACCATCAGATTCTGGATCATCATCAGAATCTATATCAGAATCAAATTCACTTTCAAAATCAGACTCGCCTTCAGAGTCATCTTTTGCTTCAGTATCACCTTCAGACTCTGACTCATCTTCATAACCTTCAGAATCATCTTCTAACTTTGACTCATCTTCAGAGCCTCCTTCTGACTTTGACTCATCTTCATAGTCTTCTTCTGACTCTGACTCATCTTCAGAGGCAGGTCCCCTTCAGATTCAGAAATTGTCAATCGCACAAGTTCCTCATCAGATTCATAAGCCATCAATAACACAAGTTCATCATCAGAATCTCCTCTGGCTATGTTTGATTTTTTATTGTTTGACCAACAATCTTTAGCAAAGTGGCCAAATATTACAATAATAACATTCAACCATTCTCTTGCCAAGCTTCCTTTTTTACGTCTGATGTTTCTTCTCATCAGAATAGAAGGCTTCTGACTTCTGAGAACCACCATGTTTTTTCTTGACCTCTGACCAAGACTGCTTATGATACTACTTAAGAAAAGAAGCTTTCAGAGCCTGCTATACCTCTCTCTCAAAGGTTCTCTTAGTCAGATGCAACTTTTGTGCCTCTAGACTATTTTGCAGCTCTTCAATTCTCATGGTGCTAAGATCTTTAGAATGTTCAATTTCTACAATAATGTAATGAAATTGAGGAATAATATACCTCAATATCTTCTCAATGATTACTTGTTCAAAAAGAGTTTCTCCACTTGATTTCATGTCATTTGTAATCATAATCACTCTAGAGATGTAATTTGGCACATTTTCATTGTTCTTCATGTTGAGATTCTCATACTTCTTACATAGAGATTGAAGTTTCACCTACTCCACTTATGCATCACGGCCGTAGCACCGTGTCAGTATTATACCACGCAGCCTTTGTCATCGTCAAATCAGCTATTTCCTCAAACATGTTCGCATTCACACCGTGATGGATATAGAACAACACCTTTTGATCTTTCTTTCTCGTATCTCTTTATGCATTTCTCTGTTCCTGCGTTGCATCTGCTGCAACCGGAACAAAACCTTCGGCGACAAGATCAAGAACATCTTGAATACTAAACAATAGACGCATTTGAATCATCCATTGATTCCAATTATTTTCATCAAACACCAAAAGCTTAGTATTCAAGCTGTTTTCGCCGCTCATATTCGTTTTATATATTGAAACTCAAACTCGGATCTCACCAAACACTTGTGTTTCTAGATCCCGCAAAATCAAGAAATACAATTCTGTTACGATTCCGATAATAAAGTCAATGTGAATTCAAACAACAAAATCAATCGCACACGCCTCACGTACACTCGTGTTTCCCTGTGAATCAAACTGAGGATATAGATACTAATTGTTGGTGCACAAAGGTTGAAGATGAGGATGAAGATAAAAAAGAGAGAGAAAGAGAAGAGAGAGAAACGGCTGTAACAAACTTGTTGAGAAAGAAACTCTATTATAAAAATCTTACTAACTTTGTTACAAAACCCTAACTACAAACTTGTTTATATAAACAAAATAAACGGTCACGTATGCACATACAAAACTATGCTTAATAGTTAAGCTAACAGCTAAAAGTAACTTCTAGAAAATATCTAATTACTGCTTCTGAGTAACAGACTCAGAAGCTCTATTGCTTTTGACTAACAACGTACTTCTGAATACGAATTACTTCTAACAACTTAGATAGGCTTCTGAACTAGTTTACTTCTCCTTCAACGAATCCGCTAAATAGATCTTTCCACCACAAAGAATCTAAAGTGTTGGTTTCTAATCCATACATACATAATAACTTATAAGAAACATCCCCTTATTTTTATGTAATTAAACTAGTCCAGACATTGTTATAATCCTTGAGGATTTGCCATCTCCATTTATTTAACAATACGAGATTACATAAGAGCAATTTTTTACTTCGATCTCTCATTTCATTGGTAAACAAATATTGTCACACTTTATCCAACAAACTTTACGCGATTCCATGCCTCCTCCCAAAAGAAAATTCGTTTGGACTTGAGTCATCTCCACGATGACCATCTTCACTGATCTATAGAAGGAACACATATGATATGCAGTTAAAATTAGTGTTTTAAAATCGAATCGGATCAGGCGACCAAACCGATTGAATCAAAAGTATGAAGAGTCATCAGTCTGATCTTATTACATGATCGAATAAATTATTAAACCTGTAAAAACCGATCAGAATCGATAAAAAATGACGAATCAGTGGTTTTAAAAAATCGATGAGTTAAATACTCGTCTTTTTTTCCTTTGTTTTGCTAATTCTTTAAAAACAAATAAAAATAAAATATGGATCATGCTTACCAGTTTCCCTGGATATTGGTTAAAAACTCTAAATAAAGAAAATGTTATATATTTAATGTATTAAATATATATAACTTTTTTTTAAAGTTAAATATTTATATTTTCAATGCAACTAATACACATATTTAAAAATATAAAAAAAAAACATATTTTTCAATCTCTTAAAAGAATGTTTAACTTACCTTTTTAATCTCTTAATCAATGCCTTCGTCGTTAGTATTTTCTTTAAAATATAAGTAGATTTTGTTCAAAACTTATTTGAAACAACTTTTCTTCCTTAAAATTTAATTTATTAGATATTACGGTTATTTTGCTATTTAGTTTATGTTACGATTAAAATTTGTTCAAAATTTATGTGTATTGTATTTTGTATTATTTTGTTGTACGTAGGCTGAAAATGAGTATAGACGAGTCGAACGCGCCTCAGCTCAGTTCGATTCGTTAAGAATTAATTAAGTTTGAGTTCATCACGAATTTTTTTAAGCTCAAATTTGATGTTAGAACAATATTATTTAAAACAATCTTATTTATTCTTATTGTATTCACAAGAATTATAAGCAATATTTCTAGTTTTCATATAATATAAGTTTCATCTCAAAATAATATTTGTAATTCAAGATATTATCATCAAAAGTAAGCAATATGAGCAAATAATAAAATGTTATAACTTAAGTTTGTAACATATATTTTACTATGTTGAATTTAGATTTTTTTTAATCAATAGAATTATAAATTAATTTACCATCTTTTAAATATCGAATCAATTCTTGAACCAAACGGATCGAATTATACATAGATCAAGTTCAACTCATTTATTTTACGAACTTAATTTTAAGCTCAAGTTTGACTCATTGATTCATGAACTAAATCCAACAAATTAATTGCCAAATTGAATCTCAAACTATTTTCGAATTGGTTCGATTCATTGACCAAATTAATAACTATATAATTTTTTTATAAAGACCTGCTTAAATATGTATTAATCACAACATATATGACAATTTTGTTTTCAAAGCCCAACCTAACTTACATAAATTTTATACTTTATTTTTATTTGGCAAAACAAAACTAAATAGTTTGTGAATATTTTTTACTAATACCAAAAGATATGTATTTATCTACACAAACCTAAATGGTGTACTGGACATTTATAAGATTGGCTAAATAAAATTTATACAAATATGGCCATACAAATGGAATTTCACTTTAATTCATTAAATTTATAATAACCATACTTATAAATTTAGCTAAATATATTTACACATAATATAACCAAAATCACCAACTCTCTCTATACATTATATTCTCTTGGTGATGACCTAAAAATATTCAAAAGCCACTTAAATAAAAACATCATTATCCTTATATTACACAAAAAGAACATTCTCTTTATACATCAAACCTTCTCAAGAACACAAGGTCTGTTTCTTCCAACATTATAACCTTAAACTACTCAAAAGATATTTATCTTCTCTCTGGTTAAGTTAAAGTCTCCTTTCTTTTTTAACAAGTTATCACACTCAGCTCCGTCTTTATATACACTTCTCTGAATGGAACATTTACGCGACAGCAGAGATGCTAGAATTCTGGCGATCCCTGTTGAGGCAATCAAATCCTTCTACTCTAACTGCAGCCGGTTTGAGTCCAAAGCTCACCCTAGCACATCCGCCTTTGCGGGATGCAGAGGTTGGCGATGGCAAACCTGATGGTGATGATGACATGATCTCGTCTCCAAAACGAGCATCGTGGACTAAGGGATTTGCAGCCCGGACCGGTGGAGACACGCAAAAATATGGTGGAGATGAAGCTGCCTGATAAGCAAACTCGTCCCCAAGACACTCCTGAAATCAAAGATAACAGTTACTAATGGATCAACGTTTGATGTTAGAGAATTTATTGCACAAAAAGCCAATATTTAATGGTAACAAAATCTTTTTACAAAGTCAACCACAGTTACAAAGTCAACCGAAGTTATAAATGCTACGAAAACAGAAGAAAATAAAGATAACCGGTCAAAATATGATATATGGTATTCGCCCGAAAGCACGGAAGGTGCATAAATGAAAACGTAAAATAAAGAGTCATATCGACAAATCCAAAATTCTCGCAATCATTCTATATAACAAACAGGATGTTTCAATAAAAATTAATGCTACTGATATCAATCGCGGAAAATGGCGGCACTATAAACTATTTGGCACCATTTTGTATCAAATACTGTCTCACGCAACAATTGCAATTGTTCAAACTGCGCTATAGCCACCAAGTATAGTTAAGATCAAGTGCTGGATCGTAAGATTTTACGTCTTACGTGCTAAGGATGCTTGAGAGTACTACAATCAGAGAAAGATCTTTTCGTCGGACGAGGTCAAGATCGAGCTTTTTGAAGCGAGATCATAAAAAAACGTGTTGGGGCTTTTTTTGGGCCGTATTATAATTTTAATATTTTTTGTGTATGTTTGTGTATATATATGTGGGATCTTACACATGCTAACTATCCGAGTTTTACTATCTTTCACAAGCCCACAGATCCTACTTAATATCTCGTGCTTGACTACATTGATAGCCACTATTTGACAACATTGATTCATACATTACAACGATATCAAGAATATCCTAACGGTCATTTATTTATCCTCCAACGCCTAAATATAATCTCGACGAATTATAAAGAAAGTATAACTTACCTTCTCGAAAATCATGTCAAGTAGCTCAGCCCCAGCTTTTGAATCAGAACACTCAGCTTGTTGACTACAACAAAAATTACAGATCAGACACTTCCAAAACAAACTTCAATGTTTACAAAACTCAAGGTAGATCAAAATGAATAAAATATAGTTACTTGAAATGAAATCTGAATTGCCGCATAGGAACGCTCGACAAGACCCCAACTCGACGTGGCTTTGGACAAATGAGAGGCTCCTTCTGATCCATAACTGTAACCGAACCTCTCATCTCCTCACAAGCTGCAAAGGCGTTCTGCTGAAGACTATAACAGTTCATCTTCGATGTCGGGTTCTTATTCCACAGTAGAACGCCTAAGTACACAGAACACAACAAAATTAAACACCGAAAACAAAAATATTACTCCGAAAATGTCACAAACACATAATTGATAGCACATTCATATAAACTATAACACTATAATTCCAATTTTCTATTAGATCCAACTAACATAAACAAAAACACCAAAAACTTTTCACATTTCCAAAACCTAGTGAGAAAATTATAACAACTTCTACACTTTCATACAACAACAAAAAACTAAACTTTGAAAAGAAATTCACCAACCCATTTCACTTTTTTCCCCAATTTCCAAAACCTACACAAAAGGGTCACATAATCTTCACAAATCAACAACAGATCTAGCATCAAACCTTAAAAAATTCTCAAACTTTTCATCTGGGTCATGAAAAACACATTACAAAAACACAATCTTTACATTCAAATCAACCGACAAAACATCTACAAAAAAAAAAAAAAAATACACTTCTAAAAAAACCTTAAAAAATAGGTTTTTTTAATAAAAACAGATCCTCAATTATCACCCAAAATTAAAACAAATAAAAAAAGAAACAATCTTTTCAATACAGAACAATACAACACAACAAGGAAGAACAAACAATTGAACAGATCTATCCTAGGAAACAAACTACGTTTGTGAATCAAAATTCTTTAAAACAAAAATTGTTTGAGATCTAAAACATAAGAGAGAAAGAGAGAGACCTTGAGAGAGACCAAACAAAGTAGCTGGCTGCTACAAGAAAGGAGAGGAAAGGAAGGAATGGAACCTTGATTCAATTTATATATGGGAGAGACACTGTAACACTATACGATGTTGTTAGTGAGTGTAAAAAAATGGGGAAAAACGACATCGTTTTGTCTCTTTCACGTTGATATTTATTTATTTATTACTCAAAATACGCAATGCTTGGTAGTTTGTGGACTTACTATAATATAATTTTCTTGTAATTTAATAATAAATGTACTTTTTTAGGAATTTATATAGTAACTAATATGTAATTTTCATTTTATTAGAGTATTTTTTATGATTTTTTTTAATGGTCAAAATTAGTTTCCTATTTTGCTTTTCTTTAAGTTAAAATTTTAGAATTCTATTTTCTTATATTTTATTAACAAAATACTTGTGCGTGCACAAATAAATTTGTTTAATAATATAACTCATTTATATATATATATATATATATATATATATATATATATATATATATATATATATATATATATATATATATATATATATATATATATATATATATATATATATATATATATATATATATAAATTTTAGTTAGAAAATGAACAATAATAAGAGTGAATACTCGTTTATTCTTCTGTAATATATGCGAGTTTTAATTTATTTATTTTTTTTAAAAAGATTTGATACATTCTTTAAAATGTTAAAATTCTAAGTCTTTCGTCTTCTAGGTGCAAATATTACGCCATGTAAAATATTTTATTATTTACCCCGCTCATATTTACACGTTTAGGGGTACCCAAATATTATCGGGGAATAAAAAAAATTTTAAGGGGGTAAATCAAAATTTTCCTATATTGGTAAATGACTATTAACCCTAATAATAATATAAACTCAATTGTGTTAAATAATATTCTGAAATGGTTTAATAGTTATGCAGGGCTCAATCCACTTCTGCATTTAGCACGACCCAATAACCTTGGCTCAATAAACCACAATGGATAAGGGACACTTTTCCTTTCTACCCCTCACTCGAGGAGACCTGGTCGGCATACCCCCAGGGTCTGCAAGGTCACTTCTGCCCATCAAATAGGCTAGTCATCATCCTGCCAGTCGCACGAGGATAGCCACCCAGAAACGACCAGAAAGCATGCATGCCTGTGAAATACTTCTCTGCTCATTATAACGGCTAGTTCCGAACACCTATGTCCGTTACAGTGGCTAGTTCATGGCAGTTACCTATTTTTGAGGAACCTGATATATAGGTCCAAAAATAAGAACTAATGGCCAAGCACCGTAGGCACTATATAATCTGCGTATTTATGAGGGCCATGTATTCAATATTCATTACTCACTTTTAAAACCCTAGACTTTCTATCTTGTATCTCTTTGCACTCTTTCTTACTTGAGCATCGGAGTGTCTTGCAGATACTCCCCCTCATCCTCATTACCAGCTTGGCAGACGAAGATATCGGTCCCTTGCAGGTTCTGATCACAGGTAAGATCAATGCCAACGTCTGTGGGAAATTATCTTCCCCATCTTTCTTTCTTAGAAACTAAAGATAAAAGCAACATCATCAGATTCTGATCATAGCTGGTCATGATAACGAACATCTCACTAGCAAAACCATCTTGTACCCCGTTCGCAAGGTTGATAATGATGACAGATGCCCTCCCCTCGAGGATATCCCCTTCAAGAGAGACGGATGCACTGCGTCTCCCTCCTCTATCGGTGCTAACGACGTTAACACCCACTTCTTGGAAGCTGGAAGATCTAAGAAAGCCCAAGAAGAGGCACTAGCCACTCTCAAGTCGGTCCTGATGTCGAACAGCACCAATCCGGCCACGGCAGCTCTGTTCGCTACCTTAAATCAAACCAACGACATTATCCTTTTCCAGAATAACATGATCGAGGCATTGGATAAGAAACAGTCAAGATCTCCTCCTCGGAGATATCAACGGCGCATGTCGCAAAGTCCATTACCACGACCATATGATCGTCCGCCAATGCAAGAAAAATAGAGATTGCGCTTGACAGAAAGCGCAATCATTCACCTCCTCGCAGATTTATTCGCTCCTTGAAGAAGACACGAGCCAAGCCACAACCAGAAGACTATCATTCGCCTCCACCGAAATTAAGGATTCACTCGAGGAGCCCATCTCCCTGGCAAGCCGATAGTCCACTCCGAGGAAGGAATTACTCTTCTCCTTGGTCCAAGAGTTGGAGCGAAGATGATGACCCCCACGGTCCGTTATCATGAGAAATCATGGAGACACCACTCTTACCGGACTGGAGAAACCCTCCAACTTGGGGACATACACTGGGAATGCTAACCTAGACGACCACCTCAAAAACATTGACTCTTTGCTTGATTAACGAGGTGTTAAGGTGCCATAAAGTGTAGGCTATTCCCCACCACACTCAGGAAAAGAGCTATGACGTGGTACAAAATTCTGCTCGATGAATCCATCACGTCCAAGCGAAACCTCAGAAAGCATTTATCTGGGCATTTCACGACTTCTCTTCGACACCCGAAGTCAGAAGCATCGCTCGAGGCAATCATCCAAGGCAAGGATGAGTCTCTTCGGGCATATATTGAGAGGTTCAACCGCGAGTCCATTCAGGTATCCACTGTTGATGATATTAAGAAATACCTTGTTGAACGCGGTTGCGCCCGCACAACAACTTCGCCAAAGCTATCGGCATTGAAACTTCCTCTTCCCTAGATGTCATGCTCCTTAAAGAACAAGCATACATCCAGTACGAAGAAAAGGAAGCATCCAATTATGCTCGGGACTCGAGGCACCAAAATAATGCCAAGGGTTCAAGACACGACGAACCCTCGACATCTCACCGGGGAGCTGAGAATAGGAAAGATGATAAGCCCCACGATTCGCGGGAGTACAAGGGACCACTTGGCCAATTTTAGGACTACACACATTTAACCACCTCTCGCGAGCACATCCTGATCGACTATGCCAACTCAGAGTTTCGCCAGGCAGGGGTCCGGTTTCTTAGGACAAATAAAAATAATGTTGGTTCCATAAGAGCCACGAGCATACAATGGAAAACTGCATCCACTTGAAAGATGCTATTGAGATCTTCATCAGAGATGGGCATCTCAAGCAGTAAAAGAAGAAGGATGGTCCCCCTAAAGACGCACATGAGTCAAAGAAAGTTGATGAAGATAAACCTGCCCTGGTCAACATTAATATGTCTATCGCCATGTGCATTTCGCGGCTCGAGGATTTCTACATCCCCGACGAATTCGAGCACCCCCTGTACTTCGCGACGCACAGTCCCTGGGAGACATTCCCTTCTGCCATGGTCATCTCTAGCAGAGGTTTCAATAAATTCATTATGGGATCGATGAAAAGGAGGTTCGAGCGGCTAATTGAAGCAAGCTCTAACTAGAACTCCACCCTCGACAAATTTCAGGGAAGCTCAGTCCCAATTTTTTTCTACTGTGAAGAACTTCCTGGTGAGGCTCCAAATTTTAACACCCCTTTGTTTGTACGGGCACAGATGAGTAACTTCGATGCCAGGTGTATCCTTGTCGACTAGGGTAGCTCACTGGACATCATGTATTCCCAATTGTTCACCACATTACAACTCAACAAAACGCACCTGACACCTTAGGTAGGCTCAAACCTCCAAGGTTTTAATGGTGCGATCACCAAACCATGGGGTTTCGTCGAGTTGATCGTCACATTCGGGCAGCCGAAATGGCCAGGTCCATCAAAACCCAATTTCTAGTGGTAGATTATCCCTCTTTATACCAATTCATCTTTGGGAGACCAACTTTGGCCGAACTCATGGTTGTACCCTCAACAGTACACCTGAAAATGAAATACTACACTTCAGGAGGACTGGTCGCCACCCTCCACGAAGATATTGAAGTAGTGAGGAGATGCTTTGAAGTAGCCTCAAAGGGGCTGAACACCATCAATGTGCCGCCCAGAGCAGCCATCAGACCTTCCCATCCCAACATCTTCGAGGAGCCAATACCGTTGCAGCACATCGACTCAATCGACTTTGATAGTCATTTCACCGAGGATGATCTGCGAGAACAGAAGCGAAAGAGGAAGGAATCCAACCAGCAGAAACTTCCTCAACTTCGGCCGCTCTCAATGAGGATCCTGCTGATATCCGCGACCAATTCTAGATAGGGATTTTGAGATCATTTCGCTCGAGGACGACCCCAGCAAAGCAGTGAAGATTGGAACAGGTTTGTCCAACTTAGCGAGGAGATAACTAAAGGCTTGCTTAAGGGAAAACGCAAACTTATTCGCATGGAGTGCATCTGAAATGCTCGGCTTAGACCCGAAGATAGCATGTCATCAACTGACTATATATCCTGCCCTTAAGGCCATAGTTCAACGTAGCTGAAAGTAGTCTCCATAGAAAATGGAGGTTGCCGAAAAGGCTGGAAAAGACCTCCTAGAGGAAAAATTTATAAGTAAAGTCCAGTACACAAACTGGCTATCCAATGTTGTATTAGTAAAGAAATCTAATGGAAAATGGCGCATGTATATTGACTAGTCCGATCTTAATAGGGTTTGTTGTACCCCAAAATTTTCTCTCTCATTTCTCAAGATAATTCCTACAAAGATCTTCAATTTTGCGCAAGTATCGACTAGGTCAAATAATCTCCTCAACACTGATGCCTCAAATTAGAGTTTGAGTTTGTACGAAGGAAGTCAGGTTTCTAATGTTACAACTGACTTTCATAAATCATTATGGACCCTCAGGATTACTTCTGTCAAGTTTCAAGTCTTGGATCACGATGTTCCAAGAAATTTATTCAAATTATCAAAAGGGCAAAATGGGTAAAATTAGGGTTTTGACTGGAAATGACCGAACTTTGATTTTTGACCTAATACCTGGCTTATTGGTTGCAAGCATGATCTCAAGGATCCAAACGCGTCATTTTGACCTAATCGCATATTTCAATTCATCTCCTGAGATCAGTGGATTGATAGACGAAATTCGGTCAACTGGTGGAAAAAATCAACTGTACACTAAAAAGTCAAACTTTGACTTTTTAACCAAAATTGAGTCCCAAAAATCACATTTCATAAAAACATCCAAAATATGAAATTTGATCATAAAAAATCAAGAGAGTCAAAAATCCAACTTTGCAAGACTTGGAAATTTTTCTAAGTATTTTCTATACTTGTTAATTTCATTGCTTCATGACATCTTTTTCACTACAATTCAAAATAATTCAAGATGTTACAAATAATTCAAGATGTTACAAATAATCCAAGTTATTACAAAGTGACATTTTTACAAGAGTACAAATCCTAAGTTTAGTCTTGTTTGAACTCTTTCCCTTTGATTCAAACCTTGCCACCATGTTGCCTACAAACATGCTTTGTCTTTGTTACAATCTGCATAAATTGGTCCACAAACCAGATTTTGTATCATGCTACAAACAATGTTGTCCAAGCCTACTGTATTGCCCATATAACATGCCAAAACCATGTTAAAAGACAGTTTGTTATACTGCTATAAAACAGCCCCGCACCAAGCTGCCACAACACTCCAAAATTGCTTCAAAGCAGCCCTACTATGCTGCTCCTAACCCAGTCCAAGTATGCATTATCTCAGCCCCATATTTGCACCAAATTAGCACATAAGAGTTGCATCAAAAAAGGCTATGAAGACAGCATACCCAAACAATTCAAATTGTTATTTGTTTCCCTCCCAAAATCCCAGCAAAACTCATCTATAAATAGACTGTTTTCACAATACACAAGGGGTTGGCTTTTAGAGAGAGAATACAGTGTTTTGAACAGAAAAAAACAACATTTCTTGTAACTTTTGCTCATTCAAAAAACCAGATCTACTTTCATTCAAAACAAAAACTCTCAATCCATTATTCCATCTCACAAACTCTCCCAAAAACCAAACACCTTATCACATAGAGATTGTTCAAACATAAAAACAGTCCTTGTAGTGTGTTGTACCCCAAAATTTGCCCTCTCATTTATCAAGACTTTCCCTCAAGATCTCTTTGACTCAAGACAGGATTAGGGTTTGGTCAGCTCAGGACATCTCATCTTGCACTGATAACCCTAAAATAGGGTTTGAGTTTGCACAAGGATTTTTGGACTATCAATGCTTCATATGACTTTAAAACATCATTATGGACCCCTAAGTTCACTCATGACAAGTTTCAAGCCTTGAACCATATTTTTGATCAGTCAATTGGACAATTGACCTAAAAATCAACTGTATTGGGGAAAAAGTCAACCATGACCAATTTACAGTCAAACTTCATAATTTTTTATCCACATAAACATTTTAAACTCATATGTATCATTTGATCAAGTTTGGACCATAGTTCCTCAAGAAATTTGATCAAATCACCAAAAGGGCAAAATGGTCAAAATTAGGGTTTTGACTGAGGAAGGGAAATTTCTGATTTGTAACTTAGCAAATGAACAATTGAGTTAAAGCATGATTTCAAGGATTCAATCTCATCATCTTGACTTAATTACATGGCTCAAAACATCTCAAATTCATTGGAATGACAAATGAAATTTGCAGTCAACTGATAAAAAGTCAATTGTATACTGAAAAGTCAAACTTTGACTTTTTAGTCAAAATTAAGTGTCAATGGTCATAATTCATCAAGACATGTCAAAATGTGAAACTTTTTCACCAAGAAAACCAAATTTAAAAATTAGGGTTTGAATTTGAAAATTTTCCTAACTTAGAATTTTTCTAAGTATAGAAAATTTTCTTATTTTTTCTCAACTTTAGGCCACTTTTTCACCATGATGCATAATGATTCAAGGAAAGTTCCCAACATGAAAGTTGTAGACCTCCATGAAATATACAACTTTTCTTCACACACTTTTCCCTAAAGATGCTTGGATCTCAAGATATAAATTTGTGAATACATGGTCATGAACTAAATAACTTAGTGAAAATTTGCCCTAATTTAGGCAGGTTTTGGACCCAACTTCATGGCAATTTTTCACCTAGTTCCAAGAGGTATCTAAAAATTAATTTCAAATATGAATTATAGAGAACATTGCAAGCTTTACAAAATGTCTAATAACTCCTCAAGATCATTTTTGAGTAGGGAGAATCGAAGAGATGAAGTTGGCAATTTCTCACTTTTTGTCCAAGCCATTTCATGAAGAACAAAGATGCAATCAGTACCTATGCTGGCTAATCCATGCTTTACAGGTCCCAAGCTGGTTCCACACTCCTTAATTAAATTCTTACTCAGTTGACAAAGCTTCTATCCATGCCTTAGAACCATTATTCAACTTGCAATTCCATTTATGGCAAAAAGTCACCATTGCCATTTTGAAAAAGGTCAACTTTTGCAAACTTTACAATCTTAAGCATTGGACCTGTCCCCTTGGCACACACAAGTACCACAGACATAAGAAAACTTGTAGAAAATAAATACCAACCCTAAGCCATCCAGTACAAGCATGTAAGGTTTTGTCTTATCACTTTACTTCAAATACAAGAAAAGTGGCAAAAAGGTGAAAACAAGCATAGCTGTTAGAGGGTTGACATCAAACCATTTCAATACTAATATACAAACATTATACAACACAATACACGTTTAGAAAAGACCTGAAACACTCCAAACTAAAAAAACACCAAAAATCTGTCTAAAACTGCAGATTTTGCATAAGCACATCCATCTTCCATTTGGCTCGTGCGTTTTGAGTTTTGATCATTCATACATCTTACATACTTGATACCTAGTCAATCCAGGCCTTCATCCCTGTTCTGTAATCACTCTTCCAGCATCTTCCATTGTTGGCTTCAGAGCTTGCAGTTTGACTTGGCCAAAGAGTTCCAACTACTTTCAGAGCAAGGCAAGGGTTGGAATACATCCAGGGAAGTTCAAGGAAGCTCAAGCAAGCATCAGGCCTCCATCAAACTCATCCCAGTTTCATCCATGATTCCAACTGAAGGAGGTAAAATCTCAAACTCTATCTCTTTGTACAGGCAACCATATGCCACAATTTGTGAATAAAAAATGTAGTACTTATCATAACGAAGCTGTACATACCATTATCTTGCATTGATTTTACTTGTGCTGAGAGAATTTGGAACTTGAAATTTCTGGAAATATTAGGTCAAGATTTAGGGCTGTTAAAATTCTCTTTGTTCTTTGATTAATAGTTCACATAACTTATATGGTTGGAATCGTGTGCTCAAGTACTACAACTTTCATGTTATGGATTTTCATTTTTATGGAAGTATGAGAGAGTTACAGGATGTCTGACCAAGCTTGAGGAAGAAGATGAAACAGGGCAAGGACTTGGTTCAGGATATGTTATTTTCGTTTCACTTAAGACAATAGAAGTATAGCCACCCCAGTGGCAAAGTAGCGCGTTGGTGAGACCCTTGTCCTGGGTTCGAACCTGGGCGCGCTACTTTTGTATTTTTTTCCTTTTCAGTTTTTGTGACTTTTTGCAAAATTGGGCTTAGCTCCTTGGGCCACATTTTTTTTTGCTTGCAGGCTACCTCTAGTATACTTGCAATACCCCTCTGACCCATGATTTCCATAATATTTTTATTTAATTTCATTTTTGTTTTCATTAATATTTTCTTTAATGAATAAAAATCCAAAAAATGTAAATTAATCATGTCTTATTTTTATTTTGTTTTAACTTATTTTCCATATAAAAATATATTTTATTTTTAATATATATCATGCATTTTATTAATAAACTTGTAAATATAATTAAACATATTTAGTTCAATTTATTTTTCATTTCATATTTATAAATACTTATTTTTGCACATATAGAATTTTATATTTTATTACAATATTATTTATTATTTTTATACAAGAAAATATATAAAATAATACATATAAAAACTTTATTTTATTTTAAATAATTAGGGTTAAACCCCTTTTAAAAAATTAATTCCTTTTCCTTATATTTTTAGGCTTAGATTTAAATTTTCTTTACATAAAAACAAAGCAAAAATTCTTTTCTTACATATACATTGCATTGCATTTTAAATATTGTATTGTATTTATCCTAATTCGTACAAATTCAATTTGGTTGTAATAATTTATTTAGGTTTATATTTTTGCAAATCCCCATTCAAATCTGTATTCCCCCCTCCCATAAATTGTTGTAATAGCTTAAAAATATTTACATTACACAATTTATCGCTTTATATGCCATGATTAGTAATTAGAGTTTGTATGACAAGAACAAAACAAAGCAAAATAGAAAACTCTAAATACAAGACAAAATCAAAGCATGAAAATGATACACTTGCACACAAGCACCCTTAGGGTTTCCCCACTTGGTTGCCTAAAACAAAAATGGCCATGTTACGCATGCGAAGTACCTTGGCAAAACAAACAAATATAAGATCATAGTCCCTCGATGACGCTATTCAAAGTTGCCTTACAAAATGATCTTGGTCCCTAAAAAAATGCTAAGGTACTTTGCAAACATTGCTAATCATGGTTATACGATGACCCACGTCCGTCCCGTTTACATCCAAAGATAGGGTTGCTTACCCAATCAATGGTAAGACAACAATGTCAAGGGAACAGAAAATACATAAGAAAGATATTTGAGTAGGTAGATGGCTTCTAGTTACTTGCTCCATTTCAAACAACAATCCTTGCTATTTTCAAAACAAACACACACACATTTCAAAAACATCTTACGAACATTGAAAACATTTTTAAAAGACAAACATCTTTGTATACATTCTTACGAACGAGAATCATTGCAAATATCGCCTAAACAAATGGCCTCTTTTATAAAATACTTTCAAAACCACACAAAGCACAATTTCAAACAAAAAAAGCAAGTGATCTAAGCAAGTAACTAAGAGCCCATGGAAAACCATGGATGAAAAGGGTGCTAATACCTTCCCTTTTCATAATCTACCCCCCGAACTCAAGAAACAATCTCAAAGGTCTTTCCTGTGCTTTTTCACCTTTCCTTTTGGATAAAAGAAAAGTCGATGGTGTTGTACCCCAAAATTTTCCCTCTCATTCTTCAAAGCCTTTCTCACAAGGATTTTCAAGGTTCAAGCTTGAACAAGTGCATTGGGGTTTTCCAATACCAAAATTAAAAGGAAACTGTCAAAAAGGGAGAAAACAGATAAAAATAACATTTTGACAAATTTGGAGGAAAATAGGTCTCCTTCGATTCAGCGCCCTTCGACTGACTCTTGGCCCCCGTCGAATGCAACTTGGGCAATGTCCTTCATTTTGAACTTAAAGCCTGCTTCGAATGCAAGTTTAGGTACATCCTTCGTTTGGATTGGAAACCTCCTTCAAATGAAACTTGGGTATATCCTTCGTTTGGATTGGAAACCTCCTTCGAATGCAACTTGGATTACATCCTTCGTTTTGAGCAAGAGCCTCCTTCGAATGCAACTAGGGAATACCCTTCAACTCAGAAGCCAGGAACTTCCCTCACGCTAAAAGGAAATGACTCCCTTTATGTTTGTTTCGACCCAACCTTCGATTGGGCAATATGCTTCCTTCGAGCATGAGCTTTCGATTTGGCAATATGTTTTCTTTGATACAAGCTTCGACTGGGCATTAGCTTGTTTCGACCACAAGCTTCGACTGAGGCAAAGGCTTCCTTCGAACAGGTGTGCTTCGATCTCACTCTTGCATTCGACTCAAGATCAAATCTCGTTTTCCAGGCTATGTTACTTCCAAATCTTTACATAATCAGAGGCTTGTACAAGGGTTTTAAACTTTGTCTGTTAGATACTACTACTCTTGGTTAAAGGCTACATACTCTTTCTTTTCATAGAGAGTACTTTAGTCACAAAATCAAATTTCAACCTGATTTTGGTCTGAGCACAAGCAAGGCTAGAAGCATAAGTCACATCTTCTGCACCCCAACTGCCAAGAGGCCCCCCACATGTACTTTCACATTACATTATTTTATCATTTCTTTGCAAGGCTGGCTTTGGACAACATGTCCATTCTTTCTCTATAAATAGAGGAACATTTGCAAAGCTAGGGAGGATCTTTGGACCAGAGGAACGAATCCCCCAAATTTTCTCAAACACAATAAAACTCTCAAAGTTCATCAACACTTAAGAAATCACAAAAAACCTAGAATCACATTCATCTCCTTCGACACTGAAGAACAACCACACTTCAGTCTCCTTCGAATCAAAGAAGCATCACACTTGCTTTTTCTCTCCCTTCGAATCCAGCGTTCCAAGCACAGCTATTGGCCCCCTCTTTCGAATCCAGCATCCAGGGCCTCCACTCAAGGCCCCACATCTATTCAAGGCCTGAAGCAAGGTAAGTTATTCTTACCTTTGAACCTTTCGTTTCATGGCATAGTAATTTTCCCTTTCGTTTGAAACATGTACATACCATTGTTCCTTTCGTTTCCACCCTTTTAACATATTTTTTAGAGCCAACCCTTTCGTTTTGCTTTCTGTTTACTTGAACTTGCTTTAACTATTAAACTATTTACAATACAAATACTAGCATGGCCTCAGGCAATGTTGCCATTTAATGCTTGAAATGAAAGAAACAGGAAACAGAAAATAGGAAACGAAGCTTCTGGCTTCTACCCTCTTTCTATAGGTCAAACGAAAGAGACAACCAGGAGGCAAACCATGTTGACTTCCAGGCCCAGACGAAGAGCATGCCTTCACTGATTCTAGACTCAATCGAAAGGCATTCCCTCACTTCTTCAACCTTCAGTCGAAGAAGGCAACAAGGCAGAACCAGAAGGCTTCGCCATACACTGGTGCCAACCCTCAGTCGAAAGGCATTCCCTCACTGCTTTCAACCTCCAGTCGAAGAAGGCAACAAGGCAGAACCAGAAGGCTTCGCCATACACATACTTATCCAATCGAAGGACAGAACCCCACTGGTGCTAGCCCTAATCGAAGGAGGCCAACAGAATGCAAGTCGAAGGATGCTATTTCCTGGGTCGAAGAGCTCTTTTTTTTTCCTTTCTTTTATTTTGTTTTCTTTGCCTTTAAATTTTCTTGCCTTTCGATATGCTTGTAATATTGTAGGATATTTAATTCCTGCATTTTTATTGCTTTATACAAATGCTAGTAATTAGGCGTGTATGGAAAAATAAAAACAACAAGTAGACAACCCTTAATCAAAGACAAAAATGCATGCAATCAAACACACTTTGCACATATGCACACCTTAGGGTAATTCCACTTGTTGCCTCGGAAATATAGTCATGTCCCTCGAGCATGGGCGTTTTAGCAAAGACCCTCGATCAAAGATCGTAGTCCCTTGATGACCCTCGATGTTGCCTTCGGTAAACGATCTAGTCCCTAAAACGACATTGCTAAAACGTCCCATAAATTGCTTTCTATGACTATACAAACGTCCCAATGCCCGTCCCTTCACATCCAACGATGGGGCTTCTTACCAAAACAATGGTAAGATAGAAACATCTAAAGGAGGAGGAAAAACACATCTAAGACCTTTTGAGTAGGTAGGTTCGCTCTTAGTTACTTGCTTGCTCACAACAAAAACATTTTTATACACCCACTCTCACCTTTGAACTATTTTCGAAACAAACACTTTGTAGGCGTTTTTATAGAAACGAGAACCATTACGAAGTTCCATTTTCAAAATACTTTCAAAAACACATCTCACAAACACACCTTTGAACTATTTTCGAAACAAATACTTTGTAGGCGTTCTTATAGAAACGAGAACGATTACGAAGTTCCATTTTCAAAAATACTTTCAAAACACACATTCAAACAAAAGCAAGTGATCTAGCAAGTAACTAAGAGCCCATGGAAAACCATGGATGAAAAGGGTGCTAACACCTTCCCTTTTCATAATCTACCCCCCGAACTCAAGAAAACATCTCTAAAGGTCTTTCCTATGCTTTTTCACCTTTCCTTTTGGATAAAAGAAAAGTCGGTGGCAACTCTTGCTAAACCGCAACATTTGCGAACACAAACGTAAAACCTCAAGTCAGTTCTCCCACTGCATCACAGAACTGGCGACTCTGCTGGGGATAATTTATAAAAGTGGGGTTACCTTAGGGCTAGATCATATTTACTTGCTTACATTGTTTGACTTGTATGCTTTACATTATGGTTCTTTGTTTGGGTTTGAATCCTCTACCCGGATTTGGGATACCTTATAGGTAAGTAGCAATATGTTGTGGAAACTGTACGGGGTATACCGACATGGTCTAAGCAATAGCTACGTTAATGCGAAATATTTGTGGGTACCGGTAGCCTTTGAGTTAATCAAAGAGAATACGGGGCCGCTGAGTGATGTCATGAAGCACTAATGAACTTCTAGAACCTTTACTTGACCAACTTGGCCTTTAGGACGTAGTGAGATGACCGACTTTGGTGCAGTCCGAAGTTGGTGGATACTCGATACTACACTCATTGAGGTTTGGTTTCTTGGGATATTTCGGTCGCCATTAAAGAGGCTTGAGCTGAAACAATGACCAAGGAAACAATCCAGTGATATTGAGCTCCTTAGAACCCAATTACTATTACTAGGATAAGTTTAGCCAACTAAACTTCAAGAGGGTACTTACCTACAAACTCCATGCAAGCCTAAACCTAAGGATTTATTTGCTTTGTGTGAATATGATTATTTGTATATACATTTGCTTACCTCGCATATTTGTACATAACATCATAATATCATACCATATCATTTTCAATCACCATTTCAAGGATCTCGAGGGTCTTTGATGCAGGTTATGAAGAACCAAACACCGTCAAAGATCAAGTACAACAAACTTGAGTCAAGGGCTATGACCCACTTGACATGGTGAGCTTAATTCTTGTGGAAGGACATCCACCGATACAAAGTTCTCCAATCAAAGATGTTGGTCAAAGTTCAACTTCTAACTATTTCTTATGTTTACCCCGCGAGATCCTTGAAAACATGCATCCACATATCATGCATCATATCATGACAGGTTTCTCCCGTACAGGTTTCCTTATCTTCCTACTGTTTATTTCAGTAGAGATGGCTCTAGAGCAGACTATCAAGGAAATCCAGGCTCAAAACGCTCAACTCCGAGAGATGTTCTTGAACTTGTCCAAGGGGCAAGAAGAGGTGAAGGTGCTCCTCACCAGGGGCATGATCCTGGGAAATCCTGGGGACGACAAAGATGACCAGTTGGAACGGCTACAAACCGAGATAGCCATAATGAAAATCCAGATGATGGGACAACTGGTGGGCCAGATGGCTCTTATCCAAAACCTGGCTCAAGGACAGGAGGAGCTGAGAGCCCTTGTCAACAGGCTTCATCAAGACAAATGCAACCAAATGGGGCAAACAGCCAGAATTGGAGATCAAGTCATCAATCAGTCTTCGATGAAGAGTGTACCTTTTCAAATTGCTTCCCTGTCACGAGCCCAACAACAATCTCGCCAATAACAACAGGGTAATCAGCGTAAGGAGGTTACGCCTAAAAGACAATTCACTAAGATCAACATATCACTGGCTCAAGCGCTACAACACATGTTGAAGGCAGAGCTGATTACGTTAAAGGCTCCTCTCCGGAACCCAAATACTTCCGCTCCTACCTATCATCCCAATGAAAGGTGTGCATACCACTCTGATAGTCTGGGACATGACACAAACAACTGTTGGGATCTGAGGAACAAAATTCAAAACCTGATCGATGAAGGAATGCTGGAGTTCACACAAGATGGCCAGACTGAATTCTTCTGCCAAAGGCTCACCTCCTAAAATGACAAGTTCAGACAAAGAGGCTCCTGTTCATTTTGAATTTTCAATTGTAATTTCTTTTGTTGTTCAAACAATTATCTATTAATGTCAAACTTTGTTTCATTAATGCATTGCATATGTTTGTCTTGATTTGATCCATTCATTTTCATTACATTTAAACTATGCTTTTTACTCACTTTATGACATTCAACTCTTGCTAAAAGTTACAAGCCTTTAGAGGGAGGATGACGAAAACAATGCCATAATCTCATACAATATGCTTTTGAACAGACCTTGCTGACGATGTACAGGCGTTCTTTCAAATCCTAAACACTGGAGTTATAAGGAAGATAATCCCTAGTCAACCCCTTCAAGCCAAAGAAGTAGAAGTTTTCTGTTTTAACACAAATTGAAACCTTTAATCAAAACCTGGGGCAGGGTAGTCTCTCAATTAATTCAAATGCGCGTTTAGCCGCAAACTCTCATCTCGTAATACAACGAATGACATCAAAACATTCCTCTGGAATCAAAAGACGGTGATGGTTCCCTATCACATAGGCATACATTATCTCTCAAAAAGAAAAGCCCACTAAGTCAAAACCTACAAAGGAGACTTAAGAAAACTGGGGCATCCCACTGACTATAATCTCAAAACAGGAACAGTCAGGAAAAAATTAGGGATAACAAATCAAAAGAAAGAGGTCAATACAAATCCTCAACAACATGAAAAAAAATGTTGCAAAAATGACTGCCTTCCAACAAACTTAACTTGTTTGAACCATCACCAAAACGTCATCCCAGACTCAATTGGAGTTCAAACGTACAATTAACTGAGCTTAGGACCGAAGAACATCACGAAGAGCGGGTGGGTACAAATATACTTTGAGCCTTTATCCTTTGTTTCTTAAACCGTGAACCAAGCCACGTTACAACCCTTCAAAAGTCCTAATTGAAGCATGGGTTAGTTCGAAAGCATATTGTGATGCGGTGGGAGAACTGACTTGAGGTTTTGCGTTTGTGTTCGCAAATGTTTTGGTTTAGCAAGAGTCGCCACCGACTTTTGATAACGAGAAAACATATCGTATAATTACCATGCTTTTTACCGATTTTATATTTCATTAAGTCGTCTAACCCCCGATTATTCCGAGATTATTTGTCTTTTTGCAGGTATAACACTTGTCGACTCAAACCGATGGAAAATGACAACATGAAGAAGGCTAGACAATAAATAAAGAGAAAAAGAATAAAAAAATACAAAGTTTGGACTTCTGGAACAGTGACGGTCGTCACGTCCCTGTGACGGGCGTAACACCCCCCAACATAAGGAAACGCTCGTCACACACCACTGACGAGTGTAAGGCACTACTTCAGCGCGTGACGACCGTCACGCGCGTGAAGGTGGACGTTATGCATGGATTGAGACGTGGGCGTGAATGGCAGACTCGTTCTCCCTTTTTCTACTGAGTCCCCTATTTTCTTGCCACCACTATTAGTGCTCCGGTATTCTCTCCACGGAAGACTTCATCAAGAATTCAAAAACTGCTGATTTTTCCTATGCTATATATATGTGTACCAGTACACAGTTCAAGGGTCGAAGAATTTTCCTTAGAACAAATATTATTTTATTTTACAGTTATTTTCAAATTTGCTTGTTTTGGAATTCTGTTTTCATTTTCCTGTAATTTTCATTCAAAGTCTTAGTTTTTAGTTTTAAGTGTTAACTCTTCTTTCAAGAATTAACACGAATCATTTACTACAAGTCAAGCTCGAAGATTGGATTATTGTAATACCTCAAGATTACCATAGCAACTTTGATTCCAGGTTTTTTTTATATTGCAATTATTATTCATTCAGTTTTTATAATATGCCAATTATTGCCATGAATTATATTTTGAATTGTATTGCTGTTAAGTTAATTATGTCTGGCTAAATTATTAATACCGGTATGTGACCGTAAGAACTGAAAGAATTCAGTGATACCTTGGCCAAAAATATTTATAAAACAATTTCTGGTTTCCAATTTCCAAGATTAATTTAACTATCCTTGTCACGAGAGTGAGAGGTTAATTAACACGATTTTGCCACGAGAGTGGGAAATTAATTAAGGCAAGAACCTGCATGCGAGAGCTGGGGTTCAACCCAGATAGTGGTAACGAAGCATTGATTTTTAAATACACGAGAGTGTTTTAATAAATTAATTAAATTCAAATTGTTTTCAAAAAGTGTTATTAAATTTAAAGTGCATCCACTAGGTTTAGTAGCATGACTTATTTCATAAACACGAGAGTGTATGTCTCAGGTTTTTAAACAATTAGCTTTTATCGAAATACTTTATAGGCCAAGCGATTCACCGAATTCCCTAAGTCCGATTATCACATACCGGTATAATTAGTACTATTATTCTTAATTAAACTGTCTCCCCCAAAAATCAAATATTCATCGCTTAGTTAGACAAACTGTAGCATTAGATCGTATGCGATGGATCCTCAGTCTCTGTGGGTTCGATAATCTTTTAAAACTAGAACGACTGAACTGTATACTTGCAGTTAGTATCCCGACAGACTTATAAAGTCCCGATCAAGTTTTTGGCGCCGTTGCCGGGGACTGGTAGTCAATTAATTACGATTCTTCTGTTGCGCGTTTAGACTAAGCAACAGACACCCCTTTGTCGATTTGTATGCCAAGGACTCGCTCACAAGGCGAACCACTTGACAAATCGACGGACGAACCTGAACGCATTCTTTCCGTAAGACGTGCAGTCAGGGATTACTGTTTAAATCACGCTATTCCTTTACCCAAACCAGAAATTAAGATTGATTCTGAAACTGATTCTAATTCTTCCTCTGAAACCGAAACCAATCCAGAATTAGACATGGCCGAAGAACAAAGGACCCGTCCACTGAAGGAGTACGCATCTCCATCACAACAAGAGCCCCATAACAGCATTGCTGCTCCAGCAATAAACCGAAACGATTTCGAGTTAAAGCCGTCATTGATATCAGCTATCCAACAACGCTAATTCTCTGGAGATCCTTCTGAGGATCCGAATGAACATCTTACAAAATTCGTTCAATTTGCCGACACAGTTATAACAAATGGTGTTAGTAAAGATGCGATAAGATTACGTCTTTTCCCTTTCTCACTAAGAGATAGAGCTTGGGCTTGGTTGCAATCCTTGCCATCAAATTCCGTCACTACGTGGGAAGGACTGAAGATCATATTCTTAGCACGATACTTTCCCCCAAGCAAGACCGTTGCACTAAGAGCCCAAATCAACGGATTTAGGCAGAAGGATACTGAATCACTATTCGATGCATGGGAGCGCTACAAAGATATGATGCGAATGTGCCCACATCACGGACTAGAAAAATGGCTGATAATCCACACGTTTTATAATGGACTCTTGTACAACACAAGACTATCTATAGATGCTGCCGCAGGTGGTACACTGATGGACAAGCCTTATGACGAAGCTAACCAACTCATTGAAAACATGGCTCAAAACCACTATCAGTGGGGAGGAGAAAGAACATCTGTGGAGAAGACTCAAACCAAAGGCGGGATGTACGAGATTAGTAGCCTAGATAAAGTTAATGCTAAGGTAGATGCTCTTACCCAAAAAATAGAAAGCTTGACCTTACCTCCTGCAGCTACCGTAGCTGCAGTTACCCCAAGCTGCGAAGTTTGTGGAATACCTGGTCATGTTGGAACCGAATGTCAAATCTTAGCAGGAATATCAGCTGATCAGGTAAATTACGCTCAAGGAAATCCTTATGCCAATACCTATAATCCTGGTTGGAAGAACCATCCTAACTTCTCGTACAAGAGCAATAATGCTTTATATGCACCTGGCCAAGCATCTGCTGTACCTCCAGGGTATCAAAAACCCACTGTTAATGTTCCTAACATTCCTAAGAAATCTAACCTTGAAATCCCAATGGAAAATTTTATCGCTAATCAAGCCCAACAAAACAAAGAATTTCTCAATAAAAACGTTCACACCGGTGAACAATTAAAGCTATTAGCAAACAAGGTAGATGCCCTAGCAACTCACAACAAAATGTTAGAAACCCAAATCTCCCAAGTAGCACAACACCAAGCTAGTTCTGCCACACCTGCTGGTACATTTCCTGGACAGACACAGCCCAATCCTAAAGGACATGCAAATGCTATTACATTACGAAGTGGGACAGCCCTTGACGGACCGGTAGATCCTAGACTCCAAAACCCGACCATGTATCAAAAACCTGAAAAAGAAATAGAGAAGTCGAAAGATCAATCTGAAAATGTAGAGGAAGACGCGAATGAAAACAGAGAGGCCTCAGAAAAACCTTATGTGCCTCCACCACCATACAAACCACCAATTCCATACCCTCAAAGACTTGAAAAATCCAAGAACGAGGGACAATTCAAGAAATTTGTAGAACTTCTGAAACAACTAAACGTCACTATTCCGTATACAGAAGCTATAACCCAAATGCCGTCATATGCTAAATTCCTAAAAGAAATATTGGCTAATAAGAAAAAAACCGTTGAGAACGAAATCGTTATGCTAACTGCCGAATGTAGCGCCATAATTCAAAATAACATGCCTCCAAAGCTAAAAGATCCTGGTAGTTTCTCCATACCATGTGTAATTGGAAAATTTGTCATAGACAAAGCTCTATGCGATTTAGGAGCCAATATCAGTCTAATGCCCTTATCTATTTGCGAGAAGCTCAAATTAGGAGACATGAGACCTACCAAGATGTCCCTACAACTAGCCGACATATCAGTAAAATTTCCTGTTGGTATGCTAGAAAACATTCCTGTCCGAATAGGACAATTTTACATACCGACTGACTTTATAATAATGGACATCAAGGAAGATTCAAACATTCCCATCATACTAGGAAGACCATTTTTAGCTACTGCAGGAGCCATCATTGACGTTAAGAAAGGGAAACTTACCTTCGAGGTAGGAGAAGAAAAAGTAGAATGCATTCTTTCCCAATTCTTTAAAGCCCCTGCTATAGATGATTCATGTTGTCTCCTAGATATTATCGATGAATGTGTCAAAGAACTTGAATGCCAAGAGGACACCTACTCTGAGATGCTGAAAATTCAGACACCGACTATCCTCAAGAGCGAAGACTGGAAACAGGAACACTTAGATGCTAACCTAAGCGAATGTTTAGCCTTAACACCCGATCCTGACTCAACTAATAAGAAACCCGGTATAGAACTTAAAACATTACCTGAAGATCTTAGGTATGAATTCTTAGATAAAGAACTCGAACGACCAGTTATAGTCAATGCCGAATTAGGAGAGATCGAAACCGAAAAACTTCTTAGTGTGTTAAGGAAATATCCAGCCGCATTAGGATATAATATATCAGACCTAAAAGGAATAAGCCTTTCTCTCTGTATGCACCGCATTATGCTAGAGGAGGACTGCAAGACTTCTAGAGAACATCAAAGACGAATAAATCCTATCCTAAGTGAAGTAGTTAAGAAGGAAGTGCAAAAACTACTAGAGGCAGGCATCATATACCCAATATCAGATAGCAACTGGGTCAGTCCAGTTCATGTGGTGCCTAAGAAAGGAGGTGTTACGGTTATAACGAACACAAAAGGCGAATCGGTAGCACAACATACTCAAACAGGATGGAGAATGTGTATCGATTATAGAAAATTAAACAAAGCTACGCGCAAAGACCATTTCCCATTACCATTCATTGATCAAATGCTCGAGCGTTTAGCCAAACATTCCCATTTCTGCTACCTTGATGGATACTCAGGATTCTTTCAAATTCCCATTCATCCTGATGATCAAGAGAAAACTACGTTCACATGTCCCTATGGTACCTTTGCATACCGGAGAATGCCATTTGGACTATGTAATGCACCTGCAACTTTCCAATGATGCATGATGGCGATCTTCGTAGATTTTTTAGACGGAATCATGGAAGTATTCATGGACGATTTCTCTGTCTGTGGAGAGAGTTTCGACGGATGTTTAACAAATCTTGAATTAGTACTGAAACGCTGTGTTAATGTCAACCTAGTGCTCAATTGGGAAAAATGTCACTTCATGGTGAGACAAGGAATTGTGTTGGGTCACATTGTATCAAACAGAGGGATTGAAGTCGACAAAGCAAAGATCGAAATTATCAAAAACCTTCAACCACCCAAAACAGTTAGAGAGATAAGAAGCTTTCTAGGACACGTGGGTTTTTACCGATGTTTTATAAAAGATTTCTCTAAAATCACCAAGCCACTAACTGAATTATTAATGAAAGAGGCTGAGTTTATTTTCAACGATAAGTGCTTGAACGCATTCGAGACACTAAAAGAGGCCTTAATATCGACACCTATTATGCAACCTCCTGATTGGAGCCTACCATTTGAAATAATTTGCGATGCGAGCGATTATGCTGTAGGCGCAGTCCTAGGACAACGCAAAGAAAAGAAGCTTCACGCTATCTACTACGCAAGCAGAACACTCGACCCCGCACAAATGAATTACGCCACTACGGAGAAGGAACTCTTAGTTGTGGTATTCACATTGGACAAATTTCGTTCCTACTTAGTAGGCGCTAAAATCATTATTTATACGGATCATGCTGCGATCCGATACTTACTAAGCAAGAAGGACGCCAAACCGCGATTACTCAGATGGATCTTACTCCTACAAGAGTTTGACTTAGAAATAAAAGACAAAAGAGGAACTGAAAACGTGGTAGCTGACCATTTATCGAGATTAGATGGAATCCAAACCGAGAGTGTTCCCATAAACGAAGATTTCCCTTATGAATGCCTCATTGCCAAGCTAGAGACAAACCCTACCGACAGTTTAGATCCACACAATGAAACTTTCACAACTGCGGTAGTAAAATCCATTTGTACTAATACCACATTACCATGGTACACTGACTTCGTCAACTATTTAGCTGCCGGTGTTTTACCACTTGATTTGACGTACCAACAGCGGAAGAAATTTTTCCATGACCTTAAACACTACTTTTGGGATGAACCATTACTTTTTAAAAGAGGCGCCGATGGTATCTACCGTCACTGCGTTCCCAATGATGAAATAGACGACGTCATTTCCCATTGCCATTCCGCCCCTTATGGTGGACACGCTAGTACGTCAAAAACCTGTGCAAAAATACTTCAAGCTGGTTTCTTTTGGCCTACCTTATGGAAAGACGTCCACGTAGCAATTATGAACTGCGATAGATGTCAACGCACAGGAAATATATCTAGACGCGATGAAATGCCGCAAAAAGGAATCCTCGAAGTAGAAGTTTTCGATGTATGGGGAATTGATTTCATGGGACCTTTCCCCGCATCTTTTGGAAATAAATATATTTTGGTAGCCGTCGACTATGTATCAAAATGGATTGAAGCCATCTCCGCACCCACAAATGATACACGTGTGGTACTAAAACTATTCAAGAATATTATCTTCCCACGATTCGGTGTACCAAGACTAGTGATCAGCGATGGTGGCTCCCATTTTATCTCTAGAATCTTCGAAAAGTTACTTTCCAAATATGGCGTTAAACATCGCATAGCCACACCATACCATCCTCAAACAAGTGGACAAGTGGAAGTGTCAAATAGGGAGATCAAACAAATACTTGAGAAAACCGTAGCCACATCCAGAAAAGACTGGTCCTCCAAGCTAAACGATGCTCTTTGGGCATATCGGACAGCTTTCAAAACTCCTATCGGAACAACGCCGTTCAAGTTAGTTTATGGAAAATCTTATCATTTGCCAGTAGAATTAGAACATAAAGCTTATTGGGCCATAAAAACCCTTAACTTCAATTATAAGAGTGCTGGCGAGAAATGAGTGTTAGATATCCATGAACTAGAAGAATTGCGTTTAGACACTTATGAAAATGCTAAAATCTATAAAGATAGAACAAAAAAATGGCACGATAAGCGTATCTCGCGGAAAGAATTTAAGGAAGGAGACATCGTACTCCTATTCAACTCTAGACTGAAACTTTTCCCGGGAAAATTGCGTTCCAGGTGGTCTGGACCATTCGAAATTATCAAAGTTTTCCCAAGTGGTGCGATAGAAATTAAAGGTAGTTCTATCGAACCATTCATAGTCAATGGCCAACGCTTAAAGCACTACTTTAACGTCGGAAATATCGACTTCTCGGCTTATCTTCAGTTAAGTGAGCCGCCTACCCCGCTACCTAACTGAATAGGTATTTACTGTCGAGCCGTCGACATAAAATAAAGGCGCTTCGTGGGAGGCAACCCATGTTTTACTTTAATTATTTTTTCTGCTTTAACATGCTTTTCTTTTTATTTTATTTTTCTTAATCTTTAAAACATTTTCATGATTGCATCTCTTACTCCTTTTTATTTTTCTTCTGTTTTTATTTCTCCTTTTCATCTTTCTTTTTCTTTTTAATTTAACTTTGGCAATTTCCTAACCCGAAAATACTTACTTAATTTCCTTTTCTTTCAAACATTTATCAAATATTTTCAGGGGGGTAATTCTTTTACTTTCACATTTCGCGCTATGGATTGTGCAAACTTCATGAATGTCAAATTGTGAAGCCGACACCAAAGAAGACGGTTTGCAGACCTGGGTGAATGGGAGATGTGTCCTACTATCTACGCAGATGATCATGCTATGGCTGCCCTTGGCATTCGTGAGAGTGTCATGTACTTGATGCATCAGATTGGTTGGGAAACTGCTCCTATCTGTAGACGGTTCTGTACCTACAAAAGGCTGACTCTTGAGTTCCTAAGCACCCTGAGTTTCATTCCAAATCATGGGATGGGATTCAACCGTGGGTTGATCACATTCAGAATGTTTAACATGGATTACACTTATAACCTGCGGGAGTTTAGCCAGCTGCTTGGGTTCCCTTTTGGACCTGATGTTATCAGTATGACACAGGAGAACCTTTTTCCTGAACCTGATCTTGATTATTTCTGGGGAAGCATCGCTGGTAATAACCATCTTGAGCCGTCAGATCTGTACTCTGAATGCATTCATAACCCAGCTATCAGGTATTTCCACAAGATCATAGCCCACACTATCTTTGGAAAACAACAAAATGTCACGTCTGTATCCCGCGATGAGCTGTTTATTATGTATTGTGCATCCCAGAGCCGTCCGGTGAACGGTGTAGCTTTTATGCTCGCTAATATGGAGCGGATCATCCAGACTCCAAATGCACCGATCTTGTTGGGTGGGTTAGTTACCATGTTGTCTAATGCAATTGGACTCCACCGGCCTATGCTCGGTTCTGCTCCGCTCTATGGAATAAAGCCGATGGACATTGCATTCTGTTTCAACACTAGCATGATCGGTAACCTTGGACCAGATCAATTTGACTTGCTAGTTAATCATCAGATCGTCCACAAGTTTAAGCTTCCGGATCCTATCACCAGTGTGCACAACCGAAATAACTGGCTGTTTGACCTACACCATCCTGTTTCACCACCCTCCTCACCATCTACAGTTGACATTTATGAGGTTCCAAACACTGCTAATGCTGATGAAGATCCTGCTACACCGCCAGGATACCATGAGTTCCCTGATCCTTGGGAACAACAGGCTACTTCCGCTGAGACCGCGACCCAGGCTCCTGAGACTACTCCACCTCCACCTGCTGTTACCCTGGACTCCCTACATGAGGCAATTACGGACATGTGGGGTGAGCTGACTTCTCTCAGGGTGGACTTCATAACTTTCATGGACTTGGTGACTGATCAGTTGGACTACATGCATCAGCATATGTTTCCGCCCCCCCGTGGCTAGAATTACCATTGTTATTCATTTACTTCTCTCTTGCATTTGTACGTCTAGTGGGGACACTGTTAAGTTTCAGTGTGGGAGGGATTTTTGGTTATTATTTCAGCATTTTTTATTTCTAGTTACTTTGAAACAATTTGTCATGAATTTATTCAATTAAAGTTTATTTTTTTAATTTACTGTCTATGTTTATACGCAATATTTCTATTTCGTTATATACTGGTAACTAGTATTACAAAACTTTAATTATTAAAACACTTTTATATTTAAAACTCTTTTTGATTAAAATATTTCAAATAAACCAAAATATATATATATATATATATATATATATATATATATATATATATATATATATATATATATATATATATATATATATATATATATATATATATATATATATATATATATATATATATATATATATATATATATATATATATATAATATAAATTCTTCAAAAACCAATTACCAAGAAAATAATAAACACATAAACTCCCCAACGGTCACATAACGGTCATCTTATTTATGACGCTGCCTGCGTTACGACCGTCACACCCTTGTGACAAGCGTAACGCGCCTTTTTCCCTCATGACGAGCGTCACACCCCTGTGACGATCGTCACGCAAACAGTGACCAGAACGGCTATTGCAGGGAACCGTTCCAACTTTCGACCATCCCCTTCATAAACCCACTTCCTTCCTCCATTGTTACCACATCACACGAAAAACCACCCATTCACTCCATTTTTCTTCTAATTTCTAAACTCCCAACACCAAATTACCATCCTTACAATCTCCCATTCTCACATTCCCAAATCAAATCCTACCTCCACCATGGCAAACAACCCACACGCTCAAGCCATCAATTTCAGAATCGGCGAACCAGGGGAGAATCAACGAGCAAAGTTTCAGAAATTTCAACGTTGAGGTCTCCAACCCACAAGGTACGTTGACATCGACTGCCTAAGGAGTTTGGGACTACTCGACAGTGTCTGCCGATTATTGCAAAGCGTGGATTTGTGGAACCTGTGCCACGAACCAAGACCAATCTACGAAACTCTTACTCTTGAGTTCTTGAGTTCGTTTGTTTACCTCACTCCGACGGGTGTCACAAACCAACTGTCAGGCCTGGCAAAATTTCGCATGTTTGGCGTTGAGCACGAGTTGCCTCAATCTGAAATCGCGAGACTTCTAGGATTTTGTTCGGACGAAGGTGCTCATTTTCGGGTACCGGATAGTTTTGGTGAGGAGGCTTTCAACTTGTGGCACAGTTTAACGAATATCCGTGCCGGATCCTATGACCACCTCAATGCCACCCACATTCACAATCCGGCCATCTGCTACTTCCATCGCATTCTTAGTAACACGATCTTCACCCGCGACAGCAACCATAAGCTCAACTCCAAGGAGCTCTTCTTTCTACACTGCGTGTTCACTGGGCAAAAGATCAATGTCGCCCCGTTCCTGCTTGCTCACATCCACTCTATTTGTGATAGAGGTGGAAAACCTTTTTATTTCGGAGGGCTGGTTACTTCAATTGCCGTTGGTCTAAACTACGGTGCTGCTCTCGCAACCTTGCCTTCTATGGCACCAACTCTGCTAACCTTGGATCACTGCAAAGCCGCACACCTCATCTACGAGCGGGAAGACGGTAGATTCCACCCCGTAATTAGGAATACTGTCTATCAGAATATCATTTTGCCGAACAGGGACCGAATCGATCCAAGTAACCGAGCAAACTGGTTGTTCGATCCTAAAGTTCCCGCAGAGCCTGCACCTGCCCACGAAGACCAACCTGCAGCCGCCGCAGACGATATACAAGAAGAGTTGGATAGTGCTCCTCCTGTCCACGACATTCCAGGATCCTCATCTGCACCCCCTCCTATCAATCTTGAAGACATCCTCCGCGCCCTCCACATGCAAAACCAAATGAATGCGGCGCTTGAAAGGAGGCAAGCCGAGCAATTTGAGTCTCTGTGCGTCCAAAACACTCAGATCTTGACTGGGCAGCGCAACATGAATGAGAGGTTAGATGAGGCCCTGTCAGAGCTTAACGCCTTGAGGATAGTGTTGTACCCCAAAATTTGCCCTCCCATATTTCTCAAAACATTTCAAGAAAAATTCACAAGTCCAACCCGGCGCGTCATATTCAGGTGTTCTTTTGCCAAGATATCTCTGATAACGTATTCTCAAATTCAGGTTCGGCTCAAGAGTCAATTCTTTAAAGAAGGTATCCGAATATGTGAGTTTTCTCGAAGAAATATGGTGAAAAAAGTGTGCTGAAAGTGCAGTTTTTACGCGCTAAAAAAAATTCATAACTTGAAGATCGTGACTCGTTTTGAACCCGTTCTGGTGGCTAAAATTCCGTCTTGATGTCATCTATGTTTTCATCTCTCACGGCTGGAAGCCAATTTCAATCAGAAAGTCTTCAAAAATGTGGATTTATCAAGTATTTTCGTACAGAAAATTTGTGATAGAAGTTTATTTGCATCATGTTCAAAAAATCATAACTTGGTCGATTTTCATCGTATCGAGCTGGTTCCGGCGCCAAAATTTCACAAATTTAGTTGGATACATTTTCACAGAAGGTATTGAGTTCAAACGGTATTCAAAAGGCCTTCGTTTTTTGCTCAGAATGTGTGACGCGCCAAAAATCCTGAATGCTGAATATTATTTCATCTGGGCTGAAACTTCGAAAATTTATAACTCGGTCAATTTTTATCAGATTGGGCTCATATTTTTACACACGGTCGCTGACTCAGATATCTATAACTTTTCTTCAAAAGTCGAGACCGGATTATGCTCCGATCAATACCAGTTTTTTATTGAAGAACGTGTCAGAGTCGACACTGGAGCCCAAAATAAGTTTGTCTGAGCTAAAACTTCAAAAATTCATAATTAATTCACTGTTTATCCGATTGAGCCGATTTTCAGACAGGAGTTATTTCTCGATATCGGCTACATTTTGTTTTCACATTTCAACTTCAAAAATTACACTTAAGTCCCTGCGATTTAGCCTGGAAAGTGACGAACTCAAGTGAATATTGGAGGCCCAATTGGACATTCAAAGCCCATTTTCTTTACCCTAATTTCCATTATATAATCATATTCTTTTCACATAAACCAGGAGAGAAAAAGAAAACCCTTGCCACAACGCTGTCAGAATATCAAATTCTTTCAAGAACCCTAAAACCTTGAAATCCTTATTACAAATCCCCCTCTTACTACAAACAAGCCATCGCAGTTACAAATCAACATCTCACTACTTCTTCAGTAAGGGTAAGGCTGGCTTGATCTCCATGATCAAAAGGGCATAAAAGCATTCATGTCACTACTTTTCTAGTAAGGGTAAGGTTGATTTGGTCTCCATGATCAAAAGAGTATAATCATTCATACATGCCATATTGGCCCAAACATTAAATTTCTTCATTTATTGGCTTTATTTGTATTTTATGATATATAGTAATTTATTTAATGTGTTCATGAGATTCAACACTGCAGATTTAGACAGGATCCCATGCAGGTTCATTAAGGAACGTTGAGGCCAAAACACAAATGGCCAAAAGCCAAAAGCCAAATGGCCAAAACAGAACCGTTTACGCATGACACCAATACATGGCGAGACAGACATCCTGAGAAGGTTAAGGAACGTTGAGGCCAGAACACAAATGGCCAAAAGCTAGAACAAAACAGTTTACACATGACGCCAATAACTGTTTCACCCCTCCAGGCTCGTATACTCCTAAACTCTCTCTCTATTTTTATTATTTTCCTTTAATTAATTAATCGTTATTCTTTTTATTAATCACTAACCAATTAACATTTTTTCCTAATAAAATCAAAAACAAAAAATATTTTATTTATTAAAATTAACTTCATCACTTTTATTTTTGTAAATAAATTAATTTAATCAATTTAGCTTTAATTAGATTTAACTTTTAATATTTTTTGCAATATTTAAAATCAATTTAGAATATTAGGTTTTTATTAGAATTAATTCAATCTATTTTATTTCTTTAAAAATTCAAAAATCCAAAAATATTTTCATTATTTAATTTAATTTAATTGTTCATTTAATTTAATTCCATTTAATTCAAAAATAACCAAAAAAATCACTTTCTTTCAAAAAAGGGTCAAAACCCCAAAAAACTCGCATCCGATTTAATTTCCCGCACGCGATCCATTTTATCATATTATTGTATCTGTTTCCCGGAATGTAATAGCTCTTAATTAGGACTTTAATTATTTATCGCTTTATTTTTACTTTCCGCATTTTATTTCAAGGGTTGTTTTTGGCGATGTAAATACCCGACACCTTGTAATAGTTTAGAGTTAATTTCCGCAATTTAAATTCCGCAATTATTAACTGTTAGATGTTTGATAAATAGGGAATGCATGACAAGATCAAATGTATGAACTTAAAATCAACATAGCTCACCCGTGACATGTACAGATAAAATTAACCGAACTAACACACTCGCACATGTCACTCCTAGGGTACGCCTCACTTGGTTGCCTCAACGTGGTCATTGAGTATAGGATGTTTTAGAGGTCGCCCTCCTGTCTAAAGATCAAAGTTGCATCGAAATGGTTGCCTCGATAAAAAAATGATCTAAGACATTAGGGTTACCGCTAAGGCGTCCTACCATTGCTTTAGTGACCACATGTCCCATAATCGAATTGACCTGAAAACTCCAACGACGGCGCTACCTACTTCTCAATAGTGGGATAGTACTGTCTAAAGGACATTCACACAGCTTAATTTCTTTTGAGTAGGTAGAGGTTCTTAGATACTTGCTCTTTCAAAACAAAAATACTTTTCGCACCTACACTTTTCTGACAAAAGTTTTCAAACAACACTTCATACGCTCTTGAGGACAGATACAAGAGTTAAATCGAAGTTTTCAAACAAACTTTTTTCAAAACCCACAAACACAAGAAAAGCAAAAACGTTTGAAAACATAGTGAGCAAGTACCTAAGAGCCCGTGGATAACCACGGATAGAAAGGGTGCTAACACCTTCCCTTTCTATAATCTACCTCCCGAACCCGAGAAACATCTCAAAAAGGAATTTTGCTGTGCTTTTGTCCTTTCCTTGTTGGAGAAAATAAAAGACGGTGGCGACTCTTGCTTACCGCGACATTTTGCTAAAGGCAAACGCGAACCAGCATTCCAAAACAGTCAGTTCTATTTCCACCGATCACAGAACTGGCGACTCTGCTGGGGAACATTAAAAAGTGAGGTGTACCTTAGGATTAGATCATTCTATGTTTTCAATTGCATGCTTTGTATGATTTATATTTATGGGCTTGTATCAGAGTTTTATAGATCCTAACCCAGATCTGGGGAATACCCTTTAGGTAAGTAGCAATAAACTGTGAGGGACCTGTGCGGTGTAGACCGACACGGGTGAAGAAGTAGCTACGTTGGTGTGACACCTTGGTCTGTACCGATATCCCTTGTGTTGGAACGAGGAGAATATGGGTCTTATGAGGAGTCATTAAGCACCAACTAACCTTAGAACCTTAAATTGACCAACTTGGCCATAGAACAGTAGCAGTATGCTACACTCATTGAGGCTAAACTCTTACGATGGTTCCGGCCGCAAGAAAAGGTTGCCAAACTGGAATTATGACCGATTGAGGGTAGTCAGTGATATTGAGATCCTCTAGAACCCGGTTACTATTCTTAGGACAGGTCTTAACCAACTGAAACTGAAAGAGGGTAGTACCTAAACTTCATGCCAGCCTGAAATCTAAGGGCTCTTGTGTGACTCGTGTGCCTTTACCATGTTTGCCTTTTGTGAATACCTGTGGTGTGCCTTTATCATAACATCATAACATCATAACATTGCATACATCCTGCATAAGGACTAACCCATTTCAAGGATCTCAAGGGTTTGTGATGCAGGTCATGATGAACCAAATGTCTAGCAAGGGGCAAAGGGGATTTATTTTCCTCTAGCCAAGGTTGTTTGGAGATCAAAACATGATAACTTGAGTCAGGGGCTATGACCTACTCGATATGGTGAGCCTAACTCTTGAAGAAGGACTCTCAGCAACATGAAGTTCCTTCAATCAAAGCTACAAGATTCAAATGCTAACAAGTTTCTTTGTTTACCCCGCGAGATCCTTGAAAACATTGCATGCATATCATACATATCATTGCATTACAAGTACACTTTTTACAGGTCACTTATCTTCTTCGCTGTTTATTTCAGCAATCATCATGTCTACCGAACCTTCCACTGAACAAGCTATCAAGGCCCTCCAGGCCAAGAATGCCCAGTTCCAGGAGTTGGTTATGAGCCTAGCCCAGGGTCAACAGGATTTAAAGACTCTGATTCTGAAAGGAAGGAAGAAGAAGAAGAAGAGGACCGTCTTGTTCAACACTGGACACAGATTTGGGAATGGCCTGCAGAATGAGGTTGATCTGACTACCTCATCTGTAGGAAAAGACATCCCACAAGAGAGAAGGGTTCCTAGTCCCGTGGTCTCCGACAACGAGACGGATTATGATGAAGAACAGTATCCTCCTGCCGAGGATAGGTACAAACAGCTGGAGGACCAGTGCTATGGAGATACAGAATGTGCCCGGGTTGGACTTCGGAGACCTAGGCTTATCCTCTGGGGTGGTGATTCCCCATAAGTTCAAGGCACCTACTTTTGCCAAATATGACGGAGCTTCCTGCCCAAAGCTGCACCTCCGGTCGTATGTAAGGAAGATCCAACCTTATACAGCTGACAAGAATTTGTGGATCCATTTCTTCCAGGATAGTCTTTCAGGGACTCAACTCGAATGGTTCTATCAGCTGGATGGAGCCAGTATTCGTAACTGGGAGGATTTGGCTACTGCGTTCTATAAGCAGTATCAGTATAATTCCAACCTTGCTCCTACGCGTACCCAACTCCAGGGTATGTCACTAGGGACGGGTGAAGGATTTAAGGAATATGCCCAAAAGTGGAGGGACCTGGCTGGAAGGGTGCAGCCACCTTTGACTGACCGTGAGCTCGTTGATATGTTCCTGGGGACCCTGTCTGGTCCATTCTTTAACCATTTGATTGGAAACTCGTCAGCCGGGTTTACAGACCTTATCTTGACTGGTGAGAGAATTGAAGCTGGAATCAAAAGTGGGAAGATTCAAGAAGCTACACCTTCTGATGCTCAGAAAAAGCCTTACAGTGGGAAGAAAGAGTCCAATGCTGTGTATGGTAAAAAGAGTCGTCATGATCAACATGTAGGGGCAACCCAGATCTCTGATCCCACGCCCGTTCAACAAAGACAGAGCAATAGGCGTAGGGTAAGATATCAAGAAAGGCAGTATACTGATATCAACATGCCTTTGTCTCAAGCGTTACAACAATTGCTAAAGGTGAAACTGATCACACTAAAGGATCCTCCTCAAAATCCTGATACTTCCTCTTCCAAGTATAACCCGAGTGTGAGATGTGCCTACCATTCTGACAGTCCTGGACATGACACCGACGACTATTGGAGTTTGAAGAACAAGATCCAAGACTTGATTGATACCAAGGAGATCAAGTTTGATCACTGGTCCGTCACCAAATCATTGAGAATGTCTTTTGTTCATTGGAATTTTCAAGTTGTAATTTTCTTTTGATTGTTCGAACATTTATTCATGTCAAACTTTGTTACTTTATCAATGCATTGCATATGTCTGTTTTGAATCAATCCATTCGTATTCACTATATTCAAATTGCTTTCATTTTTTTTGTGATTCAACTCTCGATTAAAAATTCTAAGTCTTTTGAGGGAGGATGACGAAAACGATACCACGATCTTTACAGTATGCTTTTGAACAGACCCCGCTGATGAAGTACAGGCATTGTTTCAAATCCTAAACAATGGAGTTATAAGGAAGATAATCCCTAGTCAACCCCTTCGAGCCAAAGAAGTTGGAGTTTTTCTTTTCACAAAAATTAAAACCCTTAAATATAACCTGGGGTAGGGTAGTTTTCTCAGTTGATCCAGGTGCACAATGAACGACATCAAAGGAGTCCTTCCAAAACAAAAGACAGTGATGGTTCCCTATAATCGTAAAGACAGGCAGTCATTACCTCTCAAAAGAAAAAAAAGCCCACTGAGCCAAAACCTATAAAGGAGGCTTAAGAAAGCTGGGGCATCTCGCTGACTGTAATCTCGAAAACAGGAACAGTCAGGCAAAAGTTAGGGATAATAAATCAAAAGAATGAGGTCGCTAAAAATCCTCAACAACATGAAAGATGTTGCAAAAATGACTGCCTTCCAACAAATCCAACTTGTGTGAACCATCACCAAAAACGTCGTTCCAGACTCATTTGGAGTTCAAATGCACAATTAACTGAGTTTAGGATTGAAGAACATCACGAAGAACGGGTGGGTACAAATAAAATTTGAGCCTTTATCCTTTGTTTCTTAAACCATGAACCAGGCTACGTTATAACCCTTAAAAGTCCTAGCTGAAGCACGGGTTAGTTCGAAAGCATACTGTTACAAAAGGTATCCTGACTCCTGTAGGGTTTATTGTAAAATCCTGAGTTGACATCAGATTTTAAAAAAATTCACTTGTTTTATTGAAAACTGCATTTTCAAAAACTTCAAGACAGACATAAGCTTTGCATTCTTAAAATAATATTGTTTGCATATGACTATTTGTTCAACAGCAGAGAAATTCGCACGATGAATATCTAGTGAACAAAAATATTCTCAATAAAAGAGTCACCTCAAGTGGAAAAGACACTTCCAACCAAGGGGCAGACATGATCATGGTCCGTCATCTGGGGCAGTCCAGTCACGATTCAAGGAATCTCTCAAGGATGCCAAATAGCCAGGGGCAAATCTCAGCCCGAGTCACTTGGGGCATTGGACATGAATTCCAGCAACGATTCCTGCATGATCAGACGAAGATCTTCTGGTAGTATGGCGATACAACACTATTGACAGTGACAACTCCCTACATTCTGAGAGCATGGACATGGTCGAAAAAATACTACGCATAATCAAAGACCCGCTAGATCGACTGGCCTAGGCAAAAATAAGGGCTTCCCGGCGAACCAAAAGGGTTCGGGAAAAATAAGGGATGAAAATGAAAAAGTTTGTACACCCGGCAAGTCGAAAACCTGAAAAGGCGGCTTGGGCAAAAATGGGTATCCCGGTGGACTGAAAACCCGAAAGGGCGGTCCAGGCAAAAGTTAGGGATCACAGCGTATGACTATGTCACGGCATCTCGTCACTTGCCTACCAGAAGAAGATTTGTCAAATCGGCGGTTATCAAGGCCTCCACAGGTTCCTTCTCCCACAGAAGTTAGGGCAATGAGAATTGACCGAACTATACAAGCTGCTCTGTCCACCAAAGTACCAAAGTAGGTTCAGCTGAAGAATATGACCAAGATACCTTCACTCCCCGCAGAGTAGGATAAGATCCAGCAATACTCTCCCAAAGCAGAGTTGGTCTCCCATCAGCCCTAAAAAGGCACAGTATCCCCAGCAAGTCAGCAATACTCTCCCCCGAGCAGAGTTGGTCTACCACCAGTCCTGGAAAGTTGGGTATCCCCAGAAGATCTTAATATTCTCCAGCAGAGTATACAGATATTCTTCAGCAAGCATCCCCAACAGTCTTAATATTCCTCGACAGAAATATAAGATTGTTCCCCGGCGGAATACAGACACCCCAGTGGAGCCATTTCCCCAGTGTAGTCAAAAGTTTCCCCAGGAGAGTTGAATCATCTCCCCAGTAGATTCTGGAAGCTTGTCCCCTGCAGAATACAAATGCATCTCCTCAGCCAAATTCAAAAGTTATCCCCCACCAGAGTCTAACTGGGTTATCCTCATCAAGTTGCAACTGAAAGATCATCCCCAGCGAAGTTCTTTCTATCCTCCAACGGAGTTCATCATCAAAATCCCCCAACAGAGCTTATCAACAGAGTCCCCAGCGGAGTTATCATTAAAATCTCAACGAAGCATCTCTTCCCACAGAGTAATTCCCTGCAGAGTAATCTCTTCACCAGGTTTATCCCCCAACGGAGTCATCTTCTCCTACCGGTTTATTCTTGCAATCATCTTCGTTCATCATCCCCGGCGGAAACGAAGAACTCGACTCTTCAATATCAGCCCAGGATTTAACAAACTCCCCGGCATTCGTCAAGGATTTATTTTCCCAGACGAAAATACATTCATAAACATATCACATTTCACATCTCCTAGTTATATACATGATAAAATGCATACGACACGATCTCATTTTGAGAACATCATGCATTTCATACATCAGGACATTGCATGCAACTAATGTTTTGCCTTTTCAGGAAAAGGTCAATCAAAAGATGATTACCATCAACCTTTTCTAGTTCCAGATCAACACCTGTAACTAGCCAGGAAATATCTGTGAACGACTGATTGTAGATCTATACCTGTAACAAGCCAGGAAAGTTATCTACATGAAGAGATTGAAGATCAATACCTGTAACAAGCCAGGAAGACTATCTTTCTTTCTCAGGTCAGAGATTAATACCTGAAACCAGACAGGAAAACTATATCATCGGCCAGCCTTCTTAAGTTCCGGATTAATACCTGTAGCAAGCCAGGAAATATCTGTGGACGACTGATTGTAGATCTATACCTGAAACCAGCCAGGAAAGTTATCTACATGAAGAGATTGAATATCAATACCTGTAACAAGCCAGGAAGACTATCTTTCTTTCTCAGGTCAGAGAATAATACTTGAAACCAGACAGGAAAACTATCTCATCGGCCAGCCTTCTTATGTTCCGGATTAATACATGTAGCAAGCCAGGAAATATCTGTGGACGACTGATTGTAGATCTATACCTGAAACCAGACAGGAAAATTGTCTACATTGAAGAGACTGAAGATCAATACCTGTAAAAATCTAGGAAGACTATCTTTCTTTCTCAGGTCAAAGATTAATACCTGAAACTAGACAGGAAAACTATCTCATCGGCCAGCCTTCTTAAGTTCCGGATTAATACCTGTAGCAAGCCAGGAAATACCTGTGGACGACTGATTGTAGACCTATACCTGAAACCAGACAGGAAAGTTATCTACATGAAGAGATTGAAGATCAATACATGTAACAAGCCAGGAAGACTATCTTTCTTTCTCAGGTCAGAGATTAATACCTGAAACCAGCCAGGACAGATATCTCCTTGACCAACCTTTTCAAGTCCCAGTTTAATATCTGTAGCAAGCCAGGAAAAATATCTGTGGACGACTGATTGTAGGTTAATACCTGAAACCAGACAAGACAACTATCTACTTGACCATCATGAAGCAACCCTACACCGGTTCCTTCTCTTCCAAGATGCAGTTTTACACGGACTCATCATCAGGTAACCCTACACAGGTTCCTTCTTTCAACCTTTCTTTCAACCTACCAAGTTACCATTCAACATTCTCTCCAAATGGCATCTATAAGCCCATTCCCGACATCACATTGCTGATACCACACTATGCGAGTGCAAATTTCTGGGCACTTTAGTGTTCAATCATCTTCCACATTCGGATCACGAAAGGCTCGAAAGCCAATCTATATCCTCAGGTTTAAGAAAATTGAACAGGGGCAACTGTTGTACCCCAAAATTTGCCCTCCCATATTTCTCAAAACATTTCAAGAAAAATTCACAAGTCCAACCCGGCGCGTCATATTCAGATGTTCTTTCACCAAGATATCTCTGATAACGTATTCTCAAATTCAGGTTCAGCTCAAGAGTCAATTCTTTAAAGAAGGTATCCGAATATGTGAGTTTTCTCGAAGAAATATGGTGAAAAAAGTGTGCTCAAAGTGCAGTTTTTACGCGCTAAAAAAATTCATAACTCGAAGATCGTGGCTCTTTTTGAACCCGTTCCGGTGGCCAAAATTCCGTCTTGATGTCATCTATGTTTTCATCTCTCACGGCTGGAAGCCAATTTCAATCAGAAAGTCTTCAAAAATGTGGATTTATCAAGTATTTTCATACAGAAAATTTGTGACAGAAGTTTATTTGCGTCATGTTCAAAAAATCATAACTTGGTCGATTTTCATCGTATCGAGCTGGTTCCGGCGCCAAAATTTCACAAATTGAGTTGGCTACATTTTCACATAAGGTATTGAGTTCAAACGGTATTCAAAAGGCCTTCGTTTTTTGCTCAGAATGCGTGATGCGCCAAAAATCCTGAATGCTGAATATTATTTCATCTGGGCTGAAACTTCGAAAATTCATAACTCGGTCAATTTTTATCGGATTGGGCTCATATTTTTACACAAGGTCGCTGACTCAGATATCTACAAATTTTCTTCAAATTTCGAGACCGGATTATGCTCCGATCAATACCAGTTTTTTATTGAAGAACGTATCAGAGTCGACACTGGAGCCCAAAATAAGTTTGTCTGAGCTGAAACTTCAAAAATTCATAATTAATTCACCGTTTATCCGATTGAGCCGATTTTCAGACAGGAGTTATTTCTCGATATCAGCTACATTTTGTGTTCACATTTCAACTTCAAAAATTGCACTTAATTCCCTGTGATTTAGCCTGGAAAGTGACGAACTCAAGTGAACATTGGAGGCCCAATTGCACATTCAAAGCCCATTTTCTTTACCCTAATTTCCATTATATAATCACATTCTTTTCACACAAACCAGGAGAGAAAAAGAAAACCCTTGCCACAACTCTGTCAGAATATCAAATTCTTTCAAGAATCCTAAAACCTTGAAATCCTTATTACAAATCCCCCTCTCACTACAAACAAGCCATCGTAGTTACAAACCAACATCTCACTACTTCTTCAGTAAGGGTAAGGCTAACTTGATCTCCATGATCAAAAGGGCATAAAAGCATTCATGTCACTACTTTTCCAGTAAGGGTAAGGTTGATTTGGTCTCCATGATCAAAAGGGTATAATCATTCATACATGCCATATTAGCCTAAACATTAAATTTCTTCATTTATTGGCTTTATTTGTATTTTATGATATATATAGTAATTTATTTAATGTGTTCATGAGATTCAACACTGCAGATTTAGACAGGATCCCATGCAGGTTCATTAAGGAACGTTGAGGCCAAAACACAAATGGCCAAAAGTCAACAGCCAAATGGCTAAAACAGAACAGTTTACGCATGACACCAATACATGGCGAGACAGACATCCTGAGAAGGTTAAGGAACGTTGAGGCCAGAACACAAATGGCCAAAAGCCAGAACATAAATGGCCAAAAGCCAAAACACAAATGGCCAAAATAAAACAGTTTACACATGACGCCAATAGCTGTTTCACCCCTCCAGGCTCGTATACTCCTAAACTCTCTCTCTATTTTTATTATTTTCCTTTAATTAATTAATCGTTATTCTTTTTATTAATCACTAACCAATTAACATTTTTTCCTAATAAAATCAAAAACAAAAAATATTTTATTTATTAAAATTAACTTCATCACTTTTATTTTTGTAAATAAATTAATTTAATCAATTTAGCTTTAATTAGATTTAACTTTTAATATTTTTTGCAATATTTAAAATCAATTTAGAATATTAGGTTTTTATTAGCATTAATTCAATCTATTTTATTTCTTTAAAAACTCAAAAATCCAAAAATATTTTCATTATTTAATTTAATTTAATTGTTCATTTAATTTAATTCCATTTAATTCAAAAATAACCAAAAAAATCACTTTCTTTCAAAAAAGGGTCAAAACCCCAAAAAACTCGCATCCGATTTAATTTCCCGCATGCGATCCATTTTATCATATTATTGTATCTTTTTCCCGGAATGTAGTAGCTCTTAATTAGGACTTTAATTATTTATCGCTTTATTTTTACTTTCCGCATTTTATTTCAAGGGTTGTTTTTGGCGATGTAAATACCCGACGCCTTGTAATAGTTTAGAGTTAATTTCCGCAATTTAAATTCCGCAATTATTAACTGTTAGATGTTTGATAAATAGGGAATGCATGACAAGATCAAATGTATGAACTTAAAATCAACATAGCTCACCCGTGACATGTACAGATAAAATTAACCGAACTAACACACTCGCACATGTCACTCCTAGGGTACGCCTCACTTGGTTGCCTCGACGTGGTCATTGAGTATAGGATGTTTTAGAGGTCGCCCTCCTGTCTAAAGATCAAAGTTGCCTCGATAAAAAAATGATCTAAGACATTAGGGTTACCGCTAAGGCGTCCTACCATTGCTTTAGTGACCACATGTCCCATAATCGAATTGACCCTAAAACTCCAATGACGGTGCTACCTACTTCTCAATAGTGGGATAGTACTGTCTAAAGGACATTCACACAGCTTAATTTCTTTTGAGTAGGTAGAGGTTCTTAGATACTTGCTCTTTCAAAACAAAAATACTTTTCGCACCTACACTTTTCTGACAAAAGTTTTCAAACAACACTTCATACGCTCTTGAGGACAGATACAAGAGTTAAATCGAAGTTTTCAAACAAACTTTTTTCAAAACCCACAAACATAAGAAAAGCAAAAACTTTTGAAAACATAGTGAGCAAGTACCTAAGAGCCCGTGGATAACCACGGATAGAAAGGGTGCTAACACCTTCCCTTTCTATAATCTATCTCCCGAACCCGAGAAACATCTCGAAAAGGAATTTTGCTGTGCTTTTGTCCTTTCCTTGTTGGAGAAAATAAAAGAAGGTGGCGACTCTTGCTTACCGCGACATTTTGCTAAACACAAACGCGAACCAGCATTCCAAAACAGTCAGTTCTATTTCCACCGATCACAGATAGATATGAACACCTTTGGCTTCCAAGACACCGACACTAAAGCCACTCCTACCAGACGCTCTCGCCCCAGGAGTAGAGGACGTGGTCACCAGTAGTCTTTCTTTAATTTCTATGTAATTTGTTTTTCTGTTTCATTTCTTTTCCTTTTATTTTTGTAATTGTACTTCCCCGCATATATACCACAACATTGGGGACAATGTCGGATTTTGTGTGGGAGAGGTACCTTTCAATCTTTTATAAAACTAGTAAATTCTTACGATATGTCTCGATTCAAATTCTTCGCTTTATTTTGCCATACCGAATTTTTATTTATTTTCGCATTAGCCCGACATACCTATTTTAACGAAATCCCAGTTGAGGAAGCCGAAAACGACATAACAAGATCGATACGGTTCTGACACCGTAGACTTCCTACTTACGCGATCTGTTTCAATAACCATTATACCGATATCTAGAGTTTCAAGTTCTAGAAGTAACCCCTAGTAGTTTATACTAGCAGTCAACACCGTCTTGACACAAACCACGTGGAGAATCGATGAATATAAGTGTTTGATGCCTGATTCTAAAAATATCCTTCCTATCTCGCTGATAAAAGAAAAGAAAATCTGTGTACCAAAATATACGGGCACATATAAGAGCTGAGCAAATAATGAAGGAATCCAGTATTGGTTGGTTCAGAGGTATCTGGTTCTGAACTCGGTAGGGCGTGCTACGGCCCGATCCCCCATAACCTCCAATTTGGATAACATATGTATGGTTGCCACATTCATGTACCAGACCCCATGCTAAAAGGATCAAAGTCACTAACCGGTTACTCCACCACGTGCGTGCTAAGGTAAAGGGCTTAATGTGATTGCGCCAGAACGAAACCGGGTGAAATAGATACGAGGAACTCCGGGCAAAGTTATAACGGAAATGTTGGATAGCTCGTTTAAAATGGAAGTCCACGGCTAAGCTTATTGCTTGCATCATTAGCGTATCTTTAGTGTTTTACTCAAGTATTGGCCGAACCGACGAGGATTTCTCGAAACCACTTTAAAAATCCAAGGTATGTCATGCTTATGCGCCTGACAAAAACTTGTCCGACCTTTCGAATGACTATTTGCTTGAGGACAAGCAAAGGTTTAAGTATGGGGGAATTTGATAACGAGAAAACATATCGTATAATTACCATGCTTTTTACCGATTTTATATTTCATTAAGTCGTCTAACCCCCGATTATTCCGAGATTATTTGTCTTTTTGCAGGTATAACACTTGTCGACTCAAACCGATGGAAAAGGACAACATGAAGAAGGCTAGATAATAAACAAAGAGAAAAAGAATAAAAAAATACAAAGTTTGGACTTCTAGAACAGTGACGGTCGTCACGTCCCTGTGACGGGCGTAACACCCCCCAACATAAGGAAACGCTCGTCACACACCACTGACGAGCGTAAGGCAATACTTCAGCGCGTGACGACCGTCACCCACCTGTGACGACCGTCACGCGCGTGAAGGTGGATGTTATGCATGGATTGAGACGTGGGCGTGAAGGGCATACTCGTTCTCCCTTTTTCTACTGAGTCCCCTATTTTCTTGCCACAACTATTAGTGCTCCGGTATTCTCTCCACAGAAGACTTCATCAAGAATTCAAAAACTGTTGATTTTTCCTATGCTATATATATGTGTACCAGTACACAGTTCAAGGGTCGAAGAATTTTCCTCAGAACAAATATTATTTTATTTTACAGTTATTTTCCAATTTGCTTGTTTTGGAATTCTGTTTTCATTTTCCTGTAATTTTCATTCAAAGTCTTAGTTTTTAGTTTTAAGTGTTAATTCTTCTTTCAAGAATTAACACGAATCATTTACTACAAGTCAAGCTCGAAGATTGTATTATTGTAATACCTCAAGATTACCATAGCAACTTTGGTTCCAGGTTTTTTTTTATATTGCAATTATTATTCATTCAGTTTTTATAATATGCCAATTATTGCCATGAATTATATTTTGAACTGTATTGCTGTTAAGTTAATTATGTCTGGCTAAATTATTAATACCGGTATGTGACCGTAAGAACTGAAAGAATTCAGTGATACCTTGGCCAAAAATATTTATAAAACAATTTCTGGTTTCCAATTTCCAAGATTAATTTAACTATCCTTGTCACGAGAGTGAGAGGTTAATTAACACGATTTTGCCACGAGAGTGGGAAATTAATTAAGGCAAGAACCTGCATGCGAGAGCTGGGGTTCAACCCAGATAGTGGTAACGAAGCATTGATTTTTAAATACACGAGAGTGTTTTAATAAATTAATTAAATTCAAATTGTTTTCAAAAAGTGTTATTAAATTTAAAGTGCATCCACTAGGTTTAGTAGCATGACTTATTTCATAAACACGAGAGTGTATGTCTCAGGTTTTTAAACAATTAGCTTTTACCGAAATACTTTATAGGCCAAGCGATTCACCAAATTCCCTAAGTCCGATTATCACATACCGGTATAATTAGTACTATTATTCTTAATTAAACTGTCTCCCCTAAAAATCGAATATTCATCGCTTAGTTAGACAAACTGTAGCATTAGATCGTATGCGATTGATCCTCAGTCTCTGTGGGTTCGATAATCTTTTAAAACTAGAATGACTGAACTGTATACTTGCAGTTAGTATCCCGACAGACTTATAAAGTCCCGATCAACTTTTTATTTTATCCAAAGGAAAGGTCAAAAAGCACATGAAAGACCTTTGAGATGTTTTCTTGGGTTCGGGGGGTAGATTATGAAAAGGGAAGGTGCAAGCACCCTTTTCATCCATGGTTATCCATGGGCTGTTAGTTACTTGTTTAGATCACTTGCTTTTACTTTTCAATTGTTTGAAATGGTGCCTTGTGTGTGGTTTTTGAAAATGTTTTGAAAATAGGCCATCGTTGTGGCAACCTTTGTAATGATTCTCGTTTGAATGTATACAAAGGTGTATTGTCTTTTGAAAAGATGTTTCAATGTTTGAAAGTTTGAAAGTTTGTTTTTGGGAAATGTTTTGAAATTGTGTTGTGAGGTGTGTTTGAAAATAGCAAGGATGTTTTTTCAAGTTTTGATCAAGTAACTAAAAGTTGTCTATCCTATCTACTCAAAGATCTTTCCTACACATTTTTAACCCTTTTGACAGTGTTGTTTTACCATTGCATTTGGTAAACAACCTTGTGTTTGGATGTTAAACGGGACAGGCGCGGGTCATCGTATGACCACGATAGCAACATTGCCAAGTATCTTAGCAAATTTTTTGAGGGACTAGATCATTTTGTATAGGCAACCAAGATAGCGTCATCGAGGGACTATGATCTTTTGTTTTGTTTTTTTTTGTTTTGCCAAGATACTAAACATGCATAACATGGCCATTTTAAAGGCAACAAGTGGATGAAACCCTAGGGGTGCATGTGTGCATTGTGTTGTCAATTTGCATGCCTTTTTGTCTTTGTATTACTCAAGCTATTTGTTTGATTTTGGATTTTTTTGCATACAAACCCTAATCTCTAACATGGCATATTTGAAAGCATAAAATACATAAAATAAACCTAAGCTATTACAACATTGATATGGGGAGGGTGATACATTTTTGAATGGGGAATATTTGCAAGAAAATAAAATCCTAAGATTTACTATTACATCCAAATTGAATTCCTTTGTATCAAATAATAAATAAACAATATTTAAATAAACAAATTAAATATAAATATGCAAAATATTATAAATATGCAAAAAATGTTTTTGTTTATTTTTATGTATGTAAAAATATAATATTTAATGTAAAAAAAAAGAAAATAAGAGAATAAAAAGTTATTTTTGTTAAGGGTAAAAACCCTAATTTTGGTTTAAGAATATGTATGAAAATTATAATATTTATTTATTTATGTACAATAAAATAAATAAGAAAAAATATATTCAAGTGTCAAAAGTAAAATCTATTAGAAAAATATTATTTTTAATAAGGGTGGAATCCTTAGCTTTTTGTTTTAAGATAATATATATATTATATTATTTAACTTATATACAAGTAAATAAAAAAATATATACAATTATTTAGAAAATAATAATACATGAGAAAATAATATTTAAGTATATAAATACTAAAAATAAAAAAGGGATAAAAATATAATATTTTTATATGTTATTTACAAGTTTTTTATTTGTGAAAATAAATATAGTAAACCTAATAAACTAAATATTGTGTCAAAATAAAATAAAATAAAAAATAAAAAAATGTGAAAATTTAAGGAAAATATTTTTAGTAATTTTTTATATTTGGAAAAAATAAAATGAAATCAGAAATAAAAAGAAATGAAAATAATATGAAAATATAAAACAAATGGTCCAGGGGGTGCAGTCAGCAACGCATGGGGTGTCAAAAACAGAAACAAGCCAGCCCAACCCATTTCCACTTCATCTTCAACCTTTGTCAAACAAAATACGCACGCCTGATTCAAATATCCAACTCCTGCATACATGCTCTAATGCAAAAACTCATAACACAAAAGTTATAGCATTTTTCAAGACGATTCCAACCATGTAAAGAACTCAATCTAACTCTCAAAGACCAGAGAGAATTTCTCTGGCCCTAATTTCTAACCTAACTTTTTCAGGAAGTTCATGAATCAAATTCTCTTAACACGTTTAACTTAAATGAAATCTAAGCATATGTACAACTTCAGGGCTATGAGTACTACATTTTTTATTCATAAACCTAAGCCTAATGATTCCTAAATAGAGAGATAGAAAGTTGACAAATACCTGTTTCAGATGAACTCGTGTATGGCAATGTGGAGCTTTTTAGTGAGACCTGAGGTGCTTGAGAGCTTGCCTGAACTTCCTCTGACCTTCCCCAATGCCTAGTTTGCTTTGGACTTGCTTGAGCAAGCTTGTAGAACTCAACCTGCACAAGCTGAAAACAGAAATGGTGAAACTTGCAAATGGAGTTACAGTCACTGTCCAGTGGTTGGGATATCTTGGATAGGTTATATGGAATGTGTTTGAACAGGTTTGAGGCAAAACGCACGAGTAGTTTGTGAGATGGAAGTGAAAGTGCAGAAACTGCCTTGTTTTGCAAGAGGAATATGTTTTGGTGCTCAAGAGTGTTTGAGGGATGGAAGGCTCGTGTTTCTGGCTCAAGGCAATGTCAAAAACTTGTTTGGAATGCTTGCAAAGCTTGGTTATATCAGATTCAAGTGTTGTTGACCTTTTGCATAATTACTTGGTTTTAAAGTAAAAAGTGAGAAGTGACCATGCCAAGGTTGTACAGGCCTGTAACCTAGCTGCACAAAGTTGGTGAACTTTGCCTGATATTAGGGGGCTTTGTTTGCAGCAAAAGGCTTGGTGCAATGCTCAAGAGAAACAAAATTGCAAAAGTTATGCTTTATGTAAATGGCATTGTTGCCTTTTTGCCAAAAATGGATTTATTCATTGTGCCAAGCTCCAATGATCAAAATAAGACCAATGTCCATTGTATTTTCATTTAATTTTTGAGTGTGTAAGGGTTTAGAGACCTGTAATCAAGTACAAAGAAAGTTTGGACAGATTTTGCAACTTGTGTCAACATGAAAATGCCATGGATCAAAGTGAGTTTTTTGCCAAATTCAAATCTTCGATTCTCCATAACCATAAATGATTTTGGAGAGTTCTTGGACATTTTGGAAAGATTGTAATATGCTCTACAATCCATCTTGGAAATGAATTTGGATATTCCAAGTGGAACTATGTGAAAAATGGCCATGAAGATAGGTCAAAATCCTGCCTAAACTACGACAAAATTTCACTAAGTTAAAAGTTTCATGGACCCTTGTTCCAAAAATCATAACTTGAGATCCAAGCTTCTTTTGGGAAAACTTTGTGAATAAAAGTTATAGACTTTTTGGAGGAATAAAAATTTCATGTTGGATGTTTTGTTTGAATCTAATTGCATCATGGCGAAAATGTTGGGCAAAGTTGGAAAAAAAATAAGAAAATTTCATAACTTAGAAAAATTCTAAGTTATGAAATTTTTCAATCTTAAACCGTAATTTGCAAAATTAGGTTTCTTGATGAACAAGTTTCATGTTTTGACACATCTTGATGAAAAATGACCCTTGGCACTTGATTTTGACCAGAAAGTCAAAGTTTGACTTTTCAGTGTACAATCAAATTTTGATCAGTTGACTGAAAAATTCATCTGTCAATCCAATGCATTTGAGATCTTTTGAACCTTGTGAATAGGTCAAGATGATGCCATTGAGTCCTTGAATCCATTATTGAACCCAATTTGCCATTGGCTAGGTGAAAAATCAGAAATTGCCCTTATACAGTCAAAACCCTAAAAATGACCATTTTGCCCTTTTGATGATCTGATCAAATTTCTTGAGGAGTTGTGGTCCAAACTTGATAAAATGGTCCATATGAGTCTATAATGTTGATTTGGATAAAAAATTATGAGTTTTGACTGTAAATTGGTCACAATTGACTTTTTCCCCAATATAGTTGATTTTTAGGTCAACTGTCCAATTGACTGGGCAAAAATTTGATTCAAGGCTTGAAACTTGGTAGAGGAAATCTTATAAGTCCAACATGAAATATGAAAGTCACTTTGAGCATTGAAAGTCCAAGAATCCATGTGCAAACTCAAACCCTAATTTAGGTCATTAGTGCAAGGAAATGTCTTGAGCAGAGCAAACCCTAGCTTGGTCTTGAGTCCAAAGAGTCTTGTCAGGGGAAATCTTGATAAAATGAGAGGGCAAATTTTGGGGTACAACAGCTGCCCCTGCTCAATCTTCTTGAACCTGAAGAGTTAGATTGGCGAGTTTGCCCTTCGTGACTCGAAGGTAAAAGATGATTGGACACTAGAGTGCCTGTAAATTTGCACTCATCAAAATGTAAATGAGGGAATGGGCTTAAAGATGCCATTTGGAGAGGGTAGAATCTTGCTGGAGATGGGCTTAGAGATGCCATCCAAGACTGTTTGTTGAAAATCAGGAGAATGAACACCAGAATAGTATCCGTATTTGGAACATATCTGAGTTGTATCTGGAGATTGGATTCATATGAGCAAGGGAATAGCGTCCGTGTCTGGAGCGTATCCGAGCTGTAACTGTATTTGATTCTTAAATGAATATCAGAATGACTGCCGTGTCTGGGGTGTATCTGTATTGTATCTGAATTCTGAATGGGTGACAGAGAAACATCTGTGTATGGAGCATCTCTGGACTAGGGATAAATTCCGAATGAGTGACAGAATGGCAACCGTTTATGAAGCGTATCTGGACTGTATCTAAAGTTGAGATCTGTATGAGTAGCAGAATGACTTCCGTGTCTGAAGTGTATCCGTACTGTAACTGGGATCTGGATAAGTGACAGAATGACTTCCGTGTCTGGAGTGTATCTGAACTTGGGGTTGATAGTTGAATCTGAATGAGAAATAGAATGGCTTCCGTGTCTGGAACGTATCTAGTCTGTATCTGATTGATGAATTCTGAATGAGTAGTAGAATGACCTCCGTGTCTGGGGTGTATCCATACTGTATCTGAACTAGAGATCCGAATGAGTAGCAGAATAACTTCCATGTCTTGGAGTGTATCCGTACTGTATCTGAAATCTTTGAATAGTTGTTAACGATAGCTTTTAATCTCATCCTGAAAGGGGTAAAATGTTAGCTGAAACACAAAGTTATGTTTGCATGACATGTATGATGCAATAAAATGTGTTCTATCAATGCTTATGATATATGAATGTAATGGATGCGCATGTAAGCTGATTAGCTGTCTTGATGAGGAAAATAAATCCTTGATAGCTGGAGATAATGAAATCTTTGACTGCTGCCGGGGAAAATAAATCCTTGACCGCTGTTGGGGATAGAAAATCCTTGGCGACTTGTGGGGATTAATTAGAACTTTGACAACTTCTGTGGGGATGTGAGAATCCTTCATGACTTTCCTGGGGAATAAGGAAAACTCGGACGATCTCCACTGGGGAATTGAAACCTTGGAGGCTTCACCGGAGAAATGAGAATGAGAATCTTCGATCTGCTGGGAAATAACTCTGTGGGGAGAATGCTTACTTTGTGGAAGAGTTTTCAAGAGCTTGAGTTGTATGCCAATCTACTGAGGAATTATCCGAAGCTGTCGTCTGGTTAGTTGTCAGGCTCTAAGATAACTTGCAGGGGAATCTTATGATTTTAAGACAATTCTCTAGGGAATTGGAGGAAACTAGATGGTCTTCCACCGGGGTTTGAGGGTTGAAGTTTTTGACTCTGTTGGGGAAGAAAGTTTCATCTTCGTTGAGGGTTTGCAGTTCAAAGTTTTGCTCTGCTGAGGATTGGGGGTTTAAATCTGATGGGGATTTTGAAACTTAACTCCGATGGGGATATATATTTCAAGGCTTTAGCTCTGCTGAAGATTTCTCCTGGAATAGCCTAAAGACGTTTTCCCATACTTTCAATCTGTCAGTAATTATTCTTTCTCGTTTCGTTTTATTTGTAAGCAGTGACTATATTCAAATGCATATGCTCATTTAATAAATCATTGGACGTTTTCAAATAAAACATAAGCATAAAAAAGAAAGAAAAGGCAAACAAATTTCTGCACTTTGAAGTATCTTTGCATTAACTTTGTGTAAGTATTTTGTACAAAGGGGACAAACATCCTAGTAAGAGAATGTTGTCATAAAATTGAGAAAAATTTATACAAAGAAAGATGGATATGTGTATCAATTCCATGGGGTTCCCATTCTGCTATAGCCTTCGTAACTCTGAGTATCTTGTTCATTCGTTGCTTCATCCGCAGATGATTGGATTGATTAGAAGCTTGGAGCTTGTCCGTGAAGAGATTGTCCTTAAAGTGATCCGACGAGACATAGTCATACACTTTAATTCCCTAACTTTTTCCTGGATCGCCCTTTCGGGTTCTCGATCCACCGGGAAACCCTTTTTTGCCCAAGTCGCCCTTTCGGGTTTTCAACTTGCCGGGTGTACAGATTTTTTTATTTATCCCTAACTTTTGCCTGAACCACCCTTTTGGGTTTTCGATTCACCGGGATGCCCATTTTTGCCTAAGTCGCCCTTTCGGGTTTTCGACTTGTCGGGTTGTTTATGCGTAGTATCTTTTGACTATGTATGCATTTGCAGGGTGTGGCAGGTCATCGCCGTCCATGGTGGTCAGGATCATTGCCCCACCGGAAAATATGTTTTTGATCATAAATGGTCCTTCGTAAGTAGGAGTCCATTTTCCCCTGGGATCACTTTGCGGCAAGATGATTCGCTTGATTACAAGGTCCCCGACTTGATATACTTGTCTCTTTACTTTCTTGTTGAAGGCCTTGATCATACTTTTTTGATACGCCTGGCCATGGCAAACAATAGTAATTCGTTTTTCGTCAATCAAGTTAAGTTGATCAAGCCGGGTCTGAATCCAATCGTCCTCGCTCAAACTGGCATCCCTCATGATTCTCAAGGAGGGAATCTGAACCTCGATAGGTAAAACAGCTTCCATGCCGTATACCAAAGAATTGGGTGTTTCCCCAGTTGAAGTGCGTGCTGTGGTACGGTACCCGTGCAGAGCAAACGGTACCATCTCATGCTAGTCCTTGTAGGTGACTGTCATCTTTTGAATGATCTTTTTGATATTTTTGTTCGCGGCTTCGACGACACCGTTCATCTTAGGCCGATAGGGAGATGAATTGTGATGTTGAATCTTGAACTGCTCGCACAGAGCGGTGATCATAGTATTGTTCAAATTTGTACCGTTGTCAGTAATGATCCTGTCGGGAATACCATACCGGCATATGAGGTTCTGCTTGATGAAGCGGGAAACCACATTCTATGTAACGGAGGCGAAGGAAGCTGCTTCAACCCACTTGGTAAAGTAATCAATGGCCACCAGGATGAAACGATGTCCATTGGATGCTGTAGGCTTGATATCTCCAATCATGTCGATTCCCCACATTGCGAATGGCCAAGGAGCTGTTAAGACATTGAGAGGAACTGAAGGAATATGTACCTTGTCAGCATAGATTTGACATTTGTGACAAGTACGGGAATGTTGATGACAATCAGCTTCCATGGTAGACCAGTAGTAGCCTGCCCGTAGAATCTTCTTAGCCATCATATGACCGCTTGAGTGGGTGCCAAAGGTGCCATTATGTAGTTCATCCATGATCTTCTCAGCTTCAACCTTGTCCACACAACGAAGTAGGATGCAATCAAGATTGCGCTTGTATAAGATACCATAGCTCAGAAAGAACTTGGCCGCGAACCTCCTTAAGAACTTTTTGTCGTTGACTGAAGCTCCTTCAGGGTATTCTTGTGCTTCGAGATACCTTTTGACGTCATGAAACCAAGGTCGGTCCACCACTTCTTAGGTATTAATCTCGTGACAATGTGAAGGTTCGCCCATTAATTCGATGGTGATTTGAGGTGCCTCATTATCCCTGTTAAGTTTAAACATGGAGGACATTGTAGCTAGCGCATCTGCTAGCTGATTCTCTTCTCGCGGGAAGTGCTCGAAGGTAATCATCTCGAAGTGTGGTAACAATGTCAGAACATGTTCTTTGTAAGGGATGAGGTTTGGATGTTTAACATCCCACTCTCCTTTGATTTGACTGATAACCAAAGCTGAGTCACCAAATACAATCAGAGATTTGATTCCCAAGTCAATAGCAGCCTTGAGACCAAAGATACAAGCTTCATACTCGGCCGTGTTATTGGTGCAGCTGAAGCAGAGTCTAGCAGTGAAAGGCGTATGGCAACTTTGTGGAGAGATAAGTACTGCACCGATACCGTTTCCAAGTGCGTTGGAGGCACCATCAAAGTATAGAGTCCACCGGGATCCTTGTTCAGGTCCGTCATACGGTCTATTTTCTTCAATGTTGCTCAAAGTCATGATATCCTCGTCGAGAAAGTCGAACCTCATGGATTGGTAATCTTCGACAGCTTGATGGGCCAGATGATCGGCTAGCATACTCTCCTTTATAGCTTTTTGGGTCGTGTACTGTATATTATATTCGGTGAGGATCATCTGCCATCTAGCGATTCTTCTAGATAGAGCAGGCTTCTCGAAGATGTACTTGATCGGATCCATCTTAGAGATCAGTAAAGTGGTATGTGTCAACATATACTGCCTTAGCCGGTGAGCAGACCATACCAAAGCACAACAAGTTTTCTCGAGCAATGAGTAGCGAGTCTCACAGTCGGTAAATTTTTTGCTAAGGTAATAAATGGCATGCTCTTTTCGGCCAGACTCGTTATGTTGGCCCAGTACGCACCCCATTGAATTCTCTAGGACAATCAGATACATGATTAGCGGCCTTCCTTCGACGGGTGGTGTTGTACCCCAAAATTTGCCCTCTCATTTCATCAACATTTTCTCACCACAAGACTCTTGGAGCTCAAGATCAAGTTAGGGTTTGCTCTGCTCAAGACCCCTCCTTGCATTGTTGACCCAATTAGGGTTTGAGTTTGCACAAAGATGTTTTGACCTAAAATGCCCAAAATGACTTTCATGCTTCATGTTGTACTCACAACTTTATTCATACCACGTTTCAAGTCTTGATTCCAATCTTTGCCCAGTCAAATGGACAGTTGACCTAGAAATCAGCTGTATTGGGGAAAAAGTTAACTGTGGCCAATTGACAGTCAAACTTCATGAAATTTGACCCACATCAACATAATGAACTCATATGAACCATTTGGTCAAGTTTGGATCATAATTCCACAAGAAATTTATTCAGATCACCAAAAGGGCAAAATGGTCATTTTTAGGGTTTTGACTGCACAAAGGCAATTTTTGACTGTTTGACCTAACCAATGGCAAACCAAGCTCACATATGGACTCAAGGACTCAATGGCATTGTCTTGACCCATTCAACAAGTTCAAAAGATCTCAAATGCACAGGATTGACAGATGAATTTTCCAGTCAACTGATCAAAATTTGACTGTATACTGAAAAGTCAAACTTTGACTTTTTGGTCAAAATCAAGTGCCAAGATTCATTTTTCATCAAGACATGTCAAACTATGAAACTTGTTCATCAAGAAATCCAAAATTGCAAATTAGGGTTTAAAATGAAGAAATTTCATAACTTAGAAATTTTCTAAGTTATGAAATTCCCTTATTTTTCCCTAACTTTGTCCCTTTTTTTCCATCAAGATACAAATGGATTCAAACAAAACTCAAAACATGAAAGTTGTAGTACATTGCAAAAGATACAACTTTGATTCACAAAGTTTTCTCAAAGGAAGCTTGTAGATCAAGTTATGATTTTTGGAATAAGGATGCAAAACATTTTTAACTTAGAAAATTTTTGACCTATTCTAGGCAGGATTTTTGTCCAACTTCTTGGCCATTTTTCACATGCTTCCACTTGGAGTTTCAATTTGCATTACAAAGATGGATTTTATTACACATTCCAAGCTTTCCAAATTGTCCAAGAACTTCTCAAACACCCTTGTGGTTAGGGAGAATCGAATTTGCAAAGTTGGGCAAAATTCACTTTTGTTCATAACCAAATGCATGTTCATACAAGTCTCATTTTCAAATCAGCATGCTTGGAGCTTGCTTGCAGGCCTCTAAACCAAGTTTGCACTCCATAATTAAATGCCTAACCATTGTGTTCAAGCATTGTTTTATGCATTTAGTCATTACACAAAGAACTAATCCTTAATTAGAAAAAGCAAGTTTGCCATTTTGGAAAAGTAATGCTTTATGTCAAATTCTGAATCTTTGAAGTACAAGCCAAATCTTTGAGGCAAAGTTGGGTAGACAAATCCCACTGATCAAGAGCAAAGTGTGCAGCATGCTTGAGGACATTGGACAGGCCTATATCACACTTACACTATCTTTGCTTACATTAGAAGAAAGCTTGCAAAAACTCTCCAACTCTCATTCCTGTCAACACAGCCAAACAAAAACTTTGAAAACATCCTTCATACATCCAAGCAAGCCAAAAGCACGACCAAACCACCCCTCATACCTCCCCATACAGAAAATCCCAGTTTTTCTGCAAAACAGGACATCTGTTGCAGTTTGAATTCCACAATCCATTCCACTCGTGCACTTTGGCTAAAACCAGTTCAAATACATTCTACATCATCCATTGGAACCATCCCAAGCCCTAGATACAAACTGTAACACCCCTAACATCACTTGCCATTTTCACTTTTCAGTTTTGCAGGTGAACTTCCATAGCACGATTCAGAGAGTATCAAAGCAAGCTAAGTGTTAGAGAAGCATCCTTGGACTTCAGGCAAGCTGTACAAAAGCTCAAACTCCATTGAAGTTGGCCACATTGCTGTACACGACTCAAGCTGAAACAGGTAAAAACATGAACGTCTATCTCTCAATCTAGGAAGAGTTAGGCTTAGGTTTGTGAATGAAACATGCTCTACTCATAGCCCTGAAGCCATCCATGTATTTACTTTTCATTTATATTGAGTATGCTGTGAGAATTTTGGCCATGAACATTGAAGAAAAATTAGGTTAGAAATTGGGGATGAAGAAATTCTCCTCCGTTTCTTAGAGTTAGGTCAAGTGTTTTATATGTCTGGATTCGTCTCTTGATGCTCTATAATATTGGTGTTATGAGTTTTGCATGAAAGTCAAGGAATCAAGAGTTAGTTGTTGTACAAGAAGCGCGCGTTTTTGATGTTCAAACAATGCTGAAGGTTGAAGATGACTGGCTTGGGCTGGGCCTGAGTCACTCCTGCTCCTTGCACCACCTTTTCCAATTTACACCCCCTTGGCCCATCGTGTGATATATTGATCATTTTTGATTTTTTCTTTTTGATTCTGACTTATTATTTTTTGCTCAAATATAAAAAATATCAAAAATATTTTTCCACCCTTTTTTGCATTTATTTGGCATTTATTTGTTTTATTTAATATATGTATGTAAATAAATATATATACTTTTTTATTTAAAAACCCTAGAAAATAATACAAAAATAAATATTTTTCAGTTATTATTTTTTGTTTACATTTTGAAAACATTTTCTAAAATATACTCATTTTTGTAAATAGTTAATATTTTATTCTTGTATATATTTAGTATATTTAATATATAATATATAAATACTTGTATATTTTATTAGATAATTAGGGCAAAAATATAAAAATAATACATTTTTATTTTTATTAATACATGACACTAAAAGATACTTTTTTTACAATATACTTCTTTTTTTATTTTTTGTATAAATTAATATATAAATATTGTATATAATTAATAAATAAATACTATTTATTTAAAAACTAGGGTTTTGCCCTAAACCATAAAATATTCAAAATTTGACCTTTTCATTTTTGTTTATATCTCACATTAAAAACATTTTCACATACATAAAAAAAATTGTTTTTGTGCATAATACATTTTGCATATTTATTGTGTTTAATATTGTGCAATTAAATATTTGTATATTCGATATGGATTTTGTTGTACCCCAAAATTTGCCCTCCCATAATTCTTCAAAGATTTGCCAAGCCAAGCTTCAAAGTTCCCCAAGGGTTGCACAGTGCAAAGGTCTCCCATACAGTCAAAACTAGGGTTTGTGTTCTGGTCAAGGAAATGAAGTTTTCAAAGGTCCAATCAAGTCTCATATGCCTACAAATATGGTCAAGCATCCTCATATCAAGTTTCAAGGCATTCAGCACAAAATTGCACAGTCAAAACCCTAAATTGCACTACAGTCAACTGTAGGGGCAAAACGGTCATTTGACAGTCAAAAGTTCAAATTTTTGGTCAATATATCATTTTGAAGCCACAAACATCATTTGATCAATGCTTGATCATGATTCTCAAAGTTTGGCTCAAAAATCATCAAGATGCAAAAGTTTCCTTATTTGGACAGCTGAAAAAGTCAACTGAAATTGACCAGGGCATAACTTTCACATGGATTATCAGATAAATTCCATCCAAAGCTCATTTTGAATAGAAAGACATTTCCTACAACTCATCTTCATACTTCAAGTCCAAGAAATGCTCTCACAAAAAGTTATCAATTTCAACATTATAGGTCATTTTCAAAAGTCAACAAAAAGGGACTTTAAGTCAAAGGCCATAACTTGAGATTGGTAAATCAAAATGACATGGGACCAAATAAATTGGTCAGAGGACTCAAAGACCTTTCCAAAATGTCCAAGAACATGAGAAAAGCTTAAAAATTGAGCAAGTTATGCCTTGTGGAAGTTGGGAAATTTTTGGATATTTTGAAAAGTCAACATTGATGCAAATGACCTAAAATTGCTAATGGGCCCATTTTTCTTCCATAATTCATCATTCATGACATGTGCACGACCACTTGGCCCAAAGGGAAGTATTTTCTCATTTTTTATTTATTTATTTGAATTTTTATTTATATTAATTCATTTAAATCATTTAAATATGTGAAAAATATTCAACTTAACCTAACCAATCTTTTTATACATGTTTTAGCCTCAAGATTTCGTGTATATGCAGATAAGGAAAGATTTGGGTTGATTGATCATGATTGAGAACAAAGAACACATGGAAAAGATTGAAAAAGATCCTTAAAAATCAAATTTTCAAAAACCATCATTGCATTGTATTTGTTCTACTTTTCTTGACCTAATGGACTCACTACATAAGCCTAAAGGAAACCCTAATGTTGGGACACACGCAGCCACTCAAGAAACTCCATTGACAACTTGAAATTTTCTCTAAAAAAGTCAAAACTGAAAGTACACTTCCAGGGCGATTCAAGACCTAATTCTTGTTCCATTAGCTTCCTTGGAGATTACTGAACAGATTCCAATAAAAAACATTCACTCAAACTCCAAGAATCAGTATACAGGGTTCCAACTGTTTCAAAAAAATTTCATAATCGTGCATCATGATTTACGCATCCTTTGCATTTTTTAATACTTAATTCATGTTCATAATGAAGTTCTGAAGCTAACCAATACATTTAATTGTATTTTTATTTGCTATACGCGATTATGCCATGTTTGAGTTTTAGGGTTTGCAGGATGTGAAATTAGGGCTTTTGCAATAAGGCAAAATTAGATGCTGAGACCAAGACCATTGGATTCAACGCATTGGGACGAACAAGAACCAACCCTCGCGCTCAATTTATGAGTGCCTGAGAGCTAATCGCTATTTTCTGGAAAGTTGCCTAGGAGAACGCTTGAAAACCGTGGCTAATGTGTTCTTGTTTCAAAAAAAATAAAACACGCGAGGAAGATGACCTCGTGGCGAAACATGATAGGCCATTTTGAATTTCGCGCGCAGACCCACTAACAATGATTATTTTCTTTTATAATATTTGTTGTTTGTATATTAATCAGAATGCGCACTTGGTTCAGCTGGCAAGCAGAATTGGTGATAAAGGTACATGACCTGGGTTCGAGCCCCAGGTCTACGTTATTCCCATATTATTTTGCTATCTATGTTCCCATGCAGTGCCAGCATCAAGACGCACCATACACTCTCGCTATCCCACCATCCACGTGCATATCAGGCTCAAATCAAAGGCTGAGGGTTGGAGAGCATCATAAGCCTGGTCAAAGCGCTAGCATGCTACCTGGCAAAAGTCAAACGGACCCAGGTTGTTGGGCCAGAATTTCCAGGGTCTAACCTCCATATTGGGGTCTGAACCCCCAGGTTTGCACATTCATTTTATTTTCTTTACCTTTTTTTTGTATTATTATTTTTTATTCCCCTTAATTATTATTTATTCAGTTAATTAATTATTTTTCATGAATATAAAAAATGCATAAAAAATCAAAAAAAGATAAAAAAATATAATAAATATTTTATTTTAATATTTCTTGTAGATAAATACATGTAAATTAATTAGTTTAAATTAGGGTTTTAATTTTAATTTCTCTCATAACAAAAATCTAAAAATATAGAATTAGGTTTAATTAATGTTTGTTATACCCCAAAATTTGCCCTACCATATTCCTCAAGAAATTGCCAAGCCAAGCTAGAAAAATTCCCCAAGGGTTGTGCAGTGCAACAGTCTCCCATACAGTCAAAACTAGGGTTTGGGTTCTGATCAAGAAAATGAGGTTTTCAAAGGCTCAATCAAGTCTCATATGCTTACAAACATGGTCAAACATCCTCATATCAAGTTTCAAGGCATTCAGCTCAAAATTGCACAGTCAAAACCCTAGATTGCACTACAGTCAATTGTAGGGGCAAAATGGTCATTTGGCAGTCAAAAGTTCAAATTTTTGGTCAACATATCATTTTGAAGCCACAAACATCATTTGATCAATGCTTGATCATGATTCTCAAAATTTGGCTCAGAAATCATCAAAGATGCAAAAGTTGCTATATTTGGACAGCTTAAAAAGTCAACTGAAATTGACCAGGGCATAACTTTCACATGGATTATCAGAAAAATTCCATCCAAAGCTCATTTTGAAGAGAAAGACATTTCCTACAATTCATCTTCATACTTCAAGTCCAAGAAATGCTCTCACAAAAAGTTATCAATTTCAACATTACAGGTCATTTTCAAAAGTCAACAAAAAGGGACTTTAAGTCAAAGGCCATAACTTGAGATTGGAAAATCAAAATGACATGGGACCAAAGGCATTGGTTAAAGGACTCAAAGACCTTTCCAAAATGTCCAAGAACATGTGAAAAGCTTAAACATTGAGCAAGTTATGCCTTGTAGAAGTTGGGAAATTTTTGTGAAATGGCAAAAGTCAACTATCCTTGAAAATCCAATTTTTGACAAAAGGGCCCCATTTTTTCCACTTGGTTCATCCTTGTCATGCCACACACGTGTCCCATGGTTAATTTAAAGACCAAATATTGATTTTTTTATTTTATTTAATTTTTGATAATTTAATTCATTTTAAATCTTTGAAAATTCAAATAAAATTCAAAAACCAATGGAATAGTGTCATGTGAACTTGGACAATTTCTATGTATCATGGGCCAACTCAAAAACTCAGGCTAGGGTTAAGTTTCACACTAGGTCTAGGTCTTGGCTAAAAAGAAGGAAAAATGGTCAATGGTAAAAACCCTAAGACTTGTTCATTCATGAGCTTGAATCTAGGTCAAATAACTAGCCAATTCCATTCCATGATCATCACTGAGTCAAACCCTAACCATAGAAGACCAAATGCTGCGCTGAAAAGCCATGGGACAATTTGAAAAAATGAGCCATATAATGCAAATCTGAAATCAAGGTTAAAGGAAGTTTGAAGCCTTAATTCTTTTTCCATTAGCATCCTGAAGCATTTCTGAACACATCCCAATTCCTAACCTCAATCAAAACGCGAAGAAACGGTAGCTATAACTCAACCTGTACAGAAAATTTTTTGAAATCGTATTCTCAATTCTAAGCATCTTCATTGCATTTCAATTGTATATTCTTGTTCCATGTGAAGTTTCTAAGCTAACCAACATGTTCAATTACGTTTTCGTGTCATATATACGCTTTTGCCATTGTTGAATTTCTAGGTTTTTCAGATTCAAAATTAGGGCTTCTCAAACGAAGCAAAATTACGCTTCCAGACCAGTGCTATTGGCTTAAGCAGATTGAGACGAAGAAGATTGCACCCTCGCGCTCAATTTATGAGCGACGAGGGGCTAGTCGCTATTTTCTTATAGGCCCCCTAAAACAACGATCAAAAAACCGTTGCCTTCGTCCTTCATGTCTCAGGAAAATGAAAGAGACGATGAGTTGTCACACGGAGACTGGTCAATTCGAATTTGCGCGCGTTTTAGCCATTATGCGTTGGTTTTAATTTTTATTGTTTATTAACCATAACATGTTAAATGAAATGCAGCAGCGCAGTTGGTAGCACGTGACGTGAATAACCTTCATGACCTGGGTTCAAGTCCCAGGTCTGGCCAATTTCTCATATCATTTTTCACTCCAAGTTTCCATGCAGCGCTGACGTTAATACATACCATACGTCCTCCTCATCTATTGCACACGTGTCCTAGGAGACTTATCAAAAGGCTCAGAACAAAGGCGTATGGTAGATGCCAGTCAACATGCCACACTTGATTGGAAAAATCAATGGATTCAAAATCAAATGGGCCAGAATTTCCAGGCCTGCACCTCACAATTCTGGGGCTACACCCCACCCTGGTTTGCCAAATTTATTTATTTTTTTTATATTCTTCATTTATTTTAATTGTTATGTTTATTTAATTAATTAATTTTTAATCAAAATATAAAAACATTCAAAAATCAGAAAAGGCCAAAAAAAAAAATATAATTTTTTTTTATTTAATTATTTTCTAAATAAATTGTATGTAAATTATTTAGTTTAATTAGGGTACAATTTTAATCTCTTTTTAATAAAAATCCAAAAAAACTAGAATTTAGGTTTAATGACTTTTATTTTCTTTTTTATTTTTTCCCTTTTTTTTCAGAATAATAATGTTATTTATTTATTTTCATAAATTAAAAAATGTACATAAATTAATTTAGAATTAGATTAGGTTAAAAGTTAAAACTTTCATAATAAACTTAAAAAATAATAGAATTAGGTCTAATATTTAATTTAATTTCAATTAATTTTTCTTTTTCTCATTAAATCTAAAAACACAAAAATACCATTTTTTCATTTAATTTTAATTTTAGATAACTTAATTATTTTAATTCCTTTAAAGGGTTCAACGCCCTCGCATTTGGTTATTTTCTTTTTTTCGCGCGTTTCATTTATTTCTTTTGTGAATATAATGTACTTGTACCAAAGCCATGTAATAGCTATTAGACATTTCTTTTCTGCAATTTATTTCAAATCGGGTCTGGATTAATTTGGCGTTGTAGACCCGCGCCCTTTGTAATAGCGTAGGACTTTTATCTTTTCCGCACTTTAAATTCCCGCGCTTTTAACTGTTAAACAATAACATGAAAGAATGAATGCCCAAAAATAAAATCGAATCGTTAGATCACCAATGCATGACAAGACAAACAATAAACTGAAAATGACACACAATTCACACACCACCCCTAGGGTACGCTTCACTGTTGCCTTGCCCCTCGAAAGGTGGTCGTCGAGTAGAAGACGTCTTAGTAAGTCCTCATGATCCGGGAACCTGGCATGAGGGTAGCTTCTAAGGTGTCTTCCCATTGCTCTGGTGATCACCATGTCCCTACAACCTCGAATTGACCCGAACAACTCCAACGGTGGTGCTACCTACCTCTCAATGGTGGGATGGCACTACTTTAAAGGACATTTACACAGACTAATTCCTTAGGGTAGGTAGGTTCTCAAGGATACTTGCTCTCTTCAAAACAAACCAAAATACTTTTCACACCAATACACTTTCAAAAGCTTTCAAAGCAAATTTTTCAAACACTCTGACGTACGAGTCGAACTGAAATTTTTCAAAGAAACTTTTTAAACCCACAATTGAAAAGCAAGCAAACATTTTTGAAAACACAATGAGCAAGTATCTAAGAGCCCATGGATAACCATGGATAGAAAGGGTGCTAACACCTTCCCTTTCTATAACCTACCTCCCGAACCGAGAGCAATCTCTTTAAAGGAATTTTTCTGTGCTTTTGTCCTTTCCATTTGGAGAAAATAAAAGACGGTGGCGACTCTTGCTTCCGCGACATTTTCGCGAACCAGCTTTAAACAGTCAGTTCCAGATCCACCGATCACAGAACTGGCGACTCTGCTGGGGATGATCTTAAAGTGAGGTGTACCTTAGGGCTAGCTCATAACTATGTTTTCAATCGTCTTCTTTGCTTGCTTTATTATTGTGGGTTGCTTGGGAGTGCTGTAGATCCTAACCCGGATCTGGGGATACCTTTCTTAGAAAGTAGCAACAAGGCTGTGAGGGAACTGTGCGGGGTATACCGACATGGTTGTAACAGTCTGCTACGTTGATGTGGCACTTTGGTGTGTACCGGTAACCCTTGAGTTCAGTCAAGGAGAGTACGGGGCCTCCATGTGGTGTCATGAAGCATCAACAGACCTTAGGAACCTTAATTGAACCATCTTGGCCTCTTTAGGGTAGTGAGATAACTGACTTTGGTGCAGTCCGAGGTTGGTTGATACTCGATACTACACTCAATTGAGGGTTGCTTTCCTGGAATATTTCGGTCGCCAGTTCAGTGGCTAAATCGAAACGATGAACAATGAAAGCAATCCCGTGATATTGGGAACCTTAGAACCCGGTTACTTTGATTAGGACAGGTTGAACCCACCAACTTCAAGAGGGTACTACCCAGACTCCATGCTGGCCTAAACTTTAAGGGCTTCTCTTGTGTGACTTGTGTGCCTTCCTACTTGAACTACTTGCATGCTTATTACCTGACATTTGTCTCTTGCAGGTTGTGTTTGTAGTCCTTAATTAGGACTCATAACAGGGTATCCTAAGTTTCTTGCAGGTTTTTGCAGTCCTTAATTTGGACTCATAACAGGGTTACTCACATTACCCCATGCATATCATGACATCATACCATTGCATACATCCTAACCCATTTCAAGGATCTCAAGGGCTTGTGATGCAGGTCATATAAATCAAACATCTAGCAAGGGGCAAAGAGGATTTATTTTCCTCTAGCCAATGTTGTCAGGGGCTATGACCCACTCGATATGGTGAGCTCTGACTCCTGAAGAAGGTTCCCTAACCAAGGTTGTTTGGAAATCAAAACCAGACATGATGATTAAAGTCAGGGGCTATGACCCACTTGATATGGTGAGCCTTTGACTCTTGAAGAAGAGTTCTTAATAACTTGGGTGTCCTTCAATCAAGCTCTAAATTCCAATGCTAACAAATTTTCTGGTTTACCCCGCGAGATCCTTGAAAACATTGCATGCATATCATACTCATCCTTACATAACAGGCATCTTTGCTGCAGGTCACTTACCTTTCCCGCTGTTTATTTCAGCAATGGTTTCACAACAAGACAACCAGGACCTTCTTGCTCAAGAGACTCGGTTCGGGGAAATCCTCCTGAATCTGTCCAAGGGGCAGGAGGAGCTAAGAACACTTCTCGTAGAGACTTTTGCCAAGAACAATACTGAGGACGAACGGCTGGAACGCCTGCAAGCTGAGATAGATGCAATGAAAGCCCAGATGCTGGGGCAGATGACTGCCATTCAGGGTTTAACTCGAAGACAAGATGAGCTCGGGGTTCTCGTCAACAAACTGCTTCAGGGTAACCAACTGGGGCAAACATCTAAGGGTAAAAAGCCAATCATCGTTCAACCACCTTTGAGACAAAGAGGCAAGGAGAAAGCTCCTCATATGGCTCCAGTATCACCAATTCAGCAGCAACTTCACCAACTTCAGACAGACAAGCCCAGGAGGCAGTTCACCCCGCTCAATATGTCGCTGTTTCAAGCTTTACAACGCCTGTTGAGATTGAACCTGATCACATTAAGGGCTCATCCCCAGAACCTCAACACAGCACATCCTGCTTATGATCCCAATAAAAGGTGTGCCTACCACTCTGCCTGTCCAGGACATGATGCAAACGAGTGTTGGGCTTTGAAAAACAAGATCCAGGACCTGATTGATGAAGGAGCACTGGAATTCACACAAGATGGTCAGGCTGAATTTTTCTACCATCCCTCCAAGGCTCACCATTTGAAGTGACAAGCCCTGAGACTAGAAATTTTTGTTCATTCGAATGTTCAAGTTGCAATTTTCTTTTGTTCAAACATTTACTCATTGTTAAAACATTGTTATTTCATTAATGCATCGCTTATGTCTATTTTGAATCAATATATTCGTATTCACTATACGCAAATTATTTTCATATTTGTTCTGATGTCAACTCTCTCAATCAATAATTCTAAGCCTCTTGAGGGAGGATGACGAAAACGATACCGCAATCTTTACAGTATGCTTTTGAACAGACCCCGCTGATGAGGTACAGGCATTGTTTCAATTCCTAAACACTGGAGTAATAAGGAAGATAATCCCTCGTCAACCCCTTTGAGCCAAAGAACTAGGAGTTTTTCTTTTCAAAAATTAAAACCCTTTATCATAACCTGGGGCAGGGTAGTCTCTCAGTTGATCCAAGCGCATAACGAATGGCACCAAAGAGATCCTTACGAAAAATAAAGACAGTGATGGTTCCGAATAATCAATAAAGAAAGGCAGTCATTATCTCAAAAATAAAAAACCCCTTTAGTCAAAACCCATGAAGGAGACTTACAAAACTGGGGCATCCCGCTGACTGAAATTCCAAAAAAGGAAACAGTTCAGGCAAAAAAGAAAGGGATAACAAAAATCAGACAAGAAAAAGGTCTTACAAACCCTCGACAAAAAAATGATGACTGCCTATTCAGAATAAATCATCAATGACTGAACCATCACCGGAAAATCAGAACGAAGACTCAAACAAGGTCTAACGCATGATCAACTGAGTTTAGGTTTGAAGAACGTCACAAAGAGTGGGTGGGTACAAATAATTTGAGCCTTTATTCTTTGTTTCTTAAACCATGAACCAGGCCACGTTATAACCCTCAAAAGTCCCAGCTGAAGTAGGGGTTAGTTCGAAAGCATACTGTTACGGAAGGTATCCTGACTCCTGAAGACCTACGGTAAATACGGAGTTGACATCATGTTTTTACAAACATTTACTTGTTTTATGAAAAAGAATGCATTTTCAAAATCTTCAAGACAGACATAAGCTTTGCATTTTTAACATAACTTTGTTTGCATATGACTTTTTGCTTGAACAACAAGGAAATTCGCACGACGAATGCCTAATGAACAGAAGTACCTCCAATCAAGGGGCATGGCATGACTATTGTCCATCATCTGGGGCAGTTAAGTCAAGATTCGGAGAATCTCTCAAAAAGGCCAACCAGCCTGGGGCAAATCTCCGTCTAAGTCACCTGGGGCATTGGACGATCAAACGAAGATCTTCTGGTGGCATGACAAAACAATTCTAACAGGGGCAATTCCCTACATCCTGAGGACACGGACATAGTCGAAAAATACTGCGCATAATCAAAGACCCACTAGGTTGACATACCTAGGCAAAAGTAAGGGCTTCCCGGCGAACCAAAAGGGTTCGGGCAAAATGAAGGGATGAAACGAAAAACATGTACACCCGGCAAGTTGAAAACCTGAAAAGGAGGCTTGGGCAAAAATGGGTATCCCGGTGGACTGAAAACCCGAAAGGGCGGTCCAGGCAAAAGTTAGGGATCGAAGCGTACGACTATGTTCCGGTATCTCGTCACTTGCCTACCCGAAGATTTGTCGATCACCCGCACAGGTATCCTCTTCCCTCACCTCCGAAGCAGGGGCAATAATGAGCTATCCAGGCGATCCAATTGCTCTGTCAACCAAATTACAAAGGACAGATCAACATAAAAATGATTACCATCTACCTTTACAAATTCCAGATCGTGGGCTAACGTCCGAGACCAAACAGGACAATTATCCACTTAATCAAAATCATGCAACCCAACACCGGTTTCTGCTCAACCTTCAGACAAAGTCATACACAGACTCCTCCTCCAGAGATTTTTACACAAACTTATTCAGGTAACCTAACCCCGGTTCCTCCAGAAATCTTACATGGATTTATCTCAAGATGACCTAACCCCGGTTCATCAAGAAGTTTTTACACAAACTTATTCAGGTAACCTAACCCCGGTTCCTCTAGAAATCTTACAAGGATTTATCTCAAGATGACCTAACCCCGGTTCATCAAGAAGTTTTTACACGAACTTATCCAGGTAACCTAACCCCGGTTCCTCCAGAAGTCTTACATGGATTTATCACAGATAACCTTACCCCGGTTCATCAAGAAGTTTTTACACAAACTTATCCTGCGGCAACCTAACCCCGGTTCCCTCCAGAAGTCTTACATGGACCTATCTCAAGAAACCTAACCCCGGTTCCTCCAAGAGTCTCACATGGACCTATCTCAAGATGACCTAACCCCGGTTCATCAAGAAGTTTTACACAAACTTATCCTGCCGTAACCCTACCCAGGTTCCTTCTCCATTTCAGATACAGTTTTACACAAACTCATCAGCATGCAACCCTACATAGGTTCCCCCTTTCAACTTATAAAATTACATTCCAAAACTCCCCAGCAGAGTCCAATCCAGTTTCCCCAGGAAAATTGGAATTCATCTCTCCAAGCAGTAAGCTTATCCCCAGTAGATTCTGGAAGCTTATCCCCTCGCAGAGCACGAACGCGTCGTCCGGCTTTATTCAAAGAGTTATTTCCTTAACAGGATATAACTGGGTTATCCTCAGCCAAAAGCCACGGAAAGGTCATCGTCAACATAGTTCTTTCCTATCCCCAGCGAAGTCTATTCACACTTCCAATACAACAACGGTATCCCCAACAGAGTTACTATCAACACTCAGCAAGGCATCTCTCTTCCCACAGAGTATTGCTTCCCAGCATGGTCGCTAGAGTATCTTTTCTCCCCGCAGACTATTCATTTGCCAAGTTTATTCCGCAACGGAGTTATCTTCTCCTACCGGTATTCTTGCAAGTTATCATCTCCAGCGGAAGCAAAATCTATTCCTCAATGTCAGCCCAGGATACGACTTCCCGGCACCCGTCAAGGATTTACTTTCCTAGACGAAAACATACATAAAACATCACATACATCATTATAGCATGCATAACGCACTGCATCATACAAATCTCATTTATGTTGAGAACATCATTGCTTGATCCATATCATGCATTGCATATGACTGACTTTTACCTTTCAGGAAAGATCCAGTTAAGTTCTCAAGCTACATTTCAAGACCTAGACCGGTTCAGTTAAATCGTCCCAAGATTTTCCTGATTGCTTATCCAGTCAAAGGCCTTCTCTGGTTCAGTTAAATCGTCCCAAGATTTTCCTGATTGCTTATCCAGTTGAAGACATTTCAAGACCTAGACCGGTTCAGTTAAATCGATCCTAAGATTTTCCTGATTGCTTATCCAGTCAAAGGCCTTCTCTGGTTCAGTCAAATCGTCCCAAGATTTCCCTGATGCTTATCCAGTTGAAGACATTTCAAGACCTAGACCGGTTCGGTTAAATCGTCCCAAGATTTTCCTGATTGCTTATCCAGTCAAAGGCCTTCTCTGGTTCAGTTAAATCGTCCCAAGATTTTCCTGATTGCTTATCCAGTTGAAGACATTTCAAGACCTAGACCGGTTCATTTAAATCGTCCCAAGATTTTCCTGATGCTTATCCAGTCAAAGGCTTTCTCTGGTTCAGTTAAATCGTCCCAAGATTTTCCTGATGCTTATCCAGTTGAAGACATTTCAAGACCTAGACCGGTTCAGTTAAATCATCCCAAGATTTTCCTGATGCTTATCCAGTCAAAGGCCTCTCTGGTTCAGTCAGATCGACCTAAGATCTCCCTGATGCTTATCCAGTTGAAGACATTTCAAGACCTAGACCGGTTCAGTTAAATCGACCTTAAGATTTTCCTGATTCTTACCCAGTCAAAGGCCTCTCTGGTTCAGTCAGATCGACCCTAAGATCTCCCTGATTCTTATCCCAGTAGAAGACACCCCAGATTTTTCTCAACGAGCGTTGTTGAAGTTAAAATCCCCCAGTCTTTTCTCAACAAGCGTCGTTGAAGTTAAAATCACCAAGATTTTTCTCAAAAAAATCAGCTCCTGCAACGTGTCAGGTACTCATTTTTCTTTTGCAGGTATGCAGGTTCTCGCCAAGGAATCTCTTACGCAATCAAACATCCAGATGGCATCTATGAGCCCATTCCCATCATTGCTAACATGTGAGCGCAAATTTCCGGGCACTCTAGTGTCCAATCATCTTTTACCTTCGGATTACGAAAGGCACGTCAGCCAATCTGCATCCTCAGGTCTAAGAAGATTGAACAGGGGCAACTGTTATACCCCAAAATTTGCCCTCCCATATTCCTCAAGAAATTGCCAAGCCAAGCTAGAAAAATTCCCCAAGGGTTGTGCAGTGCAACAGTCTCCCATACAGTCAAAACTAGGGTTTGGGTTCTGATCAAGAAAATGAGGTTTTCAAAGGCTCAATCAAGTCTCATATGCTTACAAACATGGTCAAACATCCTCATATCAAGTTTCAAGGCATTCAACTCAAAATTGCACAGTCAAAACCCTAGATTGCACTACAGTCAATTGTAGGGGCAAAATGGTCATTTGGCAGTCAAAAGTTCAAATTTTTGGTCAACATATCATTTTGAAGCCACAAACATCATTTGATCAATGCTTGATCATGATTCTCAAAATTTGGCTCAGAAATCATCAAAGATGCAAAAGTTGCTATATTTGGACAGCTGAAAAAGTCAACTGAAATTGACCAGGGCATAACTTTCACATGGATTATCAGAAAAATTCCATCCAAAGCTCATTTTGAAGAGAAAGACATTTCCTACAATTCATCTTCATACTTCAAGTCCAAGAAATGCTCTCACAAAAAGTTATCAATTTCAACATTACAGGTCATTTTCAAAAGTCAACAAAAAGGGACTTTAAGTCAAAGGCCATAACTTGAGATTGGAAAATCAAAATGACATGGGACCAAAGGCATTGGTTAAAGGACTCAAAGACCTTTCCAAAATGTCCAAGAACATGTGAAAAGCTTAAAAATTGAGCAAGTTATGCCTTGTAGAAGTTGGGAAATTTTTGTGAAATGGCAAAAGTCAACTATCCTTGAAAATCCAATTTTTGACAAAAGGGCCCCATTTTTTCCACTTGGTTCATCCTTGTCATGCCACACACGTGTCCCATGGTTAATTTCAAGACCAAATATTGATTTTTTTATTTTATTTAATTTTTGATAATTTAATTCATTTTAAATCTTTGAAAATTCAAATAAAATTCAAAAACCAATGGAATAGTGTCATGTGAACTTGGACAATTTCTATGTATCATGGGCCAACTCAAAAACTCAGGCTAGGGTTAAGTTTCACACTAGGTCTAGGTCTTGGCTAAAAAGAAGGAAAAATGGTCAATGGTAAAAACCCTAAGACTTGTTCATTCATGAGCTTGAATCTAGGTCAAATAACTAGCCAATTCCATTCCATGATCATCACTGAGTCAAACCCTAACCATAGAAGACCAAATGTTGCGCTGAAAAGCCATGGGACAATTTGAAAAAATGAGCCATATAATGCAAATCTGAAATCAAGGTTAAAGGAAGTTTGAAGCCTTAATTCTTTTTCCATTAGCATCCTGAAGCATTTCTGAACACATCCCAATTCCTAACCTCAATCAAAACGCGAAGAAACGGTAGCTATAACTCAACCTGTACAGAAAAATTTTTGAAATCGTATTCTCAATTCTAAGCATCTTCATTGCATTTCAATTGTATATTCTTGTTCCATGTGAAGTTTCTAAGCTAACCAACATGTTCAATTACGTTTTCGTGTCATATATACGCTTTTGCCATTGTTGAATTTCTAGGTTTTTCAGATTCAAAATTAGGGCTTCTCAAACGAAGCAAAATTACGCTTCCAGACCAGTGCTATTGGCTTAAGCAGATTGAGACGAAGAAGATTGCACCCTCGCGCTCAATTTATGAGCGACGAGGGGCTAGTCGCTATTTTCTTATAGGCCCCCTAAAACAACGATCAAAAAACCGTTGCCTTCGTCCTTCATGTCTTAGGAAAATGAAAGAGACGATGAGTTGTCACACGGAGACTGGTCAATTCGAATTTGCGCGCGTTTTAGCCATTATGCGTTGGTTTTAATTTTTATTGTTTATTAACCATAACATGTTAAATGAAATGCAGCAGCGCAGTTGGTAGCACGTGACGTGAATAACCTTCATGACCTGGGTTCAAGTCCCAGGTCTGGCCAATTTCTCATATCATTTTTCACTCCAAGTTTCCATGCAGCGCTGACGTTAATACATACCATACGTCCTCCTCATCTATTGCACACGTGTCCTAGGAGACTTATCAAAAGGCTCAGAACAAAGGCGTATGGTAGATGCCAGTCAACATGCCACACTTGATTGGAAAAATCAATGGATTCAAAATCAAATGGGCCAGAATTTCCAGGCCTGCACCTCACAATTCTGGGGCTACACCCCACCCTGGTTTACCAAATTTATTTATTTTTTTTATATTCTTCATTTATTTTAATTGTTATGTTTATTTAATTAATTAATTTTTAATCAAAATATAAAAACATTCAAAAATCAGAAAAGGCCAAAAAAAAAATATAATTTTTTTTTATTTAATTATTTTCTAAATAAATTGTATGTAAATTATTTAGTTTAATTAGGGTACAATTTTAATCTCTTTTTAATAAAAATCCAAAAAAACTAGAATTTAGGTTTAATGACTTTTATTTTCTTTTTTATTTTTTCCCTTTTTTTTCAGAATAATAATGTTATTTATTTATTTTCATAAATTAAAAAATGTACATAAATTAATTTAGAATTAGATTAGGTTAAAAGTTAAAACTTTCATAATAAACTTAAAAAATAATAGAATTAGGTCTAATATTTAATTTAATTTCAATTAATTTTTCTTTTTCTCATTAAATCTAAAAACACAAAAATACCATTTTTTCATTTAATTTTAATTTTAGATAACTTAATTATTTTAATTCCTTTAAAGGGTTCAACGCCCTCGCATTTGGTTATTTTCTTTTTTTCGCGCGTTTCATTTATTTCTTTTGTGAATATAATGTACTTGTACCAAAGCCATGTAATAGCTATTAGACATTTCTTTTCTGCAATTTATTTCAAATCGGGTCTGGATTAATTTGGCGTTGTAGACCCGCGCCCTTTGTAATAGCGTAGGACTTTTATCTTTTCCGCACTTTAAATTCCCGCGCTTTTAACTGTTAAACAATAACATGAAAGAATGAATGCCCAAAAATAAAATCGAATCGTTAGATCACCAATGCATGACAAGACAAACAATAAACTGAAAATGACACACAATTCACACACCACCCCTAGGGTACGCTTCACTGTTGCCTTGCCCCTCGAAAGGTGGTCGTCGAGTAGAAGACGTCTTAGTAAGTCCTCATGATCCGGGAACCTGGCATGAGGGTAGCTTCTAAGGTGTCTTCCCATTGCTCTGGTGATCACCATGTCCCTACAACCTCGAATTGACCCGAACAACTCCAACGGTGGTGCTACCTACCTCTCAATGGTGGGATGGCACTACTTTAAAGGACATTTACACAGACTAATTCCTTAGGGTAGGTAGGTTCTCAAGGATACTTGCTCTCTTCAAAACAAACCAAAATACTTTTCACACCAATACACTTTCAAAAGCTTTCAAAGCAAATTTTTCAAACACTCTGACGTACGAGTCGAACTGAAATTTTTCAAAGAAACTTTTTAAACCCACAATTGAAAAGCAAGCAAACATTTTTGAAAACACAATGAGCAAGTATCTAAGAGCCCATGGATAACCATGGATAGAAAGGGTGCTAACACCTTCCCTTTCTATAACCTACCTCCCGAACCGAGAGCAATCTCTTTAAAGGAATTTTTCTGTGCTTTTGTCCTTTCCATTTGGAGAAAATAAAAGACGGTGGCGACTCTTGCTTCCGCGACATTTTCGCGAACCAGCTTTAAACAGTCAGTTCCAGATCCACCGATCACAATGTTTTATTCCTTCTTAATTTTTCCTTTTTATAATAATATTATTTATTTTATTTATTTTCATAATTAAATTTGCATGTAAAAATTAGGTTTAATTTAGGTTTAATTCTAATGTTTTCTTAATAAATTAAAATAAAATAGAATTAGGGTTAGTAGTTAATTTTAATTAATTCTTTCTTTTTTATATTAAATCATAAAACATAAAAAAAAACAATTTCTTGCTTTCCTTTTAATTAATTAATTTATTGTTAATTCAATTTTTGCAAAAGGGTCCAACGCCCTCGTTCGTAATTTCTTATTTCTTTGCATATTTATTTTATGTCACTTAAATAATTATGTACCTCTCCCGAAGCCATGTAAATTACTTCTCGCACTTTTCAATTCTTTATTTACTTTCTTTATTTATTTTCTGTCAAATCGGGTCCTGGTTAATTTTGGCGATGTGGACCCGCGCCATTTGTAATAGCTTTAGATTTACTTTTCTTCACAACTTTTAACTGTTAAACAAAGCATGAAAGAATGTATGGATAAAATAAAAACAAGCGTAGAACACCAATAACATGACAAGATAAATGCAAATGAAAACGACACACAAATCACACACCACCCCTAGGGTACGCCTCACTGTTGCCTTGCCTCGAAAGGTGATCGTCGAGTAGAGGATGTCTTAGTAAGTCCTCATGATCCGGGAACCTGGCATGAGGGTAGCTTCTAAGGTATCTTCCTATTGCTCCGGTGATCACCATGTCCCGAACCTCGAATTGACCCGAACACCTCCAACAGTGGTGCTACCTACCTCTCAATGGTGGGATGGCATTACTTTAAAGGACATCTACACAGACGAATTCCTTAGGGTAGACGACTCTAGATACTTGCTCTAATTTCAAAACAAATCAAAAATACTTTTCACACCGACACCTTTTCAAAAAGCTTTCGAAAGCAATTTTTCAAACACTCTTGAGGACAGATACAAGAGTCGAACTGGAATTTTCAAAGAAACTTTTTAAAACCCACAGTTGAAAAGCAAACAAACCATTTTTGAAAACACAAATGAGCAAGTATCTAAGAGCCCATGGATAACCATGGATAGAAAGGGTGCTAATACCTTCCCTTTCTATAATCTACCTCCCGAACCGAGAGCAATCTCTATAAGGAATTTTTCTGTGCTTTTGTCCTTTCCATTTGGAGAAAATAAAAGACGGTGGCGACTCTTGCTTCCGCGACATTTCGCGAACCAGCGTTAAACAGTCAGTTCCAGATCCACCGATCACAGATGTAATAGTTTAGATTTAATTTCTTGTAAAAAATCCCCCCATTCAAACATTTGTACCCCCATCCCCATAATCATGTTGTAATAATTTAGGACTTTAAATTTCCGCATTTAAAAGCTTTCAAATTATGCCATGATAGACCTAGGGTTTGTATGCAAATAAAATAACAAATAGCTTGGCTAATACAAAGACAAAAAAGCATGAAAATGGACAACACCATGCACACTTGCACCCTTAGGGTTACTCCACTTGTTGCCTTCAAAAATGGGCCATGTTGCATGTTGAGTGTCTTATGCAAAACAAAAACAAATCCAATGATCATAGTCCCTCGATGACGCTTTCTCAAGTTGCCTAAAAAATGATCAAGTTCCTTGAAGGAAAAGTTGCCAAAGACACTTGGCACTATTGCACTCATGGTCTAAACGATGACCCGCGCCCGTCCTGTTAACATCCTAACACAAGGTTGTCCACCAAATACAATGGTGGAACAATACTGTTAAAAGGGTTAAAACATAGGAAAGATCTTTGAGAAATTTAGGGTAGATAGCTCTTGGTTACTTGACTAACTTGCAAAACCAATCCTTGCCATTTTTCAAAACACACTCCACAACACAATTTCAAAACAAACTTTCAAAAACATTGAACATATTTTCAAAAAGACAAACACCTTTGTAAAACATTCGAGTAAAGAATTGTTACAATGGTTGCCTAGACAAGGCATCTTTTTCAAAACATTTTCAAAACCACACACAAAGCACCATTTCAAACAATTGAAAAGCAAAGACAAGTGATCTAAGAAAGTAACTAAGAGCCCATGGATAACCATGGATAGAAAGGGTGCTAATACCTTCCCTTTCTATAATCTACTCCCCGAACCCAAGAAAACATCTCAAAGGTTTTTTCTGTGCTTTTTAACCTTTCCTTAGGATAAAATAAAAAGTCAGTGGTGACTCTTGCTAAACCGAAACATTTGCGAAAACAAACACAAACCTCAAGTCAGTTCTCCCACCGTATCACAGGTGGCATCAAGATAGGAGGTTCCAGCAAACACTCCTTGATTTTATCGAAAGCAACTTGACAGTCATCATTCCATTTAACCACCTGATCTTTCTTCAACAGCTTGAAGATTGGTTCATAGGTAGATGTTAGGTGAGAAATGAACCTTGCAATGTAGTTTAGGCGTCCCAAGAAACCTCTGACCTCCTTCTCTGTGCAAGGGGCAGGCATTTCTTGTATAGCTTTGACTTTGGCAGGATCAACCTCGATGCCTTTGTTACTGACGATGAATCCCAAGAGTTTACCGGACCTGACTCCGAAAGTGCACTTGTTAGGGTTCAGTCTGAGCTTGTACTCTTTCAACATGACAAACAACTTTTGCAGATGGTCAAGGTGTTCTTCTTCTGTCTGTGAACGGGCTATCATATTGTCTACGTAGACTTCAATCTCATGATGTATCATGTCATGAAACAAAGCCACCATGACGCGCTGATAGGTTGCCCCGACATTTTTCAGTCCGAATGGCATCACTTTATAGCAGAAGGTACCCCACTGCGTAACAAAAGTAGTCTTCTCCATGTCTTCAGGGGCCATTTTGATCTGGTTGTACCCTGAAAATCCATCCATGAAAGAAAATACCTTGTGTTGAGCTGTGTTGTCAACCAAGATGTCAATGTGCGGTAGTGGAAAGTCATCTTTAGGGCTAACCCTGTTTAAATCTCTGTAATCCATGCACATTCTGACCTTTCCGTCCTTCTTAGGCACGGGCACAATGTTAACAACCCATTGTGGATAGGAAGTCACAACAAGAAAGCCAACATTGAACTGCTTCATCACATCAGCTTTGATCTTTTCGGACATGTCGGGCCTCATTCGGCGAACTTTCTGTTTGATTAGTGGACAGTCTTCTCTTGTAGGGAGACGGTGAGCCACAGTATCTGTATCAAGTCCCGGCATGTCTTCATAGGACCAGGCGAAGATCTCAACATATTCATTCAACAGCTGAACTAAACTCTCTTTGACACTCGGCTCTAGGTTGGAACCCACTTTAACCTTTTTTCTGTCTTCCTCTGTTCCCAAGTTGATAGTCTCTAACAACTCCTCGTGAGGTAGGATAGCCCTTTCTTCCTGTTGAAAAAGTATAGCCAACTCTCCAGGCACTTCACAGTCTTCATCACCTTCGTACTCGGCATGATTGACCAGATCTTCAGAGTCACTGAAGGCCATAGCAGAATTGTTACCCATGGAATCCAGGGTGGATGGGTACCTGCATTTTGTGAGCGTGGGTGTGTGTAAGGGATAGCCACCTTTAAACAAATAAAATGTAAAAAGAAAGAAAACGAACACAAAAGTTTATATATGAAAATGTCCATGATTCATTAAAAATGGCATATGAAGATGAAAAAATCAAGCCCTTACAAATGGACCTACATGCCTCGGGTAAGGCATAAGGCAAAAAGTGTACGAATTGTTTAAAAATTATTACAGACCAACAGAAAATGTTCAAAAGATAAATTACTGATTGATGAAAGTAATGGGAACAAAGTCTTTCGCCTCTCAGTTGTTCAGTCCTCCTTGAATAGTTGGAAAGATCCAGTCTTCAAAATTAATCTCTTCATCATCATCCTCTAAAGAATGAACTCCATGATGAGTGATTTTCAATGGTGGTCCTCCAGCCCGGGAGTGACGCACAACCTTCTGACTAGCAGCAGTAAAACCCAAACCGAACTTATCTGTCTTGTAAGGAAAATCTGGCAGTTGACCCCATACCGTGCTTCCTCCTTCCTCAATCACAACCTTCACATCTTTAAGGGATGACATCTGGGACACAGGTTTGGTAATGATGGGCATAGAAGTCATTGTCTTGGCTACCGCAACTTCAGGAGAAACCTCTTCAAAGTGCTGAAAGGGGGTCTCGATGAATTCACCATCTAATTCAACATAGCAGAATGAATTCAGATGGCTTATCATATACTCCTCCTCGCCACGAACTGTCACAATTTTCCCCTGGACTGGGTATTTAAGCTTCTGATGCAGAGTAGATGTAACGGCCCCAGCGTTGTGGATCCATGGTCTTCCCAACAAGCAAGAATATGAAGGACGAATGTCCATCACATAAAATGTAGATTTGAAAATTTCCGTTCCCACCTTAATTGGGATGTCCACCTCCCCTTGGACCATCCTCTTAGAACCGTCAAAGGCTCTAATAATGATATTGTTGGGTTTTAGGGTCAAACCTTCACAATCCAATCTGTCCAATGCTTTCTTAGGCAAGACATTTAAAGACGACCCAATATCAACCAGAACATGAGCAAGAGTAGTCCCTCTACATTCCACCGAGACATGCAGTACGTCGTTATGCTTTCTCCCCTTAGATGTTAGATCGGCATCAGAGAAGCCAAGACCATTGTCGGCGGTTAGGCTGGCTACACACTCCTGGAACTGGTCCGCAGAGGTTTCTTGAGGCACATGGGCCGTCTTCAGGAATTTGATCAAGGATTTGGCATGATCTTCGGAACAGAGCAACAAGGCCAGCATGGAGATTTTTGAAGGGGTTTGCCCCAATTGTTCCACGACATCATAGTCGCTTTTCTTAATTATTTTTAAAATCTCCTCCATTTCCTTTTGAGTGGTCTCGGGGATGACCAAAGGCTGAGCCCTCGTCCTGACGGGCGCTTCTTGGATCCCCTTACCTTTATCAACAGTAACAGCAAAGGGTATAGCTTCGGGAGTAATGATTTCTTCAATCACTGGAGTTCGTACAGATGTGTTGACTGGCATAAGAGTAATTTTAAGAGCACTTGAGGGTCCTAAGATTGCCCTTGGAGGAGTAATCTCCGGAGAGAAGATTCTTCCGCAGCGGGTGATCTTACTTGTCCCCGCAATATTTCCTACATCAGGAGTCTCTTCATCGAAACCTTCTTTAACTAATTCGATCTGCTTAACACCGTGGTAGAAGATCTCTCCTCTATAATTCCACGGTATTGTCTTGTTGGACTTGTATGGGATAGGCCCCGAAATTGTTATCTTCAGAGGTACAAACTTTGGATCGGGTGTAATCTTAACAGGTCTTTTGGAGACCTTGGAAAGATTGTCGAAAATGGTGATTATAGCAACATCATTGATTGGAGTAACATGAGTAACATGAGTTTTCTTGAATAGGATTTCTTGATTATCCATCAGGAGTTGGATGCCTGACTTCAATAGCGGACAGTCGGATTGCAAGGTCGAACAAAGGTAACAATCTTTTTCACAGCCCGGGAAAATCTCGGCTTTCAATAGATTCATCTTGATCATTGGCAACAGAGTCATTAAGTCATCAACAACATCAACATAAAGATCTTCTACAACAGCATGGACATTATGACCATGTTTTGGCATTGGAGCAGATATCACATTAGGTTTTTCAGGTGCGTCGAACTCCACCTCCTTGGCATCTATTAAATCCTGGATATTATTTTTGAGGGCCCAACAGTTGTTGGTGTCGTGCCCCACGCTGTCCGAATGATAGGCACATTTTGCATTTGAATGGTAGTAGGGAGAAGAGGTATTTGGGTTCTTCGGCGCCTCTTTCAAGTTTGTAAGGTTTAACTTCAACAGATGAGGGAGAACCTGAGCAGGTGTCATATTGATCCGGGTGAATTTCCGTGCAGGCCTTTCCACCATTGCTTGGTTGGTTCTGGGTTGACTATTTTGAGGTTGATCAGCTGTGGAATTCTGAATCATCACAGCCCCCACCGCTGGTCGGTGCTCCATTCTTCCTTGATTTCTCTGGGAGTAAAAAACTGAGACCTCTTTCTTGGCTGGAAAGGTCTTCTTGATAGCAGCGGAAGCAGATGCATCCTTCTGAATTTTATCGCTCTTAATGCCATCTTCGACTCTTTCACCAGTCAGAATTAGCTCGGTGAACCCTGCAGATGAGCTCCCGATAAAGTGATTAAAGAATGGACCTGACAGGGTCCCCAAAAACATATCTACAAGCTCTCTCTCAGACAATGGTGGCTGCACCCTTCCAGCCAAGTCCCTCCACTTCTGGACATACTCCTTAAAGCCTTCATTAGAGACCATACCCATACTCTGTAATTGAGTACGGGTTGGTGCTAAATCCGCATTATATTGATATTGCCTATAGAAGGCAGCAGCCAAATCCTCCCAGTTGTGTACATCAGATCTTTCAAGCTGATAGAACCAATCCAATTGCGTACCCGACAAACTATCTTGAAAAAAGTGGACCCACAGATCCTTATCAGAAGAATGAGGTTGGATCTTTCTGACGTAAGACCGCAGATGCATCTTCGGACAAGACAAACCATCATATTTAACAAATGCATGTGTTGTACCCCAAAATTTTCCCTCCCATATTCCTCAAGATTTATCAAGAATCATCTTCAAGTGGCTCAAGATTTCTCAAGGGTTGCACAGTCCAAATGCCTCCTAAGCCAGTCAAAATTAGGGTTTTGGTTCTCTCAAGGAATTTGAGGTTTTCAATGGCTCAATCAAGTCTCATAGGCCTATATGCATGCTCAAGCACCTACATGTCAAGTCTCAAGACTCACAGTGTCAAATTCCACAGTCAAAAGCCCTATTTGATCCACAGTCAACTACAGGGGCAAAATGGTCATTTTACAGTCAAAAGTCAGAATTTTGGTCAACATCTTATTTTGAGTACACAATCATCATTTGATCAAGCCTTGATCATGATTCCACAAGAATGGCTCAAAAATCATCAAAGATGCAAAAGTTACTATTTTTTGACAGTAGAAAAGTCAACTGTATCTTGACCAGGGAATAACTTTTTCATGGTTCATCAGAAAAATTCCATCCAATTCTCATTTTGAAGGGGATGACATTTCCTACAACTCATATTCACATTTCAAGTCCAAGAAATGCTCTCACAAAAAGTTATCAATTTCTACATTATAGGTCAATTTCAAAAGTCAACAAAAATGCACTTTAAGTCAAAGACCATAACTTGAGATTGGTAAATCCAAATGACATGGGACCAAAGGCATTGGTTAGAGGATTTCAAGACCTTTCCAAAATGTCCAAGAACATGTTCATATGATCAAAATTGAGCAAGATATGCATTGGAGAAGTTGGGAAATTTTTGTGAATTTGCAAAAGTCAACTTTGCTCAAAACACTTTGTTTTTGCTAATGGGCCTCAAATTCCTTCTTGAAACTTTATTCAAAGCTTATGCACGACCCATTGAGATTATTTGAATTTACTTTCTTATTTTTTATTAATTAATTGAATTTTTAATTGATTTTAATTCATTTAATTAATTTAAAATGTAGGAAATACAAAGATTTGATTTTTTCAATCTTTTTGTGAAGCAAACAAGCTCAAGATATGCTGGCAATTCGTGTGCAAATCAAAGGGACAAAAATCTCCAAGTTTGGCAAGTTTCTTCAATCAAAAAGATTCAAAAAGATGTGATTGCAAATCAAATATTCAAACCATCATGCAATGGATTTTTTGTGCAAGATTTAACCTAATTCTCTTCTACTATATATACACAAGCTAAACCTAATGCCATGGACGTGAATTTGCTGCAGAAAAAGCCATAACCACTTTGAAAAAAACTCAAGAAATTTGAAAACTGATTTCCATATTCTAACGTGATTCAAAGGCTTTTATTGTTTCTAATACATTGCAGGGGTTCCCAGAGACGTATTGCAATCAGAACCAAGTGCTAAAGCTCAAGGAATACTCAATAACAGAACCACAGTTTGCTTGATTTTTTTCCAGAATCGTAACTCATATTTCATGCATAATTAACATGTTCTAATCATTGTTTTGCATTGCTTGAATCTATATAAATCTAATGGTATTGGTTAATTGGATTAAAATGTGCAGTATCGAAAGTTGCCATTGATAAATTTTAGGGTTCCTAAGCTTTGATTTTGGTGCATTATTATCCAGGAAAAATTGAACCTTATAAGACCCATGGTTGAATTCAGGAGACTCAGACGAATGTAACTGGACCATCGCGAAATATTTATGTTTCTTGTAGCTCTAATCGCTATTATTGGTCATTACAGTTTGTGGGGGTTAAAACCCCCGCTATCTAACGTTATATTTGCAGGAACGAAGGAAGAAGACGAGGACGTGTTCACGTATCATTGGCCAGTTTGAAAATAAACGCGCGTTTTTGTGTTTTTAGTATATTATTTATTCTTGATATATAATACTCTCTCTCTATCCACTTAACAGGCGCGCGCTCCAGTCCAGTTGGCAAGGGCATTAAGGCATTATCCTTTGGGACCTGGGTTCGAATCCCAGGTCCCCCACAATCCTTGTTATTATTTTCTTATGCATATTCAGGTGCAGCTTTCCAGGATACATCCTACCATGCGCTTCCAACATCCAAACGCCATGTGTCTTTAAGCCCAAATCTGAAGGCCAAGAGTGAGTGACCATCATACTCTTGGTCAACACATGCGTAGACAATCTCAAAGGTCAAAACAGGCTTGCAGCTTAATGGGCCAGGAATTGCCAAACTTACCTCCTAATGGGCCAGCACCCCCCTTGGTTTATTATTCCTTTTTATTTTCTTTTCCTTTATTTTCTTTTATTAATTATTATTATTATTATTATTATTATTATTATTATTTAACTCACAAATTAGTTTTTTTACAATAAAAATCAGAAAACTAAAATACTTTTATATTTATTAATTTCACCTTTTATTTTGTAAATAAATACTAACACAAATTAATTTAGTTTAATTAGGTTAAATTTGACTTTTTTCACAATAAATAAAATTAACCTAGAATTAGGGTTTTCTTGACAATTTAATTTCTTTTCTTTTATTTCATTAAAACATAAAAAACATAAAAAATACTTTTTCTTTTAATTAATTAATTAATTAGTTTTAGGTTAAATATTTAATTAAAGGCAAAAAGGACCAAAATTCCATTCTTTTCTCAAAAAGGGTCAAAACCCTAAGGACTTCTCTGATTTAATTTTTTCGCGCATATTAATTTTTGATCATATTTATGTATCTGCTTCGAGGATGTAATAGATAATTAGGACCTTTATCGCTTTCTTTATTTCTCGCATTTACTTTTCAAGGGTTATGTTTTTGGCGATGTAAATACCCGACGCCTTGTAATAGCGTAGATTTACTTTCCGTAATTTACTTTCCGCACAATTATTAACTGTTAACTATGCATGACAAGACTTACCTGGAAATTAAAACCAAAACGTAGCTCACCATAACTTGTGCAAAGACAGTTAACATGAAACCAGACACACGTGCACATGCCACTCTTAGGGTACGCCTCACTTGGTTGCCTCGAGGTGGTCATTGAGTATAGGGTGTTTTAGAGGTCGCCCTCCTGTCTAAAGATCCAGTTGCCTCGAAACGGTTGCCTCGGATAAAAAAGGATCTAGGACATTAGGGTTACCGCTAAGGCGTCCTACTATTGCTTTGGTGACCACATGTCCCTATAATCGAATTGACCCGAATAACTCCAACGACGGTGCTACCTACTTCTCAATAGTGGGATAGTACTGTCTAAAGGACATTTACACAGCTTAATTCCTTAGAGTAGGTAGATTTCTCCTGGGTACTTGCTCTTTCAAAACAAAAACAACTTTTCGCACTCACACTTTCAAACAAAAGTTTTCAAACAAACACTTAATACACTCTTGAGGACTGATACAAGAGTTACCTAGAAGTTTTCAAACTAAACTTTTTCAAAACCCACAAACACAAGAAAAGCAAACATTTTTTGAAAACATAGTGAGCAAGTACCTAAAAGCCCGTGGATAACCACAGATAGAAAGGGTGCTAACACCTTCCCTTTCTATAATCTACCTCCTGAACCGAGAGACATCTCGAAAAGGAATTTTGCTGTGCTTTTATCCTTTCCTTGTTGGAGAACATAAAAGACGGTGGCGACTCTTGCTTACCGCGACATTTCGCGAACCAACATTTCAAAACAGTCAGTTCTATTTCCACCGATCACAGCAGGCACTTTGAATTTAGGGGGAATCACAATCCCAGCAACCAACCCTAGCTCCTCGAAATCCAGCCCAGACACCCTTTGTACCTCCATAGCCGCCAGACGCTCTTCCAGATTCTTATACTTATTGTCTGCAGGAGGGTACTGCTGCTCGGAGTAATCTTCATCCTCTTCTTCTTCTTCTTCTTCCTCAGAATCAGGTTGTACTGCAGCTCCCTTTCCTGCCCCTTCCTCAGATGATAAGGGGAAATCAAAGACCCTTCTAGCTTGGTTCTCAAATTTTCTTCCTAAAGTAGCTACACCTGCTCTTTTCTTTTTCTTTTTCTCCTTTTCTTTTTCCTTTTCCTTCTCTAACAGTGATTTAAGGTCCTCCTGACCCTTTGCCAAGGTCATGAGGAGTTGTTGGAACTGTGAATTCTGCACTTGTAGATCTTTGACCATCTGCTCTATATCCATCTTGCTGAAATAAACAGCAGAAAGATAAGGAAACCTGGTGTGAAGACCTGCTTATGCATATGATGAATGATATGTTATTCATGTAATGCATTCAAGGATTTAGAAATTCAAATTTGTTGTAAACAAAAAAGAACGCACGTCATATTAATAAGATATAATTGTTAGTACATAAATGCCCCATGGGAAAAATATTACAAAATTCTAATGTAAAAAGACGTTGCGTATCCTCTTCGGTGCAATGTAGGTGTTGAGAGTCTGCTCTTCATGGAGTCGAAGAGTAAGTTCCAAAACCTTCTTCTCACTGGCGTAGAAGCTTGCTTCAAAAGTATTCCGTTCTTCCTTGAGCTGTATCCAACTCTTTTGTAAATCTTCTAATGATGTTGGCATGTCAGGATGTAGGAGGGTGTATGGAACCTCTCCTTATATGACAAGCTCTTTGATCATGGGCAGAATGTAGGGGTAAGGCATCATAAGACTCTGGGCGCGGGTTCGTACCCACTTGAGGTAAGGCTCAAGGGGGATATAATTCTTGTGTCCCAGTGTCTTACTATCCACTTTGTTAGGCATCCTCCAAGCTCGGATAAACCTTTGTCGAAGTCCTTGAGCATCGTTGTCGAAGTTAAAAACCAAGTCTAGAATCAGCATGTCATGAGGGTCATCCCTTCGGGCATACCCAAATTGTCTCAGAGCCAAACAGGGGTTGTAGGTAATGCCTCCTCTAATGCCAAGTAGTGGGACATTAGGGAATTCCCCACAACAATCAATGATGATGACATTTTCTCTGGACCGAGAACACCAAAGAACATCAGAATGTGTGAGAGTCATCAATCATTGTGACCACCTCAACCCTTGTTCATTCTTCAAGACTGACCGGGGAAGGTGAGAAATAAACCACCTGGCTAGAAGAGGAGTACAACACATGAGAACACCTCTTTTCCTCATTGTTCGTGTGTGAAATGAGTGGAGGATATCCCCAAGCAATGTAGGCACAAGATTCTGAGATATGAAAATCTTGACAGCATTCACATCTATAAGCTGATCAGGGTTTGGGAACAAGACCAAACCATAGATGAGAAGTGCTACAATCTCCTCAAAAGCTTACAGATCTAGAGAATTCCAGCAGTCTTGTTCCTTCTCAAACATAAACTTTTCCAGGAAACCCTTGACACCACTTCTGGTTTCCCAATGACCTTTGATATCAGATGGTTGCAAGTGTAAGGCTTGAGCAACATCTTCAGGCTTTGGTTCTCTTTCCGTACCGTTGTAGGGTAGTTGATGGAGAATAGGAATCCTTAGGAGTTGAGAAAATTCCTCCAAAGTAGGCACTCGTTGGTAATCAGGAAATGTGAAGCAATGGTGTAGGGGGTCAAAGAACTAGAAGAGAACTTTCACCATGTCTTCTTCAATATTGGAGTTGACCGAGTTGAGAAGTCTACCATGTCTTTCACTGAAGGGAGAATTCTCTGGAATCTTTGAAACAAGCTTCTTGAGCTGAGGAGGAATTCTCACAAGGTTGACTTGAATAGTTTTTCTGCGAAGTGATTCCATAACCTACAAAACAGGAACAAAGATGAAAATCTAAACCCTTGAAATGGTTAGTGGATGCAAATGATGCTTCATGTTGTTCATGATGTATACACAAGTATATGTACAAGTAAATTACACAAGTTCCTAGTTTCAGGCTTGCACGGGGTTTCATAGGTAAGTACCCTCTTGAAGTTTAGTTGGCTCAACCTGTCCTATAAATAGTAATCGGGTTCTAAGGAGCTCAATATCACTGGATTATTTTCTGTGTTCATTGTTTCAGTTTGGCCACTTTACTGGCGACCTAAATATTCCAAGAAAACAACCCTCAATGAGTGTAGTATCGAGTATCTACCAACTTCGGACTGCACCAAATCCGGTCATCTCACTACCCCTAAAAAGGCCAAGATGGTCAAGTAAAGGTTCTAAAAGTCCATTAGTGCTTCATGACATCACTCAGCGGCCCCGTATTCTCTTTGATTGACTCAAAGGCTACCGGTACCCACAAATATGTTGCACTAATATAGCTATTGCTTCAACCATGTCGGTATACCCTGCACAGTTTCCAAAACGTATTGCTATTTACCTATGAATGTTTCCCAAATCCGGGTAGAGGATTTCAAACCCAAACAATAGAACCAAATATAAAGCAATCAAAGCAAACAAGGTAAGCATGTAAAGGTGATCTAAACCTTAAGGTAACCCCATTTTTAGATGATTCCCCAGCAGAGTCGCCAGTTCTGTGATGCGGTGGGAGAATTGACTTGAGGTTTTGCGTTTGTGTTCGCAAATGTTTCGATTTAGCAAGAGTTGCCACCGACTTTTTATTTTATCCAAAGAAAGGTCAAAAAGCACAGGAAAGACCTTTGAGATGTTTTCTTGGGTTCGGGGGGTAGATTATGAAAAGGGAAGGTGCAAGCACCCTTTTCATCCATGGTTATCCATGGGCTCTTAGTTACTTGTTTAGATCACTTGCTTTTGCTTTTCAATTGTTTGAAATGGTGCCTTGTGTGTGGTTTTTGAAAATGTTTTGAAAAGAGGCCATCGTTGTGGCAACCTTTGTAATGATTCTCGTTTGAATGTATACAAAGGTGTAGTGTCTTTTGAAAAGATATTTCAATGTTTGAAAGTTTGAAAGTTTGCTTTTGGGAAATGTTTTGAAATTGTGTTGTGAGGTGTGTTTGAAAATAGCAAGGATATTTTTGCAAGTTTTGATCAAGTAACTAAAAGTTGTCTACCCTATCTACTCAAAGATCTTTCCTACACATTTTTAACCCTTTTGACAGTGTTGTTTTACCATTGCATTTGGTAAACAACCTTGTGTTTGGATGTTAAACGGGACAGGCGCGGGTCATCGTATGACCATGATAGCAACATTGCCAAGTATCTTAGCAAATTTTTTGAGGGACTAGATCATTTTGTATAGGCAACCAAGATAGCATCATCGAGGGACTATGATCTTTTGTTTTGTTTTTTTGTTTTGCCAAGATACTCAACATGCATAACATGGCCATTTTAAAGGCAACAAGTGGATGAAACCCTAGGGGTGCATGTGTGCATTGTGTTGTCAATTTGCATGCCTTTTTGTCTTTGTATTAGTCAAGCTATTTGTTTGATTTTGGATTTTTTGCATACAAACCCCAATCTCTAACATGGCATATTTGAAAGAATAAAATGCGTAAAATAAACCTAAGTTATTACAATATTGATATGGGGAGGGGGATACAATTTTGAATGCAGAATATTTGCAAGAAAATAAAACCCTAAGATTTACTATTACATCCAAATTGAATTCCTTTGTATCAAATAATAAATAAACAATATTTAAATAAATAAATTAAATATAAATATGCAAAATATTATAAATATGCAAAAAATGTTTTTGTTTATTTTTATGTATGTAAAAATATAATATTTAATGTAAAAAAAAGAAAATAAGAGAATGAAAAGTTATTTTTGTTAAGGGTAAAAACCCTAATTTTGGTTTAAGAATATGTATGAAAATTATAATATTTATTTATTTATGTACAATAAAATAAATAAGAAAAAATATATTCAAGTGTCAAAAATAAAATCTATTAGAAAAATATTATTTTTAATAAGGGTGGAAACCCTAGCTTTTTGTTTTAAGATAATATATATATTATATTATTTAACTTATATACAAGTAAATAAAAAAAATATACAATTGTTTAGAAAATAATAATATATGAGAAAATAATATTTAAGTATATAAATACTAAAAATAAAAAAGGGATAAAAATATAATATTTTTATATGTTATTTACAAGTTTTTTATTTGTGAAAATAAATATAGTAAACCTAATAAACTAAATATTGTGTCAAAATAAAATAAAATAAAAAATAAAAAAATTTGAAAATTTAAGGAAAATATTTTTAGTAATTTTTTATATTTGGAAAAAATAAAATGAAATCAGAAATAAAAAGAAATGAAAATAATATGAAAATATAAAACAAATGGGCCAGGGGGTGCAGTCAGCAATGCAGGGGGTGTCAAAAACAGAAACAAGCCAACCCAGCCCATTTCCACTTCATCTTCAACCTTTGTCAAACAAAATACGCGCACCTGATTCAAATATCCAACTCTTGCATACGTGCTCTAATGCAAAAACTCATAACACAAAAGTTATAGCATTTTTCAAGACGATTCCAACCATGTAAAAAACTCAATCTAACTCTCAAAGACCAGAGAGAATTTCTCTGGCCCTAATTTCTAACCTAACTTTTTCAGGAAGTTCATGAATCAAATTATCTTAACACGTTTAACTTAAATGAAATCTAAGCATATGTACAACTTCAGGGCTATGAGTACTACATTTTTTATTCATAAACCTAAGCCTAATGATTCCTAAATAGATCGATAGAAAGTTGACAAATACCTGTTTCAGATGAACTCGTGTATGGCAATGTGGAGCTCTTCAGTGAGACCTGAGGTGCTTGGGAGCCTACCTGAACTTCCTCTGACCTTCCCCAATGCCTAGTTTGCTTTGGACTTGCTTGAGCAAGCTTGTAGAACTCAACTTGCACAAGCTGAAAACAGAAATGGTGAAGCTTGCAAATGGAGTTACAATCACTGTCCAATGGTTGGGATAGCTTGGATAGGTTATATGGAATGTGTTTGAACAAGTTTGGGGCAAAACGCACGAGTAGTTTGTGAGATGGAAGTGAAAGTGCAAAAACTGCCCTGTTTTGCAAGAGGAATGTGTTTTGGTGCTCAAAAGTGTTTGAGGGATGGAAGGCTCATGTTTATGGCTCAAGGCAATGTCAAAAACTTGTTTGGAATGCTTGCAAAGCTTGGTTATATCAGATTCAAGTGTTGTTGACCTTTTGCATAATTACTTGGTTTTGAAGTAAAAAGTGAGAAGTGACCATGCCAAGGTTGTACAGGCCTGTAACCTAGCTGCACAAAGTTGGTGAACTTTGCCTGATATTAGGGGGATTTTCTTTGCAGCAAAAGGCTTGGTGCAATGCTCAAGAGAAACAAAATTGCAAAAGTTGTGCTTTATGTAAATGGCATTGTTGCCTTTTTGCCAAAAATGGATTTATTCATTGTGCCAAGCTCCAATGATCAGAATAATACTAATGTCCATTGTATTTTCATTTAATTTTTGAGTGTGGAAGGTCTTAGAGACCTGTGATCTAGTACAAAGCAAGTTTGGACAGATTTTGCAACTTGTGTCAACATGAAAATGCCATGGATCAAAGTGAGTTTTTTGCCAAATTCAAATCTTCGATTCTCCCTAACCATAAATGATTTTGGAGAGTTCTTGGACATTTTGGAAATATTTTAACATGCTCTACAATCCATATTTGAAATGAATTTGGATATTACAAGTGGAACTATGTGAAAAATGGTCATGAAGATAGGTCAAAATCCTGCCTAAACTAGGGCAAAATTTCACTAAGTTAAAAGTTTCATGGACCCTTGTTCCAAAAATCATAACTTGAGATCCAAGCTTCTTTTGGGAAAAATTTGTGAATAAAATTTGTATACTTTGTGGAGGACTACAACTTTCATGTTGGAAGTTTTGTTTTAATCCAATTGCATCATGGTGAAAATGTTGGGCAAAGTTGGGAAAAAATAAGAAAATTTCATAACTTAGAAAAATTCTAAGTTATGAAAATTTTCAATCTTAAACCCTAATTTGCAAAATTAGGTTTCTTGATGAACAAGTTTCATGTTTTGACACATCTTGATGAAAAATGACTCTTGGCACTTGATTTTGACCAGAAAGTCAAAGTTTGACTTTTCAGTGTACAATCAAATTTTGATCAGTTGACTGAAAAATTCATCTGTCAATCCAATGCATTTGAGATCTTTTGAACCTTGTGAATAGGTCAAGATGATGCCATTGAGTCATTGAATACATTCTTGAACCCAATTTTCCATTGGCTAGGTGAAAAATCAGAAATTGCCCTTATACAGTCAAAACCCTAAAAATGACCATTTTGCCCTTTTGATGATCTGATCAAATTTCTTGAGGAGTTGTGGTCCAAACTTGATCAAATGGTCCATATGAGTCTATAATGTTGATGTGGATCAAAAATTATGAGTTTTGACTGTAAATTGGTCACAATTGACTTTTTCCCCAATATAGCTGATTTTTAGGTCAACTGTCCAATTGACTGGGCAAAAATTTGATTCAAGGCTTAAAACTTGGTAGAGGAAATCTTATAAGTCCAACATGAAATATGAAATTCACTTTGAGCATTGAAAGTCCAAGAATCCCTGTGCAAACTCAAACCCTAATTTAGGTCATCAGTGCAAGGAAATATCTTGAGCAGAGCAAACCCTAGCCATGTTTTGAGTCCAAAGAGTCTTGTGAGGGGAAATATTGATAAAATAAGAGGGAAAATTTTGGGGTACAACACATACTATTACAAAAGGTATCCTGACTCCTGTAAGGCTTTACTCAAAATCCCGAGTTTGAATTTTCTTACAAAATTTCTTTACTTGCTAAAACGCATTTTCAAGACCAGCATAAACTTTGCATTATTTGAATATCGTTGTTTGCATATGGCTATTTGTTTGACAGCAGAGAAATTCACACAATGAATATCCGATAAACGAAAGCTCTCCCAGTGAACAAAATCACTTCGAGTGGGATGATACTTACAATGACAAATCTCATATCAACAAGAGAGCATGACATGTCACTATCCAACACACCTGGGGCAGTCCAGTCAAGATTCCAGGAAATCTCTCAAAGAAGTGCAGAGTAACCAAGGGTAGGTCTCTATCTCCGTCACTTTGGAAATTGAGCGTCAATCCCAACAAAGGGTTGCGCACAATCAAACTTTTTGGTAATGCCACAAACATTCGCTATTAGGGGCAGTGGCAAATCTCCCCAAAATCCTTCTCATAGGATGACTCCCAGCCAGAGTTTCAATCTCTGATAACATCTTCCCAGCTAAGTCGACCTCAAGAATCCTCGAGGATTTTTCTCCAGTAAAGTCGCCGCCTCTCCAATAGACTGAGCGACAGGGTTTATTTCCCCAACAAACGGCAGGATTCTCCAGCTTGAGTTAGCCTTTCCGACTACTACAAATCAAAGGACCACAACTCCTTTTCCCGAGTAGACTACTCTACAATCCCCAGCAAGTTACTCTGAAACCTGGACCCGACCAGATATCAGTTCAACTTCGACTCCCCAGTAGAGCAACAGACAACTAAGACTCCTAAACTCTTTTCCCAAGCAGGAATAAACATGCTCCCCACAGAGTTTTCAATATCTCCTAGCGGATTTCTCCTCAAACAACAAAACAGGAATCCCCAATGGAAACATTCTAAGCAAAGTTTGAAGACACACCAACTCTGCAACAGCAGTCCAGGATTTAACGGTTCCCCGACATCTGTCAAGGATTTATTTTCCCAGACAAAAATACATTCTTTAACATTTCACATTTCATACCTCCTATTTACATACATGATAAAGTGCATACGACACAATCTCATTTATTTTGAGAACATGATGACATCATGCATTTCATGCATCATGACATTGCATACAACTAACTCTTTACCTTTTCAGGAAAGATCGATCGATAGATAAAGGTTATCATTACCTTTTGGAGTAGCAGTCGTCAAAGATTCCTTCGTCCTTTTGAGTTAGTAATCGTCCAAGATTCCTTCATCATCCTTTGAGGTAGTAATCGTCCAAGATTCCTTCATCATCCTGATGAGGTAGTAATCGACCAAGATTCCTTCATCATCCTGCTGAGGTAGTAATCGTCCAAGATTCCTTCATCATCCTGCCAAGGTAGTAATCGTCCAAGATTCCTTCATCATCCTGCTGAGGTAGTATTCGTCCAAGATTCCTTCATCATCCTACTGAGGTTGTAGTCATCCAAGATTCCTTCATTATCCTGCTGAGGTTGTAGTCAACCAAGATTCCTTCATCATCCTACTGAGGTAGTAATCAACCAAGATTCCTTCATCATCCTGCTGAGGTAGTAATCAACCAAGATTCCTTCATCATCCTGCTGAGGTAGTAATCGACCAAGATTCCTTCATCATCCTGCTGAGGTAGTAATCGTCCAAGATTCCTTCGTCATCCTACCGAGGTAGTAATCATCCAAGATTCCTTCATCATCCTGATGAGGTAGTAATCGTCCAAGATTCCTTCATCATCCTGATGAGGTTGTAGTCATCCAAGATTCCTTCATCATCCTACTAAGGTAGTAATCGTCCAAGATTCCTTCATCATCCTGCTGAGGTAGTAATCGTCCAAGATTCCTTTGTCATCCTTCTGAGGTAGTAATCAACCAAGTTTCCTTCATCATCCCGCTGAGGTTATAGTCATCCAAGATTCCTTCATCATCCCGCTGAGGTAGTAATTGTCCAAGATTCCTTCATCATCATACAGTCCAACAATCCTTTCTGGATGGCATCTTTAAGCCCATCTCCAACAACTATCTACTCAACCAGCTCAAACAATTCAACAATCATTTCTGGATGGCATCTACAAGCCCATCTCCAACAAGATTCTATCACCTCTCCAAATGGAATCTTTAAGCCTATTCCTCCTATCATCGCATCGCAGAATGCAAATTTCTGGGTACTCTAGTGTTCAATCATCTTCCACCTTCAAGTCACAAATGGCAGATTCGCCAATCTAACTCTTCAGATGTAAGAAGATTGAACAGGGGCAGCTGTTGTACCCTAAAATTTGCCCTCTCATTCTTCAAAGCCTTTCTCACAAGGATTTTCAAGGTTCAAGCTTGAACAAGTGCATTGGGGTTTTCCAATACCAAAATTAAAAGGAAACTGTCAAAAAGGGAGAAAACAGATAAAAATAATATTTTGACAAATTTGGAGGAAAACAGGTCTCCTTCGATTCAGCACCCTTCGACTGACTCTTGGCCTCCGTCGAATGCAACTTGGGCATGTCCTTCATTTTGAACTTAAAGCCTCCTTCGAATGCAAGTTTAGGTACATTCTTCGTTTGGATTAGAAACCTCCTTCGAATGCAACTTGGGTACATCCTTTGTTTGGATTGGAAACCTCCTTCGAATGTAACTTGGATTACAACCTTCATTTTAAGCAAGAGCCTCCTTCGAATGCAACTTGGGAATACCCTTCGACTCAGAAGCCAGAAACTTCCCTCACGCTAAAAGGCAATGACTCCCTTTATGTTTGTTTCGACCCAAGCTTCGATTGGGCAATATGCTTCCTTCGAGCATCTTTCGATTTGACAATATGTTTTCTTCGATACAAGATTCGACTGGGCATTAGCTTGTTTCGACCATAAGCTTCGACTGAGGCAAAGGCTTCCTTTGAACATGTGTGCTTCGATCTAACTCTTTCATTCGACTCAAGACCAAATCTCGTTTGCAAGGCTATGTTGCTTCTAAATCTTTACATAATCAGAGGCTTGTACAAGGGTTTTAAACTTTGTCTGTTAGATACTACTACTATTGGTTAAAGGCTACATACTCTTTCTTTTCATAGAAAGTACTTTAGTCACAAAATCAGCTTTCAACCTGATTTTGGTCTGAGCACAAGCAAGGCCAGAAGCATAAGTCATATTGTGATCGGTGGGAATAGAACTGACTATTTTGGAATGCTGGTTCGCGTTTTGCGTTTGTTTTCGTAAAATGTCGCGGTAAGCAAGAGTCGCCACCGTATTTTATTTTATCCAACAAGGAAAGGACAAAAGCACAAAAAAATTCCTTTTTGAGATGTTTCTCGGGTTCGGGAGGTAGATTATAGAAAGGGAAGGTGTTAGCACCCTTTCTATCCGTGGTTATCCACAGGCTCTTAGGTACTTGCTCATTGTGTTTTCAAAAGTTTGCTTTTCTTTGTGTTTGTGGGTTTGAAAGAGTTTTTTGTTTTGAAAGGAGTGTAAGTGCAAAAAGTTTTGTTTTGTTTTTAAAAGGAGCAAGTACTTAAGAACCATCTACCTACTCGAAAAAGGAATTAAACTGTACAAGTGTCCTTTAGACAATGCTATCCCACTATTGAGGAGTAAGCAACATCATCGTTGGAGTTTTCGGGTCAATTCGATTAAGGGACGTGCGATCACTAAAGCAATGTTAGGACGCCTTAGCGGTAACCCTAATGTCTTAGATCTTTATTCGAGGCAATCGTTTCGAGGCAACTATGATCTTTGGACAAGAGGGCGACCTCTAAAACTTCCTATACTCAATGACCATGTTTGAGGCAACCAAGTGAGGTGTACCCTAAGAGTGGCATGTGCGAGTGTATTGTTTTTCAGTTATATTATCTTTGTACATGTTATGGTGAGCTACTGTTGATTTTAGGTTAAAAATTTGATCTTGTCATGCATTGCCTATTATTCAAACATCTAACAGTTAATGGTTGCGGAAATTAAATTGCGGAAAATAAATCTAAGCTATTACAAGGCGTCGGGTATTTACATCGCCAAAGACAAACCCTTTTAAAATTAAATTGCGAAAAGTAAATAAAAGCGATAAATAAATAAATAAAGTCCTAAGTTAAAAAACTATTACATTCTCGAAGCAGTTACAATATTGAAATATGGATAAAAAATTATTCGCGCGCGAGAAAATTAAATCGGAGTGTCTTAGGGTTTTGACCCCTTTTTTTATTAAATAAAGCATATTTTTGGTTATTTTTTTGAATTAAAAATTAGTCTAAGTTGATAATTGAATTAATTAATTACATGAAAATATTTTTGGGTTTTTATTTTAATTAAGGAAATAAAATAAGAATGGTTAAAAGTATTAAAAGCCTAATTCTAAATTAATTTTAATTTAATGCAAAAGATATTAAAATTGTACCTAATTAAAAAAACTAAATTAATTGACTAAAATTTATTTACAAAAATAATAAAATAGTGAAATTAATAGAAATATTATTTTTTAGGGTTTTCGGATTTTTTTATAAAAAATGTTAATTGGTTAATTAATTAATAACAAAATAATAATTAAAACAAAAATGAAAATATGAAGGAAAAAGAAATAACCCAGGGGGTGCTGGGCTTAATTTGGGTGTGAATCAGCAATTTTTGAGGCCCATTTACGTCCAGCCTGTTTGACCTTTTGGATTGTCCACATGTCCATTGACTTGAGACCATGGTAGTCTCCCATTCTAGGCCATTGGATCTGCTTTGTAGCCACCTGGCGTTTGAGATCTTGGCAGAAGATGATTGTCCACACCTTGAATGCTGCATGTGAATACCTGGAGAAAAAATTCAATAAAGTATTAGGGGGGACCTGGGATTCGAACCCAGGTCCCAATACTCACATGCCAGCGTTCCAACCACTCAACCAAACTGCTCATTCGTTATAAGAATATAAAACAAATAATATATGGAAGAATCAATTAATCATGCTGGAAATAAAAAAACGCGCAAACACATTTGAATGGACCAATAACACAGGGACACGTTATCATCTTCTTCAGCAAATCCCTGGTTATTTACCTGCGGATTCTTGTCCGCAGGAAGATTCGTGGGATGTCTCAAAAATCTTTCCTAGGCCATGTAAACGCAAGCTAAGGCCATCATCGTCTTCGTCTTGCTTTCCTGAACACGAATATAGCCATGAATCGTCTTGATTTTTCCTGTACACAAGAAGCCTAAAAACGAAGCAAGGAAACCCTAGGTTCGGGTATCACATTAGAAGCCATGAAAATAAAATTGAATGATGTAGAAAGCTTCGAAATCAACCATGGATCAAGAATATGTTAACATTTGGTCAAAAAGATGCAAGAATGAGGAGTTATATTTTCATGTGCAGAGGCATATTCAGGAACACTTACAGCGTGTTACAGGTGGTCTTAAGGTCCGGTTTTGGTTTCTATAGCTTCAAGAGGTTGCTGGCAAGAGAGCTACGTGAAGCTTTTGCTTTGGAAACGCCTCCAAACAAGAATTCGATCTCCCACTTTTCAAGCTTTTTTTTTCAAACTTTGTATGGCCGTTTCAGCAGTATCCTGTGCATGTGCTTGGTCTTCCTCCCTTATGTGCATATAATAGAATGTATTTAGGTCAAAACTTGGGCCATAATCCTTATGCATTGAAGATGGAAGATTTGATTTTGATCATCATTAACAAGTTGCCATATTTGCATCAAATCTGAGATTTTGTGCATGTTTTGATTTGGCACGGATTTGATTGAGTGTTATATGATATTTGCAAGCTGTAATGACCACAAGAATCTTATTACATCAATTTTTAGATTTTATTTGATTTAATATTGATTAATAATGAATTAAATCAATAAAAATGAAATAAAATAGAAAAATAGATGAATGTCCATGAAATTAAATATGGAACACGTGTGTGGCATGACAAGACTATATCAAGTGGAAAAAAGTGGGCCCTTTTGTCAAAAATTGGAGTTTTGAGGATAGTTGACTTTTGGCAAATTTGGAAAAATGCCCAACTTCAACAATGCATAAGTTCTTCAATTTTGAACTTTTGGAGGTGTTCTTGGACTTTTTATAAACCTTGAGATTTCCTCTAATTAAACCTTTTGGTATCATCTCATTTTGATCTTCCATGCTCAATTTATAAGCTTTGGAGAAAAAGGTATTTTTGTTGACTTTCAAAAATGACCTATAATGTCCAAATTTGCAACTTTTTGTGAGAGCATTTCTTGATCTTGGCGTGTGAAGATGGATTGTAGGAAATTTAATCCTCTTCAAAATGAGATTTGGATGTGTCATTTCTCATAAAGTATGAGAAATTTATGCTTGGTCAAAGTTGAGTTGACTTTTCCTACAAAACCCTAATTTAGCATCTTTTGAATCTTGATGAATCTTGAGCAATCCTTGATGAATCATGATCAACCCTTGATAAAATGATTAATTATCCTTCAAAATGAGAATGTTGACAAAAAATCTTGAGGTTTGACTGTATTTGGGACACAATTGACTTTTGCCCTAGCACAGTCGATTTTTGGGTCTCTTGAGCAATTGATTGACCAAACTTCCTCTGCAAGGCTTGAAATTTGACATGGATGAACTTAAGAACATATTAAGACATTGGTAAACACTTGAGGCCATTTGGATGTAAGGACCTTGATGCCACACAAAACCCTAATTTTGACTTGACTGCCTTAGGAGGTGACTTGACTGTCCAATCCTTGAGCCAACTTGAGCAACTTGAAGATCATTCTTGACAAATCTTGAGGAATATGGGAGGGCAAATTTTGGGGTACAACAGTTTCCCCTATTCAATTTTCTTAAACCTGAGGATATAGATTGGCTTTCGAGCCTTTTGTGATCCTAAGGTGGAAGATAATTGAACACTAGAGTACCCAGAAATTTGCACTCGCATGGTGTAGTATCAACATTGTGATGTCGGGAATGGGCTTACAGATGCCATTTGGAGATTGTTGGTAGGAGGATGGGCTTACAGATGCCATCTGCAGGAGTGTCGATCATATAAGAGATTCCTTAGCAAGAACTTGTATACCTGTTGTTGTAAAATATTCCGCCGGGGAAGTCTTAACCTTTGTTGAGATTCAGGAATCTGGTCTGTACTTCATCTGAGAGAATGCCTCGGCTGAGTCTTAAGAACCTGTCCATAATTCAACTGGGGGAAAACATCTTCATCAAGATCTAGGAACTGTCTTGTGCTCAACGGAGTATACCGTTGAGGTTATAGAACTTGTCCATACTATGAAGGAGGAAACATCAAGATCTAGGAACTGACTCGTGCTCCACAGAGTATACCGTCGAGGTTATAGTACTCGTCCACACTATGGCGTAGGGAAACATCTTCATCAAGATCTAGGAACTATCTCGTGCTCAATGGAGTATACCGTTGAGGTTATAGAACTTGTCCACACTATGACGAAGGAAAAAATCAAGATCTAGGAACTGACTCGTGCTCCACGGAGTATACCGTCGAGGTTATAGTACTCGTCCACACTATGACGTAGGGAAACATCTTCATCAAGATCTAGGAACTGTCTCGTGCTCAATGGAGTATACCGTTGAGGTTATATAACTCGTCCACACTATGACGGAGGAAAACATCAAGATCTAGGAACTGACTCGTGCTCCACGGAGTATACCATCGAGGTTATAGTACTCGTCCACACTATGACGTAGGGAAACATCAAGATCTAGGAACTGACTTGTGCTCTAAGGAGTATACCATCGAGGTTATAGTACTCGTCCACACTATGACGTAGGGAAACATCTTCATCAAGATCTAGGAACTGTCTCGTGCTCAATGGAGTATACCGTTGAGGTTATAGAACTTGTCCACACTATGACGGAGGAAAACATCAAGATCTAGGAACTGACTCGTGCTCCACGGAGTATCCGTCGAGGTTATAGTACTCGTCCACACTATGACGTAGGGAAACATCTTCATCAAGATCTAGGAACTGTCTCGTGCTCAATGGAGTATACCGTTGAGGTTATAGTACTCGTCCACACTATGACGGAGGAAAACATCAAGATCTAGGAACTGAATCGTGCTCCACGGAGTATACCGTCGAGGTTATAGTACTCGTCCATACTATGACGGAGGAAAACATCAAGATCTAGGAACTGACTCGTGCTCCACGGAGTATACCGTCGAGGTTATAGTACTCGTCCATACTATGACGTAGGGAAACTATCGAGATTGAGAACCTTATCTGAAATTCAACCGAGGATAATTCAATTGAGATTTAAGAACCGGTCAGGTCTTCGACGTAATTGAGAACTTTAACTGTATCTTTCCTGAAAGGTAAAGGTCAGTCATATGCAATGCATGATATGGATCGGGCAATGATGTTCTAAAAATAAATGAGATTGTATTCGTATGATGCGTATTTGCATGTATCATGATGTATGGGGATATAATGTTTTAGCTGGGGAAAATAAATCCCGGAGCTGCTGGAGAATAGAGCTGAGTTCTTTGTTTCCGCTGGGGATGATGAACGAAGATGATAAACCTGTAGGAGAGAAGAACTCCGTTGGGGGAATAAACTGATGAAGAGATTACTCCGAGGGGAATTACTCTGTGGGGAAGAGACGTTCTGCTGAAGATTTTAACGATAACTCCACTGGGGATTCTGTTGATAAGCTCTATTGGGGATTTTAATGATGAACTCTGCTGGGGATAGAAAGAACTTCGCTGGGGATGATCTTTCAGTTGCAACTTGCTGAGGATAACCCAGTTATATTCTTGTGAGGATAACCTTCTGAATTTGGCTGGGGAGATTTATTTGCGCTCTGCAGGGGATAAGCTTCCAGAATCTATTGGGGAAGATGGTTCAACTCCGTTGGGAAAGCTTTTTTTAGACTGCGCTGGGGAAATGACTCCACTGGGATATCTTGTATTCCATCGGGGAACATTCTTATATTCTGTTGTGGAATATTAAGACTTCCGGGGATGCTCTTATACTTGCTGGAGGATATCCTTATACTCCGCTAGGGAAGATTAAGACCTTCTGAGGATACTAAGCCTTTTTAGTGCCGATGATAGATTAACTCTGCTTGGGGAGAGCATTGCTGATTCGTTCGTAGTTGCAAGTCTCAGTGGGGAGAGCTACCAATACTGTCTTACTCTGCGGGGAGTGACGGTATCTTGGTCATATTCTTCAACTGAACCTCCCTTGGTACCTTGGTGGATAGAGCAACTAGACAGCTCAGACAATTCTTATCGCCCCTGTTTCTGATATTACCAGTAATTCATCTTTCGTTTCACATGTAAGTATTTATGATCAGCAGTTAATGTCAAATGCATATATCAAAAATGAACTTTGGACGTTCTTTGCAAAACAAAACAAATAAAGGAAAAACAATTTGAAATTTGTCTGAAAATGAATTTGTATTGATTTTGAAGTTTGCCTGTAAATAGGCATTTTTGTACAAGAGGCTGACGTCCTAGTAAGAGAACGCCGCCGAACCAATAGAATTTATACAGTTTGTAAAAATAAAAACAAAACAGCTATGTGAATAATCCCACTGGGTTCCAACTCTGCTATTGCCTTTATATCCTCGAGCATCTCATCGCTTTACTACTGGTTGAAGATGAATCAGATTGATTAGTGATGTCTGAGCTTGATAGTTGATACCGAAGTCTGGATGCAGGGTGCTCCAATGAGACATAGTATTACGCTTTGATCCCTAACTTTTGCCTGGACCGCCATTTCGGGTTTTCAGTCCACCAGGATACCCTCTTTTGCCCAAGCCGCCTTTTTCAGGTTTTCGACTTGCCGAGTGTACAGATTTTTCATTTTCATCCCTTATTTTTGCCCGAACCCTTTTGGTTCGCTGGGAAGCCCTTATTTTTGCCTAGGCCAGTCAACCTAGCGGGTCTTTGATTATGCGTAGTATCTTTTTACTATGTTTGCATTGACGGGGTGAGGCAGGTCGTCACCATCCATCGTGGTTAGAATCATCGCTCCTCCTGAGAAGATGTTCTTAACCACAAATGGCCCTTCATAAGTAGGGGTCCATTTGCCCCTGGGATCACCTTGAGGTAGAATAATGCTCTTGATTACTAGGTCCCCAACTTGATACTCTTGTCGTCTGACTTTTTTGTTAAATGCCTTGATCATCCGTTTTTGGTACATCTGACCATGACAAATAGAAGTGAGTCTCTTCTCGTCAATTAGGTTTAGCTGATCAAGCCGGGTCTGCATCCAGTCATCTTCACTCAAACCTGCATCCTTCATTATCCGAAGAGAGGGTATCTGAACTTCAATAGGAAAAACTGCCTACATACCATATACCAAGGAATAGGGTGTTGCCCCTGTTGACGTCCATGTTGAGGTACGGTACCCATGAAGAGCAAACGGTAACATCTCGTGCCAGTCTTTGTATGTCACTGTCATCTTCTGCACAATCTTCTTAATGTTCTTATTAGTCGCTTCAACAGCCCCATTCATCTTCGTCCGGTAGGGAGAAGAGTTGTGATGCTGTATCTTGAATTGCTCGCAGAGCTCAGTGATCATCTTGTTATTAAGATTGGTACCATTGTCCGTAATGATCCTCTCTGGTACACCGTATCGACATATTAGGTTGTGCCGAATGAACCGTGCCACGACGTTCTTGGTTACTGTAGCAAAGGAAGCTGCTTCAACCCACTTCGTAAAGTAATCAATCACTACCAGGATGAAACGATGCCCGTTGGATACCATTGGTCTGATCTCGCTGATCATATCAATGCCCCATATTGCAAAAGGCCAAGGTGCTGTCAGAACATTCAGAGGAACTGGAGGAATGTGCACCTTATCAGCATAGACCTGGCATTTGTGACATGTCCGAGAATGCTGATAACAGTCGGCTTCCATTGTGGACCAATAATATCCTGCCCGAAGGATTTTCTTTACCATGGTGTGTCCACTAGAGTGAGTCCCGAAGGTACCTTCATGTAGATCTGCCATGATCCTTCCTGCTTCATTCTTATCCACACAACGCAGTAAGGTTGAATCATGGTTGCGCTTGTAAAGAATGCCATTGCTAATGAAGAATTTCACCGTGAACCTCCTCAGAAACTTCTTATTGTTAACAGATGCACCCTCGGGATACTCCTGAGCTTCAAGGTACCTCTGCACCTCATGATACCAGGGCTTTTCTGTTACCTCTTCAGTCTCAAGATCACAACAATGTGCAGGTTCTTCAAATTTTTCAATAATGATCCCGGGAGCCTCGTTGTCCCAATTGACTTTGAACATAGAAGAAATTGTAGCTAGCGCGTCCGCCAACTGATTCTCCTCTCTAGGGAAGTGTTCAAAGGTTATTTCCTCGAAATGGGGAAGCAACGTCAATACATACTCCTTGTAAGGAATAAGATTTGGGTGTTTCGTATCCCACTCGCCTTTGATCTGACTGATCACGAGAGCGAAATCTCTGAAGACACTTAAAAACTTAATCCTTAGGTTAATTGCAACTTGAAGACCCATGATGCATGCTTCATACTCCGCCATATTGTTGGTGCAGTTGAAACATAGTCGGGCAGTAAACGGAGTATGAGAGCCTTTAGGAGATACGATCATGGCACCAATGCCATTACCCAAAGCGTTCAAAGCTCCATCAAAGTAATGGACCATCGGGATCCTTCCTCAGGTCCTTCATCCGGTCCAGGTATCTCACAATCAGTCACTACCATGATATTCTCGTCCAGAAATTCAAAGTTCACAGACTGGTAATCATCCACTGCCTGATGTGCCAAATGGTCTGCCAATACACTTCCCTTAATTGCTTTTTGAGTTGTGTACTGGATGTCATACTCAGTCAAGATCATCTGCCATCTTGCTATTCTTTCGGACAAGGCATGCTTTTCGAAGATGTACTTGATTGGGTCCATCTTTGAAATCAACAGAGTAGTGTGAGTCAGCATATACTGTCTCAGCCGGCGAGCAGCCCATGCAAAAGCGCAACAAGTTTTCTCGAGCAGTGAGTATCGGGTCTCACAATCGGTAAACTTTTTTCTAAGGTAATAAATAGCATGCTCTTTTTGGCCAGACTCGTCATGCTGGCCCATCACACACCCCATTGAGTTGTCAAGTACTGTCAAGTATAAGATAAGAGGTCTCCCTTCAACTGGTGGCATTAGGATGGGTGGATCTTGGAGATACTCTTTGATTCTTTCGAAAGCGGCCTGACATTCATCATTCCAGCGTACCACTTGATCTTTCTTCAGCAGCTTGAAGATTGGTTCACAAGTAGCAGTTAGGTGCGAGATGAATCGGGCAATGTAGTTCAGTCATCCTAGAAAGCCTCTGACCTCCTTCTCTATCTTGGGAGCTGGCATCTCTTGTATGGCTTTCACTTTGGCAGGGTCCACTTGAATACCTTTGTCGCTCACGACGAAACCTAGTAGTTTACCATACCTCACCCCGAAGGTGCACTTGTTCGGGTTCAATCTCAGCTTGTACAACTTCAACCTGTCAAACAGCTTCTGTAGATGGTCAAGGTGTTTCCTTCTCAGTCTGGGACCTCGCAACCATATCGTCGACGTATACTTAAATCTCATGATGGATCATATCATGAAACAAAGAAACCATGGCACGCTGATACGTTGCCCCAACATTTTTCAACCCAAAAGGCATGACCCTGTAGCAAAAGGTACCCCACTGAGTAACTAAAGTGGTCTTCTCCATGTCTTTGGGAGCCATCTTTATTTGATTATAACTGGAGAAACCGTCCATGAAGGAGAATACCTTGTGCTGAGCAGTATTGTCAACCAAAACGTCGATGTGAGGTAGAGGGAAGTCATCCTTAGGGCTTGCCCTGTTCAAATCCCTGTAGTCAACACACATTCGGACCTTACCATCCTTCTTCGGCACAGGAACCACATTGGCGACCCACTGAGGGTAAGAAGTAACTGCTAAAAAACCGGCGTCAAACTGTTTCATAACTTCAGCCTTGATTTTCTCGGACATCTCTAGGCGCATACGACGAACCTTCTGTTTTACTGGGGGACAGTCTTCTTTGGTGGGCAGGCGATGAACCACAATGTCAGTATCCAAACCAGGCATATCTTCATAAGACCAGGCAAAGATCTCGACATAGTCATGCATCATCTGAATCAACCGCTGTTTCACACTAAGCTCCAAGTTTGCACCGATCTTGACTTCTTTCTTGTCTGCTTCAGTACCCAGATTCATCGTTTCCACCGGCTCTTCATGTGGCTGAATGGCCCTCTCTTCCTGGAGTAGCAGTCTTGCAAGTTCGCCCGGCACCTCGCAATCATCTTCACCTTCGTCTTCGGCTAAGTTGATCGGATTTTCAAAGTCATAACTGGCAGTAGCAGGATCGTTACCAATGAGATCCAGAGTGGATGTGGACCTGTATACGTGAGTGTGTGTAAAATAGTTGTTTTGCAATATATAATAAAGAAAAACAAAGAGCGCAAAATTTGAGATGCAAGAAACGTCCAATGCTTTTATTAATGATATATGAAAATGGCACACAAAAGCCCTCACAAATGAAGCCACGGTGCCCCGGGTAAGACACCGGGCCATAAAGTTTCACAACATTGTCTGTTACAAATTCAAAACAAAGAGTTCATTACTGGTTAACAAAAGTAATAGGGATGAAGTCCTTTGTTATCCAGTTGTTTGGTCCACCGTTGGTCGTAGGATAGATCCAGCTGTCGAATTCAGACTCTTCCACATCATCTTCAATGGCATTTACTCCCGAGTTACTGATGAACACAGGAGGTCTTCCAATCCTTGCACTTCGAACAACCCTTTGAGCTTTTGCAGTGAAACCCAAACCAAACTTGTTAGTCTTCTGTGTAAAATCAGGAAGTCGGCACCAATTTGCACACTCACCCTTCTCAATAACAGCCCGGGCATCCTTTAAGGAAGCCATCTTCATAGGAGGATCTTCAACCACAGTCTCAGCTGATGCCAGTGTCTGAGGAACCTCTTCAAAGTGCTGAAATGGGGTCTCAATGAATTCCCCATCCATCTCTACGTATCTGAATGAGTTGAGGTGGCTGACCATGTACTCCTCCTCCCCTTGAACTGTCAAAATCTTCCTTCTGACCGGGTACTTCAGCTTCTAATGGAGTGTTGAGGTTACAGCTCCAGCTTTGTGGATCCATGGACGACCCAGCAAATAAGAATAGGATGGCCGGATGTCCATCACGTAGAATGTAGAGTTGAAGACCTGAGAACCAACTTTAATTGGAATATCAACTTCACCGTGCACCATCCTCTTAGACCCATCAAAGGCCCTGACAACAATGTTACTTGGTTTTAACTCTAACCCTTCGCAATCCAACCGGTCTAGGGCTTTCTTAGGTAAGACGTTTAATGAGGAACCAGTGTCAACCAATACATGTGCAAGAGTAGTGCCCCTGCATTCAATGGAGACATGCAGGGCATCATTATGATTTTTCCCCTTAACAGTAAAATCGGCGTCGGAGAAACCCAAACCATAATCAGCAGTTAAATTAGCTACACAATCTGTAAACTGATCAGCTGATGTCTCTTGTGGCACGTGGGCAGTCTTCAGGAAGGTAATCAGGGCCTTGGCATGGGCCTCTGAACACAACAACAGTGACAACATAGAAATCTTGGATGGGATTTGCCCCAGCTGCTCAACTACGTTATAATCACTCTTCTTAATAATCTTTCAAATCTCTTCCATCTCCTGTTTGGAAGCTTCAACAGTAATTGTCTTCGGTGCCTCCGTCCGGGCAGGCACATCAGTGGTGATCCCTTTGCCCCGAGCATTAGATGACTCGGTGACAGGGCTAGGACTAGGAACTTGATCAGGAATGGCAGTAGGTACACTTGCAGGTGTAATAACAACAGGTCTTTGGACAGTTGGTGGAGCAATATCAGGTGAGAAAAGTCTACTGCTGCGGGTGACTTTAGCAGGCCCAGTAATGTTGCTGATGCCGGTATCAGCATCCAACTCTTGCTTAAATCCAAGAACATAAACATCGTCCCCATAGTGCCAAGGGACAGCTTTGTCAGAGGTGTAGGGGATGGGCCCCGGAACAGTGATGATTACAGGTGCGATCTTCGGAACAAATGTAATTCTAACAGGCTTCCTCGAGGGAGCCTTGGAAGAATTGTTGAAAATGGTAATGATGGCAACTTCTTCAGTAGGAATGGAAGGAACAACAATCTTCTCAAACAGGATCTCCTTATTATCCATCAGGTTTTGGATACCTGACTTCAGAAATGGGCAACCAGTAGGTAAAACATAACACATATGGCAACCTTCGCCACAACCCGGAAATAAACCGGCTAGCAACAGGTTCTTCTTGACAGTCATCAAAGGGGTAACAATATCATCCACGGAAACTACAAACAAGTCTTCCTCTACAACATTTACTCCATGTTTGGGCATGGGAGCGATCACAACATTAGGCCTCTCGGGCGCCTCAAACTCAATCTCCTTCGCATCAATTAAGTCTTGCCCCCTTTTCCTCAAAACCCAACAATCATCTGTATTATGCCCCGGGCTATCAGAGTGAAAAGCGCAGCGGGCATTAGGGTTGTACTTTGGTGATGTGGTACTTGGATTCTTCGGAGCTTCTTTTAGGGTCACCAGATTGGTCTTCAACAACTGTGGCAGTATCTGAGACAAAGTCATGCTGAGACGAGTGAATTGCCTTCGAGGTCTCTCGTCCTTTTGTTGATTGTGATACTGAGGAGCACCAGCAGGTTTTGAAATAACAACCGCATTGACAACTTGGCGGTGTTCAGGTCTATTCTGTCTTCTCGAACTGTAGACAACACTGGACTCTTTCTTAAACGGTTTCTTCTCGGTGCTCGATGAGGCACCCTTCTGTATCTTCCCAGCCTTAATATCGGCTTCAATCCTCTCACCAGTCAAAATAAGATCTGTAAACCCAGCTGAAGAGCTTCCAATCAGATGATTAAAGAATGGACCAGACAGGGTCCCCAAAAACATGTCAACAACTCACGATCAGCCAAAGGTGGTTGCACCCTTCCGGCAAGGTCTCTCCATTTCCGAGCATACTCTTTAAATCCTTCACCCATTCCTATTGACATACCCTGGTGTTGGGTACGCGTAGGGGCGAGGTCGGAATTGTACTGATACTGCCTGTAAAATGCAGTAGCCAAATCTTCCCAGCTGCGGATACTGGCTCTATCCAACTGATAGAACCACTCAAGCTGAGTCCCTGAGAGACTGTCTTGAAAGAAATGGATCCACAAGTTCTTATCAGCAGTGTAAGGCCGGATCTTCCTCACATATGACCGGAGGTGCAACTTTGGACAGGAAACTCCTTCATACTTGGCAAAGGCAGGTGCCTTGAATTTATGGGGAATCACCACCCCAAATGATAGACCCAGATCTCCGAAGTCCAGACCGGGCACCTTCTGTATTTCCATAGCGCTCAAACGGTCTTCCAGCTGTTTGTACTTATCCTCAGCAGGAGGATACTGTTCTTCATCATAGTCTGTCTCGTTGTCGGAGACCATAGGGCTAGGAGCCCTCCTTTTTTATGGACTATCTTTCCCTCCAGATGAGGTGGTCAGATCAACTTCATTCTGCAGCCCGTTTCCAAACCTGCGTCTAGTGTTGAACAAGATGGTCCTCTTCTTCTTCTTCTTTTTCTCCTTCAGAATCAAGGTCGTCGTGTCTTGCTGACCCTTAGCTAGATTCAAGAACAACTCTTGAAATTGGGCATTCTGGGCCTGGAGGACCTTGATAGCTTGCTCAGTTGAAGGTTCAGCAGACATGATGATTGCTGAAATAAACAGCGAAGAAGATAAGAGACCTGTAATAGGTACCTGCTTATGAGGTGCATGGGATGAAATGCGTATGATTTATGATTTCAAAGACAACAGAGATTCAAATTTGTAAACAATAAAGGAAACACACTTTATTAGGTTTAAACTTCAAAATTTAAATTGTTCAACAAATTGCCCTTAGGCGTTATAAGAATGCAAATACTAGAAAGTAAATAAAAACTGTAAAATAAATCATCAACGGTCCATCAATGCTCCCATGGTCTCTTCTTCTCAGTGCGGACATAATCATTCAGAATCCGCTCGTTCTCCAGTTGCCTAGTCAGCTTCTGGATCTTCTGCTCCTGTTCATTGAACCTCTCCTGATAAGAATCCCGTTCATTCCTCAATTGAATCCAAGACCTCTTCAGTGCCCCAATATCAGTGGGCATATAAGGGTGGAGAATAGTTGGAAGAACCCCCTCTTCATCAGCAACTTCAAGAGTAACAGGCCTGACAACTTCATATGGCATACCTAGCTTCTGGGAGCGGATGCGGACCCATATGAGATATGGCTCCATTGGCAGAGAAGTCTTTGGGCCCAACTCATGTGGATCAGATTGGTGAACTCTGTCCCAAGCCCTTATGAATCTACGACGCAGCTCGTCGCTATCTCCCTAAAAATCAAAGATGATATGAGGCATCAACATCTCATGAGGCCCTTCTCTTCTGGCTCTTCCAAACTGACGGAGAGCTAATCATGGGTTATAAGAAATCCCTCCATGGGTTCCGATCAATGGAACATTAGGATACTCTCCACAACGATCAATGACAGTCACCTCATCCAAGCCTTTGAGAGTCCAGATAATGTCATTATTAGAAAGATACATCACCCTATAAGCCCAGCCCATTCCTTCTTTGTTCTTCAGTACAGACTTAGGGAGGTGCGAAATAAACCACCTCGACAATAAAGGAGCACATCACATCAAAGTTCCCCGCTTTCGGGCAGTACGAGCATATAGCTGATGAAGGACGTCACCCAAGAGAGTGGGTACCGGGTTCTGAGAGATGAAGATCTTTATGGCATTAATATCAACAAAAGTGTCAGGATTCGGAAACAATACCAGACCATAAATCAAGAGAGCCATAGTATCCTCGTACGCCTTGAAGTCTAAGCTGTCCCAGAAGTAATTAGCTTTGTCAACCAAAAACTTAGTCAGAAAACCCTTAGCTTCACTTCTAGTCTCCCAGTTATCCCTTACCTCATCTTTGGTCAAGTGAAGGGCTGCAACAATTTCTTCGGGCTTAAGAGTCTTCTCCCATCCAGTAAACGGGGTCTGCTCCAAAATAGAGATACCGAGCAGCTCAGAGAACTCTTCTAGGGTAGGGACCAGCTGGAAGTCCTGGAAAGTAAAACAATGGTACAACGGATCATAGAATTGGACCAGGACACTCATCATTTGTTCATCTAATTTTGAGGTGACCAAACTGAGAAGGGAACCATGCCTTCTGATGAAGGAAGTAGTGTCTGGGATCCTGACAACCAACTCTTTAAGCACGGTAGGGACTTGGACAAAGTTGATCCGGATAGTATTCCTACGCATGGGCATCATGATGACCTACAAAACAGAGCAAAGATGAAACCCTCTTGTCCTTGAAATAGGTTAGTCCTTATGCAAGATGTATGCAATGTTATGATGTCATGATGTCATGATAAAGGCACACCACAAATATCCACAAAAGGCAAACATGGTAAAGGCACATAAGTCACACAAAAGAGCCCTTAGATTTCAGGCTGGCTTGGAGCTTAGGTACTACCCTCTTTCAGTTCAGTTGGTTTAAACCTGTCCTAAAAATAGTAACCGGGTTCTAGAGGATCTCAATATCATTGACTACCCTCAATCAGTCATAATTCCAGTTTAGCAACTTTTCTTGCGGCCGGAATCATCGCGAGAGTTTAGTCTCAATGAGTGTAGCATACTGCTACTGTTATATGGCCAAGTTGGTCAATTTAAGGTTCTAAGGTCAGTTGGAGCTTAATGACTCATTAGAAGACCCATATTCTCCTCGTTCCAACACAAGAGATATCGGTACAGACTAAGGTGCCACACCAACGTAGCTACTGCTTCATCCGTGTCAGTCTACGTCGGACAGATCCCTCACAGTTTATTGCTACTTACCTAAAGGGTATCCCCAGATCCGGGTTAGGATCTATAGAACTCCGATACAAGCCCACAAAATTAAAGCATACAAATGATACAATTGAAAACACAAGTGATCTAATCCTAAGTGTTGTACCCCAAAATTTGCCCTCCCATATTCTTCAAGATTTGTCAAGAATCATCTTCAAATGGTTCAAGATTTGCTCAAGAGGTGGACAGTCAGACCACCTCCTAAGACAGCTGAAACTAGGGTTTTGGTTCTTTCAAGGAATTTGGGGTTTTCAATGGTTCAATCAAGTCTCATAGGCCTATATACATTCTCAAGTACCTACATGCCAAGTCTCAAGACTCATAATGCCAATTTGTATAGTCAAAAGCTCCATTTGATCCATAGTCAACTGCAAGGGCAAAATGGTCATTTTGCAGTCAAAAGTCAGAATTTTTGGTCAACATCTCATTTTGAGTCCACAATCATCATTTGATCAAGTCTTGATCATGATTCCACAAGGATGGTTCAAAAATCATTAAGATGTAAAAAGTTACTATTTTTGGACAGTAGAAAAGTCAAATGTATCTTGACCAGGGCATAACTTTTTCATGGTTCATCAGAAAAATCCCATCCAATGCTCATTTTGAAGGGGATGACATTTCCTACAATCCATCTTCACACTCCAAGTTCAAGAAATGCTCTCACAAAAAGTTATCAATTTCTACATTATAGGTCAAATTCAAAAGTCAACAAATGTGCACTTTAAGTCAAAGGCCATAACCTGAGATTGGTAAATCCAAATGACATGGGACCAAAGGCATTGGTTAGAGGACTTCAAGACCTTTCCAAAATGTCCAAGAACATGTTCATATGATCAAAATTGAGCAAGATGTGCATTGGAGAAGTTGGGAAATTTTCATGAATTTGCAAAAGTCAACTTTGCCCAAAACACCTTATCTTTGCTAATGGGCCTCAAATTTCTTGTTGAAACTTCATCCATGGCCTATGCACGACCCATCAAGCTTAATGGAATTTATTTTCTTATTTTTATTGATTAATTGGATTTTTAATTAATATTAATTCATTTAATTAATTTAAATTGTAGGAAAATGCAAGATTTGATTTTTAAATCTTTTTGTGAAGCAAATATGACCTAAAAAGGCTGGCAATTTCGTGCACCAAGTCAAAGATGCAAAATCTCCAAAATTGGCAACTTTGTTCAATCATGAAAATGCAAAAAGATTTGATTTTCAATCAAAGATCAAATCATCATTGCAATGGATTCTTGCTCAAGTTTTTGACCTAATTCCATTCCTCTATATATATGCAAGCAAATCCTAAACTCAAGGACGTGAGAAAGCTGCAGAAAAAAGCCATAGCACATTGAAAAAATTCAAGAAAATTGCAAAACTGACTTTGGCATTCCAGGGCGATTCAAAAGGTTTTATTGATTCTAATACATTGCAGGAGGTCCCAGGGACAATTTGCAATTGAATTCACGTACTAAAACTCAAAGAATCGATACCTACAGAACCACGATTTACCATTTTTTTCCAGAATCGTATTGTCTAATTCATGAGCATTTAACATGATTTCTTGTTTGTTTTGCATTGCTAGGAACCATATGAAGCTAATGATATCATTTAATTGAATTATAATGCACTGAATCTAAAGATGCCATAGTTGAATTTTTAGGGTTCATGAGCTTTGAATTGGGGCTTTGCAATCCAGGAACAATTAGGATTCATAAGGCACATGGTTGGAATCGTTGAACCCAGAAGAACACAAATCACCCATCGCGAAATATTTATATATGCCGTAGCTCTAATCGCTATTTTTCGTCGCCATAGTTTGTGGGGGTTAAAAACCCCCGCTATTTGTTTATATTTTTTGCAGGGGCCATGAAGAAGATGATGATGTGTTAGTACCTGGTTGGCCGGTTCAAAAAAAGGCGCGCGTTATTTTGTGGTTTACAGCATAATAGTTGTTTTTATATATAATATTCATTAACCATTCTTTTAACAAAAGCGCGTTCTGGTTCAGTTGGCAAAGGCATTAGCATGTGAGCGCTGGGACCTGGGTTCGAATCCCAGGTCCCCCAAAATATTTGTTTCTATTTTTCTTAATATATTCATGTGCAGAGTTCCAAAGGATGTCCATCATACGCCTCACCTCTCAACGTGCCATGTGTCTTCAAATTCAAACCCAACGGCCAGGATGGAGGGACTATCCTAGTCCTCAGTCAACAAACGCCTAGCTAATCTCAAAGGTCAAACGTGACTGGAGTTAATGGGCCTGAAAATTACCAAAGACACCTCCTAATTGGGCCAACACCCCCTGGGTTCATTCTTTCTTTTTTTCTTTTATATTTTCCATTTAATTATTTTACTATTAACTATTATTATTATTATTATTTAAATTAACCAAATTAATTTTTTTTATAATAAATTCAGAAAACTAAAAATAATATTTATTATTATTATTATTATTTAAATTAATTTCACCCTTAATTAGTTATTTTTGTAAATAAATGCTAACACAATTAATTTAGTTCTTTAATTAGGTTAACTTTAATTATTTTCATAATAAATAAAATCCTTGTAGAATTAGGATTTTGACAATTTTAATCTTTTTATTTTTATTTATTTATTTCCTAAAAAAACATAAAAAAAACTCAAAAAAATATTTCTTTTATTTAATTAATTAATTAGCTTACGTTTAATTAAATGCAAAATAACCAAAACTTCTTTCTTTTCTCAAAAAGGGTCAAAACCCTAAGAACTTCTCCGATTCAATTTTCTCTCGCGCGTATGTTTGTTTTATCAATTCTTGATCCATATTTATGTAATTGCTCCGAGGATGTAATAGCTTAATTAGGACTTTTTATCGCTTTTCTTTAATTTTCCGCAATTTACTTTTCAAGGGTTGCTTTTGGCGATGTAAATACCCGACGTCTTGTAATAGCGTAGATTTACTTTCTGCAATATTTAACTGCTAGATGTATGTTAATTAGGCTAGGTATGACAAGACTTATCTCTGAAATTAAAATCAACCCGTAGCTCACCATAACATGTACAAAGATAACTTAACATGAAACCTGACACACTCGCACATGCCACTCCTAGGGTACGCCTCACTTGGTTGCCTCGACGTGGTCATTGAGTATAGGGTGTTTTAGAGGTCGCCCTCCTGTCTAAAGATCAAAAAGTTGCCTCAAAACGGTTGCCTCAGATAAAAAGGATCTAAGACGTTAGGGTTACCGCTAAGGCGTCCTACTATTGCTTTGGTGACCACATGTCCCTATAATCGAATTGACCCGAAAACTCCAACGATGGTGCTACCTACTTCTCAATAGTGGGATAGTACTGTCTAAAGGACATTTACACAGCTTAATTTCTTTGAGTAGGTAGAGGTTCTCAGGTACTTGCTCTTTCAAAACAAAAACACTTTTCGCACCTACACTTTTCTGACAAAAGTTTTCAAACAAACACTTCATACACTCTTGAGGACAGATACAAGAGTTAAGTCGAAGTTTTCAAACAAACTTTTTCAAAACCCACAAACACGAGAAAAGCAAAACATTTTTGAAAACATAGTGAGCAAGTACCTAAGAGCCCGTGGATAACCACAGATAGAAAGGGTGCTAACACCTTCCCTTTCTATAATCTACCTCCCGAACCGAGAAACATCTAGAAAAGGAATTTTGCTGTGCTTTTGTCCTTTCCTTGTTGGAGAAAATAAAAGACGGTGGCGACTCTTGCTTACCGCGACATTTCGCGAACCAACATTTCAAAACAGTCAGTTCTATTTCCACCGATCACAGAACTGGCGACTCTGCTGGGGACTTAATAAGTGAGGTGTACCTTAGGATTAGATCACTCTATGTTTTCAATTGTATGCCTTGAATGCTTTAATCTTGTGGGTTCGTATTGGAGTTTTATAGATCCTAACCCGGATCTGGGGTACCCTTTTTTAGGTAAGTAGCAATAAACTGTGAGGGACCTGTCCAGCGTAGACCGACACGGGTGAAGCAGTAGCTACGTTGGTGTGACACCTTGGTCTGTACCGATATCCCTTGTGTTGGAACGAGGAGAATATGGGTCTTCTGAGGAGTCATTAAGCACCAACTGACCTTAGAACCTTAAATTGACCAACTTGGCCATAGAACAGTAGCAGTATGCTACACTCATTGAGGCTAAACTCTCGCGATGGTTCCGGTCGCAAGAAAAGGTTGCTAAGCTGGAGTTATGACCAATCGAGGGTAGTCAGTGATATTGAGATCCTCTAGAACCCGATTACTATTTCTAGGACAGGTCTTAACCAACTGAAACTGAAAGAGGGTAGTACCTAAACTTCATGCTGGCCTGAAATCTAAGGGCTCTCTTGTGTGACTTGTTTGCCTTTACCATGTTTGCCTTTTGTGAATACTTGTGGTGTGCCTTTATCATAACATCATACCATCATACACATTGCATACATCCTGCATAAGGACTAACCCATTTCAAGGATCTCAAGGGTTTGTGACGCAGGTCATGATGAACCAAATGTCTAGCAAGGGGCAAAGGGGATTTATTTTCCTCTAGCCAAAGTTGTCTGGAAATCAAAACACGATAACTTGAGTCAAGGGCTATGACCCACTCGATATGGTGAGCCTGACTCTTGAAGAAGGACTCTTAATAACAGGAAGCTCCTTCAATCAAGCTACCAGATTCAAATTCTAACAAGTTTCTCTGTTTACCCCGCGAGATCCTTGAAAACATTGCATACATAAATCATACACATTTCATGTCATCATATGCATAACAGGTACCCTTTTACAGGTCACTTATCTTCTTCGCTGTTTATTTCAGCAATCATCATGTCTACTGAACCTTCCCCTGAACAAGCTATCAAGGCCCTCCAGGCCCAGAATGCCCAGTTCCAAGAGTTGGTTATGAGCCTAGCCCAGGGTCAACAGGATTTGAAGACTCTGATTCTGAAAGAGAGGAAGAAGAAGAAGAAGAGGACCGTCCTATTCAACACTAGACGCAGATTTGGGAAAGGACTGCAGAATGAGGTTGATCTGACTACTTCATCTGTAGGAAAAGACAGTCCACAAGAGAGAAGGGTTCCTAGTCCCGTGGTCTCCGACAACGAGACGGATTATGACGAAGAACAGTATCCTCCTGCTGAGGATAGGTATAAATAGTTGGAGGACCGCTTAAGTGCTATGGAGATACAGAATGTGCCCGGGTTAGACTTTGGAGACCTAGGCTTATCCTCTGGGGTGGTAATTCCCCATAAGTTCAAGGCACCTGCTTTTGCCAAATATGACGGAGCTTCCTGTCCAAAGCTGCACCTCCGATCATATGTAAGGAAGATCCAGCCTTACACCACTGACAAGAATTCGTGGATCCATTTCTTTCAGGATAGTCTTTCAGGGACTCAACTCGAATGGTTCTATCAGCTGGATGAGGCCAATATCCGCAACTGGGAAGATTTGGCAACTGCATTCTATAAGCAGTATCAATATAATTCCGACCTCGCTCCTACGCGTACCCAACTCCAGGGTATGTCAATAGGGACGGGTGAAGGATTTAAAGAGTATGCTCAAAAGTGGAGAGACCTTGCCGGAAGGGTGCAGCCACCTTTAACTGATCGTGAACTTGTGGATATGTTCTTGGGGACCCTGTCTGGTCTGTTCTTCAACCATTTGATTGGAAATTCTTCAGCCGGGTTCACAGACCTTATCTTGACTGGGGAGAGAATTGAAGCTGGCATCAAAAGCGGAAAGATTCAAGGAGCTACACCTTCCGATGCTCAGAAAAAGCCCTACAATAGGAAGAAAGAGTCCAATGCTGTGTATGGTCAAAAGAATCGTCATGACCAACGCGTAGGAGAAATCTTGATCTCTAATCCTACGCCTGCTCAACAAAGACAGGGGCATCAACGTAAGGAGGTCGCACCTAAAAGACAATTCACTAAGATTAACATGTCACTGACTCAAGCGCTACAACAAATGTTGAAGGCAGGGCTGATTACATTAAGGGATCCTCTCCGGAATCCAAACACTTCTGCTCCTACCTATCATCCCAATGAAAGGTGTGCATACCACTCTGACAGTCCGGGACATGACACAAACAACTGTTGGGCCCTGAAGAATAAGGTTCAAGACATGATTGATGCCAAAGAAATACAGTTTGACCCTCCAGAGACTCCAAACGTAATCACTGCTCCTATGCCAAATCATTGAAGGCTTTTGTTTTATTTGAATTTTCAAGTTGTATTTTTCTTTCCTTATTCAAACAATTATTGTCATGGCAAACTTTTTCATTTCATTAATGCATCGTATATGTCTGTTTTGAATCAATCCATTTGTATTCACTATATTCAAATTGCTTTCATTTTTTCCGGATGATCAACTCTCGATTAAAAATTCTAAGCCTTTTGAGGGAGGATGACGAAAACGATACCACGATCTTTATAGTATGCTTTTGAACAGACCCCGCTGATGAGGTACAAGCATTGTTTCAAATCCTAAACAGTGGAGTTATAAGGAAGATAATCCCTAGTCAACCCCTTTGAGCCAAAGCAGTTGGAGTTTTTCTTTTCACAAAAATTAAAACCCTTAATTATAACCTGGGGCGGGGTAGTTTCCTCAGTTGATCCAGGTGCATAATGAATGACATCAAAGGAGTCCTTCCAAAACAAAAGACAGTGATGGTTCCCTATAATCGTCAAGACAGGCAGTCGTTATCTTTCAAAAATAAAAGCCCAATAAGTCAAAACCTATGAAGGAGACTTACAAAAACTGGGGCATCCCGCTGACTGTAATCACAAAAGAAACAGTTCAGGCAAAAAGACAGGGATAATAAAATCGAAAAGAAAGAGGTCCTACAAACCCTCAACAAAAAGAAATGACTGCCTATTCAAAATAAACTATCAGTATCCGAACCATCACTGGAATATCAGAGCAAAGACTCAAACAAGGTCTAACGCATGATTAGCTGAGTTTAGGATCGAAGAACATTACGAAGAACGGGTGGGTACAAATAAAGTTTGAGCCTTTATCCTTTGTTTCTTAAACCGTGAACCAGGCCACGTTATAACCCTTAAAAGTCCTAGCTGAAGCATGGGTTAGTTCAAAATCATACTGTTACAAAAGGTATCCTGACTCCTGTAGGGTTTGCTGTAAAATCCTGAGTTGACATCACATTTTACAAAAAAATCGCTTGTTTTATCGAAAAACTGCATTTTCAAAAACTTCAAGACAGACATAAGCTTTGCATTCTTAGAATAACATTGTTTGCATATGGCTATTTGTTCGAACAGCAGAAAAGTTCGCACGACGCATATCTAGTGGACAAAAACCTTCTCAACAAAAAGGATCACATCAAGTGGAAAAACACTTCCAACCAAGGGGCAGACATGATCATCGTCCATCATCTGCGTCAGTCAAGTCAAGATTCAGGGAATCTCTCAAGATGCCAAATAGCCAGGGGCAAATCTCTGCCTGAGTCACTTGGGGCATTGGACATGAATTCCAGCAACGAATCTTGCGTGATCAAACATCTTCTGGTAGTATGGCAACACAACACTACTGACAGTGACAACTCCCTACACTCTGAGAACGTGGGCATAATCGAAAAGTACTACGCATAATCAAAGACCCGCTAGGTCGACTGGCCTAGGCAAAAAATAAGGGCTTCCCGGCGAACCAAAAAGGTTCGGGCAAAAATAAGGGACGAAATAAAAAAAAATCTGTACACCCGGCAAGTCGAAAACCTGAAAAGGCGGCTTGGGAAAAAATGGGTATCCCGGTAGACTGAAAACCCGAAAGGGAGGTCCAGGCAAAAATTAGGGATCAAAAGCGTACGACTGTGTCCCGTCATCTCGTCACTTGCCTACCAGAAGAAGATTTGTCAATCGGCAGTTGTCAAGCACCTCATAGGTCTTCTTCTCCCGCAGAAGCTGGGCAATAAGAATTGCCCGAACTGTACAAGCTGCTCCGTCCTCAAGGTACCAAGGTAAATTCAGCTGAAGAATATGACCAAGATACCTTCACTCCCCGAGTAAGACAGTAATGGAAGCTCTCCCCACTGAGACCTGCAACTACGGAGGAATCAACAATACTCTCCCCCAAGCAGAGTTAGTCTATCATCAACCCTCAAAAGGTTGGGTATCTCTAGTAGATCTTAATATTCCCCAGCGGAGTATACAGATATTCTTCAGCAAGCATCCCCGACACACTTAATATTCCTCAACGAAATATAAGAATGTTCCCCGGGGGAATACAAGATACCCCCAGTGGAGCCATTTCCCAGCGCAGTCTAAAAAAGCTTCCCCGCCAGTGTTGAATCATCTTCCCTAGTAGATTCTGGAAGCTTGTCCCCTGCAGAGTACAAATGCATCTCCTCAGCCAAATTTAGAGGTTATCTCCACAAGAGTTTAACTGGGTTATCCTCAGCAAGTTGCAACTGAAAGGTCATCCCCAGCAAAGTTCTTTCTGCCCCCCAGCGGAGTTCATCATCAAAATCCCCAACAGAGCTTATCAACGGAATCCCCAACGGAGTTATCGTTAAAATCTCAGCGAAGCACCTCTTCCCACAGAGTAATTCCCCGCAGAGTAATCTCTTCACCAGGTTATTCCCCAACAAATTCATCTTCTCCTACAGGTTTATTCTTGCAGTCATCTTCGTTCATCATCCCCCGCGGAAACGAAGAATTCTACATCATTCTCCAGCAGCTCCGGGATTTATTTTCCCCAGCTAAAAACAACACATTTCCATACATCACAATACATGCATATACGCATCATATCACACGATCTCATTTATATTGAGAACATCATTGCTTGATCCATCTCATGCATTGCATGTGACTGACCTTTACCTTTCAGGAAAGATGCAGTTAAGTTCTCAGCTTAGTCGAAGATCTGACAGTTCTTAAATCTCAATCGGATTATCCTCGGTTGAAGTTTAGATAAGGTTCTCAATCTCGACAGTTTCTCTACATCATAGGGTGGGCAAGTACTATAACCTCAACGGTATACTCCATTGAGCATAAGTCAGTTCCTAGATCTTGATGATTTCCTCCGTCATAGTACGAACCAGTTCTATAACCTCAGCGGTTTACTCCATTGAGCAAGAGATGGTTCAGATGTGACCCAAGCATGGTGACATTCTGATACTTATTCCAGATTCCTCCTAGAGATGGTTCAGATGTGACCCAAGCATGGCGACATTCTGATACTTATTCTAGATTCCTTCCAGAGACAGTTCAGATGTGACCCATATTTGGCGACATTCTGATACTTATTCCAGATTTCCTTTCAGAGACAACTTAGAGATGCTCCAGACCTGGATGCTATTCTATTGCTTATTCAGATTTCCTTTCAGAGACAACTTAGAGATGCTCCAGACCCGGATGCTATTCTATTGCTTATTCCAGATTCCTTCCAGAGACAGTTCAAAAGTGACCCAGATATGGCGACATTCTGATACTTATTCCAGATTGAATCAAAAGATGATTACCATCAACCTTTCTTAAGTTCCAGATCAACACCTGTAACTAGCCAGGAAATATCTGTGGATGACTGATTGTAGATCTATACCTGAAACCAGACAGGAAAGTTATCTACATTGAAGAGACTGAAGATCAATACCTGTAGCAAGCCAGGAAGCCAATCTTTCTTTCTCAGGTCAGAGATTAATACCTGAAACCAGACAGGACAACTATCTCCTCGACCACCCCTTCTTAAGTTCTGGATTAACACCTGTAACTAGCCAGGAAATATCTGTGGACGACTGATTGTAGATTCGATACCTGTAACTAGCCAGGAAAGTTATCTACATAAAGAGATTGAAGATCAACACCTGTAATAGGCCAGGAAACTATCTTTCTTTCTCAGGTCAGAGATTAATACCTGAAACCAGACAGGAAAACTATCTCCTCGACCAACCTTTCTTAAGTTCCAGATCAACGCCTGTAACTAGCCAGGAAATATCTATGGACGACTGATTGTAGATTCGATACCTGTAACTAGCCAGGAAAGTTATCTACATGAAGAGATTGAAGATCAACACCTGTAGCAAGCCAGGAAAACTATCTTTCTTTCTCAAGTCAGAGATTAATACCTGAAACCAGACAGGAAAACTATCTCATCGACCAACCTCTCTTAAGTTCTAGATCAACACCTGTAACTAGCCAGGAAATATCTGTGAACGACTGATTATAGGTTAACACCTAAAACCAGACAGGAAAACCACCTATATGAACTGATTGTAGATCTATACCTAAAACCAGACAGGAAAGTTATCTACATTGAAGAGATTGAAGATTAATACCTGTAGCAAGCTAGGAAAACTATCTTTCTTTCTTAGGTCAGAGATTAACACCTGAAACCAGACAGGAATACTATCTCATCGGCCAGCCTTCTTAAGTTCCAGATCAACACCTGTAACTAGCCAGGAAATATCTGTGGACGACGGATTGTAGATAAATACCTGAAACCAGACAGGACAACTATCTACTTGACCATCATGAAGCAACCCTACACCGGTTCCTTCTCTTTCAGATGCAGTTTTACACGGACTCATCGTCAAGCAACCCTACACAGGTTCCTTCTTTCAACCTACCAAATTACAATTCAACAAACAATCTCCAGATGGCATCTTTAAGCCCATCTCCACTCCTATTCATCATATCTCCAAATGGCATATGTAAGCCCATTCCCGACATCACATTACTAATACTACACCATGCGAGTGCAAATTTCTGGGCACTTTAGTGTTCAATCATCTTCCACCTTCGGATCACGAAAGGCACGCAAGCCAATCTACATCCTCAGGTTTAAGAAGATTGAACAGGGGCAACTGTTGTACCCCAAAATTTGCCCTCCCATATTCTTCAAGATTTGTCAAGAATCATCTTCAAATGGTTCAAGATTTGCTCAAGAGGTAGACAGTCAGACCACCTCCTAAGACAGCTGAAACTAGGGTTTTGGTTCTTTCAAGGAATTTGGGGTTTTCAATGGTTCAATCAAGTCTCATAGGCCTATATACATTCTCAAGCACCTACATGCCAAGTCTCAAGACTCATAATGCCAATTTGCACAGTCAAAAGCTCCATTTGATCCACAGTCAACTGCAAGGGCAAAATGGTCATTTTGCAGTCAAAAGTCAGAATTTTTGGTCAACATCTCATTTTGAGTTCACAATCATCATTTGATCAAGTCTTGATCATGATTCCACAAGGATGGTTCAAAAATCATTAAGATGCAAAAAGTTACTATTTTTGGACAGTAGAAAAGTCAATTGTATCTTGACCAGGGCATAACTTTTTCATGGTTCATCAGAAAAATCCCATCCAATGCTCATTTTGAAGGGGATGACATTTCCTACAATCCATCTTCACACTCCAAGTTCAAGAAATGCTCTCACAAAAAGTTATCAATTTCTACATTATAGGTCAAATTCAAAAGTCAACAAATGTGCACTTTAAGTCAAAGGCCATAACTTGAGATTGGTAAATCCAAATGACATGGGACCAAAGGCATTGGTTAGAGGACTTCAAGACCTTTCCAAAATGTCCAAGAACATGTTCATATGATCAAAATTGAGCAAGATGTGCATTGGAGAAGTTGGGAAATTTTCATGAATTTGCAAAAGTCAACTTTGCCCAAAACACCTTATCTTTGCTAATGGGCCTCAAATTTCTTGTTGAAACTTCATCCATGGCCTATGCACGACCCATCAAGCTTAATGGAATTTATTTTATTATTTTTATTGATTAATTGGATTTATAATTAATATTAATTCATTTAATTAATTTAAATTGTAGGAAAATGCAAGATTTGATTTTTAAATCTTTTTGTGAAGCAAATATGACCTAAAAAGGCTGGCAATTTCGTGCACCAAGTCAAAGATGCAAAATCTCCAAAATTGGCAACTTTGTTCAATCATGAAAATGCAAAAAGATTTGATTTTCAATCAAAGATCAAATCATCATCGCAATGGATTCTTGCTTAAGTTTTTGACCTAATTCCATTCCTCTATATATATGCAAGCAAATCCTAACCTCAAGGACGTGAGAAAGCTGCAGAAAAAAGCCATAGCACATTGAGAAAATTCAAGAAAATTGCAAAACTGACTTTTGCATTCCAGGGCGATTCAAAAGGTTTTATTGATTCTAATACATTGCAGGAGGTCCCAGGGACAATTTGCAATTGAATTCAGGTGCTAAAACTCAAAGAATCGATACCTACAGAACCACGGTTTACCATTTTTTTCCAGAATCGTATTGTCTAATTCATGAGCATTTAACATGATTTCTTGTTTGTTTTGCATTGCTAGGAACCATATGAGGCTAATGATATCATTTAATTGAATTATAATGCACTGAATCCAAAGATGCCATAGTTGAATTTTTAGGGTTCGTGAGCTTTGAATTGGGGCTTTGCAATCCAGGAACAATTAGGATTCATAAGGCACGTGGTTGGAATCGTTGAACCCAGACGAACACAAATCAGCCATCGTGAAATATTTATATATGCCGTAGCTCTAATCGCTATTTTTTGTCGCCATAGTTTGTGGGGGTTAAAAACCCCTGCTATCTGTTTATATTTTTTTGCAGGGGCCATGAAGAAGATGATGATGTGTTAGTACCTGGTTGGCCGGTTCAAAAAAAGGCGCGCGTTATTTTGTGGTTTACAGCATAATAGTTGTTTTTATATATAATATTCATTAACCATTCTTTTAACAAAAGCGCGTTCTGGTTCAGTTGGCAAAGGCATTAGCATGTGAGCGCTGTGACCTGGGTTCGAATCCCATGTCCCCCAAAACATTTGTTTCTATTTTTCTTAATATATTCATGTGCAGAGTTCCAAAGGATGTCCATCATACGCCTCACCTCTTAACGTGCCATGTGTCTTCAAATTCAAACCCAACGGCCAGGATGGAGGGACTATCCTAGTCCTCAGTCAACAAACGCCTAGCTAATCTCAAAGGTCAAATGTGGCTGGAGTTAATGGGCCTGAAAATTACCAAAGACACCTCCTAATTGGGCCAACACCCCCTAGGTTCATTCTTTCTTTTTTTTCTTTTATATTTTCCATTTAATTATTTTACTATTAACTATTATTATTATTATTAAAATTAACCAAATTAATTTTTTTTTCATAATAAATTCAGAAAACTAAAAATAATATTTATTATTATTATTATTATTTAAATTAATTTCACCCTTAATTAGTTATTTTTGTAAATAAATGCTAACACAATTAATTTAGTTCTTTAATTAGGTTAACTTTAATTATTTTCATAATAAATAAAATCCATGTAGAATTAGGGTTTTGACAATTTTAATCTTTTTATTTTTATTTATTTATTTCCTAAAAAAACATAAAAAAAACTCAAAAAAATATTTCTTTTATTTAATTAATTAATTAGCTTAGGTTTAATTAAATGCAAAATAACCAAAACTTCTTTCTTTTCTCAAAAAGGGTCAAAACCCTAAGAACTTCTCCGATTCAATTTTCTCTCGCGCGTATGTTTGTTTTATCAATTCTTGATCCATATTTATGTAATTGCTCCGAGGATGTAATAGCTTAATTAGGACTTTTTATCGCTTTTCTTTAATTTTTCGCAATTTACATTTCAAGGGTTGCTTTTGGCGATGTAAATACCCGACGCCTTGTAATAGCGTAGATTTACTTTCTACAATATTTAACTGCTAGATGTATGTTAATTAGGCTAGGTATGACAAGACTTATCTCTGAAATTAAAATCAACCCGTAGATCACCATAACATGTACAAAGATAACTTAACATGAAACCTGACACACTCACACATGCCAATCCTAGGGTACGTCTCACTTGGTTGCCTCGACGTGGTAATTGAGTATAGGGTGTTTTAGAGGTCGCCCTCCTGTCTAAAGATCAAAAAGTTGCCTCGAAACGGTTGCCTCGGATAAAAAAGATCTAAGACGTTAGGGTTACCGCTAAGGCGTCCTACTATTGCTTTGGTGACCACATGTCCCTATAATCGAATTGACCAGAAAACTCCAACGACGGTGCTACCTACTTCTCAATAGTGGGATAATACTGTCTAAAGGACATTTACACAGCTTAATTTCTTTGAGTAGGTAGAGGTTCTCAGGTACTTGCTCTTTCAAAGCAAAAACACTTTTCGCACCTACACTTTTCTGACAAAAGTTTTCAAACAAACACTTCATACACTCTTGAGGACAGATACAAGAGTTAAGTCGAAGTTTTCAAACAAACTTTTTCAAAACCCACAAACACGAGAAAAGCAAAACATTTTTGAAAACATAGTGAGCAAGTACCTAAGAGCCCGTGGATAACCATGGATAGAAAGGGTGCTAACACCTTCCCTTTCTATAATCTACCTCCCGAACCGAGAAACATCTCGAAAAGGAATTTTGCTGTGCTTTTATCCTTTCCTTGTTGGAGAAAATAAAAGACGGTGGCGACTCTTGCTTACCGCGACATTTCGCGAACCAGAATTTCAAAACAGTCAGTTCTATTTCCACCGATCACACTAAGGTACACCTCACTTATAGAAAGTCTCCAGCAGAGTCGCCAGTTCTATGATCGGTGGGAATAGAACTGACTGTTTTGGAATGCTGGTTCGCGTTTCGCTTTTGTTTTTGCAAAATGTCGCGGTAAGCAAGAGTCGCCACCGTCTTTTATTTTATCCAACAAGGAAAGGACAAAAGCACAGAAAAATTCCTTTTTGAGATGTTTCTCGGGTTCAGGAGGTAGATTATAGAAAGAGAAGGTGTTAGCACCCTTTCTATCCGTGGTTATCCACAGGCTCTTAGGTACTTGCTCATTGTGTTTTCAAAAGTTTGCTTTTCTTTGTGTTTGTGGGTTTGAAGTAGTTTTTTGTTTTGAAAGGAGTGTAAGTGCGAAAAGTTTTGTTTTTAAAAGGGGCAAGTACTTAAGAACCATCTACCTACTCGAAAAAGGAATTAAACTGTACAAGTGTCCTTTAGACAATGTTATCCCACTATTGAGAAGTAAGCAGCATCGTCGTTGGAGTTTTCGGGTCAATTCGATTAAGGGACGTGCAGTCACTAAAGCAATGTTAAGACGCCTTAGCGGTAACCCTAATGTCTTAGATCATTTTATCCGAGGCAACCATTTCGAGGCAACTATGATATTTGGACAAGTGGGCGATCTCTAAAACTTCCTATACTCAATGACCACGTTCGAGGCAACCAAGTGAGGTGTACCCTAAGAGTGGCATGTACGAGTGTATTGTTTTTCAGTTATATTATCTTTGTACATGTTATGGTGAGCTACTGTTGATTTTAGGTTAAAAATTTGATCTTGTCATGCATTGCCTATTATTCAAACATCTAACAGTTAATGGTTGCGGAAATTAAATTGCGGAAAATAAATCTAAGCTATTACAAGGCGTCAGGTATTTACATCGCCAAAGACAAACCCTTTTAAAATTAAATTGCGAAAAGTAAATAAAAGCGATAAATAAATAAATAAAGTCCTAAGTTAAAAAACTATTACATTCTCAAAGCAGTTACAATATTGAAATATGGATCAAAAATTATTCGCGCGCGAGAAAATTAAATCGGAGTGTCTTAGGGTTTTGACCCCTTTTTTTATTAAATAAAGCATATTTTTGGTTATTTTTTTGAATTAAAAATTAGTCTAAGTTGATAATTGAATTAATTAATTACATGAAAATATTTTTGGGTTTTTATTTTAATTAAGGAAATAAAATAAGAATGGTTAAAAGTATTAAAAACCTAATTCTAAATTAATTTTAATATAATGCAAAAGATATTAAAATTGTACCTAATTAAAAAAACTAAATTAATTGACTAAAATTTATTTACAAAAATAATAAAATAGTGAAATTAATAGAAATATTATTTTTTAGGGTTTTCTGATTTTTTTATAAAAAATGTTAATTGGTTAATTAATTAATAACAAAATAATAATTAAAACAAAAATGAAAATATGAAGGAAAAAGAAATAACCTAGGGGGGTGCTGGGCTTAATTTGGGTGTGAATCAACAATTTTTGAGGCCCATTTACGTCCAGCCTGTTTGACCTTTTGGATTGTCCACATGTCCATTGACTTGAGACCATGGTAGTCTCCCATTCTAGACCATTGGATCTGCTTTGTAGCCACCTGGCGTTTGAGATCTTGGCAGAACATGATGGTCCACGCCTTGAATGCTGCATGTGAATACCTGGAGAAAAAATTCAACAAAGTATTAGGGGGGACCTGGGATTCGAACCCAGGTCCCAATACTCACATGCCAGCGTTCCAACCACTCAACCAAACTGCTCATTCGTTATAAGAATATAAAACAAATAATATATGGAAGAATCAATTAATCATGCTGGAAATAAAAAAACGCGCAAACACATTTGAATGGACCAATAACGCAGGGACACATTATCATCTTCTTCAGCAAATCCCTGGTTATTTACCTGCGGATTCTTGTCCGCAAGAAGATTCGTGGGATGTCTCAAAAATCCTTCCTAGGCCATGTAAACGCAAGCTAAGGCCATCATCGTGTTCCTCTTGCTTTCCTGAACACGAATATAGCCATGAATCGTCTTGATTTTGCCTGTACACAAGAAGCCTAAAAACGAAGCAAGGAAACCCTAGGTTCGAGTATCACATTAGAAGCCATGAAAATAAAATTGAATGATGTAGAAAGCTTCGAAATCAAGCATGGATCAAGAATATGTCAACATTTGGTAAAAAAGATGCAAGAATGAGGAGTTATATTTTCATGTGCAGAGGCATATTCAGGAACACTTACAGCGCATTACAGGTGGTCTTAAGGTCCGGTTTTGGTTGCTATAGCTTCAGGAGGTTGCTGGCAAGAGAGCTACGTGAAGCTTTTGCTTTGGAAACGCCTCCAAACAAGAATTCGATCTCCCACTTTTCAAGCTTTTTTTTCTTCCAAACTTTGTATGGCCGTTTCAGCAGTATCCTGTGCGCGTCCTTGGTCTGCCTCCCTTATGTGCATATAATAGAATGCATTTAGGTCAAAACTTGGGCCATAATCCTTATGCATTGAAGATGGAAGATTTGATTTTGATCACCATTAACAAGTTGCCATATTTGCATCAAATCTGAGATTTTGTGCATGTTTTGACTTGGCACGAATTTGATTGAGTGTTATATGATATTTGCAAGATGTAATGACCACAAGAATCTTATTACATCAATTTTTAGATTTTATTTGATTTAATATTGATTAATAATGAATTAAATCAATAAAAATGAAATATAATAGAAAGATAGATGAATGCCCATGAAATTAAAGATGGAACACGTGTGTGTCATGACAAGACTATATCAAGTGGAAAAAAGTGGGCCCTTTTGTCAAAAATTGGAGTTTTGAGGATAGTTGACTTTTGGCAAATTTGGAAAAATGCCCAACTTCAACAATGCATAACTTCTTCAATTTTGAACTTTTGGAGGTGTTCTTGGACTTTTTAGAAACCTTGAGATGTCCTCTAATCAACCCTTTTGGTATAATCTCATTTTGATCTTCCATGCTCAAGTTATAAGCTTTGGAAAAAAAGGTGTTTTTGTTGACTTTCAAAAATGACCTATAATGTCCAAATTTGTAACTTTTTGTGAGAGCATTTCCTGATCTTGGGGTGTGAAGATGGATTGTAAGAAATTGAATCCTCTTCAAAATGAGCTTTAGATGGGTAATTTCTCATAAATTATGAGAAAGTTATGCTTGGTCAAAGTTGAGTTGACTTTTCCTACAAAACCCTAATTTAGCAACTTTTGAATCTTCATGAATCTTGAGCAATCCTTGATGAATCATGATCAAACCTTGATCAAATGATGAATTATCCTTCAAAATGAGAATGTTGACAAAAAATATTGAGGTTTGACTATATTTGGGACACAATTGACTTTTGCCCTAGCACAGTCGATTTTTGGGTCTCTTGAGCAATTGATTGACCAAACTTCCTCTGCAAGGCTTGAAATTTAACATGGATGAACTTAAGAACATATTAAGACATTGGGAAACACTTGAGGCCATTTGGATGTAAGGACCTTGATGCCACACAAAACCCTAATTTTGACTTGACTGCCTTAGGAGGTGACTTGACTGTCCAATCCTTGAGCCAACTTGAGCAACTTGAAGATCATTCTTGACAAATCTTGAGGAATATGGGAGGGCAAATTTTGGGGTACAACACATATCTTTTGCACCCCAACTGCCAAGAGGCCCCCCACATGTACTTTCACGTTACATTATTTTATCATTTCTTTGCAAGGCTGGATTTGGACAACATGTCCATTCTTTCTCTATAAATAGAGGAACATTTGCAAAGCTAGGGGAGGATCTTTGGACCAGAGGAACGGATCCCCCAAATTTTCTCAAACACAATAAAACTCTCAAAGTTCATCAACACTTGAGAAATAAAAAAAAACCCAGAATCACATTCATCTCCTTCGACACTGAAGAACAACCACACTTCAGTCTCCTTCGAATCAAAGAAGCATCACACTTGCTTTTTCTCTCCCTTCGAATCCAGCGTTCCAAGCACAACTATTGACCCCCTCTTTCAAATCCAGCATCCAGGGCCTCCACTCAAGGGCCCACATCTATTCAAGGCCTGAAGCAAGGTAAGTTATTCTTACCTTTGAACCTTTCGTTTCATGGCATAGTAATTTTCCCTTTCATTTAAAACATGTACATACCATTGTTCCTTTCGTTTCCACCCATTTAACATATTTTTTAGAGCTAAGCCTTTCATTTTGCTTTATGTTTACCTGAACTTGCTTTAACTATTAAATTATTTACAATACAAATACTAGCATGGCCTCAGGCCATGTTGCCATTTAATGCTTGAAATGAAAGAAACAGGAAACAGGAAATAGGAAACAAAGCTTCTAGCTTCTACCCTCTTTCTCCAGGTCAAACGAAAGAGACAACAAGAGGCAAACCATGTTGACTTCCAGGCCCAGACGAAGAGCACGCCTTCACTGATTCCAGGCTCAGTCGAAAGGCATTCCCTCACTTCTTTCAACCTCCAATCGAAGAAGGAAACAAGGCAGAACCAGAAGGCTTCGCCATACACTGGTGCCAGCCCTCAGTCGAAAGGCATTCCCCTACTGCTTTCAACCTCCAGTCGAAGAAAGCAACAAGGCAGAACCAGAAGGCTTCGTCATACACATACTTATCCAATCGAACGACAGGACCTCACTGGTGCTATCCCCAATCGAAGGAGGCCAACAGAATGCAAGTCGAAGGATGCTACTGCCTGGGTCGAAGAGCTCTTTTTTTTCCTTTCTTTTATTTTGTTTTCTTTGCATTTTCATTTTCTTGCCTTTCGATATGGTTGTAATAGTGTAGGATATTTATTTCCTGCATTTTTATTGCTTTATATAAATGCTAGTAATTAGGCGAGTATGGCAAAATAAAAACAACAAGTAGACAACCCTTAATCAAAGACAAAAATGCATGCAATCAAACACACTTTGCACATATGCACACCTTAGGGTAATTCCACCTGTTGCCTCGGAAATATAGTCATGTCCCTCGAGCATGGGCGTTTTAGCAAAGACCCTCGATAAAAGATCGTAGTCCCTCGATGACCCTCGATGTTGCCTTTGGTAAATGATCTAGTCCCTAAAACGACATTGCTAAAACGTCTCATAAGTTGCTTTCTATGACTATACAAACGTCCCAATGCCCGTCCCTTCACATCCAACAATGGGGCTTCTTAACAAAACAATGGTAAGACAACAACATCTAAAGGAGGAGGAAAAACACATCTAAGACCTTTTGAGTAGGTAGGTTCGCTCTTAGTTACTCGCTTGCTCACAACAAAAACATTTTTATACACCCACTCTCACCTTTGAACTATTTTCGAAACAAACACTTTGTAGGCGTTCTTATAGAAACGAGAACCATTACGAAGTTCCATTTTCAAAATACTTTCAAAAACACATCTCACAAACACACCTTTGAACTATTTTCGAAACAAACACTTTGTAGGCGTTCTTATAGAAACGAGAACCATTACGAAGTTCCATTTTCAAAAATACTTTCAAAACACACATTCAAACAAAAGCAAGTGATCTAGCAAGTAACTAAGAGCCCATGGAAAACCATGGATGAAAAGGGTGCTAACACCTTCCCTTTTCATAATCTACCCCCCGAACTCAGGAAAACATCTCTAAAGGTCTTTCCTGTGCTTTTTCACCTTTCCTTTTGGATAAAAGAAAAGTCGGCGGCGACTCTTGCTAAACCGCAAAATTTGCAAACACAAACGCAAAACCTCAAGTCAGTTCTCCCACCACATCACAGGTGGAGAATCTTGCTAACCGCAACATTTACGATAAAATATAAAACCTCAAGTCAGTTCTCCTACCGTATCACAGAACTTGTGACTCTGGTGGGGAGAATTATAAAAGTGGGGTTACCTTAGGGTTTAGATCACATTTATTTGCTTATTTTGTTTGACTTGTTTGCTTTACATTACGGTTCTTTGTTTTGGTTTGAATCCTCCACCCGGATTTGGGAAACATTATAGGTAAATAGCAACACGTTGTGGAAACTGTGCGGGGTATAATGACATGGTCTAAGAAATAGCTATGTTAGTGTGACATATTTGTGGGTACCAGTAGCCTTTGAGTTAATCAAAGAGAATATGAAGCCACTGAGTGATGTCATGAAGCACTAATGAACTTCTAGAACCTTTTACTTAACCAACTTGGCATTTAGGATGTAGTGAGATGACCGGCTTTAGTGCAATCCGAAGTTGGTAGATACTCGATACTACACTCATTGAGGTTTGGTTTCTTGGGATATTTAGGTCGCCATTAAAGAGGCTTGAGTTAAAACAATGACCAGGGAAACAAACCTATGATATTGAGCTCCTTAGAACCCGGTTACTATTATTAGGACAGGTTGAGCCAACTAAACTTCAAGAGGGTACTTACCTATAAAACCCCATGCAAGCCTAAACTAAGAATTTGTTTGATTTTCTTGTATATGCATACTTGTACATGACATCATGGACATCATAAACATCATATGCATTCACTAACCATTTCAAGTATTTTGGAGATTCATCTTTGTTCTTGTTTTGTAGGATATGGATTCACTTCGCAGGAAAACTATCCAAATCAACCTTGTAAGAATTCCTCCACAACTCAAGGAGCTAGCTTCAAGGATCCCTGAGAACTCTCCATTCACCGAGAGGCATGGTCGTCTACTAAAATTGGTCACCTCCAACACAGAGGAGGATATGATGAAGGTTCTCTTCCAGTTCTTTGACCCTTTGCATCATTGCTTCATGTTGTACCCCAAAATTTTCCCTCCCATATTCTTCAAAATTTGCCAAATCAAAGCTTCAAAATTCCCCAAGGGTTGCACAATTCAAGGGCCTCCTAACAGTCAAGAATTAGGGTTTTGGTTCTGACAAAGAAAATGAAGTTTCCAAGGGTCCAATCAAGTCCCACATGCCTACAAATATGGTCAAGTATCCTCATACCAAGTTTCAAGACTTACAGCACAAAATTGCACAGTCAAAAACCCTAATTGCACTACAGTCAACTGTAGGGGCAAAATGGTCATTTGACAGTCAAAAGTTCAAATTTTTGGTCAACATCTCATTTTGAAGCCACAAACATCATTTGATCAATGCTTGATCATGATTCTCAAAGCTTGGCTCAAAAATCATCAAGATGCAAAAGTTTCCATATTTGGACAACTGAAAAAGTCAACTATAATTTGACCAAGGCATAACTTTCACATGGATTATCAGAAAAATTCCATCCAAACCTCATTTTGAATAGAAAGACATTTCCTACAACTCCTCTTCATACTTCAAGTCCAAGAAATGCTCTCACAAAAAGTTATCAATTTCAACATTATAGGTCATTTTCAAAAGTCAACAAAAAGGGACTTTAAGTCAAAGGCCATAACTTGAGATTGGTAAATCAAAATGACATGGGACCAAAGGCATTGGTTAGAGGACTCAAAGAACTTTCCAAAATGTCCAAGAACATGAGCAAAGCTTAAAAATTGAGCAAGTTATGCCTTGTGGAAATTGGGAAATTTTTGGATATTTTGAAAAGTCAACATTGCTCCAAATGACCTAACAATGCTAATGGGCCTCTTTTTCTTCCACAATTCATCATCCAAGGCATGTGCACGACCATTTGGCCCAAAGGGAAGTTTTTTATCATTTTTATTTATTTATTTGGATTTTTAATTATTAATAATTCATTTAATTAAAATAAATATGTGAAAAATACTAAACCTAATGTTTTAAATCTTTTTGTGCATAAAATATCTCCAAGATTTCGTGCAAATCAGGTTAGGAAAGAATCAAAGGTAATTGGATATGATTGAGACCAAATATGCTTGAAAAAGATTGAAAACATTATGCATGAAAATCAAATCTTCCATACATCAATTCCTTGATTCCTTGGACAAGAAAACCTACCCTAATCATTCACATATAAGTACTCATGCAAACCCTAATGCCAAGAACCTCTCAGCTGCGCCATAGACCAAGAATCAAACTTGAGTTTTTTTTGCAAAAAGTTGAAAATTGAAAACTAGGTTTTAGGACGAGTCAAGGCCAAATACCTATTCCATTGGCTTGCTGAAACTTCAAGGAAGGAGACTGAATCAATATCATAGCCTGAAACCTTGAGAATTGGTAGATATAAGTCAAACTGTATCACTCTTTTTGCATAATCGTGCTTTGTTATTTAGGCCATATCCATGCATTTTTATTCTTGATTTGTGTTAATTGGATGATTCTGAAACTAACCATGTGATTGAATTAAGTTTTTATGCATTGTATGAAGAACGCCATGGATGATTATTAGGTTTTTTCAAGTTCTAATTTGGGTGTTTCCAAATATGATAAAATTGGAACATCACAGTACCATGACTAAACTCAGCGTGCTTGGACGGTTCAAAATCAACCCTCGCGCCTAATTTATGGGACACCAGGAGCTAATCGCTATTTTCCAGAATGGGGTATAAGGGGACAGTTCAAAACCGTTGCTGATTCTTTTATGTTTCAGGAAAAAAACAAAAGCCATGGAGAAGACGATGAAGTGTCAGACAGTGATTGAGTCATTTAAAAATTCGCGCTAAAAAGTCCACTAACCCTTATGTTTGCTTATGTTATTTGTTAGTTATATTATAAACAAAAAGCGCAAGTGGAGCAGTTGGAAAGGCACTTGGTTGATAATCCCTGGGACCTGGGTTCGAATCCCAGGTCCCCCACCCCTTTCATATTATTTTTCTATTAACGCTTATGTGCAGTTTCAGTGCTAGGGTGCATCATACATCCTCAAATCCAGATTGCCACTTGGCCAATAATACCAATCCAAGGGACCAGATCTGAAGAACATGGTAAACCTCAGTCAACACACATGCACGCTAGCTGAGAAGTCAACTAGGCCAAAGGCTTAATGGGCCTGATTACTGGACCTCACCTCCCAATTTGGGGACAGACCCCCCTAGGTTTGCAATATTCTTTTCATTATTTTTTTTTATTTGATTCAATTATTTCTCTTTTTTTTAATTCCTTTAATTTAATATTTTCATAAAAAACATAAAAACAATATAAAATCAAAAAAGGACAAAAATAAATATTTTTATTTAATATTATTTTTTTTTTGTAAATAAACATCATTAATTGATTTTAGTTTAAATTAGGTTTAATGCAAATATTTTTTAATAAACTTAAAATTGGTAGAATTAGGGTTTTAAATTAATTTTTATGCTTTTCCTTTTCTTTTCACTAATAATTAAATATTATTTATTTTTATAAATCAAATTGCATGTAAATAATTAGATTCATATTAGGTTAAAATTTAATACTTTCTTAATAAACTAAAAACAATCAGAATTAGGGTTAATATTTTAATTTCAATTAATCTTTCTCATTAAAAAACCATAAATACGAAAACCTCAAAAATAATTTCTCCTTCTATTTTAATTTTAATTAATTTGTAAATAATAATCTAATTTCATTAAAAAGGGTCCAACGCCCTCGTTTCCAGTTTTAATTCAATTCGCGTATTTATTTCTTTTTCTTTTAATATTTATGTACCTCTCCCGAAGCCTTGTAAACTCGGACATTTTAATCTTTCGCACTTTACTTTAATTATTTATTTTCTGTCAAATCGGGTCCTGGAAATTTTGGCGATGTGGACCCGCGCCTTTGTAATAGTTTAGAACTTTTAATCTCTCGCAATTTTTTAACTGTTAAATAAATGCATGCAAGAATGAATGATAAAAATAAAAACAAACGCGTAGATCACCTATACCATGACAAGACAAAAAATAAACGAATCTGACACACCAATCACACACCATCCCTAGGGTACGCCTCACTGTTGCCTTGCCTCGAAAGGTGATCGTCGAGTAGAGGATGTCTTAGTAAGTCCTCATGATCCGGGAACCTGGCATGAGGGTAGCTTCTAAGGTGTCTTCCCATTGCTCTGGTGATCACCATGTCCCGAACCTCGAATTGACCCGAACACCTCCAACGGTGGTGCTACCTACCTCTCAATGGTGGGATGGCACTACTTTAAAGGACATTTACACAGACGAATTCCTTAGGGTAGGTAGGTTCTCGTAGATAATTGCTCTAAATTTCAAAACAAATTCAAAACTACTTTTCACACCAACACATTTTCAAAAAGCTTTCGAAAGCAACTTTTCAAACACTCTTGAGGACCGATACAAGAGTCGAACTGGAATTTTCAAAGAAACTTTTTAAAACCCACAGTTGAAAAGCAAACAAACCATTTTTGAAAACACAAGTGAGCAAGTATCTAAGAGCCCATGGATAACCATGGATAGAAAGGGTGCTAACACCTTCCCTTTCTATAATCTACCTCCCGAACCGAGAGCAATCTCTATAAGGAATTTTTCTGTGCTTTTGTCCTTTCCATTTGGAGAAAATAAAAGACGGTGGCGACTCTTGCTTCCGCGACATTTCGCGAACCAGCGTTAAACAGTCAGTTCCAGATCCACCGATCACACTTCACATTTCCTGACTATCAGCTTGTGCCTACTTTGGAAGAATTATCTCAACTATTGAGGATTCCTATTCTCAATCAACTACCTTTCAACGGTACAAAAAGAGATCCAAATCCAGAAGAGATTGCTGAAGCCCTGCACTTGCACTCATCTGATGTCATAACTCTTGTGGAAACTAGAAGTGGTGTCAAAGGCTTCTTGGCAAAGTTTCTGTTTGAGAAAGCCCAAAGCTGTTGGTATTCCCTAGACTTGCAAGCTTTTGAGGAGATTGTGGCTCTTCTTATCTATGGGATGGTCTTGTTCCCTAATCCTGACCAACTCATAGATGTGAGTACCGTCAAAATCTTCATGTCACGCAATCCGGTGCCTACATTACTAGGGGATATCCTACACTCTTTTCACACTCGTACAATAAGGAAAAGAGGTATTCTTATGTGTTGCAATCCTCTCCTGGCAAGATGGTTTATTTCTCATCTTCCCCAATCAATCTTAAAGAATGATCAAGGTTTAAGGTGGTCACAAAGGTTAATGACGCTCAAACATTCAGATATTCATTGGTGCTCTCGATCCAAAGAGAATGTTATCATTGTTGACCGTTGTGGGGAATTCCCTAATGTCCCTCTACTTGGCATTAGGGGAGGAATCACCTACAACCCATGTTTAGCTCTAAGACAGTTTGGTTATGCCCGAAGGGATGGCCCACATAATATGCTGATTCAAGGCTTGGTATTCGACTACAACAACGACGATCAAGGTCTTCGCCAGAGATTCATCCGAGCTTGGAGAGTGCTAAACAAGGTGGATAGCAAGACTTTGGGACACAAGAATTCCATCCCTCTTGAGCCTTACCTCAAGTGGGTACGAACCCGCGCTCAAAGTCTTATGATGCCTTATCTGAAAATTCTCCCAGTGATTATTGAGCCTGTTAAGGAAGGAGAAGTTCCATACACTATCCTACATCCTGACATGCCCATATCACTTGAGGATCTACAAAGGGATTGGATACAACTCAAAGGAGAGCGAGATACTTTCGAAGCCCAATTCTATGCAAGCGAGAAGAAGGTTTTGGAACTCACTAGGCTACTTCATGAGGAGCAGACTCTAAATACCTACATAGCACCAAAGAGGATGCGCAATACTTTTTTATCTTAGAATTTTGTATTATTTTGCCCAAGGGGAATTGATGTACTCAAATTCTATCTTATTAATATAACGTGTGTTTCTTTTTGTTTAAAACAAGTTTGAATTTTTTAAATACTTGAAAGCATTGCATGTATACATATCATTCATCATGACATAAACAGGTCTTTTGCAACCAGTTTCCTCATCTCTCTACTGTTTATTTTAGTAAGATGGATCTTGAACAGACGGTCAAAGAATTTCAAGCTCAAATCACGCAGTTTCAACAGTTAATCATGACCCTAGCCAAGGGGCAAGATGAGTTGAAGACTCTGTTAGCTAAAGAAAAAAAGAAGAAACCAAAGAAAGCCACTGGGGTTTTGAATATGGGGAGAAGATTTCAGAGACAGACTAGAAGGACCTTGAATGTTGCAACCACTTCTGGGGAAGGAGAAGGGAAAGGAAAAGTAACAGCGGTTCCGTCAGAATCTGAAGAGGAGGAAGAAGAGGAAGACTACTCTAAAGAACAATACCCTCCGACTGATGATAAGTACATATATCTTGAAGAGCGTTTAAGCGCTATGGAAATACAAAGGGTACCAGGTCTAGACTTTGAAGAATTAGGGTTGGTGTCAGGAATTGAAATCCCACCAAAGTTCAAAGTGTCGTTGTTTGCAAAATATGATGGGGTGTTATGTCCCAAAATGCACCTCCGATCATACGTGAGAAAGATTCAGCCGCACTCTACCGATAAATACCTATGGGTGCATTTTTTCCAAGATAGTTTATCTGGAACACAACTCGATTTGTTTTACCAATTAGAAAGGGCCGACGTCCACAAGTGGGAAGACCTTGCCCAAATTTCTATAAACAATACCAGTACAATGCAGATTTGGCGCCTACCCGTACTCAACTTCAGAGTATGGCTATGGCTTCAAATGAGGGTTTCAAAGATTACGCGCAAAAATGGAGAGACCTAGTTGGGAGAGTGCAACCCCCTCTGTCTGAAAGGGATTTGGTGGATATGTTCTTAGGCACTCTATCGGGCCCTTTCTTCAACCATTTGATTGGGAGTTCATCTGCTGGGTTTACGGAGTTAATATTAACCGGAGAGAGGGTAGAAGCTGGCATAAAAAGTGGAAAGATTCAGAAAGATTCATCTGCCTCTACAGCTGTGAGAAAGCCTTTCACCGGAAAGAAGGAGGTATCTGCTGTTTATCCATAAAGGAACCAAGGGAGAGTTGAACGCCGACCAATGGTAGGGGCCGTTATGATCCCAAAGCTTACATCTGATCAACCAAGAAGTAACCAACCAAGGGTGGAAAGGCCAGTCCGACAATTCACCAGAATTAATATGACTCTAGCCCAGGTTTTACCACATCTTCTGAAATCTAATTTGGCAACCTTGAAGGAAGCTCCAAAGAATCCCAACACGGCGTCCCCCCATTATCACCCGAATGCCAGATGCGCATACCATTCCGAAAGTCCGGGCCACGACACCAACAATTGTTGGGCTTTAAAAAACAAAATTCAAGACCTCATAGATGCAAAAGAGATTGAGTTTGAGGCGCCCAAAAAACCAAATGTCATTTCCGCTCCTATGCTTAGACATGGTCACAACTCCAATGCTATCGAGGAAGATTTGTTTGCCGCTATAGTGGATGAACTCTTAACTCCACTCCCAATCATTAAGTTAAACTTGTTGAAAGCTGGTATATTCCCAGGTTGTAATAAAGACTGCCATCTCTGCTTCTCCTCATCACCTATTTGCCCTCTATTAAAGACAGGCATTCAACGCCTGATAGACAACCAAGAAATTCTGTTTGAAAATGCTCCTGTTTCACCCATTCCTATTGAAGACATTTCAATCATAACCATCTCCGCCAATCCTTCCAGGGTCCCCAAAAGACCCGTTAGGATTACATCAGTTTCAAAGACTACACTTCTCATAATCACAATGCCCGGGCCGGTCCCATATGAATCAGACAAAACAGTACCGTGGAATTACGGTGGAGAAATCTACTACCATGGTATTAAATAAGATGGGCTGACCGCCAAAGAAGTGAGCTTCGAAGGAGAATATTCTGACATTAGCAATATTGTCGGAACTAGTAAGATTACCCATAGCGGTAAAATCTTCTCTCCAGAGATTTCCCCTCCAAAGGCAGTTTTTGGACCCGTGGCTGTTCCGAAGATTACCTTTGTACCAATAATCATACCTGCAAGTGCACCTACCGACAAAGACGACACGACCCCTGTTGTTATCCCTACCAACACTTCTACTGTTGAAAATCGAGGAAAAAGAATTCAAGAAGAGCCTGTCTAGACGAAGGCTCAATCACTAGCTACCCCGAAACATCCAAGAAGGAAATGGAAGAGATCCTGAGGATAATAAAGAGGAGCGACTATGACGTGGTTGAACAGTTGGGGCAAAATCCCTCCAAGATCTCTATGCTAGCCTTGCTGTTATGCTCAGAGGCACATGCGAAAGCTCTTGTAAAATTTCTAAAGACAGCCCATGTGCCACAAGAGACGTCTGCTGACCAGTTCCAAGACTGTGTGGCCAGTTTGACAGCCGATAACGGCCTAGGATTCTATGATGCTAATTTGACACCCAAAGGGAGAAAGCACAACGAGGCATTGCATGTCTCTGTGGAGTGTAGAGGAACGACTCTGGCCCATGTCTTGGTGGACACGAGTTCATCTTTGAACGTCTTACCAAAGAAAGCTCTTGACAGATTGGATTGCGAAGGGCTGACATTAAAACCCAGTAATATAGTGGTAAGAGCGTTTGATGGTTCGAAGAGAATGGTCCACGGGGAGGTGGACATCCCGATAAAGGTGGGAACTCAAACCTTCAACTCAACCTTCTATGTGATGGACATCCACCCCTTTTACTCCTGTCTATTAGGACGCCTCTGGATCCACAATGTCGATGTTGTCACCTCCATGCTACACCAGATGCTGAAGTACCCGGTCCAAGGAAAGATCATAACTGTCCATGGAGAGGAGGAGTTCATGATTAGTCATCTAAATTCCTCCCGATATGTGGTGTTGGATGGAGAGTTCATTGAAACTCCTTTTCAACATTTCGAAGAGGTCTCTCAAGAAGTAGCGGTAACTAAGGCGGTATCCCCGATTCCCAAGATCACAAGACCTCCGCTTCGGATGTCATCTCTAAAGGACGCCAAGGCAGTAGTAGAAGAGGGTGAATGTACCATCTGGGGGAAGCTTCCGAACATCCCGTATAAATCAGACAAGTTTGGCTTGGGGTTTACTTAAATTGCTCAGAAGGATGTGCGTCGTGCCCGTGCTGGAGGGCCACCTTTGAAGATTAGTAACCGGGAGGTCAACGCAATGGAAGATGTTGAAGAAGATGGCATCTTGGAAGATTGGATATTTCCTACCGTTAACGGAGGACTTCGCAACTGGGAAGCCAGAGACTTTGTCCCAATAACTTTCATCTCTCAGTAATTTATCTTTTACATTTCTGTTGGACTTGTAATATTCACAAAAAAATCCGCACTTTAAAAACCTTGTGTCTTACCCGAGGCACAATGGTCCATTTGTAAGGGTTTTTATTTCATCTTCATATGACATTCAATGAATCATGGACGCTTTTTCACATACAAACCTTTTGTGCTCATTGCCTTTCTTTTACATTTTATTGTTTAAAGATGGATATACCCTTACACACACCCACACTCACAAATGCAGGTACCCCTCCATTTCGGATCCCATGGGTAACGGTACTGCTATGGCCTTTAGTGACTCTGAAGATCCAATCTATCAAGCCGAATACGAAGGTGAGGAAGATTGTGAAGTGCCAGGGGAATTGGCCAGACTACTACAACAAGAGGAAAGAGCTATTCAGCCTCATGAGGAACTGTTGGATACAATCAACTTGGGCACCGAGGAAGATAAAAAGGAAATCAAGGTGGGTGCCAATCTAGAGCCGAGTGTCAAGGAGCGTCTAATTCAGCTATTGCATGATTACATTGAGATCTTTGCCTGGTCATATGAAGACATGCCAGGACTTGATACAGACATCGTGGTACATCGTCTACCCACAAGAGAAGACTGTCCACCAGTGAAACAAAAAGTCCACCGCATGAGACCTGACATGTCAGAGAAGATCAAAGCGGAAGTCATGAAGCAGTTCAATGCTGGATTTTTGGTTGTCACTTCCTATCCTTAATGGGTTGCCAACATTGTTCCCGCACCTAAAAAGGACGGCAAGGTACGAATGTGCGTGGATTATAGAGATTTAAACAGGGCTAGCCCTAAAGATGATTTTCCACTTCCCCACATCGACATCCTGGTTGACAATACAGCCCAGCACAAAGTGTTTTCCTTCATGGATGGATTCTCAGGCTATAACCAAATCAAAATGGCACCTGAGGACATGGAGAAAACTACATTTGTCACACAGTGGGGCACGTTCTGCTACAAAGTGATACCGTTCGGACTGAAGAATGCTGGGGAAACCTATCAACGCGCCATGGTAGCTTTGTTTCATGATATGATACATCATGAGATAGAGGTCTATGTAGATGACATGATAGCCCGATCAAAAACTGAAGAGGAGCACCTTGATCACTTGCAAAAGCTGTTTGTGAGATTGAAGGAGTACAAGTTAAGATTGAATCCAAACAAGTGTACATTTGGAGTTCGGTCCGATAAACTCTTAGGTTTCATTGTCAACAACAAAGGCATCGAGGTTGATCCTGCCAAGGTTAAAGCGATACAAGAAATGCCTGCTCCTCGTACTGAGAAGGAAGTCAGAGGATTCTTGGGACGCCTGAACTATATTGCCAAATTCATTTCTCATCTGACAGCTACTTGTGAGCCAATCTTCAAACTATTAAAGAAAGATCAAGTAGTCATATGGAATGACGAATTCCATATTGCTTTTGACAAGATCAAAGAGTACTTACAAGAGCCTCCTGTTTTGATGTCACCAGTCGAAGGAAGACCATTGATCATGTATCTGACCGTTTTAGAGAGCTCAATGGGGTATGTATTGGGGCAACATGACGAGTCTGGCCGAAAAGAGCACGCTATTTACTACCTGAGCAAAAAGTTTACCGACTGTGAAACTAGATATTCACTGCTCGAGAAAACTTGCTGCACTCTGGCATGGGCTGCTCGCCGGCTAAGACAGTATATGTTGACTCATACCACTTTGTTGATATCTAAGATGGATCCGATAAAGTACATCTTCGAAAAGCCTGCTCTGTTTGGGAGGATAACTAGATGGCAGATGATCCTAACAGAATATGACATACAGTACACTACCCAGAAAGCTATAAAGGGCAGTGTGCTAGCTGATCATCTTGCTCATCAAGCTGTAGAAGATTATCAATCCATGAAATTTGAATTCCCGGATGAAGACATCATGACATTAGACAACCGTGAAGAAATCAAGCCATATGACGGACCTGAACAAGGATCTCGATGGACCCTGTTCTTTGATGGGGCATCCAATGCACTTGGTAATGGTATCGGCATTGTACTCATATCTCTAAAAGGGTGTCATACTCCCTTTACTTCCAGACTTTGCTTCAACTGTACGAACAACATGGCGGAATACGAAGCATGCATCTTTGGTCTCAAGGCTGCCATAGACTTGGGAATCAAATATTTAGATGTGTTTGGAGATTCAGCTTTGGTCATCAGTCAGATTAAAGGATAATGGGACACCAAGCACCCAAACCTTATCCCTTACAAAGAACATGTCTTGACATTGCTACCACATTTTAAGCAGATTACCTTCGAGAATTTCCCGCAAGAAGAAAATCAACTAGAAGATGCTCTAGCCACAATGTCATCTATGTTTAAACTTAATTGGGATAACGAGGCTCCCCAGATCACCATTGAATGAATGAAAGAACCAGCACACTATCACGAGATTAATACTGAAGAAGTAGTGAACCAGCCTTGGTTTCATGAAGTCAAGAGGTATCTCGAGGCTCAAGAATATCCAGAAGGAGCTTCAATCAATGATAAAAAGTTCTTAAGGAGATTCTCTGCTAAGTTCTTCCTGAGTAATGGCATCCTATACAAACGCAATCATGACTCCATTCTACTCCGGTGTATGGATAAGATTGAGGCTGAAAAGATCATGGTTGAGCTACATGAGGGCACTTTTGGCACCCACTCCAGTGGGAATACGATGGCAAAGAAAATCCTACGGGCAAGCTATTATTGGTCGACCATGGAAGCAAATTGCTATCAACACTCTCAGACTTGTCATAAGTGTCAAATTTATGCTGACAAGGTGCATGTGCCTCCAGTTCCTCTGAATGTCTTGACATATCCTTGGCCCTTTTCCATGTGGGGAATCGATATGATTGGGGAGATCAAGCCTACAACCTCCAATGGACACCGTTTCATTCTAGTGGCCATTGATTATTTCACAAAATGGGTCGAAGGAGCTTCCTTCGCATCCGTCACTAAGAATGTTGTTGCCCGCTTCATCAAGCAGAATCTCATTTGTCGGTACAGTATCCCAGAAAGTATCATCATTGATAATGGTACAAACCTTAATAATACTATGATCACCACCTTGTGCGAGCAGTTCAAGATTCAGCATCACAATTCACCCCCTATCGGCCAAAGATGAATGGTGCAGTCGAAGCTGCTAATAAAAACATTAAAAAGATCATACAGAAAATGACAGTCACCTACAAGGACTGGCATGAGATGCTTCCATTTGCTCTCTACGGGTACCATACCACGACTTGCACATCAACTGGGGCAACACCCTATTCTTTGGTTTATGGCATGGAGGCTGTCTTGCCTATTGAGGTTCATATCCCCTCTTTGAGAATCATGAAGGATGCAGGTTTGAATGAGGACGATTGGATCCAGACTCGACTTGATCAACTAAACTTAATTGATGAAAAGAGACTTACTGCGGTTTGCCATGGTCAGATGTATCAAAAACGGATGATCAAGGCTTTCAACAAGAAAGTTAGACGCCAAGTATATCAAGTTGGAGATCTGGTGATCAAACGTATTATCTTACCACAAAGTGATCCCAGAGGAAAATGGACTCCTACCTATGAAGGACCATTTGTAATCAAGAACATCTTCTCCGGTGGGGCAATGATCTTAACCACCATGGACGGCGACGACCTGCCACACCATGCGAACGCGGACATATTCAAAAGATACTACGCATAAGAGACCCGCTAGGTTGACACACCTAAGCAAAAAAAGGGCATCCCGAAGAACAAAAAGGTTCGGGAAAAATTAGGGATAAAATAAAAAAATCTGTACACCTGGCAATTTGAAAACCCGAAAGGGTGACTTGGGAAAAAAAGGGTTTCCCGGTGGACTGAAAACCCGAAAGGGAGGTCCAGGCAAAAGTTAGGGAATTAAAGTGTATAACTATGTCCCGTCGGATCACTTTGAGGACAATCTCTTCCAATGACAAACTCAAAGTTTTTGATCAATCCAATCATCTTCAGACGAAGCAACAAATAGACAAGATATTCAGAGATACGGAGGCTATAGCAGAATGGGAACCCCATGGGATTATCACACGTAGCTATCTTTCTTTGTATAAACTTTTTTTTTACATATATGGCACCATCCTCTTACTAGGATGTCTGTCTCCTTTGTACAAAATACTTATTCCAAGTAAATACAAAGATATCTCTTTCAAGTACAGAAAACTATTTTTCTTTACACTTCTGTTTTATTTGCAAAAACGTCCAATGATTCATTAATGAACATATGCATTTGAACATAATTACTGTTTATAAAAAGAAAACAAAATGAAAAATTACAGACAGGTTGAAAGAATGGGAAAATGTCTTTAGGTTATTCCATGAGCAATCCCCACAGTACGTCATTTAAATCCCCGGTGGAAACCATCCAGTTCCTCCAAATTCCCCAGCAAATTATTTGAAGCCTGAAATTCATTCCGATAGCAGCTAACTTCTGATACTCCTCAATGGAACAAAGACTCCTATTATTAATCCCCAGTAGAAGTCATCAAAATTCTCTGGATTCTCCAAGCAGATTCCTCAAGCAGTATACGACATTGCTCTCACAATAGGATTTTTGTCAATACTTCAACTTCGAGACATGAAGAATCCACATATCTTCAGCAGCAATCAAGGATTTATTTTCCTCAATCATGCATCAATAAAACAAATCAGCTTACATGCGCATACATTACATCCACATATCATAAACATTGATAAAATACATATATTGCATCATACATGTCATGCAACATAATTTTATGTTCCAGCTAACATTTTACCCTTTTCAGGATAAGATTAACAAGCTACCATTAACAATATACAATCAGATACAATGCAGATACGCTCCAGGCACGGATGCCATTCTGTTACTCATTCAGATTCAGCTTTCAGATACAGTTCAGATACGCTCCAAACACGGATGCCATTCTATTACTCATTCAAATTCAGCTTTCAGATACAGTTCAGATATGCTCCAGACACGGATGCCATTCTGTTACTCATTCAGATTCAGCTTTCAGATACAGTTCAGATACGCTCCAGACACGGATTCCATTCTGATACTCATTCTTTCAGCTTACAAGTTACACTTCAACAAACATTCTTGGATGGCATCTACAAGCCCATCTCCAACAAGATTCTATGTCTTCTCCAAATGGCATCTTTAAGCCCATTCCCTCAGCTACACATTGTCGAGTGCAAATTTTGGGGCACTATAGTGTCCAATCATCCTTCACCTTCAAATCACGAATGGCAAGACTCGCCAATCTAACTCCTCATGTTTAAGAAGATTGAACAGGGGTAGCTGTTGTACCCCAAAATTTTCCCTCTCATTTATCAAGACTTTTCCCACAAGATCTCTTTGAATCAAGACTGGATTAGGGTTTGGTCAGCTCAGGACATCTCATCTTGCACTGATACCCTAAAATAGGGTTTGAGTTTGCACAAGGATTTTTGGACTATTAATGCTTCATATGACTTTCAAACATCATTATGGACCCCTAAGATCACTCATGACAAGTTTCAAGCCTTGAACCATATTTTTGATCAGTCAATTGGACAATTGACCTAAAAATCAGTTGTATTGGGGAAAAAGTCAACCATGGCCAATTTACAGTCAAACTTCATAATTTTTGATCCACATCAACATTTTAAACTTATATGTATCATTTTATCAAGTTTGGACCACAGTTCCTCAAGAAATTTGATCAAATCACCAAAACGGCAAAATGGTCAAAATTAGGGTTTTGATTGAGGAAGGGCAATTTCTGATTTTTAACCTAGCAAATGACCAATCGAGTTAAAGCATGATTTCAAGGATTCAATGGCATAATCTTGACTTAATTACATGGCTCAAAACATCTCAAATTCATTGGATTGACAGATGAAATTTGCAGTCAACTGATCAAAAGTCAACTGTACACAGAAAAGTCAAACTTTACTTTTTGGTCAAAATCAAGTGTCAAGGGTCATAATTCATCAAGACATGTCAAAATGTGAAAATTGTTCACCAAGAAAACCAAATTTAAAAATTAGGGTTTGAATTTGAAAATTTTCCTAACTTAGAAATTTTCTAAGTATAGAAAATATTCTTATTTTTTCTCAACTTTAGGCCACTTTTTCACCATGATGCATAATGATTCAAGGAAAGTTCCCAACATGAAATTTTTATACCACCATGAAATCTACAACTTTTCTTCACACAATTTTCCCTAAATATGCTTGGATATCAAGATATAAATTTATGAATACATGGTCATGAACTAAATAACTTAGTGAAAATTTGCCCTAATTTAGGCAGGTTTTGGACCCAACTTCATGAAAAATTTTCATCTAGTTCCAAGAGGTATCTCAAAATGAATTTCAAAGATGAATTATAGAGCACATTACTAGCTTTCCAAAATGTACAAGAACTCATCAAGATCATTTTTGAGTAGGGAGAATCGAAGAGATGACTTTGGCAATTTCTCACTTTTTGTCCCAGCCATTTCATGAAGAACAAAGATGCAATCAGTACCTATGCTGGCTAATCCATGCTTTACAGGTCCCAATCTTGTTCTACACTCCTTAATTAAATGCTTACTCAGTTTACAAAGCTTCTATCCATGCCTTAGAACCATTATCCAACTTGCAATTCCATTTATGGCAAAAAGTCACCATTGCCATTTTGAAAAAGGTCAACTTTTGCAAACTTTACAATCTTGAGCATTGGACCTGTCCCCTTGGCACACACAAGTACCACAGACCTAAGGCAACTTGTAGAAAAGAAATACCAACCCTAAGCCAGCCAGTACAAGCATGTGAGATTTTGTCTTATCACTTTACTTCAAATACAAGAAAAGTGGCAAAAAGGTGAAAACAAGCATAGCTGTTAGAGGGTTGACATCAAACCATTTCAATACTAATATACAAACATTATACAACACAATACACATTTAGCAAAGACCTGAAACACTCAAAACAAGAAAAACACCAAAAATCTATCTAAAACTGCAGATTTTGCATAAGCACATCCATCTTCCATTTGGCTCGTGCATTTTGAGTTTTGATCATTCAAACATCTTACATACTTGATACCTAGTCAATCCAGGCCTTCATCCCTGTTCTGTAATCACTCTTCCACCATCTGCCATTGTTGACTTCAGAGCTTGCAGTTTGACTTGGCCAAAGAGTTCCAGCTACTTTCAGAGCAAGGCAAGGGTTGGAATACATCTAGGGAAGTTCAAGGAAGCTCAAGCAAGCATCATTTCTCCATCAAACTCATCCTAGTTTCATCCACGATTCCAACTGAAGGAGGTAAAATCTCAAACTCTATCTCTTTGTACAGGCAACCATAGGCCACGATTTGTAAATAAAAAACGTAGTCCTCATCACAACGAAGCTGTACATACCATTATCTTGCATTGATTTTACTTGTGCTGAGAGAATTTGGAACTTGAAATTTCTGGAAATATTAGGTCAAGATTTAGGGCTGTTAAAATTCTCTTTGTTCTTTGATTAATAGTTCACATAACTTATATGGTTGGAATCGTGTGCTCAAGTACTACAACTTTCATGTTATGAATTTTCATTTTTATGGAAGTATGAGAGAGTTACAGGATGTCTGGCCAAGTTTGAGGAAGAAGATGAAACAGAGCAAGTACTTGGTTCAGGATATGTCATTTTCGTTTCACTTAAGTCAATGGAATTATAGCCACCCCAGTGGAAAAGTAGCGTGCTGGTGAGACCCTTGTCCTGGGTTCGAACCTGGGCGCGCTACTTTTGTATTTTTCACATTTTTTCCTTTTCAGTTTTTGTGACTTTTTGCAGGATTGGGCTTAGCTCCTTGGGCCACGTTTTTTTGCTTGCAGGCTACCTCTAGTATACTTTCAATACCCCCCTGACCCATGATTTCCATAATATTTTTATTTAATTTCATTTTTATTTTCATTAATATTTTCTTTAATGAATAAAAATCCAAAAAATGTAAATTAATCATGTCTTATTTTTATTTTGTTTTAACTTATTTTCCACATAAAAATATATTTTATTTTAATATATATCATGCATTTTATTAATAAACTTGTAAACATAATTAAACATATTTAGTTCAATTTATTTTTCATTTCATATTTATAAATACTTATATTTGCACATATAAAATTTTATATTTTATTACAATATTATTTATTATTTTTATACAAGAAAATATATAAAATAATACATATAAAAACTTTATTTTCTTTTAAATAATAATTAGGGTTAAACCCCTTTTAAAAAATTAATTCCTTTTCCTTATATTTTTAGGCTTAGATTTAAATTTTCTTTACATAAAAACAAAGCAAAAATTCTTTTCTTACATATACATTGCATTGCATTTTAAATATTGTATTGTATTTATCCTAATTCGTACAAATTCGATTTGGTTGTAATAATTTATTTAGGTTTATATTTTTGCAAATCCTCATTCAAATTTGTATTCCCCCTCCCATAAATTATTGTAATAGCTTAGAAATATTTACTCATGCAATTTATCGCTTTATATGCCATGATTAGTAATTAGGGTTTGTATGACAAGAATAAAACAAAGCAAAATAGAAAACCCTAAATACAAGACAAAATCAAAGCATGAAAATGATACACTTGAACACAAGCACCCTTAGGGTTTCCCCACTTGGTTGCCTAAAACAAAAATGGCCATGTTACGCATGCGAAGTATCTTGGCAAAACAAACAAAAATAAGATCATAGTCCCTCGATGACGCTATTCAAAGTTGCCTTACAAAATGATCTTGGTCCCTCAAAAAATGCTAAGATACTTTGCAAACATTGATAATCATGGTTATACGATGACCCACGCCCGTCCCGTTTACATCCAAAGATAGGTTTGCTTACCAAATCAATGGTAAGACAACAATGTCAAAGGAACAGAAAATACATAAGAAAGACATTTGAGTAGGTAGATGGCTTCTAGTTACTTGCTCCATTTAAAACAACAATCCTTGCTATTTTCAAAACAAACACACACACATTTCAAAAACATCTTACGAACATTGGAAACATTTTCAAAAGACAAACATCTTTGTATACATTCTTACGAACGAGAATCATTGCAAAGATCGCCTAAAAAAATGGCCTCTTTTACAAAATACTTTCAAAACCACACAAAGCACAATTTCAAACAAAAAAGCAAGTGATCTAAGCAAGTAACTAAGAGACCATGGAAAACCATGGATGAAAAGGGTGCTAATACCTTCCCTTTACATAATCTACCCCCCGAACTCAAGAAACAATCGCAAAGGTCTTTCCTGTGCTTTTTCACCTTTCCTTTTGGATAAAATAAAAGTCGATGGAGACTCTTGCTAACCGTAACATTTGTGATAAAATATAAAACCTCAAGTCAGTTTTCCCACTGTATCACATAGTGCCATTATCTTCACCCTCCAAACATAAAAATAGTACTGTACAAATTGACTGAGTTAGTGTGATTCAACAGTTTGGAACAGCTTCCTGGAGATTCATTGGAGCCACCGCAGCAGCTGGAAAAGTATTAAGACTTAAAACACCAAGTGTAGTCCCAAGGTAAACTTCAAGAGGGTACTTACCTATGAAACCCATGCAATCCCAAACCTAAGATCTTGGTGTGCTTTGTTTGCGATTATTATTCATGACATCATAAGCATCATGACATCGTAAGCATTCTCACTAACCATTTCAAGGATTTAGGGATTTATCTTTGTTCCATTTTGTAGGTCATGACTTCCATTCATAGGAATACCATTCGAGTCAACTTCGTGAAAGTACATCCTCAACTCCAAGAATTAGCATCAAAGGTGCATGTATATTCTTCCTTCACCAAGAAATATGGTCGACTTCTCAACTTAGCTACCTCAAACTTCTAAGAAGAAATGATGTGTGTGCTTTTCCAATTCTTTGATCATATGCACCATTGCTTCACCTTTCCTGACTACCAATTGGTGCCTACATTAGAAGAGTTCTCTCAATTGACAGGAGTGCATGTGCTTGATCAAATACCATTCACAGGTTTAGAGGAGACTCCAAAGCCTGAAGTTATTGCTGAAGCCTTGCATTTGAAGAGATATGACATTATGACAAATTGGGAGACAAGAAGTGGAGTTAAGGGTTTCTTAGCCAAATTCCTGTTGGAGAAGGCTCGTTCGTTCTGGGAAGATATGGACTTTCTAGATTTTGAGGATGTATTGGCCCTTCTATTATATGGTTTGGTTCTATTTCCCAATCCGTACCAACTCATAGATGTGAATTCCATCAAGGTTTTTCTCTCTCGTAATCACATACCTACTTTGCTTGGAGACATTCTACATTGTTTCCACACTCGCACCATGAAGAAAATGGGTACTCTTTTGTGTTGAATTCCATTACTCTATAGGTGGTTTATTTTGCACCTACCTCGATCAATATTGAAGAATAAGTAAGGCTTGACATGGTCTCAAAGGTTAATGTCACTCACACATTCTGATATTCATTGGTGTTCTCGATCCTTGGAGGACATTACTATCATCGACTGTTGTGGAGAATTCCCTAATGTCCTTCTTCTTGGAATTAGGGGAGGTATCACCTATAACCCTTGTTTGGCTTTGCGACAATTTGGATATGATAGGATAGATGGTCCCCATGATGCGCTCATCCAAGGATTGGTATTCGACTACGAGGGCAACGACCAAGGCTATCGATAAAGGTTCATACGAGCTTAGAGAATGGTAAACAAAGTGGATAGTGATCACCAAGCACATCGAGGCAGCCTCATTTGCTTCTGTTACCAAGAACATCGTGGCCTGTTTCATCAGACATAACCTTATCTGTCGGTATGGTATCCCAGAAAGAATCATCATAGATAATGGTACCAATCTCAATAATAATATGATCACCAAGCTCTGCACACAAATCAAGATTCAGCATCCTAACTCTTCCCCTTACTGGCCAAAGATGAATGGCATTGTAGAGGCCGCCAATAAAAACATCAAGAAGATCATATAGAAGATGACAGTAACATACAAACACTGGCACGAGATGTTACCATTCGCTCTTCATGGTTACCATACCTCAGTATGCACGTCAAGAGGGGAAACTCCTTTCTCTCTGGTATACGGTATGGAAGTTGTCCTACCCATCGAAGTCCAGATACCTTCCTTAAGAATCATGAAGGATCTAAGTTTGAATGAAGACAAATGAGTTCAGACTCAACTTGACCAATTGAACCTGAATGACGAGAAAATGCTAGCGGCTGTTTGTCATAGTCAAATGTACTAGAAACACATGATCAAAGCTTTTAACAAGAAAGTCAGACTTCAGGAATATAAAGTTGGCGACCTAGTAATCAAGCGCATTATCCTTCCACAAGGTGATCCCAGGGGTAAATGGACTCCCACATACGAAGGACCATTTGTGATCAAGAACATATTTTCTAGTGGAGCCATGATATTAACCACTATGGACAGTGATGACCTTCCGCATCCTGTAAACGTGGACATAGTTAAAAGATACTACACATAAACAAAGACCCGCTAGGTTGACTGACCTAGGAAAAAAAAGGGCATCCCCGCGAACCAAAAGGGTTCGGGCAAAAGTTAGGGATATATATATATATATATATATATATATATATATATATATATATATATATATATATATATATATATGAAAAATCTGTACACCCGGCAAGTCAAAAACCTGAAAAGGCGGCTTGGGCAAAAAAGGGTATCCCAGTGGACTGAAAACCTGAAAGGGTGACCCAGGAAGAAGTTACGGATTGAAAGCGTACAACTATGTCCTATTGGATCACCTCACAGACAAATTTCAGTATCAAGTGCCAAATTCAAATGGTACTAATCAATCTAGTCAGCTTTGGTCAAGCAGTAAAATGATGAGACGCTCAAAGATATAAAGGCAATAGCAGAATAGGAACCCAATGGGATCATTTCACATAGCTGTTTTTCTTTGTATATTACTTTGTATAGTTTTCATTTCTTACGACGACACTCTCTCATTAGGATGTTTGTCTCCTTGTACAAAAACGCCCGTTATAGGCAGACTTCTTCAGATTATTACAAAAGCTATCTCTTTGAAAGTGCATAAACTATTTGTTTTTATTTTTCTGTTTTGTTTTGAAAAATTGTCCAATGATTATTTTAACATATGCATTTGAATATAATCAATGTTTACAAGTACACGCATAAAAAACAGAAAGAAGGTTATTAATGGCTTTAAGAAACGAGACAATGTCTAAAAGCCATATGCAAATCCCCGCAGATACATCCCGCAATAGATATAGAGACAAATACGTCCTCCCATGAAGTCACTGCCATATCTTTAGTATACAACCTATTGACAACAGGGATTCTAATATTCCCCACAGAGCAAGAGTCTCCAATCATCTCCCTGGTATCTTGAAGAATTCCACAACATGAACTTCTTGGGTTCCCCAACAGGGCTTCATAGAAATCCCAAACAGTTTACAGAGTTTTCTTTCCCCAGTATACTTTATTTCTCTAGTCACGGAATCTCCCAGCAATTCAATTCCAACAAATAATGAATAATCACATTCTTCATCCTCAGCTGAGTTGGTCTTAAAAAAGAGACGTGTGGATTTCCCCTAAAGAAAACACCTCCCCAGCAAGTCGTCAAAATATTCTCTTCAATAAGTTTTATTTTCCCAACAAACTGTAAATTCCCCAAGTTGAGTTTGCTTCTTAGACAATTATAAATCAACAGAAGAAACCCCTTAACCCCCGGTAGAGTCATTGCAATCTCCAACACAGTCGTTACTATCACCAGAGGTTACTATAAAGCCTGGAACCTGACCATATAACAGTTGACTCCATTCTTTCAAAGCAAGTTACTGCGAAGCCTAGACCCGACCAAATACTAGTTCAACTTCATCTCTTTCAAAACAAGTCACTATGAATCCTGGACCCGACCATATAATAGTTTAACTTCTTCAAATCACTAACAAAACTCCTCCTCCCCAGTAGAGTTTGCCACTATCCCATGTGAGTTGCTGCAAAGCCTGGAATTCGACCAGATAACAGTTAACTTCTTTATCCCCAATAAGTTGTTAACTTCCATTCTCTTCAATCAAGAGATAACTCCATAGTAGAGCAACAGATAACTAAGACTTCTGAACTCTTTTCCCCAAGCATAAATCAACACTCTCCATAGAGTTTCCCTCAAGAAAAATCAATGTCCCCCCAGCGGATTTCTCCTTAAACAACAAAACAGGAATCCCCGGTGGAAACATTCTAAACAAATAGTGAAGAACCACATTCTTCATCCCCAACAGCAGTCAGGGATTTATTTTCCCTTATTTCAACAATGCTACAATGAACAACTGATCAGTTCATATATTGCATTCATACATTACTTTACAAACATCATAGCATATGCATATAAAATACATATAGCATGATCTCATTTTTTTGAGAACATCACTACACAATGTATGTCATGCATTATGACATTGCATATAGCTAATTCTTTACCTTTTCAGGAAAGATCAACAAACAAATATCATCATCAATTTTCAACAAGTTTCGGATTAATACCTGAAACAAAACAGGACAACTATCTGTGAACAACTGGTTGTAGATTAATACCTGAAACAAGACATGATAACTATCTACATGAGCAGATTAAAGATTAACTCCTGAAACAAGACGTGGAAGTTATCTTTCTTTCTCTAAGGTTAGAGACTAATTCCTGAAACAAGCCAAGGTAACTATCTCTACGACCAACAAAAAGCAAGTTCCGGATTAATACCTGAAACAAGACATGACAACTATCTGTGAACAAGTGATTGTAGATTAATACCTGAAATAAGACAGGACAACTATCTACATGAGCAGATTGAAGATTAACTCCCGAAACAAGACGGGGAAGCTATCTTTCTTTCTCTAAGATCAGAGACTAATTCCTGTAACAAGCCAAAGTAACTATCTCTACGACCAACAAAAAGCAAGTTCCTGATTAATATCTGAAACAAGACAGGACAAATATTTGTGAACAACTGATTGTAGATTAATACTTGAAACAATACAGGACAACTATCTATATGAGTAGATTGAATATTAACTCCCGAAACAAGACGGGGAAGCTATCTTTCTTTCTCTAAGGTCAGAGACTAATTCCTGAAACAAGCGAGGATAACTATCTCTACGACCAACAAAAAATAGGTTTCAAATTAATACATGAAATAAGACAGGACAACTATCAGTGAACAACTGATTGTAGATTAATACTTGAAACAAGACAGGACAACTATCTGTGAACAACTGATTATAGATTAATACCTGAAACAAGACAAGACTACTATCTACATGAGCAGATTAAAGATTAACTCCCGAAATAGGACGGGGAAACTATCTTTCTTTCTGTTTGGTTAGATAAAGTTCAATTCCCAAAACAGGACGAGGCGACTATCTTTATCACCAACGGCTTGAACTCTCGAAACAAGACGGGTTTACTAACATATTTATTGTAGATCAATTCCTGAAACAAGACGGGGCGACTATTTACATGACAAACACTTCCTTCAAGACATCTATTCTTTCAGTATAAATCGACCAAATATTTATTCTGATACTTCTTCCAATTTCTACCAACAGTCACTCTGGATGGCATCTGTAAGCCCATCTCCAAAAAACTCTCCATCACCTCTTCAAATGGAATCTTTAAGCACATTTCCGACATAATCAACCACCACATCATCGAGTGAAAATTTCTGGGCACTCTAGTGTTCAATCATCTCCCACCTTCAAGTCACGAATGGCGGACTCGCCAATCTAACTCTTCATGTTTAAGAAGATTGAACAGGGGCAGCTGTTGTACCCCAAAATTTTCCCTCTCATTTCTCAAGATAATTCCTACAAAGATCTTCAAGTTTGCGCAAGTATTGACTAGGTCAAATAATCTCCTCAACACTAATGCCTCAAATTAGAGTTTGAGTTTGTATGAAGGCAGTCGTGTTTCTAATGTTTCAAATGACTTTCATAGATCATTATGGACCCTCAGGATTACTTCTGTCAAGTTTCAAGTTTTGGATCACGATTTTCTAAGAAAGTCATTCAAATTATCAAAAGGGAAAAATGGAAAAATTAGGGTTTTGACTGGAAATAACCAAACTTTGATTTTTGACCTAATACTTGACTTATCGGTTAGAAGCATGATATCAACGATCCAAATGCGTCATTTTGACCTAATCGCATTTCAATTTATCTCCTGAGATCATTGGATTGATAGACTAAATTCGGTCAACTGGTGGAAGAAGTCAACTGTACACTAAAAAGTCAAACTTTGACTTTTTGACTAAAATTGAGTCCCAAAAATCACATTTCATCAAGACATCCAAAATATGAAATTTGATCATAAAAAATCAAGAGAGTCAAAAATCCAACTTTGCAAGACTTGGAAAATTTTCTAAGTATTTTCTATACTTGTTAATTTCATTGCTTCATGACATCTTTTCACTACAATTCAAAATAATTCAAGATGTTACAAATAATTAAAGATGTTACAAATAATCCAAGTTATTACAAAGTGGCATTTTTGCAAGAGTACAAATCCTAAGTTTGGTCTTGTTTGAACTCTTTCCCTTTGCGTCAAACCTTTCCACCATGCTGCCCATAAACATGCTTTGTCTTTGTTACAATATGCATAAATTGGTCCACAAACTAGATTGTGTATCATGCTACAAACAATATTGTCCAAGCCTGCTATATTGCCCATATAACAACCCAAAACCATGTCAAAATATAGTATGCTATACTGCTATAAAATAGCCCTGCACCAAGCTGCTAGAACACTCCAAAATTGCTGCAAAACAACCCTGCTATGCTGCTCCTAACCCAGTCTAAGCCTGCATTATCTCAGCCCCATATTTGCACCAAATTAGCACATAAGAGCTGCATCAAAAAAGGCTATGAAGACAACATACCCAAAAAGTTCAAATTGTTATTTGTCTCCCTCCCAAAATCCCAACAAAACTCATCTATAAATAGATTATTTTCACAACACACAAGGGGTTGGTTTTTAGAGAGAGAATACCAAGTTTTGAACAGAAAAAAACAACATTCCTTGTAACTCCAGCTCATTCAAAAAACTAGCTCTACTTTCATTCAAAATAGAAAACCTCAATCCATTATTCCATCTTACAAACTCTCCCATAAACCAAACACCTTATCACATAAAGATTGTTCAAACATAAAAACAGTCCCTGTAGTGTTATTATCTTCACCCTCCAAACATAAAAATTGTACTGCACAACTTGACTGAGTTAGTGTGATTTAACAGTTTGGAACAGCTTCCTGGAGATTCATTGGAGTCATCATAATAGCTGGAAAAGTATTCAGACTTAAAACACCAAGTGATGTCCCAAGGTAAGTCTCCTTAACTTTATGCTTTTCATTTTTCATACATGATTCACTTTCGAAGATACAAATGTAATAATCATTGCTTCTTTGAGCTAACCATTTGCTTGTTGTTTATGTTTATCAATTATATGCTGTAAACTGACCCAAACAGACAATAAAACAATGTTTAAAGCAAAAAACTACAGCATGAGTTGACGCATACCCACTCGAGTCACTCATTCTGGTGAAAAAAACAGGGTATGAGTCGACACATAGCTGTTGTACCCCAAAATTTGCCCTGTCATGTTTTCCAAGATTTTTTTCTTATATGGGTGGTCACAAGCACTTGATTAAAGGAAAAAATAATTTTTTTTGAAGATGAATAAAGTCTTTCAATTGGCATGCTAAAGGGTCTTTCCATTGGCATCTTGACTGGCTTCGATTGAGCGCCTAACCTCCTCCAAACTTGCCTCAAATTCCCAAGCTTCAAGTGAAGCCTTGGCCTTCTGCTTGTTTGTTGTATACAAGCTTTGACTGGGCATGTGTTTCCTTTGAAACAACCTCCTTTGATCCAAAGGGGAAGAGCCTATTGTTAGTGCTCCTTCGATTGCACCATTGGATTTGCATGCTGGCTTGATTCACAAATGCAATGGCTACCCATGCATGCAAGCTGGATTCCTGCTTCGTTTGGGCATTTGGTCTCTTTAAAGCAAGCTTAATTCTTGCTTTGATTGGGAATTTTTTTCCTTGGAGCAAGGTTGATTCCTGCTTCGACTAGGAAAATTCTCCCTCTGTGCGTGCCTTCAGCGCACAAAGCAAGAATCCCCTGCAAGCTCCCTTCGATCCACCAACAATGACCTCCTGCATGCTTCCTTTGATCCACAAAACAGTGGGTTCCTGCATGCCAGCTTTGTTCAGGGCAAAAGGCTTCTTCATGCTTTCTTTGGATTCACAATGGCAAAAAATTCTTTAGACTGGCCTTCGGTCCACAAGGCAAAAGGCTACTTTTAACTGGCCTTCGATTCACAAAGTTCCCACTGGGCAAAAGGCCCCTCAGCTTGTCACCAGCGCACGTATGCCTCTTCATGCTTGCCTTGGTTTCACAAGGCAAAGACCCATCAGCTTGCCTTGGTTTCACAAGGCAAAGACCCATCAGCATACCTTCGATTCACTAGGCCAAAAGTCCCCCATGCTTGTGTTGGAAGTATAAGGCAAAGACTTCTTTTGTGCTTTCTCTCAATGCCAAGATCCTTTAATGCATAAAGTTTCTACACTATGACGTACCCGGATGCCCTTTCAGAAGGTACACAACTGACGTATTCGAAGGACATACACATGGTCCACTTGAAGGATATGTATTTTCCCCATTCGAAAGACATGTATGATGGATTTAAAGCGGCATACATGGGTTTTCCATTCGAAGGACTTACCTTGTTGGCCCATTTGAAGGAATGGCAAGTGATGTATACAAATGATGCATGGGTTCCCTTCAAGAGAGCACACACATTGGTTCAAAACGAAGGATATTGTTAGCCAAAACGAAAGAAAAATATTCAAAGAGGCCTGCTGGCCCAAAAGCCAACATACTACCAGTTTAAGCCAACGTGCACAAGCACATTCATGCCTAAAGAAGCTTCGATTGGCCAGGAAAGAGTTTTTGTTTGGGCTAGCGGAATAGGGGTTCAAACAAAGAAGCCTCGATGATGAGAACATGAGCCAATCGAAAGGTACACAAATGGGCCATTCGAGGAGGCAACCAAAGTCCCATTCGAAGGGTACACAAATGATCCATTCAAAGGACCCATTCGAAGGCTATACAAGAAGTCCAATCAAAGGGTAGGAATTGGAGGCATTCGAAGGAGCCAAATTGTCCACATACATTCACATTTCAAAAAAGGGACAATATTCCATGTTTTTGGCCAAAGTTACACACTTTCATTCATGGATTTCAAACACATAATCAAGGTTGTTTAAATCATTTCTTTCTTATCCCCTCCCTTCTACTCTATATAAGCAGCATGCTTGCAAGCCAAAGACACGCCTACACAGCCTAGAGAGAACACTACCAAATTGCAAAAAATTCTTAAAGTTATCCAAATTGAAACCTCTGATCCAGCCAGATTCAGATCTTTCCAAGCACTCTATCAACATCCCAGGGTTTCCAGGAGTATATACCACCCTCCATTCAATATGTCTCACGCCCAGAAGTGCTCAATCGAACCTCACTTTTTGGTAAATTTTGTGACTTTCAAACTTTCAAATCGTGCCATATAAATCTTTTTAAGCTTATATTCATGTTATCAATGATGTTTGCATCCATCCTAATGTGTTACACGAAGATCTATGACCTTATATCACGTGTTGCCATGGTTGAAAGTTGTTAGGGTTTTGTGTTCAAACCCAGAGATACACGAAGTTTTAGCAAATTTGGAGGCCATATTCATGATTAGGGAACGCTTTTATGTAGATCTGCATAATTTGTTTTTATGTTTGGTCATGTTCGTAGGGGGTCTCACCGAAGAAGACGGTGGAAACCACCGGCTCCGATGGTCTGACTAATCACAGGTGGCGGTCCAAGTTGGTGTTGCGTTGCCCTTGTATCCCATTGGTTAATTAAAAAAATACCTATTCACTCTCTCCGCTCCTGATTGGTCCACCAAACACCAGGGTCCCACCTGCGTTTCATTTTTTTTAAATTTAAAATAATTATATTTGTGTATAATATATATTTATGGGTGCATTTAAGCTAACAGAAGTATCACCGTCCCAACGGTAGAGGCAGCGCGTTTAAAGCTTTGTTATGTGTAAGGTGAACCCCTGCCTCTTACATATTATTTTTCCATTCTTTCTTTGCATATTTAGTACAGCCAGGATATGCACGCGCATCACGTAGTATCAGATCTACACCTTTCAATGTCAATGCAGTCAGGTCCAAGAGTTTCAACGTGGGATTCACCATGTGCCCTCAAGGCTTCTCCTTACTGGATCCCAATATAGCCTTTGAGTTCCCTCACTCTTGGGCGTAGCGTTTTTCAAATCAACACCCCTCATTTAGTTTTTCTATCCTGGCCCATTAAGTTTTTTCTTTATTTTGTTTTATTATATATTTCTTTTACTTTGTTTATCATTAATCAAATACTAAAAAATCACAACAAAAAAACATAGGACTAATTTTTCCTTAATTAAATAATTAATTTCTTTAATTGATTAATTAATTAAACTTTAACCTTTTCTTAATTTAAAATAAAATAGAATTAGGTTTAATTTATATGTTAAATTTTTTTTTTATAACAAAAACAATTTAAAAAAAAACATAGACTATTTTCTTAAAATTAACTTTATTTTCTAAATAGATTTTAGGGAAATTTTCATTGTTTTCTTAAATCAAAAATCAAAAACAACAAAAATTTTGTCTTATTTACTTAGAATCACTTTAGGTTTTTAAACGAACTTTCAATCTTTACGCGCATTTATTTTATTCTCACATTTTTTTATAGTGATGTAACTGCTTATAAGATATAATAGTAATTAGGTTTTATTTTCTGCTTTTAATTTCTGCACTCCTCAAGTTTTGTACATTGTAAATCCCTTTCCCGAAGCCATGTAATAGTGTAGGTTTATACTTCCGCACTTTATATTTTGTACATATTAACTGCTTGTAACCAGGATTGTATGGAAAGACTAATAACAAAACATTAGCAAACCTAACACAAAAGATGAAAAATAACTGAATATAACACACATTGCACATATACACCTCTAGGGTACCCCACTTTGGTTGCCTTCGGAAATAAAGCAGTCATGTCCCTCGAAATAGGGACGCTTTAGAAATGACCCGTAAATCAAAAACATCATAGTCCCTTGATGACCCTACAGTTGCCTTCTCGATAAATGATCTAGTCCCTAAACAAAATTGCTAAAGCGTCTCCACAAGTTGCTTTCGCGACTGTATCGTCCCTTCAATGTCCCTCGTATATCCAACGATAGGGCTACCTACTCACTAATAGTAGGATAGCACTATCTAAAGGATAGAAGGAAAAGAACTACCTTTTCGAGTACAAAGTATATAGCCGTTAGAAGTTTGCTTAAAACATTTTTCACTTACACAAATACTACTTTTCAAAAACAACTTTCAAAAACATTTGCTTTGTTAACACTCTTGAGGACTGATACAAGAGTTAACGCAAAGCAAATCGTCACACTAAGGCATTTTCCAAACATTTTTAAATACACAAAGCACAAAGGTATTTTAAAACGATCAAACCTCTAAGAGCCCGTAGGTAACTACGGATGGAAAGGGTGCTAACACCTTACCTTTCCATAATCTACCCCCCCCCCCCCCCCCCTTACTCAGAATAATCTCAAAAAGGTCTTTTTCTGTTCTTTTCACCCTTTCCTTAATTTGGATAAAAGAAAAGTCGGTGGCGACTCTTGCTTACCGCAACATTTGCGAATACAAAATGCAAAACCAGTATCAAACAGTCGGTTCTGCCACCGTATCACAGAACTGGCGAATCTGCTCGGGATATAATAGAAAGTGGGGTTTACCTTAGAGTTAATTCATTATTAAACTGATTTTTTGTGCTTTGTATGCTTTATCCTTGAAGGGTTGTTTGGGTTGTTACTATAGATCCTACACCCGGATATGGGGGCATCTTTTTAGGTAAACAACAATAGATTATGGAGACTGTACAACATAGACCGATATGGTTAAAGCGATAACTGTGTTGGTGTGACACTTTGGTTGGTACTGGTATCCCTTGTGTTGAATCAAGGAGAATACGGGGTTGCCGCATGGTGTCGTGAAGCACTAACGGACCTTAGAACCTTAGTTGAACAAACTTGGCCATTAAAAATTAGTGAGATAGCCGGCCTCGGTGTAAAGCTGGGTATTGGTTGATACTCGATGCTACACTCATTGAGATCGGACTTTCGAGATGTTTCAGACGCGAGAGAAGATTGCTAAGCTGAAATAATGCTCGATAAAGAAAGATCAGTGATATTGAGACTCCTTAGAACCCGATTACTATTTCTAGGACAGGTTGAACCAACTAAACTTCAAGAGGGTACTTACCTATAAACTTCCTACAAGCCTAAACCTAAGATCTTGCATGTTTTTCTTGTGTATGATTAGTTTGCTTAAACATGACATCATGCATCATAACATCCATTTTTCATTACACTGACCATTTCAAGGACCAAGGGAATTTATCTTTGTTCTGTTTTGCAGATCATGACTTATGCTCATAGAAATACTATTCGGACCATCTTTGTAAGAATACCTCTCCAACTCAAAGAGCTAGCATCAAGGGTTCCCGAGACTTCCTCATTTACCAAGAACTATGGTCGACTTCTCAGTCTGGTTACCTCGGGTTTTGATGAGAATATAATGAGCGTACTCTTTCAATTCTTTGACCCTAAGCACCATTGCTTCACCTTTCCAGATTATCAGTTGGTGCCCACCATGGAAGAGTTCTCTCAAATATTGGGTATACCTATTCTTGATTAGACGCCTTTCACAGGTTTAGAAGAAGCTCCCAAGCCAGAGGTCATTGCAACAGCTTTGCATCTGAAATGATCCGATATTGTATCTAACTGGGAAACAAGAAGTGGAGTCAAGGGTTTCCTAGTTAAATTCCTATTAGAGAAAGCTCAGCTGTTTTGGGATGATTTAGATTTCCAAGCTTTTGAGGAGGTTATGGCCCTTCTAATATATTGTTTGGTGTTGTTCCCTAATCCAGACTTTCTTATAGATGTGAATGTTATCAAGGTTTTCCTCTCTCGTAACCCTGTGCCTACTCTACCCGGAGACATCTTGCATACCCTCCACACTCGCACCATGAAGAGAACAAGGATTCTTGTGTGTTGCGTTCCATTGCTGTCAAGGTGGTTTATTTCTCACCTCCCTAAATCAGTATTGAAGAATGAAGAAGGTTTGGGTTGGTCACGAAGGATAATGTCACTTTCTCACTCGAATATTCTCTGGTATTCCCGATCCATGGGAGATATCTCTGTCATTAACCGCTGCGGTGAATTCCCTAATGTCCCACTACTTGGCATTAGGGGAGGAATAACTTATAATCCTTCTCTAGATTTGCGACAATTTGGCTATGCTCGAAGGGATGGTCCCCACGATATGCTTATCCAGGGCATTATGTTTAACTACGAAGATGATATTCAAGGGTATCGTCAGAGGTTCATACGAGCTTGGGGAATGGTAAACAGATTTGATACCAGGACTTTGGGGCCTAAAACTTCCATCCCTATGGAACCTTATCTCAAATGGGTACAAGCTCGCGCTTAGAACCTTATAATGCCGTATATAGCCATCTGTGATACGGTGGGAGAACTGACTTGAGGTTTTGCATTTGTGTTTGCAAATGTCGCGGTTAGCAAGAGTCGCCACCGACTTTTCTTTTATCCAAACGGAAAGGTAAAAAAGCACAGGAAAGACCTTTGAGATTTTTTCTTGAGTTCGGGGGGTAGATTATGAAAAGGGAAGGTGCTAGCACTCTTTTCATCCATGGTTTTCCATGGGCTCTTAGTTACTTGTTTAGATCAATTGCTTTGTTTTGTTTGAAATGGTATTTGGTGTGGTTTTGAAAGTATTTTTAAAATAGGCCATTTGTTTAGGCAATCTTTGTAATGATTCTCGTTCGTAAGAATGTATACAAAGATGTTTGTCTTTTGAAAATGTTTTCAATGTTTAGCAAGATGTTTTGAAATGTGTGTGTGTTTGTTTTTGAAAATAGCAAGGATTGTTTTGAAATGGAACAAGTAACTAGAAGCTATCTACCTATTAAAATGTCTTTCTTGTGCATTTTTATTCCTTTGACATTGTTGACTTGCCATTGATTTGGTAAGCAACCCTATCTTTGGATGTAAACGGGACGGGCGTGGGTCATCGTATGACCATGATAGCAATGTTGCCAAGTATCTTAGCATGTTTGAGGGACCAAGATCATTTTGTTTTAGGCCACCTTTGAATAGCGTCATTGAGGGACTATGATCTTATATTTGTTTTGTTTTGCCAAGATACTTCGCGTGGGTAACATGGCCATTTTAGTTTAGGCAACCAAGTGGGAGAAACCTTAAGGGTGTTTGTGTGCAAGTGTGTTTTATTGCATGCATGATTTTATCTTGAATTAGGATTTTCTATTTCATTGATTTTATCTTTCCATACATATCCTAATTGCTAGCATTTACATTTGAAAGCAATAAAAATGCGGAAATGTAAAATCCTACGCTATTACAATATTTAGGGGGGGTGGGGGATACACACTTATGAATAGGGAATCCAGTGAGAAAAATAAAGAAAAATAACAAGGGGAAGAAAAAAAGAAGGAAGGAGGGGGTCAGTGCGCTGCTGAGAGGAAGTCAGAAGTTCTGACCCAGGCCTGCTGTAGGATATCAACCTGTTAGTGAAAATGTATGGGTCAGAACTTCTGACCCTGGTGCGCTGCAAAACAGAAACCTGTTAGTGGGGAGGTCAGATGTTCTGACCCCAGTGCGCTGCAAAATAGAAATCTGTCAGTGGGGGGGTCAGAAGTTTTGACCCTGCTGGGAACATAGTAATTTTTAGAAGTTCTGATATTACTGATACCAAAATAGGCCTCAGAAGTGCTGGCATCAAAGTTAGAGCTTGGTTTCCCCCAGTGCTAATCAGAACATCTGCAGTTTGATGATGTTTCCACAAAACAGAAGGCATGCCTAGGACAGTCTCAACAAGTGCCATAACGTTTCAGGAGACAGAACCAAAAAGGTCACAGGCAAGTTCTGTGCTGATTCTCTCCCTACTTAAATATACAGAGGCGTGAAAATCTCAAAGCGTGTACAGCAACAGCAGCATGATATCTACATTGTGTTGCTAGGGCATGCAAATTTGATGATGCTTAAACAGTGTGGTGAGAGTCAGCAGGTGCTTACCTTGCTATTGGAAGAAATTCTGTGAACTGGAGTTAATATAAACTCTGATAGTGTTCTGGACAAGTTCTTTGTATGGGTGGATAGAGGGTATATATGTGGTCAGAAACTGTATGGGCGTTCTTTAGTTAGGAAACCAAATTGGGTGCAAATGAAGTTTTAAGGCAGGAGATTCAAAGCTGTGTTTATGGCTCTTGAAACACTAAGAATTTTGACAGAGTTTCAAGGTGTTTTCTTGCTAAAAAAATTTATGTTTCTTTTCTAGCAATTTTTCTGATGTCCCCCTTTTCAATGGATAATGGTGATCTATTTATAGAAAAGCTTTGTGGGTTCTTTTTTAAACGTTAAGTGGCGCCAATATCATGCATTAGATGCTGACTTATTCTTGAAGAAAAGTTCATAAAAAGTTGTGATGATTGACAGCTTTTAGCCTAGGCTGGGTTAGTAAGCGAGGATTAAGGAAAAGTGACACCCATGAGAGAAAAGTAGCGCATGAACCCATACCTAAATCTGCATAGGAACATTGTTATGCTGCACATGGAAAGACCCATTGGACAAATGTTTAAAAGTAGTTGTGAGCATTAATGAGCATTAAATGGTGATGAGATTGGTCAAGACTAATAAATCTTGTAATGTGAGATTTGCATCATTATTTATATCTGAGCCAGCAGTTCCTGCTTCAGCATACAACACACTCAAACTCTGATCTTAGTATCCTGCTGCCTCAGCAAATTTTGAGGGTTCCCCAGATTTTCTAGCATGTTCCTTAGATTTGCTTCTGAAAATTCTGGACCTTAGAGATTCTGTTTCAGTGTAACACCCACTCTTCTGACCCCTTCATCTTCTGATTCCAGCATGTTCTGAAGGAGTTTTCAGGCTTCTTTGCTTTCTTTGCATTCCTCTAGGAAACTCTGGCTGAACTTGCGTAACTGCTGAAAGAGCCATGTTCTGTTTGAAGATTACATGCTGAACCACGTTTACAACCTCTAACTGAGTTGGCGTAGCTGCTGAAGAGCCACCTTCTAACTGAATGTTATATGCTGAGCCAAGTTTGCAACTTCTGACCGTTTCTGCCTGGAGGTTGGTTCAGAAGATCTGAAGGGCCATTTTTCTTAAATACTTTAGAAAAAATTTAAGTATTTAGAATTTAAGTTTTTCCAGGTAAAATTTTACTTTTGAGCTTGCAAATGACCATTTTGCTCTTGTAGATGGTTTACTTGGAAAGAAATGATAATTCAGGGCTTGGATTTGTTTAAGAGAAACTATGAGAATCCAGGATGATTTCCTGAAGAATGAAAGGGCAAAATTTGGGGTACAACAGCTGCCCCTGTTCAATCTTCTTGAACCTGAAGAGTTAGATTGGCGAGCTTTGTCGTTCGTGACTCAAAGGTAAAAGACGACTGGACACTAGTGTGCCCATAAATTTGCACTCGATGAAGCTTAGTTGAGGGAATGGGCTTAAAGATGCCATTTGGATAGGTGACAGATTCTTGTTGGAGATGGGCTTGTAGATGCCATCCAAGAATGTTTGTTGTAAATCAAAAGAATAAGCATCAGAATGGTGTCCGTATCTGGAACGTATCTGAGCTTGAATCTGAATGAGTGACAGAATGGCAAACGTGCCTGGAGCGTATCTGGACTGTGAGAATCTGAATAAGTGACAGAATGACAACCATGCCTGGAGCGTATCTGGACTGTGAGAATCTGAATAAGTGACAGAATGGCAACCGTGTCTGGAGCATATCCATACTATGAGAATCTGAATAAGTGACAGAATGGCAACCGTGTCTGGAGCATATCTGTACTGTATCTGAACTAGAATCTGAATGAGTAACAGAATGACTTCCGTGTCTGGAGTGTATCTGTACTGTATCTGAAAGCTGAATCTGAATGAGTAGCAGAATGACTTCCGTGTCTGGAGTGTATATGAACTAGAATCTGAAAGCTAAATCTGAATGAATAACAGAATGACTTCCGTGTCTGGAGTGTATCTGTACTGTATCTGAAAGCTGAATCTGAATGAGTAACAGAATGACTTCCGTGTTTGGAGTGTATCTGTGCTGTATCTGAAATTGCATATTGTTAAACGGTAGTTGTTAATCTTATCCTGAAAAGGGTAAAATGTTAGCTGAAACACAAAGTTAGGTTGTATGAAATGTATGATGCAATATATGTGTTTTGTCAATGTTTATGATATGTGGATGTAATGTATGCGCATGTAAGCTGATGTGCTGTATTGCTGAGGAAAATAAATCTTTGACTGCTGCCGGGGACAATAAATCCTTGATTGTTGAGGATATGTGGATTCTTCATGTCTTGAAGTTGGAGTATTGACAAAAAATTTGTTGTGAAGGTAATGCCATGTACTGCTTGAGTAATCTTCTTGGGGAATCCAGAGAATTTTGATGACTTCTAATGGGGATTACACAATGGGAATCCTTGTTCTGTTGGGGAATAAAGAAAACTTTGGGGAAGAAAACTTATTCCTGTTTGGAAAAAAGTTCAGGAGTTTTGGTCGTCTGCCACTCTACTGGGGGATTATCATAGGTCAGGGAGAAGCAGAAGTTTAACTGTTATCCGATTGATTTTCGGGCTTAAAGACAACTTGCTGGGGAATTTGGAGAAACTGAAAGGTTTCCGCCGGGGATTGGTAGTTTGAAATTTTAGCTCCGCTGGGGATTGGTAGTTTGAAATTTTAGCTCCGCTGGGGATTGGTAGTTTGAAATTTTAGCTCCGCTGGGGATCTTAATGATGTACTGTAAGGATTGCTCATGGAATAGACCAAAGAAGTTTCCCTATTCTTTCAACCTGTCAGTAATTGTTCTTTTCCATTTTGTTTATTTGTAAACAGTAATTATGTTCAAATGCATATGTTCATTAATGAATCATTGGACATTTTTGCAAATAAAACACAAGTATAAAGAAAAAGTCAAATAGTTTTCTGTACTTTCAAGAGATATCTTTATATTTACTTTGAATAAGTATTTTGTACAAAGGAGACAGACATCCTAGTAAGAGGATGGTGTCATAAAAGTAAGAAAAATTTTATACAAAGAAAGATAGCTATGTGTAATAATCCCATGGGGTTCCCATTCTGCTATAACCTTCGTATCCCCGAATATCTTGTCCATTTGTTGCTTTGTCCGAAGATGATTGAATTGATCAGAAGCTCCAGGTTTATCCGTGAAGATATTGTCCTTAAAGTGATCCGACGAGACATAGTCATACGCTTTAATTCCCTAACTTTTTCCTGGACCGCCCTTTCGGGTTTTCAGTCCACCGGGAAACCCTTTTTTGCCCAAGTCGCCCTTTCGGGTTTTCAACTTGCCGGGTGTACAGATTTTTTATATTTTATCCCTAATTTTTGCCCGAACCTTTTGGTTTACCGGGATGCCCTTGTTTTGCCTAGGTGTGTTAACCTAGCGGGTCTCTTATGCGTAGTATCTTTTGACTATGTCTGTGTTCGCAGGGTGTGGAAGGTCGTCGCCGTCCATGGTGGTTAAGATCATTTCCCTATCAGAAAAGATGTTCTTGATTACAAATGGTCCTTCATAGGTAGGAGTCCATTTGCCCTTGGGATCACTTTGTGGCAAGATGATGCGCTTGATCACTAGATCTCCAACTTGATACACTTGGCGTCTGAATTTCTTGTTGAAAGCTTTAATCATCCGCTTTTGATATGTATGACCATGGAAAACAGCAGTAAGCCTCTTTTCATCAATCAAGTTCAGTTGATCAAGTCGGGTCTGGATCCAATCGTCTTCACTCAAACCTGCATCCTTCATGATTCTCAAAGAGGGAATCTGAACCTCAATAGGTAAAACAACCTTCATACCATAAACCAAAGAATAAGGTGTTGCCCCGGTTGATGTGCGAGCCGTGGTACAGTACCCGTGGAGAGAAAACGGTAGCATCTCATGCCAGTTCTTGTAGGTGACTGTCATCTTCTGTATGATCTTTTTAATATTTTTGTTAGCAGCTTCGACTGCACCATTCATCTTTGGCCTATAGGGGGATGAATTGTGATGTTGAATATTGAACTACTCGCACAAGGAGGTGATCATAGTATGGTTAAGGTTTGTACCGTTATCAGTGATGATCCTTTCGGGGATACCGTACCGGCAAATGAGATTCTGCTTGATGAAATGGGCAAAAACATTCTTAGTAACGGATGCGAAGGAAGCTACTTCGACCCACTTGGTGAAATAGTCAATGGCCACTAGAATGAAGCCGTGTCCATTGGAGGCTGTAGGCTTGATCTCCCCAATCATGTCGATTCCCCACATAGCAAAGGGCCAAGGAGCTGTTAAGACATTTAGAGGAACCGTAAGCACGTGCACCTTGTCTGCATAAATTTGACACTTATGGCAGGTTTGGGAGTGTTGATAGCAGTCAGCTTCCATGGTAGACTAATAATAGCCTTCCTGTAGGATTTTCTTCGCCATTATATGCCTGCTAGAGTGAGTGCCAAATGTACCTTCATGCAACTCAGCCATGATCTTTTCAGCTTCAATCTTGTCCACATAACGGAGCAGAATAGAATCATGATTTCAGTTGTACAGGATGCCATTACTTAGGAAGAACTTAGCAGAGAATCTCCTTAAGAACTTTGTCATTGATTGAAGCTCTTTCTGGATATTCTTGAGTCTCGAGATACCTTTTGACTTCATGAAACCAAGGCTGGTCCACTATCTCTTTAGTATTAATCTCGTGACAGTGTACCGGTTCGTCCATTCGTTCAATGGTGATCTGGGGAGCCTCGTTATCCCAATTAAGTTTAAACATAGATGACATTATAGCTAGAACATCTACTAGCTGATTTTCTTCTCGCGGGAAGTGCTCGAAGGTAATCTGCTCGAAATGTGGTAACAATGTCAAAACATGTTCTTTGTAAGGGATGAGGTTTGGATGCTTAGTGTCCCATTCTCCTTTGATCTGACTGATGACCAAAGCTGAATCCCCAAACACATCCAAAGATTTGATTCTTAAGTCTATGGCAGCCTTGAGACCAAAGATGCATGCTTCGTACTCTGCCATGTTGTTTGTAGAGTTGAAGCAAAGTCTGGCGGTAAAATGAGTATGGCATCCTTCCGGAGATATAAGCACAGTGTCGATACCATTACCAAGTGCATTGGATGCCCCATCAAAGTACAGGGTCCATAGGGATCCTTGTTCAGGTCCGTCATATGGCCTGATTTCTTCACATTTGTCCAATGTCATGATGTCTTCGTCAGGGAAGTCGAACTTCATGGATTGATAATCTTCTACAGCTTGATGAGCAAGATGATCAGCTAGCACACTACCCTTTATAGCTTTTTGGGTTGTGTACTGTATGTCATATTCTATTAGGATCATCTGCCATCTAGCTATTCTCCCAGATAGAGCAGGCTTCTCAAAGATGTACTTTATCGGATCCATCTTAGATATCAGCAAAGTGGTCTGAGTCAACATATACTGTCTTAGCCGGCGAGCAGCCTATACCAAAGCGCAGAAAGTTTTCTCGAGCAGTGAATATCTGGTTTCACAGTCGGTAAAATTTTTTCTCAGGTAATAAATAGCATCCTCTCTTTGGCCAGACTCGTCATGCTGCCCCAGTACGCACCCCATTGAGTTCTCTAAAACAGTCAGATACATGATTAGTGGTTTTCCCCCGACTGGTGGCATCAAGACAGGAGGCTCTAGTAAATACTCCTTGATTTATCGAAAGCAACCTGACATTCGTCATTCCATCTGACTACTTGATCTTTCTTCAACAGTTTGAAGATTGGTTCACAAGTAGACGTTAGGTGAGAAATGAATCTGGCAATGTAGTTTAGGCGTCCCAAAAAACCTCTGACTTCCTTCTCAGTGCGAGGAGCAGGCATTTCTTGTATCGCTTTAACCTTGGCAGGATCAACCTTGATGCCTTTGTTGCTGACAATGAAACCTAAGAGTTTACCGGAACGGACTCCAAATGTACACTTGTTTGGATTTAGTCTTAACTTGTACTCCTTCAATCTGACAAACAGCTTTTGCAGGTGATCAAGGTGTTCTTCTTCAGTTTGTGATCGGGCTATCATGTCATCTATGCAGACCTTTATCTCATGATGTATCATATCATGAAACAAAGCTACCATGGCGCGCTGATAGGTTGCCTCGGCATTCTTCAGTCCGAATGGCATCACTTTGTAGTAGAACGAACCCCACTGTATGACAAATGTAGTTTTCTCCATGTCCTCAGGTGCCATTTTGATCTGGTTATAGCCTGAGAATCTGTCCATGAAAGAAAATACTTTGTGCTGGGCTGTATTGTCAACCAGGATGTCGATGTGTGGAAGTGGAAAATCGTCTTTAGGGATGGCCCTGTTTAAATCTCTATAATCCATGCACATTCTCACTTTGCCGTCCTTTTTAGGCACGGGAACAATGTTGGCCACCCATTGAGGATAGGAAGTAACAGCCAGAAATCCAGCATTGAACTGTTTCATAACTTCTGCTTTGATCTTCTCTGACATGTTAGGTCTCATGCGGCGGACCTTTTGTTTCACTGGTGGACAGTCTTCTCTTGTGGGTAGAAGATGTACCACAATGTCTGTATCGAATCCTGGCATGTCTTTGTATGACCAGGAAAAGATCTCAACATAATCATGCAATAACTGAATTAAGCGCTCCTTGACACTCGGCTCTAGATTGGCACCCACTTTGATTTCCTTTTTATCTTCCTCGGTACCTAAGTTGATTGTATCTAACAACTCCTCATGAGGCTGAATAGCTCTTTCCTCTTGTTGTAATAGTCTGGCCAATTCCCCTGGCACCTCACAATCTTCCTCACCTTCGTATTCGGCTTGGTAGATCATATCTTTAGAGTCACTGAAGGCTATAATAGTATCGTTACCCACGGGATCTGGAATGGAAGGGTACCTGCATTTGTGAGTGCGGGTGTGTGTAAGGGTATAGCCATCTTAAAACAATAAAATGTAAAAGAAAGGCAATGAGCATAAAAAGTTTATATATGAAAAAGCGTCCATGATTCATTGAATGACATATGAAGATGAAATAAAAACCCTTACAAATGGACCATTGTGTCTCGGGTAAGACACAAGGTTTTTAAAGTGCAAATTGTTCGTGAATTATTACAAGTCCAACAAAAATGTAAAAGATAAATTAATGAGATATGAAAGTTATCGGGACAAAGTCTTTGGCTTCCCAGTTGCAAAGTCCTCCGCTGACAGTTGGAAATATCCAATCTTCTAAGCTTCCATCCTGTTCATTATCCTCCACTGTATTAACGCTTTGGTTGATAATCTTTACAGGTGGCCCCCCCAGCACGGGCACAACGTACAGCCTTCTAACCAGTTGAAGTAAACCCCAAGCCAAACTTGTCTGATTTGTACGGAATGTCTGGAAGCTGTCCCCAGATGGTGCATCCGCCCTCTTCCACTACTGCCTTTGCATCCTTTAGAGATGACATCCGAATCGGAGGTCTTGTGATCTTAGGAATTGAGGATACCGCCTTGGTCGCTGCTATTTCTTGAGAGACTTCTTTAAAATGTTGGAAAGGGGTCTCAATGAACTCGCCATCTAACTCCACATATCGGAAGGAATTCAGATGACTAATCATATACTCATCCTCCCCATGGACAATTATGATCTTTCTATGGACCGGGTACTTTAGCATCTGATGCAAAGTGGAGGTGACAACACCGACATTGTGGATCCAGGGGCGTCCCACAGACAGAAATAAGAAGGACGGATGTACATCACATAGAAGGTTGAGTTGAAGATCTGAGTTCCCACCTTTATTGGGATGTCCACCTCCCCGTGGACCATCCTCTTCGAACCATCAAAAGCTCTCACCACTATATTGCTGGGTTTTAAAGTCAGCCCCTCGCAGTCCAATCTATCAAGGGATTTTTTCGGCAAAATGTTTAAAGACGACCCAATATCAACCAAGACATGAGCTAGGGTTGTTCCTCTGCACTCCACTGAGACATGTAATGCCTCATTGTGTTTTCTCCCTCTGGGCGTCAAGTCAGCATCAGAGAAACCCAGGCTATTATCAGTTGTTAAACTGGCCACACAGTCCTGGAACTGGTCAGCAGACGTCTCTTGCGGCACATGAGCTATCTTCAGAAATTTTACCATAGCTTTGGCGTGTGATTTAGAGCACATCAACAGGGCTAGCATAGAGATCTTGGAAGGGGTTTTCCCCAACTGTTCAACCACATCATAATCACTCTTTTTAATTATCCTCAGGATTTCTTCCATCTTCTTCTTGGATGTTTCAGGAATAGCTAGTGATTAAGCCTTCGTCCGTACAGGCTCCTCTTGAACGTTTTTCCCTTTATTCTCGGCAGTGGAAGTAGGGATAGGAATTGTATTGTCTTTGTTGGTAGGTACGCTTGCATGTATAATCACTGGTGCAGAGGTAATCTTCGGAACAACCACGGGTCTAAAGACTGCTGTTGGAGGAGCAATCTCTGGAGAGAAGATCCTACCAGTGCGGGTGATCTTGCTTGTTCCGGCAATATTGCTAATGTTGGAATTGTCCTCTTCGGAGCTTTCTTCTTCGGCAGTCAGTTCATCCTGTTTAATACCATGGTAGTAGATTTCTCCACCATAATTCCATGGTACTGTTTTATCTGATTTGTATGGGGCAGACCCGGGCATTGTAATCTTGAATGGAGTAGCCTTTGGAGCAGGTGTAATCCTAACGGGTCTTTTAGGGGCCCTGGAAGGATTGGCGTAGATGGTTATAATTGAAACTTATTTAACTGGAACGGGTGAAATAGGAGCATTCTCAAACAAAATTTCTTGGTTATCCATCATTCGTTGGATACCTTTCTTCAACAGAGGGCAGTCAAATGACGAGGACAAGCAAACATGGCAGTCTTTGTCACAACCTGGGAATATGCCAGCTTTCAACAAATTCAACTTAATAATCGGGAGCGGATTCAACAGTTTATCCATGGTAGCAACAAACAGATCTTCTTCAATAGTGTTGGCATTGTGACCATGCCTAGGCATTGGAGCGGAAATAACATTCAATTTCTCAGGTGCTTCAAACTCAACTTCCTTTGCATCTACCAGATCCTGGATTTTATTCTTCAGAGCCCAACAGTTCTTGGTGTCGTGCCCTGGAATTTCAAAATGGTACGCGCATCTGGCGTTCGGATGGTAATGTAGAGACACAGTATTGGGATTTTTTGGGGCCTCTTTTAGAGTGGCCAGATTTAACTTCAAAATATGTGGTAGAACTTGGGCTGGAGTCGTGTTAATCTTGGTAAATTGCCGAACTGGCCTTTCTACCCTTTGCTGGTTATTTCTCGGTTGGTCTGATGCAGGCTTCAGAATCATAACGGCCCCCACTATTGGCCGGCGCTTGGTTCTTCCCTGATTCCTCTATGAATAGACAGCAGATACTTATTTCCTTCCAGTGAAGGTCTTTTTCACAACTGTAGAGGCAGACACGTCTTTCTGAACTTTCCCACTTCTTATATCAACCTCCACTCTTTCGCCAATTAATATCAATTCAGTAAACCCTGCAAAGGAAATCCCAATCAGATGATTGAAGAAAGATCTTGATAGAGTTCCCAAGAACATGTCCACCAACTCCCTCTCAGATAGAAGGGGTTGCACCCTTCCAGCTAGGTCTCTCCACTTTTGCGCGTAATCTTTAAAGCCCTCATTGGAAGCCATAGCCATACTTTGCAGCTGAGTACGGGTGGGCGCCAAGTCGGTGATATACTGATACTGTTTATAGAAAGCAGCTGCCAAGTCTTCCCAATTATGGACGTCTGCCCTTTCTAATTGGTAGAACCAATCAAGTTGCGTTCCTGATAAACTATCTTGGAAAAAGTGGACCCACAGGTCTTTGTCGGCAGAGTGTGGTTGAATATTCCTGACATATGAACTGAGGTGCATTTTAGGGAAAGACACCCCATCATACTTGGAAAATAGTGGCACTTTAAACTTTGGAGGGATTACAATTCCTAACACCAGCCCTAACTCCTCAAAATCTAGCCCTGGTACTCTCTGGATTTCCATAATGCTTAGTTGCTCTTCAAGGTGTTTATATTTGTCATCAGCTGGAGAGAATTGTTATTTAGAGTAGTCCTCCTCTTCCTCTTCTTCTTCAGAATCTGATGGTACTGCCGTTTCTTTTCCTTTTCTTTCCCCTTCTTCAGATGTTGTTGGAAATTTTAAGGTCCTTCTGGCTTGTCCCTGAAATCTTCTGCCCATGATTACCACACCAGCTGGCTTCTTCTTCTTTTTCTCTTTTTATTTTTCTAATAGAGTCTTCAGTTCCTCCTGCCCCTTGGCTAAGGTCATGAGCAACTATTGAAATTGTAAGTTCTGTGCTTGTAGATCTTTGACCGTTTGTTCGAGATCCATCGTACTGAAATAAATAGTAGAGAGATGAGGAAACTTTGTTGCAAAGACTTGTTTATGTTTATGATGAATGATATGTATTCATGCAATGTTTTAAAGGATTTAGAAATTCAAATTTGTTTTAAACAAAAAATAAACACACGTCATATTAATTAAAATAGAATTTGAGTACATCAATGCCGCTTGGGTAAAATAATACAAAATTCTAAGGTAAAAAGACATTGCGCATCCTCTTTGGTGCAAGGTAGGTGTTGAGAGTCTGCTCTTCAAGAAGTAGCCGAGTGAGTTCCAAAAACTTCTTCTCGCTTGCATAGAATTGGGCTTCGAAAGTATCACGCTCTCCTTTGAGCTGTATCTAACTCCTTTGTAGGTCTTCGAGTGATGTCGGCATGTCAGGATGTAGGATAGTGTATGGAACTTCTCCTTCCTTAACAGGCTCTACAATCACTGGGAGAATGGAGGGATAAGGCATCATAAGACTTTGGGCGCGGGTTCGTACCCACTTGAGGTAAGGCTCAAGAGGGATGGAATTATTGTGTCCCAAGGTCTTGCTATCCACCTTGTTTAGCATCCTCCAAGCTCGGATGAATCTCTGGCGGAATCCTTGGTCGTCGTTATCGTAGTCGAAAACCAATCCTTGAATCAACATATCATGTGGGCCATCCCTTTGGGCATAAAAAAACTGTCTTAGAGCCAAGCACGGGTTGTAGGTGATGCCTCCCCTAATGCCAAGTAGAGGGACATTAGGGAATTCCCCATAACGGTCAACAATGGTAACATTCTCTTTGGATCGAGAACACCAATGAATATCTTAATGTTTAAGTGTCATCAACTATTGTGACCACCTCAAACCTTTCTCATTCTTCAAGATTGATTGGGGAAGATGAGAAATAAACCATCTTGCCAGGAGAGGAGTGCAACACATAAGAACACCTCTTTTCCTCATTGTACGAGTGTGAAAATAGTGTAGGATATCCCCAAGCAATGTAGGTACCGGGTTGCGAGACATGAATATTTTGACAACGCTCACATCTATGAGTTGGTCAGGATTAGGGAACAATACCATCCCATAGATGATAAGAGCTACAATCTCCTCAAAAGCTTGCAAATCTAGGGAATTCCAACAGCTTTGGGCCTTCTCAAACAGAAACTTTGTCGAGAAGCCTTTGACACCACTTCTAGTTTCCCAATGGGTTGTGACATCAGATGAGTGCAAGTGCAGGGCTTGAGCAATATCTTCTGGCTTTGGATCTCTTTCCGTACCGTTTAAGGGTAGTTGATTAAGAATAGGAATCCTCAAGAGTTGAGAGAATTCTTCCAAAGTGGGCACAAGTTGATAGTCAGGAAATGTGAAGCAACGATGCAAAGGGTCAAAGAACTGGAAGAGAACTTTCATCATATCCTCCTCTGTGTTGGAAGTGACCAAGTTGAGTAGACGACCATGTCTCTCGGTGAATAGGGAATTCTCATGGATCCTTGAAGCTAGCTCCTTGAGTTGTGGAGGAATTCTTACAAGGTTTATTTGGATAGTTTTCCTGCAAAGTGAATCCATAATCTACAAAACAAGAACAAAGATGAATCTCCAAAATCCTTGAAATGGTTAGTGAATGCATATGATGCTCATGATGTCCATGATGTTATGCACAAGTATATATGTACAAGCAAATCAAACAAGTTCTTAGTTTAGGCTTGCATAGGGTTTCATAGGTAAGTACCCTCTTGAAGTTTAGTTGGCTCAACCTGTCCTAGTAAAAGTAACCGGGTTCTAAGGAGCTCAATATCACTTGATTGTTTTCTTTGTTCATAGTTTCAGTTCAAGCCTCTTTACTGGCGACCAAAATATCCCAAGAAACCAACCCTCAATGAGTGCAGTATCGAGTATCTACCAACTTCGGACTACACCAAAGCCGGTCATCTCACTACATCCTAAAAGGCCAAGTTGGTCAAGTAAAGGTTCTAGAAGTTCATTAGTGCTTCATGACATCACTCAGCGGCCCCTTATTCTCTTTGATTGACTTAAAGGCTACCGGTACCCACAAATATGTTGCACTAACATAGCTATTTCTTAGACCATGTCGGTATACCCCGCACAATTTCCACAACGTATTGCTATTTACCTATAATGTTTCCCAAATCCGGGTGGAGGATTCAAACCCAAACAATAGAACCAAAATGTAAGACAAACAAGTCAAACAATTGTAAGCAAGTAAATGTGATCTAAAACCCTAAGGTAACCCCACTTTTAGTATTTATCCCCAGCAGAGTCGCCAGTTCTGTGATGCCGTGGGAGAACTGACTTGAGGTTTTGCGTTTGTGTTCACAAATGTCGCAGTTAGCAAGAGTCGCCACCGACTTTTCTTTTATCCAAAAGGAAAGGTAAAAAAGCACAGGAAAGACCTTTGAGATGTCTTCTTGAATTCGGGGGGTAGATTATGAAAAGGGAAGGTGCTAGCACCCTTTTCATCCATGGTTTTCCATGGGCTCTTTGTTAATTGTTTAGATAACTTGCTTTGTTTTGTTTGAAATGGTATTTGGTGTGGTTTTGAAAGTATTTTGAAAAGAGGCCATTTGTTTAGGCACTCTTTGTAATGATTCTCGTTCGTAAGAATGTATACAAAGATGTTTGTCTTTTGAAAATGTTTTCAATGTTTTGCAAGATGTTTTGAAATATGTGTGTGTTTGTTTTTGAAAATAGCAAGGATTGTTTTGAAATGGAACAAGTAAATAGAAGCTATCTACCTATTCAAATGTCTTTCTTGTGCATTTTTATTCCTTTGACATTGTTGACTTACCATTGATTTGGTAAGCAACCCTATCTTTGGATGTAAACGGGACGGGCGTGGGTCATCGTATGACCATGATAGCAATGTTGCCAAGTATCTTAGCATGTTTAAGGGACCAAGATCATTTTGTTTTAGGCCACCTTTGAATAGCGTCATTGAGGGACTGTGATCTTATATTTGTTTTGTTTTTCCAAGATACTTCGCGTGCGTAACATGGCCATTTTATTTTAGGCAACCAAGTGGGAGAAACCTTAAGGGTGTTTGTGTGCAAGTGTGTTTTATTGCATGCATGATTTTATCTTGAATTAGGATTTTCTATTTCATTGATTTTATCTTGCCATACATATCCTAATTGCTAGCATTTACATTTGAAAGCAATAAAAATGCGGAAATGTAAAATCCTACGCTATTACAATATTTAGGGGGGTGGGGGATACACACTTATGAATAGGGAATCCAGCGAGAAAAATAAAGAAAAATAACAAGGGGAAGAAAAAAAGAAAGAAGGAGGGGGTCAGCGCGCTGCTGAGAGGAAGTCAGAAGTTCTGACCCAGGCTTGCTGCAGGATATCAACATGTTAGTGAAAAATGTATGGATCAGAACTTCTGACCCTGGTGCGCTGCAAAACAGAAACCTGTTAGTGGGGAGGTCAGAAGTTCTGACCCCAGTGCGCTGCAAAACAGAAATCTTCCAGTGGGAGGGTCAGAAGTTCTGACCCTACTGGGAACACAGTAATTTTTAGAAGTTGTGATATTACTGATACCAAAATAGGCCTCAGAAGTGCTGGCGTCAAAGTCAGAGCTTGGTTTCCCCCTGTGCTAATCAGAACATTTGCAGTTTGATGATTTTTCCACAAAACAGAAGGCATGCCTAGGACAGTCTCAGCAAGTGCCATAACGTTTCAGGAGACAGAACCAAAAAGGTCACAGGCAAGTTCTGTGCTGATTCTCTCCCTACTTAAACATACAGAGGCGTGAAAATCTCAAAGCGTGTACAACAACAGCAACATGGTATCTACATTATTTTTCTTGGGAATGCAAATCTGATGATGCTTAAACAGTGTGGTGAGAGTCAGCAGGTGCTTACCTTGCTATTGGAAGAAATTCTGTGAAGTGGAGTTAATATAAACTCTGATAGTGTTCTGGACAGGTTCTTTGTATGGGTGGATAGAGGGTATATATGTGGTCAGAAACTGTATGAGCGTTCTTTAGTTAGGAAAACAAATTGGGTGCAAATGAAGTTTTAAGGCAGGAGATTCAAAGCTGTGTTTAAGGCTCTTGAAACACTAAGAATTTTGAGAGTTTCAAGGTGTTTTCTTGCTAAAAACATTTCTGTTTCTTTTCTAGAAATTTTTCTGATGTCCCCCTTTTCAATGGATAATGGTGCTCTATTTATAGGCAAAGCTTTGTGGGTTCTTTTTTAAACGTTAAGTGGCGCCAATATCATGCATTAGATGCTGACTTATTCTTGAAGAAAAGTTCATAAAAAGTTGTGATGATTGACATCTTTTAGCCTAGGCTGGGTTAGTAAGCGAGGATTAAGGAAAAGTGACACCCATGAGCGAAAAGTAGCGCATGAACCCATACCTAAATCTACACAGGAACGTTGTTATGCTGCACGTGGAAAGACCCTTTGGACAAATGTTCAAAAGTAGTTGTGAGCATTAATGAGCATTAAATGGTGATGAGATTGGTCAAGACTAAGAAATCTTGTAATGTGAGATTTGCAACATTACTTATATCTGAGCCAGCAGTTCCTGCTTCAGTATACAACACACTCAAACTCTGATCTTAGTATCCTGCTGCCTCAGCAAATTCTGAGGGTTCCCCAGATTTTCTAGCATGTTCCTTGGATTTTCTTCTGAAAATTCTGGACCTTAGAGATTCTGTTTCAGTGTAACACCCACTCTTCTGACCCCTTCATCTTCTGATTCCATCGTGTTCTGAAGGAGTTTTCAGGCTTCTTTTCTTTCTTTGCATTCCTCTAGCAAACTCTGGCTGAACTTGCGTAACTGCTGAAAGAGCCATGTTTTGTTTGAAGATTACATGCTGAACCACGTTTACAACTTCTAACTGAGTTGGCGTAGCTGCTGAAGAGCCACCTTCTGGCTGAATGTTATGTGCTGAGCCAAATTTGCAACTTCTGACCGTTTCTGCCTTGAGATTGGTTCAGAAGTTCTGAAGAGCCATTTTTCTTAAATACTTTAGAAAAATTCTATGTATTTAGAATTTAAATTTTTCCAAGTAAAATTTGACTTTTGAGCTTACAAATGACCATTTTGCTCTTGTAAATGGTTAATTGGAAAGAAATGATAATTCAGGGCTTGGATTTGTTTAAGAGAAACTCTGAGAATCCAGGATGATTTCCTGAAGAATGAGAGAGCAAAATTTGGGGTACAACACCATCTTTCCAGTGGTTGTGGAGCCCATTTCCAAAGGGGATATTCCTTATACAGTTCTCCATCCTGACATGCCCACTGATCTTGAAGAGCTGTAGAGATCCTGGATTCAGTTGAAGAAATAACAGGATACCTTTAAAAATCATTTCTATGTCAATGAGAAGAAAGTCTTGGAGCTTACGAAGCAACTTCATAAAGAGAAAAGTCTTAATGTCTATCTCGGCACGAAGAGGAAGCACCCATGGGAAACCTGATGTCTTAGATTTTAGATATTTTCAATTATAAGCCTAAAAAGGCAATTGTATTTTGAATTCTACTAATAAAATCTCTGTTTCATTTTGGTTCACAAATTTAAATTTCCCGGAGTCCTTGAAAACATTGCATACTTATACCATACATATCATTTCATAAACAAGTTTCAGGACATGTTTCTTATCTTCTTTGCTGTTTATTTTAGCAATGGCTCTTGAACAAACAATTAAGGAGCTTCAGGCACAGAATGCTGAATTCCAAGAAATGTTCCTAAATCTAGCTAAGGGACAAGAAGATTTGAAAGCTCTGGTTCCCAAGGACAAGAAGAAAAAGAGGCCAGTGGGTGTCCTGAATTTGGGAAGAAGGTTCAAAGGACCAGTGAAGCAAGTTTCAGAGCTCGCAACTCCGTCAAGAGAGAGAGAATCAGGAAGGAGAGCCAAGAGAAGAAGACCACAGTATAAGGGAGTCTGAAGAAGATGATCTTGACTATTCTGAGGAGCAGTACCCTCCTGCTGATGACAAATACAAACATCTGGAGGATCGACTCAATGCCATGGAAATCCAAAGGGTACCCGAGTTGGATTTTGAAGAGCTAGGACTGGTCTCAGGGGTGGTCATCCTGCGGAAGTTCAAGGTCTTTACATTTGCTAAATACGACAATGTCTCCTGTCCTAAGCTGTATTTAAGGTCGTATGTCAGGAAAATCCAACCCCACACTACCGATAGGGATATGTGGGTACACTTTTTCCAGGAAAGTTTGACAGGAACTCAGCTGGAATGGTTCTATCAACTAGAAAGAACCAATGTATGTAATTGGGAAGATCTAGATGTTTCTTTCTACAAGCAATACCAATATAATGCTGACCTTGCCCTAACTCGTACACAATTGTAAAGTATGTCTATGGGTTCTGAAGAGGGCTTTAAGGACTATGCCCAAAAATGGAGAGACCTTGCGGGAAGACTCCAACCTCCGTTGTCTGATAGGGAGCTGGTGGGCATGTTCTTGGGGACATTATTCGGGCCATTCTTTAACCACCTGATTGGAAGTTCTTCTGCTGGGTTCGCGGAATTGATCTTGATGGGTGAACGAGAAGAGGCTGGTATTAAAAGTGGTAAGATACAGAGAGATGCATCCTCCAGTACTACAAAGAAACCATTCATAGGAAAGAAGGAGGCCAGTGCTGCTTGTGGCCAAAGAAATCTTAACAAAACTGAGCATCATCCGACGGTAAGGGCTTTTATGATTTCCAATCCTGCATCAAACCAACAATAGAACAATCAGTCCATAACAGATAAGCCAAGGATACAGTTTACCCGGATCAACATGACCCTATCTCAGGTTTTACCACACCTGTTGAAGTCCAATTTGGTGACCCTAAAGGAGGCTCCCAAGAATCCCAACACTACATCTCCCCACTATAATTCAAATGCTCGGTGTGCTTATGTGATCGGTGGAAATAGAACTGACTGTTTTGGAATGCCGGTTCGCGTTTGCGTTTCGCAAAATTTCGCGGTAAGCAAGAGTCGCCACCGTCTTTTATTTTCTCCAACAAGGAAAGGACAAAAGCACAGCAAAATTCCTTTTCGAGATGTCTCTCGGGTTCGGGAGGTAGATTATAGAAAGGGAAGGTGTTAGCACCCTTTCTATCCGTGGTTATCCACGGGCTCTTAGGTACTTGCTCACTATGTTTTCAAAATATTTTGCTTTTCTTGTGTTTGTGGGTTTTGAAAAAGTTTGTTTGAAAACTTCGATTTAACTCTTGTATCTGTCCTCAAGAGTGTATGAAGTGTTGTTTGAAAACTTTTGTTTGAAAAGTGTAGGTGCGAAAAGTATTTTTGTTTTGAAAGACCAAGTATCTAAGAACCTCTACCTACTCAAAAGAAATAAAGCTGTGTAAATATCCTTTAGACAGTACTATCCCACTATTGAGAAGTAGGTAGCACCGTCGTTGGAGTTGTCGGGTCAATTCGATTATAGGGACATGTGGTCACTAAAGCAATGGTAGGACGCCTTAGCGGTAACCCTAATGTCTTAGATCATTTTTATCCGAGGCAACCGTTTCGAGGAAACTTTGATCTTTAGACAGGAGGGCGACCTCTAAAACACCCTATACTCAATGACCACGTCGAGGCAACCAAGTGAGGCGTACCCTAGGAGTGGCATGTGCGCGTGTGTCAGGTTTCAATTATGTTATCTTTATACATGTTATGGTGAGCTACAATTGATTTTAATTTAAGAGAAGTCTTGTCATACATAGCCTAATTAGCATACATCTAGTAGTTAATAGGTGCAAAAAATAAAACTAAACTATTACAAGGCGTCGGGTATTTACATCGCCAAAAACAAACCCTTGAAATTTAAATTGCGGGAAATAAATAAAAGCGGTAAAAAGGTCCTAATTAAAGCTATTACATACTCAGAGCAATTACATAATTATGGATAAAAATATGAATAAAAAATAATCACGCGCGCGAGAAAAAATTGGATCGGAGAGTTTTTTAGGGTTTTGACCCTTTTTTGAGAAAGAAGGAAGTTTTTTTATTATTTTGCATTTAATTAAATTAAACCTAAAACTAATTAATTAATTAAATAAAAGAAAGATATTTTTTGAGTTTTTTATGTTTTTTAAGGAAATAAAAATGAAGATGATTAAAATTGTCAAGAACCCTAATTCTATGTTGATTTTAAATTATTGCAAAAAAAGTTAGAATTGTCCTAATTAAAACTAAATTAGTTTAATTATATTTATTTACAAAATAACTAATTAAGGGTGAAATTAATTTTAATAAATAATAATAAAAATATATTATATTTTAGTTTTCGGATTTTATTATGAAAAAATTAATTGGGTTAATTAAGTAATAGTAATAATAATTAATAATAAAAACAATTAAATGAAAAAATATAAAAGAAGAAAAAAAGAGATAAACCCAGGGGGTGATGGTCCAAATCAGGAGGTGTGTTTGGAAACTTGTGGCCCATTATGCTTCCAGCCACGTTTGACCTTTATGATCATATACATGCTTGTTGACTGGGAGTATGGTGATCCCCCATCCATGTCCACTGGATCTATGCCTGAAGCCACATGGCGTGCTGGGATTTGAAGCATATGGTAGAACACCTTTTGAAAGCTGCATGTGAACACATAAAGAAAAAATGGAATAAGTGTTTTGGGGGACCTGGGATTCGAACCCAGGTCCCAGTGTTTCCAGGCCAACGCATCAACCACTCCACTATGCTGCTTCAATTGTTAGTAAAATAAGGAGCAATTATTATATTGGAAAATTAATCAATATGCTATAAAACAATAAAACGCGCGCTTTTTTTTCAAACTGTCCAACCACGTGATAACACCTCATCATCTTCTTCGTTTATTCCTGTATAATTAACATCAGATAGCGGGGGTTTTTAACCCCCACTAATTCCTGCAATAGAAAATAGCGATTAGAAGCACAGTGCATATAAATATTTCGCGAGGTGTGGTTCTTGTTCGTCTTGTTCTCACGATTTCACTCATATATCTCACTGGTCCCAATTTTTCTTGGTTCAAAAAGCCCTAATTGAAAACTCAAGAACCCTAAAAATTCAGTTATGGCATCTTTTGATTCAGGACATTATAATTCAATTCAATTATACCATTAGCTTCGTATGGTCCCTAGCAATGCAAAACAATCACTAAAACATGTTAAATGCTCATGAATCAAGCAATACGATTTTGAATAAAAAAAAGCCAAACCGTGAAACTGTAATCAGTGATTTTTTGAGCTTTGATGCCTGGATTTAATTGCAAATCACTCCTGACACTTCTTGCAATGTGTTTGAATGAATAGCACGCCTTGAATTGGCCTAGATTGCAAGAATAAGTTTTCAATTTTCTTGGAAATTCTTGGAATTGGACATAGTGGTTTCTGCAGTTTTTTCACGTTTATTAGGTCAGGGTTTGCTTGCTTGTATATAAGGCAATTGAATTAGGTCAAAAGCTGGGCCAATATCCATTGCATTGATGATTGAATCCTTGATTGAAAAATCAAATATCCTTGATTTTCATGATTGAATAAACTTGCCAAAATTGGATTTTTCTGTATCTTTGACTTGTGCACGAATTTGCCAGCATGTTTAGGTCATATTTGCTTCACAAAAAGATTTAAAAAACAAATCTTCTATTTTCTTATGATTTAAATTGATTAAATGAATTAATATTAATTAAAAATCCAATTAATCAATAAAAATAAGAAAATAAATCCAATTAAGCTTGATGGGTCGTGCATAGGTCATGGGTGAAGTTTCAAGAAGAAATTTGAGGCCCATTAGCAAAAAGAAGGTGTTTTGAGCAAAGTTAACTTTTGCAAATTCATAAAAATTTCCCAACTTCTCCAATGCACAAATTGCTCAATTTTGATCATATGACCATGTTCTTGGACATTTTGGAAAGCTCTTGAAGTCCTCTAACCAATGCCTTTGGTCCCATGTCATTTGGATTTAACAATCTCAAGTTATGGTCTTTGACTAAAAGTGTACTTTTGTTGACTTTTGAAATTGACCTATAATGTCAAAATTGGTAACTTTTTGTGAGAGCATTTCTTGAACTTGGAGTGTGAAGATGGGTTGTAGGAAATTGCATCCCCTTCAAAATGAGCATTGGATGGAATTTTTCTGACAAACCATGAAAAAGTTATGCCCTGGTCAAGATACAATTAACTTTTCTACTGTAAAAAAATAGTAACTTTTTGCACCTTAATGATTTTTGAGCCATTCTGGTGGAATCATGATCAAGACTTGATCAAATGATGATTGTGAACTCAAAATAAGATGTTGACCAAAAATTCTGACTTTTGACTGCAAAATGACCATTTTGCCCTTGTAGTTGACTGTAGATCAAATGGAGCTTTTGACTGTGCAAACTGGCACTGTGAGTCTTGAAACTTGGCATGTAGGTGCTTGAGAATGTTTATAGGCCTATGAGGCTTGATTGAACCATTCAAAACCCCAAATTCCTTGAAAGAACCAAAACCCTAATTTCAGCCGTCTTAGGAAGTGGTTTGACTGTCTACCTCTTGAGACATCTTGAGTAATTATTCTTGACAAATCTTGAGGAATATGGGAGGGAAAATTTTGGGGTACAACAGTTGCCCCTGTTCAATCTTCTTAAATCGGAGGATGTAGATTGGCTTATGGGCCTTTCGTGATCTGAAGGTGGAAGATGATTGAACACTAGAGTGCCCAGAAATTTGCACTCGCATGGTGTAGTATCAGCAATGTGATGTCGGGAATGGGCTTACAGATGCCATTTGGAGAGATGACGAATAGGAGGATGGGCTTATAGATGCCACCTGGAGATTGTTGGTAGGTGGATGGGCTTATAGATGCCATCTGGAGATTGTTTGTTGAATTGTGATCTTGTAAGTTGAAAGAAGGAACCTGTGTAGGGTTGCCTGGTGATGAGTCCATGTGAAACTGCATCTTGGAAGAGAAGGAACCGGTGTAGGGTTGCTTCATGATGGTCAAGTAGATAGTTGTCCTGTCTGGTTTCAGGTATTGATCTACAATCCGTCGTCCATAGATTTTTCCTGGCTTGTTACAGGTATTGATCTAGAACTTGGAAAAGGTTGGCCGATGAGATAGTTGTCCTGGCTGATTTCAGGTATTAATCTTTGACCTGAGAAAGAAATATAGTCTTCCTGGCTTATTACAGGTATTGATCTGGAACTTGGAAAAGGTTGGCCGATGAGATAGTTGTCCTGGCTGGTTTCAGGTATTAATCTCTGACCTGAGAAAGAAAGATAGTCTTCTTGGCTTGTTACAGGTATTGATCTTCAGTCTCTTCATGTAGATAACTTTCTTGGCTTGTTACAGGTATAGATCTACAATCATTCGTTCACAGATATTTCCTGGCTAGTTACAGGTTTTGATCTGGAACTTAAGAAAGGTTGGTCGAGGAGATAGTTGTCCTGGCTGGTTTCAGGTGTTAATCTCTGACCTGAGAAAGAAAGATAGTCCTCCTGGCTTGTTACAGGTATTGATCTTCAGTCTCTTCATGTAGATAACTTTCCTGGCTTGTTACAGGTATAGATCTATAATCAGTCGTTCACAGATATTTCCTGGCTAGTTACAGGTGTTGATCTGGAACTTAAGAAATGTTGGTCGAGGAGATAGTTATCCTGGTTGGTTTCAGGTGTTAATCTCTGACCTGAGAAAGAAAGATAGTCCTCCTGGCTTGTTACAGGTATTGATCTTCAGTCTCTTCATGTAGATAACTTTCCTGGCTTGTTACAGGTATAGATCTACAATCAGTCATTCACAGATATTTCCTGGCTAGTTACAGGTGTTGATCTGGAACTTAAGAAAGGTTGATCGAGGAGATAGTTATCCTGGCTGGTTTCAGGTGTTAATCTCTGACCTGAGAAAGAAAGATAGTCCTCCTGGCTTGTTACAGGTATTGATCTTCAGTCTCTTCATGTAGATAACTTTCCTGGCTTGTTACAGGTATAGATCTACAATCAGTCGTTCACAGATATTTCCTGGCTAGTTACAGGTGTTGATCTGGAACTTAAGATAGGTTGATGGTAATCATCTTTTGATTGACCTTTTCCTGAAAAGGAAAAACATTAGTTGCATGCAATGTCATGATGTATGAAATGCATGATGTTCTCAAAATGAGATCGTGTCGTATGCACTTTGTCATGCATGAAATGTTTATGAATGTATTTTCGTTTGGGAAAATAAATCCTTGACAAATGTCAGGGAGTTTGTTAAATCCTGGGCTGATGTTGAAGAGTAGAGTTCTTCGTTTCCGCTGGGGATGATGAACGCAGATGATTGCAGGAATAAACCTGTAGGAGAAGATGACTCCGTTGGGGAATAAACCTGGTGAAGAGATTACTCTGCGGGGAATTGCTCTGTGTGGAAGAGGTACTTCACTGAGATTTTAACGATAACTCCGCTGGGGACTCCGTTGATAAGCTCTGTTGGGGATTTTGATGATGAACTCTGCTGGGGGATAGAAAGAATTTCGCTGGGGATGATCTTTCAGTTGCAACTTGCTGAGGATAACCTAGTTAGACTCTGGTGGGGATAACCTTCTGAATACGGCTGGGGAGATGCATTTGTACTCTGCAGGGGACAAGCCTTCAGAATCTACTAGGTAAGATGATTCAATTCTCTATTGGGGAAACCTTTTTAGACTGTGCTGGGAAATGGTTCCATTGAGGGTATCTTGTATTCCGCCGGGGAACAATCTTATATTTCTGTCGAGGAATATTAAGACTATCGGGGATGCTTGCTGAGGAATATCTGTATACTCCGACGGGGGATATTAAGACCTACTGGGGATACCCAACTTCTTTAGGGCTGATGGCAGACTAACTCTGCTTGGAGGAGAGTATTGCTGATTCCTTTGTGGTTGCAGGTCTCAGTGGGGAGAGCTACCATTACTGTCTTACTCTTGGGGAGTGAAGGTATCTTGGTCATATTCTTTAGCCAAACCTACCTTGGTACCTTAGTGGACAGAGCAACTAGATCTCTTAGGCAATTCTTATTGCCCCTACTTCCGATGTCACCCGTAATTAGTCCTTTGTTTCGCATGTAAATATTTATGAGCAGCAATTAATGTCAAATGCATATATCAAAAATAGACATTGGGCGTTCTTTACAAAACAAAACAGATAAAGGAAAAACAATTTGCAATTTGTCTGAAAAATGAACTTGTATTGATTTTGAAGTTTGCCTGTAAATAGGCGTTTTTGTACAAGAGGTTGACGTCCTAGTAAGAGAACGCCGCCGGTCAAATGGGATTTATACAATTTGTAAAAAGAAAACAAAACAGCTATGTGAAAAATCCCACTGGGTTCCAACTCTGCTATCGCCTTTATGTCTTCAAGCATCTCATCACTTTGCTGCTTAGTTGGAGATGAATCTGATTGATTGGTGTCGTCCGAGCCTGATAGTCAATACCGAAGTCTGGATGCAAGGTGATCTAATGAGACATAGTATTACGCTTATCCCTAACTTTTTCCTGGACCGCCCTTTCTGGTTTTCAGTCCACCGGGATACCCATTTTTGCCCAAGCCGCCTTTTCAGGTTTTCGACTTGCCGGGTGTACAGGTTTTTTTTATTTTCATCCCTTATTTTTGCCCGAACCCTTTTGGTTCGCTGGGAAGCCCTTATTTTTTCCTAGGCCAGTCGGCCTAGCGGCTCTTTAATCATGCGTATTATCTTTTTACTATGTCTGTATTGGCGGGGTGAGGAAGGTCGTCACCATCCATGGTGGTTAGAATCATTGCTCCTCCTGAGAAGATGTTCTTAACCACAAATGGCCCTTCGTACGTAGGGGTCCATTTGCCCCTGGGATCACCTTGAGGTAGAATGATGCGCTTGATTACCAGGTCTCCGACTTGATACTCTTGTCGTCTGACTTTCTTGTTAAATGCCTTGATCATCCGTTTTTGGTACGTCTGACCATGACAAATAGCAGTGAGTCTCTTTTCATCAATTAGGTTTAATTGATCAAGTCGGGTCTGGATCCAGTCATCTTCGCTCAAACCTGCATCCTTCATGATCCAGAGAGAGGGTATCTGAACTTCAATGGGTAGGACTGCCTCTATGCCGTATACCAAGGAATAGGGTGTTGCCCCTGTTGACGTCCGTGCTGAGGTACGGTACCCATGAAGAGCAAATGGTAAAATATCGTGCCAATCTTTGTAGGTCACTGTCATCTTCTGCACAATCTTTTTAATATTCATATTAGCCGTTTCTACAGCCCCATTCATCTTCGGCCGGTAGGGAGAAGAGTTGTGGTGTTGTATCTTGAATTGCTCGCAGAGCTCAGTGATCATCTTGTTGTTAAGATTGGTACCATTATCCGTAATGATCCTCTCTGGTACACCGTATCGACAGATCAGGTTGTGCCAAATGAACCGTGCCACGACGTTCTTGGTTACGGTAGCAAAGGAAGCTGTTTCGACCCACTTCGTAAAGTAATCAATAACTACCAGGATGAAGCGATGCCCGTTGGATGCCGTAGGTCTGATCTCGCCGATTATATCAATGCCCCACATTGCAAAAGGCCAAGGTGTTGTCAAGATGTTCAGAGGAGTTGGAGGAATGTGCACCTTATCAGCATAGACCTGGCATTTGTGACATGTCCGGGAATATTGATAACAGTCGGCTTCCATTGTTGACCAGTAATATCCTGCCCGAAGGATTTTCTTTGCCATTGTATGTCCACTGGAATGAGTTCCGAAGGTACCTTCATGCAGCTCTGCCATGATCCTTTCTGCTTCAGTCTTATCCACACAACGCAGTAAGGTTGAATCATGGTTTCGTTTGTACAGAATGCCGTTGCTGAGGAAGAACTTTGCCGCGAACCTTCTCAGAAACTTCTTGTCATTAAAGGATGCACCCTCGGGGTATTCTTGAGCTTCAAGGTAGCTCTTTACTTCATGATACCAAGGCTTTTCTGTTACCTCTTCATTCTCGAGATCACAACAATATGCAGGTTCATCCAATTTCCAAATAACGATCCGGAGAGCCTCGTTATCCCATTTGACTTTGAACATAGAAGACATCGTAGCTAGCGCGTCCGCCAACTGGTTCTCCTCTCTTGGGAAATGTTCAAAGGTTATCTCCTCGAAATGGGGAAGCAACGTCAATACATACTCCTTGTAAGGAATAAGATTTGGGTGTTTCGTATCCCACTCGCCTTTGATCTGACTGATCACGAGAGCGGAATCTCCGAAGACGCTCAGAAACTTGATCCTTAGGTCAATTGCAGCTTGAAGACCCATGATGCATGCTTCATACTCCGCCATGTTGTTGGTGCAGTTGAAACATAGTCGGGCGGTGAGCGGAGTATGAGAGTCTTTAGGAGATATGATCACATCGCCAATGCCATTACCCAAAGCGTTTGAGGCTCCGTCAAAGTGCATAGACCATCAGGATCCTTCCTCAGGTCCTTCATCCGGTCCAGGTATCTCACAATCAGTCACTACCATGATTTTCTCGTCTGGAAATTCAAAGTTCATAGACTGGTAATCATCCATTGCCTGATGTGCCAAATGGTCTGCCAACACACTTCCCTTGATTGCTTTTTGAGTCGTGTACTGGATGTCATATTCAGTCAAGATCATCTGCCATCTTGCTATTCTTCCGGACAAGGCAGGCTTTTCGAAGATATACTTGATTGGATCCATCTTTGAAATCAATAGAGTAGTGTGAGTCAACATATACTGTCTCAGCCGGCGAGCAGCCCATACCAAAGCGCAACAAGTTTTCTCGAGCAGTGAGTATCGGGTCTCACAGTCGGTAAAATTTTTGCTAAGGTAATAAATAGCATGCTCTTTTCGGCCAGACTCGTCATGCTGACCCAACACACATCCCATTGAGTTGTCTAGTACTGTCAAGTATAAGATTAGAGGTCTCCCTTCAACCGGTGGCATAAGAATGGGCGGCTCTTGGAGATACTCTTTGATTCTTTCGAAAGCGGCCTGGCATTCATCGTTCCAACGTACCACTTGATCTTTCTTCAGTAGCTTGAAGATTGGCTCACAAGTAGCAGTTAGGTGCGAGATGAATCGGGCAATGTAGTTCAACCGTCCTAGAAAGCCTCTGACTTATTTTTCTGTCTTGGGAACTGGCATCTCTTGTATGGCTTTCACTTTGGCAGGGTCCACTTGAATACCTTTGTCGCTCACGACGAAGCCTAGCAGTTTTCCAGATCTCACCCCGAGGGGGCACTTGTTCGGGTTTAGTCTCAGTTTGTACAACTTTAACCGGTCAAACAGCTTCTGTAAATGGTCAAGGTGTTCCTCCTCAGTTTGGGACCTTGCAATCATATCGTTGACGTATACTTCGATCTCATGATGGATCATATCATGAAACAGAGCAACCATGGCACGCTGATACGTTGCCCTAGCATTTTTCAACCCAAAAGGCATGACCTTATAACAAAAGGTACCCCACTGAGTAACGAAAGTGGTCTTCTCCATATCTTCAGGAGCCATCTTGATTTGATTATAACCAGAGAAACCATCCATGAAGGAGAATACCTTATGCTGAGCAGTGTTGTCAACCAGAACGTCAATGTGAGGCAGAGGGAAGTCGTCCTTAGGGCTCGCCCTGTTCAAATCCCTGTAGTCAACACACATTCTGACCTTACCATCTTTCTTCGGTACCGGAACCACATTGGCAACCCACTGAGGGTAAAAAGTTACCGCTAGAAAACCGGTGTCAAATTGTTTCATAACCTCAGCTTTGATTTTCTCGGACATCTCTGGATGCATACGGAGAACCTTTTGTTTTATCGAAGGGCATTCTTCCTTGGTAGGCAGGTGATGGACCACAATGTCGGTATCCAACCCAGGCATATCTTCGTAGGACCAGGCAAATATTTCCACGTAGTCATGCAGCATCTGAATCAACCGTTGTTTCACACTAAGCTCCAGGTTGGCACCAATCTTGACTTCCTTTCTGTCTGTCTCAGTACCCAAATTTACCGTTTCCACTGGCTCTTCATGTGGCTGAATGGCCCTCTCTTCCTAAAGTAGCAGTCTTGCAAGCTCCCCAGGCACTTCGCAATCATCTTCACCTTCGTCTTCGGCTAAGTTGATCGGATTTTCGAAGTCATAACTGGCAGTAGCAGAGTCGTTACCAGTGGGATCCAGAGTGGATTGAGACCTGTATATGTGAGTGTGTGTAAATAGCTGTTTTGCAATATATAATAAAGAAAGACAAGGAGCGCAAGATTTGAAATGCAAAAAACGTCCAATGCTTTTATTAATGATATATGAAAATGACACACAAAAGCCCTCACAAATGAAGCCACGGTGCCCCGGGTAAGACACCGGGCCATAAAGTTTCACAATATTGTTTGTTATAAATTCAAAACAAAGGAGTTCATTACTGAGTGACAAAAGTAATAGGGACGAAGTCTTTCGCTGTCCAGTTGTTTGGTCCACTGTTGGTTGTAGGGTAGATCCAGCTGTCGAATTCAGATTCCTCCATGTCATCTTCAATGTAATTTACTCCCGAGTTGCTGATAAATACAGGAGGTCTTCCAATCCTTGCCCTACGAACAACCCTTTGAGCTTCTGCAGTGAAACCCAAACCAAACTTGTCAGTATTCTGAGTGAAATCAGGAAGTCGGTCCCAGTTTGCATACTCACCCTTCTCAACAACAGCCCGGGCATCCTTTAAGGAAGCCATCTTCAAAGGAGAATCTTCAATCACAGTCTCAGCTGATGCTAGTGTTTGAGGAACCTCTTCAAAGTGTTGAAAGGGGGTCTCAATGAACTCCCCATCCATTTCTATGTACCGGAACGAGTTGAGGTGGCTGACCATGTACTCTTCCTCCCCCTGCACTGTCACAATCTTCCCTCTGACCGGGTACTTCAGCTTCTGATGTAGTGTGGAGGTCACAGCTCCAGCTTTGTGGATCCATGGACGACCCAACAAACAAGAGTAGGATGGTCGAATGTCCATTACGTAGAACGTAGAATCAAAGACTTGAGAACCAACTCTGATTGGAATATCGACTTCACCATGCACCATCCTTTTAGACCCATCAAAGGCCCGGACAACAATGTTACTGGGCTTCAGCTCTAAACCTTCGCAATCCAACCTGTCTAGAGCTTTCTTGGGCAAGACGTTCAGTGAGGAACCAGTGTCAACTAGCACATGTGCAAGAGTAGTGCCCCTGCATTCAAAGGAGACATGCAGGGCGTCGTTATGGTTCTTCCCTTTAGCAGTCAGATCAGCGTCGGAGAAACCTAAACCATTATCAGCCATTAAGTTGGCCACACAGTCAGTGAACTGATCAGCTGATGTCTCTTGTGGCACGTGGTCCGTCTTCAGGAAGGTAATCAGAGCCTTGACATGGGCCTCTGAACACAACAACAGTGATAACATAGAAATCTTGGATGGGGTTTGCCCCAGCTGCTCAACTACATTATAATCACTCTTCTTAATGATCTTCAGAATCTCTTCCATATCCTGTTTTGAAGCTTCAACATTGATGGTCTTCGGTGCCTCCGTCTGGGCAGGCACATCAGTGGAGATCCCTTTGCCCCGAGCGTCAGATGACTCGGCAGCAGGGGTAGAAATAGGAACTTGATTAGGAGGGGAAGTAGGCACACTTGCAGGTGTGATGACAATAGGTCTCTGGATAGTTGGTGGCGCAATATCTGGTGAGAAAAGTCTACCACTGCGGGTTACTTTGGCAGGCCCGGTGATGTTGCTGACGCCGGTATTAGTATCGAACTCTTGCTTGACTCCAAGAACATAAACATCTTCCCCATAGTGCCACGGGACAACTTTGTCAGAGGTATAGGGGATGGGCCCCGGAACAGTGATGATTATAGGTGCAATCTTCTGAGCAGGTATAATTTTGACAGGCTTCCTCGCGGGAGCCTTGGGAGAATTGTTGAAAATGGTAACAATGGAAACTTCTTCAGTAGGGGTAGCAGGAACAACAATCTTTTCAAATAGGATTTCTTTATTATCCATCAGGTTTTGGATACCTGACTTCAAAGATGGGCAACCAGTAGGTGAAACGGAACACAGATGGAAACCTTCACTACATCCCGGAAATAAACCGGCTAGCAACAGGTTCCTCTTGACAGTCAACAGCGGAGTAACAATATCATCCACAGAGGCTACAAACAGGTCTTCCTCTACAGCATTCACTCCATGCTTGGGCATGGGAGCAGTCACAACATTGGGCCTTTCGGGCGCTTCGAACTCTATCTCTTTAGCATCAATTAGGTCCTGAACCTTATTCTTCAGAGCCCAACAATCATCCGTAGTATTCCCCGGGCTTCAGAGTGATAAGCGCAGCGGGCGTTAGGATTGTACTTTTGGGATGTTGTGTTTACAACCTTCGGAGCTTCTTTTATAGTCACCAGATTGGTTGTCAGTAACTGCGGAAATATCTGGGACAAGGTCATGCTGAGGCGAGTGAACTGCCTTCGGGGTCTCTCACTCCTTTGTTGGTTATGATACTGATGAGCAGCAGCAGGTTTTGAAATAACCACCGCGTTGACAGCTTAGTGGAGTTCCGGTCTATTCTGCCTCCTTGAACCGTAGACAACACTGGATTCCTTCTTGAAGGGTTTCTTATTGGTGCTCGATGAAGCCCCCTTCTGTATCTTCCCAGACTTGATACCAGCTTCAATTCTCTCACCAGTCAAGATAAGGTCTGTAAACCCGGCTGAAGAATTTCCAATCAAATGGTTGAAGAATGGACCAGACAGGGTCCCCAAGAACATATCCACAAGTTCACGATCAGTTAGAGGTGGCTGCACCCTTCTAGCAAGGTCTTTCCATTTTTGGGCGTACTCTTTAAATCCTTCACCCGTCCCTAGCGACATACCCTGGAGTTGGGTACGCGTAGGAGTGAGGTCAGAATTATATTGATACTGCTTATAGAACGCAGTAGCCAAATCCTCCCAGTTACGGATACTGGCCCCATCCAGCTGATAGAACCATTCGAGTTGAGTCCCTGAAAGACTATCCTGAAAGAAATGGATCCACAAATTCTTGTCAGCAGTATAAGGTTGGATCTTCCTTACATACGACCGGAGGTGCAGCTTTGGGAAGGAGGCTCCGTCATATTTGGAAAAAGTAGGTGCCTTGAACTTATGGGGAATCACCACCCCAGAGGATAATCCTAAGTCTCCAAAGTCCAACCCGGGCACATTTTGAATCTCCATGGCGCTCAGGCGGTCCTCCAACTGTTTATACCTATCCTCAGCAGGAGGATACTGTTCTTCATCATAATTTGTCTCGTTGTCGGAGACCACGGGACTAGGAACCCTTCTCTCTTGTGGGCTGTCTTTCCCTACAGATGAGGTAGTCAGCTCAACCTCATTCTGCAATCCATTCCCAAATCTGCGTCCAGTGTTGAACAAGACGGTCCTCTTCTTCTTCTTATTCCTTTCCTTCAGAATCAGAGTCTTCAAATCTTGTTGACCCTGGGCTAGGCTCATAACCAACTCTTGGAACTGGGCATTCTGGGCCTGGAGGGCCTTGATAGCTTGTTCAGTGGAAGGTTCAGTAGACATGATGATTGCTGAAATAAACAGCGAAGAAGATAAGTGACCTGTAAAAAGGGTACCTGTTATGCATATGATGAAATGAAATGCGTATGATTTATGTTTTCAAAGGCAATCGGGATTCAACTTTGTAGACAAAAAGGAAACACACTTTATTAGATTTAACGTCGGAATTTAAATTGTTTAATAAATTTCCCTTAGGCGTTACAAGAATGAAAATACTGAAAAGTAACAGAAAACATCAAAGGCCCATCAATGCTCCCATGGCCTCTTCTTCTCAGTACGGATATAGTCATTCAGGATCCGCTCGTTCTCCAATTGCTTGGTCAGCTTCTGGATCTTCTGTTCCTGTTCGTTGAACCTTTCCCGATAAGAATACCGTTCTTCCTACAGTTGCACCCAAGACCTCTTTAATGTGCCAACATCAGTGGGTGTATGAGGATGAAGAATAGTTTGAGGAACCCCTTATTTATCAGCAGCTTCAAGGGTAACAGGCCTGACAGCTTCGTAGGGCACACCTAACTTCTTGGCACGGATGCAGACCCATCTGAAATATGACTCCATTGGCAGAGAAGTTTTTGGTCCCAACTCATGTGGGCCAGCTTTGTGAACTCTATCCCAAGCCTTGATAAATCTACGACGCAGCTCGTTGCTATCTACCTGAAAATCAAAGACGATATGAGGTATCAACATCTCATGAGGCCCTTCTCTTTTGGCTCTTCCATACTGACGGAGAGCTAAACACGGGTTATAAGAGATTCCTCCACGGGTCCCGATCAATGGAACATTAGGATACTCTCCACAACGATCAATGACGGCCACCTCATCTAAGCCTCTGAGAGTCCAAATGATGTCTTTATCAGTGAGAGACATTATCCTATGAGCCCAGCCCCTTCCTTCTTTGTTCTTCAGCACGAACTTAGGGAGGTGCGAAATAAACCACCTCACCAATAAAGGAGCACAACACCACAAAGTTCCCCGTCTTCGGGCAGTACGAGTATAAAGCTGATAAAGGATATCACCCAAGAGAGTGGGTACAGGGTTCCGAGAGATGAAGATCCTTATGGCATTAACATTAATAAAGGTGTTAGGATTTGGAAATAATACCAGACCATAGATTAAGAGAGCCAGGATGTCCTCATACGCTTGAAAGTCTAAGTCATTCCAGAAACCATTAGCTTTGCCAACCAGAAACTTAGCCAAAAAGCCCTTAACTCCACTTCTAGTCTCCCAGTTAGCCGTTACTTCCTCTTTGGTCAAGTGAATGGCTGCAGCAATCTCTTCAGGCCTGAGCTTATTTTCCCAACCAGTAAATGGAATCTGCTCCAAGACAGGGATACCAAGCAACTCAGAGAATTCTTCCAGGGTAGGGACCAGCTGGAAGTCTTGAAAGGTGAATCAATGGTATAACGGATCATAAAACTGGACCAGGACACTTATCAGCTGTTGGTCCCACTTTGAAGTGACTAAACCGAGAAGAGAACCATGCCTCCTGATGAAAGAAGTAGTGTTTGGAATCCTGTCAACCAATTCTTTAAGCAAAGTAGGTGGTTGAACAAAGTTGAGCCGTATAGTATTCATACGCATGGGCATCATGATGTCCTACAAAACAGAGCAAAGATGAAACCCTCTTGTCTTTGAAATGGGTTAGTCCTTATGCAATATGTATGCAATGTTATGATGGTATGATGTCATGGTAAAGGCACACCACAAGTATTCACAAAAGGCAAGCATGGTAAAGGCACACAAGTCACACAAGAGCCCTTAGATTTCAGGCTGGCATGAAGTTTAGGTACTACCCTCTTTCAGTTTCAGTTGGTTAAGACCTGTCCTAAAAATAATAACCGGGTTCTAGAGGATCTCAATATCACTGACTACCCTCGATCGGTCATAATTCCAGTTTGGCAACCTTTTCTTGCGGCCGGAACCATCGCGAGAGTTTAGTCTCAATGAGTGTAGCATACTGCTACTGTTCTATGGCCAGGTTGGTCAATTTAAGGTTCTAAGGTCAGTTGGTGCTTAATGACTCCTCAGAAGACCCATATTCTCCTCGTTCCAACACAAGGGATATCGGTACAGACCAAGGTGTCACACCAACATAGCTACTGCTTCACCCGTGTTGGTCTACGCCGGACAGGTCCCTCACAGTTTATTGCTACTTACCTAAAGGGTATTCCCCAGATCCAGGTTAGGATCTATAAAACTACGATACAAGCCCACAAAGTTAAAGCAAACAAGGCATACATTTGAAAACATAGTGATCTAATCCTAAGGTACACCTCACTTATAAGATGTCCCAAGCAGAGTCGCCAGTTCTGTGATCGGTGGAAATAGAACTGACTGTTTTGGAATGCCGGTTCGCGTTTGCGTTTTGCAAAATGTCGCGGTAAGCAAGAGTCGCCATCGTCTTTTATTTTCTCCAACAAGGAAAGGACAAAAGCACAGCAAAATTCCTTTTCGAGATGTCTCTCGGGTTCGGGAGGTAGATTATAGAAAGGGAAGGTGTTAGTACCATTTCTATCCGTGGTTATCCACGGGCTCTTAGGTACTTGCTCACTATGTTTTCAAAATATTTTGCTTTTCTTGTGTTTGTGGGTTTTGAAAAAGTTTGTTTGAAAACTTCGATTTAACTCTTGTATCTGTCCTCAAGAGTGTATGAAGTGTTGTTTGAAAACTTTTGTTTGAAAAGTGTAGGTGCGAAAAGTATTTTTGTTTTGAAAGAGCAAGTATCTAAGAACCTCTACCTACTCAAAAGAAATAAAGTTGTGTAAATGTCCTTTAGACAGTACTATCCCACTATTGAGAAGTAGGTAGCACCGTCGTTGGAGTTGTCGGGTCAATTCGATTATAGGGACATGTGGTCACTAAAGCAATGGTAGGACGCCTTAGCGGTAACCCTAATGTCTTAGATCATTTTTATCCGAGGCAACCGTTTCGAGAAAACTTTGATCTTTAGACAGGAGGGCGACCTCTAAAACACCCTATACTCAATGACCACGTCGAGGCAACCAAGTGAGGCGTACCCTAGGAGTGGCATGTGCGCGTGTGTCAGGTTTCAATTATGTTATCTTTATACATGTTATGGTGAGCTACGATTGATTTTAATTTAAGAGAAGTCTTGTCATGCATAGCCTAATTAGCATACATCTAGCAGTTAATAGGTGCGGAAAATAAAACTAAACTATTACAAGGCGTCGGGTATTTACATCGCCAAAAATAAACCCTTGAAATTTAAATTGCGGGAAATAAATAAAAGCGATAAAAAGGTCCTAATTAAAGCCATTACATCCTCGGAGCAATTACATAATTATGGATAAAAATATGAATCAAAAATAATCACGCACGCAAGAAAAAATTGGATCAGAGAGTTTTTTAGGGTTTTGACCCTTTTTTGAGAAAGAAGGAAGTTTTTTATTATTTTGCATTTAATTAAATTAAACCTAAAAATAATTAATTAATTAAATAAAAGAAAGATATTTTTTGAGTTTTTTATGTTTTTTAAGGAAATAAAAATGAAGATGATTAAAATTGTCAAGAACCCTAATTCTATGTTGATTTTAAATTATTGCAAAAAAAGTTAGAATTGTCCTAATTAAAACTAAATTAGTTAATTATATTTATTTACAAAATAACTAATTAAGGGTGAAATTAATTTTAATAAATAATAATAATAAAAATATTATATTTTAGTTTTCTGATTTTATTATGAAAAAATTAATTGGGTTAATTAAGTAATAATAATAATAATTAATAATAAAAACAATTAAATGAAAAAATATAAAAGAAGAAAAAAAGAGATAAACCCAGGGGGTGATGGCCCAAATCAGGAGGTGTGTTTGGAAATTTGTGGCCCATTATGCTTCCAGCCACGTTTGACCTTTATGATCATCTACATGCTTGTTGACTGGGGAGTATGGTGATCCCCCATCCATGTCCACTGGATCTATGCCTGAAGCCACATGGCGTGCTGGGATTTGAAGCATATGGTAGAACACCTTTTGAAAGCTACATGTGAACACATAAAGAAAAAATGGAATAAGTGTTTTGGGGGACCTGGGATTCGAACCCAGGTCCCAGTGTTTCCAGGCCAACGCATCAACCACTCCACTACGCTGCTTCAATTGTTAGTAAAATAAGGAGCAATTATTATATTAGGAAATTAATCAATATGCTGTAAAACAATAAAACGCACGCTTTTTTTTCAAACTGTCCAACCACGTGATAACACCTCATCATTTTCTTTGTTTGTTCCTGTATAATTAACATAAGATAGCGGGGGTTTTTAACCCCCACTAATTCCTACAATAGAAAATAGCGATTAGAAGCACAGTGCATATAAATATTTCGCGAGGTGTGGTTCTTGTTCGTCTTGTTCTCACGATTTCACTCATATATCTCACTGGTCCCAATTTTTCTTGGTTCAGAAAGCCCGAATTGAAAGCTCAAGAACCCTAAAAATTCAGTTATGGCATCTTTTGATTCAGGACATTATAATTCAATTCAATTATACCATTAGCTTCGTATGGTCCCTAGCAATGCAAAACAATCACTAAAACATGTTAAATGCTCATGAATCAAGCAATACAATTTTGAATAAAAAAAAGCCAAACCGTGAAACTGTAATCAGTGATTTCTTGAGCTTTGATGCCTGGATTTAATTGCAAATCACTCCTGACACTTCCTGCAATGTGTTTGAATGAATAACACGCCTTGAATTGGCCTAGATTGCAAGAATAGGTTTTCAATTTTCTTGGAAATTCTTGGAATTGGACAGAGTGGTTTCTGCAATTTTTTCACGTTTATTAGGTCAGGGTTTGCTTGCTTGTATATAAGGCAATTGAATTAGGTCAAAAGCTGGGCCAATATCCATTGCATTGATGATTGAATCCTTGATTGAAAAATCAAATATCCTTGATTTTCATGATTGAATAAACTTACCAAAATTGGATTTTTCTATATCTTTGACTTGTGCACGAATTTGCCAGCATGTTTAGGTCATATTTGCTTCACAAAAAGATTTAAAAAACAAATCTTCTATTTTCTTATGATTTAAATTGATTAAATGAGTTAATATTAATTAAAAATCCAATTAATCAATAAAAATAAGATAATAAATCCAATTAAGCTTGATGGGTCGTGCATAGGTCATGGGTGAAGTTTCAAGAAGAAATTTGAGGCCCATTAGCAAAAAGAAGGTGTTTTGAGCAAAGTTGACTTTTGCAAATTCATAAAAATTTCCCAACTTCTCCAATGCACAACTTGCTCAATTTGGATCATATGGCCATGTTATTGGACATTTTGGAAAGCTCTTAAAGTCCTCTAACCAATGCCTTTGGTCCCATGTCATTTGGATTTACCAATCTCAAGTTATGGTCTTTGACTCAAAGTGTACTTTTGCTGACTTTTGAAATTGACCTATAATGTCAAAATTGGTAACTTTTTGTGAGAGCATTTCTTGAACTTGGAGTGTGAAGATGGATTGTAAGAAATTTCATCCCCTTCAAAATGAGCATTGGATGGAATTTTTCTGACAAACCATGAAAAAGTTATGCCCTGGTCAAGATACAGTTGACTTTTCTGCTGTCCAAAAATAGTAACTTTTTGCACCCTGATGATTTTTGAGCCATTCTGGTGGAATCATGATCAAGACTTGATCAAATGATGATTGTGAACTCAAAATAAGACGTTGACTAAAAATTCTGACTTTTGACTGCAAAATGACCATTTTGCCCTTGTAGTTGACTGTAGATCAAATGGAGCTTTTGACTGTGCAAACTGGCACTGTGAGTCTTGAAACTTGGCATGTAGGTGCTTGAGAATGTTTATAGGCCTATGAGGCTTGATTGAACCATTGAAAACCCCAAATTCCTTGAAAGAACCAAAACCCTAATTTCAGCTGTCTTAGGAAGTGGTTTGACTGTCTACCTCTTGAGACATCTTGAGTAATTATTCTTGACAAATCTTGAGGAATATGGGAGGGAAAATTTTGGGGTACAACAACTTACCATTCTGAAAGTCCAGGCCATGATACAAACGACTGTTGGGCTTTAAAGAACAAAGTGCATGATTTGATTGAAGCAAAGGACATTGAATTTGACGCTCCTGAGACTCCTGATGTTATAACTGCCCCTATGCCCAAGCACAACCGTGGTGTTAATGCTATTGACGATGACATGTTTGTTGCTTCTGTTGATGAACTGGATACCCCACTCATGACTATTAAGAAGAATCTCTTGTAGGTCAATTTATTTCCGGGTTGTGGCGAAGGTTGCCACTTGTGTTTGTCCTTACCTAATGGTTGCCATTTGTTGAAGAAAGGCATTCAGTGCCTGGTGGATGATAAAGAAATCCTGTTTGAGAAGACTCCATTTACAAGTAATCCATATGAAGATGTTTCTATCATTACCATTTCCACCAATCCTCCCAAGGTCTCCTCCAAAAGACCTGTCAGGATTACATCTGTTCCGAAAGTTGCTCCGTTGATAATTACTTTCCCTGGACCTATACCATATTCCTCGGATAAAGTTGTTCCCTGGAACTATGGGGCTTATGTCTATTACCATGGCATCAAACAAGATTTGCCGGTTGTTAAAGATAAATATGCTGAAGACTTTGATCTTGACATTAGTAAAATCGCTAGGACCAGTAAGATAACAAGAAGCAGAAGGGTTTTCTCTCCCGAGATCTCTCCTCCTAAAACTGTTGCTACTTCTACGATTATCCCTATTGCTCCTATCAATATTCCCATAGCTACTCATGTGGTTAGTCCTACTGTTATCCCTACTACCGAGTATGCCGAGACTCGGGGCAAAGAGGTATTGGTTGAGCATGTCCAGACAAAGGCACATCCAGAAGCCATCCCCGAGGCTTCTAAAAAGGAGATGGAAGAGATATTGAAAATAATCAAGAAGAGTGACTACAATGTGGTTGAACAACTGGGGCAGACCCCTTCCAAGATCTCAATGTCGGCCCTGTTATTATGCTCTGAAGCCCATGCCAAAGCTTTAGTAAAATTCCTCAAGACTGCTCATGTGCCACAAGAAACCTCCGCTGATCAATTTAAAGACTGTGTGGCCAGCTTGACTGCTGACAATGGGCTAGGTTTCTCTGATGCTGATCTGAATCCCAGAGGAAGGAAACATAATGATGCCCTGCATGTCTCTATCGAGTGCAGGGGCACTACTTTGGCCCATGTTCTAGTGGATACAAGTTCATTACTGAATGTTCTGCCCAAGAAGGCCCTTGACAAGTGTGATACATTGGCAGGACCGACTGTTATACTGGTTTTGCGTTTGTTTTTGCAAATGTTACGGTAATCAAGAGTCGCCACCTTCCTTTCTTTTATCCAACAAAGGAAAGGGTGAAAAGAACAAAAAAAGACCTTTTCGAGATGTTTTCTGAGTAAGAGGGTAGATTATGGAAAGGGAAGGTGTTGGCACCCTTTCCATATGTGGTTTTCCACGGGCTCTTAGAGGTTTGCTCATTTTAAAATACCTTTTTGCTTTGTGTGTTTGAAAATGTTTTGAAAATGCCTTAGTACGGTGAACTTTGTAATGTTTCTCGGGATAGTGGAGAAAGTATACAAAGTTTCTTGAAAAGTAGTTTTTGTGTAAGTGCGAAAATGTTTGAGCAAACTTCTAACAATTATCTACTTTGTTACTCAAAAAGGGTCGTTCTTTTCCTCGTTTCCTTTAGGCAATGCTATCCTACTATTAGTGAGTAGGTATCATTATCGTTAAATATTGAGGGACAATCGAAGGGACGTTTTACAGTCATAAAGGAAACATAAGGAGATGCTTTAGCAATTTCGTTTAAGGGACGAGATCATTTATCAAAAGGAAACACCGTAGAGTCATCGAGGGACTATGATATTTTTGATTTTTTGCGGGTCTTTGCTAAAGCGTCCCCATTCTCGAGGGACATGACTGTTTTATTTTCGAAAGGCAACCGAAACGGGGATACCCTAGAGGTGCATATGTGCATATGTGTTGAGATTAAGTTATTTTTGTCTTTTTGTTAGGTGAGTGTGATACAGTGGGAAAGAACTGACTGTTTTTTGGAATGCTGGTTTGCGTTTTGCGTCCGTTTTTGCAAAATGTCGCGGTAAGCAAGAGTCGCCACCGACTTTTATTTTATCCAACAGGGAAAGGAAAAAAAGCACATAAAAATTCCTTTTTTGAGATATTTCTCGAGTTCGGGGGTAGATTATAGAAAGGGAAGGTGTTAGCACCCTTTCTATCCGTGGTTATCCACGGGCTCTTAGGTACTTGCTCATTTGTTTTCAAAATTTTTTTCTTTGTGCTTGTGGGTTTGAAATTTTTTTTTTGTTTTGAAACTTCGATTAAACTCTTGCTTCTGTCCTCAAGAGTGTATGAAGTGTTTTTTGAAAACTTTGTTCGAAAAGTGTAAGTGTGAAAAATATTTTGTTTTTTTCAAAAGAGAAAGTACTTAAGAACCATCTACCTACTCGAAAAAGGAATCGTTCTACGTAATTTTCCTTTAGACAATGCTATCCTACTATTGATGAGTAGGTAGCACCATCGTCAGAGTTTTAAGAGTCAATTCGAATGAGGGACGTGCGGTCACCAAAGCAATGTTAGAACGCCTTAGCGGTAACCCTAATGTCTTAGATCATTTGTTTGAGGCAACAATATCCGAGGCAACCATTTCGAGGCGACTATGATCTTTTAGACAAGAGGGCGACCTCTTAAGTGACCTATACTCAATTACCGCGTACGAAGGCAACCAAGTGGGGTGTACCCTAAGAGTGCACATGTGCGAGTGTGTCGTTTTCAGTTAATTTTATCTTTGTACATGTTAATGGTGATCTAAATTGATTTTAGGTTAAAACATTCAGTCTTGTCATTCCATCCTATTATCAAACATCTAACAGTTATAAGTTGCGGAAAATAAATTGCGGAATTTAAATTACAAGGCGTCGGGTATTTACATCGCCAAAGACAAACCCTTTAAAAATAAATAAAGCGATAAAAAATTAAGGTCCTATTAAGCTATTACAATCCGGAATCAGATACATAATGGATAAAAGAAAGTAAATCGCATGCGGGAAATTAAATCGAGCGCAAAGTTCTAGGGTTTTGACCATTTTTGTTTAAAGGAAACATATTTTTTGTTGTTTTTTATTTTATGAAAGAAATTAATCTAAGTTAATTACTAAATTAATATTAAATAAACTAATAAATGAACATAAATTATTTTTGGGTTTTTGGTATTTTAAGAAAGAAAATAAAAAATTAATTGAATTAGTAAAAACCTAATTAAATATAATTTAATTTTAATTATTTACAAAAATATATTAAAGTAATTCTAATTAAAACCTAAGTTAATTTAATTAGTATTTATTAATAAAAAATAAAAGTTAAAATTTAATTAAACATAAAAATATTTTTTTGTGATTTTATTTTATAAAGAAAAGAATTTTAATTGGTTAGTTAATTAAGCAAAAATAATAAAACAAATAAAATAAACAAAATAAATAAAATAGAGAGAGAGGGGGTATGGGCCTGAATTGGGGGCAGGAATGGCAATCTGAAGGCCCATTACACGCTGGCCTTGTTGGACTTTTCCTGGATTTGGTGTGTGTGCGCTGACTTTGCCTATGGTGGTCCATCAGCTCTTGGCCACTAGATTTGGCCTTTGGCCATCTGGCCATTGGATGTGTGAGGGTGTATGGTGAAATGCAAGTACTCATGCGCATTGGAACACCTGATGAAAAAATATATCAAAGAAGTGGAGGACCTGGGATTCGAACCCAGGTCCTGATGGTGATATGCTGCTTGCTTTACCACTACGCCCAACTGTTCCATTTGTTATATGAATATAAAATAATAATAATAATAATAAAGCAAAAACAATAATTATTGGTCAGCAACTAAAATACGCGCGCCATATTGAATAGGCGAATGGGTGGATGACAACTCATCACCCCTGTCCTCCATCCGTTGCTAAAAACCAAGGAAGTTATACCTACCGACGGAAGTCCGTCGCTGCAAGCCTGTTACACTCCAAAATCCTCCACAGGCCATAGAAATTCCTTCCAATGCCATGGTTAAACTCGCCTTCCTCTTTCGGTCACGCCTGTAGCCATTACTAAGGCTGATTTCACCTAAAACAAAAACCCCTAAACCAAGAAGCAAAACCCTAACAATGGTGGTTTGCGCCACAGAGTATATAAATGAAATCAAATAATGCAAAAGGCTTGGAAATGATCTGGTGATTACAAATATGCCATTAGTTTGTTGAAAGGATGCCAAAATAATGAGTTGCGATTTCAAGAACAAAGCTAGGTATTGTAACATTTACAGTGCTTTGTGGTGTGCGAGAACACTTGCTTTTGATCCAGATCGTTTGTGTGAACACCCAGGAAGAGATTGGGACAGGTCACAACTTTTGAAATTGACTCTAGCTATGGTTTCGAATTCAAACTTTTTGTCACTTTTTCCAAACTTTGTTCTGCCTCTTCTTGCAGCCTCCAACCCTTATTTCGATTCCTCTGGCTTCTTTATGTATGGTACAATGTGCTAGGGTAACAAATTTGGAATGAATCTCTCTAAATCAATTCCTTGGGATTTGATTTGATTCACCCTTTAAACCTTTCCAAATTTGCAAAAACTCAATCTTTTTGTACATGATATGGTGTGATCTGAATTTAATGATGTTAATGATGATGATTAAAGCCTGAAACAACAAAAGAGTCTCATGTAATCAAAGTTTTGGATTTTGTATGATTTAATTTGATTTAAAATGAATAAATTCAATAAAAAATCAAATAAAAAAATAAAAATAAAATATGGGCTCATGGCTGAAGATACAATGATGCAAGCTCAAATTAAGTGGAAAAGAATGGGCCCATTTGACAAAATTTGAAGTTTTGGGGATAGTTGACTTTTGGCAATTTTGCAAAAATGTACAACTTCAACAATGCATAACTTCTTCAATTTTGAACTTTTGGAAATATTATATGACTTTTTAGAAAGCTTGAGATGTCATCTAACCAACCCTTTTGGTTTCATCTCATTTTGATATTCCATGATCAAGTTATTAGCTTTGAAAAAAAAGGTGTTTTTGTTGACTTTCAAAAATGACCTATAATGTCCAAATTTATAACTTCTTGTGAGTGCATTTTTGGATCTTGGGGTATGAAGATGGATTGTAGGTAATTGCATCATATTCAAAATGAGCTTTGGATGGGTCATTTCTCATAAAGTATGAGAAAGTTATGCTTTGTCAAAGTTGAGTTGACTTTTCCTACAAAACCCTAATTTAGCAACTTTTGGGTCTTGATGAATTTTGAGCAATCCTTGATGAATCATGATCAACCCTTGACCAAATGATGAAATATTCTTCAAAATTGGAATTTTAACAAAAAATCTTGAAGTTTGACTGTTTGTAGGTCACAGTTGACTTTTGCCCCATCATAGTCGATTTTTGGACCTTTGAGCAATTGACTGAGCAAACTTCCTCTGCAAGGCTTGAAATTTGACATGGATGATATTGAGAACATATTAGGACATTGGGGAGCACTTGAGGTCATTTGGACTTAAGGATCTTGATGCAAACCAAAACCCTAATTTGGGGTAGATTGCCTTAGGAGATAGCTTGTCTGGTAAACTCTTGAGCTACCTTGGGCAACTTGGAGATTTTTCTTGCAATGTTTTGAGAAATATGGGAGGGAAAATTTTGGGGTACAACAGCTGCCCCTGTTCAATCTTCTTAAACCTGAGGATGTAGTTTGGCTTTCGTGCCTTTCGTGATCCGAAGGAGGAAGATGATTGAACACTAGAGTGCCCAGAAATTTGCACTCGCATGAGGTGGTATCTGCCTTGTGATGTCGGGAATGGGCTTACAGATGACATTCAGAGATTGCTGGCGGGAGGATGGGATTAAAGATACCATCTGCAGGAGTGTCGATTGCATAAGAGATTCCTTAGCGAGAACTTGTATACCTGTTGTTGTGGGAGATTCCGCTGGGGAAGCCTGATCTTGCTGAGATTTAGGAACTTGCCTGTACTCTAACTGAGAGAACATCTCTACTGGGTTTTAAGAACTTGTCCGTAATTCAACTGGGGGAACTCTGTCGAGATTTAGAACCTTATTTATACTTCGACTGAGGAGAATTGCCGAGATTTAGAACCTCATCTGTAATTCAACCGAGAATAATTCAGTTGAGATTTAAGAGCCTGTCAGGTCTTCGACTGAGGGAAACATCTTCATCAAGATCTAGGACTGTCTGTTTACTTCAACGGAGAATAATTCTTTTGAGATTTAAGAACTCGTCCACACTTCGACGGAGGAAAATTGTCGAGATTGAGAACCTTATCTGTAATTCAACCGAGAATAATTCAGTTGAGATTTAAGAACCGGTCAGGTCTTCGACTGAGGGAAACATCTTCATCAAGATCTAGGACTGTTTGTTTACTTCAACAGAGAATAATTCTGTTGAGATTTAAGAACTCGTCCACACTACGACGGAGGAAAATTGTCGAGATTGAGAACCTTATCTCTAATTCAACCGAGGATAATTCAGTTGAGATTTAAGAACCAGTCAGGTCTTCGACTGAGGGAAACATCTTCATCAAGATCTAGGACTGTCTGTTTACTTCAACGGAGAATAATTCTATTGAGATTTAAGAACTCGTCCACACTTCGAAGAAGGAAAATTTTCGAGATTGAGAACCTTATCTGTAATTCAACCGAGGATAATTCAGTTGAGATTTAAGAACGGATCAGTTCTTCGACATAGTTGAGAACCTAACTGCATCTTTCCTGAAAAGTAAAGGTCAGTTGTATGCAATGCATGATATATATCAAGCAATGATGTTCTCAAAATAAATGAGATTGTGTTATATGATGCGTATATTCATGTATCATGATGTATGGAAATGTAATGTTTTAGCTGGGGGAAAATAAATCCCGGATAGCTGCTGGAGAAAAGAGTTGAATTCTTCGTTTCCGCTGGGGATGGCGAACGAAGATGATTGTGAGAATAAACCTGCAAGAGAGGAAAAATCCGTTGGAGAATAAACTGGTGAGGAGATTACTTTGTGGGGAAGAGATGCTCTATTGAGGATTCCGTCGATAAATTCCGTTGGGGATGAATTACCATTGATGGTGATACTGAATCCTGTTGGGGATTGAACTCATGTTGTGAAAGGAAGAACTTCGTTGGGAATGATCTTTCAGTCGTGACTTCACTGGGGATAACATTTTAGACTCTTATAGAGATAATCCTTTGAACTTGCTGGGGACAATCTTCAAAAGTCTACTTGGGATAATTCTCCTAATTCCATTGGGGAAGCTTTTTCAGACTGCGCTGGGAAAAATTCAAACTCCACTGGGGATATCTTGTATTCTGCCGGGGAATATTCTTATACTCCGCTGCGGAATATTAAGATTGCCGGGGATATTAAGCCTTTTCAGTGTTGATGGTAGATAAACTCTGCTCGGGGAGAATATTACCGATTCATTTGCAGTTGCGAGTCTCAGCTGAGGAGAGCTATCATTACTGCCTTACTCTGCGGGGAGTGAAAGCACCTCAGCCCTATTCTTCAACTGAATCTACCTTTGTACCTGGTGAATAAAGCATCCGTACAGCTTGGACAATTCTTATTGTCCCTGTTTCTGATATTACCAGTAATCATCTTTCGTTTCGTATGTAAGTATTTATGAGTAGCGATTAATGTCAAATGCATATATCAAAAATGAACATTGGACGTTCTTTGCAAAACAAGACAGATAAAGGAAAAACAGTTTGAAATTTCTTTGAAAATGAATTGTATTGATTTTGACGTTTGGCCTGAAAATAGGCGTTTTTGTACAAGAGGCTGACGTCATAGTAAGAGAACACCGGCAAACAAATAGAATTTATACAGTTTGTAAAAAACTAAACAAACCAGCTATGGGAACAATCCCATTGGGTTCCAACTCTGCTATTGCCCTTATGTCCTCGAGCATCTCATCACTTTGCTACTTGGTTGAAGGTAGATCAGATTGATTAGTTCCGTCCGAGCTTGATAGTTGATACCGCAGTCATGTTGCAAGGTGATCCAATGAGACATAATGTTACGCTTTGATCCCTAATTTTGCCTGGACCGCCCTTTCGGGTTTTCAGTCCACTAGGATACCCATTTTTTCCCAAGTCGCCCTTTTGGGTTTTCAACTTGCCGGGTGTACAAACTTTTTTCATTTTCATCCCTTATTTTTGCCCGAACCCTTTTGGTTCGCTGGGAAGCCCTTATTTTTGCCTAGGCCAGTCGACCTAGCGGGTCTTTGATCATGCATAGTATTTTTTCACTATGTCTGCATTGACGGGGTGAGGAAGGTCGTCACCATCCATGGTGGTTAGAATCATAGCTCCTCCTGAGAAAATGTTCTTAACCACAAATGGCCCTTCGTAGGTAGGGGTCCATTTTCCCCTGGGATCACCTTGTGGCAGTATGATGCGCTTGGTAACCAGGTCCCTAACTTGATACTCTTGTCGTCTAACTTTCTTGTTAAATGCCTTGATCATCCGTTTTTGATACGTCTGACCGTGACAAATAGAAGTAAGTCTCTTTTCGTCGATTAAATTCAACTGATCAAGCCAGGTCTGAATCCAGTCATCTTCGCTCAAACCTGCATCCTTCATAATCCGAAGAGAGGGTACCGGTACTTCAATGGGCAAGACTGCCTCCATGCCATATACCAAGGAATCGGGTGTTGACCCTGTTGACGTCCGCGCTGAGGTAAGGTACTCATGGAGAGCAAATGGTAACATCTCGTGCCAGTCTTTAAATGTCACCGTCATGTTCTGCACAATCTTCTTAATGTTCTTATTAGCCGCTTTAGCAGCCCCATTCATCTTCGGCCGGTAGGGAGAAGAATTGTGATGCTGTACCTTGAACTTCTTGCAGAGTTCGGTGATCATCTTATTATTGAGGTTTGTACCATTGTCCGTAATGATCCTCTCTGGTACACCATATCGACATATCAGATTGTGCCGAATAAACCGTGCCACAATGTTCTTGGTTACAGTAGCAAAGGAAGCTGCTTCAACCCACTTTGTAAAATAATCAATAGCTACCAAGATGAAACGATGCCCGTTGGACGCTGTAGGTCTGATCTCGCCGATCATGTCAATGCCCCATATTGCAAAAGGTCACGGAGTTGTCAGGACGTCCACCTCTTTTGGTATCAAAAAGGGTGGTATGAGCCAACATGTACTGTCTCAGCCGGCGAGCAACCCATGCCAAAGCGTAGCAAGTTCTCTCGAGCAGTGAGTATTGGGTCTCATATTCGGTAAACTTTTTGCTAAAGTAGTAAATAGCATGCTCTTTTCCGCCAGACTCGTCATGCTGCCCCAGCACACACCTCTTTGTATTATCCAACACTTTTAAGTATAAGATCAATGGTCTTCCTTCAACTGGAGGCATCAGAATTGGTGGCTTGGAGGTGGTATGGCCCTCTCTTCTTGAAGCAGCAATCTAGCAAGTTCCCCAGACACTTCACAATCATCTTCACCTTCGTCCTTGGCTTGGTTGATCGGACTTTCGAAGTCATAACCGGCAGTAGCAGAGTCGTTATCAGTGGGATCTAGAGTGGATGTAGATCATGATACGTGAGTGTGTGTAAAATAGATGTTTTGCAATATATAATAAAAGAAAAACCAGAAGCGCAAAATTTGAAATGCAAGAAACGTCCAATGCTTTTATTAATGATATATGTAGATGACACACATAAAGCCCTCACAAATGAAGCCACGGTGCCCCGGGTAAGACACCGGGCCATAAAGTTTAAAACATTGTTTGTTACAGATACAAAACAAAAGTCTCATTACTGGGTGATAACAGAAATTGGGATGAAGTCCTTTGTTGTCCAGTTACTTAGTCCACCATCAGTAGTAGGATAGATCCAACTGTTGAACTCAGATTCTTCAACATCGTCTTCAATGGCATTCACTCCTGAATTGCTGATGAACAGGGGAGGTCTTCTGATCCGTGCATTCCGAATAACCTTTTGAGCTTCTGCAGTGAAACCCAAACCAAACTTGTTAGTCTTATGTGCAAAATCAGGGAGTTGGCCCCAATTTGCACACCCACCTTTCTCAACAACAGCCCGGGCATCCTTGAAGGAAGCCATCTTCATTGGAGGATCTTCAACAACAGTCTCAGTTGATGCCAGCGTCTGGGGAACCTCTTCAAAATGCTGAAATGGGGTCTCAATGAACTCTCCGTCCATCTCTACATATCGGAAAGAGTTGAGGTGGCTCACCATGTACTCCTCTTCTCCTTGTACTATCACAATTTTCCCTTTCATCGGGTATTTTAGCTTCTGGTGGAGTGTTGAGGTTACTGCCCCAGCTTTGTGGATCCATGGATGACCCAGCAAGCATGAATAAGATGGCTGAATATCCATCACATAGAATGATGCAAAAACCTGAGAACCAACCTTAATCGGAATATCTACTTCACCGTGCACCATCCTTTTGGACCCGTCAAAGGACCTGACCACAATGTTACTTGGTTTCAACTCTAACCCTTCACAGTCTAACCGGTCTAGAGCTTTCTTGGGTAACACATTCAATGAAGATCCAGTATCCACCAATACATGAGCGAGAGTAGTGCCCCTGCATTCAATGGAGACATGCAGAGTGTCATTGTGATTCTTCCCCTTAACAGTCAAGTCGGCGTCAGAGAAACCTAACCCATTATCAGTAGTCAGACTAGCCACGTATTCTTTAAACTGATCAGCTGATGTTTCTTGTGGTATGTGTGCAGTCTTCAGAAAAGCAATCAGAGCCTTGGCATGGGCTTCTGAGCATAGTAACAGAGACAACATAGAGATTTTGGACGGGGTTTGCCCCAGCTGCTCGACTTCATTGTAGTCGCTCTTTTTGATGATTTTCAAAATTTCCTCCATCTCTTGTCTAGAGGAATCAACAGTAATCTTCTTAGATGCTTCGTCTGGGCAGGCTCACCGGTGGTCTCTTTGCCCCGAGTATCAGATGACTCGGCAATAGGGGTAAGAATTAGAACTTGAACGGGAACAATAACAGGTACACTGGCAGGTGTAATGACAACAGGTTTCCGGGAAGTTGGTGGAGAGATATCAGGGGAGAAAAGTCTTCCGCTGCGGGTGAATTTGGCAGGCCCAACAATATTGCTGACGTCAGTATCAGTGTCCAAATCTTTCTTAACTCCGTGATAATATACGTCAGCCCCGTAATGCCAAGGGACAACTTTATTTGATGTATAGGGGATAGGCCCAGGAATAGTGATGATCAATGGTGCGATTCTTGGAACAAATGTAATTCTAACAAGCTTTCTCGAGGAAGCCTTGGAAGAATTGTCGGAAATGGTGATTATAGCAACTTCTTCAGTAGGAACCAAAGGAACAACAGTCTTCCCAAACAGAATTTCTTTATTATACATCAGGCGTTGGATACCTGACTTCAAAAGATGGCAACCGGTAGGTAGTACAGAACACACACGGTAACCTTCGTCACAACCCGTAAATAAACCGGCTAACAAAAGGTTCTTCTTTACAGTCCTTAATGGAGTAACAATGTCTTTCACAGAAACCACAAATGAGTCTTCATCTATAGCATTCACTCCATGCTTGGGCATAGGAGTGGTCACAACATTAGGTCTTTCAGGTGCTTCGAACTTAATCTCCTTCGTATCAATTAAGTCCTGTACCTTATTCTTCAAAACCCAACAATCATCCGTATCATGCCCCGGGCTATCAGAGTGAAAAGCACAGCGAGCATTAGGGTTGTACTTCAGTGATGTTGTATTGGGATTCTTTGGGGCCTCCCTTGGAATCACTAGACTGGTCTTTAATAACTGCGGCAGAATCTGAGATAAAGTCATGTTGAGTTGAGTGAATTGTCTTCATCGTCTCTCGGCCCTTGGCTGATTGTTGCACTGAGGAGCAACGACATGTCTTGAAATAACCACCGCATTAACAGCTTGGCGGTGTTCAGGTCTATTTTGACTTTTTGAACTGTACACAACACTGGACTCCTTCTTAAAAGGCTTCTTTTTGGTGCCTGATGAAGCGCCCTTCTGTATTTTACCGGATTTGATGCCAGTCTTAATCCTTTCCCCGGTCATAATCAGCTCCGTAAACCCGGACGAAGAACTTCCAATCAGATGGTTAAAATACGGACCAGACAAGGTCCCCAGAAACATATCCACTAGTTCCCTATCAGCCAAGGGTGGTTGCACTCTTCCAGCAAGATCCCTCCACTTCTGAGCGTAGTCTTTGAAACCTTCGCCCGCACCCATAGACATACCCTGGAGTTGGGTACGTGTGGGAGCGAGGTCGGCATTGTATTGGTACTGCTTGTAGAAAGCAGCGGCCAAATCTTCCCAATTACGGATACTGGCTCCTTCCAGCTGGTAAAACCATTCAAGCTGAGTCCCTGAGAGACTGTCTTGAAAGAAGTGGATCCAGAGATTCTTGTCAGGGTGTATGGCTGAATTTTCCTAACATACAACCGGAGGTGCAGTTTCGGACAAGAAACTCCGTCGCACTTATCAAAGGCTGGTGCTTTAAACTTGTGGGGAATTACCACCCCAGATGACAGACCCAGGTCTCCAAAGTCCAGACCAGGCACCTTCTGAACTTCCATCGCACTCAACCGGTCTTCCAGTTGTTTGTATCTATCCTCAGCCGGAGGATACTGGTCTTCGTCGAAGTCAGTCTCGTTGTCTGAAACCACAGGGCTAGAAGCCCTCCTTTCTTCCTGATTATCTTTCCCTCTAGATGAGGGGGTCAAATCAAACTCTTCTCGCAAATCGTTTCCGAATCTGCGACCTATATTAAATAAGACAGTCTTCTTCTTCTTCTCTTTCAAGATAAGGGCCTTCAGATCTTGCCGACCCTTAGCCAGGTTCATGAACAATTCCTGGAACTGGGCGTTTTGAGCCTGTAAAGCCTTGATTTCTTGTTCAGTTGATGGTTCATAAGACATGATGCTGAAATAAACAGCGAAGAAGATGAGAAAACCTGTAAAGGTTCCTGTTATGAGGTGCATGGGAATGATATGCGCATGATATGATTTCAAAGACTTTAGGGATTCAAATTCGTAAACAAAACGAAACACACTTTTATTAGATAAACTTTGAATTCAATTGTTCAACAAATGCCTTTAAGGCGTTACAAGAAAGAAAAACTGAAAAGCAAATTAAAACTAGAAATTATTAAAACACAATCAGCGCTCCCATGGTCGTTTGCCTTTGGTGCTGACAAAGTCATTGAGGATCCACTCGTTCTCCAGCTGCCTTGTCAACTTCTGGATCTTCTGCTCTTGCTCGTGATACTTTTCTCTATAAGTATCCCGTTCTTCTCTCAGCTGCATCCATGATCTCTTTAATACCCCAATGTCAGTAGGCATGTACGGGTGGAGAATGGTAGGAGGAACCCCTTCCTCATCAGCAACTTCAACAATGATAGGCAAGACGACTTCATACGGCATTCCCAGCTTTTGGGCACGGATACGAACCCATCAGAGATATGGCTCCATCAGAAGAGAAGTCTTTGCACCCAACTCGTGTGGATCAGACCTGTGTACTCTATCCCAAGCTCTTATGAATCTGTGGCATTTCTCGTCACTATCCCCTTGGAAGTCAAAGACAATACTAGGCATTAGCAACTCATGAGGTCCTTCCCTCCTAACTCGCCCAAACTGACGTAAGGCCAAGCACGGATTATAAGTGATTCCTCCATTGGTTCCTATCAGTGAAACATTGGGGTATTCCCCACAGCGTTTAATAATAGCCACCTCGTCCATACCTTTAATAGTCCAGATGATGTCATTATGAGAGAGAGACATAATCCTATAAGCCCAGCCCATGCCTTCCTTGTTCTTTAAGACTGATTTAGGGAGGTGAGAAATAAACCACCTCGCCAACAACGGAGCACAGCACATAAGGGTTCCCCGCCTCTGAGCAGTACAAGCATAAAGAGAATAAAGAATGTCACCCAAGAGAGTGGGCACAGGATTACCGGATATGAAGATCTTCACCGCATTCACGTCGATGAAGGAATCTGAGTTAGGAAACAACACCAAACCATATATGAGAAGGGCCAGAATGTCTTCAAATTCCTGGAAGTCTAGACTGTCCCAGAAATGATTAGCTTTACCAACCAAGAACTTAGTCAAAAATCCCTTTGCTCCACTACGAGTTTCCCAATTAGACATTACCTCAGCCTTTGTCAGATGGAGGGCTGAAGCAATCTCTTATGGACTAAGGATCTTTTCCCAACCTGTGAACGGGCTTTGCTCCAGAATAGAGATACAAAGCAGATTAGAGAACTCTTCCAAGGTAGGGACCAACTGGTAGTCCGGAAAAGTAAAGCAATGGTACAGTGGATCAAAGAATTGGACTAAGACACTCATCATCTGCTCGTCCAATTTGGAAGTGACCAAACCCAGGAGGTGACCATGTCTTCTGATAAAGGAAGTAGTATCTGAAATCTTTGTAACCAATTCCTTGAGTTGAGTGGGAACCTGGAAAAAGTTGATCCATATAGTGTTCCTACGCATGGGTGCCATGACCTACAAAACAGAAAAAAGATGAATCCCCTCTGTCTTTAAAATAGGTTAGTCCAATGCAAGATGCATGCAATGTCATGATGTCATGATGTCATGATGTCATGATGTCATGATAGAAAATACACCAAAAGTATCCACAAATAGCAAACATGGTAAAGGCACACAAGTCACACAGAGAGCCCTTAGATTTTAGGCTGGTAAGGAGCTTAGGTACTACCCTCTTTCAGTTCAGTTGGTTCAAACCTGTCCTAAAAATAGTAACCGAGTTCTAGAGGATCTCAATATCACTGACTATCCTCGATCGGTCATAATTCTAGTTTAGCAACCTTTTCTTGCGGTCGGAATCATCGCGAGAGTTTAGTCTCAATGAGTGTAGCATACTGCTACTGTTCTATGGCCAAGTTGGTCAATTTAAAGGTTCTTAGGTCAGTTGGTGCTTAATGACCCCTTAGCAGACCCATATTCTCCTCGTTGCGCCACAAGGGATATCGGTACATACTAAAGTCCCACACCAATGTAGCTACTGCTTCAATTGTATCGGTCTACGCTGTATAGTTCCCTCACAGTTTATTGTTACTTACCTAAAGGGTGTCCCCCAGATCCGGGTTAAGATCTATAGTAACTCCGATTCAAGCCCACAAAGATAAAGCATACAAGTCAAGCAATTGAAAACATTATGAAATATTCCTAAGGTACAACCCACTTATTAATACTCCCCAGCAGAGTCGTCAGTTCTGTGATACGGTGGGAAAGAACTGAATGTTTTTTTGGAATGTTGGTTTGCATTTTGCGTTCGTTTTTCCAAAATGTCGCGGTAAGCAAGAGTCGCCACCGACTTTTATTTTATCCAACAAGGAAAGGAAAAAAAGCACAGAAAAATTCCTTTTTTGAGATATTTCTCGGGTTCGGGGGGTAGATTATAGAAAGGGAAGGTGTTAGCACCCTTTCTATCCGTGGTTATCCATAGGCTCTTAGGTACTTGCTCATTTGTTTTCAAAATTGTTTTCTTTGTGCTTGTGGGTTTGAAAAAAAGTTTTTTGTTTTGAAACTTCGATTTAACTCTTGCTTCTGTCCTCAAGAGTGTATGAAGTGTTTTTTGAAAACTTTGTTCGAAAAGTGTAAGTGTGAAAAATATTTTGTTTTTTTTTGAAAGAGCAAGTACTTAAGAATCATCTACCTACTCGAAAAAGGAATCGTCCTACGTAATTTTCCTTTAGACAATGCTATCCTACTATTAATGAGTAGGTAACACCATCGTCGGAGTTTTAAGGGTCAATTCGAATGAGGGACGTGCGGTCACCAAAGCAATGTTAGGACACCTTAGCAGTAACCCTAATGTCTTAGATCATTTATTTGAGGCAACAATATCCGAGTCAACCATTTCGAGGCGACTATGATCTTTTAGACAAGAGGGAGACCTCTAAAGTGACCTATACTCAATGACCGTGTACGAAGGCAACCAAGTGAGGTGTACCCTAAGAGTGCACATGTGCGACTGTGTCGTTTTCAGTTAATTTTATCTTTGTACATGTTAATGGTGATATAAATTAATTTTAGGTTAAAACATTCAGTCTTGTCATGCCATCCTATTATCAAACATCTAACAGTTATAAGTTGTGGAAAATAAATTGCGGAATTTAAATTACAAGGCGTCGGGTATTTACATCGCCAAAGACAAACCCTTTAAAAATAAATAAAGCGATAAAAAATTAAGGTCCTATTAAGCTATTACAATCCGGAATCAGATACATAATGGATAAAAGAAAGTAAATCGCATGCGGGAAATTAAATCGAGCGCAAAGTTCTAGGGTTTTGACCCTTTTTGTTTAAAGGAAACATCTTTTTTGTTGTTTTTTATTTTATGAAAGAAATTAATCTAAGTTAATTACTAAATTAATATTAAATAAACTAATTAATGAACAATAATTATTTTTGGGTTTTTGGTATTTTAAGAAAGAAAATAAAAAATTAATTGAATTAGTAAAAACCTAATTAAATCTAATTTAATTTTAATTATTTACAAAAATATATTAAAGTAATTCTAATTAAAACCTAAGTTAATTTAATTAGTATTTATTAATAAAAAATAAAAGTTAAAATTTAATTAAACATAAAAATATTTTTTTGTGATTTTATTTTATAAAGAAAAGAATTTTAATTGGTTAGTTAATTAAGCAAAAATAATAAAACAAATAAAAAAAACAAAATAAATAAAATAGAGAGAGAGAAGGGGTATGTGCCTAAATTGGGGGCAAGAATGGCAATCTGAAGGCCCATTACATGCTGGCCTTGTTGGACTTTTCCTGGATTTGGTGTGTGTGCGCTGACTTTGCCTATGGTGGTCCATCAGCTCTTGGCCACCAGATTTGGCCTTTGGCCATTGGATGTGTGAGGGTGTAGGTGAAATGCATGTCCTCATGCGCATTGGAACACCTGAAGAAAAAATATATCAAAGAAGTGGAGGACCTGGGATTCGAACCCAGGTCCTGATGGTGATATCCTGGTTGCTTTACCACTACGCCCAACTGTTCCATTTGTTATATGAATATAAAATAATAGTGATAAAGCAAAAACAATAATTATTGGTCAGCAACTAAAATACGCGCGCCATATTTGAATAGGCGAATGGGTGGATGACAACTCATCACCCCTGTCCTCCATCCGTTGCTAAAAACCAAGGAAGCTATACCTACGGACGGAAGTCCGTCGCTACAAGCCTATCACGCTCCAAAATCCTCTACAGGCCATAGAAATACCTTCCAATGCCATGGTTAAACTCGCCTTCCTCTTCCGGTCACGCCTGTAGCCATTACTAAGGCTGATTTCACCTAAAACAAAAACCCCTAAACCAAGAAGCAAAACCATAACAATGGTGGTTTGCGCCACAGAGTATATAAATGAAATCAAATAATGCAAAAGGCTTGGAAATGATCTGGTGATTACAAATATGCCATTAGTTTGTTGAAAGGATGCCAAAATAATAAGTTGCAATTTCAAGAACAAAGCTAGGTATCGTGACACTTACAACGCTTTGTGGTGTACGAGAACACTTGCTTTTGATCCAAATCGTTTGTGTGAACACCCAGGAAGAGATTGGGACAGGTCTCAGCTTCTGAAATTGCCTCTAGCTATGGTTTCGAATTCAAACTTTTTGTCACTTTTTCCAAACTTTGTTCTGCCTCTTCTTGCAGCCTCCAAACCTTATTTCGATTCCTCTGGCTTCTTTATGTATGGTACAATGTGCTAGGGTAACAAATTTGGAATGGATCTCTCTAAATCAATGCCTTGGGATTTGATTTGATTCACCCTTTAAACCTTTCCAAATTTGCCAAATCTCCATCTTTTTGTACATGATATGGTGTGATCCGAATTTGATGATGTTAATGATGATGATTAAAGCCTGAAACAACAAAAGAATCTCATGTAATCAAAGTTTTATATTTTGTATGATTTAATTTGATTTAAAATGAATAAATTCAATAAAAAATCAAATAAAATAATAAAAATAAAATATGGGCTCATGGATGAAGCTAGGACACGTGGACAATGATTCAAGCTCAAATCAAGTGGAAAAGAATGGGCCCATTTGACAAAATTTGAAGTTTTGGGGATAGTTGACTTTTGGCAATTTTGCAAAAATGTCCAACTTCAACAATGTATAACTTCTTCAATTTTGAACTTTTGGAAATGTTCTTTGATTTTTTAGAAAGCTTGAGATTTCCTATAACCAAAACTTTTGGTCTCATAGCATTTTGATATTCCATGCTGAAGTTATAAGCTTTGGAGAAAAAGGTGTTTTTGTTGACTTTCAAAAATGACCTATAATGTCCAAATTTATAACTTCTTGTGAGTGCATTTTTTTATATTGGGGTATGATTATGGATTGTAGGTAATTGCATCCTATTCAAAATGAGCTTTGGATGGGTCATTTATCATAAATTAAGAGAAAGTTATGCTTGGTCAAAGTTGAGTTGACTTTTCCTACAAAACCCTAATTTAGCAACTTTTGGATCTTGATGAATTTTGAGCAATCCTTGATGAATCATGATCAACCATTGATCAAATGATGAAATATTCTTCGAAATGGGAATGTTTACAAAAAATCTTGAAGTTTGACTGTTTGTAGTACACAATTGACTTTTGCACTAACACAGTCGATTTTTGGACCTTTGAGCAATTGACTGAGCAAAATTCCTCTGCAAGGCTTGAAATTTGACATGGATGATCTTGAGAACATATTAGTACATTGGGGAGAACTTGAGGTCATTTGGACTCAAGGATCTTGATGCAAACCAAAACCCTAATTTGGGGTAGATTGCCTTAGGAGATAGCTTGTCTGGTCAACTCTTGAGCAACCTTGGGCAACTTGGAGATTTTTCTTGCAATGTTTTGAGAAATATGGGAGGGAAAATTTTGGGGTACAACAGTGAGATAACGTTTTAATTTACAATCTTATCATATAATCTTAGTTACTAACAGTTAATATTTGTGGAAATTAAAAGTGCGAAAATTTTAATCCTAGACTATCACAACGCTTTGGGACAATTACATAAAAAAGTGCAAGGAAATAAAATGCGGAATTTTAAATCTAAACTATTATATACTGTGATGCGGTGGGAGAACTGACTTGAGGTTTTGCGTTTATGTTCGCAAATGTTTCGGTTTAGCAAGAGTCGCCACCGACTTTTATTTTATCCAAAAGGAAAGGTAAAAAAGCACAGGAAAGACCTTTGAGATTGTTTTTGGGTTCGGGGGGTAGATTATGAAAAGGGAAGGTGCTAGCACCCTTTTCATCCATGGTTTTCTATGGGCTCTTAGTTACTTGTTTTAGATCACTTGCTTTTGCTTTTGAATTGTTTAAAATGTTGCTTTTGTGTGTGGTTTTGAAAATATTTGGAAAAGAGGCCTTAGTTTAGGCAACCTTTGTAATGATTCTTGTTTGAATGTATACAAAGGTGTTTGTCTTTTGAAAAATGTTTCAATGTTTGAAAGTTGTTTGGAAATTATTTTGAAATTGTTTTGAATGTGTTGTGTGTTTTTGAAAATAGCAAGGATGGTTTGCAATTTGATCAAGTAACTAGGAATTGTCTACCCTACTCAAAGATCTTTCCTACACATTTTTATTCCTTGGACATTTTTGTTTTACTATTGCATTTGGTAAACAACACTATCTTTGGATGTTAAACGAGACGGGCGTGGTTCATCGTATGACCATGATAACAATATTTCCAAGTATCTTAGCAAGTTTTTGAGGGACTAGATCATTTTTGTTTAGGCAACCAAGATAGCGTCATCGAGGGACTATGATCTTTTTGTTTTGTTTTGTTTTGCCGAGATACCTAGCATGCATACCATGGCCATTTTAAGGCAACAAAGTGGATGAAACCCTAGGGGTGCTTGTGCGCAATGTGTTGTCATTTTTCATGCATTTTTGTCTTGTATTAGGTCATGCTATTTGTTTTGATTTTGGTCTTTGCATACAAAACCCTAATCTTACTATCATGCATATAATACGATAAATTGCGTAAAAGTAAATCTAGGACTATTACAACAATATTATGGGGAGGGGGTACAAGTTTGAATAGGGGGATATTTGCACAAAATAAAAACCCTAAAGCTATTACAACCATATTGAATTTATTGTACAAATAAATAAATAGGCAAATATTTAAATATGCAAATAAATGTAAATATGCACAAATGTTTTTATATATTTATTTTATGTATGTAAAATAAATTTGTTTAATGTCTTAAAAATAAGAAAATAAAAATGATTATTTTTTGGAAAGGGTGGAAACCCTAGTTTTTTTTGTTTAAAAGAAAATATATATTCTAATTATTTATTTATTCATTTTTATGTATAAGAAAATAAATAAATATATATACAAAAATGTTAAAAAATAAAATATGTGAGAAAATATTATTTTATATGTATAATATAATAAAATAAAAATATGTAAGTATTTTAATATTATTTACAATTTTATTTAAGAAAATAAAATATATATTATTTAATCAACTATTTTTATGCCAAAAAAAATAAAAAAAATAAAATAAAATGTGAAAAATTAAGAGAATATTTTTTGTGATTTTAAATATTTATAAAAAAGTAAATAAAGTCAGCAAATATAAAAAGAAATGGAAAATATACAAAAAATAGAAAATGGGCCAAGGGGGTGCAGAAAATAAACAGGGGGTGTCAAAAGTAGGAGGCCCAAGGCGCCTGGCCCAAGCTGCACTCCATCCCTGTCCTCTGAACATGCGCGCGCGCCTCTGCAATGCAAATCCTATTCTCTCTATTCTTTGCATGAAATCAAAAACTCACAACATGAAATTTATAGAGCTTTAAACCACGATCCTAATGATATAAAAAACTTGATCTAACTCTCAAAGACCTGAGAGAGTTTAAGTGGCCCTAAATTCTAACCTAACTTTTTCAGCATGTTCAACATCTAAATTCTCCTAGCTCAGTTAATATAAATGGAAGCTATGCATATGTACAACTCAAGCAACTTAAAGACTACATTTTACCTTGTTCAGTCAAGTTCGAATATGGCAATGTAGAAACTTTGAGTGAGGCCTGAAGTTCTTTTGAGCTTGCTTGAAGTTCCCTTGACCTTTCCCAATGCTCAACTTGCTTTAAAATGGCTTGAATCTCCCTATAGAACTCAACCTGCAAACTCAGAAATTGAAAATGGTGAAGCTTGAAAATGAAGTTACAGTTGCTTGAGAAGGGCTTGGACAACTTAGGTATGATGTATGGAATGTATCTGAAGTGGTTCAAGACAAAACGCACGAGCCAATTTGGTTTTGGCTTGGTGTTTGCAGAAGTTGCCCTGTTTTGGGAAAAAATGGGGTTTTATGTGTTAGAGGGTGTTTAGGAGCTTGGCAAATCGTGTTTTTTGCTTTGTTACAATATGCCGAGGTTGTTTGAAAATGTTACAAGACTTGGTTTTTATCAGATGGAAGAGTTGTGGACCTTTTGCAAGCTTTCTTGTTTTTGAATCAACAGTTGAAATGACAAAGGCCAAGGTTGTACAAGCTAGCTCAAGGTCTGCATAGGGTTGGTGAGCTTTTCCTGAAGTTTGTGGATGTTGTTTGCACAAAGAAATCAGGTCCATGGCTCAAGATAAACCAAATTGCATAAAGTGTGCTTTATGGAAATGATATTGCTACCTTTATGCCATTTTTGGAATAAATCAATGTATAATGCTCCAAAGCTCAGAATAATGCCTTTGTCCAATGTATTTGCATTTAATTAAGGAGTGTGGAAAGGATTTATACCTATAAAACAAGTACAAGCATACTGATTTGCAACTTGTGCCAATGTGAAAAATGCCATGGACAAAAGTGAGAAATGGCCATTTTCTTTTCTTCGATTCTCCCTAAACATAAATGATCTTGGAGAGTTCTTGGACATTTTGGAAATCTTGTAACATGCTCTACAATCCATATTTGAAATTAATTTTGAGATTCCACTTGGAACTGGGTGAAAAGTTTCCATGAAGATAGGTCAAAATCCTGCCTAAACTAGGGCAAAATTTCACTAAGTTAAAAGTTTCATGGACCCTTATTCACAAAATCAAAACTTGAGATCAAAGCATATTTTGGGAAAACTTTGTGAAACAAAGTTGTAGATTTTGTGGAGGACTACAACTTTCATGTTGGAAGTTTTCTTTGAATCCAATTGCATCATGGTGAAAAAGTTTTGAAAAAATAAGAAATTTTCATAACTTAGAAAATTTCCAAGTTATGAAAATTTTCAATCTTAAACCCTAATTTTCAAAATTAGGTTTCTTGGTGAACAAGTTTCATGTTTTGACACCTCTTGATGAAAATTGACCCTTGGCACTTGATTTTGACCAAAAAGTCAAAGTTTGACTTTTTAGTGTAAAGTTGATTTTTGATCAGTTGATTGAAAAGTGGTTATTTTAAAAAATATAATGCGTGTAGTTTTAAAAAATAAAATAAAAACACGCGTGTTGTTTTGAATTTCCAAGTGAGGGGCTGCCATGCGTTCATCTTCCTCATTCATCCGTCGTTTTAGACGTTGACCTATAGTGACAGTTTTTGTCTGTCACTATAGCACCTGTAAACAAAAAAAAACAATAATACGCATGATAAATTCATGGTGAGGCCATGGATCAACCTCCTGAGCACACAGAGACCCTTGGTTAGGCCTAATTTTGGCTATTTCCAGAAATCCCAGTTTTAAGCTTGGAACCCTAAAAATGGTGGTATTCGATTCCTACATCAAAACCCCAATCTAACCATACAGATAGCTTGGAAACACAAGAGTAGTCCATAATGCATGATTAAAATACGCTTATATTACATAAATCAAAGAAATCAGAATTAAAAAAAAGGGTGCAAACCATGAGGTGTTGATGATTCGCTTCAGGCTGTTTTGCGACTTGGTGACAGTTGAAAACGATCCAGGGAACTTCCAGGAATGTGTTTGAGCCTTTGTTTGGTACTAAAAACAGCTGGAATTTGAAATTCGAGTTTGACAATTTTTGAGTTTTGTGCAAAATGTGCAGCAATTCTCCAAACTTTCTGTGTGTGGATTTAGCTTGCTAGAGTGCTATACTTATAGTGTAGATCGAGGAGACACAATTGAATGGAAAAGGTCAAGCCATAATGCCATAGTTTAAATCCATAATCACCAATTTGAAAAGTTACCAAAATGAAGCTTTCATGCCATTTTTTGATGTTCAGTGAATCTGGTCATTTGTGCACGAATCCTTGGGCCTCTAAGCAAGCCAAAGCATCAATCCATATGCATAAGCCCATTTCCAATTATTTTGTATCATTTATTTTATATTTATTTGGAATAAATTAAAATAAATATGTAAAAAATAGGTAAAAAATGCAAGGCCATGCAAAACTAAGATTAGAGGTCCTCTATAACCTCAGGAAGATATTTGAACCTTACAAAGTTAGGTCATTGACTTAAAAATACAAATTTGCTCAATGCACCATTCTTGAAATTTCCAAAAATTTCCCAACTTGGGCAAGCAATAACTTGCTCAATTTTCATCTCATAATGATGATCTTCAACTTTTTAGAAATTCCAAGATGTCTACTTCAATCCCTCTTTTGATCAATTTTGCATTTGAAGATGTTATCTTGATGTAAAAGGTCTTGGAAAAAAGTGGTTTTTGTTGACTTTCTGAAAATGACCTGTAATGTATGAGCTGATATATTTCAAATGGTGTATTTCTTGATCTTGAGGGATGAAGAGAAGTTGTGGGGAATTGGATTCTCTTAAAAATGAGCTTTGGTAGGAAAATTTCTGATAGAGTATGAGAAAGTTATGCTTGGTCAAAGTTTGGTTGACTTTTCCTATAGAAACCCTAATTTAGCAATTCTTGACTTTTGATCAATTAGGAGCATTTCTTGAGGAATCATGATCAACCCTTGATCAAATTATGGATATCACTTCAAAATGTTGATGTTTACCAAAAATCTTGAAGTTTGACTGTACATGGGCCACAGTTGACTTTTGACCTAGATTAGTTGACTTTCCAATACTTGAGCAATTGAATGACCAAACTTATTGCATAAGGCATGAAGTTTGTCATGGACAATCTTGAAGGCATATTAGGACCATGGGAAGCATTTGAGACCTTTGGAGCTCAACCATCTTGATCAAAATTGAAACCCTAGTTAGAGGTTCATTGCCTTAGGAGGAGAATTTGTCTGGTTAATTCTTGGTCAACCTTGAGCAATTGAGGACCTCTAGGAGTATGTCTTGTGTGAAAATGGGAGGGAAAATTTTGGGGTACAACAGCTGCCCCTGTTCAATCTTCTTGGACATGAGGATGTAGATTGGCTTGTCTGTCTTTCGTGATCTGAAGGTAGAAGATGATTGAATACTAGAGTGCCCAAAAATTTGCACTTGTCTGAAGTGATACTGTTGGTGAATAATATCGGGAATGAGCTTATAGATTCCATTTGGGAAAGATGATAGAAGACTGTCGGAGATGGGCTTAAAGATGCCATCCAAGGAATATGACGGAGAGTCGTCGGAGATGGGCTTAGAGATACCATCCAAAGAATATTACGGAGAGTCGTCGGAGATGGGCTTAGAGATGTAATCCAAAGTAGATGTTGGCTTCATAAGAAATCACTTTATGGGGATTCCTGTTCCTACTGTCTGAGGAGGAGTCCGCTGGGGAATGTTTCAGGGGAATAGAACCTAGGAGTTTCGGTTGTCCATTACTCTATTAGGGAGTTATCTCTTGAAAGCGGGTTGTTATCAGGTCGGGATCCAGGCTTCACTGTGACTTGTTGATGAAAATAAAGCTGACTGCTATCTGATTGTATTCCAGGATTCACAACGACTCACTGGGGAATATGAAATTAACTGCCATCTGGTCATATCTAGGCTTCAGCGATTTAAATAAAATAAGTTGTTATCTGGTCGGGTCCAGGCTTCAACTTGAATATGAGGTATACTGTTATCTGGTCAAGTCCAGGCTTCGGTATCTTTAACTGCATAAGAATAAGAAAATCTTAGGGTCGATTTAACTGAACCAACAGAGGTCTTAATTTATCTTTGACTGGATAAGAATCAGAAAAATCTTAGTGTCGATTTAACTGAACCAGAAAAAGGTCTTGGATCATCTTCAACTGGAATAGAAATCAGAGAGATCTTAGTATCGATCTAACTGAACTAGAGAAGGTCTTAATTTATCTTTGACTTGATAAGAATCAGAAAAATCTTAGTGTCGATTTAACTGAACTAGAAAAAGGTCTTGGATTGTCTTCAACTGGAATAGAAATCAAGAAAATCTTAGTGTCGATCTAACTGAACCAGAGGAAAATATTGAATTAACTTTGACTAGAATGGAAATCAGAAAAATCTTAGTATCGATTTGACTGAACCAGACAAAAGTCTTGGATTATCTTCAACTGGAATAGAAATCAGAGAGATCTTAGTATCAATCTAACTAAACCAGAGAATGTCTGGAATTATCTTCAACTGGAATAGAAATAAGAGAGATCTTAGTATCGATCTAACTGAACCAGAGAAGGTCTTGAATTAACTTTGACTGGAATGGAAATCAGAAAATCTTAGTATCGATTTAACTGAACCAGAAAAAAGTCTTGGATTATCTTCAACTGGAATAGAAATTAGAGAGATCTTAGTATTGATCTAACTGAACCAAAGAAGGTCTTGAATCCCTTTAATTGGAATAGAAATTATGAAAATCTTAGTGTCGATTTGACTGAACCAGAAAAAGGTCTTGAGTTATCCTTTTGGAGGAAAATGATGAAATAGCCTTTCATCAGACGTAGCTTTTGAGAAGACTACCAGGTTACGTAAGTAGTCAACGATGTTTATTAATTTGATCTTTCCTGAAAAGGTATAGAGTTAGTCGTATGCAATGTCATGATATATGAAATGTATTGTGTAATGATGCTCTCAAAGTAAATGAGATTATGTTGTATGCAATATATATGCGCATGCCAGCATGTATGAATATGGGATGCTATTGCGATATTTCCTAGTTTGGGAAAATAAATCCCTGACTGTTTCTGGAGAGTATTAGGAAGATGAATCCCGGACTGCTGTTTGGTAGATGGGGAAAAATGATTATTTCATTCTCGCTGGGGATTTCCTCTTTCCGTTTGAGGATATTCTGTCGGGGATATTTGGATCTTGTTTGAGAATGACTCTGGGGAGAAATATGCTTTATTGGAAGATTTTACTGGTGAAGACAAATAAACTATGTTGGGGGATTAGCTTCTACAGCTGGAGAAGTGAACTCTACCAGGGGATAAGGATTTATAAACTGCTCGAGATTATAAAAACTCAGCTAGGGATCTTTGAGTTAACCTCCCTGAGGGAACTTTATTGGAGGAGGTAATTCCTGCTTGGGGAAGAAGAGATCACAACTTTGATTATTTCCATTCTGTGGGGAACATAGACATCACTGGATCGTATGCCCAGGGTATAGCGGTGGCTTCGTCTCAAGATGTTTCTGCCCATGTACCTGCTGGAAAGAGTAAATGTCGGGACTACAAACGGCTTTTTTAGACTTTGCCCCGTTTCTTAAAGTCATCAGCAATGGTCTTTCTGTTTCTTATGCAAGTATTTGTAAACAGTAATCATATTCAAATGCATATGTCAAAACTAGTTACTGGACATTTTTGCAAAACAAAACAGAAAAATAGAAAACAAATAGTTTTGTACTTTCAAAGAACTAATTTGCATTGATTTAGAAGTTTGCCTATAGCAGGCATTTTTGTACAAATAGACCGACGTTCTAGTAGGAGAACACCGTCGTGAAAATAAAAACTATACAAAATAGTGTACAAAGAGAAAAAAACTATGTGTAATAATCCCATTGAGTTTCAATTCTGCTATTGCCCCTATGTCTTTGAGAGTCTCATCACTTTGCTACTTGTCCGAAGCTAACTGGATTGGTCGGCACCGTTTGAGCTTGACAATTGATACTGAAGTCTGGTCACAAGGTGATCCAATGGGACATGGTTGTACGCTTCAAATACCTAACTTTTGCTTGGATCGCCCTTTCGGTTTTTCAGTCCATCGGGATACCCTTTTTTGCCCAAGCTGCCTTTTCAGGTTTTCGAATTTCCGGGTGTACAAATTTTTTGTATTTATCCCTGATTTTTGCCTGAATCCTTTTGGTTCCTCGGGATGCCCTTATTTTTTCCTAGGCCAGTCAACCTAGGGAGTCTTTATTCATGCATAGTATCTTTTCACTATGTCTGCATTCACAGGGTGAGGAAGATCGTCACCATCTATGGTGGTTAGAATCACGGCTCCACGGGAAAATATGCTTTTGATTACGAATGGCCCTTCGTACGTGGGAGTCCATTTGCCCCTAGGATCACCTTGTGTAAGTATGATGTGCTTGATTACTAGATCACCCACTTAATATACCTGATGTATGACCTTTTTATTGAAAGCCTTGATCATTAGTTTTTGGTATATCTGACCATGACAGACAACAACAAGCATTTTATCATCAATCAGATTCAGTTGGTCAAGTCGAGTCTGGATCCAATCATCTTTGTTCAAACCTGCATCCTTCATGATTCTTAAAGAAGGGATCTGGACCTCAGTAGGTAGGACAACCTCCATACCATACACCAGTGAATAAGGTGTTGCCCCTGTTGACATTTGTGCTGAGGTGCAGTAACCATGAAGAGAAAATGGTAACATCTCATGCCAGTCTTTGTATGTCATTGTCATCTTCTGTATGATTTTCTTAACGTTCTTGTTATCAACCTCTACAATGCCATTCATCTTCGGCCAGTAAGGGGAAGAATTATTATGCTAGATTTTGAATTAATTACAGAGTTCGGCGATCATGGTATTGTTGAGATTTGTACCATTATCTGTGATGATTCTTTCTGGAACACCATACAGACAGATAAGGTTATGCTTGATGAATCACGCCACAACATTCTTGGTAACAATAGCAAAAGAGGCAGCCTCAACCCACTTCGTGAAGTAATCAATGGCCACTAGGATAAAGTGATGCCCATTGGAAGCGGTGGGTCTAATCTCTCCGATCATGTCAATGCCCCACATTGCAAAGGGCCAAGGAGCGGTCAAGACGTTCAAAGGAACTAGAGGTACATGTACTTTATCAGCATAGATCTGGCATTTATGACAAGTTAGGGAATGCTGATAACAGTATGCTTCCATAGTGGACCAATAGTATCCTGCCCGCATGATCTTTTTGTCCACTAGAGTTGGTGCCAAAGGTACCTTCGTGTAAACTTGCCATAATCCTCTTTGCTTCGCTCTTGTCTACACACCGAAGTAATGTAGAGTCGTGGTTACGCTTGTAGAGGATTCCATTATTGAGGAAGAACTTTGTGGAGAACCTTCTTAGAAACTTTTTATCATTGACAGATGCCCCCTCAGGAAATTCTTGAGCCTCGAGATACCTTTTCACTTCATGGAACTAAGGTTTGTCTGCTACTTCTTCAGTATCAATCTCATAGTAGTATGCTGGTTCATCCAATATATCAATAGTAATCTGAGGAGCCTCATTATCCCACCTGACTTTGAACATAGATGGCATAGTAGCTAGCGCGTCCGCTAACTGATTTTCTTCTCGTGGAAAATGTTCAAAGGTGACTTCTTCAAAGTGTGGAAGCAATGTCAGTACATGTTCTTTGTAAGGGATGCGATTAGGGTGCTTCGTGTCCCACTCCCCTTTGATTTGACTTATTACCAAGGTTGAATCCCAGAAAACACTCAAGAGCTTGATCCTCAGGTCAATAGAAGCTTTGAGACCCATGATGCATGCTTCATACTCAGCCATATTTTTGGTATAGTTGAAACATAATCTGGCAGTGAAAGGAATATGGCACCCCTCGAGAGATATGATTACAGCAATGATACCATTGTCGGGTGCATTGGAGACCCCATCAAAAACCATAGTCCATCGGGATCCTTCCTCAGGTCCTTCATTGGGTCCAGGTTCTTCACAGTCAGTTACTAACATGATATTCTCATCCAGGAATTGAAAGTTCATGGAAATGTAGTCATCCACAGCCTGATGAGCCAAATGATAAGCTAATACACTTCCCTTGATTACTTTCTGGGTTGTAAATTACATGTCGTATTCGGTCAAGATCATTTGCCGTCTTGCTATTCTTCCGGAGAGAGCGGGCTTCTTGAAGATGTACTTGATCAGATCCATCTTAGATATCAACAAAGTAGTGTAGGTCAACATATACTGTCTCAGTCGGCGAGCAACCCATGCCAAAGCGCAACAAGTTTTATCGAGCAGTGAGTATCTTGTTTCACAATCGATAATTTTTTGCTAAGGTAGTATATTGCATGGTCTTTTCGACTGGACTCGTCATGCTACCCCAGCACACACCCCATTGAATTATCTAACACAGTTAAGTACATTATCAAAGTTCTTCCTTCAATCGGTGTCATCAGAATTAGAGGCTCTTGATGGTATTCCTTGATTCTCTTGAAGGCAGTCTGGCATTCGTCATTCCACTTTACCACTTAATCTTTCTTCAGGAGTTTGAAGATTGGCTCACAAGAAGCAGTTAGATGGGAAATGAACCTGGCAATATAATTTAGGCGTCCCAAGAAACCTCTAACCTCCTTCTCAGTGCAAGGAGCCTAAATTTCTTGTATAGCTTTTACCTTTGCAGGGTCTACCTGAATACCCTTGTCACTGACAATGAAACCTAGGAGTTTACCAGACCTTACCCCAAAGGTGCACTTGTTCGGATTTAGCCTTAACTTGTACGTCTTTAGTCTATCAAACAACTTTTGTAGATAATCAAGGTGCTCTTCCTCAGTTTGAGACCTGACTATCATGTCATCAACGTAGACCTCTATGTCATGGTGAATCATGTCATGGAACAAAGCTACCATAGCTCGCTGATAGGTTGCCCCAGCATTCTTCAATACAAATTGCATCACTTTGTAACAAAAAGTGCCCCATTGTGTGACGAAGGTTTTCTTCTCCATGTCTTTGGGTGCCATCTTGATCTGATTATAGCCAAAGAAACCGTCCATGAAGGAACATACTTTATGTTGTGCGGTGTTGTCAACAAGAACATCAATGCGGGGAAGTGGGAAGTCATCCTTGGGGCTCGCTCTGTTTAAATCTTTGTAGTCCACACACATCTGTACCTTGCCGTCCTTCTTAGGCATCGGAACTACGTTAGCAACCCATTATGGATAAGAGGTCACAACTAAGAACCCAATGTTGAACTATTTCATAACTTTTGCTTTGATCTTCTCCGACATTTCAGGGCGCATACGACGAACCTTCTGCTTTACTGGAGGGTAGTCTTCTTTAGTTGGCAGATGATAAACCACAAAATATGTATCTAGTCCTGGCATATCTTCATATGACCAGGCAAATATCTCGACATAATCATGCAACATCTGTATCGACCGCTGTTTGACACTAAGCTCCAAATTTGCACCTATCTTGACTTCTTTTCTATCCTCTTCTATGCCCAAATTCATTGTCTCAACTAGCTCTTCATGAGGTTGTATAGCCATTTCTTCCTGCTGTAACAGTCTGGCGAGTTCTCTGGGTACCTCACTATCTTCCTCACCTTCTTCCTTGGCTTGGTTGATCGAATTTTAAAAGTCATAACCGACAATAGTAGAACCATTGTCAATGGGATCCAGAGTGGATATGAATCTGCAGTTTGAAATGTGAGTGTGTGTAAGAGTAGAGTTGTATTGACAATGTAAAAAGCAGAACAGAAAAACAGAGAGCGCAAAATTTATATGCAAAACATCCAATGCTTTATTAATGACATATGAGATTGAAACATGATAACCCTCAGGTTGTACCCCAAAATTTTCCCTCTCATGTTTTCCAAGGTCTTCCCCTACATGGTTGGTCACAAACCCTTGCCTAAGGAAAAGGAAAATTTGTGAGTAGTGTTTTCAAGTTTCCTTCGATTGGCATCTCCAAAATGCCCTTCGATTGGAATTTCAGCAAAGCCTTTCGATTGACCTTGCAACAGGATCCTTCGATTGGCATTCCTAAAGGTTCCTTCGATTGAAGTATCAGAGCTTCCTTCAATTGGAGCATCAGAGCTTCCTTCGATTGGAGCATCAGAGTTTCCTTTGATTTGGAGCATCAGAGCTTCCTTCGATTGGAGCATCAAAGCTTCCTTCGATTGGAGCATCAGAGCTTCCTTCGATTGAAGCATCAAAGCTTCCTTCAATTTGGAGCATCAGAGGTTCCTTCGATTGGAGCATCAGATGTTCCTTCAATTGGAGCATTTGAGGTTCCTTCGATTGGAGCATCAGAGCTTCCTTCAATTGGAGCATCAGAGCTTCCTTCGATTGGAGCATCAGAGCTTCCTTCGATTGGATCATCAAAGCTTCCTTTGATTTAGAGCATCAGAGCTTCCTTCGGTTGGAGCATCAGAGCTTCCTTCGATTTAGAGCATCAGAGCTTCCTTCGATTGAAACATCAGAGCAAAGGCCCTTCAATTGGCATTCCAAAAGAGTCCATTCAAAGAAGCTTGCAAGAGTCCATTCGAAGAAGCTTGCAAAGGTTAATTCGAAGGAGGCTAACAGCCCATTTGAAAGAGGGCATTCGAAGGCCAGTTACACAATAGCAAATTCAAAAAGGGACAAGAACCCATGTGTTTGTCCAACATTATAAATTCCTATTCATGGCTTTCAAACACAATCAAGCCTGTTTAAACCTTTGCCTTCTTGTCCCCTCTACCCCTCTATATAAATAGATCACAATTGTTGCAAAAGAGGGAGGAGAACGAAAAAGTTGGAGAGATGCTGCCCACACAATCCATCAAAGATTGTCAGAATTTTCTAAGCCAAAGCATCCCTTCAGATCGAAGGTGCCCACGCCCAGAAGCCCTCAGATCGAAAGTACTCAGATCCAGCTAGTACCCAAATCGAAGATTCAATCTGTTGGTAAGAGAGGGTAAATTGTCAAAACTTTGCATTTGCATAACACCTCCATATTTGCTAACCCAGGTCATGTTCTTCATTTACTAACATTTGCTGCAAATCTGGCCTAAATAAAACCAATACATGCAGGATCGAAGGACCTGGGTTCGACACCCAGGTCATTTTCTTGCTAATATTTGTCTTGCAGGTCTAGAATCGAGAATAACTTTCCCTCCTGGATCAAAGAAGATGACTTCTCCCCCTGGATCGAAGAAGGCGACTTCTCCCCCTGGATCGAAGAAGACATCTTCCTCCCTTGGGTCGAAAGAACATCATCTCTCCCTGGGATCGAAGACCCCCTTTTCTCCCTGGATCGAAGGGTGTTCCTTACATTTTAATTTTGTTTTCATTGACTTCTTTTTATTCTTACATTAAAATCAAAATCACAAAAATATTAAGCTAGTCGTTTTTCCAACTAAATTAATTTTTGTAAATAAGTTAATTAATTATTTTAACATTTTTCTTAAAATTAAAATTAAGTAGACTTAGGCCTTGTTTTCTTTTATACCAAAAACAACAAAAAAAATACTTCTTTTCTTTAGGATTTTTAGACGTCTTTTCTATTTTCACGCGCGTTCATTTAAATTCCGTATTTTTTACTATTATTGTATCTGCCTACCGGATGTAATAGATCAAATTAGGATATTTACTGCTTTATCCCCTTTATCCTTGTATAATGTAAATCCCCTCCCCAATGCCTTGTAATAGCGTATGATCTATATTTTCTGCATTTTCTTTTTACTGATTTTCATATTAACTGCTAGTAACTAGACATGTATGACAAATACTAAAATCAAACGCTAGAAAACTTAATAAAAAAACGAAAATAACTGAAACACAACACAATTGCACATAAGCATCTCTAAGGTACGCTCACTTTGGTTGCCTTCAATAAAATAGTCATGGGGCAGAAATGCTTTAGCAAAGACCCGTAAAAACAAAAGTAGTCCCTCGATGACCCTACAGTTGTCTTATCGGTAAATGATCTAGTCCCTAAAACAGAATTGCTAAAGCATCTCCATAATTGCCTTCGTGACTGTAACGTCCCTTCGATTGTCCCTCAAAACATCCAACGACAAGGCTACCAACTCACTAATAGTAGGATAGCACTGTCTAAAGGAAAAGAGGAAAAGAACTACCTTTTCGAGTATAAAAGTAGATAGGTGTTAGAAGTTTTCTAAAAAAATATACTTTTTTGCACTTACACTGAAAACTACTTTTCAAAAACAATTTCAAAACACTTTGTATACTTTCTCTACTATCCCGAGAAACATTACAAAGTTCGCCGTACTAAGGCGTTTTCTAAACATTTTCAAACACAAAGCACAAAAGCATTTTGAAAAATGAGCAAACCTTTAAGAGCCCATGGAAAACCACGCATGGAAAGGGTGCTAATACCTCCCCTTTACATAATCTACCCCCTTACTCAGAAAACATATCGAAAAGGTCTTTTTCTGTTCTTTTCACCCTTTCCTTTGTTGGATAAAAGAAAAGACGGTGGCAACTCTTGCTTACCGCACATTTGCAAACAAAAAACGCAAAAACCAGTATATAACAATCGGTTCTGCCACCGTATCACAGAACTGACGACTCTGTTGGGGAAATTAAAAGTGAAGTTTACCATAGAGTTAGTTTCATTGTTAAATTGCTTTATTGTGTGTTTTCTTGCTTTATCTTTAAGAGGTTTGCTTGGGTTGTTACTAAAAGATCCTACACCCGGATCTAGGGAACCTTATTAGGTAAGTAGCAATGAACCATGGAGGCTGTACGGCGTAGACTGATACGGACGAAGTGGTGGCTACATTAGCGCGATGCTTTGGATTATACTAATGTTCCTTGAGTAAGTTAAGGATAACATTAGGCTTCCTTATAGTGTCACTAAGCGCTAATTGATCTTTAGAACCTTTAATTGACTCATCCTAGCCATTAGGAAGTAGTGAGATAACCGACTTTAGTTCCGACCGAAGATTGATTGATACTCGATACTACACTCATTGAGGCTGGAATTTCAGGATTTTTTGGCTGCAATACTTTGGTGCGGAGCTGAAACAATTTTTGAAGGGAAGGTCAGTGATATTGAGGCTCCTTATAACCTTGTTACTATTAATAGGACAGGTTGAGACAACTAAACATTCAAGAGGGTACATACCTTAAAAACTCATGCAAGCCTTTGAACCTAAGGTCTATTGCGTGATTTGCTTGTGTTTATCTGTGATTTTTAGCATAATCATAACATCATAAACATCATGACATTCATATATACTAATCATTTCAAGGACCTGTTGGATTTACCTCTTGGCTGTTTTGTAGGATATGAATTCAGGTCGCAGGAAAACCATCCGAATTCGCTTCACAAAAATTCCTCCTAAGCTCAAGGAATTAGTCTTGAAAGTCCTCGAGGACTCATCATTCCACACAAGACATGGTCACTTGCTCAGTTTGGTTACCACTGGTTTTGACGAAGGTTTGATGAGTGTCTTATTCCAGTTCTTCGACCCTAAGCACAATTGCTTCATATTCCCCGATTATCAACTGGTGCCTACCCTGGAGGAATTCTCTAAGTTAATTGGTTTACCCATGTTGGAGTGAGTACCTTTCACTGGTTTAGAACAAGACCCATCTTCTGAAGATGTTGTTGTAGCTCTGCACTTGAAGCCATCTGACATTGAGTCCAATTAGGAAAAAATAAGTGAAGTTAAGGGTCTCCTTGCAAATTTCCTGATGAAGAAAGCTTAGATTTTCCTGGATGCTATGAGTTATCATGCCTTCGAAGATGTATTAGCCCTCTTGATCTATGGGTTGGTCCTGTTTCCTAATTCATATCAACTTATAGATGTGAATTCCATCAACATCTTTCTTGCTCACAATCTGGTTCCTACCTTGCTCGGGGACATCCTACATTCTCTCTATACTCGTACTATGAAGAAGCGAGGAACTCTCATGTGTTTCACCCTTCTGCTATATAGGTGGTTTATTTCGCACCTTCCTCGGTCAATAATGCAAAATGATTTAGTCTTAAGATGGAGTCAAAGACTAATATCTCTCTCTCTCACTCTGATATCCATTTGTGTCCTCGCTCTCAAGAAGACATTTCTTTTATTGATCGCTACGGAGAATTTCCTAATGTGCCACTCCTGGGCATTAGGGGAGGCATCACCTACAATCCTTCTTTGGAACTACATCGGTTTGGCTATGCACAGAGAGATGGTCCACTGAATATGCTCATCCAGGGTATTGTGTTCAACTACTAAGATGATTCACAAAATTATCGTCAGAGGTTCATCCATTCTTGGGGTATTATTAAGAGGACTGATAGTAAGACTTTGTGGCGCAAGAACTCCATCCCTTTGAAACCTTATCTTAACTGGGTGATAGCTCGAGCCCAAAGTCTTATGATGCCATACGATTCATCTTACCAGTGATCTTAGAACCTATTGTCCAAGGGGATAAGTCCTGTATTATTCTCCATCCTGATATGCCAACCAACTTCGAAGAGTTGCAAAAGTCTTGGATTCAGCTCAAGGGGGAACGAGATACTTTTGAGGCACAATTCTATGAAAGTGAGAAGAAGGTGCTGGAATTAACAAAACAACTTCATGAAGAGAGAAATCTCAACACCTACCTCAACACCAAGAGGAAATGCCCATGGGAGACTTAGAAACTTCCTTTCAATGTTTATCCTTGTGTAATCTTTTGTTTCTTTAAAAACTTGCTAATAAAAGGTTTTGCTTTTTGTTTTGTTTAAAAGAGCTTAAATCCAGTAAGGTCCTTGAAAACATTGCATAAACATATCATACATATCATTTCATGGACAGGTTTTATAGCAGGTTTCTCATCTACTTCGCTGTTTATTTCAGCAATGGCTCTAGAACAAATAGTGAAGGATCTACAGACTCAGAATGCCCAGTTTCAACAGATGATCATGGCTCTGACCAAGGGACAAGAATAACTGAAAGCCCTGCTTGTTAAAGAGAAGAAGAAGCCAAAGAAGCCGACTGGGTTAGTGAATCTTGGAAGGAGGATCAAAGGACCAGTTAAATAGGCCTCTGAACTGATAACTTCATCAAAGGGAGGAAACCGTCAAGAAGAGGAAACAAGAGAGGAAGACTCCAGTCCCAAAGAATCTGATGATGAATTCGACTATGATGAGGAGCAGTATCCTCCTGCTGATGAAAAATATATAAACAACTGGAGGACCATTTAAATGAAATGGAGGTCAGGAAGGTACCAGGTCTGGATTTTGAAGAGCTGGGTTTTGTCTCTGGGGTTGTCATCCCGCAAAAGTTCAAGGTGCCGATGTTCGCCAAATCTGATGGGGTCTCATATCCCAAGATGCACCTCCAATCTTATATGAGGAAGATCCAGCCTCACACTACTGACAAGGACTTATGGGTCCACTTCTTTCAGGATAGTTTGTCCAGAACTCAACTAGAATGGTTCTACCAGCTGGAAAGAGCCAACATCCGTAATTGGGAAGACCTGACTGCTGCTTTCTACAAGCAGTATCAGTATAATGCAGACCTTTCTCCCACCCATACACAACTCCAAAATATGTCTATGGGTTCGAGTGAGGGCTTTAAGAACTATGCTCAGAAGTGGAGGGACTTAGCAGGAAGAGTCCAGCCTCCCCTATCTGATAAGGAACTAGTGGATATGTTTCTAGGGACCCTATCTTGTCCATTTTTCAATCATCTAATTGGAAGTTCCTCAGCCGGCTTCACTGAATTGATTTTGACAGGAGAAATGGAGGACGCTGGAATTAGAGGTGGGAAGATTCAAAAGTATGCGTCCTCTAGTGCCGTAAGGAAGCCGTTTGTTGGGAAGAAAGAGGTTAGTGTCGTGTACCGTCAAAGAAATCAGGACAGAACTGAATGTTGTCTAGCGGTAGGGGCTGTCGTGATCTCTAAGTCCGAACCTACCCAACAAAGGAATAACCAACCAAGAATAGAAAAGCCGGTAAGACAGTTTACCCGGATAAATATAATGTTGTCTCAAATTTTGCCACAGTTATTGAAGACCAATCTGGTAACCTTACGGGAAGCTCCGAAGAATCCCAACACTACCTCTCCTCACTATAACCCCAAGGCTCATTGTGCTTACCACTCTAAAAGTCCAGGCCATGATACCAACAACGGCTGGGCTTTAAAAAACAAGGTGCAGGATCTGATCGAGGCAAATGAGATTGAATTCGATTCCCCTGAGACTCCCAACATCATAACTGCACCCATGCCTAAGCACGACTCGTAAATCTATGCTGTTGAAGTTGTCTCTGCCACAGAAGACGCTGACAATAACGATGACATGGACAACTGGATCTTCCCTACTGCCAACAGTGGACTCAACAATTGAACAAAAAGAGACTGTACCGATTACTTTTGTTTAGAAGTAATTGTCTTTTTTGTTTTGGATATGTAATAATTAAATAGTATAAACTCTATGGCCTTGTGTCTTACCCGGGGCACAGTGGTTTATTTGTGAGGGCTTTCATAATTCAATTTCATATGGCATTAATAAAGCATTGGATGTTTATGCATACAAATTTTGTGCTCTCTGTTTTTCTTTTCTTTTACTTTGTCTATACAGCTACGATCTTACACACACTCACATATCAAACTGTAGATCCATATGCACTCTGGATCCCATTGATAACAGTTCTGCTATTGCCGGTTATGACTTTGAAAATCCGATCAACCAAGCCGAGGACGAAGGTGAGGAAGGTTGTGAGGTACCCGAAGAACTTGCTAGAATATTACAACAGGAAGAAAGGGCTATACAACCTCATGAAGAGCCAGTTGAGACAGTGAATTTGGGCACAAAAGAGAACATAAAAGAGGTCAAGATAGGTGCAAATTTGGAGCTTCATGTCAAACAGCGTTTAATTCAGATGTTGCATAATTATATTGAGATCTTTTCCTAGTCATATGAAGACATGCCAGGACTAGACATGGATATTGTGGTTCATTGTCTGCCAACTAAAGAAGATTTCTCTCCGGTAAAGCAGAAGGTCCGCCGTATGTGCCCTGAAATGTCAGAGAAGATCAAAGTAGAGGTTATGAAACAGTTCAACGCTGGATTCCTAGCTGTCACTTATTATCCCAAATGGGTTGCTAATGTGGTCCCGGTGCCTAAAAAGGATGGCAAGGTACGAATGTGTGTGGAATAACGAGATTTGAACAGGGCAAGCCCCAAGGACGACTTTCCGCTTCCCCACATTGATATTCTGGTTGGCAACACCGCACAACACAAGGTCTTTTCCTTAATGGATGGTTTCTCTAGTTACAATAAGATCAAGATGGCACCTGAAGACATGGAGAAGAGAACCTTCGTCACACAATGGGGGCACTTTCTGCTACAAAGTGATGCCATTTGGGTTGAAGAACACTGGGGCGACCTATCAGCGAGCCATGGTAGCTTTGTTCTATGACATGATTCAGCATGAAATAGAAGTCTATGTTGATGACATGATAGCCATGTCTCAAACCGAGGAAGAGCATCTTGATCATCTACAAAAGTTGTTTGATAGGTTGGAGACGTACAAGCTGAGGTTGAATCTGAATAAGTGCACCTTCGAGGTAAGGTCTGCTAAACTGCTAGGTTTCATTATTAGTGACAAAGGTATTCAGGTAGAACCTGCAAAAGTGAGGCTATACAAGAGATGTTGTCTCCTCGCACTTAGAAGGAGGTCATAGGTTTCTTAGGACACCTAAAATACATTGTCAGGTTCATTTCCCATTTAACTGCTACTTGTGAGCCAATCTTCAAAGTCTTGAAGAAAGATCAAGTGGTAAAGTGGAATGACGAATGTCAGACTGCCTTCGAAAGAATCAAAGAATACCTTCAAGTGCCTCCAATTCTGATGCCTCCGATTGAAGGAAAACCTTTGATAATGTACTTAACAGTGTTAGATAATTCAATGGGGTGTGTGTTGGGGCAGCATGACGAGTCCGGTCGAAAAGAGCATGCAATATACTACCTTAGCAAAAAATTTACCAACTGTGAGACAAGATACTTACTGCTCAAGAAAACTTGATGTGCTTTGGCATGGGCTGCTCTCCGGCTGAGATATTATATATTGACCCACACCACTTTGTTGATATCTAATATGGATCCGATCAAGTACATCTTTTAAAAGCATGCTCTCTCCAGAAGAATAACAAGATGGAAAATGATCTTGACCGAATATGATATTCAATACATGACCCAGAAAGCAATCAAGGGAAGTGTACTAGCTGATAATTTGGCTCATCAGGATGTGGATGACTACCAATCCATGAACTTTGAATTCCCGGATGAGAAAATTATGTTAGTGACTGACTATGAAGAACCTGGATCGGATGAAGGACCCGAGGAAGGATCCTGATGGACTATAGTTTTTGATGGGGCATCCAACGCACTCGGTAATGGCATCAGTGTTGTAATCATATCTCTTGAGGGCTGTCACACTTCTTTCACAACCATATTATGCTTTAACTGTACCAATAATATGGCGGAGTATGAAGCATGCATTATGGGTCTCAAAGCTGCTATTGACTTGAGAATCAAGTTCTTGAGTGTTTTCGGGGATTCAGCCCTGATAATCAGCTAGATCAAAGGTGAGTGGGATATGAAGCACCCAAATCTTATCCCTTATAAAGAACATGTGCTGACATTACTTCCACACTTTGAAGAGGTCACCTTTGAACATTTCCCACGAGAAGAGAACCAATTAGCGCACGCGCTAGCTACTATGTTATCTATGTTCAAGGTCGAGTGGGATAACGAAGCTCCCCGGATCACTATTGAGAGGACGGATGAACCAGCATACTGCTATGAGATTGACACTGAAGAGATAGAAGATAAACCATGGTTCCATGAAGTGAAGAGGTATCTCGAGGCTCAAGAATATCCCGAGGACGCATCTGTTAATGATAAAAAGTTCCTGAGGAGGTTCGCTGCAAAGTTCTTCCTCAGTAATGGAATTCTTTATAAGCGTAATCATGACTCTACTTTACTTTGGTGCATAGATAAGAATGAAGCAGAGAGAAGTATGGCAGATCTACATGAAGGTACCTTTGGAACCCATTCTAGTGGACACACCATGCCTAAAAAGATCCTACGGGCGGGATACTATTGGTCCACTATAGAAGCAAACTGTTATCAACATTCTCAAACTTGTCACAAATGCCAGATCTATGCTGATAAAGTATATATACCTCCGACTCCCTTGAATGTCTTGACAGCTCCATGGCCCTTTTCAATGTAGGGCATTGACATGATCGGAGAGATTAGACCTACCGCTTCCAATGGGCATCGCTTCATCCTAGTGGCCATTGATTACTTCAGGAAGTGGGTTGAGGCTACCTCTTTTACTTCCGTTACCAAGAACGTTGTGGCACGGTTTATCAAGCATAACCTGATTTGTCGGTATGGTATCCCTGAGAGAATCATCACAGAAAATGGTACAAATATTAACAATACAATGATCACCGAACTCTATAAGCAATTCAAGATCCAACATCATAATTCTTCCCCTTACCGGCCGAATATGAATGGCACTATGGAGGCTGCTAACAAGAACATCAAGAAAATTGTACAAAAATTGACGGTGACATACAAATACTGGCATGAGATGTTACCATTTTCTCTTCATGGCTATCGCACCTCAGCACACACGTCGATAGGGGAAACACCTTATTCTCTAGTATATGGCATGGAGGTTGTCCTGCCTATTGAGGCCCAGATCCCTTCTCTGAGGATCATGAAGGATGGAGGCTTGAGCAAAGACAATTGGATCTAGACTCGACTTGATCAACTAAATATTATTGATGAGAAAAGACTTCCTGCTGTTTGTCATGGTCAAATGTATCAAAAACAGATGATTAAGGCTTTCAACAAAAAGGTCAGATGTCAAGTGTATCAAGTGGGTGATATGGTAATCAAGCGCATCATACTGCCACAAGGTGATCCCAGGGGAAAATGGACTCCCACATATGAAGGGCCATTTATGATCAAAAGCATATTTTAAGGTGGAGCCATGATTTTGACCACCATGGATGGTGACGACCTCCCTCACCCTGTTAATGCGGACATAGTGAAAAGATACTACACATGAATAAAGATCCGCTAGGTTGACTGGCCTAGGAAAAAATAAGGGCATCCCGACGAACCAAAAGGGTTCGAGCAAAAATTAGGGATCAGAAAAAAAATATGTACACCCGACAAGTTGAAAACCTGAAAAGGCGGCTTGGGCAAAAAAGGGTATCCCGGTGGACTGAAAACCCAAAAGGGTATTCCAGTAAAAAATTAGGGATTTAAAGCGTATCACTATGTCCCATTGGATCACCTTGCGACCAGACTTCAGTATCAACTACCAAGACTCAAACGATACTGTTTTATGGTGGCCGAACCGATTATTTTATATGCTACTGGTTTTTGTGTTTTTTTGTTCGCAAATATGGAGTAAGCAAGAGTCGCCACCGTCTTTTCTTTTATCCAACAAAGGAAAGGGTGAAAAGAACATAAAAGACCTTTTTGAGATGTTTCTGAGTAAGGGGGTAGATTATGGAAAGGGGAGGTGTTAGCACCCTTTCCATCCGTGGTTTTCCACGGGTTCTTAGTGGTTTGCTCATTTTTCAAAATGCTTTTGTGCTTTGTGTTAGAAAATGTTTAGAAATATGCCTTAGTGTGGCGATTTTCTTTGATTTTAACTCTTGTATCAGTCCTCAAGAGTGTTAACAAAGAAAATGTTTTGAAATGTCTTTTGAAAAGTAGTTTTTGTGTATGTAAGTGAAAAAAGTAGTTTGAGCAAACTTCTAACAGCTATCTACTTTGTTATACTCGAAAAGGTAGTTCTTTTCCTCTTTTCCTTTAGACATTTCTATCCTACTATTAGTGAGTAGGTAGCCTTGTCGTTGGATGTTTTGAGGGATAATCGGAGGGACGTTACAGCCACAAAGGCAATTATGGAGATGCTTTAGCAATTTTGTTTTTAGGGACTAGATCATTTACCGAGAAGGAAACTGTAGGGTCATCGAGGGACTATGATCTTTTGATTTTTACGGGTCTTTGCTAAAGCATTCCTGCCTTATGACTGTTTTTTAAAGGAAACCAAAGCGGGCGTACCTTAGAGGTGCTTATGTGCAATTGTGTTGTGTTTCAGTTATATTTGTCTTTTCATTAAGTTTGCTAGCATTTGATTTTAGTCTTTGTCATACATGTCTAGTTACTAGCAGTTAATATGAAAAGCAGTAAAAAGAAAATGCAGAAAATAGAGGTCTTACGCTATTACAAGGCTTCGGGGAGGGGATTTACATTATACAAGGATAATGGGGAATAAAAGCAGTAAATATGCTAATTTATTTATTACATTCGGTAGGCAGATACAATAATAGTAAAATAGGGAATTAAATAAACGCGCGTAAAATAGAAAAAGTCGTCTAAAAAATCCTAAAGAAAAGAAGTCTTTTTTTGTTATTGCTTTTGGTATAAAAGAAACAAGGCCTAAGTCTATTTAATTTTAATTTTAAGAAAAATTTTAAGATAATTAATTGATTAATTTACAAAATTAATTTAATTAGAAAAAAGAACAACTAGCCTAATATTTTTGTGATTTTAATGTTAATTTAAAAAAGATAAAAATAGTGAAAAGAACCAAAAAGTAAAAATAAAAATGAGGCACCCTTCGATTGCAGGAAAAAGAGGGGGTTTCGATCCCAGAAAAATTATGGCCTTTCGACCCTGGGGAGGAAGATATCTTCTTCGATGCATGGGGGGAAGAAGTCGCCTCCTCCGATCCATGGGGAGAAGTCGTCTTCTTCGATCCAGGAGAGAAAGTTATTCTCGATTCTAGACCTACAAGAAAAATATTAGCCAAAAAATGATCTAGGTGTCGAACCCAGGTCCTTCGATCCTGCGTATATTAGTTTTATTTAGGCCAGAACTGCAACAAATGTTAGTAAACGAAGAACATGACTTGGATACCAAACACAAGCCCTTTGATTCTGTCTAGGATGGAAAATCGAAGGGGACAACAAATGTGGAGGTATTATGCAAGTGCAAAGTTGGACAATTTTACCCTCTCTTACCCAATAGAATGAAGCTTCGATTTGGGTACTGGCTGGATATGAGCACTTTCGATCTGAGGGCTTCTGGGCGTGGGCACCTTCGATCTGAAGGACTTCTTTGGCTTGGAAAGTTCTGGCAACCTTTGATGGATTTTTTGGCAGCCTCTCTCCAATGTTTTTTTCGTCCTCCTTTTTTCTCTTTTCCTGTGTGTCCTTGGCCTCATATTTATTGGAGTGTGAGGGGACAAGAGAAATAATGTTGGTAACGGTCATTTAAATGCCATGAATGTAAAACATAACATTGGCCAAAGTTAAGGGATCTTGTACCTTTTTGAATTTTCTATTGTGTAACTGACCTTCGAATGCCCTCCTTCGAATGGGCTGCTAGCCTCTTTCAAATGGACCTTTGCACCCTTCTTCAAATGGATCTTCCAAAGCTTCTTTGAATGGACTCTTTTGGAATTCCAATCGAAGGGCCTTTTCTCTGATGTTTCAATCAAAGGAAGCTCTGATGCTCTAAATTGAAGGAAGCTCTGGTGCTCAAATCGAAGGAAGCTCTGATGCTCCAATCGAAGGAAGCTCTGATGCTCCAATTGAAGGAAGCTTTGATGCTCCAATCGAAGGAAGCTCTGATTCTCCAATAAAAGGAAACTCTGATGCTCAAATTGAAGGATCCCGTTGCCAGGCCAATCGAAAGGCTTGTTGAAATGCCAATCGAAGGGCATTTTGGAGATGCCAATCGAAAGAAACCTGAAAACACTAATTATAAATTTTCCTTTTCCTTAGGCAAGGGTTTGTGACCAACCATGTAGGGGAAGACCATGGAAAATATGAGAGGGAAACTTTTGGGGTACAATAGCTGCCCCTGTTAAATCTTCTTAAACCTGAAGATGTAGATTGGCTTGTTTGCCTTTCGTGGTATGAAGGTGGAAGATGATTGAACACCTAGAGTACCCTGAAATTTGCACTCGCATGAAGTAACACTGATGGTGAATAATATCGGGAATGGGCTTACAAATTCCATTTGGAAAAAGTGATAGGAGACTGTCAGAGATGGGCTAAAAGATGTCATCCAGAAGATTGTTGATTTCATAAAATACTCCTTTGCGGGGGATTCTTGTTCCTGTTGTATGAGGAGGAGCCTGCTGGGGAATGTTTTTCAGGGGAATAGAGTCTAGGAGCTTCAGTTGTCCATTACTCTACTGGGGAGTCATCTCTTAACTGAAGAGATTGAAGTGAACTGCTATCTGGTCAGGATCCAGGCTTTGCAGTGACTTACTGAGGATAATAAGGTTGACTGCTATCTGGTCGTATTCCAGGTTTCACAGTGACTTACTGGGAAATGAGATTAAACTGTTACCTAGTCGTACTCTAGGCTTCAGTGACTTGAACTGTTATCTGGTCGTGCCCAGGCTTCAGTGATTTGAAGAAATTAAGCTGTTATCTGGTCGGGTCCAGGCTTCAACTTGAATCTGAGGTGTACCGTTATCTGGTCGTATCCAGGCTTTGGTAATTAAGTTGTTATATGGTCGGATCCAGGCTTCAACTTAAATCTGAGGTATATTAATATCTGGTCGAATCCGGGCTTCATAGTAACTGTCAGAGTAAATTGCTATCTGGTTGGATTTCAGGCTTCGCAGCACCTTATGCTGTTATCTGGTCGAAATCCAGGCTTCACAGTGTCTTAAATTGTTGGTTCACTATTATCCGGTTGGTTTCCGGGCTTCATAGTAACTGACAGGGTAAACTGCTATCTGGTCAGATTCTAAGCTTCGCAGCACCCTACACTGTTATCTGGTCGAAATCCAGGCTTCACAGTGTTTTGAAGAAGTGAACTACTATCTTTTCGAATTCCAGGCTTCACAACACCTTATACTGTTATCTGGTCAAAATCCAGGCTTCACAGTTTCTTTGAAGAACTAAACTACTATTTGGTCGAATTCCAGGCTTCGCAACACCTTATGATGTTATCTGGTCGAAATCTAGGCTTCACAGTTTCTTCAATTGGAATGGAAATCACAGAGATCTTAGTGTCGATCTGACTGAACCAGAGAAGGTCTTGGGAGGACATTTTTTTGAGGAAATTGCTGAAATAGCCCTTCATCAGACGTAGCTTTTGAGAAGACTACCAGGTGACATAAGTAGCGGTGTTTGTTGATTTGATCTTTCCCTGAAAAAGGTAAAGAATTAATCATATGGAATGCCATGATGTATGAAATGCATCGTGATGATGTTCTCAAAATAAATGAGATTATGATGTATGCGATGTATATGCATATGCCATGATGTATGAATATAAGATGTTATTGAGATGTTTCCCAGTCTAGGAAAATAAATCTCGGACTACTGCTGGAGAGTATTGGGAAGCTGAATCCTTCATTTCCGTTGGGGATGATGAATGGAGATGATTCGCTAGGGATTTCTTCTTTCTGTTTGAGGATAACCTGTTGGGGGTTGACTCTTCTTGAGAGTTGATTCTGCTTGAGAATAAATCTGCTCGAGGATAAACTTGTTGGAAGATTCTACCGCTGTAGAGAAATAAACTCTGTTGGGGAATGAACTTCCGTAGTTAGAGAAATAAACCCTACCCGGGAGGAGGTTTTAGAAACTGTTTAAAAATATAAGAACTCGACTGGGGAAGGCAGATTTCAGCTCTCTGAAGGAACTTTGTTGGAGAAGGTGATTCCTGTTTGGGAAAGAAGAGACCAAAACTCTGGTTGTTTTTGCTCTGTGGGGAGCATAGATATCATGGGGTCGTACGTAATGGTGACTCCATCTCAAACTGTCTCTGCCCCCTGCACCTGCTGGAAGGAATAACTGTCGGAATTGTAAATTGGTTTTTTAGACTTTTCCCCCGTTTCTTAAAGTCATTAGTAACTGTCTTTCTGTTTTTTATGCAAATATTTGTGAACATTAATATTATTCAAATGCATATGTCAAGAATAAGTCATTGGAAGTTTTTGCAAAACAAAACAGAAAAATAAAAACAAACAGTTGTGTACTTTCAGAGAATGGTTTGTATTGATTTTTGAAGTTTTCCTATAACAGGCGCTTTGTACAAAGAGGTTGGCGTTCTAGTAGGAGAACACCGCCATAAAAATGGAAAACTATACAAAGTAGTGTACAAATAGAATAAAACAACTATGTGCAATAATCCCATTAGGTTTCAACTCTGCTATTGCCCCTATGTCTTCGAGCGTCTCATCACTTTGCTACTTGTCTGAAGCTGACTGGATTGATCGGTACCGTCTGAGCTTGATAGTCGATACTGAAGTCTGATCGCAAGGTGATCCAATGGGACATAGTGATACGCTTCAAATCCCTTATTTTTTCCTGGACCGCCCTTTCGGGTTTTCAGTCCATCGGGATACCCTTTTTTGCCCAAGCCGCCTTTTTCAGATTTTCGATTTGCCGGGTGTACAAATTAGTTGTTTTTTATCCCTAATTTTTGCCTGAACCCTTTTGGTTCGCCGGGATGCCCTTACTTTTGCCTAGGCCAGTCAACCTAGCGGGTCTTTATTTATGCGTAGTATCTTTTCACTATGTCGCATTAACAGAGTGAGGAAGGTCGTCACCATCCATGGTGGTCAAAATCATGGCTCCACCGGAAAATACGCTCTTGATCACGAATGGCCCTTCGTACGTGGGAGTCCATTTTCCCCTGGGATCACCTTGCGACAGTATGATACACTTGATTACTAGATCAACCTCTTTATACACTTGATGTCTGACCTTTTTGTTGAAAGCCTTGATCATCCTTTTTTGATACATTTGACAATGACAAACAGCAGTAAGCCTTTTTTCATCAATCAGATTCAGTTGATCAAACCGAGTTTGGATCCAATCGTCTTCATTCAAACTTGTATCCTTAATGAACCTCAGAGAAGGGATCTGGACCTCAATAGGCAGGATAACCTCCATACCGTATACTAGAGAATAAGGTGTTGCCCCTATCGATGTGCGTGCTGAGGTGCGATAACCATGAAGAGAAAATGGTAACATCTCATGCCAGTCTTTGTATGTCACTGTCATTTTCTGTACAATTTTCTTGATGTTCTTGTTAGCAGCCTACACAGTACCATTCATCTTCGGCCGGTAAGGGGAAGAATTATGATGCTGGATCCTGAATTGCTTACAGAGTTCGATGATTATTATATTGTTGAGATTTATACCATTGTCTGTGATGATTCTCTCTGGCACACCATATCGACAAACTAGGTTATGCTTGATAAATTGCGCCACAACATTCTTGGTACCAGAAGCAAAAGATGCAGCCTCAACCCACTTCGTGAAGTAATCAATGGCTACTAGGATGAAGCGATGCCCATTGGACGCGGTAGGCCTAATCTCTCCGATCATGTCAATTCCCCACATTGCAAAGGGCCATAGAGCTGTCAAGAAATTCAAAGGAACCAGAGGTACATGCACCTTATCAGCATAGATCTGGCATTTGTGACAAGTTCGGGAATGCTGATAGCAGTCTGCTTCTGTAGTGGACCAATAGTATCCTTCTCGTAGGATCCTTTTAGCGATGGTGTGGCCACTAGAATGGGTGCCGAAGGTACCTTCGTGTAGATCTACCATAATCCTTTCTGCTTCATTTTTATCTATGCACCAAAGTAAAGTAGAGTCATGATTGCGCTTATAGAGGATTCATTACTGAGGAAGAACTTTATGGAGAACCTCCTCAGGAACTTCTTATCATTGACAGATGCCCCCTCGGGATACTCTTGAGCCTCGAGATACCTTTTCACTTTATGGAACCAAGGTTTTTCTGCTACCTCTTTAGTGTCAATCTCGTAGCAATATGCCAGTTCATCCAACCTTTCAATAGTGATCCGAGGGGCCTCGTTATCCCACCTGACCTTGAACATAGATGACATGGTATCTAGCACGTCCGCTAACTGATTCTCTTCTCGTGAGAAGTGTTCAAAGGTGACCTCTTCAAAGTGTGGGAGCAGTGTCAGCACATGTTCTTTATAAGGGATGAGGTTTGGGTGCTTCGTGTCTCACTCGCCTTTGATTTGACTTATTACCAAGGCTGAATCTCCGAAAACACTCAAGAACTTGATCCTCAAGTCAATAACAGCTTTGAGACCCATGATACATGCTTCATACTCCGCCGTATTGTTGGTGCAGTTAAAACATAATCTGGCGGTGTGAGGAGTATGATAACCCTCAAGCGATATGATTACAGCACCGATGCCATTACCGAGTGCATTGGAGGCTTCGTAAAAAACCATAGTCCATCGGGATCCTTCCTCAGGTCCTTCATCCAGTCCAGGTTCTTCACAGTCAGTCACTAACATAATATTCTCATCCGAGAACTCAAAATTCATGGACTGGTAGTCATCCACGGCTTGATGAGCCAAATGATCGGCTAGTACACTTCCCTTGATTGCTTTCTAGGTTGTGTACTGGATATCATATTCGGTCAAGATCATTTTCCATCTTGCTATTCTTCCGGGTAGTGCGGGCTTCTCGAATATGTACTTGATCAGATCCATCTTAGATATCAACAAAGTAGTGTGAGTCAACATATACTATCTCAGTCGGCGAGCAGCCCATGCCAAAGCGCAACAAGTTTTTTCGAGCAGTGAGTATCTTATTTCACAGTCGTTAAACTTTTTTCTAAGGTAGTATATTGCATTCTCTTTTCGACCGGACTCGTCATGCTGCCCCAGCACACACCCCATTGAATTATCTAACATTGTTAAGTACATTATCAAAGGTCTTCCTTCAATCAGAGGCTTCAGAATTGGAGGCTCTTGAAGGTGTTCTTTGATTCTTTCGAAATCAGTTTGGCATTTTTCATTCCACTTTACCACTTGATCTTTCTCCAGGAGCATGAAGATTGGCTCACAAGTAACAGTTAAATGGGAAATGAACCTGACAATGTAATTTAGGCGTCCTAAGGAGCCTCTGACCTCCTTCTCAGTGCGAGGAGCCGACATCTCTTGTATAGCCTTAACTTTTGCAGGGTCTAACTGAATGCCTTTTGTTGTATCCCAAAATTTTCCCTCTAGTTTATCAAGTATTTTCTCACAAGATCTCCTTTGGTTCAAGACTGCACAAGGGTTGATCAGCTCAAGACACCTCCTTAAGCACTAATGACTGAAATTAGGATTTGAGATTGCACAAGGATAATTGAATTTTTAATGCCTAATATGACTTTCATGGATCATTATGGACCCTCAATATTGCTCATGTCAAGTTTCAAGTCTTGGATCACATTTTTGCTCAGTCAATTGATCAATTGACCTAAAAATCAGCTGTATTGGGGAAAAACTCAATTGTGGTCAATTTACAGTCAAACTTCATAATTTTTTATCCATATAAACATTGTGAACTCAAATATGTCATTTGATCAAGTTTGGACCATAATTCCTTAATAAATCTGATCAGATCATCAAAAGGGCAAAATGGTCAAAATTAGGGTTTTGACTAAGAAAAGGCAATTTCTGATTTTTGACCTAAAAAATGGTTGATTGGTTGGAAACATGATCTCAAGGATCCAATTGAATCATTTTTACCTAATGGCATGACTCAAAACATTGCTCAAGGTCATTTGATTGATAGTTGATTTTCAGTCAATTGATCAAAAGTCAATTGCACACTGAAAAGTCAAACTTTGACTTTTTGGTCAAAATCAAGTGTCAAAGATCACAATTCATCAAAACATGTAAAAATATGAAACTTGTTCATCAAGAAATCAAAAAGTCAAGATTCCATTTTGAAAAGTCAAAATTTCCAAACTTAGAAATTTTTCTGTGTTGAAAACTTCATATTTTTTCACAACTTTGAGCCAATTTTTCACCATGATGCAAGATGATTCAAAGGAAAATTTCAACATGAAAGTTGTAGATCTCAATGAGATCTAAAACATTTCTTAACATAACTTCTCCTAGAAATTCATGTATTTTAAGTTATGATTTTGTGAATACATGTTCATGAAACTTGGAAACTTAGTGAAATTTTGCCCTAGTTTAGGCAGGATTTTGACCTAACTTCATGGCAATTTTTCACATAGTTCCAAGGGAAATTTTCAAAAGTGACCAAAATAGAGGTTGTAGAGGATGTTACAAGATTTCCAAAATGTCCAAGAACTCATTGAGATCATGTTTGAGCAAGGAGAATCGAAGGCATGCAGTTGGCATTTCATTCTTGAATTATAGGTCATTTCCATGATGAACAAGAATTCAAATCCATGCTAGGCTGCACAATCTTTGCTTTGCAGGCCTCAAACTTGCTTGGCACTCCATAATTAATGTTTTGCACAGCTGTTAGAGGCTTTAATCTAAGCATTCAATGCATTGCCCATGTTTAATGCCATTTTGGGAAGAAAGTGCACATTGCCATTTTGGAAAAGTAGCTTTTATGCACAAAATCAATTCTTGAGCTTTGCATTTGTTTTCTTCTGATCACACACAACCTATAACCAAAAATAAACTTGTCTAAAGCCTCTAACAACTCAGCCCATGCTTGTACTTTACCTTCAAACTATATTTCCACTTTTCTTTAAAATCAAGTAAGATAGCCATAACTCTAGATCTTGTACTTTTGACTCTCTCAAGTGCTAGAACCTTTTCCATACTTATGGACAAGTTGTTTGCAAGCTAAGACACAATTTCAAGCCTCCAAGAACTCTTCCAAACACCCTGGCTGCACAGAACTGCTCCACTTGACAGTTTTGAGCCAAAAATCTCCATCTCCATTTCCCCTCATGCGTTTTGATTCTTAACCATCCAGACACCTTACTTACATCACACACAAGTGATCCAAGCCCCTATTTCAAGACTTTAACTCCTCCATCACTATCCACTATTTCCAAAACTGAAGCTTGCAACTTGACTTGAGTTAGGAGTTTCAGCCATCCTCAAAGCAAAGTAGGAGTTGGAACACATTCAAGGAGGTCCAGGCAAGCTACAGAAATCATCAGGCCATCTCAAAGGTTGCTCAAACTCCATACACGACTCCAGCTGCAAGAGGTAAATTTTCAAACTTCTATCTCTTCATACAAGCATCATTTGATTCTGACTTTTGAAGATAAGATGTAGATATCATTGCTACGAAGCTGTACATATCCATAGTTTGCATTTATATGGTCTGAGCTTATAGAATTTTGGAGTTGAAGTTTCAGAAATTTTTAGGTTTTAAATTAGGGCCAGAAAAATTCTCACTCATCTTTGACTTTTAGCTTTAGTTATTTATATGGTTGGATTTGTGGGGAGTAATGCCACAACTTTCATGTTTGTGCTTTCCATTTTTGTTGAGAGATGAACAAGTTACATGTGCTCTGGCTGGGTTAAGGTTGAAGATGAAGTATAGGCCTTGGAAGCATTATATGTTATGTATTTATCATTTCATATAAATAAACAGATTTATAGCCACCCCAGTGGTAAGGCAGTGCACTGGTAACCAAGAGGGCGCGGGTTCAACACCCAGCGCGCTGCCTTTTGTTCATTTTTTTCACACTTTCCTTTTTTTTTGCAGTGCCTGGGCCCCATAACTTTGGGCTTTCATTATTTTTGCTGACTTTTTTCTCCTGATTATGTTTCATACCCCCCTGACCCATTTTATTTCTTTATTTCATTTTCATTTTCATTTTATTTCACTTCCATATTTTATTGTTATTATTTTTATTACTAATATTAGTTTTTTTTATTATTAATAAAAAAAATCCAAAAATATTTATTTTATTATTTTTGCACTCATATTTTATTTTTCTTTATAAAAATTAAAAAAAACACAAACAATTTTCTTAACAATTCAATTTCTTTCTTTTAGTAATATTTAGATAATTAGGTTTAATGATTATATTATATTATTTTATTGTAAATTAAAATTAATTTAGAATTTAGGTTTATTTTAGTTAATTAATTTTTACGTATTTTTATATTATTCTTAAAACCTTTTCATAAAAAACCCTAAAAAATCCTTTTTTTTAAATTAGTTTAAGTTAATTTTATTTGATTTTAATTAATTATTTTCTTAATTAGGTTTAGGTTAAAATCCTTTCATATAAAGCCAAGTAAAAATCATTTCTTTTTCCATTTTGTATTCTTGCATTTTATTTTCAATTTTGTACAATATTCAATATGGTTGTAATAGTTAATTAGATTTAATTTTCTTGCAAAATCCCCATTTTTAAATTTGTACACCCCTCCCCTATTGATGTAATAGCTTAGTATTTTTATTTTCCGCAATTTAATGCTTTATATATATAAATGCTAGTAAATTAGGGTTTGTATGGAAATATTAAAATCAACAAGTTAGCAAACCCTAATACAAGACAAATCAAGCATGAAAAAGACACACTTGCACACTTACACCCTTAGGGTAAATCCACTTGTTTCCTTGAGAAATAAATGGTTATAATACGCATGTAAGATGTCTTAGCAAAAACAAACGAAAATACAAGATCATAGTCCCTCGATGACGCTACAAATGTTGCCTTACGAATGATCTTAGTCCCTTAAAGAAAATGCTAAGATATCTTACAATATTTCTATTCATAACTATACGATGACCCTTGCCCGTCCCTTTTACATCCAAAGATAGGGTTTCTTACCAAATCAATGGTAAGATAACAATGTTAAAGGAAAGAGGAAATAAACAAGAAAGACTTTTGAGTAGGTAGAATGTTCCTAGTTGCTTGCTCATTTTCAAACCAAAACATCCTTGTTATTTTCAAAACAAACACCAACACATTCAAAACATCTTTCAAACTTGAAACATTTTCAAAAGACCAACACTTTGTATACATTCTTATGAATGAGAATTATTACAAAGTTTTCCTAAACGATGACGTCTTTTCAAAATACTTTCAAAAACCACACAAAACACATTTTCAAACAAAAGCAAGTGATCTACCAAGCAACTAAGATCCCGTAGATAACTACGGATGAAAAGGGTGCTAATACCTTCCCTTTTCATAATCTACCCCCCGAACTTAAGAAAATATCTTAAAGATCTTTCCTGTTCTTTTCAGCCTTTCCTTTTGGATAAAAGAAAAGTCGATGGCGACTCTTGCTAACCGCAACATTTGCGATAAAATGCAAAACATCCAAGTCAATTCTCCTACCGCGTTACAGAACTGGCGACTCTGCTGGGGAAAATTTTAAAAGTGGGGTTACCTTAGGGCTAGATCACATTTACTTGCTTTCATTGTTTGATTTGTTTGCTTTACATTTTGGTTCTTTGTTTGGGTTTAAATCCTCTACCCGAATTTGGGATACTGTGCGGGTATACCGACATGGTCTAAACAATAGCTACGTTAGCGTGACATATTTGTGGGTACCGGTAGTCCTTGAGTAGTCAAGGAGAATACGGGGCCGCTGAGTGATGTCATGAATCACTAACTGACTTTTAGAACCTTTACTTGACCAACTTAGCCATTAGGACGTAGTGAGATGACCGACTTTGGTGCAGTCCGAAGTTGGTAGATACTAGATACTACACTCATTGAGGTTTGGTTTTTTGGGATATTCCGGTCGCCATTAAAGAGGCTTGCGCTGAAACAATGCCTGAAAAGACAAACCAGTGATATTAAACTCCCTTAGAACCCGGTTACTATTGCTAGGACAGGTTTGAGCCAACTAACTTCAAGAGGGTACTTACCTATGAGACTCCATGCAAGCCTAAACCTAAGGACTTGTTTGTATATATTTACTTGTACATAACATCATAAACATCATAACATCAGACTCATACTCACTAACCATTTCAAGGATTTTTGGGATTTATCTTTGTTTTATTTTGTAGGACATGGATTCTATTTGTAGGAAAACCATTCAAGTCAATCTCGTAAGGATCCCTCCTCAACTTAAAGAGTTAGCATCAAGGGTTCCTGAGAATTCTTCATTCACCGAAAGACATGGTCGCCTCCTAAACTTGGTTACCTCCAACACTGATGAAGATATGATGAAGGTGCTCTTCCAATTCTTTGATCCTCTACACCATTTCTTCATATTTCCCGATTATCAACTTGTACCAACTTTGGAATAATTCTCCCAACTCTTGAGGATTCCCATTCTCAATAAACTACCCTTCAACGGTACAAAAAGAGATCCAAAACCAGAAGAGATTGCTCAAGCCCTACACTTGCAACAATCTGATGTCACAAATAATTGGGAAACAAGGAGTGGTGTTAAAGGTTTCTTAGCCAAATTCTTGTTTGAGAAAGCTCAAGACTGTTGGAACTCCTTGGATTTGCAAGATTTTGAGGAAATTATGGCCCTTCTCATCTATGGGATGGTTTTGTTTCCAAATCCTAACCAACTCATAGATGTAAACGCCGTCAAAATCTTCATGTCTCGTATCCCGGTGCCTACTTTGTTAGGAGACATCCTACATTCTTTTCACTCTCGCACTATGAGGAAAAGATGTATCCTCATGTATTGTACTCCTCTCTTGGAAAGATGGTTTATTTCACATCTGCCCCAATATGTATTGAAGAACAAGCAAGGTTCAAGGTGGTCCCATAGGTTGATGATGCTCAGACATTCAGATATTCATTGGTGTTCCCGATCTGTGGAGAATGTTACTATCATCGACCGTTATGGAGAATTCCCTAATGTCCCTCTACTTTCCATTAGAGGAGGTATCACTTACAACTCTTGCTTGGCCTTATGACAATTTGGTTACGCCTGAAGGGATGGTCCACATGAGATGCTTATTCAAGGGTTGGTATTTGATTACGAGAATGACGATCAAGGTTACCGCCAGAGGTTTATCCGAGCTTGGAGGATGTTGAACAAGATAAATAGTAAGACGCTTGGGTACAGGAATTCCACCCCCTTGAGCCTTACCTTAAGTGGGTGCGAGCTCGTGCTCAGAAACTTGTGATGCCTTATCCTTCCATCTTACCAGTTATCATAGAACCTGTTATGGAAGGAGATATCCCATAAACTATCCTTTATCCTAACATGCCCACTTCTATCGAAGACTTGCAAAGGGATTGGATATAGCTTAAGGGGGAGCGAGACACTTTCGAGGCCCAATTCTATGCCAGCGAGAATAAAGTTCTGGAACTCACCAAGAAGCTTCATGAAGAGCGGAGTCTGAACGCCTATATCGCACCAAAAAGGATGCGTTCAACTTTTTTGTCTTAAAGTTTTGTATTTTATTTCTTTGTAAGCCCAAAGAGGCATGGCGTACTCAAAATTTGATTTATTAATATAACGTGGTTTCCTTTTTGTCTAAAGCAAATTTAAATCTCTAATTTCCTTGAAATCATTTGCATATGCATCTTCATTCATCATAACAAAAACAGGTTGCTTACAACAAGTCTCCTTATCTTTCTACTATTTATTTCAGTGAGATGGATATTGAACAGACAGTAAAAGATCTCCAGGCGCAGAACACCCAGTTTTAACAAATGTTCTTGACTCTGGCAAAAGCACAAGATGATTTGAAAACCCTGCTGATCAAATAAAAGAAGAAGAAAGCGAAGAAATCAACCAGTGTTTTGAATCTGGGAAGAAGGTTCCAAGGGCCAGCCAAACGGACTCTAGACTTCGCAACATCGTCAGGTGAAAAGGATAATAAAGAAGGGAAAAACAAGGAAGTGAATGACCCTCCAGAATCTGAAAAGGAAGAAGAGGCTGACTACTCTGAAGAACAATATCCTCCAGCTGATGACAAATACAAATAGTTGGAAGATCGCTTAAATGCTATGGAGATCCAGAAAGTACCCGAGTTGGATTTTGAGGAGCTAGGACTTGTCTCAGGGGTGGTCATCTTGCAGAAATTCAAGGTCCCCACTTTCGCTAAATATGACGGTGTCTCTTGTCCAAAGCTGTATTTGAGATCATACGTCAGGAAAATTCAACCCCATACTGCGGATAGGAATTTATGGGTGCATTTCTTCCAAGAAACTTGTCAAGAACGCAGTTGGATTGGTTTTATCAGTTGGAAGGGACCAACATCTGCAATTGGGAAGATTTGGCAGCCACTTTTTACAAGAAATACCAGTATAATGCTGACTTAGCTCTAACACTGACACAGTTGCAAGGCATGTCTATGGGTGCAGGTGAAGGTTTCAAGATCTATGCTAAAAAATGGCAGGATCTCGCGGGAAGGGTCCAACCCCCTCTATCTGACAGAGAACTGGTGGACATGTTCTTAGGCACGCTATCTGGTCCATTCTTCAAACACTTGATCGGAAGCTCCTCGGCTGGATTTACCGAATTAATCATGACCGGTGAACGGGTAGAAGCGGGTATAAAAAGTGGAAAAATTCAAAGAGATGCATCCTCAAGCGTGATAAAGAAGCCCTTTACCGGAAAGAAGGAAGTCAGTGTTGCATATGACCATAGGAATCAGGACAGAATTGAACGCCGTCCAGTGGTAGGGGCTGTCATGATCCCTAAGCCTGCACCTATTCAACAAAGGAACAACCAACCTAGAACGGAAAGACCGGTAAGACAGTTTACCCAGATAAGTATGATTTTTTCTCAAGTCTTGTCGCATTTATTGAAATCTAATCTGGTGACCTTGCGGGAAGTTCCAAAGAATCCCAACATTGCCTCTCCCCGTAATAACCCAAATGCTCGTTGTTCTTACCACTCAGAAAGTCCAGGTCATGATACAAACGACTGCATGGGTTTTGAAAAACAAGGTGCAAGACTTTCTCGAGGAAAAATAAATTGAATTTGACGCTCTTGAGATCCCAAATGTTATCATCGCTCCTATGCCCAAGCACGGACGTGGTGTTAACGCCGTTGAATATGATGTGCTTGTTGTTGTTGTTGATGAACTTGTTACTCCTCTCCTAACCGTCAAAAGGAACCTGTTGAAGGCCGGTTTATTTCTGGGCTGTGGTGAAGGCTTCCACCTCTATTTATCCCTACCGACCGGTTGTCATTTATTGAAGGATGGTGTCCAGCGCTTGATGCATGACAAAGAGATTTTGTTTGAAAAGACTCCCGTTCCAACCATTGCTCACAAGGTTGTTTCAATAGTAACCATTTCCGCCAATCCTCCCAGGGTCTCCACCAAAAGACCCGTCAAGATTACATCTGTTTCAAAGGTGACTCCATTGATAATTACTATGCTAGGGCCATCCCATACTCCTCAGATAAAACTGTCCCCTGGAACTATGGGGGTGATGTCTACTACCAAGGTGTCAAGCAAGATTGGCTGGCTGATGAAGACTCGATTTTTGAGAGGGCTGACCCCAATATCGGCAACATTATGGGAACCAGCAAAATAACCAGAAGTGGAAGAGTGTTCTCCCCCGAGATTGCTCCTCCAAAAACTGTTATCGGTCCTGTGATCATCCCTGCTTTTGTTCCTGTTGACACTACTACTACAGTTCCTGGGGTTACCCCTGCTGATACCCCTATCACCGAGTCAACCGAGACTCGGGGCAAATGCATTTTGGTTGAACCTGTCCGGATGAAGGCGCAATCAGTATCTATCTCAGAGGCTTCAAAGAAGGAGATGGAAGAAATTTTGAAAATTATACAGAAAAGTGACTACAATGTGGTTTAACAACTAGGGCAGACCCCTTCAAAGATTTCTATGCTAGCTTTACTGTCGTGCTCCGAAGCTCATGCAAAGGCCTTGGTGAAATTTCTTAAAACTGCCCATGTGCCACAAGAAACCTCTGCTGACCAATTCGAAGATTTTGTGTCCAGTTTGGTCGCTGATAACAGTTTTGGCTTTTTTGATGTTGACCGGACATCTATAGGGAGGAAACACAATGAGGCGTTGCATGTCTCTACCAAATGCAGGGGCACTATTTTGGCCCATGTCCTAGTAGATATTGGTTCATCATTGAATGTGCTGCATAAGAAGGCTTTAGACAGACTAGATTGTAAAGGCTTGACCTTAAAACCCAGCAACATAGTGGTAAGGGCCTTCAATAGTTCGAATAGAATGGTACACGAGGAGGTGGACATCCCTGTTAAATTTGGAGCTCAGACCTTTGATTCAACTTTCTATGTAATGGAAATTTGCCCTTCCTATTCCTGTTTATTGGGCCGACCTTGGATTCATGATGCTGGTGCCGTCACCTCTACATTACATCATATGTTGAAGTACCCAATCAAGGGAAAAATCATCACTTTCCATGGAGAGGAGGAATATATGGTCAGTCACTTGAACTCCTTCAGATATATGGAAATGGATGGTGAATTCATCGAAACTCCGTGTCAGCATTTCGAGGAAGTCCCACAAAAAGTTGTGGCAACCAAGATAGTTTCCAAAGTTCCGAAGATCACTAGACCTCTTCTGAAGATGGCTTCTATGAAAGATGCCAAGGCATTAGTCGAAGAAGGTGGGTGTACCATTTGGGGCCAACTCCCAGATATTCCCTACAAATCTGACAAATTTGGTTTGGGTTTTACTTCAGGAGCCTAGAAAGCTGTTCGTCATGCTTGTGTCGGGGAACCACCTTTACGAATCAGTGATCAGTGCATTTTGATGCACATTTTTCCATGATTGTACTTATGCATTTTCATGGTTTGTTTAACTTATTTTTGTATTTTATAGTGTTTTTCTATTTTAGTTTATTTCTACTCTTATTTGATTTTCGCACTTTATTTTCAGCATTAGCAGTATGCACGAATAAATTCATAACTTGAGCTACGGAAGTCGGAATAAGGCATGCTACTAGTCGTTGGAAAGCTAAGAGAAAGAGATACAATTTTCATTCAGAAGTTGAGAGCTGAATCGGACTGTACAAGGGTCATAAAATTCGTTGAAGTTGCAGCATTTTATATTTAAATTTTGGGTCATTTGTTTTGGGTCAGGGTTCTATTTTCGACCCAGTTGGGTTATGAACCGAATCCTTGTATTTGCTATACCTAGCATCCTCTACAGTAATTTATTTTTAACCTTTTCATTATTCAGAAAAAATACATTTTGCTTTTACGCTTGAATGAAGAACTAATCATCCAAAGTTGATCTACTGTAATCGTGTTTCGATGCTTTGAGGTTTTTAACTTATCAATTTAATTTCATTTCTCTTTCAATTCTATTTTATAAATTTGCATTTGCTTAATCTGTTATTTCATGGAATGTCTTGATTAAATTCGTATGATTGTATTCCTAATCTTTAATCGTTGTTTACGTCGCTTAGTCGTTAAATCGTGTTTTATATCGTGTTTCCTTAATTCACGATTGTATTAATCAGTTTGCTTAATTCGGAATGGGAATTCAATCTATTTTATATCTATTGCGCTTGTCAATTGGTATTGAAATCGAATAGAGGTCAAAGCCGCTTAGGGAATTGGTAAGGTAAAAACCAATGATTAGCAGGAACCTGAAAACAGTAGATCGACTTATTTTTATAACCACTTATTTTAATCACTTATTTGCCCAACTCTTTAAAAATTGATCCTGAATTAAATCCCCCATAATCACTTATGTTGGTTAATAACAATACAAGAATCCTCGCGATACGATACTCGAGTCACTGTCGCTAAACTATATATTTTTTAAAGTAACTCGTTTTTTATTCGTCTGTGACAGCGGATCAATCAGCAACCATGGAGTCAATGCAGTAGAGGATAGTGATGACAACTGTGACTTGGAATACTGGATTTTTCCAACTATCAGCGGAGGACTCAACAACTGGGAAGCTAAAGAATTTGTCCCTATTACTTTTATCCAATAGTAATTGTTTTTAAATTTTTGTCATGGACGTTTTTGCATGAAAATTTTACGCTCTTTGTTCTTCTTTTTTCTACATTTTTATTTCTTTCAAATATAGCTATGCTCTTACACACCCTCACATATCGAATGCAGATACACATCCACTCAGGATCCCATGGGTAACGATTCCACTATGGCCTATTGTGACTTTGAAAATCCAATCTACCAAGCCGAAGACGAAGGTGAGGAAGATTATGAGGTACCAGGGGAACTAGCCAGGTTACTACAGTAGGAAGAAAAGATCATACAACCCCATGAAAAACCGGTTGACACAGTTAACTTAGGTACTAAAGAGGACAAGAAAGAAGTCAAGGTAGGTGCCAATCTGGAACCTAGTGTCAAGAAGCGCTTAATTCAGTTACTACATGACTATGTTGAGGTCTTTGCTTGGTCATACAAAGACATGCCAGGACTTGACGCTGATATCGTGGTCCATCGTCTACCAACAAAACAAGTCTGCCCTCCGGTAAAACAGAAAGTTCGTCGCATGCGGCCAGAAATGTTAGAGAAGATCAAGATTGAAGTCATGAAATAATTCAACGGCAGATTCTTAGCCGTCACCTCCTATCCACAATGGGTTTCCAATGTTGTTCCAGTGCCTAAAAAGGACGATAAAGTACGCATGTGTATGGATTACAAAGATTTGAATAGGGCAAGACCTAAGGATGATTTCCCGCTTCCCCATATCGATATTCTTGTTGAAAATAACGCACATCATAAAGCGTTCTCATTTATGGATGGTTTCTTAGGCCATAATCAAATCAAAATGGCACCCGAGGACATGGAGAAAACGACCTTCGTCACACAGTGGGGCACATTCTGTTACAAAGTTATGCCATTTGGGTTGAAAAATGCTGGGGCAACTTATCAGCGCGCCATGGTAGCTCTGTTTCACGATATGATCCATCACGACATAGAGGTATACGTGGATGACATGATAGCCAAATCTCAAACTAAAGAGGAACATCTTGACCATTTGCAGAAACTGTTTGAAAGACTGAAGAAATACAAGCTAAGGTTGAACCAAAGTAAATGCACATTTGGAGTGAGGTCCGGTAAACTCCTAGGCTTCATCATCAGCGGTAAAGGTATCGAAGTGGACCCTGCAAAGGTAAAAGCAATACAAGAAATTCCTGCTCCTCGCATCGAGAAGGAAGTCATAGGATTCTTAGGACGACTAAACTACATTTCCAGATTCATTTCTCACCTAACTGCTACTTGTGAACCAATCTTCAAATTACTGAAGAAAGATCAAGTGTTGGAATATAACGACGACTGCCAGTCTGCCTTCGATGGGATCAAAGAATACCTTCAAGAGCGTCCCGTTTTGATGCCGCCAGTCGAGGGAATACCTTTGATCATATATCTAACTGTCTTGGAAAATTCAATGGGGGTGTGTGCTGGGGCAGCATGACGAGTCTGGCCGAAAAGATCATGCAATATACTACCTGAGCAAAAAGTTTACCGACTGTGAAACCAGATATTCACTGCTCGAGAAAACTTGTTGCGCGAAATGGGCTGCTTGCCGGCTAAGACAATATATGTTGACCCATACTACCTTATTGATATCCAAGATGGATCCAATTAAATACATATTCGAGAAGCCTGCCCTCTCTAGAAGAATAGCAAGATTAAGGGTGTTCGCGGTGCGGTTTGGGCGGTTTTGAAGCAAAAAATCATCTGAACCGCAAGAGAAAAAAACATGCGGTTCGGTTTGGTTCGGTTGGCTTTTAAAAATAAATCCGAACCAAACCAAACCAAACTAATGCGGTTTGGATTGGTTCGGTTTTTTACAAAAATAATTATTATGTCATACATACAAATATAGAGGAAATATAATTTTATATTTAATTATTCATACATTACCATAAAAAATTTATAATTGTCAAAATAAATTTATAATTTGATACATAAAATTGCGTATTATAATTTTATCTAAATCTAAATAATGATATCAACAAGATTGCATTCTTAAATAAATATTATACAAAGAATATGATAAAATATATTTTGTGAAAATAGTATTTATAAATGAATAATATTTTATTTTTTATGATTTTTAAATTAAAATGAATATAATACAAAGTATGATAAAATATACACATAATACATGTTGATTTCTCTAAAGAATTAAAGAAATATATATTGTTTAGTAACATTTTATAACATAATGCGGTTTTGTTTGGTTTGGTTCGGTTTGTAAAATACAAACCGCAAACCGAACCGTGCGGTTCCGCGAGAAAATGATCCAAATACATCCGAACCAAATGCGGTTTTTTGCAGTTTCGGTTTGGTTTGGTTCGGTTTTACGGTTTTCTATTGGGCCGGTTTGGTTTTGAACACCCCTAAGCAAGATGGTAGATGATCCTGACTAAATACGACATTCAATACACTACCCAGAAAGCAATAAAGGGTAGTGTGCTAGCCGATCACCTTGCTCATCAGGCTGTGGATGACTACCAATCCATGAGATTCGAGTTCCCAGATGAAGACATCATGCTGGTAAAAAATTACGAAGAACTCAGACCACATGACGGACCTGAACAAGGATCCCGATGGACCTTGGTTTTTGACAGAGCTTCCAACACACTCGGCAATGGCATAGGGGCTGTAATCATATCCCCTGAATGATGTCATACTCCCTTCACTGCAAGACTTTGTTCCAAATGTACCAATAATATGGCGGAATATGAAGCGTGTATTATGGGTCTCAAAGCTTCCATAGATTTGGGAATCAAGTCCTTAAGTGTATTTGGAGATTCAACCTTAGTCATCAGTCAGATCAAAGGAGAATGGGACACGAAGCACCATAATCTAATCCCCTACAAAGAACATGTGTGGACATTAATCCCACATTTTAAGGAAATTACCTTTGAGCATTTTCCACGAGAGGAAAATCAACTAGCGGACACGCTAGCCACTATGTCATCCATGTTAATTCAAGTGGGGGTAACGAGGCTCCCAAGATCACCATTGAGCGGAAGTATGAACCAGCTTACTGTCACGAGATCGATACTGAAGATGTAGTGGACAAGCCTGGTTCTATGAAGTTAAGACGTATCTCGAGGCCCAAAAGTATCCGGAGGGAGCTCCCGTCAACGATAAGAAGTTCTTGAGAAGATTCTCTGATAAGTTCTTCCTCAGTAATGGCATTCTCTACAAGCACAACCACGACTTTACTTTGCTTCGTTGCATAGACAAGGTTGAGGAAGACAAGATCATGGCTGATCTACATGAAGGAACTTTTGGCACCCATTCTAGTGGGCACACGATGACTAAAAAGATCCTACAAGCATGGTACTACTGGTCTACCACGGAAGCAGATTGCCATCAACATTCACGAACGTGTCACAAGTGTCAGATCTATGCTGACAAAGTACATGTGCCTGCGATTCCTCTAAACATCCTGACCGCTCCCTAGCCATTTGTGATGTGGGACATCGACATGATTGGAGAAGTCAAACCTACAGCTTCTAATGGACACCACTTCATCTTGGTCTCCATTGACTACTTCATGAAGTGGGTTGAGGCAACTTCTTTCGCTTCTGTCACCAAGAACGTTATGGCCCGATTCATCAAACAGAATCTCATCTGTCGGTATGGTATCCCATAGAATAATTACAGATAATGGTACCAATCTCAATAATACTATGATCGCTGCACTATATGCGCAATTCAAGATCCAGCATCATAACTCTTCCCCTTACCGGCCGAAGATGAATGGCGCTGTAGAAGTGCTAATAAAAACATCAAGAAGATCATACAAAAAATGACAGTAACATATAAGGACTGGCATGAGATGTTACCATTCGCTCTCTACAGTTACTGTACCACGGTGCGCAGATCAACAGGGACAACTCCCTTCTCCTTGGTATACGACATGGAAGCTGTTCTACCAATTGAAGTCTGAATACCTTCTCTGATAATCATAAAGGATGCAGGTCTGGATGAAGATGAATGGATTCAAACTCGACTTGACCAGTTGAATTTGATTGATGAGAAGAGGCTTACGGCTGTCAGTCATGGTCAGATGTACCAAAAACGTATGATCAAAGCTTTTAACAAGAAGGTCAAACGTCAGGTATATCGGGTTGGTGACTTGGTAATCAAGCATATCATATTGCCGCAAGGTGATCCCCGGGGAAAATGGACTCCTACATATGAAGCACCATTTGTGATTAAAAGCATATTCTCTGGTGGAGCAATGATCTTAACCACTATGGATGTCGATGACCTTCCACATCCTGTAAATGCGGACATAGTAAAAAGATACTACGCATGAATAAAGACCCGCCAGGTTGAATGGCCTAGGAAAAAATTAGGGCATCCCAGTGAACCTCAAAGGTTCAAGAAAATATTAGGGATAAAATACAAAAGAAATCCGTACACCCGGCAAGCTGAAAACTCAAAAGGGCGGCTTGGGCAAAAAAGGGTATCCCGGTGGACTGAAAACCCGAAAGGGAGGTCCAGGACAAAGTTAGAGATTTTAAGCGTATGACTATGTCCCGTTGAATCACCTTACAGACAACCTTCAGTATCGACTCACAAACTCAAATGGTTATAATCAATCCAATCAGCTTCAGACAAAGCAGCAAGTGGACGAGACGCTCAGAGACATGAAGGCTATAGCAGAATGGGAACCTCATGGGATTATTCCACATAGATATATTTTCTTTGTATCGATTTTCATTTTCTACGACGACACTCCCTTACTAGGATGTTTGTCTCGTTGTACAAAAAATACTTATTCAAGTTAATACAAAGATATTCCTTTGAAAGTGAAAAACTATCTGTTTTTCTTTTATTTTCCGTGTTTTCATTTCAAAAACGTCCAATGATTATTTTTGAACATATGCATTTGAACGTGACTACTGTTTACAAATGAGCAAAAAAAGAGGAACAGAAAATAGAAAGACAATCACTAATGGCTTTAAGAAATAGGATAATATCTTTAGAAAATTCCATAAAGTCCCCCGCAGGTACTTTTCCAGCAAGAGCGGAAGCTGGGACATCCCACTACAGGATCGCTAACGTATCTCCAGTATACAGCCTAATGGTATCAAATTCTCTCACATCCCCGACGGAACAAAATTTCAAGTTACCGCTCCAATGATTCCCCAGTGCAAGTCACTTAGTTTCTCAGGATTCCCCAGCAGGATTTCATGAGGTCCACAAGAAATGCACGGCGTTTCCCTTTCACAATAGAGTTTATTTCTCTAATAAATGGAAACTCATCCATCAACACTTCAACATCAAAATATGAAGACTTACACTCCTCATTCCCAGCAGTACTCAGGGATTTATTTTCCTCGACTCTAGCAACACTACGTCATAAAAATTAATATGTCCATACATTACATCCATACGTCATAGCATTGACAACACAGATGCATACAATGCAATCTCATTTATTTTAAGAAGCAGCATTATACCGTGCATTTCATACATCATGACATTGCATGCAACTAACCCTTCATCTTTTCAGGAAAGATCAATCAACAGAATATTATAGTCAAATTTTCAACAAGTCAATTACATATCAGGTCCCGAGAAAGGACTGGTCAACCATCTACATAACAGATATTTCCTTCAGACCCCTACTGGTTCATTTTAGATCTCTCAACAGTTTATTCTGATTCTTTCTTGCAGAGTTTTCTCTGGTTTAGATAAATCTCTCAATGATTTATTCTGATTCTTCTCCAGATCCCTTCTATTTCAATTTAAATCTCTCAACGGTTTATTGTGATTCTTTCCTGCAGACGTCTTCTCTGGTTCAGATAAATCTCTCAACGATTTATTTTGATTCTTCTCCAGATCCCTACTGGTTCAGTTTAAATCTCTCAATGGTTTATTCTGATTCTTTATCGCAGACGTCTTCTCTGGTTCAGATGAATCTCTCAATGATTTATTCTGATTCTTCTCCAGATCCCTGTCGGTTTAGTTTAAATCTCTCAATGATTTATTCTGATTCATTCCCGCAGACACTTTCTCTAGTTCAGATAAATCTTTCAACAATTTGTTCTGATTCATCTCCAGATCCCTGCCGGTTCAGTTTAGATCTCTCAACGGTTTATTCTGATGCTTTCCCACAGACATCTTCTATGGTTCAGATAAATCACTCAAAGATCTACTATGATTCTCTCTAGTTAAAGAATATTCAAGACCTCTTTTGGTTTAGTGTAAACCTATCAATGATTTATCCTGATACTTTCCAAATGACATTTCTTTTTCAGATAAATCGCTCCAAGATTTATTCTGATTCTTCCCAGTCAAACAACATACAAGACTTCTGCTAGTTTTAGATAAATCGCTCCAAAGATTTATTCTGATTCTTTTCCAGTTGAAATCAAGTTCAGACTTAGTCTATTTTCTGTCAACAGTCACCTTTGGACGGCATCTACAAGCCCATCTCCGACAAATCTCCATCATTCCTCCAAATGGCATCTACAAGCCCATTCACAATTTATCTTCGAGTGCAAATTTCTGGGCACTCTAGTGTTCAATCATCTTCCACCTTCAAGTCACGAATGGCGGATCCGCCAATCTAACTCTTCAGGTCTAAGAAGATTGAACAGGGGAAGCTGTTGTATCCCAAAATTTTCCCTCTCATTTATCAAGTATTTTCTCACAAGATCTCCTTTGGTTCAAGACTGCACAAGGGTTGATCAGCTCAAGACACCTCCTTAAGCACTGATGAATGAAATTAGGGTTTGAGATTGCATAAGGATAATTGAATTTTTAATGCCTCATATGACTTTCATGGATAATTGTGGACCCTCAAGATTGCTCATGTCAAGTTTCAAGTCTTGGATCACATTTTTGCTTAGTCAATTGATCAGTTGACCTAAACATCAACTATATTGGGGAAAAAGTCAACTGTGGTCAATTTACAGTCAAACTTAATAATTTTTTATCCATATCAACATTGTGAACTCAAATATGTAATTTCTGATTTTTGACCTAGAAAATTGTTGATTGGTTGGAAACATGATCTCAAGGATCCAATTGCATCATTTTGACCTAATTGAATGACTCAAAATATTGCTCAAGGTCATTTGATTGATAGTTGATTTTCAGTCAGCTGAACAAAAGTCAACTGCATACTGAAAAGTCAAACTTTGACTTTTTGGTCAAAATCAAGTGTCAAAGATCATTATTCATCAAAACATGTCAAAATGTGAAACTTTTTCATCAAGAAATCAAAAAGTCAAGATTCCATTTTGAAAAGTCAAAATTTCCAAACTTAGAAATTTTTCTAAGTGTTGAAAACTTCATATTTTTTCACAACTTTGAGCCAAGTTCTCACCATGATGCAAGATGATTCAAAGGAAACTTTAAACATGAAAGTTGTAGATCTCAATAAGATATAAAACATTACTGATCACAACTTCTCCTAGAAATGCATGGATTTCAAGTTATGATTTTGTGAATACATGTTCATGAAACTTGGAAACTTAGTGAAATTTTGCCCTAGTTTAGGCAGGATTTTAACCTAACTTCATGGCAATTTTTCACATAGTTCCAAGGGGAATTTTCAAAAGTGACCAAAATAGAGGTTGTAGAGGATGTTACAAGCTTTCCAAAATATCTAAGAACTCATTGAGGTCATGTTTGAGCAAGGAGAATCGAAGGCATGAAGTTGGCATTTCATTCTTGAATTATAGGTTATTTCCATGATGAACAAGAATTCGAATCCATGCTAGGCTGCACAATCTTTGCTTTATAGGCCTCAAACTTGCTTGGCACTCTATAATTAATTTTTTTCACAACTCTTAGAGGCTTTAATCTAAGCATTTAATGCATTGCCCATGCTTAATGCCATTTTGAGAAGAAAGTGCACATTGCCATTTTGGAAAAGTAGCTTTTATGCATAAAAATAAGTTCTTGAGCTTTGCATTTGTTTTCTTTTGATCACACACAACCTATAACCCAAAAGAAACTTGTCTAAAGCCTCTAACAACTCAGCCCATGCTTGTACTTTGCCTTGAAACTATATTTCCACTTTTCTTCAAAATCAAGTAAGATAACCATAACTCTAGATCTTGTACTTCTGACTCTCTCAAGTGCTAGAACCTTTTCCATACTTATGGACAAGTTATTTGCAATCTAAGACACGATTTCAAGCCTCCAAGAACTATTCCAAACACCCTTGTTGCACAGAACTGCTCCACTTAATAGTTTTGGGCCAAAACTCTCCATCTCCATTTCCACTCGTGCGTTTTGATTCTTAACCAGCCAGACACCTTATTTACATCATACACAAGTGATCCAAGCCCCTGTTTAAGGACTGTAACTCCTCTATCACTATCCACCATTTCCAAAACTGAAGATTGCAACTTGACTTGAGTTGGGAGTTTCAGCCATCCTCAAAGAAAAGTAGTAGTTGGAACACATTCAAGGAGGTCCAGGCAAGCTACAGAAATCATTAGGCCATCCCAAAGGTTGCTCAAACTCCATACACGACTCCAGCTGCAAGAGGGAAATTTTCAAACTTCTATCTCTTCATACAAGCATCATTTTATTCTGATTTGTGAAGATAAGATGTAGATATCATTGCCACGAAGCTGTACATATCCATAGTTTGCATTTATATGGCCTGAGCTTAGAGAATTTTAGAGTTGAAGTTTCTGAAATTTTTTGGTTTTAAATTAGGGCCAGAAAAATTCTCACTCATCTTTGACTTTTAGCTTTAGTTATTTATATGGTTGGATTCGTGAGAAGAAATGCCACAATTTTCATGTTTGTACTTTCCATTTTTGTTGAAAGATGAACAAGTTACAGGTGCTCTGGCTGGATGAAGGTTGAAGACGAACTACAGGCCTTGTAAGTATTATATGTTATGTATTTATCATTTCATATAAGTAAACAGATGTATAGCCACCCCAATGGTAAGGCAGCACGCTGGAAACCAAGAGGGCGTGGGTTCAACACACAGCGCGCTGCCTTTTGTTCATTTTTTCCACACTTTCCTTTTCTTTTTTTTTGTTTGCAGCGCCTGGGCCCCATAACTTTGGGCTTTCATTATTTTTGCTGACTTTTTCCTCCTGATTATGTTTCATACCCCCCTGACCCATTTTATTTCTTTATTTCATTTTCATTTTATTTTTATTTTACTTTCATATTTTCTTGTTATTATTTTTATTAATAATATTAGTTTTATTTTATTATTAATAAAAAAAATCCAAAAATATTTATTTTATTACTTTTGCACTCATATTTTATTTTTCTTTATTAAAATTAAAAAGAACACAAACAATTTTCTTAACAATTCAATTTCTTTCTTTTAGTAATATTTAAATAATTAGGTTTAATTATTATATTATATTATTTTCTTGTAAATTAAAATTAATTTATAATTTAGGTTTATTTTAGTTAATTAATTTTTATGTATTTTTATATTATTCTTAAAACCTTTTCATAAAAAATCCTAAAAAATCTTTTTTTTAGTTAATTTCTTTTTTTAAATTAGTTTAAGTTAATTTTATTTGATTGTCATTAATTATTTTCTTAATTAGGTTTAGGTTAAAATCCTTTCATATAAAGCCAAATAAAATTCATTTTTTTCCATTTTGCATTCTTGCATTTTATTTTTAATTTTGTACAATATTCAATATGGTTGTAATAGTTAATTAGATTTAACTTTCTTGCAAAATCCCCATTTGTAAATTTGTACACGCCCTCCCCTATTGATGTAATTGCTTAGTATTTTTATTTTCCGTAATTTAATGCTTTATATATAAAAATGCGAGTAAATTAGGATTTGTATGGAAAGATTAAAATCAACCAGTTAGCAAACCCTAATACAAGACAAATCAAGCATGAAAAAGACACACTTGCACACTTACACCCTTAGGGTAAGTCCACTTGTTATCTTGAGAAATAAATGGTTATAATACGCATGTAAGATGTTTTAGCAAAAATAAACGAAAATGCAAGATCATAGTCCCTCGATGACGCGACAAATGTTGCCTTATGAATGATCTTAGTCCCTTAAAGAAAATGCTAAGATATCTTACAACATTGCTATTCATGACTATACGATGACCCTTGACCATCCCTTTTACATCCAAAGATAGGGTTTCTTACCAAATCAATGGTAAGATAACAATGTCAAAGGAAAGAGGAAATAAACAAGAAAGAATTTTGAGTAGGTAGAATGTTCCTAGTTGCTTGCTTATTTTCAAACTAAAACATCCTTGCTATTTTCAAAACAAACACCAACACATTCAAAACATCTTTCAAACTTGAAACATTTTCAAAAGATCAACACTTTGTATACATTCTTATGAACGAGAATTATTACAAAGTTTTCCTAAACGATTGCGCCTTTTCAAAATACTTTCAAAAACCACACAAAGCATATTTTCAAACAAAAGCAAGTGATCTAGCAAGCAACTAAGAGCCCGTAGATAACTATAGATGAAAAGGATGCTAATACCTTCCCTTTTCATAATCTACCCCCCGAACTCAAGAAAATATCTCAAAGGTCTTTCCTGTTCTTTTCAGCCTTTCCTTTTGGATAAAAGAAAATTCGGTGGCGACTCTTACTAACCACAACATTTGCGATAAAATGCAAAACATCCAAGTCAGTTCTCCCACCGTGTTACACCTTTGTCACTGACAATGAAACCTAGCAGTTTTCCAGACCTTACCCTGAAGGTGCACTTATTTGGATTCAACCTCAGCTTGTACGTCTTCAACCTATCAAACAACTTTTGTAGATGATAAAGATGCTCTTCCCCAGTTTGAGACCTGGCTATCATGTCATCAACATAGACCTCTATTTCATGGTGAATCATGTCATGGAACAAAGCTACCATGGCTCGCTGATAGGTTTCCCCAACATTCTTCAACCCAAACGACATCACTTTATAGCATAAAGTGCCCCATTGTTTGATGAAGGTTGTCTTCTCCATGTCTTCAGGTGCCATCTTGATCTGATTGTAACCAGAGAAACCATCCATGAAGGAAAAGACCTTGTACTGTGCGGTGTTGTCAGCCAGAATGTCAATGTGGGGAAGCAGAAAGTCATCCTTGGGGCTCTTCTGTTTAAATCTCAGTAGTGCACACACATCCGCACCTTGCCGTCCTTTTTAGGCACCGGGACTATGTTAACAACCCATTGGGGATAAGAGGTGACAGCCAGTAATCCGGCATTGAACTGTTTCATAACCTCTGCTTTGATCTTCTCTGATATTTCAGGGCACATGCAACGGACCTTCTGCTTCACCAAAGGGCAATCTTCTTTGTTTGGAAGACGATGAACCACAATATCAGTGTCTAATCCGGGCATGTCTTCATACGACCGGGCGAAGATCTCGACATAATCATGCAACATCTGTATCAACCGCTATTTGACACAAAGCTCCAAATTTGCACTTATCTTGACCTCTTTTTAGTCTTCCTCTGTGCCCAACTTCACTGTCTCAACTGGCTTTTAATGGGGCTGTATGGCCCTTTCTTTCTGCTTTAACAGTCTAGTAAGTTCTCTGGGTACCTCACAATCTTTCTCACCTTCGTCCTTGGCTTGGTTGATCAGATTTTCGAAGTCATAACTAGCAATAGAAGAATTGTTATCAATGGGATCCAGAGTGGATATGGATCTGCATTTTGATACGTGAGTGTGTGTAAGAGCATAGCTGCATAGACAAAAGTAAAAATAAAAGAAAGACACAGAGTGCAAAATTTGTATGCATAAACGTCCAATGCTTTATTAATGCCATATGAAATTGAATTATAATAGCCCTCACAAATATACCATTGTGACCCGGGTAAGATACATGGCCGTAAAGTTTATATTGTTTATTACATATCCAAAAAACAAAAGGACAATTACTTCTGAACAAAAGTAATCGGTACAAAGTCTCTTTCGGTCCAGTTACTGAGTCCACCGTTGGTAGTGGGGAAGATCCAGCTGTCCATGTCATTGTCGCCATCATTGTCTTCTAAGGCATTGACCCCATGATTGCTGATACGAAGGGGAGGTCCTCCAGCATGAGCACGACGAACAACCCTTTGAGCCTCTGAAGAGAAACTTAAGCCAAACTTGTCAGACTTGTATGGTATATCAGGGAGCTGACCTCAGATGGTAGACCCACCTTCTTCAATAGTTGCCTTTGCATCCTTTAGAGAAGCTATCTTCAAGGGAGGTCTGGTGATCCTTGGCAGATTGGTGACAACTTCAGTTGCAGCCATAGTCTGAGGTACCTCTTCTAAATTCTGACACGGAGTCTCGATGAACTCGCCATCCATTTCTACGTACGTGAAGGAGTTCAGATAACTGACCATGTATTCTTCTTCACCGTGCACCGTGACAATCTTTCCTTTTACCGAGTACTTCATAATTTGATGCAGAGTAGATGTGACAGCTCCCACCCCATGAATCTAAGGGCGACCCAATAAACAAGAATAGGATGGTTTGATATCCATCACGTTAAAGGTGGAGTCAAAGGTCTGAGAACCAATTTTGATGGGGATGTCTACCTCCCCGTGCACCATTCTCTTCGAACCATCGAAAGCCTTCACCTCTATGTTGCTGGGCTTCAAGGTCAAACCTTCACAGTCTAGCCTATCTAGAGCCTTCTTGGGAAGCACATTCAATGATGAACCAGTATCTACCAGGACATGGGCCAAATTAGTTTCCCGACATTCGACTGAAACATGTAGCGCATCATTGTGTTTTCTCCCTCTGGGTGTCAAATCATCATCGGAAAAACCCAAATTGTTATCCCCCGTCAGACTAGCCACACAATCTTCAAATTGGTCCGTAGAGGTTTCCTGTGGCACATGGGCCGTCTTAAGGAACTTCACCAAAGCCTTTGCTTGGGCTGCGAAGCACAAAAGTAAGGTCAGCATAGAAATCTTTAAAGGGGTATGCCCCAGTTGCTCGACCACATTGTAGTTTCTCTTTTTGATGATCTTCAAAATTTCTTCTATTTCCTTTTTGGAAGCCTCTTGTATAAATATTGATTGCGCCTTCGTCTGGACAGGCTCAACCAATATGTCTTTGCCCCGAGTCTCGGTCGACTCGGTGATAGGGGTGTCAGCAGGGGTAATCACAGGAACTGTAGTAGTAGTATCAGCAGGAACAAGAGCAGGAATAATCATAAGACCAGTAACAGCTTTCGGAGGAGAAATCTCAAGGGAGAACACTCTTCCACTTCTGGTTATTTTGTTGGTTCACACAATGTTGCCAATGTCGGGGTCAGCCTCCTCAGTAACTTAGTCTTCATCAGCCAACCATTCTTGCTTGATGCTGTGGTAATAGAGATCATTCCATAGTTCCATGGAACAACTTTGTCTGAGGAGTATGGGATTGGCCCTGGCATAGTAATTATCAATGGAGTCACCTTCAAAATAGATGTAATCCTGATGGGTCTTTTGGTGGAGACCCTGGGAGGATTGGCGGAAATGGTTATTATTGAAACATCCTTGTAAGAAGTGGTTTGAACATGAGTCTTTTCAAACAAAATCTCTTTGTCGTCCATCAGGCGCTGGACACCTTCCTTGTATAAATGAGAACCAGTCGGTAGAGATAAACAAAGGTGACAACCTTCGCCACAACCCGGAAATAAAGCGGCCTTCAACAGGCTCCTATTGACGGTCAGGAGAGGAGTAAAAAGTTCATCAATAGCAGTAACAAACACATCATCTTCCACAGTGTTAACACCACGGTCGTGCTTGGGCATAGGAGAAGTGATAACATTTGGAGGCTCAGGGGCGTAAAATTCAATTTCCTTCGCCTTGAGAAGGTCTTGCACCTTATTTTTCAAAGCCCAACAGTTGTTGGTATCATGACCCGGACTTTCTGAATGGTAAGCACAACGAGCATTAGGGTTGTAGTAAGGAGAGGTAGTGTTGGGATTCTTCGGAGCTTCCCGCAAGGTTACCAGATTAGATTTTAACAAATGCGGCAAGACTTGAGACAATGTCATATTTATTCGGGTAAACTATCTTACCGGCTTTTCTATTCTCAGTTGATTATTCCTTTGTTGGGTGGGTGCAGCTTTAGAGATCATGACAGCCCCTACCGTTGGATGGTGTTCATTTCTGTCCTAATTCCTTTGATGGTACACAACACAAACCTCTTTCTTCCCAACAAATGGCTTCCTTGCGGCACTGGAGGATGCATCCTTTTGAATCTTCCCACTCATAATTCCAACTTCCACCCGTTCTCCTATCAGAATTAATTCAGTGAAGCAGGCTAGGGAACTTCCAATTAGATGATTGAAAAATGGACCAGACAGGGTCCCTAGAAACATATCCACTAGTTCCCTATCAGACAAGGGAGGCTGGACTCTTCCTGCTAATTCCCTCCACTTCTGAGCATAGTCCTTAAAGCCCTCACTCGAACCCATAGACATATTTTGGATTTGTGTACGGGTGGGAGAAAGGTCTGTGTTATACTGATACTGCTTGTAGAAAGCAGCAGCCAGGTCCTCCCAATTATAGATGTTGGCTCCTTCTAGATGGTAGAACCATTCTAGTTGAGTTCCGGACAAACTATCCTAAAAGAAGTGGACCCATAAGTCCTTATCAGCAGTGTGAGGCTGGATCTTCCTCACATAAGATCGAAGATGCATTTTGGGACATGAGACCCCATCATATTTCGCAAATACTGGCACCTTGAACTTTTGTGGGATGAAAACCCCAGAGACCAAACCCAGCTCTTCAAAGTCCAGACCTAGTACCTTCATGACCTCCATTGCATTCAAACGATCCTCCAGCTGTTTGTATTTTTCATCAGCAGGAGGATACTGCTCCTCATCATAGTCAGATTCATCATCAGATTCTTTGGGACTGGAGTCTTCCTCTCTTGTTTCCTCTTCTTGACTGTTTCCTTCTTTTGTTGAATCTACCAGTTCAGAAGCTCGCTGCGCTGGTCCTTTGATCCTTCTTCCCAGATTCACTAACCCAGTTGGCTTCTTTGACTTCTTCTTCTCTTTAATAAGCAGAGCTTTCAGTTCTTCTTTCCCCTTGGTCAGAGTCATAATCATCTGTTGAAACTGGGCATTCTGAGTTTGCAGATCCTTCACTATTTGTTCTAGAGCCATTGCTGAAATAAACAGCGAAGAGGATGAGAAACCTGCTTTGAAACCTGCTCATGCAATGATATGTATGATATATGTATGCAATGTTTTCAAGGATTTCTAAAGCTCAAATTTGTTTTAAAAAAAGACAATAAATGTTAATTGCATCAAGAGGTTTTATTTGTCACAATGACGCCTCTTGGGCTTACAAAGGGAATAAGGCAACAATAAAAAATTCCAAGTGAAAGAAAGACGTCAAGCTTCCCATGGACGCATCCTCTTTAGTGCAATGTATGCATTTATGCTCCTCTCCTCGTGAAGTAACCGGGTGAGCTCTAGAACCTTCTTCTCGCTGGCGTAGAATTGGGTTTCGAAAGTATCTTGTTCTTCTTTGAGTTGGATCCAGGATTTCCGTAGCTCCTCAAGGTCAGTTGGCATATCAGGGTGAAGAACAACATAAGGAGTGTCTCCTTCAGTAATTGGCTCCATAATCACAGGTAAGATGGAGGGGTAGGGCATCATAAGACATTGAGCACGAGCCCGAACCCATTTGAGGTAAGGCTCAAGAGGGATGGAATTCTTGTTCCCCAGTGTCTTGCTATCAACTCTATTTATCATGCCCAAAGCTTGAATGAAACTCTTGCGACAACCCTGAACATCATTCTCATAGTCAAACGTGATTCCTTGGATGAGTGTGTCGTGAGAACCATCCCTTCTAGTATAACCAAACTGTCACAGTGCCAAGCAAGGATTATAAGTGATTGCTCCCCTAATGCCTAAGAGAGGGACATTAGGGAATTCCCCACAACGATTAATGATGGTGATACTCTCCAAGGACCGGGAACACCAATGAATGTCTGAATGTGTAAGGGACATCAGCCTATGAGACCATCTCATACCCCACTCATTTCATAGAACAGACCGGGGTAGGTGCGAAATAAACCACCTAGCCAATAGAGGAGTGCAACACATGAGAGTCCCTCTTCTCTTCAGAGTGCGAGTACGCAAAGAGTGTAGAATATCCCCAAGTAAAGTAGGTAACGGATTATGAGACAGACAAATCTTAACCGTATTCACATCTATGAGTTAGTCCGTGTTAGGGAATAGTACCATACCATAGATGAGAAGGGCCAACACTTCTTCAAAAGCTTGTAAATCCAGGATATCCCAAAAATTGTGGGCTTTCTCAAATAGGAACTTAGCTGGAAATCCTTGGACACTTATTCTGGTTTCCCAATTTGCCACTACGTCAGACCATTGTAAAGACAGAACTTGAGCAATCTCTTCAAGCTTTGGGTCTCTTTCCGTACCGTTGAATGGTAGCTGATCAAGGATATGTAGTGACCAAGTTGAGAAGTCGACCATATTTTTTAGTGAAGGGAGAGCTTTCAGGAATTCTTGACACTAATTCCTTGAGTTGAGGATGCACTTTCACAAGAATGATTTGGATAGTGTTCTTGCGAGCGGATGTCATGTCCCTACAAAACAAGACAAAGATAAGCCCTAGAAAATCCTTGAAATGGTTAGTATGATATGCCGTGTTATGATGTCATGATTATGCTAAGAAATCACATATATTTCAAGCAATAAGCAAATCACATCAAGAACTTAGGTTTAAGGCTTGCATGGGTTTTAAGGTAGTACCCTCTTGAAGTTGGATTGGTTCAACCTGTCCTATAAATAGTAACCGGGTTCTAAGGGATCTCAATATCACTGACCCTTCCCACAAGCTGCGTTTGATAGACGATTGACTCGCAACAAAACAAAACTCAGGAGTCAAGTCTAAATGAGTGTAGCATCGAGTATCTTCCGACTTTGGGAATACACCAAAGACGGCCATCTCGCTACATCCTAATGGCCAAGTTGTTCATTTAAAGGTTCTAAGGTCAGTTGACGCTTTATGACACCACGCAGCGGCCCCGTATTCTCCTTTATTAACTCAAGGGCTACCGGTACCAACCAAAGTGTCGCATCAACGTAGCTATCGCTTCAACTGTGTCGGTATACCCTACACAGTTTCCATGATCTATTGCTACTTACCTAAAAGGTGTCCCTAGATCCGGGTGTAGGATCTATAGTAACCCAAACAAAACCCTCAAAAGTAAATAAATCAAAGCATACAAAGCAGTTAAATAATGAATTAGCTCTAAGGTAACCCCGATTTTTATTTTCCCCAACAGAGTCGCCAGTTCTATTTTACAGTGGCAGAACCGACTGTTTTATATGCTACTGGTTTTTGCATTTTTTTTGTTCGGAAATGTGCGGTAAGCAAGAGTCGCCATCGTCTTTTCTTTTATCCAACAAAGGAAAGGGTGAAAAGAACAGAAAAAGACCTTTTTGAGATGTTTCTGAGTAAAGGGGGTAGATTATGGAAAGGGAAGGTGTTAACACCCTTTCCATATGTGGTTTTCCACGTGCTCTTAGAGGTTTGCTCATTTTTCAAAATGCTTTTGTGCTTTGTGTTGGAAAATTTTTAGAAAGACGCCTTATTGTGGCGAGTTTCTTTGTGTTTAACTCTTGTATTGGTCCTCAAGAGTGTTAACAAAGCAAGTGTTTTGAAATGTCTTTTAAAAAGTAGTTTTTGTGTGTGTGAATGCAAAAAGTAATTTGAGCAAACTTCTAATAGCTATCTACTTTGTTATACTCTAAAAGGTAGTTCTTTTCCTATTTTCCTTTAGACAGTGATATCCTACTATTATTGAGTAGGAAGCCTTGTCGTTGGATGTTTTGAGGGACAGTCGAAGGGACATTACAGTCACAAAGGCAATTATGGAGATGCTTTAGCAATTCTGTTTTTAGGGACTAGATCATTACCGAGAAGGAAACTGTAGGGTCATCGAGGGACTATGATCTTTTGAGTTTTACGGGTCTTTGCTAAAGCATTCCTACCTCATGACTGTTTTTTAAAGGCAACCAAAGTGGGCGTACCTTAGAGGTGCTTGTGTGCAATTGTGTTGTGTTTCAGTTATTTTTGTCTTTTCATTAAGTTTGCTAGCATTTGATTTTAGTCTTTGTCATACATGTCTAGTGTTGTAACCCAAAATTTTCCCTCCCATGTTTGTCAATACATTTCAAGTGAGGTCTTCAATTTTCTCAAGGAAGTCCAAGAGTTGACCAGACAAGCTCTCTCCTAAGACAGTCTACCTCAAACTAGGGTTTCGCTTTGCATCAAGATGTTTGAGTCCAAAGGATCCCAAATGCTCACCATTGTCCTAATATGTTCTCAAGATCATCCATGTCAAGTTTCAAGCCTTGCAGAGGAAGTTTGCTCAGTCAATTGCTCAAAGGCCTAAAAATCGACTATGCTAGGGCAAAAGTCAACTGTGGCCCACACACAGTCAAACTTCAAGATTTTTTGTAAACATTATCATTTTTAAGTATTATTCATCATTTTATCAAGGGTTGATCATGATTCCTCAAGGATTGCTCACAATTGATCAAAACCCAAAAGTTGCTAAATTAGGGTTTTGTAGGAAAAGTCAACTCAACTTTGACCAAGCATAACTTTCTCATACTTTATCAAAAATGACCCATCCAAAGCTCATCTTGAATAGGATGTAATTACCTACAATTCATATTCATCTCCTAAGTTCAAAATATTCACTTGCAAGAAGATATGAATTTGGACATTATAGGTCATTTTGAAAAGTCAACAAAAACACCTTTTGGGTCAAAGCTTCATACATGAACATGGAAAACTCAATTGAGATGATACCAAAAGGGTTGCTTAGAGGACATCTTAAGATTTCTAAAAAGTCCAAGAGCACCTCTCCAGGGTCAAAATTGAGAGATTTGTGTATTGGTAAAGTTGACCCTTTTTGCAAAATTGCCAAAAGTCAAAAGTGTCCAAAATTGCATTTTTTGCTAAATGGGCCGAACTTTTTATGCTTGCACTGAGTTTTTAATATGACCCACGACCCATGATCCCTTCCATTTGTCATTCTTTTATTTTTTTCATTTATTTTGATTTTATTTCATTTAAATCAAATAAAATCAAAATAAAATCATGAAAATATCAAAGCTAATTAAATCTTGAGATTTTGTGCATGTTTAGGTCCATTACACAGCTGGAAGTGAGATCAAATTGTTCAAGGTTCAAATGGACACAAAAAGATTGGATTTTCTTGATTTGGAAAGATTTGCACAAAGGATCAAATCATGAATCAATAATCATAATTGGGGGAGATTTGATACAAGTTTGCAACCCTAATTCATTCTAGGGTACATAAGGAACAATTGCAGACAAGAAAAAAGAGGTTGGAGGCGTGAAAAACAGAAAACAAAGTTGCAAAAATTCAAGAAAAGTGGCAAATTGATTTCCAAGTTGCAGATCATTTCAAGGCATTCTAGTGATCCCAATTGTTTGCTGGACATCCTAGGATCCTATTTCAATCACTAGCAAGCTTCTCCACGCCTTGAAACGCACTCTAAGAGTCACACGATTTCCATACTTTCTTGAATTCGAATATCATGATTCTGGAATATTTAGCATGATTCATTGATATATTCTTGATCCTTGAGTTATTTGCAAGCTATTGATTATATCCAATTGCGTTTTTACTGACTATACACCAAGATGCCATGGTTAGGGTTCGTGGTTCATTTTTAGGGATTCTTCATACATTAACAATTGGCCATTAATAATGGTACCATGATTCTCGTGAGGTTGCAACGAGTTGATTGGTACCATTGGTTGTGATTTATCATGCTTGCACGTGATTTTGGAGATGCACAGGGTTATACCTACGCCTGGTGTCCATAGGTAAAGGTATTTGATCTAACACGACGGAAGCAATGAGGAAGATGATGGCATGGCATGCTATGAATGGGCCATTTAAAATTTGAGCATTTCATAATTTATGGTTTTGTTTTCATCATATAATATTTATTTGTTATCAATTGTACAACAAACCAAGCCAGCTCAGCTGGTAAGCGTGCATTGTCATTATGCTCAAGGACCTGGGTTCGATCCCCAGGTCCCCATATTTGCCTTATATTGTTTTTCTTTGCATAATAAGGCGTGCTGGTACCCCATGAGTCCACCATACACCATCAGCGTTCAGCCATCAGATCATCAAGGCTACCAGATCCAAGGCCTTCCTATGAGGGCCCATCATGTGCATAAGTCAAGCGTGATGCATGGGATTGAAAAAGTCAATGAAGGCCAGAGTTATTGGGCCCAAAAGTGCAAACAACACCCCCCTTCTTGCTAAGATACCAGGCCCATTCCTTTTTCTTTTTATTTATTTATTTCATTTATTTATTTAATTAGTTTAATTATTTTTTTAAACAAAATTAATTCCTTTTTTCAAAAAAATCATAAAATAAATTTTCAAAAATTTAGAGTTAGGTTTTTATTTTTATCAAATTCAATTCAACATTAGTCTAAATTTAATTTAGGATTAATTCTAACTTTTTTTCATATATTTAAAATCAATTAGAAAAAATTAGGGGGTTATAATGTGATTTAATTTTTATTTCTTTCTCAAACAAAACAAAAAAAAAAGTTAATTTAATTATTTTTCTTAAATAAAATTAATTAGTAATTAAGGTTTTTATTTATTCAATTAAACCTTATTTTCTCAAAAAAAAAATCAAAAACGACAAAAAATGATTTTTTTTAATTAGGCTTAGTCGGGGTCAAAACCCTAATTCTCTCATTTTCGATTCATCGCGCGCGTTTATTATTTTTGAAAATATTAATGTAACTGCTTACAGTATGTAATAGTTTAATTAGGATTTTCTTTATTTATCGTTTTTACGGGTTTTTTGGCTATGTAATTAATCCCTCCCCCGAAGCCTTGTAATAGCGTAGGTTTTATTTCTCGCATTTTAATTCTCGCAAATATTAACTGTTAGATGTATGTTAATAGGGTTGTATGACAAAGATTGCATGACAATTTAAAATGGCTAGAAAACCCTAAATGTGCAAAGATAATAACTGAAATCAAATCACTCGCACATGCGCATTCTTAGGGTATACTCTCACTTCGGTTTCCTTAGGTAAACGATCATTAAGTATAGGATATCTTAGTGGTGGCCCTCCTGTCTAAACAAAAGATCAATTGTACCGTTCGAAAATGTTTCCTCGAAAAGGTTGCCTCGGAAATGTTGCCTCGAATATGATCTTAAGACATTAGGGTTATTACTAAGACGTCCTAACATTTATTTAGCGATCGTACGTCCCTTACGAATTGACCCTTACATATCCAACGACGGTGCTACCTATTTATCAATAGTAGGATAGCATTGTCTAAAGGAAACGAGAATAGAAATGATCCTTTTTCGAGTAGGTAGATGCTAGTAGGTACTTGCTCAAAACAAGTTTTTTTTACACTCACACTTTTTCAAACAAAGTTTTCAAAAACACTTCGTAACACTCTTGAGGACAGAAACAAGGGTTAAAACGAAGCAAAACAAAACTTTTCAAAACAAACACACACAAGAAATTTTAAAAGATGAGCAAGTACCTAAGAGCCCATGGAAAACCATGGATAGAAAGGGTGCTAACACATTCCCTTTCTATAATCTATCCCCCGTACTCAAATCTCGAAAAAGGAATTTTTCTGTGCTTTTTTCCTTTCCAGTTGGATAAAATAAAAGTCGGTGGCGACTCTTGCTTACCGCGACATTTTGCAAACACAAACGCAAAATGCAAACCAGCATTTCCAAAACAGATGATTCTGCCACCGTATCACAGAACTGGCGACTCTGCTGGGGAAAAATAAGTGGGGTATACCTTAGGATTAGTTCATCATATTTGCTTCTCTTGTTTGTTTTGGTTGCTTTACTTTTTAAGGTTTTTGTTTGGGAGTTACTATAGATCCTAACTCGAATCTGGGGACACCTTTTAGGTAAGTAGCAATAAACTGTGAGGGAACTGTACGGCATAGACCGATACGGTTGAAGCAGTAGCTATGTTGATGTGGCACATTGGTCTGTACCGGTATCCCTTGTGGAGAAATGAGGAGAATACGAGGCTGCTATGTGTGCCGTTAAGCATCAACTAACCTTAGAACCTTTAATCGACCAACTTGGCCATTAGAAAGTAGCGAGATAGCCGGCCTCGGTGTAAAGCTGAGAACTGGTTGATACTAGATGTTACACTCATTGAGACCATACTCTCGAGATAGTTCCGACCGCAAGAAAAGATTGCGTGAGTTGAAACCATGACCGATGGAGGATGGTCAATGATATTGAGAACCTCTAGAACCCGATTAATTTTGCTAAGACAGGTTGAAACCAACTAAACTTCAAGAGGGTAATACCTTAAACCCCATGCAAGCCTTAAACTTAAGGGCTATTGTGTGACTTGTTTTCCTTTGCCATGCCTGTTATCTGCTATACCTATTGTTTCTTTTATCATGACATCATGCATCATAGCATAGCATTCATACTACTAACAATTTCAAAGACCAAGGGAATTTATCTTTGTTCTGTTTTGCAGATTATGGCTTCCGTGCGCAGAAATACCATCCGAGTTAACTTCGTGCAAATAACTGCTCAACTTAAAGAGTTAGCCTCAAGAGTTTTTGAGACCTCTATGTTCATTAAGAGACATGGTCATCTTCTTAGCCTGGTTACCTCAAAGCTTAATGAGAAAATGATGAGTGTACTTTTCCAGTTCTTCAATCCGGTGCATCATTGTTTCACCTTTCCAGATTACCAATTGGTTCCCACTTTGGAAGAGTTCTCTCATTTATTGGGTGTATCTATCCTAGAGCAGGTGCCTTTCACAGGCATGGAAGAGACTCTTATACCAGAAGACATTGCTTCAGCTCTACATCTGAAACGGGCTGATATAGTATCCAATTGGGAAACACGAAGCGGGGTCGAAGGGTTCTTAGCCAAATTTCTGATGGATCAGGCTCAGCTATTTTGGGATAATTTGGATTTTCAGGCTTTTGAAGACGTCTTGGCTCTCCTTATCTACAGTTTGGTTCTCTTCCCGAATTCGGATTCCTTTGTGGATGTGAACGCGGTTAAGATATTCCTCTCTCGCAATCCTGTGCCTACTCTACTGGGTGATATCTTGCATGCCCTCTACACCTGTACCGTGCGAAGAATAGGGACTCTTATGTGTTGCATGCCGCTGTTGTCGAGGTGGTTTATTTCGCACCTCCCCAAGTCTGTGTTAAAGAATGAAAAAGGTTTGGGATGGTCCTACAGGATAATGTCTCTTGCCCATACATATATTCTTTGGAGCTCCCGGGCTATGGAAGACACTACCGTTATTGATTGTTGTGGGGGATACCCTAATGTCCCGTTGCTAGGAATCAGAGGGGGTATAACCTACAATCCTTGTCTAGCTTTGCGACAATTTGGTCATGCTCGGAGAGACGGTCCTCATGAGATACTTCTTGAGGATCTTGCATTTGAATACAAGGAAGACGTTGACGGGCACCGCCGAAGGTTTATACGAGCTTGGGGCATGGTGAACATATCTGACCCCCAAGAGCTGGGACCAAAGACTTCCCTTCCGATGCAACCTTATCTCCAATGGTTCCGAGCTTGTGCCCAGAAACTTGGGATACCTTATGAAGCTGTGTTGCCAGTGATTGTGGAGCCCACCAATGAAGAGGTCATTCCTTACACAGTCCTTTATCCTTACATGCCCACTGATCCTGGGGCATTGCAGAGATCCTGGATTCAGCTGAAAGAGGAAAGGGATACTTACCGGGAAAAGTATCATGAGCAAGAAAAGAAGATTTTGAAGCTCACTAGGAAGCTCAAGGAGGAAAGAGTGATCAACAACTACGTCAGCATAAAGAGAAAGCGTCCATGGGATTTCAGATTTTGCTTTTTTCTAGTTTAGATTTGTTTTCCATTCATTTCTTTGTAAAGCCTCAAAGGCATTGTTGAACCTTTTACATGTTAATCTAATAAAGTTTGTTTTATTTTTGGTTTACAAATTTAAATCTCCCAAGGTCTTTGAAATCATTACATACGCATCCGATTATCATGCACACCGTTACAGGTACCATTACAGGTTTCTCATCTTCTTTGTTGTTTATTTCAGCATGAAATGTCTTATGATCAAGCCATCAAAGATCTTCAGGCACAAAATGCCCAATTCCAACAAATTTTCTTAAGCTTGGCTAAAGGGCAAGAGGATTTGAAGACCTTGATTCTGAAAGAGAAGAAGAAGAAGAAGGTTGGCATTCTGAACATGGGTAGAAATTTGGAGAAAGGATAAGACAATCAGCTGATCTAACTTCCTCATCCAAAGACGAGGAGAACCAAGAAAGGACAAAAGACCCTAGTCCGACAGTTTCTGATAATGATACGGATTATGATGAAGAGCAATATCCTCTTGCTGAGGATAGGTACAAGAAACTAGAAGACCGTCTGAGTGCTATGGAGATTCAGAAGATCCCTGGGTTGGATTTTGGTGAACTAGGTCTTGTATCGGGAGTGGTGATCCCTCATAAGTTCAAAACTCCGATTTTTGCCAAATACGATGGAGTATCCTGTCCAAAACTCCATCTCCGCTCGTACGTCAGAAAAATCCAACCCCACACTGCTGATAAAAAATTGTGGGTGCACTTCTTTCAAGATAGTCTGTCAGGGACTCAACTTGAATGGTTTTATCAGTTGGAAGGAGCCAATGTCCGAAACTGGGAAGACCTTGCTACTGTCTTTTACAGGCAATATCAGTATAACGCCGACCTTTCTTCCACTCGTACTCAGCTCCAGGGTATGTCTATGGGTGCAAGTGAAGGTTTTAAGGACTATGCTCAAAAATGGAGAGACCTGGCTGGGAGAGTCCAACCCCCTTTGTCTGACAGGGAGTTGGTTGACATGTTTCTGGGGACGCTATCTGGTCCATTTTTCAATCATCTGATCGACAGTTCGTCGTCTGGGTTTACTGAGTTGATTTTGACTGGGGAGAGAGTAAAAGCTGGTATCCGAAGTGGTAAGATACAGAAGGATACTTCATCAAGTGCAGTAAAGAAGCCTTTCACCAGTAAGAAGGAAGCTAGTGCAGTCTACGGCCCGAGGGGCCAAAGAAAACCTGAACACCGTCAAGCAGTAAATGCGGTAGTGATATCAAGACCCACCATTGCTCCACAATGCAACAATCAACAAAGGGTGGAAAGACCACAAAGGAAGTAGACTAGGCTCAATATGACCTTGTCTCAAATTCTACCATAATTATTGAAGACCAACCTGGTAACTCTGAGGGAAGCCTTGAAGAATCCCAACACCACTTCTCCCCACTATAACCCGAATGCCCGCTGCGTCTACCACTCCGAAAGTCCAGGTCATGATACAAACAACTGTTAGGCCTTGAAAAACAAAGTGCAGGACTTGATCGAAGCCAAAGAGATTGAGTTTGACGCTCCAGAGAAATCCAACGTCATAACTGCTCCCATGCCCAAGCATAGTCATGGAGTAAATGCTATAGGCGATGATTTATTTGTGACCTCCGTGGAAGAAATTTCTACTCCTTTGATGACAGTTAAGAAGAATTTGTTGTTGGTTGGTTTATTTCTGGGCTGTGGTGAAGGTTGCCACATATGTTCATTTCTGCCTGTTGGTTGCCACTTATTGAAATCAGGTGTTCAGCGCCTGATGGATAATAGAGAGATCCTGTTCGAAAAGGCTATGATTCCATTGGTTCTAATTCAAGATGTTTCCATCATAACCATTTCCACCAATCCTTCCAAGGTTTCCTCGAGAAAACCTGTTAGGATTACACCCGTCCTAAGAATTGCTCTGTTAATAATTACTGTCCCTAGTCCTATCCCATACACTTCGGATAAGGTTGTCCCTTGGCACTATGGGGCCGATGTGTATTACCATGAAGTTAAACAAGACTTAAAGAGTGAGGAAGCTGATGTTGATATCAGCAATATTGTCGGGGCTAGCAAGGTCACCAGAAGCGGAAGACTCTTTTCTCCCGAGATTTCCCCTCCGACTGTCCATAAACTTGTTGTCATTCCATCCGCTGGTACATCAGCTACCATCCCAGTTCCTATTCCATTTATCACCTCTGTCGACGAGCCATCTGGGACTCGGGGAAAAGAAATCATAGGTGAGCCTGCCCAGACGGAGGCGCCTAAGAAGATCATTGTAGAAACCTCTAAGCAGGAGATAGAGGAAAATTTGAAGATTATCAAGAAAAGCGACTACAACGTAGTCGAGCAGCTGGGGCAGACCCCGTAAAAAATCTCCATGTTGTCCTTGTTATTGTGTTCTGAAGCCCATGCGAAGGCTCTAATTGCATTCCTCAAGACTGTGCATGTGCCGCAGGAAACTTCAGCCGATCAATTCAAAGATTGCGTAGCTAGTTTGACTGCCGACAATGGGTTGGGTTTCTCAGACGCATATCTGACTGCTAAAGGAAGAAATCATAATGACGCTCTACACGTCTCGATCGAGTGTAGGGGCACTACTATGGCCCATGTACTGGTGGATATTGGATCCTCATTGAATGTTTTGCCAAAGAAAGCATTAGACCATATGGACTGTGAAGGTTTGATTCTAAAGCCGAGCAATATTGTGGTCAGGGCTTTCGACGGGTCAAAAAGGATGGTGCACGGGGAGGTGGACGTCCCTGTTAAAGTTGGCTCTCAGACTTTTTCATCCACCTTCTACGTGATGGATATTAGACCAGCATATTCTTACTTGCTGGTTCGTCCTTGGATTCATAAGGATGGGGAAGTGACTTCCACGCTCCATCAAATGTTGAAATATCCGGTGAAGGGGAAGATTGTCATGGTGCGAGGTGAAGAGGAGTACATGGTGAGTCATCTCAATTATTTTCGCTACATGGAGATGGATGGGGAGTTCATCGAAACCCCTTGTCAGAACTTTGAAGAGGTCCCCCAGACTTTGGCGTCAACTGAAGTTGCTACTGACAAACCTCCGATGAAGATGGCTTCTCTCAAGGATGCCAGGGCTGTAATCAAAGAAGGTGGGTGTGCCAATTGGGGTTGGCTCCCTGATTTCACACATAAAATTGACAAATTTGGTTTGGGCTTTACTACAGGGGCTCAAAGGGCTGTTAGGCGCGCACAGATTGGAAGACCTCCTCTGCATATCAGAAATCAAGGAGTTAATGCGGTGGAAGACAATGAAGAAGACTCAGATATCGACAACTGGATCTACCCTACTACCAATGATGGATTGAACAACTGGACGGTGAAGGACTTCATACCTGTTTCTTTTATTCCACAGTAATTGACTTTTGTTTTGAAAGTTGTAATAGACAATTTGAGACTTTACGGCCCGGTGCCTTGCCCGAGGCACCTTGGCTTTGCTTGTGAAGGATTATTACTTGTCATTTCATATATCATTAATAAAACATTGGACGTCTTTTGCATTACAAAATTTACGCTCTTTGTTTTTCTTTTATGTCTTTCACTTTATCAAAACAGCTATTCTCTTATACACACTCACGTATCATAATGCAGATCCATATCCACACTGGATCCTATTGATAACAACTCTGCTACTTCCAGTTATGACTTTGAAAATCCGATCAACCAAGTCGAGGACGAAGGTGAGGATGATTGTGAGGTGCCTGGAGAACTTGTTAGACTGTTACTGCAGAAAGAGAGGGCCATACAGCCTCATGAAGAGCCAGTTGAACCAGTGAATTTGGGTACCGAGGAAAACATGAAAGAGGTCAAGATATGTGCGAATCTGGAGCCTAGTGTCAAGCAACAGTTGATACAGATGCTACGCGACTATGTTGAGATCTTCGCTTGGTCTTATGAAGATATGCCTGGTTTGGACACCGACATTGTGGTACACCGCCTGCCGACTAAAGAAGATTGTCCTCTGGTAAAGCAGAAGGTTCGCTGTATGCGTCCTCAGATGTCTGAGAAAATCAAAGTTGAGGTCATGAAACAGTTTGACGCGGGATTTTTAGCAGTCACTTCTTATCCATAGTGGGTTGCCAACGTTGTTCCGGTTCCTAAGAAGGATGGTGAGGTACAAATGTGTGTGGACTATAGAGATCTGAATAGGGCGAGCCACAAAGATGACTTTCCACTTCCTCACATCGATGTTCTGGTCGCCAACACCGCGCAACATAATATCTTCTCCTTTATGGATGGTTTTTCTGGTTACAATCAGATCAAGATGGCTCCTGAATACATGGAGAAGACAACCTCTGTTACACAGTGGGGCACCTTTCGCTACAAGGTCATGCCTTTCGGGTTGAAGAATGTTGGGGAAACTTATCAGCGCACCATGGTTGCTTTGTTCCACGACATGATTCACCATGAGATTGAGGTTTATGTTGAAGACATGATAGCAAGGTCCCAGACTGAGGAAGAGCACCTTGACCATCTCCAGAAACTGTTTGACAGGCTGAAAACGTACAAGTCGAGGTTGAACTAGAACAAGTGCACCTTCGGGGTAAGGTCTGGTAAGCTGCTGGGTTTCATCGTCAGTGATGAAGGTATTCAGGTGGATCCTGCAAAGGTAAAAGCTATACAAGAGATGCCAGCTCCCGGCACAGAAAAGGAAGTTAGAGGCTTTCTGGGATGTCTGAACTACATCGCCCGATTCATCTCACATTTGACTGCTACTTGTGAGCCAATCTTCAAGCTGATGAAGAAAGATCAAGTGGTAAAGTGGAATGACGAATGCTAGACCGCTTTCGAAAGAATCAAAGAATACCTCCAAGAGCCACCTATTTTGATGCCTCCAGTTGAAGGAAGACCTTTGATCTTATACTTGACAGTACTGGATAATTTAATGGGGTATGTGTTGGGGAAGCATGACGAGTCTGGCCGAAAAGAGCACGCTAGTTACTACCTTAGAAAAAGTTTACTGACTGTGAGACCCGATACTCACTGCTCGAGAAAACTTGTTGCGCTTTGGCATGGGCTGCTCGCCGCCTAAGACAGTATATGCTGACTCACACCACCTTATTGATCCCAAAGATGGATCCAATCAAGTATATCTTCGAAAAGCCTGCCTTGTCCGGAAGAATAGCAAGATGGCAAATGATCTTAACTGAGTACGACATCCAATACATAACCCAAAAATCAATCAAGGGGAGTGTATTGGCGGATCATTTGGCGCATCAGGCCGTGGATGACTACCGGTCCATGAATTTCAAGTTCCCGGATGAGAACATCATGTTAGTGACCGACTGTGAAGAACCTGGACCAAATGAAGGACCTGAGGAAAGATCCTGATGGTCTATGTATTTTGATGGAGCATCAAACGCATTGGGTAATGGAATTGGTGCTGTGATTATATCTCTTGAGGACTGTCATACTCCGTTCACCGCCCAATTATGTTTTAACTGCACCAACAATATGGCGGAGTATGAAGCATGCATCATGGGTCTTCGAGCTGCTATTGACCTGAGGATTAAGTTCTTGAGTGTGTTCGGAGATTCCGCTTTAGTGATCAATCAGATCAAAGGCGAGTGTGATACGAAGCACCCAAATCTTATTCCTTTCAAAGAATATGTACTGACATTGCTCCCACACTTTGAGGAGATAACCTTTGAACACTTCCTAAGAGAGGAGAATCAGTTAGGGGACGCGCTAGCTACCATGTCTTCTATGTTCAAAGTCAGGTGTGACAATGAAGCTCCCCAGGTTACCATCGAGAGGTTGGACGAACCCGCACATTGTTGTGACATTGAGACTGAAGAGGTAGCAGATAAACCCTGGTTTCACAAGGTAAAGAGGTTTCTTGAGACTCAATAATACCCCGAGGGGACATCTGTTAATGATAAGAAGTTTCTGAGAAGGTTTTCTGCAAAGTTCTTCATCAGTAATGGGGTTCTCTATAAGCGTAACCATGATTCAACCTTACTGTGATGTGTGGATAAAAGCGAGGCAGAAAGGATCATGACATAGTTACATGAAGGTACCTTCGAAACTCATTATAGTGGACATACCATGGCGAAGAAAATCCTACGGGCAGGATATTACTGGTCCACTATGGAAGCCGATTGTTATCAGCATTCTCGAACCTATCATAAGTGCCAAGTCTATGCTGATAAGGTGTATATACCTCTAGTTTCTCTGAATGTTTTGACAGCACCTTGGCCTTTCGTAATGTGGGGCATCGACATGATCGCCGAGATTAGACCTACTGCGTCCAACGACCATCGTTTCATCCTGGTAGCTATTGATTACTTTACAAAGTGGGTCGAGGAAGCTTCCTTTGCTACAGTAACCAAGAACGTCGTGGCGCGGTTTATCCGACACAATCTGATCTATCGATATGGTGTACCAGAGAGGATCATTACTGACAATGGTACAAATCTCAACAATACAATGATCACCGAGCTCTACAAATAATTCAAGATACAGCATCACAATTCTTCTCCCTAGCGACCGAAGATGAATGGGGTTGTCGAAGCAGCTAACAAGAACATCAAAAAGATTGTGCAGAAGATGACAGTGACATATAAAGAATGGCACGAGATGTTACCATTCGCTCTTCTTGGGTACCGTACCTCAGCACGGACGTCGACAGGGGCAACCCCTTATTCTCTGGTGTATGGCATGGAGGCGGTCTTACCCATTGAAGTCCAGATACCCTCTCTCCGGATTATGAAGGATGCGGGTTTGAGCGAAGACGACTGGATCTACACCTGACTTGATCAACTGAACTTAATCGATGAAAAAATAATTATCGCTATTTGTCATGGTCAGACGTATCAAAAGCGAATGATCAAGGCTTTTAACAAGAAAGTCAGACGTCAAGAATATCAAGTCGGGGATCTGGTGATCAAATGCATCATACTACCTCAAGGTGATCCCAGGGGAAGATGGACCCCTACATACGAAGGGCCATTTGTGGTTAAGAATATTTTCTCAGGAGGAGCTATAATTCTAACCACCATGGATGGTGACGAACTCCCTCACCCCGTCAATACAGACATAGTGAAAAAATACTACGCCTAATCAAAGACCCGCTAGGTTGACACACCTAGGAAAAAATAAGGGCTTCCCGGCAAACCTAAAGGGTTCGGGCAAAAGTAAGGGATGAAAATGAAGAAGACTGTACACCCGGCAAGTCGTAAACCTGAAAAGGCGGCTTGGGCAAAAAAGGGTATCCCGGTGGACTTAAAACCCGAAAGGGCGGTCCAGGCAAAAATTAGGGATCAAAGCGTAACACTATGTCTCATTGGATCCTCTTGCGACCAGACTTCAGTATCAACTATCAAGCTCGGACGACGCCAATCAATCTGATCCACCTTCGACCAAGTAGCAAAGTGATGAGACGCTCGAAGATATAAGGGCAATAGCAGAGTTGGAACCCAGTGGGATTGTTTCATATAGCTGTTTTTTCTTTCTTTTACACAAAATTTTATAATTTCTAATCCCTCAGCAGCGTTCTCTTACTAGGACGTCAACCTCTTGTACAAAACGCCTATTATGGGCCAAATTCAAAAATCAATACAATTCATTTTTACAAGAAATTTCAAACTATTTTTCTTTTTCTGTTTTGCAAGAACATCTAATAGTTCATTTTTTATATATGCATTTGAAAATAGTTGTTGCTCATAAATATTTACATGTGAAACGAAAGACAATTACTCGTAATTCCAGGAACAGGGGCAAATAAGAAGTGTCCAAACCTTACAGTTGCTCTACCTACCAGGTACAGGGATAGAGCTAGCCTGAGAATATAACTAAAGGTTCATACACTCCCCGCAGAGTAGGAAGTACCCAAAGACGGTGGTGTTAACTCCCCCCAGCCGAGGTTCATATTCACGAATGAGTCGGAAAATTTCTCCCTAAGCAGGGTTTATCTATCACCAGCAATAGAAGTTGACCATCCGCTGAGTTTATTTCTCCCACAGGTAGAAATTCAATCCTCGACGGAGTTCATTATCACCAGCAACGATAATTCATCCCCAGCGGAGTCGTCTCTCCAAATCAGTAGATCTTCCAACAGAGTATCTCTCTTTCCCACAGAGTCATTCTCCCATAGGGTTATTCTCAAACAGAGTCTCTCCCGGTGATTTATTCTCGAACAAAATGGACGCAAGTCTCCAGCTAATCATCTTCGGTCATTATCCCTAGCACTCTCCAGCAGCAATCCAGGAATTATTCTCCCCGGCCAGAGAATGCACAAGAACATTGCATATCCATACATCATAGCATACGCATACGCATCATACAGCTGTTTACAATGATTTCTAGTAAACAACCGCTAGTCTTCCAATTTTACTAATTATTATTGGTTACTTGCAGGATCGACTAGATTGATCTTAGAACACATGTGTCATAACTAATTTCTATGTTCATATCCATTATCTTGATAGACTTATATTGTATGTTAAGTTTGAATATGAGATTCTTTAGGAAAGATTTCTAAAATGGTCTATAGGAATAAACTAACTGAATGTAGGAAGGAAAGGCTTCGAATTAGACATGGGCTTGAATGTAAAGATAAGTGTTTGAATAAAAGGATAAAGTGAAAGTAAAGTTTCTAACAAAGTAACTGTGCTTAAAGGCAAGTAAAACAAGGAAATTCAAGGAAATCGAAGGATTTAAGGGCAGAAATACTGTAATAGCGAACTAAATATAACAAGACTTGTATTGAAATTGTAAAAAAGTAATGATGTTCAATACGTACATTGTATCTTATTACTCGTTTCCCTTAATTCACGGTAGTTTGAGTGTTTTGAGATCTTTTAGTACATAAAAGTGAACATCCTAAATCTAACAAAAGAACACCTATTTATAGTGTCTTGACCCTAATGGTCCTATTCTAAAATCACACCACGTTCGAAGCATGCAGGCTTCCTATGTTTACTGACTTCCACACGTCTTCTAGAATGGTGCTCCTATTTTAAATTCAAAATCTGTACCAATCGAAGCAACTTGTTTCTTCTTCGCTTTCGAAATAACCCAATTACCTGGACCATTTCCAATTCTGGCACTCTTGCAAAAAAGGAGCTCTTTATATTTCGAATACTAAAAAATCCAAATCGAAATCCACTGGAAATTGAATAATCCTTCAGCACAAAGACTCCATATTTCCCACCAATATCCAATATTGATATCAATCTCCCTAGGTACTTATTCGAAATATTATTTTGATAGTGGTTTCTTCTTTATTCGAAATAGCCAACTAACAAATTGCCCCTCAAGAACATGTATTTCGATAGATATAAAGAAATACTTGTTTTTGACTCACCCAGGCTATTTCGAGAGTATCAAAAACTCATGATGACCATACTGCACACGATGGCAGAGTAAGTGTCCAACTTTCTGCAAAACGTCCAATCACCATACCAAAACGTGCAATCAGCAGTTATAGCTAATAATTAGCAACAAAAACATCACTTCCCTAAGAAGTTCAAAAAATCCACCTTTTCTCTTTCCAATGAGGGAGTTACACGTATCCCAACTTTTTCCAAAGGTCAAAAACTATTAAACTGTGGAGGAAGGTTATGAAAATACTTCATCTTCTTCATTTCAACTTTTCCAAACTTGCTCATTCTTCAAACAATCAGATTTCTTGTTTTCAGATATCAAAAAAATTTATTTTCACAATGTCTTCAGCGCTACCTTCCTCATCCAAGAAGTCTGGAAAGTCCAAGCAAACTTCTTCCTCCATTCCTACACCAGCAAGCAAGATTATCAACCTTGATAATCAGGAGTTCATTTCAACCCCTAAACTTACTCAAGAACAAAACACTATCTACGGTTCTCAGGTAATTATTCCTACTACTGTTATTGATAAAACCCTAGGAGTTATGGGTCCTCTAATCTCAACGGATCATTTAGAAAAAACGAAGGGATTTTTTCCCGCGTATTCAAAAACAAAACCCATTGTTAACAAATCCCTTTCTCCAAAACCTAAGGAAGACGAATCGGTTGTGAAACTGTCCAAAACCTTAAAAGAGAAAACACATGACACATAAACGTCACAACCTATGAGGGACGCTTTTTGCATGGACTATGTTACTGGGAATTTCAAACCCTTTCGCTTATGTCCCTCATCAGATCAATTATACCAAGACTGGCTTTCGAAAGTTGAACATAAGAAATCCCAGGAATGGGAAAGTATAGGTATCCTAAACCTGATTCGAATGTCAAAATTAGGTTTCAGTTACAGCCAACCCTTTTTGCTAGCCTCTTTATACTTCTGGGATAACACCTATAATACTTTCCATCTCCCTTGTGGAATGCTGACACCTACATTCTTTGATATTGCTGCCATCACTGGACTTTCCCCTATTGGGGAGACTTTCGATCCAAACGAAGATGCGGATAACCTCATTGACTTTGATGTCAAGAATGCCAGTTTTTCAAAATACATCAATCTCTATCACTCTGCTGAGGAAGAGGTTTCTGATGTTGAACATATAGCTTTTCTGGCGCTATGGTTATCAAAATATGTCTTCTGCAGCAAGTCTCTACAAGTTGCTAGCAGGTTCATCACCCTTGCAAATCAACTTCATCACGGTCGAAGGGTATGCATCAGTGGGTTACTGCTGACAAGCCTATATGAAAGCATAGGTGCTGCAGTTTCGAAACTAAAAACTTATGAATATGGCAATAACCTACTTCTTGCTGGCCCCTTTTGGCTATTGCAGCTTTGGTTAAATGCAACTTTCGAACCATCTCTGTCAACCTTTGGGGTTATCAACGAAGAACATCCTGACGTTGTAAATCGAAGCATTGAAGGCACTAGGCTGTTAAAACTAACCCCAAACGATGAAAGGGAAAATTTCAAAAAATGCTTCGTTAACTATACAATGATTTTCTCCAAAAGACATAGGTTTGACCCTTCAATGGCCCCTTTTGCCAATCGAAACTGTGGTCCAACCTGGTTTACTATGCCCCTTGAACAAGCCATTGAAGAAGGGATAATTAGGGACATTTGGTGTGCCTTTTTAAACCCTAGGCTTATTATCTCTAGGATCACACCTGTGAAGAGCCAAGTGTGTATCGTTGCTTATCAACCTAATTTCGTGGCTCGTCAATTCGGATTATGCCAGATTCTACCTGAGCCTCTCTTCAACAAGAAAAGGGAGATATGCTTAGCAGGGGTGCTTTACTCCTTCAAGGAAATTGAAACTAGACAACAGAAATATGCTGCCTTCGCTGACTTTTCATTAGTCTCTTTTACTCCTTCCTTTTACATGACGAAAGATTTTTATACTTGGTGGACGACTTACTATTCGAAGAATATGTTCAGCACCATCCAAATTCAAAAACAACTGACGACAACTTTTTCCTTTGTGAAGGAACATGTCAAAAAAGGTAGATTTACTCATGTCAAGGAAATTCGAGCCTTTCAAAAATATTTTGAAATTGTCTATAATCCTATGGAGATACATCGAACTGTCTGCGAAGCAGCAAGAACTTTGAAAGAAAAATTTGAAAAACAACTTTCAAAAATTCGATTTCCTCCTTATGTAAAACCTGAAGATAGGTATTGGTGGGCTTTTAAACATCAAACACCAAAATTTCCAAACCTACCTACTTCAGAGCTGGCTTTAGCCTTTTTTCCTCCGTATCCCTGGTGGCTCGTTTGTGGGAACATTTTTTATTTGTGTGAAAATGATGCCAAAAAACCTGCCCAAAGGGTAACGTGGGCTAAATGTGATTTAGACAATTTCAGGGGGCACCTTCGCTATGACTTGTCAGCCATGTCTATCACGTCTCAAAACGGTGAAGGTGCGGAACTGAAACAATTCGAAGCTCCCTTATTCTTCCTAAACTTTGTTTTAAAATTGACCATTTGATATTCCTTTCAGCTGTTGATCTAAAATCCTTAAAAAAGTATAAAGTTGTACCCAAGGCAGGTTCAACTTCTTCTTTGAAAGTGACAATAACCATTACTGAGAATCTTCCCTCTGACCAAGAAGATGACTCTTCAAAAAAGAAAAAGGTAATACCTCGCTCACTCCTTTTTTATTGTCGAAATTACTTTTTAAATTGACTAATTATTCAAACCTATTTCTCCAGGCAAGTGGGTTACCTCCCAAGTCTCCTAAGAAACGAAAACACGAAAGTGCCCATTCTGAGAATGAATCAAAAAAAGATGAAGACATTTCTCCTCTAAAACGAAAAAAGAAAAAGAAAGTCAACAAATCTGGCGAAGGTTCTCAACTTGCCAATCTGTCAAAAAGCAAAGTGAGTGTGACTGCTCCCTAGGTCAAATCCAAAGGATCTTCGAAGTCTCAGTCTTCGAAGAATGTAATTTCAGAATGCATTGGTAGCAATGCAACTTCTGATGAACAAAAGGTAAATCTCACTCAATGCCTTTTTAAATTGACTATGTAATCTTCTTTATGCTAACCCTTTGTTTATCTGCAGAGCGCTCCTTTTGTTCTTTCTGATCCTCCGGCCATTCAAGGCCAAGCTTCCAAACTTGCAGCCTCTTCTCAACCAGAAGGTTTCAATGAAGCTGTTTTAAATAAAGGTTCGTCCACTGCTGCTACTCCTGCAGGGACCGTCGAAGTCTTGGATCAACAAGCAACCTCGCCTCCATTGGTCGAAGCTTTAGACCAACAAGCAACTTCGCCTCCATTGACAGAGGACCATGTAGCTGGCGAACCAAACACAGTGCTCGAAACTCTCATCAATGACAATCCTAGTGACTCTTCTCCCAGAAGGGTACATTTTGCTGAACAATCTGAAGAGGAAAGCGACACACATACTGTGAGTCGTTACTTCGCAGATGGTGACAAAGATGAGATGGTGCAAGAAGAGGTGGAAGTTCCAGTACCTACTGGGACTATTTTCACTAAAAACCCAGACCCTCCAATCTTGACTGGGGAACAAAAGGAAGAGCTAAAACGGAGCAATCCCCTGAAATATATCAAGCTAATGCTAGCTCAACGGGATTCTTCGTCTAGCAAAAATCAATCTGAATATTCTAGCCAAACAAAGGATGATGCCCCTCTTACTTCTCTTGATCAGCTTCTTCAACAAGTCAACAAAACTATTCTTGAGGCTGACATTTTTACCATTCTAAAAGCAAATACTGCAGCCTATTTTCCGATGAAGAAGTTGCTTTCTCAGATAGATCTCAGCATATGTCCACTTGAAGTAAGTGAAACCATATATGATCTGCAAATCTTGCTCAATGAGGTTAGCAGTGAATATATTAGGGTTAATGATGCTGAAGCTAAAATTCGAAGCAAACAAGACTCTTTGTCTAAAGCTTATGATCAAACTGCAAAGCTTTTTGAAGAAGCAGAGAAGTTGGAGCGTGCTAAAATCCAGGCCCAAGACAAGCATGATGTCTTGGCTCGATCAATCCTGTTTTGGGAATCTCAGATTGAAGAACTTAAGAAGAAGATTGAGGGTGCTCGAAATGAGCAGGCAGCCTTGAAGCCTGTTGATGACCAAGAGCTTGAAAGTCTTGTCACACAGAGTCTTCAATAGATGGAGGTGGCTGAAGGAATAAGTGAAGAAATCAAAGGGCTTGAAAATGTCAGAAATACTACCCAATGCAAAATCAACTTATGCAAGAGCAAGTTTGCTAAGTTGAAACGAAACTCCCCTTTCTGATTGTCGAATGTATTTTGTTAATGCTTTTTCTTGTTAATGATTGAACACAACCATTCTGGCACTTATATAATACCATTTTGGCTTCATGTTTATATATATATTTTTAATTATCCTGTAGTGATTCTAACCTCTTGCAAGCATGGCTTATACCTTTTTAAGTATTTCCCATTTACCCTCAAGATTCTTCTATCTTCTGCTAATTCTTCTATTTCATAAGCATTATTCGAAAATGTTTTCAAAACTCGAAAGGGACCCTCCCAATGGGGTGACCATTTACCAAATAATATGTTCTTTTTATCCATAGGTAATACAACTTTCCATACCAGGTCATTGGTTGAGAACAACTTACTTTTAACTCTTTTGTTGTATGCTCTGGCTACCCTTTCTTTCTATCTCCTCATAACTTCTAAAGCATGTAGCCTATCTTCATCCATGTCCACTAATTCATTCATCATCATTTCCCAATATTGATCAGTTGGTATTTCATTTTGTCTTTGGATTCTTACTGACTGTAAGTGTATTTCGACTGGCAAAACTGTGTCATGTCCAAAGGTAAGTCGAAATGGAGTAGTATTCGTTGCTTCTTTAGGAGATGATCGACATGCCCACAAAGCTTGGTCCAAAGTTTTGTGCCAATTTCTTGGCTTTCATCCTACATGTTTCTTTATCAAACCTATTATGACTTTATTGGCTGCTTCTACTTGTCCATTAGCTTGAGCATAATAAGGAGTTGACGTGAGTAATTTAAATCCCATTTCTTTTGCGAACTCTTGCATTTTTCGCCCTGTGAAAACTGAACCTTGATCTGTTGTGATACTTTCTGGTATTCCGAACCTGTAAATTATTTTCCTCTGGACAAATTCCATTATGGCCTCTTGATCAACATTCACTAGAGGAATTGCTTCGACCCATTTTGTAAAATAATCTATACCCACAAGGATATATTTCTGTCCTTTGGATGATGTTGGTCGAATTTCACCAATTAAATCTAATGCCCATCCTCTAAAAGGACAAGGCTTAACAATTGAATGTAACTCACTTGCAGGAGCATGTTGAATACCTGCATGAACTTGGCATTCCTCGCAACCTTTAGCAAATTCTATGCAGTCTTTGAGCATAGTGGGCCAATACATTCCATATCGAAACAACAACCATTTCATTGTGACCTGCTTGATGTGCCCCACTGTGCACACTGGATACTGCTAAATATGCTTCATTTTCTCCTAAACACTTGAGTAATATACCTTCTGGGGTTTTCTTAAAAAGTTCATTTCCTATTAGGACATAAGACAATGCCCTATATTTGATCTTTTTCTCTGTACTTACTGAAGGTTCTTTCAGGTAATTTACTATGGGACTTCTCCAATCTGTATCTGCCAAAGTATCAATATTCAGTACTTTGAATTCTTTCTGATCTGCATAACCCAGTTTCGAATTTTCCAAGTCTAATGGTGATAATTTGGTAGCCATTATTCTGCCTCTTGTTTCTATGAGATATTGGAGTTTTTCTCTAGATGTCTTATATCCTGAAGCTATTTGAGCCAAGTCATTTTCCTCCTGATTATCAATTCTTGGAATATGTTTTATATCCACATATTCAAATTTCTTGAGTAATCTGTTAGCAATAACGAATTACATGATCAAATTTTCCTTGATACATTTGTATTCTTTGGTTATCTGTTTGATGATCAGCTCTGAGTCTCCTCTAACTTCGACTCTGGTTGCCTCCAATTCCATCAAAGCTTCAAGTCCAGCAATTAATTCTTCATACTCAGCTTCGTTGTTCGAACAGGGAGGGCCTTCTAACTTGTACTTGAATTTTGTTGGAATTCCCTCAGGAGAAATTATAAGGACTCCAACACCACTTCCATATTTATGTGTTGACCCATCGAAGGATAATTTCCAAGGCTGGATCTCAACATAATCTAATGTGAATCCCTCACTCACAAAGTGATCCACTATGAAATCTGAAACTACTTGTCCTTTCATAGCTTTTAAAGGCTTGAAAGTCAAATTGTACTCAGTGAGCGCTAAGGCCCATTTGCCAATCCTACTGTGCATGATTGGTTTTGAAAGCATATGTTTAATAACATCAAAGTGAGATGAAACATAAACATCAACTGTTTTAATATAATATTTAAGTTTTGTACAAGAGAAATACAGACAGAGGCATAGTTTTTCAATGCTACTATACTTAGCCTCTGCTTTATTTAGGACCCTACTAAGATAATAGATGGCTCTTTCGACGCCATCATCATTTTCTTGGGCCAACATACTACCTATAGTTACATTGGAGGCAGAGATATACAGCCTCATTGGTTTATCTTTAGAAGGGGGTGCAAGTATAGGAGGATGCATCAAATAAGCTTTGATTTTCTCGAATGCCTCCTGATGCTGCACAGTCCATTCAAAATTCCCTTGGTTGAGACGGAGGAGTGGAGAGAAAGCCTGAGTTCGCCCACTCAAATTAGATATGAATCTCCTTAAAAAGTTAATTTTACCCAATAGAGATTGCAACTCTTTCTTTGTTGAAGGAGGTTTCGTCTCCATGGTAGCCTTCGTCTTGTTCAAGTTAATTTCGATCCCCTTCTTGTGGACCACAAAGCCTAGGAAATCCCCAGCCTGAACAAAGAAAGCACATTTAAGAGGATTCATTTTTAAGCCATGTTTTCTCATTCTTTCGAATGACTGGCAAAGGTGAGTCAAATGATCCTCATCAGAAACAGATTTGACTACTATGTCATCTATATAAATCTGCATAAATGACTCAATGAAATCATGAAAAATAGTGTTCATTGCCCTCTGATATGTTGCCCCAGCATTTTTTAGTCCAAAGGGCATAACTACCCATTCATAAGTGCCTAAGGCGCCTGGACATCTGAATGCAGTTTTGGGAACATCATCCTCAGCAATAAAAATCTGATTATACACAGAGTATCCATCTAACATAATCAGGTATTCGAAACTCGTAGCAGAATCAATCAGCATTTCTGCTATAGGCATGGAATATTCATCTTTTGGGGTAGCAGTGTTTAAATCCCTAAAATCTATGCAAATTCGTAAAGATCCATTTTTCTTAATAACAGGTACAATATTAGCAAGCCATTCTACGTACCTTGTGGTCCTGATAAATTTGCATCGAAGGAGCCGTTCCACCTCTGCCTTTATTTTTGAGAGGACTTCTGGATCGAATCGTCTAGGCATCTGCTTAATGGGCTTCTTGCCATCCTTGATTGGAAGCCTATGTTCTACCAGTTCCCTCTTTAAACCAGACATTTCATCGTAGTCCCAGGCGAAGCAATCTCTGTTTTGTTTGAGCATTTCAACCACTTTGCCTTTTAAATTGGGACTAAGTTTCGCACTGATGCATGTAATCCTTTTTTCGACACCATCCCCAATATCAACTTCCTGCAAAGGATCTTGGGCCAGCATCTTAGCGATTGATGACTATGGATCCTTCTCGAACCCCAAGGGTTCTTGATCATAAATGGCATCTAGTCGCTGATCCACTAGTTCAGAAGTTTGTCCATCACATGGTGAGGGTGAATGGTTTCCTTCAGGATTTGCTATTTTTTTTCTTTTTTGTCTATGGCTTCGACAACCATGTTTTGTATTTCGGCTTCGAGAGCCGTTCTTCGTTTGTTCTCAGCCAAATAGGCCGAAATCTTTTGGTAGTAATTTGATTCAGTCATAATAACCTTCGCTTGCCCAGCCAGTTGGCCGTATCGTCGAAGTCTCTCCATCTTTCTCAGTCACCTGCCCGTTCCACATGATTTCCCTATCCTATTGGAATCCATTGGGACGCAAGGTTAGGGAATAATAATCGTTCTCATTGGGCTCGAAATATTCCTCAGGTGGGTGACATGGCCCTATGTTGGCCATATTTCTGTCGAATTTTTTTTTGTCCACATTGTTGATTTCTGCCATATAGTAACTTTGGTCCGCTTCTATATTTTCAACAATTCCATCATCTCTCCACAACACCAACCTTTGATGCATTGAAGAAGGCACTGCACCAACTCCATGGATCCATTCCCTGACAAGCAACAGATTGTAGTTTGCCTTCGCAGAAATGACCATAAACATTGTTGGTCTTGTGAGGGAACCAATTGTTAAGTTAACTTGTATTACTCCCAAAGTCTAGCCAACCTTTCCTTCGTAATTTGAAAGCACCATGTTGTGAGGTCTAACATCTGAATCCTGCATTCCTATCCTCTTTAGCATGAATTGGGGCATCAAATTGACAGCAGCTCCACCATCTGCCAGAACCTTGGTCACACCATATTGTTCCACCTTTGCCCTGATGAATAAGGGTTTTAGATGGTTCCTCATTCCTTCGTCTGGTTTTTCGAAGAAAGCGTTCTGCTCTTCGACCGCTCCATTGTTCATTACATAATAGCATACTGGCCTATGTCTGGCCATTTCGTCCTCATCAGTCTCCTCATCAGCATAAACCTCTGTTTCCTGATTGTACTCACAAGGCAGCACCGAAACTACATTGCAGTTTGCATTGAAGAAGGATTCCCCCTCAGACTCGAAGTCATCAGTCATCAAGTCCTCTTCGTTCGCAGCTTCCTTCTGAGTCTTATTTTCTTTAGTGTCCTTCTGTGGAGAAAAAAGTTTCCTGGACACTGGGGGTTTGCCCCCAGTCTGGTTCACTGATGTTGGGTTATTGGTACTGGATTCTCCTACTTCCATAGGTTTCGAATCCCTTGCAGCTTTTTGGTTTCTCTGGTGTCTGCGCCACTGAGAGCGAGACATTGGGTTTCTGCCTTTATAATTATCCAATCTTATTTCTTCCCTTATGTTTAAATTGAATTGCCTCCTGTAAGCCATTGCAGTCTTGCCTCCTCGATCGAAGTTGCTCCACTTCTCTTTTCCTTTATCAACATTCACCTGCAGCCATCTGTCAGTGGGGATTTCTGCAGGTAGTTTAAAGAAAACTCTCTTTGCTCCCCTTGGGTAAGGGCTATCTGGCCTCCTTGGCATACTTCTGCCTGTGCTAACAAGATTCGAAGGCATTCCGCCCTGGTGCCCCCAGCCTGATGCAAACAGAATTCTCTCAAAGGCTTCAGTCATCTCCTCATCATACACTGCTGCACATCTGGGACATATTAAACACTCCGTTCTAATCTTGTGGCAACGAACCAGGAATTCGAGCAGACTTTCATCAGCTCTTGGGTAAACTCTGTACAACTGGTTGTCTTGCCTCCAATTGACCCCTGTTCGTTCACGCTGGGCCCTTTCGAACTCAGCAGCAATTCTGGGGTTGCAGATGATACTGCAGCTTGGGCATAACAATTTTTCCTGATTTTTCTTATGACAGTGGAAGAGGTATTCACGCAAACCCGCGTCCTTTCTAGGTAGGCTCTCTCTTCTTTGCTCTCTTTCCCTCTCTAAACAGCGTTCCACTTCTTCCATTTCAGCGTTAGGCTGTTCGAAGTCCACCATATTCACTCCTAGCATTTGATCATCAGAAATTTTGACTTCTTCAAATTTCATCCTAAGACCCTCAGTGGCCTCAGCTAATTTTTTGTCACTTAGTATCTTCGCTTTGAGCACCTTTGGGAGGCCATCAGTAGCCTCTGTTTCGTTTTTGATCAAAGGAAGGCCATCAGTAGCCTCTCTTTCGTTTTTGATTAAGATGAAGTCCCCATCCTCTTCGAATTCCTCTTTCGACTCAACTTTCCCCTCAGCAATTTCTACCATATTGATGTCTAGAGGTTCAGCATAGTTAGTCTCCGCCATCAGCAACGGATCCGTATCAACTTTCATTGGATTCTTCCCCTTGTCTGAGAACTTCAGCCTGCCATCCTTGATTGCATTCTGTATCAGATCCCTAAAAAGAAAACAATGTGAGGTTTTATGGCCTAAAAAGTTGTGATATTTACAAAAGCCCCTCTTTTTCCTTTGTTCCAATAGAGGAACCTTAAGGTTAGGAGGAACTATTAACTTGCCATCTTTAACAAGCAGATCAAATATCTCATCACATTTTGTTATATCGTAAGTATAGATTTTCTTGGGGAATTTATCATTCCTCTCACTTTCGACAGAATCCTTTCCATTAGAAGGAAGTAGAACTTTGCAAGCATAAGGGGGTGCTTCTTTTAGTTCTGCAAGATCTATTTCGAACTGATCGAAATCATAAGGGTCTTGAGAATCATCTATGTTTTCTTCTTCAGCCTCTATGTAGGCTATTCTCTCTTTCTTATGATTTTTACTAGCCCTGGCTTTTTCAGCTTTTAACCTTTCGACCTGACGCACTCTGTCTGCTAGTTGGGCCATATCTCTAAGATACCGTGTATCCAATTTCTTTCGAATGGAATAATCTAGGCCCCCAACAGCCATTTCGACCAATTCATGTTCAGGGACCACTGTGAAGCATCTGGATTTCAATAAACGGAATCTATTCAAATATTCATCCATTGGTTCCGTGAATTTTCTCTTAATGCTTGCTAGTTCCTTGAGACTGATTTTGGACTGACCCATGTAAAATTGTTCATGGAAAAGTCTTTCTAAATAAGGCCATGTGTCCACAGATCCAGGGGGCAAGGTGGTGAACCAAGTGAAAGCGTTCTTTGTTAAAGAACTTGGGAAGTATTTTATCCTAAGATTTTCATTATTTGCTATATCTCCTGCTTCTGTTAAATATCTTGCTATATGTTCCACTATTGATTCGCTTGTATCTCCAGCAAATTTCATGAATTTAGGAACTTTAACGCCCCTGGGTAATTCTGTTTGCAAAACATAATCTATAATAGGAGATGTGTAGTTTGGCCTCCTAAATCCTGAATTTAAACCATTCTGGGCCATTATTCTTTCAATCATGGTGGTGAGGTTATTTTCTGCCACTAAATTGTCATTTCTAATCCTATGAACAATTCCGTCTGCATTTTGGTCCCTATTCACCATCATTATAGGTCAAGGCTGCTCATTCTGAACTTCCTGAATTCCCCGGTCTCTTAATCTTACCCCTATATTTCTTTCTTCGACCACTTGTAAAGGGGGTCGAATTTGTTCAATTACGGGTTCTTCGTTTCGAATCACCACCGAGTTTTGCCTATGCCTTGCAGGCGCATTAGGGGCACCAAATAAAAATGCTATTCTGGCCATCTGGGCTGCATTTTCTTGGTTTGTTCTATTTATATTTTGGATTAGGGGATTGAAAATAACATTCATTTCGCGGGCTAGGATGCCTACCATATCATGATTGCTATCATCCATCTGTTGCCTAAGCGCTGCCTGACTATTAGTTGTAAGAGTAGGCAATTGGGCGAAGTTTCCTATATTCTGGAAATTTGTACCCAAATGGTTCATTCCTGAACCAGATCCTTGGAGTGGGGACGAAGTTGTTGCATTATGTAACCCTGCCATAAACGAAGTTGGCATCCCATACTGAGGATTTCTGGGTCTCAAAGGTTCGAAACCTGAAGGCCTAGGGGGGTCGAATACTGTTGATTCCCTATATGTGGCGCAGTTTGCACTGAAGACACGTTTGATGACATGTCTAATGTACTTACTGGGATCGTATTCGAACTGCCAACAGGAATGACATTGGAGGCATCAATCGAACTTGAAACGATTGTTGCAGCCCCCTGTGGGGGATTCTGTACCCCATCTTGGTTGGTTGTGTTAACCATTGTTTTGGTACGTTATTTTCTGGGTATATGTGGATTGTTATTCTTTATTTTGCCGCTTCGAAGGTTCATGTACCGAAACGCGCTCCACACTCAGAAAAACCTAAAACTTCTCTAATATGTTTGATAAAACTTTTTGTTATGACACGGTCCCACCGGGTGTGCCAAATTGTTTATAGTGATTTCTAGTAAACAACTGCTAGTCTTCCAATTTTACTAATTATTATTGGTTACTTGAAGGATCGACTAGATTGATCCTAGAACACATGTGTCATAACTCATTTCTATGTTCATATCCATTATCTTTATAGACTTATATTGTATGTTAAGTTTGAATATGAGATTCTTTAGGAAAGATTTCTAAAATGGTCTATAGGAATAAACTAACTGAATGTACGAAGGAAAGGCTTCGAATTAGACTTGGGCTTGAATGTAAAGATAAGTGTTTGAATAAAAGGATAAAGTGAAAGTAAAGTTTCTAACGAAGTAACTGTGTTAAAAGGCAAGTAAAACAAGGAAATGCAAGGAAATCGAAGGATTTAAGGGCAGAAATATTGTAATAGCGAACTAAATATAACAAGACTTGTATTGAAATTGTAAAAAAGTAATGATGTTCAATACGTACATTGTATCTTCTGACTCGTTTCCCTTAATTCACGGTAGTTTGAGTGTTTTGAGATCTTTTAGTACATAAAAGTGAACATCCTAAATCTAACAAAAGAACACCTATTTATAGTGTCTTGACCCTAACGGTCCTATTCTAAAATCACGCCACGTTCGAAGCATGCAGGCTTCCTATGTTTACTGACTTCCACGCGTCTTCTAGAATGGCGCTCCTATTTGAAATTCTAAATCTGTACCAATCGAAGCAAATTGTTTCTTCTTCGCTTTCGAAATAACCCAATTACCCGGACCGTTTCCAATTCTGGCACTCTTGCAAAAAAGGAGCTCTTTATATTTCAAATACTAAAAAATCCAAATCGAAATCCACTAGAAATTGTATAATCCTTCAGCACAAGGACTCCATATTTCCCACCAATATCCAATATTGATATCAATCTCCCTAGGTACTTATTCGAAATATTATTTTGATATTGGTTTTTTCTTTCTTCGAAATAGCCAGCTAACAACAACACAATCTCATTTATTTTGAGAACATCATTACTCAATACATTTCATACATCATGACATTACATATGACTAACTCTTTACCTTTCAGGGAAAGATACAGTCAAGTTCTCACAAGTTTTCTCTGGTTCAGTCAAATCGACACTAAGATTTCTATTCCAGTTCAAGCTATGAAGCCCGGGAATCGACCGGATAATATCTTTATTTCACCAAAATACTACGAAGCCTGGAATCGACCAGATAGTGGTATATCTCAAGTTCAAACTATGAAACCCGGAAATCGACCGGAAAATAGCTCAATCCTCAGCAAGTTATTGTGAAGCCTGGAAATCGACCAGATAGCAATACAAGATACCATGAAGCCTAGAATCGACCAGAAAGTGGTATATCTTAAATTCAAGCTATGAAGCCCGGAAATCAACCGGAAAACAGCTTAATCCTCAGCAAGCTATTGTGAAGCCTGGAAATCGACCAGATAGCAATACAAGATACCATGAAGCTTGGAATCGACCAGATAGTGGTTGTTGTACCCCAAAATTTTCCCTCCCATTTCCCCAACATTTTCTCATCACAAAAACCTTGAAGATCAAGATCCAGTTAGGGTTTCCTCTGCTCAAGACTTCTCCTTGCACTGTGGACCCAATTTAGGGTTTGTGTTTGAACAAAGATGTTTTGACCTAAAATGCCTAAGATGACTTTCATGCTTCATATTGGACTCCCAAGTTTATCCATACCAAGTTTCAAGTCTTGATTCCAAGTTTTGCCCAGTCAATTGGACAAATGACCTAGAAATCAGTTGTATTGGGGAAAAAGTCAACTGTGGCCAATTGACAGTCAAATCTCATTAAAATTGACCCACATCAACATTATGAACTCATATGGACCATTTGATCAAGTTTGGATCACAATTCCACAAGAAATTTGATCAGATCATCAAAAGGGCAAAATGGTCATTTTTAGGGTTTTGACTGCACAAGGGTGATTTTTGACTGTTTGACCTAGCCAATGGAAAACCAAGCTCACATATGGACTCAAAGACCCCATGGAATTATCTTGACATGATCAACAAACTCAAAAGATCCCAAGTACACAAGATTGACAATTGAATTTCCCAGTCAATTGATCAATTTTGACTGTATACTGAAAAGTCAAACTTTGACTTTTTTGGTCAAAATCAAGTGTCAAGATTCATTTTTCATCAAAACATGCCAAATCATGAAACTTGTTCATCAAGAAATCAAGAAATGCAAATTAGGGTTTGAAATGGGAATTTTTCATAACTTAGAATTTTTCTAAGTTATGGAAAACCCTAATTTTTTCCCAACTTTGCCCCACTTTCTCACCAAGATTCATTTGGATTCAAACAAAAGTCAGAACATGAAAGTTGTAGCTTGTTGCATAATCTACAAATTTTATTCACAAAGTTTTCCCAAATGAGGCTTGTATCTCAAGTTACAAATTTTTGAATAAGGGCACTAAACCATTCATAACTTAGTGAAAATTTGACCTTTTTGACAAGGTTTTCTACCTAACTTCAAGGCCATTTTCCATACACTTCCACTTGGAATTTCAATTTGAATTTAAAAGATGGATTGTAGTACACATTCCAAGATTTCCAAAATGTCTAAGAACTTCTCAAACAACCTCATAACTTGAGAGAATCGAATTTCACAATATGGCAAAAATCCACTTTTGAATGGTTCATGAACATGTTCACAACTTAGGCCATTTTCAAATCAGCATAGTTTGTGCTACATTACAGGTCCTAAAACCCTTTGACACTCATAAATTTAATGCTAATACATTGTGCCAAGATGTTATTCTTTGAGTTTGGTCATTGTACAAAGATTTAAGCCTTAATTGGAAAAAGTGATTTATCCATTTTTGTAAAGTAGAACTTTATGTCAAGTTTGCAAATCAAATGGTACAATGCATATCTTTGGACACAAGATTCATGGACATAACACACTAATCAAGACTAAAAGATGCAGCATAGTGTGAGGGCCTGTACAGGCTAGAATGATCAAGTGGCCATTGCTTGCTTCAAATTCAAGTAAGGTAGCATAACTTGTACCAACTTACATATCAGCCTACAAACACTTAGAAAAACTGATCAAACACATTCCACACATCTCAACCAAGCTATTGCACGAGCCTTTTACCTCCAATCTCTCCCAAAACTCAGAATCACCTTGAAACTGCTCAAACAGAGCAACCTCTGCAGATTGAGTTCCAACTCTCAATCCCTTCAAGCATTCTTGCCCAAACAAGCTCACATACATTCCCTAACATCTATGCAAGCTAACCAAAAGCAAAAACACGACCTGTAATCCCTCTAACTGGTTCCACCATTTTAACATTTCTGATTTGCAGGTGAAGTGCTCTAGCTCAATTCAAAAGCTTTCAAGACTAAGTAAACATTGGAATAGCATCCCTGGACCTCAAGGAAGCTTTTCCAATCATCACCTTGCATTGAGAACTTCTCCATTGCCAGATAGAACTTCAACTGAACAGGTGAGTTTTTGAATTCGTATCTCTCTTATTAGGCATTGTTAGCTTTAGGTTTGTGAAGAGAAGATGTCATAATCATTGCCCTGAACATGCCCATATAATTAGATTTTATTTATATTATGTGTGTTGCAAGAATTTGATGTCTGAACTTTGAACAAAAATTAGGTTAAGAATTGGGAGAGAAGAAATTCTCTCTCATTTCTGAGAATTAAAACATGTTTTTTATATGTGTGAATTCGTGGGAAGATGCTTAACAGTTTTGATGTTGGAAGTTTTTGCTAAAACTCAAGGAATCAGGACCTTGCAATGGAAGAAAGTGGCGCGCGTTTTGTTCAAACAGAAGGCTGGAGGTTGAAGAAAGGTCTTCATGGGCTAGACCTGTGTTGACTTTTCTTTTTGCACCACATAATTGCTTCTGAACCCCCTGAGCCCATTTTGCTTATTTCTTTGACTTTTTGACTTTTTCTTTTTTTGATTGACTTATTTATTTTTTCTCATGACATTAAAAAAATAAAAATATTTTTTCTCACCATTTTTTTATTTTATTAGGCATTTATTTAGTTTTCTTTTAGTTTATACATAAATAGATAAATACATATATATTGTTTAAAATACTAAAAAATAGTGCAAATGCATTTCTATACATTTTTATTTTTGTTTTACTTTCTGAAAATATTTTATAGAGAAAATACTTTTTATTTATTATTATTAAATATCAAATATTGTTATTTTTTATATATAATACATATTTAGAATTTAATACATATATATATATATATATATATATATATATATATATATATATATATATATATATATATATATATATATATATATATATATATATATATATATATTATTAGTATATTTAAGTTAAAATACAAAAATACCTATATTTTTCATTTTATTAATATTTGACATAAAAAAATACTTTTTATAAATATACTTCACTTTATTTTATTTTTGTACATAATAAATTAATAATGTATTTTATTTAATAAAATTAGGGTTTTACCCTAAATATGAAAATACTCCAAAAAATACCTTTTTATTTCCTTTTTTTATTTTCACATAAATAATATTCTTTTTTTATACACATAAAAATTCTTTTTACACTTTGCATATTTATTTCAATTTCCATTCAATTATACAATTATTTGTCCTGTAAATATTCAACATTGATGTAATAGTTTTAGGTTTAAATTCCTTGTCAAAATCCCCATTTGAACATTTGTACCCCCCTTCCCATATTTGGTTTTGTAATAGCTTAGTAAATTTATTTTCGCACTTTATTGCTTTCTAATTATACCATGTTAGAATTAGGGTTTGTATGCGAAAAACGATAAAATAGTTATGACCTAATCTCAAGACAAACAAGCATGAAAATGAACACACAAATCACACTTGCACCCCCTAGGGTATTCCACTTGTTGCCTTTCAAAATTGGGCCATATTGCATGTTAGGTCTCTTTGGGCAAAACAAACAAATCAAATGATCATAGTCCCTCGATAACACTTTCAAAATGTTGCTTAAACAAATGATCAAGTCCCTTAAAGAAAATGCCCAAAGATACTTGGCACCATTGCAATTATGGTCTAAACGATGACCCGCGCCTGTCCCTTTCACATCCTAAACATGAGATTGTCCACCAAATGTAATGGTGGAACAAAATTATTAAAAAGGGTTTAAAACATAGCAATAAACTTTGAGAAATTTAGGAGTAGATAACCTCTTAGTTACTTGAATCAAACTTGCAAAACAAAACACTTGCCTATTTTCTAAACCACACATCACTACACCTTCAAAACAACTTTCAAAAACAAATGAAAACCTTTTCAAAAGACATACACCTTTGTATACATCCCCACATGGATCATTACAAAGGTTGCCACCACAATGGCTTCTTTTCAAAACATTTTTCAAACCCACACACACACAAGCACCATTTCAAACAGTTGAAAATAAAAGGCAAGTGATCTAAGCAAGTAACTAAGAGCCCATGGATAACCATGGATAGAAAGGGTGCTAATACCTTCCCTTTCTATAATCTACTCCCTGAACCCAAGAAAACATCTCAAAAGGTTTTTGCTGTGCTTTTTAAACCTTTCCTTAGGATAAAATAAAAAGTCGGTGGCGACTCTTGCTCAACCGAAACATTTGCGAATACGAACGCAAAACCACAGTCAGTTCTCCCACCGTATCACAGAACTGGCGACTCTGCTGGGGAATAAACTTAAAAGTGGAGTAACCTTAGGGCTTAGATCACCTTTGTTTTCAATTGTTTGCTTTGTTTGCTTTTATATTTGTGGGCTTTGCATCGGAGTTTCATAGATCCTAACCCGGATCTGGGAAATACCCTTTTTGGGTAGCATAATCTGTGAGGGACCTGTCCGGCGTAGACCGACATGGGTGAAGCAGTGGCTACATTGGTGTGGCACCTTAGCCTGTACATATATCCCTTGTGTTGTAATGAGGATAATATAGGTCTTCTAAGGAGTCATTAAACACCAACCAACCTTAGAACCCTAAATTGACCAACTTGGCTATTAGGACAGTAGCAGTATGCTACACTCATTGAGGCTAAACTCTCGAGATGGTTCTGGCCGCAAGAAAAGATTGCGATGCTGGAGTTATGACCGATTGAGGGTAGCCAATGATTTGAGATCCTCTAGAACCCAGTTACTCTTGATAGGACAGGTTTTAACCAACGAAACTAAAAGAGGGTAATACCTAAACTTCATGCTGGCCTGAAACCTAAGGGTTGTCTTGTGTGACTTGTGTGCCTTACCATGCTTGCCTATGTGAATACTTGTGGTGTGCTTCATCATAACATCATGCCATCATACCATTGCATGCATCCTGTATAAAGGACTAACCCATTTCAAAGACAAAAAGTTTCATCTTTGCTCTGTTTTGTAGGACATCATGATGCCCGTGCGTAGGAATACTATCCGGCTCAACTTTGTTCAACCACCAGTTTTGCTCAAGGATCTGGTTGGCAGGATTCCAAACACTTCTTCCTTCATCAACAGACATGGTTCTCTCCTTGGCTTGATCACTGTAAAATGGGACCAACAACTGATAAGTGTTCTGACCCAGTTTTATGACCCTCTGTATCATTGTTTCACCTTTCAAGACTTCCAGCTGGTTCCTACCCTGGAAGAATTCTCTTACCTGCTTGGGATCCCTGTCTTGGAACAAACTCCATTCACTGGTTTGGAAAAGACTCCTAGGCCTGAAGAGGTTGCTGCAGTCCTCTCCTTGACCAAAGAAGAGGTATTGGCTAACTGGGAAACTAGAAGTGGAGTTAAGGGATTTTTGGTCAAATTTTTGGTTGGCAAGGCTAATGATTTCTGGAATGACTTGGACTTCAAGGCGTACGAGGATATTCTGGCTCTTTTGATCTATGGTCTGGTATTATTTCCCAATCTTGACACCTTTATCAGTATCCATGTCATAAGGATCTTCATGTCTCGGAATCCTGTACCCACTCTTTTGGGCGATATCCTGCAACAACTCTATGCTTGTACTGCTCGAAAACGGGGAACTCCATGGTGTTGTGCTCCTTTACTAGTGAGGTGGTTTATTTCGCACCTTCCTAAGTTCGTGCTGAAGAATGAAGAAGGAAAAGGTTGGGCTCGGAGGTTAATGTCTCTCACAGATAATGACATCACTTGGACTCTCAGAGGTTTGGATGAGGTAGCTGTTATTGATCGTTGCGGGGAATACCCGAATGTTCCGTTGATGGGTATCCAAAGAGGAATCTCTTATAATCCATGCTTAGCTCTCCGTCAGTTTGGAAGAGCCAGAGGAGTTGGGCCTCATGAAATGCTGGTTCCTCACTTCCATTTTGAGTTTCAGGAAGACAGTAACAAACTACGCCATGGATTCATTAGAGCTTGGAACAGAATTCACAAAGTTGACCCATATGAGTTGGGACCAAAGACTTCTCTACCAATGGAGCCCTATTGCAAATGGGTCCGGGTCCGTGCTCAGAGGTTAGGTATGCCGTACGAAGCTGTTAGACCTCTCATTCTTGAATCTCCTGATGAAGATGGGGTTCCTCCAACTATCCTCCCTCCTCAGATACCTACTGATTTTGACACAATGAAGAGATCTTGGGCGCAGCTAAAGGAAGAACGGGATTTCTATCGGGAGAAGTTCAACGAGCAGGAACGGAAGATCCAGAGGCTGACTAAGCAATTGGAGGAAGAGTGGGTCCTGAACAACTACATCAGCACTGAGAAGAGGAGGCCATGGGAGCATTGATGAGCTTTGGATATTTCCTTTTATAGTTTTTATTTCCTTTCCAGTATTTTTCATTCCTGTAAAGCCTAAGGGCAAATTGTTGAACAATTGAAAATTTTAAATCTAATGAAGTGTGTTTCCCTTTTTGTCTACAAAGTTGAATCTTGTTTGTCTTTGAAAACATAAAACATACGCATTCCATTGCACCATATGCATAGCAGGTACCCTATTTCACAGGTTGCTTAATCTCCTTCGCTGTTTATTTTGAACAGTCATCATGAATCCAGACTCATCCAGTGAGCAAGCAATCAAGGCCCTTCAGGATCAAAGTGCCCAGTTTCAAGAAATGGTCCTGAGCCTGGCCCAAGGTCAGCAAGAGTTGAAGACTCTACTCCTGAAGAAGAAGAAGAAAAAGAGGACTGCGTTGTTCAACACTGGACGCAGATTTGGGAACACACTCCATAATGAAGCTGAACCAACTACTTCTTCTGCTGAGAAAAACAGTCCCCAAGGGGGAGGAGCTCCTAGTCCCGCAGTCTCCGACAACGAGACGGACTATAACGACGAACAATACCCACCTGCTGCTGACAGATACAAGCAATTGGAGGACCGCTTGAGCGCCATGGAAATTCAGAATGTGCCGAGGCTGGATTTCGGAGATCTGGGGTTATCTTCTAGGGTAGTAATTCCACACAAGTTTAAGGCGCCTGCCTTCGCCAAGTATGATGGGGTCTCCTACCCAAAGCTGCATCTGAGGTCGTACGTAAGGAAGATCCAACCTTACACGGCGGATAAGAACCTTTGGATTCACTTCTTCCAAGATAGCCTCTCGGGGTCACAGCTTGAATGGTTCTACCAATTAGATGGAACTAGCATCCGACACTGAGAAGATTTGGCAACCGCATTCTACAGACAATACCAATATAATTCTGATCTCGCTCTTACGCGTACCCAACTTCAGGGTATGTCTCTAGGAACGGGTGAAGGGTTCAAAGAATATGCACAAAAATGGAGAGATTTGGCTGGCAGGGTGCAGCCTCCATTGACTGATAGTGAGCTGGTTGATATGTTCCTAGGGACTTTGTATGGTCCATTTTTCAATCATTTGGTTGGTAACTCCTCCGCTGGGTTTACGGATTTGATTCTAATGGGAGAAAGAATTGAAGTTGGCATCAGGTCAGGCAAGATACAAAAGGCTGCCTCTACAAGTACTGAGAAGAGGCCGTTTAAGAAAGAAGCAAGCGCCGTCTATGGTCCTAGACGACAAGTCAAGCCCGAAAGTCGCCAAGCCGTCAATGCTTTGGTCATTTCAAAACCTGTTGCTGCTCCTCAGCAGTACAATCAACAAAGAGGTGAAAGGCCCAAGAGGCAGTATACTCGGCTGAGTATGACCTTATCTCAAATTTTACCCCAACTGTTATCAACTAACTTGGTGACCCTCAAAGAAGCTCCCAAGGTCGTCAACACTGCGTCTCCTAAGTATAACCCAAATGCCCGGTGTGCTTATCATTCTGATAGTCTCGGGCACACCACTGATGATTGTTGGGCCCTGAGAAACAAAGTGCAAGATCTTATCGACGCGAAGGAAATTCAGTTTGAAGCGCCTGAGAGACCGAATGTTGTAACTGCTCCTATGCCCCAGCATAGAGTAAATGCCATTGAGGAAGAGTTGTATGCTGTTTCGGTGAATGAAGTTGTTACCCCTCTTTTGACTGTTAAGAGGAACTTGCTACTAGCCGGTTTATTTCCGGGTTGTGGCAAGGGTTGCCTCCTGTGTGATGTTATCCCTACCGGTTGTCCACTGCTGAAATCAGGCATCCAAAGTCTGATGGATAGCAAGGAGATTCTGTTCAAGAAAACTGTTGTTCCGTTTGTTTCCATTGAAGAAATTTCTGTTATCACAATTTACAATCCTGCCAAAGCTTCCGTGAAGAAACCAGTCCAAATTATGTCTGTTGCACCCATTACTATTACTGTTCCAGGGCCTCTCCCATATGAGTTTGATAAAGCGGTCCGATGGCATTATGGAGCCGACGTGTATGTGCTTGGGGTGAAGCAGGAGTTCAACACCAATACCAGTATCAGTAGCATCACTGGTCCCGCCAAGATTACCCGCAGTGGCAGGCTCTTCTCGCCCGACATTGCACCGCCAGTTATCCGAAAACCTCTCACCATCACACCCGCAAGTGTGCATGTTCCAATTCAAGTTCCTGTGTCTACTACTGCCGCCGAGTCCTCTGATGCTCGGGGCAAAGAAGTTGCTACCGATTTGCCTGCCAGGACGGAGGCACCAAAGAAGACTGCTGTGGAAGCCTCCCAACAAGAAATGGAGGAAATTCTTAAAATCATCAAAAAGAGTGACTTTAACGTTGTTGAACAGTTGGGGCATACTCCCTCCAAAATCTCTATGTTATCATTGCTGCTATGCTCAGAGGCCCATGCAAAAGCCCTGATTTCATTTCTGAAAACGGCCCATGTGCCGCAAGAGACCTCCGCGGATCAATTCACCGACTGTGTGGCTAATTTGACGGCTGACAATGGCTTAGGGTTCTCGGATGCTGACCTTACCGCCAAAGGGAAAAATCACAATGATGCCCTGCATGTTTCCATAGAATGCAGGGGCACTACTCTCGCACACGTGTTAGTGGATACCGGCTCTTCCCTGAATGTTTTGCCCAAGAAAGCACTGGATCGCTTGGATTGTGAGGGCCTGGAGTTGAAACCTAGTAACATTGTTGTTAGAGCCTTCGACGGTTCTAAGAGGATGGTGCACGGTGAAGTAGACATTCCTATTCGTGTGGGTTCCCAAGTTTTCAACTCAACATTCTATGTAATGGATATTCGTCCATCTTATTCCTGCTTGTTGGGTCGACCCTGGATTCACAAAGCTGGGGCAGTAACATCCACTCTACACCAAAAGCTCAAATACCCTGTCAAAGGGAAGATTGTTACTGTGCAGGGTGAGGAGGAATACATGGTTAGTCACTTGAATTCATTCCGGTATATCGAGATGGACGGGGAGTTTATTGAAACCCCCTTTCAGCATTTTGAGGAAGTACCCCTAGTGTTGGCATCAGCTGAGGCGGTAGTTGAAGAGGACTTTCCGTTGAAGATGGCGTCCTTGAAGGATGCCCGGGCTGTAATCGAGAAAGGCAATTGTGCAAACTGGGGTCAGCTTCCTGACTTCACTCAAAAGAATGACAAGTTTGGGTTGGGCTTCACTGCGGAGGCTCAGAGGGCTGTGCGCAAGGAAAAGATCAGAAAGGCTCCGGTGTTAATCTCCAACCCAAGGGTGAATGCTATTGAGGAGGATGTAGAGGAAGAAGAGTTTGACAGTTGGATCTACCCGACTGCCAGCAACGGACCAAGCAACTGGACGACAAAGGATTTTACACCTATCACATTTGTCACGCAGTAATTAATTTCTTTTGATTTCCAATTTGTAACAAACAATATGTTAAAACTTTGTTGGCTCGGTGTCCTACCCGGGGCATCGTAGCTCCATTTGTGAGGGCTTTTTGTATGACATTTCCATATATCATCAATCAAAACATTGGAAGTTTGTTGCATTTCAAATCTTGTGCTCTTTTTCTTTCTGTGTTATATATATTGCAAAACAGCTATATTTACACACACTCACTTATACAGGTTTCAATCCACTCTGGATCTCACTGGTAACAGCTCTGCTACCGCCAGTTATGACTTCGAGAATCCGATCAACTTGGCCGAAGACGAAGGTGAAGATGATTGTGAAGTGCCTGGTGAACTCGCAAGACTGCTACTCCAGGAAGAGAGGGCTATTCAACCACATGAAGAGCCGGTAGAAACGATTAACCTGGGTACTGAGACAGATAGGAAAGAGGTCAAGATTGGGGCTAATCTAGAGCTCAGCGTGAAGCAACGATTGATCCAGATGCTACGTGATTACATGGAGATATTTGCTTGGTCCTATGAAGACATGCCTGGTTTGGATGCCGACATTGTAGTTCACCACCTGCCAACCAAGGAAGATTGCCCTCCGGTAAAGCAAAAGGTCCGCCGTATGCGCCCAGAGATGTCTGAAAAGATCAAGGCTGAGGTTATGAAGCAATTCGATGTCGAGTTTCTAGCAGTAACTTCTTATCCTCAATGGGTCGCCAACGTGGTGCCGGTACCGAAGAAGGACGGTAAAGTCAGAATGTGTGTCGACTACAGAGATTTGAACAGGGCAAGCCCCAAGGATGACTTCCCCTTACCTCACATCGACGTTCTTGTTGACAATACCGCTCAACACAAGGTTTTCTCCTTCATGGATGGTTTTTCAGGGTATAATCAGATCAAGATGGCTCCGGAGGATATGGAAAAAACTACCTTTGTGACTCAGTGGGGCACCTTCTGTTATAAGGTCATGCCATTCGGATTGAAAAATGCTGGGGCAACCTATCAACGTGCCATGGTTGCTTTATTTCATGATATGATCCATCATGAGATTGAGGTATACGTTGATGACATGATTGCAAGGTCTCAAACTGAGGAGGAGCACCTTGACCATCTGAGGAAGTTGTTTGACCGACTCAAGTTATACAAGCTGAGGTTGAATCCCAACAAATGCACCTTTGGGGTAAGATCCGGAAAATTGCTAGGTTTCATTGTAAGTGACAAAGGTATTCAGGTGGACCCTGCCAAGGTAAAAGCCATACAAGAGATGCCGACTCCAAAGACAGAGAAAGAAGTCAGAGGCTTCCTGGGACGACTGAATTACATTGCCCGATTCATCTCACATCTGAATGCTACTTGTGAGCCAATCTTCAAATTACTGAAGAAAGATCAAGTAGTACGCTGGAACGATGAATGTCAGGCCGCCTTTGAAAAGATAAAGGAATATCTCCAAGAGCCACCCATTCTTATGCCACCAGTGGAAGGAAGACCTCTGATATTATACTTGACAGTACTTGACAATTCAATGGGGTGTGTGCTGGGGCAGCATGACGAGTCTGGCCGAAAAGAGCACGCTATTTATTACTTGAGCAAAAAGTTTACCGACTGTGAGTCTCGTTACTCACTGCTTGAGAAAACTTGCTGCGCTCTAGTATGGGCTGCTCGCCGGCTGAGACAGTATATGCTGACTCACACTACTCTATTGATTTCAAAGATGGATCCCATCAAGTACATATTTGAAAAACCTGCTCTGTCCGGAAGAATAGCGAGATGGAAAATGATCTTAACAGAATATGACATCCAGTATACAACTCAGAAAGCAATTAAGGGAAGTGTACTGGTGGATCATTTGGCACACCAACCTGTGGACGATTACCAATCATTGAACTGATTTTCCGGACGAAGACATCATGGTGGTAACTGACTGTGAAGTACCTGGACCGGATGAAGGACCTAAGGAAGGATCCCGATGGTCTATGCATTTTGATGGAGCCTCCAATGCTTTGGGAAACGGCGTCGGCGCTGTAATCATATCCCCCAAAGGAACTCATACTCCACTCACCGCCCGATTATGTTTCAACTGCACCAACAACATGGCAGAATATGAGGCATGTATCATGGGTTTACAAGCTGCAATCGACTTAAGGATCAAGTTTCTGAGTGTCTTCGGAGATTCCGCTCTCGTGATCAATCAGATCAAAGGCGAGTGGGATACGAAACACCCAAATCTTATTCCTTACAGGGATTATGTGTCAACCTTGCTTCCCCACTTTGAAGAAATAACTTTTGAGCACTTCCCAAGAGAGGAGAATCAGCTAGCGGATGCACTAGCTACGATGTCTTCAATGTTCAAGGTTAAATGGGACAATGAGGCTCCCCGGATCACTATCTGGAAGTTGGACGAACCGGCATACTGCTGCAAGCTTGAGGCTGAAAAGGTGACTAAAAAACCCTGGTATCATGAGGTGAAGAGGTATTTGGAAGCTCAGGAATACCCTGAAGGCGCATCTGTCAATGACAAGAAGTTCATGAGGAGGTTTGCGGCAAAATTCTTCCTCAGCAACGACATTCTCTACAAACGGAATCATGATTCGACTCTACTACGTTGTCTGGATAAGGCTGAAGCCGAGAAGATCATGTTAGAACTGCATGAGGGTACATTTGGGACACATTCCAGTGGACACACCATGGCAAAGAAAATCCTTCGGGCAGGATATTTCTGGTCCACAATGGAAGCTGATTGTTACCAACACTCCCGAACTTGTCACAAATGCCAGATCTATGCTGACAAGGTGCATATTCCTCCAGTTCCTCTGAACGTCCTGACGGCACCTTGTCCTTTTGCAATGTGGGGGATTGATATGATCGGTGAGATCCGACCAACGGCATCCAATGGGCATCACTTCATCTTAGTGGCGATCGATTACTTCATGAAGTGGGTTGAGGCAGCTTCCTACGCCACAGTAACCAAGAGCGTCGTGGCACGTTTCATCCGGCATAATCTGATCTGTCGGTACGGCGTCCCAGAAAGAATCATTACGGACAATGGTACCAATCTCAATAACACGATGATCACTGAACTCTGTGAACAATTCAAGATACAGCACCACAATTCTTCTCCCTACCGGCCGAAGATGAATGGGGCTGTAGAGGCGGCAAATAAGAATATCAAGAAAATTGTGCAGAAGATGACAGTGACCTATAAAGACTGGCACGAGATGTTACCATTCGCTCTTCATGGGTACCGTACCTCAGCAAGGACGTCAACCGGGGCAACTCCTTTCTCCTTGGTCTATGGCATGGAGGCAGTCTTGCCAATTGAAGTCCAGATACCCTCTCTCCGGATAATGAAGGATGCAGACTTGAGTGAAGATGACTGGATCCAGTCTCGACTTGACCAATTGAATCTGATTGACGAAAAGAGACTCACCGCTATCTGTCATGGTCAGACGTATCAAAAACGGATGATCAGGGCATTTAACAAGAAAGTCAGACCACAAGAGTATCAAGTTGGGGACCTGGTAATCAAACGCATCATCCTTCCTCAAAGTGATCCCCGGGGCAAATGGACCCCTACGTACGAAGGGCCATTTGTGGTTAAACATGTGTTCTCAGGAGGAGCCATGATCCTAACCACCATGGATGGTGACGACCTTCCTCACCCCGCTAATGCAGACATAGTAAAAAAATACTACGCATAAATAAAAGACCCGCTAGGTTGACATACCTAGGCAAAAATAAGGGCTTCCCGGCGAACCAAAAGGGTTCGGGCAAAAATAAGGGATGAAATGAAAAAAATCTGTACACCCGGCAAGTCGAAAACCTGAAAAGGCGGCTTGGGCAAAAATGGGTATCCCGGTGGACTGAAAACCCGAAAGGGCGGTCCAGGCAAAAGTTAGGGATAAAGCGTAACACTATGTCTCATTGGATCACTTCGCATCCGGAATTCGGCATCAACTATCTGGCTCAGACTTCGGCATCGACCAATCAGCTTCATCTTCAACTAGGCAGCAAAGCGATGAGACGCTTGGCGACATAAAGGCGATAGCAGAGTTGGAACCCAGTGGGATTGTTCACATAGCTGTTTTGTTTTCTTTTCAAAATTGTAAACTCTATGTTATTTGGCGGCGTCCTCTTACTAGGATGTCAGCCTCTTGTACAAAAACGCCTATTCACAGGCAAAATTCAAATCAATACAAATTCACTTGTCCATACAAATTGCCATTGCTTTTCCTTTTTTCTGTTTTGTCTTGCGAAGAACGTCCAGTGTTCATTTTGATATATGCATTTGACATTAAAATTGTTGATTCATAAATATTTGCATATGAAACAAAAGATTAACTACAGGTGACATCAGAGACAGGGGCAATGTGTAGTTGTATGATGCAGTCTGGTTGCTTTGTCCGCCAAGGTACCAAGGTAGGTTCGACTGGAGAATGCGACCAAATCATCACAACATTCCCCGGCAGGTCTTAAAGCTTATCCCCAGTAGATTCTGGAAGCTTGTTCCCTGCAGAGTACGGATGTCTCTCCCGAGCTTTATTCAGAGTTATTCCTCACAAGGGCTTATAACTGGGTTATCCTCAGCTAATCACCACGGAAGACCGCCCTCGGCAAGGTTCTTTCAATCCCCGACAGGAGTTTATCTTTGGTATTCCCCAGTGGAGTTTATCTTTGGTGTTCCCCAGCGGAATCTATCATTGAAGTCCTCAGCAGGCCTCTCATCAAAACTTCAGCAAAGTATCTCTGCCACAGAGCAATTCTTCGGCCGTTCGTCAAGGATTTATTTTCCTAAGACGGAATTACATTCATAAACATTTCACATTTTCGTACATCTTGCTTACATACATGATAAAGTGCATACAACACTATCTCATGTTGAACATCATGACATCATGCATATCATACATCATGACATTGCATACAACTTATGTTTTTGCCTTTTCAGGGAAAAAGACAATCCCAAAGACAACTACCTTCAACTGTCACAATTCCAGATTCGATACCTGTACCTAGCCAGGGCACATATGAGAGTGATCAGTTTCCAGACTCAATTCCTGTATCTAGCCAGGGCACGTCTGAAGAGTTCGAAGATTCGATTCCTGTATCCAGCCAGGGCACATCTCTCAACTATAACATTTCCAGACTCGACTCCTGTATCTAGCCAGGGCACGTCTGAAGAGTTCAAAGATTCGATTCCTGTATCCAGCCAGGGCATATCTGTTGACGACTATTTCCGGATTCGATTCCTGTATCCAGCCAGGGCACATCTGTGAGCAACCGATTGTAGATTCGATACCTGTATCTAGCCAGGGCATATCTGCATGAGGAGATTGAAGATCAAACACCTGTAACAAGCCAGGAAAACATTCGTCTTTCTCAAATACACAAGTTATCGCTAAGGAATCTCTTATGCGATCAACACTTCCAAATGGCATCTATAAGCCCATTCCCGACAAGGTTCTGTCACATCTCCAGATGGAATCTATAAGCCCATCTCCCTATCCACCATCTCTTCAAATGGCATCTATAAGCCCATTCCCGACATCACATTGTTGATACTCCAACATGCGAGTGCAAATTTCCAGGCACTCTAGTGTCCAATCTCCTTTTACCCTCGAGTCACAAAAGGCAAACTTGCCAATCTAACTCTTCAGGTTCAAGAAGATTGAACAGGGGAAACTGTTGTACCCCAAAATTTGCCCTCCCATTTCCCCAACATTTTCTCATCACAAAAACCTTGAAGATCAAGATCCAGTTAGGGTTTCCTCTGCTCAAGACTTCTCCTTGCATTGTGGACCCAATTTAGGGTTTGTGTTTGAACAAAGATGTTTTGACCTAAAATGCCTAGATGACTTTCATGCTTCATATTGGACTCCCAAGTTTATCCATACCAAGTTTCAAGTCTTGATTCCAAGTTTTGCCCAGTCAATTGGACAGATGACCTAGAAATCAGCTGTATTGGGGAAAAAGTCAACTGTGGCCAATTGACAGTCAAATCTCATGAAAATTGACCCACATCAACATTATGAACTCATATGGACCATTTGATCAAGTTTGGATCACAATTCCACAAGAAATTTGATCAGATCATCAAAAGGGCAAAATGGTCATTTTTAGGGTTTTGACTGCACAAGGGTGATTTTTGACTGTTTGACCTAGCCAATGGCAAACCAAGCTCACATATGGACTCAAAGACCCCATGGAATTATCTTGACATGATCAACAAACTCAAAAGATCCCAAGTACACAAGATTGACAGTTGAATTTCCCAGTCAATTGATCAATTTTGATTGTATACTAAAAAGTCAAACTTTGACTTTTTTGGTCAAAATCAAGTGTCAAGATTCATTTTTCATCAAAACATGCCAAATCATGAAACTTGTTCATCAAGAAATCAAGAAATGCAAATTAGGGTTTGAAATGGGAATTTTTCATAACTTAGAATTTTTCTAAGTTATGGAAAACCCTAATTTTTTCCCAACTTTGCCCCACTTTCTCACCAAGATTCATTTGGATTCAAACAAAATTCAAAACATGAAAGTTGTAGCTTGTTGAATAATCTACAACTTTTATTCACAAAGTTTTCCCAAATGAGGCTTGTATCTCAAGTTACAAATTTTTGAATAAGGGCACTAAACCATTCATAACTTAGTGAAAATTTGACCTTTTTGACAAGGTTTTCTACCTAACTTCAAGGCCATTTTCCATACACTTCCACTTGGAATTTCAATTTGCATTTCAAAGATGGATTGTAGTACACATTCCAAGCTTTCCAAAATGTCCAATAAATTCTCAAACAACCTCATAACTTGAGAGAATCGAATTTCACAATATGGCAAAAATCCACTTTTTAATGGTTCATGAACATGTTCATAACTTAGGCCATTTTCAAATCAGCATAGTTTGTGCTACATTACAGGTCCTAAAACCCTTTGACACTCATAAATTTAATGCTAATACATTGTGCCAAGATTTTATTCTTTGAGTTTGGTCATTGTACAAAGATTTAAGCCTTAATTGGAAAAAGTGATTTATCCATTTTTGTAAAGTAGAACTTTATGTCAAGTTTGCAAATCAAATGGTACAATGCATATCTTTGGACACAAGATTCATGGACATAACACACTGATCAAGACTAAAAGATGCAGCATAGTGTGAGGGCCTGTACAGGCTAGAATGATCAAGTGGCCATTGCTTTCTTCAAATTCAAGTAAGGTAGCATAACTTGTACCAACTTACATATCAGCCTACAAACACTTAGAAAAACTGATCAAACACATTCCACACATCTCAACCAAGCTATTGCAAGCTAACCAAAAGCAAAAACATGACCTGTAATCCCTCTAACTGGTTCCACCATTTTCACATTTCTGATTTGCAGGTGAAGTGCTCTAGCTCGATTCAAAAGCTTTCAAGACTAAGTAAACATTGGAATAGCATCCCTGGACCTCAAGGAAGCTTTTCCAATCATCACCTTGCATTGAGAACTTCTCCATTTCCAGATAGAACTTCAACTGAACAGGTGAGTTTATGAATTCGTATCTCTCTTATTAGGCATTGTTAGCTTTAGGTTTGTGAAGAGAAGATGTCATAATCATTGCCCTGAACATGCCCATATAATTAGATTTTATTTATATTATGTGTGTTGCAAGAATTTGATGTATGAACTTTGAACAAAAATTAGGTTAAGAATTGGGAGAGAAGAAATTCTCTCTCATTTCTGAGAATTAAAACATGTTTTTTATATGTGTGAATTCGTGGGAAGATGCTTAACAGTTTTGATGTTGGAAGTTTTTGCTAAAACTCAAGGAATCAGGACCTTGCAATGGAAGAAAGTGGCGCGCGTTTTGTTCAAACAGAAGGCTGGAGGTTGAAGAAAGTTCTTCATGGGCTGGGCCTGTGTTGACTTTTCTTTTTGCACCACATAATTGCTTCTGAACCCCCTGAGCCCATTTTGCTTATTTCTTTGACTTTTTGACTTTTTCTTTTTTTGATTGACTTATTTATTTTTTCTCATGACATTAAAAAAATAAAAATATTTTTTCTCACCATTTTTGATTTTATTAGGCATTTATTTAGTTTTCTTTTAGTTTATACATAAATAGATAAATACATATATTTTGTTTAAAATACTAAAAAATAGTGCAAATGCATTTCTATACATTTTTATTTTTGTTTTACTTTCTGAAAATATTTTATAGAGAAAATACTTTTTATTTATTATTATTAAATATCAAATATTGTTATTTTTTATATATAATACATATTTAGAATTTAATACATATATATATATATATATATATATATATATATTAATTTATTAGTATATTTAAGTTAAAATACAAAAATACCTATATTTTTCATTTTATTAATATTTGACATAAAAAAATACTTTTTATAAATATACTTCACTTTATTTTATTTTTGTACATAATAAATTAATAATGTATTTTATTTAATAAAATTAGGGTTTTACCCTAAATATGAAAATACTCCAAAAAATACCTTTTTATTTCCTTTTTTTATTTTCACATAAATAATATTCTTTTTTTATACACATAAAAATTCTTTTTACACTTTGCATATTTATTTCAATTTCCATTCAATTATACAATTATTTGTCCTGTAAATATTCAACATTGATGTAATAGTTTTAGGTTTAAATTCCTTGTCAAAATCCCCATTTGAACATTTGTACCCCCCTTCCCATATTTGGTTTTGTAATAGCTTAGTAAATTTATTTTCGCACTTTATTGCTTTCTAATTATACCATGTTAGAATTAGGGTTTGTATGCGAAAAACGATAAAATAGTTATGACCTAATCTCAAGACAAACAAGCATGAAAATGAACACACAAATCACACTTGCACCCCCTAGGGTATTCCACTTGTTGCCTTTCAAAATTGGGCCATATTGCATGTTAGGTCTCTTTGGGCAAAACAAACAAATCAAATGATCATAGTCCCTCGATAACACTTTCAAAATGTTGCTTAAACAAATGATCAAGTCCCTTAAAGAAAATGCCCAAAGATACTTGGCACCATTGCAATTATGGTCTAAACGATGACCCGCGCCTGTCCCTTTCACATCCTAAACATGAGATTGTCCACCAAATGCAATGGTGGAACAAACTTATTAAAAAGAGTTTAAAACATAGCAATAAACTTTGAGAAATTTAGGAGTAGATAACCTCTTAGTTACTTGAATCAAACTTGCAAAACAAAACACTTGCCTATTTTCTAAACCACACATCACTACACCTTCAAAACAACTTTCAAAAACAAATGAAAACCTTTTCAAAAGACATACACCTTTGTATACATCCCCACATGGATCATTACAAAGGTTGCCACCACAATGGCTTCTTTTCAAAACATTTTTCAAACCCACACACACAAGCACCATTTCAAACAGTTGAAAATAAAAGACAAGTGATCTAAGCAAGTAACTAAGAGCCCATGGATAACCATGGATAGAAAGGGTGCTAATACCTTCTCTTTCTATAATCTACTCCCCGAACCCAAGAAAACATCTCAAAAGGTTTTTGCTGTGCTTTTTAAACCTTTCCTTAGGATAAAATAAAAAGTCGGTGGCGACTCTTGCTCAACCGAAACATTTGCGAATACGAACGCAAAACCACAGTCAGTTCTCCCACCGTATCACAGTGGTATATCTTAAATTTAAGCTATGAAGCCCGAAAATCGACCTGAAAACAGCTTAACCTCAGCAAGTTATTGTGAAGCCTGGAAATCGACCAGATAGCAATCCAAGATACCATGAAGCCTGGAATTGACCAGATAACGGTATATGACACTAAAGCCTGGGACACAACCAGATAACAATATAAGGTACTGCGAAGCTTGGAATTCGACCAAATAGCAGTTAACCTGGCTGTTGTACCCCAAAATTTGCCCTCCCATATTCTTCAAGTTTTGTCAAGATCAAGCTTCAAAATCTCTCAAGGGTTGCACAGTCCAATTGCCTCCTAACACAGTCAAAATTAGGGTTTTGGTTCTGGCAAAGAAATGGAAGTTTCCAAGGGTTCAATCAAGTCTCACATGCCTATAAACATTGTCAAGCATCCACATGCCAAGTTTCAGGACTCACAGCATCAAATTGCACAGTCAAAAACCCTAATTGCTTCACAGTCAACTGTAGGGGCAAAATGGTCATTTGACAGTCAAAAGTCAAAATTTTTGGTCAACATCTTATTTTGAAGCCACAAACATCATTTGATCAATTCTTGATCATGATTCTCAAAGCATGGCTCAAAAAGTCTCAAGATGCAAAAGTTTCTATTTTTGGACAACTGAAAAAGTCAACTGCAAATTGACCAAGGCATAACTTCCTCATGGTTCATCAGAAAAATCCCATCCAAAGCTCATTTTGAATAGAATTACATTTCCTACAACTCATATTCACACTTCAAATCCAAGAAATGCTCTCACAAAAAGTTATCAATTTCAACATTATAGGTCATTTTCAAAAGTCAACAAAAAGGCACTTTAAGTCAAAGACCATAACTTGAAATTGGTAAATCAAAATGACATGGGACCAAATACATTGGTTAGAGGACTTCAAGACCTTTCCAAAATGTCCAAGAACATAATCAAAGCTTAAACATTGAGCAAGATATGCCTTGTGGAAGTTAGGAAATGTTTGGGAATTTTGAAAAGTCAACTTTGCATAAAAAGCCTCAAAATTGCTAATGGGCCTCAATTTCTTCCATGAATTATTACCCAAAGGCTATGCACGACCCATTAAGCTAAAAGGGAGTTATTTTCTTATTTTTAATTAATTAATTGAATTTTTAATCTTATTAATTCATTTAATTAAATTTAATTATGAGAAAAATACTAAACAATGGTTTTAAATCTTTTTGTGCAGCATATTCTTCCATTTATGAACCAAATATCTCGTGTACTACCTCAAGGGAACAAAATCTTCCATAATTGGTATAATTGGCATGAAAAAAAGATTGGAAAAGATTTGACAAAATCAAATATTTGAATCATGAATGCATAGACTTTGAGCCTGGTTTTTCTGGACCTAATTCCATCCTCATACATATGCAAAGCTAACCTAATGCTGAGACACACGGAAAACTGCCTAAGAGCTGCATACCAATTTGCAAAGTTTTCACAAAAAATTGAACACTGAAAACACAGTTACTGCACGTTCCAAAGCCTGAAATCTGTTCCAACACATTGCTGGACAATCAAGGAAGCGTTTGCAATTGAGAACAAGCCAAAACGTGCCCAGAATCATCAAACACGGATCACACGGTTTGCTAAAATTTCTTGAATTCAACATGATGATTCATGCATTTTTAATCATGTTTCTTGAGTGATTTATACTAATGTTAACTTTCTGAAGCTAATGACATAACTCAATTGAATTATCAAGCCCTATATCGTGATCCACCATTAACGTACGTTAGGGTTTCAGAAGCTTTGAATTGGGGCTTTCCCCATATGGAAAAATTGGGCCACCAAACTGGTACCATTGAAATCAGGACATCCAAACGAATCATTTGACCACCTCGCGCCCTTTTTATAATTGACCATGCTCTAATCGTTATTTTTATGCATTGCAGTTAGTGGGGGTTTAAAACCCCCGCTATTTGGTATTATTTGCAGGAACAAAAGGAAGACGATGCTAGCGTGGCTTGATCTTACTGGGTAGTTTAAATACTGGCGCGCGTTTTCGTTAAACACCACTAACGCTTGCTTTCTCTCTCATAATAATCATTATCCATTAGATATACAAATTAACGCGCTAGTTCAGTTGGCAGTTGAGTTGTCATGCAGGTACTAGGACCTGGGTTCGATTCCCAGGTCCCCCCAAACACTTAATAATTTTTGTCAAAAGGTGTTCCAGCGTAGCACTGCATCCAAAGACCATCATGCATCCTCACCTGCTTGCTTGCCACGCGCCCAAGAAATCTCATCCAAAGGCCAGATCGTGAAGTCTACCATGCACGCCAGTCAATGGATCCACACGCAAGTTGGAAAGTCAATGCAGGCCTTGCATTCTTGGGCCAAAATTCTCACAAAAAACCTCCCTTTGGGGTCTGAATACCCCCTATGGTTTGTTCAATTTTCAATTTTTATTTATTTTTCCTTTTATTCTTTTAATTGTTTTTTTAATTAATTGTTTCCTTTAAATTGCCAAAAATAATTTTCATAATAAAATAAAAAATACAGAAAAATCAAAAACATGTTTATTGTTATTAACATTTAATTCATTATTATATTTTTGTAAACAAATTTTAAATAATTAATTTAGGTTAATTTAGGTTTAAAATTTTAATGTTTTTTTTCTTAAATAACTAAAATATGTAGAAATTAGTTTGTTAACTTTTTCATCCCTTCTTTTTATTAAATATTTTCTCATCATTATTATTATTTAATATTTTTGTAAATACATCTGTAAATAATTAATTTAGTAAATTAGGTTTTAAAACTTTAATATCTTTCATTAATAATTAAAAATAACTTATAATTAGGTTTTCTTTTATTTTAATTAATTTTCTTTATTCTCATTAAATACCAAAAACATAAAAAATATTCCTCTTCTTAATTTAATAATTAATTAACTTTTAAATTCAATTTAATTGCAAAAGGGTCCAACGCCCTCGAACGTTCCATTCTTATTTCTTTTCGCACATTTATTTTTCTTTCAAATATTATGTAATTGCTCAAGCCTTGTAATTGTAACTAGGTTTTATTTTCCGCATTTTTTATTAAAACGGGTCTTTGTTAATTTGGCGATGTATAGACCCGCGCCTTGTAATAGCGTAGGACTTTATTTTCCGCACTTTAATTTCCGCACTTTTAAATTCTAAACTTCGCATGAAAGAATGAATGACCTAAATTAAAAACAATGCGTAGCTCACCAAATGCATGATAAGATAAAACATAACTGAAAACAATACACAAATTCACACACCACTCTTAGGGTACGCCTCACTGTTGCCTTGCCCCTCGAAACGTGGTCGTCGAGTATAGGACGTTTTAGTAAGTCCTTATGTCCATGATCTATGGCATAGGGGTAGCTTCTAAGGTGTCCTATTGTTGCTCTGGTGACCACACTGTCCCTACAAACTCGAATTGACCCGAACACCTCCAACGGTGGTGCTACCTACCTCTCAATGGTGGGATGGCACTACCTTAAGGAAATTTACACAGCCTAATTCCTTAGGGTAGGTAGATGACTCATAGATACTTGCTCTAATTCAAAACAAATCAAAACTTCTTTTCACACCGACACTTTTCTAAAAGCTTTCAAAACGATTTTTCAAACACTCTTGAGGACTGATACAAGAGTCGATCTGAAATCTTTAAACGAAAATTTTTCGAAACCCACGCACACTTTGAAAAGCAAACACTTTTGAAAACACAAATGAGCAAGTATCTAAGAGCCCATGGATAACCATGGATAGAAAGGGTGCTAACACCTTCCCTTTCTATAAATCTACCTCCCGAACCGAGAAACTATCTCATAAGGAATTTTGTTGTGCTTTTGTCCTGTCCATGTTGGAGAAAATAAAAGACGGTGGCGACTCTTGCTTCTGCGACATTTCGCAAACCAGTGTTAAACAGTCAGTTCCAGATCCACCGATCACAGAACTGGCGACTCTGCTGGGGATACTTAAAGTGAGGTGTACCTTAGGACTAAGATCACTTGTGTTTTCAATTGTCTGAATTGTTTGCTTTAAATTGTGGGTACTGTCTTGGGAGTTCTATAGATCCTAACCCGGATCTGGGGATACCTTCTTAGAAAGTAGCAACAAGGCTGTGAGGGAACTGTGCGGGGTATACCGACATGGTTGAAGCAGTCTGCTACGTTGATGTGGCACTTTGGTGTGTACCGGTATCCCACGAGTTCAGTCAAGGAGAGTATGGGGCCTCTGCGTGGTGTCGTGAAGCATCAACTGACCTTAGGAACCTTAATTGAACCATCTTGGCCTCTTTAGGGTAGTGAGATAACTGACTTTGGTGCAGTCCGAGGTTGGTTGATACTCGATACTACACTCAATTGAGGGTTGTTTTCCTGGAATATTTCGGTCGCCAGTTCAATGGCTAAATAGAAAGGATGAACAATGAAAGCAATCCAATGATATTGGGACCCTTAGAACCCGGTTACTTCTGATAGGACAGGTTTTGAGCCCACCAACTTCAAGAGGGTAATACCTAAACTCCATGCTGGCCTGAACTCTAAGGGTTGTGTTGTGTGACTTGTGTGCCTTTAAACTTGAACTACTTGCATATTCTTATCTGACACATGAGTTTCTTGCAGGTTTTGTTTACAGTCCTTAATCTGGGCTCATAACAGGGTTTACTTACATCACTCCACGAATAGCACAAAATCATACCATCATACCATTGCATACATCCTACATAAGGACTAATCCATTTCAAGGATCTCAAGGGCTTGTGATGCAGGTCATGCTGAACCCATTATCCAGCAAAGGGCAAAGGGGATTTATTTTCCTCTAGCCAAGGTTGTCAGGGGCTATGACCCACTGGATATGGTGAGCCTTTGACCCTTGAAGAAGGACTCTCTACAACACGAAGTTCCTTCAATCAAGTTACAAATTCAAATTCTAACAATTTTCTTGTTTACCCTGCGAGATCCTTGAAAACATTGCATGCATACATACACATCATTGCATAACAGGTATCCTTGTTACAGGTCACTTACCTTCTGCGCTGTTTATTTCAGCAATGGCTTCCCAACAATACAACCAGGACCTTCATGCTCAAGAGACTCGGTTCGGGGAAATCCTCCTGAATCTATCCAAGGGGCAGGAAAAGCTGAGAACACTTCTCATGGGGACTTTGGTCAGGAACAGTGCTGAGGATGATAAGGACGAACGGCTGAAACATCTGCAAGCTGAGGTGGATGCAATGAGAGCCCAGATGCTGGGGCAGGTGACTATCATTCAAGACTTAGCTCAAAGACAAGAAGAGCTCGGGGTTCTCGTCAACCAACTGCTTCGGGGTAACCAACTAGAGCAAACATCTAAGGTTGAAGAGCCAGTCATCATTCAACCACCTTCGAAACCAGAAGACAAGGGAAGAGCTCCTCAAATGGCATCAGTGTCACAAATTCAGCATCAACCTCACCAGCTTCAGCCAGACAAGCCCAAAAGGCAATTCACCAAGCTCAACGTGTCGCTGCCTCAAGCTTTACAAAAACTGTTGAGGTTGAATTTGGTAACTCTAAAGGACCCTCCTAGGAATCCCAACAGGACACCTTCCAGGTATAACCCCAACGCCCGTTGCGCTTATCATTCTGACAGCCCGGGGCATGCTACAGATGATTGTTGGACCTTGAAAAACAAGAACCAGGACCTGATTGATGAAGGAGCTGTGGAATTCACCCAAGATGGCCAGGCTGAGTGCTTCTACCATCCCTACAGGATTCACCATTTGAAGTAACAAGCTCTGAGATGAGAAGACTTTTGTTTATTAGAAATTTCAAGTTGTAATTTTCTTTTGATTGTTCAAACATTTATTCATGTTAAACATTGTTATTTCATTAATGCACTACACATGTCTGTTTTGAAGTAATTATTTCGTATTCACTATATGCAAACTGTTTTCATTTTTTTTGGTGATGATCAATTCTCGGTTAATAATTCTAAGTCTCTTGAGGGAGGATGACGAAAACGATACCACAATCTACAGTATGCTTTTGAACCGACCCCGCTGATGAGGTACAGGCATTGTTTCAATTCCTAAACACTGGAGTTATAAGGAAGATAATCCCTCGTCAACCCCTCTGAGCCAAAGAAGTAGGAGTTTTTTCTTTTCGAAATTTAAAACCCTTAATCATAACCTGGGGCAGGGTAGTCTCTCGGTTGATCCAAGTGCATAACGAATGGCACCAAAGAGGTCCTTACAAAACAAAAGACAGTGATGGTTCCGAACAATCATACAGACAGGAAGTCATTGATTCTCAAAATAAAAACCCATTAAGTCAAAACCTATGAAGGAGACTTACAAAACTGGGGCATCCCGCTGACTGTAATTCCAAAAAGAAAAAGTTCAGGCAAAAAACAGAGATAATGAAAGAAAAAGAAAGAGGTCTTACAAACCCTAAACCAAACAAAAATGACTGCCCATTCAAAATAAACTGTCAATATCCGAACCATCACTGGAGCATCAGAGCAAAGACTCAAACAAGGTCTAACGCACGATCAACTGAGTTTAGGTTTGAAGAACATCACGAAGAGCGGGTGGGTACAAATAAATTTTGAGCCTTTATCCTTTGTTTCTTAAACCGTGAACCAGGCCACGTTATAACCCTTAAAAAGTCCTAGATAAAGCATGGGTTAGTTCGAAAGCATATTGTTACAAAGGTATCCTGACTCCTTAAGGCTTGCGGTAAAATAACGAGTTGACATCGCAGTTTACAAAATTCACTTGTTTTTACTAAAAAATGCATTTTCAAAAAACTTCAAGACAGACATAAGCTTTGCATTTCTAATATAACATTGCTTGCATATGACTAGTTGTTTGAACAGCAGAGAAATTCGCATGACGAAAGTCTAATGAACAAGAGTATCTCCAATCAAGGGGCACGGCATGATCATGGTCTACCATCTAGGGCAGTTAAGTCAAGATCCAGAGAATCTCTCAACGATGCCAAGCAGCTAGGGGCAACTCTCCATCTGAGACACTTGGGGAATTGGACAGCAATTCCAGCAACAAATCTTGCACGATCAGACATCTTCTGGTAACATGGTAACACAAGCAGCCAGGGGCACCTCCCTGCATTCTAAGAGCGTGGACATAGTCGAAAAAATACTACGCACGATAAAAGACCCGCTAGGTTGACATACCTAGGCAAAAATTAGGGCTTCCCGGCAAACCAAAAGGATTCTGGCAAAATAAGGGATGAAAATGAAAAATTTGTACACCCGGCAAGTCGAAAACCTGAAAAGGCGGCTTGGGCAAAAATGGGTATCCCGGTGGACTGAAAACCCGAAAGGGAGGTCCAGGCAAAAGTTAGGGATCAAAAGCATACGAATATGTCCCGGCATCTCGTCACTTGCCTACCAGAAGAAGATTTGTCAATCGGCAGTCATCTTCTCCACCAGTATCCTCTCCTCTCACATCAGAAACTGGGGCAATAAGGAGTTGTCTAAGCGATCTAATTGCTTTGTCCACCAAGGTACCAAGATAAATTCAGCTGAAGAACGTAACCAAGATATCTTAAATCCCTAGAGAGTGAACCAGAAAGTCAATACACTCTCCCCAAGCAGAGTTATCTTGTCAGCCTTAAGGAAGTTGGGTATCCTCCAGCAGATCTCAACATTCCCCAGCACAACATACGAACATTCTTAACAAGCATCCCCGGCAGTCTTGATCTAAGATTGTTCCCTGGCGGTATACCAGACATTCAGTGGAGCCATTCCCCAGTGCAATCTGGAAAAAAAAATTTCCCCAGGAGAGCCCAGTCTGAAGATTTCTCCAGGAAAGTTGAATCATCTCCCCAGCAGGAAGCTCATCCCCAGTAGATTCTGGAAGCTTCCCCCCTGCAGAGCACGAACGCGTCTCCCGGCTTTATTCAAAGGTTATTTCCCTACCAGGATATAACTGGGTTATCCTCAGCCAAAAGCCACGGAAAGATCGTCCTCGGCGAAGTCTTCTTATCCCCAACAGAGTCTATTAAAACTTCCAACATAACAACGGTATCCCCAGCGAAGTTATCATCAACATCTCAACAGAGTACCTCTCTTCCCACAGAGTATTGTTCCCCAGCAAGATCGCTAGAATAATTTTCCCCCGCAGAGTAATCTCCAAGTTTATTCCCCAACGGAGTCATCTTCTCCTACCGGTATCCTTACAACCATCATCCCCAGCGGAAACAACGAAGCTCTATTCCACATCAAGCCCAGGATTTAATTTCCCGGCACCTGTCAAAGATTTACTTTCCTAGACAAAAACAAACATTCACGAACATCACAGCATGCACATACGCATCATGAACATACAATCTCACTTATTCTGAGAACATCCCGCATGTCATACATCATGGCATCACACATAACTAACGTTTTGTCTTTTCAGGACAAAGGTTAATACAAAGATGATTACTGTCAATAGTCGTAATTCCATATCCAATTCCTGTATCTTGCCAGGGTGTATCTGTTGACGACTATATTCCAGACTCGATTCCTGTATCCTACCAGGGCACGTCTGAAGAGTTTGAGGATCTGATTCCTGTATCTTGCCAGGGTGTATCCGTTGACGACTAACAGTACCAGACTCGATTCCTGTATCTCGCCAGGGAACGTCTGAAGGGTTCGAAGATCTGATTCCTGTATCTTGCCAGGGTGTATCTGTTGACGACCAACATTACCAGACTCGATTCCTGTATCTTGCCAGGGCACGTCTGAAGGGTTCGAAGATCTGATTCCTGTATCTCGCCAGGGTGTATTTGTTGACGACCAACATTACCAGACTCGATTCCTGTATCTTGCCAGGGCACGTCTGAAGAGTTCGAAGATCCGATTCCTGTATCTTGCCAGGGTGTATCTGTTGACGACTATATTCCAGACTCGATTCCTGTATCTTGCCAGGGCACGTCTGAAGGGTTCGAAGATCTGATTCCTGTATCTTGCCAGGGTGTATCTGTTGACGACCAACATTACCAGACTCGATTCCTGTATCTTGCCAGGGCACGTCTGAAGGGTTTGAAGATCTGATTCATGTATCTCGCCAGGGTGTATCTGTTGATGACCAACATTACCAGACTCGATTCCTGTATCTTGCCAGGGCACGTCTGAAGAGTTCGAAGATCCGATTCCTGTATCTTGCCAGGGTGTATCTGTTGACGACTATATTCCAGACTCGATTCCTGTATATTGCCAGGGCACGTCTGAATGGTTCGAAGATCCGATTCCTGTATCTCGCCAGGGTGTATCTGTTGACGACCAACATTACCAGACTCGATTCCTATATCTTGCCAGGGCACGTCTGAAGAGTTCGAAGATCCGATTCCTGTATCTTTCCAGGGTGTATCTGTTGACGACTATATTCCAGACTCGATTCCTGTATCCTGCCAGGGCACGTCTGAAGAGTTTGAGGATCCGATTTTTGTATCTTGCCAGGGTGTATCTGTTGACGACCAACATTACCAGACTCGATTCATGTATCTTTCCAGGGCACGTCTGAAGGGTTTGAGGATCTGATTCCTGTATCTTGCCAGGGTGTATCCGTTAACAACTAACAATTACCAGACTCGATTCCTGTATCTCGCCAGGGCACGTCTGAAGAGTTTGAGGATCTGATTCCTGTATCTTGCCAGGGTGTATTCGTTGACGACTAATAGTACCAGACTCGATTCCTGTATCTTGCTAGGGCACGTCTGAAGGGTTCGAAGATCCGATTCCTGTATCTTGTCAGGGTGTATCCGTTGACGACTAACAATTACCAGACTCGATTCATGTATCTTGCCAGGGCACGTCTGAAGAGTTTGAGGATCCGATTCCTGTATCTTGCCAGGGTGTATCCGTTGACGACTAACAGTACCAGACTCGATTCCTGTATCTTGCCAGGGCACGTCTGAAGAGTTTGAGGATCCGATTCCTGTATCTTGCCATGGTGTATCCGTTGACGACTAACAGTACCAGACTCGATTCCTGTATCCTGCCAGGGCACGTCTGAAGAGTTCGAAGATCCGATTCCTGTATCTTGCCAGGGTGTATCTGTTGACGACTATATTCTCCGGACTCGATTCTTGTATCTCGCCAGGGCAACGTCTGAAGAATTTGAAGATTCGATTCCTGTATCGATCCAGGGCACATCTATATAAAGAATTTGAAGATCAACTCCTGTAACAGGCCAGGTAATTATTTTCTTTCTCAGGTACGCAAGTTCTCGCTAAAGAATCTCTTACGCGATCGACAACCTCCCGATGGCATCTATAAGCCCATCTCTCCTATCCATCAGTCTCCAAATGGCATCTATAAGCCCATTCCCGCTATCACACTACTGACACTTTACTATGCGAGTGCAAATTTCTGGGCACTCTAGTGTTCAATCATCTTCCACCTTTGAATTACGAAAGGCACGACAGCCAATCTACATCCTCAGGTCTAAGAAGATTGAACAGGGGCAACTGTTGTACCCCAAAATTTTCCCTCCCATATTCTTCAAGTTTTGTCAAGATCAAGCTTCAAAATCTCTCAAGGGTTGCACAGTCCAATTGCCTCCTAACACAGTCAAAATTAGGGTTTTGGTTCTGGCAAAGAAATGGAAGTTTCCAAGGGTTCAATCAAGTCTCACATGCCTATAAACATTGTCAAGCATCCACATGCCAAGTTTCAGGACTCACAGCATCAAATTGCACAGTCAAAAACCCTAATTGCTTCACAGTCAACTATAGGGGCAAAATGGTCATTTGACAGTCAAAAGTCAAAATTTTTTGTCAACATCTTATTTTGAAGCCACAAACATCATTTGATCAATTCTTGATCATGATTCTCAAAGCATGGCTCAAAAAGTCTCAAGATGCAAAAGTTTCTATTTTTGGACAGTTGAAAAAGTCAACTGCAAATTGACCAAGGCATAACTTCCTCATGGTTCATCAGAAAAATCCCATCCAAAGCTCATTTTGAATAGAATGACATTTCCTACAACTCATCTTCACACTTCAAATCCAAGAAATGCTCTCACAAAAAGTTATCAATTTCAACATTATAGGTCATTTTCAAAAGTCAACAAAAAGGAACTTTAAGTCAAAGACCATAACTTGAAATTGGTAAATCAAAATGACATGGGACCAAAGACATTGGTTAGAGGACTTCAAGACCTTTGCAAAATGTTCAAGAACATAATCAAAGCTTAAAAATTGAGCAAGATATGCCTTGTGGAAGTTGGGAAATTTTTGGGAATTTTGAAAAGTCAACTTTGCATAAAAAGCCTCAAAATTGCTAATGGGCCTCAATTTCTTCCATGAATCATTACCCAAAGGCTATGCACGACCCATTAAGATAAAAGGGAGTTATTTTCTTATTTTTAATTAATTAATTGAATTTTTAATCTTATTAATTCATTTAATTAAATTTAATTATGAGAAAAATACTAAACAATGGTTTTAAATCTTTTTGTGCAGCATATTCTTCCATTTATGAACCAAATATCTCGTGTACTACCTCAAGGGAACAAAATCTTCCATAATTGGGATAATTGGCATGAAAAAGAGATTGGAAAAGATTTGACAAAATCAAATATTTGAATCATGAATGCATAGACTTTGGGCCTGGTTTTTGTTGACCTAATTTCATCCTCATACATATGCAAAGCTAACCTAATGCTGAGACACACGAAAAACTGCCTAAGAGCTGCATACCAATTTGCAAAGTTTTCACAAAAATTTGAACACTGAAAACACAGTTACTGCACGTTCCAAAGCCTGAAATCTGTTCCAACACATTGCTGGACCATCAAGGAAGCGTTTGCAATTGAGAACAAGCCAAAACGTGCCCATAATCATCAAACACAGATCACACGGTTTACTAAAATTTCTTGAATTCAACATGATGATTCATGCATTTTTAATCATGTTTCTTGAGTGATTTATACTAATGTTAACTTTCTGAAGCTAATGACATAACTCAATTGAATTATCAAGCCCTATATCGTGATCCACCATTAACGTACATTAGGGTTTCAGAAGCTTTGAATTGGGGCTTTCCCCATATGGAAAAATTGGGCCACCAAACTGGTACCATTGAAATCAGGACATCCAGACGAATCATTTGACCACCTCGCGCCCTTTTTATAATTGACCATGCTCTAATCGTTATTTTTATGCATTGCAGTTAGTGGGGGTTTAAAACCCACGCTATTTGGTATTATTTGCAGGAACAAAAGGAAGACGATGCTAGCGTGGCTTGATCTTACTGGGTAGTTTAAATATTGGCGCGCGTTTTCGTTAAACACCACTAACGCTTGCTTTCTCTCTCATAATAATCATTATCCATTAGATATACAAAGTAACGCGCTAGTTCAGTTGGCAGTTGAGTTGTCATGCAGGTACTAGGACCTGGGTTCGATTCCCAGGTCCCCCCAAACACTTAATAATTTTTGTCAAAAGGTGTTCCAGCGTAGCACTGCATCCAAAGACCATCATGCATCCTCACCTGCTTGCTTGCCACGCGCCTAGGAAATCTCATCCAAAGGCCAGATCGTGAAGTCTACCATGCACGCCAGTCAATGGATCCACACGCAAGTTGGAAAGTCAATGCAGGCCTTGCATTCTTGGGCCAAAATTCTCACAAAAAACCTCCCTTTGGGGTCTGAATACCCCCCATGGTTTGTTCAATTTTCAATTTTTATTTATTTTTCCTTTTATTCTTTTAATTGTTTTTTTAATTAATTGTTTCCTTTAAATTGCCAAAAATAATTTTCATAATAAAATAAAAAATACAGAAAAATCAAAAACATGTTTATTGTTATTAACATTTAATTCATTATTATATTTTTGTAAACAAATTTTAAATAATTAATTTAGGTTAATTTAGGTTTAAAATTTTAATGTTTTTTTTCTTAAATAACTAAAATATGTAGAAATTAGTTTGTTAACTTTTTCATCCCTTCTTTTTATTAAATATTTTCTCATCATTATTATTATTTAATATTTTTGTAAATACATCTGTAAATAATTAATTTAGTAAATTAGGTTTTAAAACTTTAATATCTTTCATTAATAATTAAAAATAACTTATAATTAGGTTTTCTTTTATTTTAATTAATTTTCTTTATTCTCATTAAATACCAAAAACATAAAAAATATTCCTCTTCTTAATTTAATAATTAATTAACTTTTAAATTCAATTTAATTGCAAAAGGGTCCAACGCCCTCAAACGTTCCATTCTTATTTCTTTTCGCACATTTATTTTTCTTTCAAATATTATGTAATTGCTCAAGCCTTGTAATAGTAACTAGGTTTTATTTTCCGCATTTTTTATTAAAACGGGTCTTTGTTAATTTGGTGATGTATAGACCCGCGCCTTGTAATAGCGTAGGACTTTATTTTCCGCACTTTAATTTCCGCACTTTTAAATTCTAAACTTCGCATGAAAGAATGAATGGCCTAAATTAAAAACAATGCGTAGCTCACCAAATGCATGACAAGATAAAACATAACTGAAAACAATACACAAATTCACACACCACTCTTAGGGTACGCCTCACTGTTGCCTTGCCCCTCGAAACGTGGTCGTCGAGTATAGGACGTTTTAGTAAGTCCTTATGTCCATGATCTATGTCATAGGGGTAGCTTCTAAGGTGTCCTACTGTTGCTCTGGTGACCACACTGTCCCTACAAACTCGAATTGACCCGAACACCTCCAACGGTGGTGCTACCTACCTCTCAATGGTGGGATGGCACTACCTTAAGGACATTTACACAGCCTAATTCCTTAGGGTAGGTAGATGAATCATAGATACTTGCTCTAATTCAAAACAAATCAAAACTTCTTTTCACACCGACACTTTTCTAAAAGCTTTCAAAACGATTTTTCAAACACTCTTGAGGACTGATACAAGAGTCGATCTGAAATCTTTAAACGAAACTTTTTCGAAACCCACGCACACTTTGAAAAGCAAACACTTTTGAAAACACAAATGAGCAATTATCTAAGAGCCCATGGATAACCATGGATAGAAAGGGTGCTAATACCTTCCCTTTCTATAAATCTACCTTCCGAACCGAGAAACTATCTCATAAGGAATTTTGCTGTGCTTTTGTCCTGTCCATGTTGGAGAAAATAAAAGACGGTGGCGACTCTTGCTTCCGTGACATTTCGCGAACCAGCGTTAAACAGTCAGTTCCAGATCCACCGATCACAGAACTGGCGACTCTGCTGGGGATACTTAAAGTGAGGTGTACCTTAGGACTAAGATCACTTGTGTTTTCAATTGTCTGAATTGTTTGCTTTAAATTGTGGGTACTGTCTTGGGAGTTCTATAGATCCTAACTCGGATCTGGGGATACCTTCTTAGAAAGTAGCAACAAGGCTGTGAGGGAACTGTGCGGGGTATACCGACATGGTTGAAGCAGTCTGCTACGTTGATGTGGCACTTCGGTGTGTACCGGTAACCCTTGAGTTCAGTCAAGGAGAGTACGGGGCCTCCGCGTGGTGTCGTGAAGCATCAACTGACCTTAGGAACCTTAATTGAACCATTTTGGCCTCTTTAGGGTAGTGAGATAACTGACTTTGGTGCAGTCCGAGGTTGGTTGATACTCGATACTACACTCAATTGAGGGTTGTTTTCCTGGAATATTTCGGTCGCTAGTTCAGTGGCTAAATCGAAACGATGAACAATGAAAGCAATCCAATGATATTGGGACCCTTAGAACCCGGTTACTTCTGATAGGACAGGTTTTGAGCCCACCAACTTCAAGAGGGTAATACCTAAACTCCATGCTGGCCTGAACTCTAAGGGTTGTCTTGTGTGACTTGTGTGCCTTTAAACTTGAACTACTTGCATATTCTTATCTGACACATGAGTTTCTTGCAGGTTTTGTTTACAGTCCTTAATTTGGGCTCATAACAGGGTTTACTTACATCACTCCACGCATAGCACAACATCATACCATCATACCATTGCATACATCCTACATAAGGACTAATCCATTTCAAGGATCTCAAGGGCTTGTGATGCAGGTCATGCTGAACCCATTATCCAGCAAGGGGCAAAGGGGATTTATTTTCCTCTAGCCAAGTTTGTCAGGGGCTATGACCCACTGGATATGGTGAGCCTTTGACCCTTGAAGAAGGACTCTCAACAACACGAAGTTCCTTCAATCAAGTTACAAATTCAAATTCTAACAATTTTCTTGTTTACCCTGCGAGATCCTTGAAAACATTGCATGCATACATACACATCATTGCATAACAGGTATCCTTGTTACAGGTCACTTACCTTCTGCGCTATTTATTTCAGCAATGGCTTCCCAACAATACAACCAGGACCTTCATGCTCAAGAGACTCGGTTCGGGGAAATCCTCCTGAATCTATCCAAGGGGCAGGAAGAGCTGAGAACACTTCTCATGGGGACTTTGGTCAGGAACAGTACTGAGAATGATAAGGACGAACGGCTGAAACATCTGCAAGCTGAGGTGGATGCAATGAGAGTCCAGATGCTGGGGAAGGTGACTATCATTCAAGACTTAGCTCAAAGACAAGAAGAGCTCGGGGTTCTTATTAACCAACTGCTTCGGGGTAACCAACTGGAGCAAACATCTAAGGTTGAAGAGCCAGTCATCATTCAACCACCTTCGAAACCAGAAGACAAGGGAAGAGCTCCTCAAATGGCTTCAGTGTCACATATTCAGCATCAACCTCACCAGCTTCAGCCAGACAAGCCCAAAAGGCAATTCACCAAGCTCAACGTGTCGCTGCCTCAAGCTTTACAACAACTGTTGAGGTTGAATTTGGTAACTCTAAAGGACCCTCCTAGGAATCCCAACAAGACACCTTCCAGGTATAACCCCAACGCCCGCTGCGCTTATCATTCTGACAGCCCGGGGCATGCTACAGATGATTGTTGGACCTTGAAAAACAAGATCCAGGACCTAATTGATGAAGGAGCTGTGGAATTCACCCAAGATGGCCAGGCTGAGTGCTTCTACCATCCCTACAGGATTCACCATTTGAAGTAACAAGCCCTGAGATGAGAAGACTTTTGTTTATTAGAAATTTCAAGTTGTAATTTTCTTTTGATTGTTCAAACATTTATTCATGTTAAACATTGTTATTTCATTAATGCACTACACATGTCTGTTTTGAAGTAATTATTTCGTATTCACTATATGCAAACTGTTCTCAACAATAGGTATACGGGCTCTCGCAAAGGAATCTCTTATGCAATCGACACTTCTTCGGATGGCATCTTTAAGCCCATCTTCTGTCATCAACTTCCAAATGGCATCTATAAGCCCATTCTCGATATCACAAGACCAGTACCACTTCATGCGAGTGCAAATTTCTAGGCACTCTAGTGTTCAATCATCTTCCACCTTAAGATTACGAAAGGAAGACAAGCCAATCTACATCCTCAAATTTAAGAAAATTGAACAGGGGCAGCTGTTGTACCCCAAAATTTGCCCTCCCATGTTTGTCAATACATTTCAAGTGAGGTCTTCAATTTGCTCAAGGAAGTCCAAGAGTTGACCATACAAGCTCTCTCCTAAGACAATCTACCTCAAACTAGGGTTTCACTTTGCATCAAGATGTTTGAGTCCAAAGGATCCCAAATGCTCACCATTGTCCTAATATGTTCTCAAGATCATCCATGTCAAGTTTCAAGCCTTGCAGAGGAAGGTTGCTCAGTCAATTGCTCAAAGGCCTGAAAATCGACTGTGCTATGGCAAAAGTTAACTGTGGCCCACATACAGTCAAACTTCAATATTTTTGGTCAACATTATCATTTTGAATTATTATTCATCATTTGATCAAGGGTTGATCATGATTCCTCAAGGATTTCTCACAATTCATCAAAACCCAAAAGTTGCTAAATTAGGGTTTTGTAGGAAAAGTCAACTCAACTTTGACCAAGCATAACTTTCTCATACTTTATCAAAAATGACACATCCAAAGCTCATTTTTAATAGGATATAATTCCCTACAATTAATCTTCAGCTCCCAAGTTCAAAATATGCACTCACAAGAAGATATGAATTTGGACATTATAGGTCATTTTGAAAAGTCAACAAAAACACCTTTTGGGTCAAAGCTTCATACATGAACATGGAATACTCAATTAAGATGATACCAAAAGGGTTGCTTATAGGACATCTTAAGCTTTCTAAAAAGTCCAAGAACACCTCTCCAGGGTCAAAATTGAGAGAGTTGTGCATTGATAAAGTTGACCCTTTTTGCAAAATTGCCAAAAGTCAAAAGTGTCCAAAATTGCATTTTTTTGCTAAATGGGCCCAAAGTTTTATGCTTGCACTAAGTTTGTAATGTGACCCACGACCCATGATCCCTTCCATTTGTCATTCTTTTATTTTTGTCATTTATTTTAATTTTATTTCATTTAAATCAAAATAAAATCATGAAAATATCAAAAGCTAATTAAATATTGAGATTTTGTGCATGTTTAGGTCCATTACACAGCTGGAAGTGAGATCAAATCGTGCAAGGTTCAAATGTACACAAAAAGATTGGATTTTCTTGATTTGGAAAGATTTGCATAAAGGATCAAATCATGAATCAATAATCATAATTGAGGGAGATTTGATACAAGTTTGCAATCCTAATTCATTCTAGGGTACATAAGGAACAATTGCAGATAAGAAAAAAGAGGCTGGAGGCGTGCAAAACAGAAAACAAAGTTGCAAAAATTCAAGAAAAGTGGCAAATTGATTTCCAAGTTGCAGATCATTTCAAGGCTTTCTAGTGATCCCAATCGTTTGTTGGACGTCCTAGGATCCTATTTCAATCACTAGCAAGATTCTCCACCCCTTGAAATGCACTGTAAGAGTCACACGATTTCCATACTTTCTTTAATTCGAATATCATAATTCTGGCATATTTAGCATGATTCATTGCTATATTCTTGATCCTTGAGTTATTTGCAAGCTATTGATTATATCCAATTGCGTTTTTACTGACCATACACCAAGATGCCATGGTTAGGGTTCGTGGTTCATTTTTAGGGATTCTTCATACAGGAACAATTGGCCATTAACAATTGTACCATGATGCTCATGAGGTTGCAACGAGTTGATTAGTACCATTGGTTGTGATTTATCATGCTTGCCCAGGATTTTGGAGATGCACAGGGTTATACCTACGCCTGGTGTCTGTAGGTAAAGGTATTTGATCTAACATGACGGAGGCAATGAGGAAGATGATGGCGTGGCATGCTGTGAATGGGCCATTTGAAATTCACGTGTTTCAGAATTTATGGTTTTGTTTTCATCATATAATGTTTATTTGTTATCAATTGTACAACTAACCAAGCCAGCTCAGCTGGTAAGCGTGCAATGTGATTATGCTCAAGGACCTGGGTTCGATCCCCAGGTCCCCATATTTGCCTTATATTGTTTTTATTTGCATAATCAGGGGTGCTGGTACCCCATGAGTCCATCAAACACCATCAGCGTCCAGCCATCAGATCATCAAGGCTGTCAGATCCAAGGCCTTCCTATGAGGGTCCATCATGTGCATAAGTCAAGCGTGATGCATGGGATTGAAAAAGTTAATGAAGGCCAGAGTTATTGGGCCCAAAAGTGCAAACATCACCCCCCTTCTTGCTAAGATACCAGGCCCATTCCTTTTTATTTTTATTTATTTATTTCATTTATTTATTTAATTAGTTTAATTGTTTTTTTTTAACAAAATTAATTCCTTTTTTCAAAAAAATCATAAAATCAATTTTCACAAAATTTAGAGTTAGGTTTTCATTTTTATCAAATTCAATTCAACATTAGTCTAAATTTAATTTAGGATTAATTCTAACTTTTTTTCATATATTTAAAATCAATTAGAAAAAATTAGGGTTATCATGTGATTTAATTTTTATTTCTTTCTCAAACAAAACAAAAAAATACAAAAAAAAGTTAATTTAATTATTTTTCTTAAATAAAATTAATTAGTAATTAGGGTTTTTATTGATTCAATTAAACCTTATTTTCTAAAAAAAATAATCAAAAACGACAAAAAATGATTTTTCTTTTAATTAGGCTTAGTCGAGGTCAAAACCCTAATTATCTCGTTTTCGATTCATCGCGTGCGTTTATTATTTTTGCAAATATTAATATAACTGCTTACAGTATGTAATAGTTTAATTAGGATTTTCTTTATTTATCGTTTTTTACGGGTTTTTTGGCTATGTAATTAATCCCTCCCCCGAAGCCTTGTAATAGCATAGGTTTTATTTCTCGCATTTTAATTCTCGTAAATATTAACTGTTAAATGTATGTTAATAGGGTTGTATGACAAAGATTGCATGACAATTTAAAATGGCTAGAAAACCCTAAATGTGCAAAGATAATAACTGAAATCAAATCACTCGCACATGCGCACTCTTAGGGTATACTCTCACTTCGGTTGCCTTCGGTAAACGATCATTAAGTATAGGATATCTTAGTGGTGGCCCTCTTGTCTAAACAAAAGATCAAATGTCCCGTTCGGAAATGTTGCCTTGGAAAGGTTGCCTCAGAAATTTTGCCTCGAATATGATCTTAAGACATTAGGGTTATTACTAAGACGTCCTAACATTGCTTTAGCAATCGTACGTCCCTTACGAATTGACCCTCAAAAATCCAACGACGGTGCTACCTATTTCTTAATAGTAGGATAGCATTGTCTAAAGGAAACGAGAATAGAAATGATCCTTTTTCGAGTAGGTACTTGCTCAAAACAAGCTTTTTTTTACACTCACACTTTTTCAAACAAAGTTTTCAAAAACACTTCGTAACACTCTTGAGGACAGAAACAAGGGTTAAAACGAAGCAAAACAAAACTTTTCAAAATAAACACACACAAGAAATTTTAAAAGATGAGCAAGTACCTAAGAGCCCATGGAAAACCATGGATAGAAAGGGTGCTAACACATTCCCTTTCTATAATCTACCCCCCGTACTCAAAATCTCGAAAAAGGAATTTTTCTGTGCTTTTTTCCTTTCCAGTTGGATAAAATAAAAGTCGGTGGCGACTCTTGCTTACCGTGACATTTTGCAAACACAAACATAAAACGCAAACCAGCATTTCCAAAACAGTCGGTTCTGCCACCGTATCACATCTAGTTACTAGCAGTTAATATGAAAAGCAGTAAAAAGAAAATGTAGAAAATATAGGTCCTACGCTATTACAAAGCTTCGGGGAGGGGATTTACATTATACAAGGATAATGGGGAATAAAAGCAGTAAATATCCTAATTTATCTATTACATTCGGTAGGCAGATACAATAATAGTAAACTAGGGAATTAAATAAACGCGTGTGAAATAGAAAAGACGTCTAAAAAATCCTAAAGAAAAGAAGTCTTTTTTTGTTATTGCTTTTGGTATAAAAGAAACAAGGCCTAAGTCTATTTAATTTTAATTTTAAGAAAAATGTTAAGATAATTAATTAATTAATTGACAAAATTAATTTAATTAGAAAAAATAACAACTAGCCTAATATTTTTGTGACTTTTTTTGATGTTAATGTTAATTTAAAAAAGATAAAAATAGAGAAAAGAACCAAAAAGTAAAAATAGAAATGAGGCACCCTTCGATTGCAGGAAAAAGGGGGGTTTCGATCCCAGGAAAATTATGGGCTTTCGACCCTAGGGAGGAAGATATCTTCTTCGATCCAGGGGGAAGAAGTCGCCTCCTTCGATCCAGGGTGAATAAGTCGTCTTCTTCGATCCAGGAGAGAAAGTTATTCTCGATTCTAGACCTGCAAGACAAATATTAGCCAGAAAATGACCTGGGTGTCGAATCCAGGTCATTCGATCTTGCATTTATTGGTTTTATTTAGGCCAGTTTTGCAGCAAATGTTAATAAATGAATAACATGACTTAGATACCAAACACAAGCCCTTTGATTCTGTCTAGGATGGCAAATCGAAGGGGACAACAAATATGGAGGTATTATACAAGTGCAAAGTTAGACAATTTTACCCTCTCTTACCCAGTAGAATGAAGCTTCGATTTGGGTACTGGCTGGATATGAGCACTTTCGATCTAAGGGCTTCTGGGTGTGGGCACCTTCGATCTGAAGGACTGCTTTGGCTTTGAAAATTCTGGCAACCTTTGATGGATTTTTGGGCAGCCTTTCTCCAATGTTTTTTTTCGTCCTCCTTTTTTCTCTTTCCCTGTAATGTGTCCTTGGCCTCATATTTATAGGAGTGTGAGGGGACAAGAGAAATAATGCTGGTTATAGTCATTTGAATGCAATGAATTTAAAACATAAACTTGGCCAAAGTTAAGGGATCTTGTCCCTTTTTGAATTTGCTATTGTGTAACTGACCTTCGAATTCCCTCCTTCGAATGGGCTGCTAGCCTCTTTCTAATGGACCTTTGCACCCTTCTTCAAATGGCTCTTCCGAAGCTTCTTAAAATGGACTCTTTTGGAATTCCAATGAAAGGGCCTTTGCTCTGATGTTTCAATAGAAGGAAGCTCTGATGCTCCAAGTCGAAGGAAGCTCTGGTGCTCCAATCGAAGGAAGCTCTGATAATCCAATCAAAGGAAGCTCTGATGCTCCAATTGAAGGAAGCTTTGATGCTCAAATCGAATGAAGCTCTGATGCTCCAATCGAAGGAAGCTCTGATGCTCCAATTGAAGGAAGCTTTGATACTCCAATTGAAGGAAGCTCTGATGCTCCAATCTAAGGAAGCTCTGATGCTCCAATCGAAGGAAGCTCTGATGCTCCAATTGGAGGATCCAGTTGCAAGGCCAATCGAAAGGCTTGCTGAAATGCCAATCGAAGGGCATTTTGGAGATGCCAATTGAAAGAAAATTGAAAACACTACTTATAAATTTTCCTTTTCCTTAGGCAAGGGTTTGTGACCAACCATGTAGGGGAAGACCTTGGAAAATATGAGAGGGAAAATTTTGGGGTACAACAGATACCGATCAATCCAGTCAGCTTTAGACAAGTAGCAGAGTGATGAGACGCTCGAAGACATAGGGGCAATAGCAGAATTGAAACCAATGGGATTATTGCACATAGCTGTTTTCTTCCCTTTGTACATTACTTTATATAGTTTTCACTCTCACGGCGGTTTTCTTCTACTAGAATGTCAGCCTCTTTGTACAAAACGCCTATTATAGGAAAACTTCATAAATCAATATAAATCATTTCTTTGAAAGTACAAGCCTGTTTGTTTTTTTTCTTTCTGTTTTGTTTTGCAAAAATGTCCAATGACTTATTCTTGACATATGCATTTGAATATGATTACTGTTCACAAATATTGGCATAAAAAACCAAAATACAGTTACTAATACCTTTAAGAAACGGGGAAAAATCTGAAAACATTTGCAGTCTCGAGAATTACTCCTTCCAACAGGTACAGGGGCAGAGACAGTTTGCGACGGAGTCACCATTGCATACGACCCCGTGACATCTATGTTCCTCACAGAGCAGAAATAACCAGAATTTTGGTATCTTCTTCCCCAAGCAGGGATTACCTTCTCCAACTGAAGTCTGTTTTCCCCAACCCAATCCAAACAGTTATAAAACCTCCTCCCGGGTAAAGTTTATTTCTCAAACTGCGGAAGCTCTTTTCCCGGTAGAGTTTATTACTCTTAATCGGTAGAAAATTCCAACAAGCATCTCTCTCCATAGAGTTATCCTCGGGCAGAATCAATCCTCAAGCAGAGTTAATCCCCAACAGGTTATCCTCAAACAGAAAGAGGAAATCCCCAGCGAATCATCTCCATTCATCATCCCCAGTGGAAATGAAGGATTCAGCTTCCCAATACTCTCCAGCAGTAGTTCGGGATTTATTTTCCTAGACTAGGAAACATCTCAATAACATCCCATATTCATACATCATGGCATGTGCATACACATCACATACAATATAATCTCATTTATTTTGAGAACATCGTCACAATGCATTTCATACATCATGACATTGCATATGACTAACTCTCTACCTTTTTTAGGGAAAGATAAAATCAACAAACATTGCTACTTATGTGACCTGATAGTCATCTCAAAAGCTACGTCCAGATGAAGGGCTATTTCAATAATTTCCTCAGAAAGATGTCCTCCCAAGACCTTCCCTGGTTCAGTCAGATCGACACTAAGATCTCTCTGATTTCTATTCCAGTTGAAGATATTCCAAGACTTTTGTCTGGTCCAGTTGAATTAAAGCTAAGATTCTTCTGATTTTCATTCCAGTCAAATTTAATTAAAGACCTTATCTGTTTCAGTCAAATCAACACTAAGATCTCTCTGATTTCTGTCCCAATTGAAGAAATTGTGAAGCCTGGATTTCAACCAGATAACAATATAAGGTGCTGCAAAGCCTGGAATCCGACCAGATAGTAGTTCACTTCTTCAAAGACACTGTGAATCCTGAATTTCGACCAGATAACAGTATAAAGCGTTGTAAAGCCTGGAATCTGACCAAATAGTGGTTCACCTTGTCAGTTACTATGAAGCCTGGAACCCGACCGGATAATAGTCAACCAACAATTTAAGATGCTGTGAAGCCTGGATTTCGACTAGATAACAATATAAGGTGCTGCGAAGCCTGGAATCCGACCCGATAGTAGTTTACTCTGTCAGTTACTATGAAGCCTGGATTTGACCTGATAGTAGTACACCTCAGATTCAAGTTGAAGCCTGGGTCCGACCAGATAACAACTTAATTTCTTCAAATCACTGAAGCCTAGACATGACCAGATAACAGTTTAATCTTATTTCCCCAGTAAGTCACTGTGAATCCTGGAATACGACCAGATAGTAGTCAGCCTTATTGAAACCGCCTGGCCGAACCGGTCATCTGGTGTAATGAAACATCAATGAAGTCGCCATTGAACGTCTTTTATCCCGCCGAAAGGGAAAGGTAAACATCGAGAAAACCTGAAAAGGGAGAAATCATGGTCTTTCAACCGAGATATCGGGTAAGGGAGTCTGTTACGCGAGGGGAAGGTATTAGCACCCCACACGCCTGTAGTACTCTACGGTATCCACCCTTGTTGTCTAATCTAATGGGTGTGGTCAAATCCTATGTCTATGCCTTAAAACTAAAAAGGGAATGCATGCGGAAAAAACAAAAGAAAACAATGTAGGGAAAATAAAAGTTGTGCTCGGTTGGGCCCTACCCTAATGCCTACGTATCCCTTTTAAGGAATCAGAGCAGCCGTAGTTTGGCTCATATATTTTGGTTGGTTTGTGTTTTTTAGTTAAGACAAAAAAAACAGTCAAGATGGAAAAACATCAAATAAAACAACAAACAAATGAGATGGTAAAACACCAGCTAAAAATATAACAAAGTAACATATCAAAGATAGCAAAACACCAAACGATAAAACATCACACCTAACAATGACATTGAGAGTCAAAGTAGGATAACAAACATGTGCGATGGCGAAACATCGGCTTCAAGAAAGTATGTGATGGTGAAACATCGACTAAAAAATAACAAGGTATCATGGCAAAGATGGAGAAACATCAATAAAATGGATGACAAAACAACACACCTAACAATGATATTAAGAATCAAAGTAGGATAACAAACATGTGCGATGGCAAAACATCGGCTTCGAACAAATGTGCGATGGCGAAACATCGACTATAAGATAATAAGGTATCATGGCAAAGATGGTGAAACATCAATAAAATGGATGACAAAACATCACACCTAACAATGATATTAAGAATCAAAGTAGGATAACAAACATGTGCGATGGCAAAACATCAGCTTCGAACAAATGTGTGATGGCGAAACATCGGCTATAAGATAGCAAGGTATCATGGCAAAGATGACAAAACATCAATAAACCGGATGACAAAACATCACACCTAACAATGATATTGAGAATCAAAGCAGGATAACAAACATGTGTGATGGCGAAACATCGGCTTCAAACAAATGTGTGATGGAGAAACATCGGCTAAAAGGTAACAAGATAGCATGTCATGGTAAGGATGGCAAAACATCAATAAACCAGGTTTAAAAGCAAAGCCAAGAGGCGCACAAACAAATAAGATTGATTTGTATCTTTTACCTTGAAGAGGGGTTTGAGTTTATTAGAGGTGTTTTATGATTTACCAAGAAAAAAATTTTGTTTTAAGATGCAAAATGTAAAGGAAGGAAAAACAACTAAGGGAAACTAGCCTAGCACTATCCCTAGTGTTATCATACAATGATTGACCCTAAGGTTGAGGATAAAGGAAATTCCTACCCTATGATAGCATACATGGATTCCTACTTTAAATAACATGTTAAAGGAAGCTTAACAAAATTATCCTATAGGGAACATGCACTGAGAGCGAAGTCGTGATCTCAACTTCTAAATTGAGTGACTCATCGATCAACAATTAAAAGAAAACAATAAACATCCTATAGGGAACATGCACTGAGAGCGAAGTCGTGATCTCAATTTCTAAATTGAGTGACTCATCGATCAAGAATTGAAGAAGAAAAAAAATAAATATCCTATGGGGAACATGCACTTAGAGCGAAGTCGTGATCTCAATTTCTAAATTGAGTGACTCATCGATCACGAAACAAACACAAACACAACACATGTATCAAACAAAACAGAGGGCCTCCTGACATATATCAGCAACAGAGGTCCCATCATGCATCACAGAATTGTACAGAATGAAAATAGAAGAAAGGAAATAGTGTAATACCAAACGGATAACTATCCGCAGCAACTGAACAAGAATAAAAAGAAACCCGGAGAACTTCAAGCAAGCTGGCATCAGCAGACAAATCAAGTCAGAAATTACTCCATCAGGATGTAAGTATTGAAATTTTCAGATATGAACAGATCCCATGGGCAATGTATAACATTCATAATCACATATATATATCCTGCATAGACTATCAAATATGCCAAGCACAAGAATAGTGCCAATATAATAAGTTGTGTTCCACAAATAAAGTGAAACACAGCAGCCTCAAGTCAAAAATGGAAAACTTTTCTCAGAGTACCTCGCACATTCAACAACCAAGTTAGTATTCCCATAAATTGAATGACTCACATAAGGGATGGATGATGACACCATAATGGAGTGAGGAAACCTGATAGAAATTACCAAAACATTAGATATGATAGACAAAAAAGAAACAGGCATATGCACAATTTGGTCAAAAGTTAGAGGAATGTTGCTCCTTTCTATCACCATGTTGAATTGACAATTGAATATCAATCAAGGATCATGGGAGCTTGAGAAGAATACAATCGAAGACCATGAAGGTCAGTAGAAAACACAATTCAATCATACTCAATTACTTCATCACAGCTCACAAGCATAATAGAAGAGGAATCCCACACAATGCATCAAAAGGTTCAGTCATTCAAACATAGGGCATTAAGTGAAATGATTTGAGTTTATGTGGATAAACAGAACCAACATGATCATTAGGTGCCCAATTATAGGCCTCACTCAAGTTCATTGGCCATCAAGCAAATTGCAACAAGATATGCAACATTAATTGGGTACCTTCACTTCATAAATACATCAAAAATAGAAACAAGAATCAATAATTCACACAAAAAAATTCTTAGCATCTTAGAAGTGTGTAAAAGTCAGAAAGAAAGTCTTAAGTTCATGAATGGTTGAGGAGGGGATCAAATGAGGCCCAAAGTTCAAAACTAGTTGTCCAAACTATCAAAACTAGACAAGTTTTCAAAATAATTTGGGGGAAAATATCCAATCAAGTCAAATAATTCAAGAAAAATGGTTTTCAGATCCTCAGTACATCCGTGAACCTTAATCAAGACCTAAATTCCATGGAAACCCAAGGAAAATTGATTTTGAAAATAAAACTTGCAATGTAAGCCACAAAACCCTAATTGTTTGAATTTTAATCTTAAATATTAATTAGGTAAGATCGAAATTCAAACAATTCAAACCAAGATCATTAAAATCACAAGGAAATCCTAAATATCAGAATAAATATTTTTTCACATTTTTAGGATTAAAGAAAAGTCAAAAATAAATTCACATTCAAACAATTAATCAATTAAACAAATAATCACATCTCAAAATAAAATTCTAATAAAAAAATCAGAAAAAAATCCAACCAAAATTATATTCAAATATTAGAATTAAAAACACACATCCCTGATTTTTTTTGAAAATTTTGAATTAAAGGAAATATTAAAAAATAAAATCAAACAAACAATTAAACAATTAAGCTATTATTAAATGACAAAATTCAAATCCTAGCCAAAATTCATAAAAAGGTCAAACCAAAATTATATTCAGACTCTATGACTAAAAACAAACTTATATGATTTTTTTGAGAATTTTTGAATTAAAGGAAATATTAAAATAAAATCATACAAACAATTAAATAATTAAACTCTTCAAATTAAATTTTTAATCAAAAATAGAAAAAAAATGCTAAACCAAAATCAGAATCAATTTCTATATTATTTTATGAGTCCAAAACATTTTTTGTGGAATTTTTAGGTCAAAAGAACTATTAAAATAAAAATAATCTTTAAACAAATAATTATTTAAACTTATGAAATTTTAAACCAATCAAAACATTTTTAAAAAATTCAATAAAATTGCACAAGATAGTAGAAATTATTTTGGACTTGTGATAATTTTTACAGAATTTTTTTAAATTGTTTTGATCAAGAACTAAAAATAAAAAAAATAAATTAAAATCAAATAATATGAAATGCATTAAAATTTCAAACAAGCCAATCACAGCGCGCCACCTCACTTCGTCTTTAACCTCCAGCATAGGGAAAAACACGTGCAACAAAAAAGGTCATGAGCCTATGTTCAGATCCATCAATCATGCTCGTTTCTTAACCAAAATCCATGAAATCAAGTGCAAATTAAAGCTAACATATCATACTTCAATGTGCAATTCGAATCAATCTCAAAGATCAAGCATGGATCAAGAAATCAAGTTTACAAAACTAAAATAAAACTCACTGCAAACATCAAAACCAGGAACACGATTTCATCCATTTTACTTGAATCAAAGCTCAAATATACATCAATCCTAATGATTGACCAACTAGGAACTCAATGGACATTATTTACATCATCAATTCAAGCTGAAACACATAAATCAAAGTTCAATAAACTCACATGGATGTGAAAATTGGAAACACGATTCCTTCACTCCAGAAGCAATCCAATGGTGCAGGCTTGATCTCCTTACTTCACTGAAGCTGAAACACCAAGAATTTTGAAGAATGATCCAAGGAGAAAAGAGATTCGAAGCAATTTGCAGAGATGCTTCCAAATTTTCAGATTTGCAATGTAGCGATTATGAGCCTCCTCCTTTACAACTGGGCCTTGATTCTTGTTATATAGCACGAGAGGAAGAGGATAGAAGTGGTATTTGGCACTCAAAGTCGTTGGAGGGCAGGATTGGAAGTTTTGGCCAAAAATGAGGATGCACATGGGGCCTCCGTTTCACTTGTGCATTTGCTTGCCTTTTGTGCATTTTGTGATCCAAATGAAGTCATAAATACATGCTCGAAATGCCAGCTCATGATTGTTTGAAATGAGGAAGTGTTGGTGAATTTGCAAAATTGAGCATGTTTTGTATTTTTCATTCAAGCAAGTTCAAGAAGCACATGGGCACGAGATGGTGAGTGTAATGGGCCTCAGCATGTCACAAATTGTTCATGGGATTTATTAGAAACAAAAGGAATGGCTAAAACTTGAGTTTGCAAGAAATGGTCATTTTGCATACTTGTCAAATTTCAATAAAATGCCTCAAAATTCCAAAGTTCATAACTTGCTCATACTTTTGAATTTTGACACAAATGAGTACAATTCAGAAAGGTATTTAAAATATCTACAATCCCTTAGTTTTGAGTTTTTGTAATTGAATCCATTAAGGTCCTCAAAATTTGACATGAAATTCACTAATTTTGGAAAATGACCTATAATTTTGTGACTTCCAAGCTTTATAACTTACCACCACTTCATGCATTGTTCTAAAAAATGGAACCATTTGAAAGAGCTCTCTCTTAGCTTTCCAAGCACACTTCATTTGCATTTTTTTGACCAAACGTGAATAAAATATGAATTTTTGAAGTTAAGTCCTCATTTTCCAAAATTATAAACTTTTAGGGTTTCTTCATGAACAAGTTTCAATCCAGACCTCAATCTTTTTGATCCAATGATTCAAATGGACTTGAAATATGAAAATTACACCCTTGAATTGATGGTTGACCAAAAGTTCACTTGGTCAACCTTGACTTTGACTGATTTTGACCAAAATGACCATTTTTCCCCTTTGAATCAATTGATCCACTTCCCTTCAAAATTAATGATAAAAAATTCAAACATATGATCTTCCAAATATATAGAGGCCATGTACAAAGTTTCAATTCAAAATTCTCAAAAAAACTTGATGAAATCTCAAACCCTAGTTTTGGTTAACACCTTATGAGACTAATGAATCTCAAATCCTCTGGATATCTTGACCAATTTCTTGTACAAAGACTTTTCAAATACCAATGAGATGTTGTAGCTTCCAAATCAAGACTTGTACATTGATCAATAGCCTTTATCAAGCAAAACCCTAATTTTACTAGTGAATCAAGAGAGTGATTCTTCTTATAATCAAACACAAACCTCAATCCTCTGATGATCCAAAGAGATGGATAAAATATCTTGAGATATGCAATAACTTGAACTTGAAAGATCTAGAGATTTAGATGATAAGGTTCTACTTGAGCAACTTATCAATGAAATCAACCTTCAAAGCTTGAGGAAGACTTGATAGCCAAAGTATTTTGATCCCATCATAATGTATGAATGCAATGCAATATGATATTCATGATGAAACATAAGCCTAAATCAAGAGCGTAAATTTTGGGGTGCAACACTTATCATCCTCAGCAAGTCACTGCAAAGCCTGGATCCTGACCAGATAGCAGTTCACTTCAATCTCTTAAGTCAAGAGATGATTCCCAGTAGAGTAATGGACAACCGAAGCTCTTAGACTCTATTCCCCTAAAAAACATTCCCCAGCGGACTCCTCCTCAAACAGCAGGATTAAGAATCCCCACAAAGGAGTATCTCATGAAATCAACAGTCTTCTGGAGGGAATATTTAAGCCCATCTTTGACGACTCTCTGTCATGCTCTGTGGTTGGCATCTTTAAGCCCATCTCCGACGACTCTCTATCATCGTTTCCAAATGGCATCTGTAAGCCCATTCTCGCCGTCATCAACAATCAGTGTTACTTCATGCGAGTACAAATTTCTGGGCACTCTAGTGTTCAATCATCTTCCACCTTCAGATCACGAAAAGCAAACAAGTCAATCTACATCTTTAGGTTTAAGAAGATTGAACAGGGGCAACTTTTGTACCCTAAAATTTGCCCTCTCATGTTTTCCAAGGTCTTCCCCTACATGGTTAGTCACAAAACCCTTGCCTAAGGAAAAGGAAAATTTGTGAGTGGTGTTTTCAAGTTTCCTTCGATTGGCATCTCCAAAATGCCCTTCGATTGGCATTGCAGCAAAGCCTTTCGATTGGCCTTGCAACAGGATCCTTCGATTGGCATTCCTAAATGTTCCTTCGATTGAAATATCAGAGTTTCCTTCTATTAGAGCATCAGAGCTTCCTTCAATTGGAGCATCAGATCTTCCTTTGATTTGGAGCATCAGAGCTTCCTTCAATTGGAGCATCATAGCTTCCTTCGATTGGAGCATCAGAGCTTCCTTTGATTGGAGCATCAGAGCTTCCTTCGATTTGGAGCATCAGAGGTTCCTTTGATTGGAGCATCAGAGGTTCCTTCGATTAGAGCATCGGAGCTTCCTTTGATTGGAGCATTAGAGCTTCCTTCGATTGGAGCATCAAAGCTTCCTTCAATTTGGAGCATCAGAGCTTCCTTCGATTGGAGCATCAGAGCTTCCTTCGATTGGAGCATCAGAGATTCCTTTGATTTGAAGCATCATACCTTCTTTCGATTGGAGCATCAGAGCTTCCTTCAATTTGGAGCATCAGAGCTTCCTTCGATTGAAACATTAGAGCAAAGGCCCTTTGATTGGCATTCCAAAAGAGTCCATTTGAAGAAGCTTGCAAGAGTCCATTCGAAGAAGCTTGCAAAGGTCCATTCGAAGGAGGCTAGCAGCCCATTCGAAAGAGGGCATTCGAAGTCCAGTTACACAATAGAAAATTCAAAAAGGGACAAGATCCCATGTGTTTGGTTAACGTTACAAATTCCTATTCATGGATTTCAAACACAATCAAGGTTGTTTCAACCTTTGCTTTCTTGTCCCCTCTACCCCCTCTATATAAAGAGATCACAAGTGTTGCAAAAGAGGGAGGAGAACAAAAAAGTTGGAGAGACGCTGCCCATACAATCCATCAAAGGTTGTCAGAATTTTCCAAGCCAAAGCAGCCCTTCAGATCGAAGGTGCCCACGCCCAGAAGCCCTCAGATCGAAAGTGCTCACATCCAGCCAGTACCCAAATCGAAGATTCAATCTGCTGGTAAGAGAGGGTAAATTGTCAAAACTTTGCATTTGCATAACACCTCCATATTTGCTATCCCATTAGATTTGCCATCCTAGACAGAATCCAAGGGCTTGGGTTTGGCCCCAGGTCATGTTCTTCGTTTACTAACATTTGCTGCAGATCTGGCCTAAATAAAACCAATACACGCAGGATCGAAGGACCTGGGTTCGACACCCAGGTCATTTTCTTGCTAATATTTGTCTTGTAGGTCTAAAATCAAGAATAACTTTCCCTCCTAGATCAAAGAAGATGACTTCTCCCTCTGGATCGAAGAAGGCGACTTCTCCCCCCTGGATCGAAGAAGACATCTTCCTCCCCAGGGTCGAAAGACCATCATCTCTCCCTGGGATCGAAGACCCCTTTTCTCCCTGGACCTAAGGGTGTCCCTTGCATTTTATTTTTATTTTCATTGACTTCTTTTTATTCTTACATTAAAATCAAAATCACAAAAATATTAGGCTAGTCGTTTTTCTGACTAAATTAATTTTTGTAAATAAGTTGATTAATTATTTTAACATTTTTCTTAAAATTAAAATTAAATAGACTTAGGCCTTGTTTCCTTTTATACCAAAAACAACAAAAAAATACTTCTTTTCTTTAGGATTTTTAGACGTATTTTCTATTTTCACGCGCGTTCATTTAAATTCCGTATTTTTTACTATTATTGTATCTTCCTACCGGATGTAATAGATCAAATTAGGATATTTACTGCTTTATCCCCTTTATCCTTGTATAATGTAAATCCCCTCCCCGAAGCCTTATAATAGCGTAAGACCTCTATTTTCTGCATTTTCTTTTTACTGCTTTTCATATTAACTGTTAGTAACTAGACATGTATGACAAAGACTAAAAGCAAACGCTATCAAACTTAGTAGAAAAACGAAAATAACTGAAACACAACACAATTGCACACAAGCACCTCTAAGGTACGCCCACTTTGGTTGCCTTCAATAAAACAGTCATGGGACAAGAATGCTTTAGCAAAGACCCATAAAAATAAAAGATCATAGTCCCTAGATGACCCTACAGTTGCCTTCTCGATAAATGATCTAGTCCCTAAAACAGAATTTCTAAAGCATCTCCATAATTTCCTTCGTGACTGTAACGTCCCTTCGGTTGTCCCTTAAAACATCCAACGACAAGGCTACCTACTCACTAATAGTAGGATAGCACTGTCTAAAGGAAAAGAGGAAAAGAACTACCTTTTCGAGAATAAAAGTAGATAGTTGTTAGAAGTTTGCTCAAAAACATACTTTTTTACACTTACACAAAAAACTACTTTTCAAAAACAATTTCAAAACACTTTGTATACTTTCTCTATTATCCTGAGAAACATTACAAAGTTCGTCGTACTAAGGCATTTTCTAAACATTTTCAAAACAAAGCACACAAGTATTTTTAAAAAAGTGCAAACCTCTAAGATCCTGTGGAAAACCACGGATGGAAAGGATGCTAATACCTTCTGTGATACGGTGGAAGAACTGACTTGGGTGTTTTGCGTTTTATCGCAAATGTTGCGGTTAGTAAGAGTCGCTACCGACTTTTCTTTTATCCAAAAGGAAGGTGAAAAAGCACAGGAAAGACCTTTGAGATTATTTCTTGAGTTCGGGGGGTAGATTATGAAAAGGGAAGGTATTAGCACCCTTTTCATCCATGGTTTTCCATGGGCTCTTAGTTACTTGCTAGATCACTTGCTTTTGTTTGAAATTGTGCTTTGTGTGGTTTTTTGAAAGTATTTTGAAAAGAGGCCATTGTTTAGGCAACCTTTGTAATGATTCACGTTCGTAAGAATGTATACAAAGATGTTGATCTTTTGAAAATATTTTCAAGTTTGTAAGATGCTTTTGAAAGTGTAGGTGCTTGTTTTGAAAATAGCAAGGATGTTTGTTTGAAATTGGGCAAGTAATTAGGAGTATTCTACCTACTCAAACATCTTTCTTGTTCATTTTCCTTTTCCTATGACATTGTTGTCTTACCACTGATTTGGTAAGCAACCCTATCCTTGGATGTAAACGGGAGAGGCGTGGGTCATCGTATAACCATGATTAGCAATGTTGCAAGGTATCTTAGCATTATTTTTAGGGACTAAGATCATTTGAAAGGCAACTCAGATAGCGTCATCGAGGGACTATGATCTTGTATTTTGCTTGTTTTTGCTAAGATACCTCACATGCGTAATATGGCCATTTTGTATAAGGCAACCAAGTGGAATAACCCTAGGCATGCTTGTGTGCAAGTGTATTATTTTCATGCTTGTTTTTGTCTTGAATTAAGGTTTTTCTAAATATTGGTTTTAGTCTTTCCACACAAACTCTAATTACTAGCATGTTATATAAAAGCGATAAATTGCGAAATTTAAAGTTACTACAGTATTACAACCATATTGAATTGATATCAATGTATAAGAAAATAAATAAATGTAAAGTACAAAATGAATAAATGTACAAAAAATGCAAAATGTAAAAAAAAAGTATCTTTGTTTGATTTTCATGAAAAAATGATTTTGTCTTAACCTAATTAAATAAAGAAAATAATTAATTCAATTTGAATTTTATTAAGAAAAGATTTTAAATAAAACCCTAGTTCTATTAACTAATCAAAAGAAAATAAGTTTAAGAAAAATGTATTTTTTTGGTATTTTTATCTTAAAAGCATGATAAAATATTTCTAGTCTTTTTTTATATCAAAAATAATATATTTAAATTAGTATGAAAGAAAATAACTACTAACCTAACTTTAATTATATTTACAAGATAATAAGTAAAAAAATAGATAAATTATAGTTAATAAATTATAGTTAATAAAAAAATAGATAAATTATATCTTATTTTTGTATTTTATGATTTGTTTAGTATTTAGAAAATATATTTAAGAAAAATAAAAATGAAATAAAAAAGAAAATAAATAAATTTGGACCAGGGGTGCCAGTAGGAAACAGGGGGTTAGCTAGCAAAAATAAGAAAAATAAGCCAGGCCCAGTGCCCTGCAAACTAAAAAAGTCAGAATTGTAAAACATGTAAAAATGCAAAAGGGTACCACTGGGCTCGAACCCAGGTCCCATAGGTTACAGGCGCGCGCTTCTACCATTGAGGTGGCTATACATCCGTTAACATAAGCAAAACAATAAATATACAAGGCAAAACGCTCCCTGATGACTTCATCTTCAACCTCCAGCCATACCAACTGTAACTTGCTCATTTCTCATCAAAAATGAAAACTGTAAACATGAAACTTGTAGCATATTTTCTCACGATTCCAGAAAAGTAGAATATTAAAACTATAGATCAAAGATAAGCATGAATTTTAATGGCCCTAATCTGAACCCTAAAAATTTCATAAGTTTCAGTTTCAAAAATCTCTGAGCTCAAGCAAAATTAATGGAAACTATGAACATGGTTAGCTTCAGGGCAATGATATCTACATGTTTTGTTCATAATTAAACTATTGAGGATGCCTGTATGAAGAGTTCCAAGTTGAGAAAACTTACCTCAAAATTGGAAATTGTGTTTTGATTTTGAGCTTGTTTCAAGTGACGGTGATGATCAGGTTAGCTTCCTTGAGGTCCTAGGAAGCTAATGTAATGGTTTGCTTGAGTTGAGAGTGGCTGAAATGACTTGGAGAAGTCAATGTGCAATGCTCTGTTTTTGGTTATGGAGGATATGGTAAATGGTGTTACAGTAATGAAACAGGGACATGGATATGTTACACTTGATGTTAGGAAGCTTTAGAAACTAAAAGGCCAAGAAACGCACGAGGGAAATGTGAGTTTGATGTTCAATGTCAGAAACTGTGCAACAATGGAGTTTTGGGGAAATTTCTGATTTGAGAGAGTTTTGGTGTATTTCAGGGTGCTTAAGCTTGTCCTCTAGCTCACAAATTGTGACTCTATTTATAAGCAACAAGTTTGGAGACCTCTTGTTGATCATAAATCAAAATCACAAGTTTATGCATTACATGTGATTTTTGAGAAATTCAAGTTTCAAAGCCTTGTGTACTTGCTAAAATAGAGTGGTTATGCTTTAAAAAAGCTTGCTTTTGACTTTGTGGATGGAGTGTGATCAGAGGGAACAAGTTAGAGGCTCAATAATGAACTTTATGCAAAAATCTTGCTTTATAAGAATGGCAATGTTAACTTTATGCCATTAATGGAAATGCAACTTGGATAAAAGCTCAATTGCTTGGATCAAAGTCTTAACAACTGTGTAAACATTTAATTATGGAGTGAAAAATAAGTTTGAGGCCTGAAAAGAAAGGATTATGTAGCCTAGCATGGATTTGGTTCATGTGTTCATAAAAAATGACTTGTAATTCAAGTGACAAAACCCTAACTTCATCTCTTCGATTCTCCCTACTCAAGAATGATCTCAAGGAGTTCTTGGACATTTTGGAAAGCTTTAAATGTTCTCTAAAACCCATATTTAAATTGATTTTGAAGATTACCCTTGGAACTATATGAAAAAGTGCCATGAAGTTGGGTCAAAATCCTGACCAAATTAGGGCAAAATTTCACTAAGTGTTTAGTTTCATGACCACATGTTCATAAAATTATAACTTGAGATCCAAGCACTTTTGGGAAGAGTTGTGTAAATCAAATTTGTATATTTCATGGAGATCTACAACTTTCATGTTTGAAGTTTCTTTTGAATCATCTTGCATCATGGTGAAGAGTTTGCTCAAAGTTATAAAAAAACATGAAATTTCCAACACTTAGAAAATTTCTAAGTTTAGAAATTTTGACTTTTCAAAATGAAATCTTAACTTTTTGATTTCTTGATGAATAAGTTTCATATTTTGACATGTTTTGATGAATTATGATCTTTGGCACTTGAATTTGACCAAAAAGTCAAAGTTTGACTTTTCAGTATACAGTTGACTTTTGATCAGTTGACCGAAAAATTCACCTGTCAATCCAATGGACTTGCAATGTTTTGAACCCCGCCATTAGGTCAAAATGATTCAATTGGACTCTTGAGATCATGCATTAAACCAATTGATCATTTGCTAGGTCAAAAATCATAAATTGCCCCTTCTCAGTCAAAACCCTAATTTTGACCATTTTGCCCTTTTGGAGATTTGATTAAATTTCTTGAGGAGTTATGGTCCAAACTTGATCAAATGATACATATGAGTTTAAAAATGTTGACGTGGATCAAAAATTATGAAGTTTGACTGTAATTTGGCCATAGTTGACTTTTTTCCCAATACAACTAATTTTTAGGTCAACTGCTCAATTGACTGATCCAAAATGTGATCCAAGGCTTGAAACTTGACATGAGTAATCTTGGGGGTCCATAATGATCCATGAAAATCATATGGGGCATAGGAGGTTCAAAAATCTTTGTGCAAACTCAAACCCTAGTTTTGGGTCATCGGTGCATCAGGAGGTTTCTTGAGCTGATCAAACCTTAGTGCAGTCTTGAGCCCAAGGAGATCTTGTGAGCAAAAAATCTTGATAAGTGAGATAGAAAATTTTGGGGTACAACAGCTTCCCCTGTTCAATCTTCTTAAACCTGAAGAGTTAGATTGGCTAGTTTTGTCATTCGTGACTCGAAGGTGGAAGATGATTGGACACTAGAGTGCCCAGAAATTTACACTCGGTGATGTGATGGTAGAGGGAATGGGCTTAAAGATGCCATTTGGAGAAGTGATAGAAAGTTGTTGGAGATGGGCCTGTAGATGCCATCCAAAAGTGATTGCTGAATCTGAAAGAGAATCTGAATGAGTATCAGAATGGCGTCCGTGTCTGGAGCGTATCTGAACTGTATCTCAAAGTTGAAATTTTGAATGAGCATTAGAATGGCATCCGTGTCTAGAGCGTATTTGTACTATATCTGAAAGTTGAATTTGAATGAGTATTAGGATGGCATCCGTGTCTGAAGCGTATCTGAACTATATCTGAAAGTTGAATTTGAATGAGTATCAGGATGGCATCCGTGTCTGGAGCATATCTGAAATGTATCTGAAAGTTGAATTTGAATGAGTATCAGGATGGCATCTGTGTCTGGAGCGTATCTGAACTGTATATGAAAGTTGAATTTGAATGAGTATCAGGATGGCATCCATGTTTGAAGCATATCTGAACTGTATCTAAAAGTTGAATTTGAATGAGTATCAAGATGGAATCCGTGTCTGGAGCGTATTTGAACTGTATCTGAAAGTTGAATTTGAATGAGTTTCAGGATGGCATCCGTATCTGGAGCGTATCTGAAAACTTTGAACATTGTTAATGGTAGTTGTCGATTAATCTTATCCTGAAAAGGGTAAAATGTTAGCTAATATGTAATGTTATGTTGTATGAAATGCATGGTATAATGCATTTGTGTTATCAATGTTTATCGTATATGGATGCGGTGTATGCGCATGCAAGCTATTCTGCCACACTGCTGTTGGATTGGGGAAAATAAATCCCTGACTGCTGCTGAGGATATGGAGTATAAGTCTTCATGTTGTGAAGTCTTAAGTGTTAATGAATTTCTGCTTGGAGAAATAAACTCTGTTGCAAGGGGAAAGCCGTGTACGGCTTGTAAAATCCTACTGGGGAATTCGGAGAAATTTGACGACTTCTACTGGGGATTGATAATTGGAAGCTCTGTTCCGCTGGGGATTGAACTTCACACTGCGGGGAATTTTATGGAAATAACTTAGAGAGATTTCCCTATCTCTTAAAGCCATCAGTGATTGTCTTTCTATCTTGTTTATTTATAAACAGTAATTATGTTCAAATGCATTTGTTCAAAAATAAATCATTGGACGGTTTTGTAAATAAAACACAAGAGTAAAGAAAAAACAGATAGTTTTGCACTTTTAAAGGGATATCTTTGTATTGACTTTGAGTAAGTATTTTTGTACAATGAGACAAATATTCTAGTAAGAGAATACTGTCGTAAAAATGAAAATTTTGATACAAAGAAAAGATAGCTATGTGCAATAATCCCATGGGGGTCCCATTCTGCTACAGCCTTCGTATCTCTGAGCATCTTGTCTATTTGTTGCCTCGTTCGAAGATGATTGGATTGATCAGAACCTCCGAGTTTGTCAGTTGAAGCCAAAGGTTGTCCGTAAAGTGATCCAATGGGACATAGTCATACGCTTTAAATCCCTAACGTTTGCCTAGACCGCCCTTTCGGGTTTTCAGTCCATCGGGATACCCTTTTTTGCCCAAGCCTCCCTTTCGGGTTTTCAACTTTCCGAGTGTACAGATTTTTGTTTTATCCCTAATTTTTTCCCGAACCTTTTTGGTTCGCCAGGATGCCCCTGTTTTCTCTAGGTGTGTCAACCTAGCGGGTCTCTTATGTGTAGTATCTTTTGACTATGTCTGCGTTCACAGGGTACGGCAGGTCGTCGCCATCCATGGTGGTCAGAATCATTGCTCCACCAGAGAATATGTTTTTTTATCACAAATGGTCCTTCGTATGTAGGAGTCCATTCGCCCCTGGGATCACCTTGCGATAGTATGATACGTTTGATCACCAAATCCTTGACTTTATACACTTACCGTCTAACCTTTTTGTTGAAAGCCTTGATCATCTGTTTTTGATACATTTGACCATTAAAAACAGCAGTAAGCCTTTTCTCATCAATCAAGTTTAGTTGATCAAGTCAAGTCTTAGAGAGGGGATCTGGACCTCAATAGGAAAGACAACCTCTATGCCGTATACCAGAGAATAGGGTGTTGCCCCGGTTGATGTGCAAGCTGTGGTACAATACCCGTGGAGAGCGAATGGTAACATCTCATGCCAGTCTTTGTATGTGACTATCATTTTCTGTGTGATCTTTTTAATATTCTTATTCGCGACTTCGACAACACCATTCATCTTTGGCTGGTAAGGGGAAGAATTGTGATGCTGGATATTGAATTGCTCGCACAGGGCGGTGATCATAGTATTATTCAGATTCGTACCATTGTCTGTAATGATCCTCTCTGAGATACCGTAACGACAGATGAGATTCTGCTTGATGAACCGGGCAACAACATTCTTGGTAACGGAAGCGAAAGAAGCTGCCTCCACCCACTTTGTAAAATATTCAATGGCCACTAAGATGAAGCGGTGCCCATTGGAGGTTGTTGGCTTGATTTCCCCAATCATATCAATCCCCCACATAGCAAAGGGCCAAGGAGCCGTCAAGACATTCAGAGGAACTGGAGGTACGTACACCTTATCAATGTAGATCTGACACTTATGGCAGGTTCGAGAGTGTTGATAGCAATATGCTTCCATGGTAGACCAGTAATACCCTGCCCGTAGGATTTTCTTTGCCATCGTATGCCCACTAGAATGGGTGCCAAAAGTGCCTTCATGTAACTCAGCCATGATCCTTTCAGCTTCAACCTTGTCTACGCACCGAAGTAACACAGAGTCATGGTTGCATTTGTAAAGAATGCCATTACTAAGGAAGAATTTAGCAGAGAATCTCCTTAAGAACTTCTTATCGTTTACTGAAGCTCCTTCTGGATATTCTTGGGTTTCGAGATACCTCTTGACTTCGTGAAACCAAGGATGGTCCACTACTTCTTTAGTATTAATCTCGTGACAGTATGTTGGTTCATCCCTTCGTTCAATGGGGATCTAGGGAGCCTCGTTATCCCATTTAAGTTTAAACATAGATGACATTGTGGCTAGTGCATCTTCTAGCTGATTTTCTTCTCGCGGAAAATACTCGAAGGTAATCTTTTCAAAATGTGGGAGCAATGTCAAAACATGTTCTTTGTAAGGGATAAGGTTAGGGTGTTTGGTGTCCCACTCCCCTTTGATCTGGCTGATATCCAAATCTGAATCTCCAATTACATTTAAAGATTTGATCCCCAAGTCTATGGCAACTTTGAGACCAAAGATGCATGCTTCGTATTCCACCATGTTATTTGTACAATTGAACAGAGTCTTGCCATAAAGGGAGTATGACATCCTTCAGGAGATATGAGTACAATATCAATACCATTTCCGAGTGCGTTAGATGCCCCATCAAAAACCAGGGTCCATCGGGATCCTTGTTCAGGTCCGTCATATGGTCTGAATTCTTCACAGTCATTTACCATCATGATGTCTTCATCTGGGAATTCGAACTTCATGGACTTGTAGTCTTCCACAGCTTGGTGAGCAAGGTTATCAGCTAATACATTGCCCTTTATTGCCTTCTGGGTAGTATACTGTATGTCATATTCCGCCAGGATCATCTGCCATCTCGCTATTCTCCCATAGAGAGCAGGTTTCTCAAAGATGTATTTTATTGGATCCATTTTAGATATCAACAAGGTAGTATGGGTCAGCATATACTGTCTTAGCTGGCGAGCAACCCATGCTAGAGCACAACAAGTTTTCTCGAGCAGTGAATATCTTGTTTCACAGTCGGTAAAATTTTTGCTCAGGTAATAAATAACGTGCTCTTTTCGGCCAGACTCGTCATGCTGCCCCAGCACACACCCCATTGAATTTTCCAAAATAGTCAGATACATGATCAATGGTCTTCCCTCGACTGGTGGCATAAACACAGGAGGCTCTTGCAGGTATTCTTTGATCTTGTCAAAAGCAGTTTGCCATTCATCATTCCATCTGACTACCTGATCTTTCTTCAGTAGTTTGAAGATTGGTTCATGTTGTACCCCAAAATTTGCTCTCTCATTTTACTCAACACATGCCCATTGAGGTCCTCAACTTGCTCAAGGATGCCCAAGAGTTGATCAGACAAACTCCCTCCTAAGGAAATGTACCTCAAATTAGGGTTTCCATTTTCATCAGGGTGGGGGAGTTCCAAAGGTCCCATATGCCCTCCATGGTCCTAATATGTTCTCAAGATCAACCATGTCAAGTTTCATGCCCTGCACAAGAAGTTTGCTCACTCAATTGCCCAGATGCCTGAAAATCAACTATACTAGGTCAAAAGTCAATTGTGGCCCACATATAGTCAAACTTCAAGATTTTCGGCCAACATAAACATTTGAAGTGATATCCATCATTTAATCAAGGATTGATCATGATTCCTCAAGGAATTCCCGAAATTCATCAAAACCCAAAAGTTGTTAAATTAGGGTTTCTTAGGAAAAGTCAACCAAACTTTGACTAAGCATAACTTCTTCATACTTTATCAGAAAATTTCCATCCAAAGCTCATTTTGAATATGATGCAATTCCCTACAATTAATCTTCATCCCCCAAGTTCAAAATATGCACATATCAAAAGATATCAATTTTTACATTATAGGTCCTTTTGAAAAGTCAACAAAAACACCTTTTGGGTCAAATATTCTTACATGAACATGGAAGACCCAATTGAGATGAAACCAAAAGGGTTGTTTAGGGGACATCCTAAGCTTTCTAAAAAGTCCAAGAACACCTTTTTAGGGTTAAAAATGAGAGAGATGTGTATTGTCAAAGTTGACCAATTTTTGGAAATGTGCATGAAGTCAACATTGATCAAAATGACTTTTTTTTCCAAATGGGCCCATGTTTTCTTGTTTGAAACTTGTTCCTAAGAGGACCCACGACCCCTGAGCTTATCCACCTATTATTTTATTATTTTTATTATTTATTTTGATTTTTTATCCATTTAAATCAAAATAAATCAATTTAAATAGTAGAATAATCAAATAAAATCAAAGATTTGATTTTATGAGTCCATGAACAGCTAGCAAATCAAAAAATTCGTGCAAGAGCTAATTGATTAGAAAAGATCTTAATTTGGTCTATTTTGGAAACAAATCATACAAGGTAAAGAATGAAATCAAATCTCCATAATTTGCAAAGATATGATCAGTTTTTGTTGACCTAAATCATTCTATGATATATACACAACATTTCCAAAGCATAAAAAGGGTTCTTGGTCGTGAAAACAGAGGAGTCAAATTCAAATTTTTGTCAAAAAAAGTGCTGATCACATATTCCTCCATAGACTGATTCAAGCAATTCCAAGGCCAGCAATCCGTTCCTGGACATTTTCTGAAACCATTCCCAATCATCCTCAAGCCTTAAAACCTTCAGGAATCACGCCTCACAGTGCCACGGTTTTCATCTTTTTTCAAGATTCGTTTTCAATAATTTATCCATCATAAACATGTTTTGATCATATATCCATGCTTGTTATCATATTTGCAATGTTTTTGATTGGTTTGATAGAAGTTTAAGTGCAGGAATGGAACGATGCCATTGTTAGGGTTTTGAGGTCCCAAATTGGGAATTCTATATAAAGGCAAAATTGGACAAAATCAGGGGTACTATCATGCTTAGAAGATGATTTGCAATTGATCCATGTCTTTGGTTTGAATTTATTCTGCTTGTGTTGCGTTTGTGAATTTTACAGGTTTATGGCTACGAACAAAATCTGTCACTATAGCTTTTAGTGATGGAAACGACTGTAGGTAAAAGTGTGGCAAAAAACAACAGTTATGGAGAAGAAGACAATTAGGTGGTAGAATCCCATTGGGTAATTTGAATCACGCGCGCGTTTGGGAAAGACCACTTTATTTCCTTTATATTTTATTTATGTTATTATATTTACAACTAACCATCCAGCCATTGGATTCATCATCAATCCAGATCCAACGCTCAAGTCATACCATGGACCGTCAGAAAGAGCATAACACTGGATCTAGCGCGTTGACTGGGCTGAGCAAGGAATGGGCCTAACAAATTCAGTACTACACCCCCTGAATTGCTCAACAATACAGGCCCAATTTCTTTTCTTTTTTTATTTTATTTCCTTTATTTTAATTATTTGATTAATTATTTCCTTTTACAAAAATAACAAAAAAAAAATCATTTTTTTATTTAATCAAAAAAACCACAAAAAATGTAGAATTAGGTTTTTTTATTAAAATTAGTTTTTTTTTGGAAAATAATTAATTTAATGATATTGACTTGATTGTTTTCATAATTAAAATTAATTAGACAAATTAGGTTTAATTCACAAATATTTAATTTTCTCAATAAAATACCAAAAAATATTTTTTTTTAATTAATTAGATTTAGGTTAAGATTTCAAATATTTTTCTCAACAATAAAATACAAAAAAATATTTTCTCTTTAATTGATTAGAATTTAGAATTTAAACTTTGATTCTCGTACTTAATTCTCGCACGCAATATTTTATTTTCCAATTATTGTATTTGCTTCGGGTTTGTAATAGTTTTTAATTAGAATTTACCGCATATTATTTACTGTTTAATCCCCGGTTTTTGATCATGTAACCCCCTCCCCGAAGCCTTGTAATAGCGTAGATTTACTTTTTCGCTTTTAATTTCCACAACTGTGAATTGTCTAGATGTATGGATAATAGGCTTTCATGCAAAAGACAAATAAAATTAAAATAGTAGATCACCTTAATTGTGCAAAGATTAAATAACTGAAATCAAACACTGCTTCACACTTGCACCCTTAGGGTATGCCTCACTTGGTTGCCTCGGAAAACAATGGTCATGTCCCTCGAACATAGGGATATCTTAGCAAAAGACCCTCAATCTAAAAGTCATCATAAAAATCATAGTCCCTTAACTTCCCTCGAGTTTCCTACTGTTGTACCCCAAAATTTTCCCTCCCATATTCTTCAAGAAATTGCCAAGTCAAGCTCCAAAATTCCCCAAGGGTTGCACAGTGTAAGGGCCTCCTAAACAGTCAAAATTAGGGTTTTTATTCTGATCAAGAAAATGAAGTTTCCAAGGGTCCAATCAAGTCCCACATGCCAATAAATATGGTCAAGCATCCTCATACAAAGTTTCAAGACTTTCAGCATAAAATTGCACAGTCAAAACCCTAATTGCACTACAGTCAACTGTAGGGGCAAAATGGTCATTTGACAGTCAAAAGTTCAAATTTTTGGTCAACATCTCATTTTGAAGCCACAAACATCATTTGATCAATGCTTGATCATGATTCTCAAAGCTTGGCTCAAAAATCATCAAGATGCAAAAGTTTCCTTATTTGGACAGCTGAAAAAGTCAACTGTAAATTGACCAGGGCATAACTTTCACATGGATTATCAGAAAAATTCCATCCAAAGCTCATTTTGAAGAGAAAGACATTTCCTACAACTCCTCTTCATACTTCAAATCCAAGAAATGCTCCCACAAAAAGTTATCAATTTCAACATTATAGGTCATTTTCAAAAGTCAACAAAAAGGGACTTTAAGTCAAAGGCCATAACTTGAGATTGGTAAATCAACATGACATGGGACCAAAGAAATTGGTTATAGGACTCAAAGACCTTTCCAAAATGTCCAAGAACATGAGAAAAGCTTAAAAATTGAGCAAGTTATGCCTTGTGGAAGTTGGGAAATTTTTGGATATTTTGAAAAGTCAACATTGCTTCAAATGACCTAAAATTGCTAATGGGCCTATTTTTCTTCCACAATTCATCATCCAAGGCATGTGCACGACCACTTGGCCCAAAGGGAAGTTTTCTTCATTATTTATTTATTTATTTGGATTTTTATTATTAATAATTCATTTTAATTAAATAAAATACATGGAAAATACTAAACCTAAGTTTTTCAATCTTTTTGTGCATGATATATACTCAATAATTCGTGCATGATCAGATATGGAAGGAATTGAATTGATTGGATATGATTAGGGTCAAAATAGCATGAAAAAATATTGAAAAAGATCTTTGAAAATCAAATCTTGCAAGTCATGAATGCCAAGCTTTTTGTTTGATTTCTTTGACCTAGATCACTCATACATAAGTACAGAATGCAACCCTAGTGCACACAACCAAAAAGCTGCGCATAAACTCCATTGTCAAACTCAATTTTTTTGCAAAAAATTCCAAATCTGAAAACACTTTTGCAGGACGATTCAAGGCCAAAGGTCAATTCCATTAGCTTGCTGAGGCTTCAAAGAAGGGATTTGGATCAAAAACTACAAGCTTTCGTGCCCAGAAACGTGAGAACAATCTCACCTGTACAGAAAAAAATTCATATTCGTGCATCTCAATTCATGCATCTTTTGTAAATTTTAACGCTTGATTCATGTTCATTGTTTGATTCTAATGCTAACCCAATAGTTTAATTTTGTTTTCGTGCCCCATATGAGGATTCACCATTAGTGACATCTAGGGTTTCCAGGTTTTTAATTTAGGCGTTTTCCATCCCTGTAAAATTGAGACAAGTCAATGCCATAAACAAAATCAGCAGGTTGGGACGAATTGGAAGAAACCATCGCGCCTAATTTCTGAGGCCACATGGCCTAATCGCTATTATCAGAATAAGCTTGTTTTGAGGGGGTTCAAAACCCCCGTTAACCGTTTTCTATTTTTTCAGAAAAATAAAACAATGAGGAAGACGATGCAGTGGCAAGTGTTGATTGGTTCGTTCAAAAAATTCGCGCCAGAAATCCATTAATTATTATGTGCGCTTATATTATTTGTTTGTTATGTAATATACAAAAAGATGAAGTGGAGCAGTTGGCAGGCGTACACGCTGGTAATCTCTAGGACCTGGGTTCGAGCCCCAGGTCCTCACCCCCTTTCATATTATTTTGCATTTAATGTTTCCATGCAGTTTCACCCTGAAGGAGCACCGTATGTCCACAAAATCCAGCCTTTCATGCACATGATGAGATCAATTCAAGGGTACAGATTTGGAGGGCACGATACACATGAGTCAGCGCTTGGGCATACTAGTGGAAAAAGTCAAAGAGGCCAAGGTTGGTGGGCCCAAATTGCTAGAGAAAAACCTCCAAAATTAGGGGCAGACCCCCTAGGTTTGCAAACTTTTTCATTCTTTGTTTTTTCTTTATTATTATTTTTACTTTCTTTTAATTATTGTTTTTTTAATTAATTTAATATTTTCATAATATATAAAAAAAAAACACCAAAAAAAATATCAGAAAAGATAAAAAATAATAAATATTTTTATTTTAGCATTTTTTAAATAAATTGCATTAATTCACTTAGTTTTAATTTCGGGTTTAATCTTAACATTTTTTTTAATAAAAAACCTAAAATTGGTAGAATTAGGGTTTAATTAATTTTTTATCCCTTTTTATTTTCTTTCATAATAATTAAATATTAAATATTTATTTTTGTAATTAAATTGCATGTAAATTAATTAGGGTTAATTTTAGGTTAAAACTTTAACATGTTTTCATAATAAAATAAAATTGTAGAATTAGGGTTAGCATGTTATTTTAATTAATTCTTTTTCATTAAAACCAAAAAATACCAAAAACAATTTCTTTTCTTTTTTTAATTAATTAATTCCATCATTTAATTTAATCTTGCAAAAAGGGTCCAACGCCCTCGTTTTAATTCTTATTTAATTCGCATATTTATTTTTTATTCGTTTAATATTTATGTATCTCTCCCAAGGCCTTGTAAATTAATTTCTCGCACTTTACTCTTCTTTAATTCTTTATTTTTCTGTCAAATCGGGTTCAAGAAATTTTGGCGATGTGGACCCGCGCCTTTTGTAATAGTTTAGAACTTTTACTTTTCGCAACTTTTAACTGTTAATCAAGGCATGAAAGAATGAATGGACAAGAATAAAAACAAACGCTAGATCACCAATGACATGACAAAAGACAAAAATATCTGAAAACGACACACAAATCACACACCACCCCTAGGGTACGCCTCACTGTTGCCTTGCCTCGAAAGGTGATCGTCGAGTAGAGGATGTCTTAGTAAGTCCTCATGATCCGGGAATCTGGCATGAGGGTAGCTTCTAAGGTGTCTTCCCATTGCTCTGGTGATCACCATGTCCCGAATCTCGAATTGACCCGAACACCTCCAACGGTGGTGCTACCTACCTCTCAATGATGGGATGGCACTACTTTAAAGGACATCTACACAGACGAATTCCTTAGGGTAGGTAGACGACTCTAGATACTTGCTCTAATTTCAAAACAAAATTCAAAAATACTTTTCACACCGACACCTTTTCAAAAAGCTTTCGAAAGCAATTTTTCAAACACTCTTGAGGACTGATACAAGAGTCGAACTGGAATTTTTCAAAGAAACCTTTTTTAAAACCCACAGCTGAAAAGCAAACAAACCATTTTTGAAAACACAAGTGAGCAAGTATCTAAGAGCCCATGGATAACCATGGATAGAAAGGGTGCTAACACCTTCCCTTTCTATAACCTACCTCCCGAACCGAGAGCAATCTCTTTAAGGAATTTTTCTGTGCTTTTGTCCTTTCCATTTGGAGAAAATAAAAGACGGTGGCGACTCTTGCTTGCGCGACATTTCGCGAACCAGCGTTAAACAGTCAGTTCCAGATCCACCGATCACACCTACGATAAATGATCTTGTCCCTCGATGTTGCCTATATGACGATAGTCCCTTCGAAACACTAAGGTATCCTTACATGTTACCTTCAATGACCATTACGTCTCTTTCGATAGTCCCTTAAACATCCAACGACTAGGGTTACCTACTCACTAATATTAGGATAACACGGTCTAAAGGATAGGAGGAAAATAACGCATTTTTTTCTAGTAGGTAGATAACTGTTAGGTACTTGCTCAAAACAACAAATCTTTTACACCATACACTTTCAAACAAACTTTTCAAACTAATGTTTTCAAAACACTTCGTAACACTCTTAAGGACAGAAACAAGGGTTAAAATGAAGTTAAACAAAAACTTTTCAAAACAAGCACACACAAGCAATTTAAAAAATGAGCAAGTACCTAAGAGCCCGTTGAAAACCACTGATAGAAAGGGTGCTAACACCTTCCCTTTCTATAATCTACCCCCTGTACTCAGAAACATCTCAAAAAGGTTTTTTATGTTCTTTTTCCTTTTTCTGATTGGATAAAATAAAAGTGAGTGGCGACTCTTGCTTACCGCGACATTTGCAAACAAAAAACGCAAACCAGTATTAACAGTCGGTTCTGCCACTGTATCACAGAAATGGCGACTCTGGTGGGGAATTACGAAAAGTGGGGTATACCTTAGGATCTAGGTCATTTTTAAATTACTTTCTTGTTTGCTTTTCCTGCTTTATCTTTAGGGGTTTTTGCTTGGGTGTTGTTAAAGATCCTACACCCGGATCTAGGGGCACTTTTTAGGTAAACAGCAATAGATCGTGGGGACTGTACGGCATAGACCAATATGGTTTAAGTGATGGCTGTGTTGGTGTGACACTGTGGTTGGTACCAGTATCCTTCGTGTTGAAACAAGGAGAATATGAGGCCGCCGCGTGGTGTCGTGAAGCACTAACAGACCTTAGAACCTTAGTTGAACAAACTTGGCCACTAGAAAGTAGTGAGATAGTCGGCCTCAGTATAAAGCTGAGGATTGGTTGATACTCGATGCTACACTCATTGAGATCATACTTTCGGTATATTTCGGCCGCAAGAAAAGATTGCTTGAGCTGAAACAATGCCCGATAAAGGATGATCAATGATATTGAGAATCCTTAGAACCCAATTACTTTTCTAAGACAGGTTTGAAACCAATTAAACTTTAAGAGGGTACTTACCTATGGAATCCATGCAAGCCTAAACCTAAGGCTACTTGTGTGACTTGTTTGCTTTCTTTGCCTAACAATTTGAACTCATTGCAGGGCTTTGTTTGTATTCCTTGCAGGACCTTGTTTGTATAAATCCATTAAATTGGTTTCTTACCCTGCATTTTTGCTTGATGCATAGCATACACATCATAGCATCATAACATGACATATCATACTAACCATTTTAAGGATCTCAAGGGCCTGTGATGCAGGTTATGATGAACCAGACGTCTAGCAAGGGGCAAGGGGATTTATTTTCCTCTAGCCAATATCGTCAAAAGATCAAAACACGACAACTTGAGTTAGGGGCTATGACCCACTTGATATGGTGAGCTTGACTCTCGTAGAAGGACTCTCAACGATACAATGTTATTCAATCAAAGCTGCAAAATTAAACTTCTAACATTTTCTCGTTTACCCCGCGAGATCCTTGAAAACATTGCATACATATATAATACATATCAATGCATAAGCAGGTTTAAAATCAGGTCTCTCATGTTCTCGTTATTTATTTCAGCAATGGCTCTCCAATAAGACAACAGAGATCTCCAAGCTCAAGATTCCCAGTTCAAGGAATTTCTCCTGAATCTATCTGTTGTACCCCAAAATTTGCCCTCTCATTTCATCAACACAAGACTCTTGGAATTCAAGATCAAGTTAGGGTTTGCTCTGCTCAAGACACCTCCTTGCACTGTTGACCTAAATTAGGGTTTGAGTTTGCACAGTGATGTTTTGACTTAAAATTCCCAAATTGACTCTCATACTTCATGTTGGACTTATAAGTTGGTCCATACCAAGTTTCAAGCCTTGATTCAAATTTTGGCCCAGTCAATTGGACAGTTGACCTAGAAATCAGTTGTATTGGGGAAAAAGTCAACTGTGGCCAATTGACAGTCAACCCTCATGAAATTTGACCCACATCAACATTATGAACTCATATGAACCACTTGATCAAGTTTGGATCACAATTCCACAAGAAATTTGATCAGATCACCAAAAGGGCAAAATGGTCATTTTTAGGGTTTTGACTGTACAAAGGCAATTTTTGACTGTTTGACCTATCCAATGGCAAATCAAGTTCAACCATGGACTCAAGGACTCAATGGCATCATCTTGACTTATTCAACAAGTTCAAAATATCCCAAATGCATAGGATTGCCAGATGAATTTTTCAATCAACTGATCAAAATTTGACTGTACACTGAAAAGTCAAACTTTGACTTTTTGGTCAAAATAAAGTGCCAAGGGTCATTTTTCATCAAGACATGTCAAATTATGAAACTTGTTCATCAAGAAACCCAAAAATGCAAATTAGGGTTTAAAATGGAAAATTTTCATAACTTAGAATTTTTCTAAGTTATAAAATTTTCTTATTTTTTCCTAACTTTGTCCCATTGTTTCACCAAGATGCAAATGGATTCAAACAAAACTTGAAACATGAAAGTTGTAGTCCATCACAAAGTATACAACTTTGATTCACAAAGTTTTCTCAAAAGAAGCTTGGATCTCAAGTTATTATTTTTGGAACAAGGGTATCTAAAACTTTTAACTTAGAGAAATTTTGCCCTAGTTTAGGCAGGATTTTGACCCATCTTCTTGGCCATTTTTCACATAGTTCCACTTGAAGTTTCAAGTTGCATTTCAAAGATGGATTATATTACATGTTGCAAGCTTTCCAAATTATCCAAGAACTCCTCAAACACCTTTGTGGTTAGGGAGAATCGAATGCTTGAAGTTGGCAAAAACTCACTTCGATCCATGGCCAATACATGTTCATACCAAGTTGCAAATCTGACCAAGATAGCTTTGTACACAATTACAGGCCTCAAAACCAGTTTGTACTCCATAATTTAATGAAAATCCATTGAGCCAAGGCATTGTCTTGGTCATTAGGGCATTGTACACTACATTAAGCCTTAAATGGAAAAAGTAACATTGCCATTTTTGCTTGAACTTTGCTTTATGTCAAAACAACATCCTAGAGCATTGAACCAGATCTTAGGCTGCAAACAAAATCCACTAATTAGAGGGGCCAAGAGGGTTGTGTGCAGGGTGATAGGATGGCCTGTACAAGTCTATAACCTCACTTCCACTCTTTTGCTTCAAGGAGAAGAAAAACTTGCAAAACACAAGGCATCTCACACATTTGATAAAACCAACCAAGACAAAGTTGTAAAACAAGTTTCATACACCCTAGCAAGCCAGAAGCACGAGCCCTTGATCCCTTAAAACTCCTTGTGCACAAAATCCCCATTTTCTTGAAAAACAGGGCCAGTTCTGCATTTTGCAAGCCACCATCAAATTCCATCGTGCGTTTTGTCCAAAGCTACTTCAAACACCTTCCAACCAACATACCTGAGCTATCCAGACCATCCACAAGTTGTTGTAACTCCATTAACACACATTGCCATTTTTGTTTGGAAGATTTGCAGGTTGAGTTTTGTAGCACGATTCAGGCTACTTCAAAACAAGCCAAGCATTAGGAAAGCTTCATTGGACATCAGGCAAGCTCAAAAGAACCTCAAGCACCCTTGGAAGTTGCTGCATTGTCCAGCTCGAAGTCAACTGAAATAGGTATTTCATGAACTTCTATCTCTCTATTTAGGAATAGTTAGACTTAGGTTTGTGAATGAAAGATGTTGTATTCATAGCCCTGAAACCATACATGTGCTTAGTTTTCATTTATGTTAATCGTGCTAGGAGAATTTCATCCATGAACTTTCTGAAAAAACTAGGTTAAGAATTAGGGCCAGAGAAATTCTCTCTGGTCTTTGAGAGTTAGCTTAAGTTTTTTATATGGTTAGATTCGTTGTTTGATGCTCTACAAGTTTCATGTTATGAGTTTTGTCAAAAAAGCACAGAATCAGGAGATAGCAGGTTGTATGGAAAACACGCGTGTTTGTTTGAACTGAGGAAGAAGACGAAGTTGCTTGGGCTGGGCCTGGTTGTTTTTGCTTCTCACACATGCATTTTCAGTTCACACCCCCTGGCCCATTGCTTTGTATTTTCATTATTTTTGCATTTTTATTTTTTCTCTGACCTTGATATTTTATTTTCAAATATAAAAAATACTTGAAAAATATTTCCATAAATTTTTATATTTATTTGATATTTATTTTAATTAATTCTAGTATTAATACATTAAATACTTTATATTTACCTTTGTTTAAATGTAAAAATAATGTGAAAAATACTTTTATTTTTATTTTATTATTTTTATACATATTTGAAAATATTTTCTTGAAATATATACATTTTGTAAATAATTTATTTTATTTTTATACACACTTAATATATTTAATACATATATATACATATATAATATATTTTATTAAATAATAAGAACAAAAAACACAAAAGTAATACATTTTTATTTTTATTAATATTTTATACTAAAAATACCTTTTTTCAATATAATATTATTTTTTTGTACAAATTAATACATTATTGTATATAAATAATAAATAATACTATTTATTTAAGAAATTAGGGTTTTTGCCCTAAAAACAAAAATAATTAAAATTGACCTTTTTTATTTATTTACGTTTCACATTAAAAAATCTTTTTTTTTTACATACATAAAAACTTTTTGCATAATACATTTTATTTGATATTTATTTATTGTATTTATTTAAATATTGCACATTTATTTGTTATGCCTTATACATTCAATTTGGTTGTAATAATTTAGGATTTAATTTCTTGCAAAATAATCCCCAATTCAAATTTGTACCCTCCTCCATATATCATGTTGTAATAGTGTAGAATTTAAATTCTCGCACCTTTAAATGCTTTCAATTATGCCATGATTAGACCTAGGGTTTGTATGCAAAATAAAATCAACAAATAGTTTGACCTAATCCAAGATAACAATGCATAAAAAACAAACACAATGCACACTTGCATCCCTAGGGTTACCATCCACTTGTTGCCTTCAAAAATGGGCCATGGTATGCATGTCAAGTACTTTGACAAAACAAAAACAAAACAAAAGATCATAGTCCCTCGATGACGCTATCTGAGTTGCCTAAACAAAATGATCAAGTCCCTTAAGAAAAATTGCCAAAAATACTTGACACCATTGTTATCATGGTCTATACGATGACCCGCGCCTGTCCCGTTTAACATCCTAACACAAGGTTGTCCACCAAATACAATGGTGAAACAACACTGTTAAAAGGGTTAAAAACATAAGAAAGATCTTTGAGTAAAATAGGGTAGACAACTCTTAGTTACTTGATCAAAACTTGCAAAAAAAAACATCCTTGCTATTTTCAAAACACACTTCACAACACAATTTCAAAACCCCACTTTCAAACATTGAAAACTTTTCAAAAGACAAAAACACCTTTGTATACATTCAAACAAGAATCATTACAAAGGTTGCCACAACGATGGCCTCTTCTCAAAACATCTTTCAAAATCACACACAAAGCACCATTTCAAACAATTGAAGAGCACCATTTCAAACAATTGAAAAGCAAAGCAAGTGATCTAAGCAAGTAACTAAGAGCCCATGGATAACCATGGATAGAATGGGTGCTAATACCCTCCCTTTCTATAATCTACTCCCCGAACTCAAGAAAACATTTCAAAGGTCTTTCTTGTGCTTTTTGACCTTTCCTTAGGATAAAATACAAAGTCGGTGGCGACTCTTGCTAAACTAAAACATTTGCGAACACAAACGCAAAATCCCAAGTCAGTTCTCCCACCGTATCACACTATCCAAGGGGAAAGAAGACCTGAAAACACTCTTCATCGGGAATCTGACCAAGGAACATCTTGACAACAATAAGGACGAACGATTGGAACAACTGCAAGCTGAGGTAGATGCAATGAGAACCCAGATGCTGGGGCAGATGTATCTTATCCAAGGCCTAGCCCGGGGACAAGAAGAGCTAAGAGCCATCATCAACCAACTTCATCAAGACAGATACAACATTATGAAGCAAACTGTCGAGGCCAGGGACCAAGTCATTGATCATCCTCCAAGAATACAAAAGGTTAGTTTGGTGAAGAGTGGACCTTTCCAAATTTCTACCATAACACGGGTCCAACAACAACCTCGCCAAAAACAATGGGTTAATCAGAGTAAGCCGGATATACCTAAAAGGCAGTTTACCAAACTCAACGTGTTGCTGTCTCAAGCTTTGCAACACCTGTTGAGGATGAATCTGATTATGTTGATAGGACCTCAGAATCCCAACATAGCCTCCCCAAGGTACAATCCAAATGCAAGATGTGTGCACCACTCCAACAGTCCTGGACATGACACCAACAGCTGTTGGGCGTTGAGAAATAAAATTCAAGACCTGATTGATGAAGGAGCACTAGAATTCGCCCAAGATGGTCAGGCTGAGTTCCTCTTCCATCCCTCCAAGGCATACCATCTGAAGTGACAAGTTCTCACAAGAAGACTTTTTGTTCATTAGAATTTTCAATGTGTAATTTTCTTTTGATTTGTTTGAACATTTATTCATATCAAACCTCATTATTTCATCAATGCATTGCACATGTTTGTCTTAAATCAATTCATTCATATTCATAATTTCAAAAATGCGTTCTTATTTCCTTTTGTGATATTCAACTCTTGATTAAAAGTTGCAAGCCTTTAGAGGGAGGATGACGAAAATGATACCACAATCTCTACAGTGTGCTTTTGAACAGACCCCGCTGACGATGTACAGACGTTGTTTCAAATCCCAAACAGTGGAGTTATAAGGAAGATAATCCCTAGTCAACCCTTTCGAGCTAAAGAAGTAGGAGTTTTTATTTTCACACAAATTAAAACTCTTAATCATAACCTAGGGCAGGGTAGTTTTCTCAGTTAATCCAGAGGCGCATTCAGTCATAATCTGTCGCTTCGTACACAATGAATGGCATCGAAAACGTCCTTCCAAAACAAAAGACGGTGATGGTTCTGTATAATCGTCAAGACAGACAGTCATTATCTCTCGAAATAAAATCCCATTAAGTCAAAACCTATGAAGGAGACTTAAGTTAAAAATTGGGGCATCCCGCTGACTGTAATCACAAAAAACACAGTTCAGGCAAAAGAAGGAATAACAAAAACCAAAAAAAAAAAAGGTTACTACAAATCCTCGACAAAAGAAGATTACAAAAATGACTGCCTTTTCAAAACAAATGTTCAATTTCTGAATCATCACCAAGTATCAGAGTAAAGATTCCAGAATCAATCGGGATCTAAACACACAATTAACTGAGTATAGGACTGAAGAACATCACGAAGAGCGGGTTGGGTACAAATAAAATTTGAGCCTTTATCCTTTGTTTCTTGAACCGTGAACCAGGCCACGTTATAACCCTTAAAAGTCCTAGATGAAGCATGGGTTAGTTTGAGAGCATACTATTACAAAGGTATCCTGACTCCTGTAGGCTTTGTTACGAATCCTGAGTTGATATCACATTCTTGCAAATTTTGTTTTACTACGCAAAACACATTTTCAAAAAAATTTCAAGACAGACATGAGTTTTGCATTCTTTAAATGACATTGTTTGCATATGACTAATTGTTCGACAACAGAGAAATCTGCACAATGGATATTCAATGAACAGACATCCTCTCAACTGACAGAATCACCTCAGCGGGAAAGACACTTCCAATAACAGGTCTTCCATAAGAAAGGGGCATGACATGATGTCTAAACACACCTGGGGCAGTCTCTTCAAAAGTGCAAAATAACCAAGGGCGAATCTCCAATCGCTTGGGGCATTACGCACGCATTCCAGCAACGAATCATGTGTGTGATACGGTGGCATAACCAGAATGTTTAAGGAAAATGTTGGTTTACGTTTTGCATTTGTGTTTGCAAAATGTCGCAGTAAGCAAGAGTCGCCACCGACTTTTATTTTATCTAACTGGAAAGGAAAAAAGCACAGAAAAATTCATTTTTCGAGATTTTGAGTACGGGGGGTAGATTATAGAAAGGGAAGGTATTAGCACCCTTTCTATCGTGGTTTTCCACGGGCTCTTAGGTACTTGCTCATCTTTTAAAAATTGCTTGTGTGTGTTTGTTTTGAAAAGTTTTATTTTACTTCGTTTTAACCCATGCTTCTGTCTTCAAGAGTGTTATGAAGTGTTTTTGAAAACTTTGTTTGAAAAAAAAGTGTAAGTGTGAAAGTTTTATTTTGAGCAAGTACCTACTAGCATCTACCTACTCGAAAAAAAGATGTTTTTGTTCTTATTTCCTTTAGACAGCGCTATCCCACTATTAGTGAGTAGGTAGCACCATCGTTGGAGTTGTAAGGGTCAATTCGAAAGGGACGTACGATCACTAAAGCAATGTTAGGACGTCTTAGTAATAACCCTAATATCTTAAGATCATATTCGAGGAAACATTTTCGAGGCAACATTTCTGAACGTGACATTTGATCTTTGTATCGTGACCTGGGCTACCGAAGTGACAGGCGCAACGGGCATTCGGGTTATATTGCGGAGATGTGGTGCTGGGATTCTTCGAGGCTTCCCTCAGAGTTATCAGGTTGGTCTTCAAAAATTTGGTAGAATTTAAGACAAGGTCATATTGATCCGAGTGTACTGTCTCTGCGGTCTCTCCATTCTTTGTTGATTGTTGCATTGTGGAGCAACGGTGGGTCTTGATATCACTACCACATTTACTGCTTGGCGGTGTTCAGGTCTACTTTGGCCCCTTGGGCCGTAAACTACACTAGCTTCCTTCTTACCGGTGAAAGGCTTCTTCACTGCACCTGATGAAGTATTCTTCTGTATCTTACCACTTCGGATACCAGCTTCTACTCTCTCCCCAGTCAAAATTAACTCAGTAAACCCAGACGATGAACTGCCGATCAGATGATTGAAGAATGGACCAGATAGCGTCTCTAGAAACATATCAACCAACTCCCTATCAGATAAAGGGGGTTGGACTCTTCCAGAAAAATCTTTCCACTTTTGAGCATAATCCTTAAAACCTTTGCTTGCATCCATAGACATACCCTGAAGCTGAGTACGAGTGGGAGAAAGGTCGGCGTTATACTGATATTTCTTGTAAAAAGCAGCAGCAAGGTCCTCCCAAATTCGGACGTTGGCTTCTTTCAATTGATAAAACCATTCAAACTGAGTCCCTGACAGACTATCTTGAAAGAAATGTACCCACAAATTTCTATTAACAGTGTGGGGTTGAATTTTCCGGACATATGAGCGGAGATGGAGTTTAGGACAAGACACTCCATCGTACTTAGCAAAAATCGGAGCTTTGAACTTATGAGGGATCACCACTCCTGATACTAATCCCAGCTCTCCGAAATCTAAACCAGGGATCCTCTGAATCTCCATAGCACTCAAACGGTCTTCAAGTTGTTTGTACCTATCTTCAGCAGGAGGATGTTGTTCTTCATCATAATCTGTATCATTATCAGAAACTACAGGACTGGGGCCCTTTTCTTCTTCTTGGTCCTCCTCTCCTTTGGATGAAAGGGACAGATCACCTTGCTATTTCAACCTATCTCCAAACCTTTTACCCATACTAAAAAGAACAACCTTCTTCTTCTTCTTCTTCTTCTACTTCTCTTTCTCTTTCAGGATGAGAGCTTTCAAATCCTCTTGCCCTTTAGCCAAGCTCAAGAACATCTCTTGGAATTGGGCATTTTGTGCCTGAAGATCTTTGATTGCTTGATCAGAAGACATAACTATTGAAATAAACAGCGAAGAAGATGAGAAACCTGTGATGGTACCTGTAATGATGTGCATGATAATGGGATGCGTATGTAATGATTTCAAATACATTGGGAGATTTAAATTTGCAAACCAAAAAATAAAACAAACTTTACTAGATTAACTTGTAAAAATGTTTAATAATGCCTTTAAGGCGTTACAAAGAAATAAATGGAAAAAAAAACTAAACTAAAAAACAAAGTAAATCAGAAATCCCATGGACGCTTCCCCTTCGTGCTGACGTAGTCATTGATCGTTTTTTCATTCTCGAGTTTCCTGGTGAGCTTCAAGATCTTCCTTTCTTGCTCATGGTACTTCTCTCGGTAGGTATCCCTCTCCTCTTTCAGCTGAATCCAGGATCTCTTCAATTCCCCAAGATCAGTGGGCATGTAGGGATAAAAGACTATATAAGGAACGCCCTCTTCATTGGTAGGCTCCACAATTACTGGCAACACAGCTTCATAAGGCATCCCAAGCTTCTGAGCACGAGCTCGGACCCTCTAGAGATAAGGTTGCATAGGGAGAGAAGTCCTTGGTCCTAGATCTTGAGGTTCAGATCTGTTCACCATGCCTCAAGCTCGTATAAACCTTCGGCGATGCTCGTCAACGTCCTCCTTGTAGTCAAATGCAATATTTGTAAGAAGTATCTCATGAGGACCGTCTCTCCGAGCGCGACCTAATTGCCGCAGAGCTAAGCATGGATTATAGGTTATACCCCATATGATTCCAAGCAACGGGACATTAGGATATCCCCCACATCAATCAATGACAGCAATGCTTTCCAAAGCCTTAGAACTCCAAAGAATGTCTATATGGGCAAGGGACATCAACCTGTAAGACCATCCTAAACCTTCCTCATTCTTCAACACGGAATTGGGGAGGTGCGAAATAAACTACCTCACCAGCAGCGACATGCAACACATGATAATCCCTCTTCTCCGCACAATACGAGTGTAGAGGGCATGTAAGATATCACCTAATAGAGTAGGCACGGGATTGCAAGATAGAAAGATCTTAACCGGATTCACATCTATGAAGGAATCTGGATTCAGGAAAATAACCAAACCATAGATAAGGAGAGCCAAGATATCTTCAAAAGCCTGAAAGTCCAAGTTATCCCAGAATAGTTGAGCTTGATCCATCAGAAACCTGGCTAAGAAACCTTCAACCCCGCTTCGTGTCTCCCAATTAGATACCACATCATCCCGTTTCAAATGTAAAGCTGAAGCAATGTCTTCTGGCCTAGGAGTCTCTTCCAAACCTGTGAAGGGCATCTTCTCTAGGATGGATATGCCCAATAAGTGAGAAAACTCTTCCAAAGTGGGAACTAGCTGATAATCCGGGAAAGTGAAGCAATGATGTACCAGATCGAAGAACTGGAAGAGCACACTCATCATTTGCTCGTCAAACTTTGAGGTAACCAAGCTAAGAAGCTGGCCATGTCTCCTAATGAATGAAGAAGTATCAGAAACCCTTGAGGCTAAATCTTTGAGTTGAGCAGGTATTTGCACAAAGTTAACTCGAATGGTGTTTCTGCGCACGGAAGCCATAATCTGCAAAACAGAACAAAGATAAATCCCCTCGGTCTTTGAAATGGTTAGTATAATGAAGTATGCATGCTATGTTATGATGCATGATGTCATGATAAAACACACAACAAGTGTAGCAGATAACAGACATGGTAAAGGCAAAAAAGTCACACAAGAGACCTTAAGTTTAAGGCTTGCATGAGGTCTAGGTACTATCCTCTTGAAGTTCAGTTGGTTTCAACTTGTCCTAATAATAGTAACCGGGTTCTAGAAGTTCTCAATATCGCTGACCATCCTCCATCGGTCATGGTTTCAGCTCACGCAATCTTTTCTTGCGGCCGGAACTATCTCGAGAGTATGGTCTCAATGAGTGTAGCATCGAGTATCAACCAATTCCTAGCTTTACACCGAGACCGGCTATCTCACTACTTCCTACTGGCCAAGTTGGTCAATTATGGGTTCTGAGGTCAGTTGATGCTTAACGACACATATAGCAGCCCCATATTCTCCTCGTTTCTCCATAAGGGATACCGGTACCAACCAATGTGCCACATCAACGTAGCTACTGCTTCAACCGTATCGGTCTATGCCGTACAGTTACCTCACATTTTATTTCTACTTACCTAAAAGGTGTCCCCAGATCCGGGTTAGGATCTATAGTAACTCCCAATACAAAACCCTTTAACAGTAAAGCAACCAAAACAAACAAGAGAAGCAATTTACGATGAACTAGATCCTAAGGTATACCCCACTTAATTCTCTCCAGTAGAGTCGCCAGTTCTGTGATACGGTGGCAGAACCGGACTGTTTAAGGAAAATGCTGGTTTGCATTTTGCGTTTGTGTTCGCAAAATGTCGCGGTAAGCAAGAGTCGCCACCGACTTTTATTTTATCCAACTGGAAAGGAAAAAAGCACAGAAAAATTCCTTTTTCGAGATTTTGAGTACGGGGGGTAGATTATAGAAAGGGAAGGTATTAGCACCCTTTCTATCTGTGGTTTTCCACGGGCTCTTAGGTACTTGCTCATCTTTTAAAAATTGCTTGTGTGTGTTTGTTTTGAAAAGTTTTGTTTTACTTTCTTTTAACCCTTGCTTCTGTCTTCAAGAGTGTTACGAAGTGTTTTTGAAAACTTTGTTTGAAAAAAAGTGTAAGTGTGAAAGTTTGATTTTGAGCAAGTACCTACTAGCATCTACCTACTCGAAAAAAAGATGTTTTTGTTCTTGTTTCCTTTAGACAGTGTTATCCCACTATTAGTGAGTAGGTAGCACCGTCGTTGGAGTTGTAAGGGTCAATTTGAAAGGGACGTACGATCATTAAAGCAATGTTAGGATGTCTTAGTAATAACCCTAATGTCTTAAGATCATATTCGAGGCAACATTTCCGAGGCAACCTTTCCGAGGCAACATTTCTGAACGGGACATTTGATCTTTGTTTAGACAAGAGGGTAACCACTAAGACACCTTATACTTAATGATTGTTTACCGAAGGCAACCTAAGTGAGAGCATACCCTAGGAGTGCGCATGTGCGGGTGATTTGATTTCAAGTTATTATCTTTGCACATTTAGGGTTTGCTAACCATTTTAAAATTAACATACATTCTTTTCATGCAATCCTATTATCATATATCTAACAGTTAATATTTGCGAAAATTAAAATGCGAGAAATAAAACTACGCTATTACAAGGCTTCGGGGAAGGGGATTAATTACATAGCCAAAAACCCGTAAAACGATAAATAAAAGAAAAATCCTAATTAAACTATTACATACCATGAGCTGTTACATTAATATTGTAAAAAGGATAAACGCGCGCGATGAAACGAGAACGAGAAAAAAATTAGGGTTTTGACCCCATCTAAACCTAATTGAAAGAAAAAATTATATTTTTGATTATGTTTTGAGAAAAATAAGGTTTTAATTAAATAAAGTACAAACCTAGCTACTAATTAATTTAATATAAGAAAAATAATTAATTTGACCTATTTTTGCATTTTTGTTATTTTAAGAAAAGAAAATAAAAATTAAATCAAACAAATCCTAATTTTCTAATTGATTTTAATTTATTTACAAAAGGTTAAAATTAACCTAAAATTAAATTAAACTAATTATTAAATTAAATTTGACAAAAAATAAAACCTAAATCTAAATTGTTGAAAATTGATTTTATGAGGTTTTGTAAAAAAGAATTAATTTTATGTTAGAAAATAATTAATCAAAATAAATAACTAAAAGAAAAATATAAAAGAAAAAGAAATGGGTCTGGCATCAAAGCAAAAAAGGGGGGTCTGAATTGCAATTTTCTGAGCCCAAAACGTCTAGCCCACGTTGACTTTCCAGATCCAATGCATTGGCTTGACTGATGTTCACGGTAGACCTCCATTATGAATCCTTAGATCTAGCGCGTGGGCGATCTGATGGTTGAAGGATGATGGAGTATGGTGGTCTCCTTGCCTGCACATGTGCCTGATCATGCAAGAAATAAAATCATGAAATAATATGGGGGACCTGGGATTCGAACCCAAGCCCTTTGGCAATTTCCTTCACCCACTGACCAACTGAGCTAGCGCATTGTGTTGTACAAATAATAGCAAGAAAATTTTATATTAGGAAAACAAGATTAATATAATGAAAACGCGCTAATTTTAAATGGGCCATTCAGGCCACGCCACGCCATCAACTTCTACCTCCTTCTGTTGCTAAAAGTTGGAAACTTTTACCTACGGACAAAAGGGCGTAGGTACAGCCCCTGTGATTTTCAAAAATTCACTGCAAACATCATAAATTAATTCCAATGGTACCAATCAACTCGTGGCAGTCTCACGAGCATCATGGTACCACTCTTCATGGCTAATTGTACCTATAATGAAAAACCCCAAAAACGAGCCAAGAACCCTAACTATGGCATCTTGCTCTACAGCTAATAAAAATGCAATTGAATGTTTCCATTAGCTTGCAAATGTTTCAAGGATTCGGAATATATAAACAAATCATGCTAAGAGTGCCAAATTTATGAGATTCGATTTCAAGAAAACATGGAGTTCGTGGGGTGCTTACAGTGCGTATCTGGGCACGAAAACACTTGCTAATGATTGGGATAGAGTCCTTAGATGTCCAGCAAGCGAATGGTGTGCTTGGAATGGCTTGAAGAAGCCTGGAAATTGGAATTTGATTCACCATTTTTGTTGATTTTTTGCAAGTTTTCTTTCAGCTTCTCACGCCTCCAATCCTTGTTCTTTTGCCTTGGATTTATTCAATATATATCATAGAGTGCATTAGGGTTACAAGTTTGCATCAAATCCTTGCAATTATGAAGATTTGATCATTGATTCACCCTTGCATCAAATCTTTCCAAAACAAGAAAAATTCAATCTTTTTTATCCATACAAGCCTAGCACAATTTTATTCTCTTCCCAGCTGTATAAGAGACCTAAACATGCACAAAATCTCAAACTTTGATTAGTTTTGATATTTTCATGATTTTATTTTGATTTAATTTGATTTAATTGAAATAAAAATCAAAATAAATGACAACAATAAAATAAAGACAAGTGGGAAGGATCATGGGTCGTGGATCATGTTACCAACTCAATACAAACACAAAAAGTTGGGCCCATTTGACAAAAATTGCAATTTTGGCCACTTTTGACTTTTGGCAATTTTGCAAAAAGGGTCAACTTCACCAATGCATAAATCCTTCAATTTTGACCCTAGAGATGTGTTCTTGGACTTTTTAGAAATCTCAAGATGTCCTCTAAGCAAAACTTTTGGTCTCATCTCAATTCATTCTTCTATGTTCACGTATGAAGCTTTGACAAAAAAAGTGTTTTTGTTGACTTTTCAAAATGACCTATAATGTCCAAATTCATATCTTCTTGTGAGTGCATATTTTGATCTTGGGAGATGAAGATTAATTGTAGGGAATTTCATCCTATTCAAAATGAGCTCTGGATGGGCCATTTTTGATAAAGTATGAGAAAGTTATGCTTGGTCAAAGTTGAGTTGACTTTTCCTACAAAACCCTAATTTAGCAACTTTTGGGTTTTGATGAATTGTGAGCACTCCTTGATGAATCATGATCAACCCTTGATCAAATGATGAATAATACTTCAAGATGAGGATGTTGACCAAAAATCTTGAAGTTTGACTGTATGTGGGCCACAGTTGACTTTTGCCTTAGCACAATCGATTTTCAGGCCTTTAAGCAATTGACTGAGCAAACTTCCTCTGCAAGACTTGAAACTTAGCATGGATGATCTTGAGAATATATTAGGATAATAGTGAGAATTTGGGACCCTTTTGATTCAAACCTCTTGATGCAAACTGAAACCCTAATTTGAGGTAGACTGCCTTAGGAGAGAGTTTGTCTGGCCAATCTTTGGACTTCTTTGAGCAATTTGAGGACCTCACTTGAAATGTGTTGAGAAATATGGGAGGGAAAATTTTTGGGTACAACAATGTGCCATCAAGAAAACATTTTTTACAGTACTACAACACAACACTATGGACAGTGACAACTCTCTACATCCTGAAAGCGTGGACATAGTCGGAAAATACTACGCATGAAAAAAAAGGACCCGCTAGGTTGACACACCTAGGAAAAAATAAGGGAATCCCGGCGAACCAAAAGGGTTCGAGCAAAAGTTAGGGATACACATAAAAAAAACTCTGTACACCCGACAAGTCGAAAACCTGAAAAGGCGGCTTGGGCAAAAAGGTATCCCGGTGGACTGAAAACCCGAAAGGGAGGTCCAGGCAAAAGTTAGGGATTTAAAACGTACGACTATGTCCCGTCACCTATCTATCAGTGGAAGACTTATACCTTGATCAACATTCATCAAGAGCATCAGCTTTCAGATACAGTTCAGATACGCTTCAGATATGGATGCCATTTTGATACTCATTCAGATTTAGCTTTCAGATACAGTTCAGATACGCTCCAGATACGGATGCCATTCTGATACTCATTCAGATTCAACTTTCAGATACACTTCAGATACACTTCAGATATAGATGTCATTCTAATACTCATTCAGGTTCAGCTTTCTGATACCGTTCAGATACGCTCCAGATACGGATGCCATTCTGATACTCATTCAGATTCAACTTTCAGATACAGTTCAGATACGATCCAGAGACGGATGTCATTCTGACACTCATTCAACACATGTTTCAAATACAGTTCAGATACGATCCAGAGACGAATGTCATTCTGACACTTATTCGACACATGTTTCAAGTACAGTTCAGATACGATCCAGAGACGGATGTCATTATGACACTCATTTAACACATGCTTCAAGTACATTTTTGATACGATCCAAAGACGGGTGTCATCCCGACACTCATTAAATACACGTTCAAGTACAATCACGACATAGATCCATCCACAAAATCTCTGTATGTCCTTTTTCCAGCATGGTACAAGGGGCAGAGACAGTTGGAAGCAAAGTCACTATCACATACAAGCCAGTGATACCTACATTCCCCACAGAGCCGAGACAACCAAGGTCTGACCTCCGTATCCCCAAGCAGGAATTCCTTCCCCAGCAGGCTCTTTCAGAAAGCTAATATCTGTATTCCCCAGCCGAGCTTTATAATCAATTTATAAAGTTTTTCTCCCGGGCAGAGTTTATTTCTCTGACAGTGGAAGCTCAACCTCCAAATGAGCTCTTCTCTCCAGCAATGGAAGTTCATCCCCAGCTGAGTTTATTTCTCCAAATCTGCAGATTTTCCAACAGAGTACCTCTCTTCCACCAGAGTCATTCCCCCGCAGGGTTATCCTCAGACAGAGTCTCTCCCGGCAGAATATTCTCAAGCATAATGGTTCTTAATCTCCAGCTAATCATCTTCGGTCACTATCCCCAACGGGAACAAAGAACTCAACTCCTTATACTCTCTAGTAGCAGTCTAGGATTTATTCTCCCCAGCCAGAGAATATCACAAGAACATTCCATATCCATACATCATGGCATGCGCATGCGCATTATACAGCACAATCTCATTTATTTTGAGAACATCATTACTCAATGCATTACATACATCATGACATTACATACGACTAACTCTTTACCTTTCAGGGAAAGATGCAATCAAGTTCTCACGACTTATCTCTGGTTCAATCAAACGACACTAAGGTTTCTATTCCAGTTGAAGATATTCCAACATTTTTTATGGTTCAGTTAAACCGACACTAAGGTTTCTATTCTAGTTGAAGATGTTAAGACTTTCGTCTGGGTCAGCCGAATCACCGCTAAGATTCCCCTGATTTCTATGCCAGTCAAAGTTAATCCTAGACCTCTCCCGGGATCCGTCAAATCGATACTAAGATTTCTCTCCCAGTTGAAGTTATCATAAGTTTCCCCTGGTTCAGTCGAATCGATACTAATATTTCTATTCCAATTCAAGCTATGAAGCCCGGAAATCAAATAACAACTTAATTCCCCCACCATACTGTGAAGCCTGGAAATCGATCGGATAACAGTATAAGAGAATATGAAGCCTGGACCCGACCAGATAGTGGTATATCTCAGATTCAAGCTGTGAAGCCTAGAAATCGACCGGATAATATCTTGATTTCTCCAAAATACTATGAAGCCTGGAATCAACCAGATAGTGGTATAAGACACCGTGAAGCTTGGTGCACTACCAGATAATGGTATAAGACACTGTGAAGACTGGAGCACGACCAGATAGCGGTAAGAGACACTGTGAAACCTGGAAATCAACCAGATAACAGTATGCGGTACTGTGAAGCTTGGAATTCGACCAAATAGAAGTTTACTCGGCCAATTACTATGAAGCCCGAAAATCGACCGAATATTAGTATGCCTTAAATTCAAGTTGAAACCCGGATGCGACCGGATAACCACTTAATTCATTCTGAAGCCTAGAACACGGCTAGATAAGAATTGAGAAATTGCAAAGCCTGGATTACAACCAGATAGCAAGTTTAAATCTCATCTCCCCAGTAAGTCACTATGAAACCTGGAGCATGACCAGATAACAGTTAATCTTATTATCCTCAACAAATCTCTGTAAAGCCTGGAGCACAACCAGATAGCAGTTCACTTTCACCTCCTCGATTAAGAGATGATTCCCCAGTAGAGTAACGGACAACTGAAACTCCTAAAATTCTATTTCTCCCAGGACAGAGACCAACATTTCTTGGCAGATCCCTCCTCGATGACAGGAACAGGAATTCTCATTGAAGGAATATCTCATAAAATCAAAATTCTTCTGGATGGCATCTTTAAGCCCATCTCCGACGACTCTCCGTCATCATCCTGGATGGCATATTTAAGCCCATCTCTGATGATCTTCCGTCATCTTTTAAAAATGGCATCTGTAAGCCCATTCCCGATACTACCTACACAGTCCAACACCATCTCAGACGAGTGCAAATTTCTGGGCACTAGTGTTCAATCATCTTTCACCTTCAGACTACGAAAGGCAGACAGCCAATCTACATCCTCAGGTTTAAGAAGATTAAACAGGGGCAGCTGTTGTACCCCAAAATTTTCCCTCTCATTTTACTCAACACATGCCCATTGAGGTCCTCAACTTGCTCAAGGATGCCCAAGAGTTGATCAGACAAACTCCCTCCTAAGGCTATGTACCTCAAATTAGGGTTTCCATTTTCATCAGGTTGGGGGAGCTCTAAAGGTCCCAGATGCCCTCCATGGTCCTAATGTGTTCTCAAGATCATCCATGTCAAGTTTCATGCCTTGCACAAGAAGTTTGCTCAGTCAATTGCCCAGATGCCTGAAAATCTATTGTACTAGGTCAAAAGTCAACTGTGGCCCACATACAGACAAACTTCAAGATTTTTGGTCAACATAAACATTTTGAAGTGATATCCATCATTTGATCAAGGGTTGATCATGATTCCTCAAGGAATGCCCCAAATTCATCAAAAGACAAATGTTGTTAAATTAGGGTTTCTTAAGAAAAGTCAACCAAGTTTTGACCAAGCATAACTTCTTCATACTATATCAGAAATTTTCCATCCAACACTCATTTTGAATGTGATGCAATTCCCTACAATTCATATTCATCCCCCAAGTTCAAAATATGCACTCATCAAAAGATATGAATTTCTACATTATAGGTCCTTTTGAAAAGTCAACAAAAACACTTTTTGGGTCAAAGCTTCCTACATGAACATGGAAGACCCAATTGAGATGAAACCAAAAGGGTTGTTTAGGGGACATCCTAAGATTTATAAAAAGTCCAAGAACACCTTCTTATGGTTAACAATGAGAGAGATGTGTATTGTCAAAGTTGACCAATTTTTGGAAATGTGCATGAAGTCAACATTGATCAAAATGACTTTTTTTCCAAATGGGCCCATGTTTTCTTGTTTGAAACCTATTCCTAAGAGGACCCACGACGCCTGAGCTTATCCACCTATTATTTTATTATTTTTATTATTTATTTTGATTTTTTATCCATTTAAATCAAAATAAATCAATTTAAATAGTAGAATAATCAAATAAAATCAAAGATTTGATTTTATGAGCATATTATGAGTCCATGAACAGCTAGAAAATCAAAAAATTCATGCAGGAGCTAATTGATTGGAAAATATCTTAATTTGGTCTATTTTGGAAACAAATCATACAAGGCAAAGAATGAAACTAAATCTCCATAATTTGCAAAGATATGATCAGTTTTTGTTGACCTAAATCATTATATGATATATACACAACCTTTCCAAAGCATAAAAAAGGGTTCTTGGTCGTGAAAACAAAGGAGTCAACTTCAAATTTTTGTCAAAAAAAAATGTTGATCACATACTCCTCCATAGACTGATTCAAGCAATTCCAAGGCCAGCAATCTATTCCTAGACATTTTCTGAAGCCATTCCAATCATCCTCAAGCCTTAAAACCTTCAAAAATCATGCCTCACAGTGCCACGGTTTGCATCTTTTTTCAAGATTCGTTTTCAATAATTTATCCATCATAAACATGTTTTGATCATATATCCATGCTTGCTATCATATTTGCAATGTTTTTGATTGGTTTGATTGAAGTTTAAGTGCAGGAATGGCACGATGCCATTGTTAGGGTTTTGAGGTCCCAAATTGGGAATTCCATATAGAGGAAAAATTGGACAAAATCAGGGGTATTATCATGCTTAGAAGATGATTTGTAATTGATCCATGTCTTTGGTTTGAATTCATTCTACTTGTGTTGCGTTTGTGAATTTTACAGGTTTATGGCTACGAACAAAATCCGTCACTATAGCTTTTAGTGGCGGAAATGACTGTAGGTAAAAGTGTGGCCAAAAACAACAGTTATGGGGAAGAAGACAATTAGGTGGCAGAATCCCATTGGGTGATTTGAATCACGCGTGCGTTTGGGAAAGACCACTTTATTTCCTTTATATTTTATTTATGTTATTATATTTACAACTAACCATCCAGCCATTGGATTCATCATCAATCCAGATCCAACGCTCAAGTCATACCATAGACCGTCAGAAAGAGCATCACACTGGATCTAGCGCGTTGACGGGGCTGAGCAAGGAATGGTTCTAACAAATTCAGTACTACACCCCCTGAATTCCTCAACAATACAGGCCCAATTTCTTTTCTTTTTTTATTTTATTTCCTTTATTTTAATTATTTAATTAATTATTTCCTTTTACAAAAATAACACAAAAAAATCATTTTTTTTTATTTAATCATAAAATCAAGAAAACCACAAAAATGTAGAATTAGGTTTTTTTATTAAAATTAGTTTGTTTTTTTTTTGGAAAATAATTAATTTAATGATATTGACTTGATTGTTTTCATAATTAAAATTAATTAGACAAATTAGGTTTAATTCACAAATATTTAATTTTCTCAATAAAATACCAAAAAATATTTTTCTTCCATTAATTAGATTTAGGTTAAGATTTCAAATATTTTTCTCAACAATAAAATACAAAAAAATATTTTCTCTTTAATTGATTACATTTTAGAATTTAAACTTTAATTCCCGTACTTAATTCTCGCACGCAATATTTTATTTTCTAATTACTGTATTTGCTTCGGGTTTGTAATAGTTTTTAATTAGAGTTTACCGCATATTATTTACTGTTTAATCCCCGGTTTTTGGTCATGTAACCCCCTCCCCGAAGCCTTGTAATAGCGTAGATTTACTTTTTCGCTTTTAATTTCCGCAACTATGAACTGTCTAGATGTATGGATAATAGGTTTGCATGCAAAAGACAAATAAAATTAAAACAGTAGATCACCTTAATTGTGCAAAGATTAAATAACTAAAATCAAACACTGCTTCACACTTGCACCCTTAGGGTATGCCTCACTTGGTTGCCTCAGAAAACAATGGTCATGTCCCTCGAACGTAGGGATATTTTAGCAAAAGACCCTCAATTTAAAAGTCATCATAAAGATCATAGTCCCTTAACGTCCCTCGAGTTGCCTACGAGAAATGATCTTGTCCCTCGATGTTGCCTATATGACGATAGTCCCTTCGAAACGCTAAGGTATCCTTACATGTGTTCCTTCAATGATCATTACGTCCCTTTCGATAGTCCCTCAAACATCCAACGTTTAGGGTTACCTACTCACTAATAGTAGGATAACACGGTCTAAAGGATAGGAGGAAAAGAACACATTTTTTCGAGTAGGTAGATAAATGTTAGGTACTTGCTCAAAACAACAAATCTTTTACACCATACAGTTTCAAACAAACTTTTCAAACTAAAGTTTTCAAAACGCTTCGTAACACTCTTGAGGATAGAAACAAGGGTTAAAACGAAGTTAAACAAAAACTTTTCAAAACAAGCACACACAAGAAATTTCAAAATCTCCGCATGTAATTTTTCCAGCATGGTACAAGGGGAAGAGATAATTGGAAGCGAAGTCACTATCACATACAAGCCAGTATGACAAAGGTTGTCTTCTCCATGTCCTCAGGCGCTATTTTGATTTGGTTGTAACCTGAGAAACCATCCATGAAGGAAAACACTTTCTGCTGCACTGTATTGTCAACTAGAATATCAATGTGGGGAAGTGGGAAATCATCCTTAGGGCTGGCCCTATTCAAATCTTTGTAGTCCATGCACATTCGTACCTTGCCGTCCTTTTTGGGCATGGGAACAACATTGGCAACCCATTGCGGGTAGGAGGTGACGGCCAAGAATCAAGCGTTGAATTGCTTCATGACTTCTGCTTTAATTTTCTCTGACATATCTGGTCGCATACGACGGACCTTTTGTTTTACTGGTGGATAATCCTCTTTTGTAGGTAGACAATGTACCACAATATCTGCATTAAGTCTTGGCATGTCTTTATACGACCAGGCAAAGACCTCAACATATTCGTGTAACAACTGAATCAGACGCTCTTTGACACTGGGTTCTAGGTTGGCACCCACCTTGACTTCTCTTTTGTCTTCCTCGGTACCTAGGTTAATTGTATCCACGGGCTGCTCGTGGGGCTGAATGATTCTCTCTTCTTGTTGTAGTAATCTGGCAAGTTCCCCTGGTACTTCACAATCTTCCTCACCTTCGTCTTCGGCTTGGTAGATTAGATTTTCAGAGTCACCGAAAGCCATAGCAGAACCATTTCCCATGGGATCCCGAATGGATGTAGACCTGCATTGTGAGTGTGAGTGTGTGTAAGAGTATAGATATCTTTAAAATAAATGAAAATTTAAAAAATATATAAAAAAACAATGAGCACAAAGTTTGTACGCAAAAAACGTCCATGATTCATTGGTGTCATATGGAAATGAGATAATAACCCTTACAAATGGACCATGGTTCCTCGGGTAAGACACAAGGTTTTAAGAGTCTGAATTATTTTAATATTACAGATCCAACAAAATGTAAAGACAAATTACTGTGGGAAAAAAGTGATTGGGACAAAATCTCTATCCTCCCAGTTGCTGAGCCCTCCACTGACAGTTGGGAAAATCCAATACTCCAGATTGTAGTTGTCTTCATCATCTTCCACCGCATTGACTTTGCGGTTGCTGATCTTTAATGGTGGTCCTCCGGCACGAGCGCGGCGTATAGCCTTCTGGGCACCTAAAGTGAAACCAAGGCCAAACTTGTCATATTTGTATGGGATATCTGGGAGTTGTCCCCAAATAACGCACCCACCTTCTTCTATCACTGCCTTGGCATCCTTCAAAGATGACATTTTGAGTGGAGGCCTTGTGATCTTGGGAACTTGAGACACAGCCTTGGTTACTACCACATCTTGCAGGACTTCTTCAAAGTGCTAAAATGGAGTTTCAATAAATTCACCATCTAATTCCACATATCTGAAGGAATTAAGATGGCTGATCATATACTCTTCTTCTCCATGAACGGTGATAATCTTCCCTTGAATTGGATATTTTAGCATTTGGTGCAGCGTAGAGGTAATAGCGCCAGTATTGTGGATCCATGGTCGGCCTAGCAAGCAGGAATATGAAGGGCGGATATCCATTACATAAAAAGTTGAATCAAATGTTTGGGTTCCAACCTTTATAAGGATATCCATTTCCCCATGCACCATCCTTTTTGAGTCATCAAAGGCTCTCACTAGTATGTTGCTTGGTTTCAATGTCCATCCCTCACAGTCAAGTCTATCAAGAGCCTTTTTAGGCAATACATCCAGAGATAAACCGGTGTCAACCAAGACATGATCCAAGTTTGTGCCCCTGCAATCAACTGAGACGTGCAATGCCTCATTATGCTTCCTTCCTCTTGGCGTTAAATCAGTATCCAAAAAACCTAGACCATTATCTGCAGTCAAGCTGGCTACGCAGTCTTGGAAATGATCGGCAGATGTTTCTTAGGGTACATGGGCAGTTTTCAGGAAATTTACCAAGGCCTTTGCATGCGCCTCGGAACATAGTAATAGAGCCAGCATGGAAATTTTTGATGGAGTTTGCCCCAGTTGCTCGACTATATTATAGTCGCTTCTTTTTATGATCTTTAGAATTTCCTCCATCTCCTTCCGGGAGGTCTTAGGGATAGCCAATGATTGTGCCTTCGTCCAGATAGGCTTAATCAAAGTACTTTTACCTCGAGTCTCGGTTGACTCGACAATAGGAATGTCAGTATGAGTGATAACAGGGGTTGTAACAACTTTGTCGATTGGAGTACTAGTAGAGATGATTGTAGGACTGGGAATAACCTTCGGAGGAGCAACAACAACAGGAATGATTATGGGTCCAGAAATAGCTTTTGGAGGATCTATCTCTGGAGAGAAAACCCTTATGCTTGGAGTGATCTTGCTAGTCCCTGCAATATTACTGATATCGGAGTCAATCTTCTCATAACTTGAAACTTCGGCAGCTGGCCAATATTTCTTGATACCGTGGTAGTAGACATCCCCTCCATTATTCCATCATACGGTTTTGTCTGACAATTACAGGACTGGTCCAGGCATTATAATTATCAAAGGAGCTACTTTTGGAACTGATGTAATTCTAACGAGTCTTTTGGTGGAGACCCTGGAAGAAATGTCGGAAATAGACACGATGGAAACATCATTATAAGAAACAGGTGGAACAGAAGTCTTTTCGAACAAAATTTCCGTGTTGTCTATTAGGCACTGAATGCTTGCTTTCAACAAAGGACAGTTGGTTGGTGAGGACAAACATAAATGACAGCTTTCATCATAGCCTGGGAAAACACTGACATTCAATAAGTTCATTTTGATAATCAGGAATGGGGTCATAAGTTCATCAACTGAAGTAACAAACATATCTTCCTCAATGGTGTTGGTAGTATGGCCATGTTTGGGCATAGGGGCAGAAATGATATTGGGATTTTCTGGCGCGTCGAATTCAATCTCTTTGGCTTCAAGGAGGTCTTGTACTTTGTTCTTTAGAGTCCAACAATTGTTAGTGGCATGGCCAGGACTCTCGGAATGGTATGCACAACGGGCATTAGGATGATAGTGAGGAGATGATGTGTTAGGGTTCTTTGGAGCTTCTTTCAAGGTCACTATATTGGATCTTAACAAATGTGGAGATACTTGAGATAACGTCATATTAATTTTGGTGAATTGTCCGACTGGTCTTTCCATTCTTGGTTGGTTGTTTCTTTGCTGATTAGGTGCAGGTTTAGGAATCATGACATCCCCCACCATTGGATGGCGTTCATCCCTATCTTGATTTCTATGAGGATACACATCAACCACTTCTTTCTTTCCGATGAATGGCTTCCTTACAGCAGCAGAGGATGCATCTTTTTTAATCTTTCCATTCTTTATCCCGGCTTCTACCCTTTCTCCGGTCAATATCAATTCAGTAAAACCTGCCGATGAACTCCCAATTAAGTGATTGAAGAAGGGGTTGGACAAGGTGCCCAAAAACATGTCTACCAACTCTCTTTCAGATAGGGGAGGTTGAACTCTTCTGGCCAAGTATCTCCATTTTTGTGCATAGTCCTTGAAGCCTTCATTTGAAACCATGGCCATACTCTGGAGTTGAGTACGAGTGGGTGCAAGATCAGCATTGTATTGGTATTGTTTGTAAAAGGCTGCAGCAAGATCTTCCCAGTTATGAACATTGGCTCTTTCTAGATGATAAAACCAATCAAGTTGAGTTCCAGACAGACTGTCTTGGAAGAAGTGTACCCATAAATCTTTGTCAGCGGTATGGGGCTGTTTTTTCCTTACATAGGACCGGAGATGCATTTTGGGGCATGAGACTCTGTCATATTTGGCGAACACAGGTGATTTGAACTTTGGAGGGATGACAATTCCCGATACTAAGCCCAACTCCTCAAAGTCTAATCCAGACACTTTTTGGATTTCCATTGCACTCAACCGCTCTTCTAGATGCTTATACTTGTCGTTGGATGGAGGGTATTGTTCTTCAGAATAGTCTTCTTCTTCCTCTTCCTCTTCTGAATCAGACTGAACAACTGTTTCCTTACCCTTCCTATCTTGATTGTCTTTCTCACCGGATGTCGTTGCAAAGTCTAGGGTCCTTCTTGTCTGCCTGTGGAATCTTCTTCCCATGTTCAGAATTCCGGTTATTTTCCTCGTCTTCTTTTTCTTCTCCTCAACCAGCAAAGTCTTCAACTCTTCTTGTCCTTTGGCCAAAGTTAAGAACAATTGTTGAAACTGTGCATTCTGAGCTTGAAGGTCCTTCACCATTTGCTCGAGATCCATCTTACTGATATAAACAGTAGAGAGATGAGGAGACTTGTTGCAAGAAACCTGCTTATGTTATGATGAATGATAAATTCATATGCAATGATTTCAAGGATCTTTAAGATTCAAATTTGTTTTAGACAAAAAGGAAACACATGTTATATTAATAAATTAAAGCTTGAGTACATCAATGCCTCTTTGGGAAAAACAAATACAAGAAACTCTAAGATAGAAAGGTAGTACGCATCCTCTTTGGTGCAATGTAGGCATTCAGAGTCTGCTCCTCATGAAGTAGCCTAGTGAGTTCCCAAACCTTCTTCTCGCTTGCGTAGAATTGGGCTTCAAAAGTATCTCGCTTCCCCTTGAGTTGTATCCAATATATTTGTAAGTCTTCAAGAGAGGTGGGCATTTTAGGATGTACGATAGTGTATGGAACATCCCCTTCCATGATAGGCTCAATGATTACCGAGAGAATGGAGGGGTAAGGCATCATAAGATTCTGAGCACGAGTTCGTACCCATTTGAGGTAAGGCTCAAGAGGGATGGAATTCTTGTGCCCCAAAGTCTTGCTATCTACCTTGTTCAACATCCTCCATGCTCGGATAAATCTCTAGCGAAGACCTTGATCGTCGTTCTCGTAGTCAAATACCAAACCTTGAATCAGCATCTCGTGCGGGCCATCCCTCCGGGCATAACCAAATTGTCTTAAGGCTAAGCAAGGGTTATAGGTGATACCTCCCCTAATGCCAAGTAAAGGGACATTAGGAAATTCTCCATAACGGTCGACAATAGTAACATTCTCTATGGATCTGGAGCACCAATGAATGTCTGAATGTTTGAGCATCATCAACCTTTGTGACCACCTTGAACCTTGCTCGTTCTTCAATACAGATTGGGCGAGATGCGAAATAAACCATCTTTCCAAGATAAGAGTGAAACACATAAGAAAACCTCTTTTCCTCATTGTGCGAGTGTGAAAAGAGTGTATGATATCCCCTAGCCATGTAGGCACCGGGTTGCGGGATATGAAGATTTTGACGGTATTCACATCTATGAGTTAATCAGGATTTGGAAACAAAACCATCCCATAGATGAAGAGAGCCACAATTTCCTCAAAGGCTTGCAGGTCCAAAGAATTCCAATAATTTTGGGCTTTCTCGAACAAGAACTTTGCTAAGAAACCTTTGACACCACTCCTTGTTTCCCAATGAGTTGTGACATCAGATGAGTGCAAGTGTAGAGCTTGAGTAATCTCTTCTGGATTTTGGTCTCTTTTCGTACCGTTAAAAGGTAGTTGGTTGAGAATGGGAATCCTCAAGAGTCGGTAGAATTCTTCCAAAGTAGGCACAAGTTGATAGTCGGGAAATGTGAAGCAATGGTGTTAAGGATCAAAGAATTAAAATAGCACCTTCATCATGTCCTCATCTATGTTGTAGGCGACCAAGTTGAGTAGGCGACCATGTCTCTCGGTGAATGGAGATTTTTCAGGAATCCTTGAGGCTAGCTCCTTAAGTTGTGGAGGGATCCTTACAAGGTTGACTTGAATTGTTTTCCTGCGAAGAGAATCCATGTCCTACAAAACAAGAACAAAGATAAATCCCAAGATCCTTGAAATGATTAGTGAATGTGTATGATGTTATGATGTTCATGATGTTATGTACATGTATGTATATACAAACAAAGAAAACAAGTCCTTAGGTTTAGGCTTGCATGGAGTTTTATAGGTAAGTACCCTCTTGAAGTTTAGTTGGCTCATACCTGTCCTAGTAATAGTTATCGGGTTCTAAGGAGCTCAATATCACTGGTTTGTTTCCTTGGTCATTGTTTCAGCACAAGCCTATTTAATGGCGATCGAAATATCCCAATAAACCAAACCTCAACGAGTATAGTATCGAGTATCTACCAACTTCGAACTGCACCAAAGCTGGTCATCTCACTACATCCTAAAGGCCATGTTGGTTAAGTAAAGGTTCTAAAAGTTTATTAGTGCTTCATGACATCACTCAACGGCCATGTATTCTCCTTGATTAACTCAAGGGCTATCGATACCCACAAATATGTCACACTAACATAGCTATTGCTTAGACCATGTTGGTATACCCCACACAGTTTCCACAACGTATTACTACTTACCTATAAGGTATCCAAATTCTGGGTAGAGGATTCAAACCCAAACAAAGAACCATAATATAAAGCAAACAAGTCAAACAATGAAAGCAAGTAAATGTGATATAACCCTAAGGTAACCCCACTTTTAGAATTTTCCCCAGCAGAGTCGCCAGTTCTGTGATACGGTGGGAGAACTGACTTGGGTGTTTTGCGTTTTATCGCAAATGTTGCGGTTAGCAAGAGTCGCCACCGACTTTTCTTTTATCCAAAAGGAAAGGTGAAAAAGCACAGGAAAGACCTTTGAGATTATTTCTTGATTTCGGGGGGTAGATTATGAAAAGGGAATGTATTAACACCCTTTTCATCCATGGTTTTCCATGGGCTCTTAGTTACTTGCTAGATCACTTGCTTTTGTTTGAAATTATGCTTTGTGTGGTTTTTTGAAAGTATTTTATAAAGAGGCCATTGTTTAGGAAACCTTTGTAATGATTCTCGTTTGTAATAATGTATACAAAGATGTTGATCTTTTGAAAATGTTTTCAAGTTTGTAAGATGCTTTTGAAAGTGTAGGTGCTTGTTTTGAAAATAGCAAGGATGTTTGTTTGAAATTGGGAAAGTAATTAGGAGTATTCTACCTACTCAAAAATATTTCTTGTTCATTTTCCTTTTCCTTTGTCATTGTTGTCTTACCATTGATTTGGTAAGCAACCCTATCCTTGGATGTAAACGGGACAGGCGTGGGTCATCGTATAACCATGATTAGCAATGTTGCAAGGTATCTTAGCATTCTTTTTAGGGACTAAGATCATTTGAAAGGCAACTTAGATAGCGTCATCGAGGAACTATGATCTTGTATTTTTCTTGTTTTTGCTAAGATACCTCACACGCGTAATATGGCCATTTTGTATAAGGCAACCAAGTGGAATAACCCTAGGGATGTTTGTGTGCAAGTGTATTATTTTCATGCTTATTTTTGTCTTGAATTAAGGTTTTTCTAAATATTGGTTTTAGTCTTTCCATACAAACCCTAATTACTAGCATGTTATATAAAAGCGATAAATTGCGAAATTTAAAGTTACTACGCTACTACAAGATTTGTGGGGAGAGGGGGTGTACAAATTGAATGGGAATTGCAAGAATTTAAAGCCTAATTAGTCTATTACAACCATATTGAATTGATATCAATGTACAAGAAAATAAATAAATGCAAAGTACAAAATGAATAAATGTACAAAAAATGCAAAATGTAAAGAAAATGTATCTTTGTTTGATTTTCATGAAAAAAGGATTTTGTCTTAACCTAATTAAATAAAGAAAATAATTAATTCAATTTTAATTTTATTAAGAAAAGATTTTAAATAAAACCCTAGTTCTATTAATTAATCAAAAGAAAAATGTATTTTTTTGGTATTTTTATCTTAAAAGCATTATAAAATATTTCTAGTCTTTTTTTATATCAAAAATAATATATTTAAATTAGTATGAAAGAAAATAACTACTAACCTAATTTTAATTATATTTACAAGATAATAAGTAAAAAAATAGATAAAGTATAGTTAATAAAAATATTTTTTGTGAGAAAAATAAAATAAGCTAAGTCAAAATATAAATCTATCATTTTTTTGTATTTTATGATTTTTTTAGTATTTAGAAAATATATTTAAGGAAAATAAAAATGAAATAAAAAAGAAAATAAATAAATTTGGGTCAGGGGTGCCAATAGGAAACAGGGGGTTAGCTAGCAAAAAAAAGAAAAATAAGCCAGGCCCAAAGAGGCCCAGCGCCCTGCAAACAAAAAAATTCAGAATTGTAAAACATGTAAAAAATGCAAAAGGGTACCACTGGGGCTCGAACCTAGGTCCCATAGGTTACAGGCGCACGCTTCTACCACTGGGATGGCTATACATCCGTTAACATAAGCAAAACAATAAATATACAAGGCAAACGCGCCCTGATGACTTCATCTTCAACCTCCAGCCAGACCAATTGTAACTTTCTCATTTCTCATCAAAAATGAAAACTGTAAACATGAAACTTGTAGCATATTTTCTCACGATTCCTGAAATGTAGAGTATTAAAACTATAGATCAAAGATAAGAATGATTTTTAATGGCCCTAATCTGAACCCTAAAAATTTCAGAAGTTTCAGTTTCAAAATTCTCTAAGCTCAAGCAAAATTAATGGAAACTATGAACATGGTTAGCTTCAGGGCAATGATATCTACATGTTTTGTTCATAAATAAACTATTGAGGATGCATGTATGAAGAGTTCCAAGTTGAGAAAACATACCTCAAAACTGGAATTCGTGTTTTGAGTTTGAGCTTGTTTCAAGTGATGGTGATGATCAGGTTAGCTTCCTTGAGGTCCTAGGAAGCTAATGCAATGGTTTTCTTGAGTTGAGAGTGGCTGAAATGACTTGGAGAAGTCAATGTGAAATGCTATGTTTTTGGTTATAGAGGATATGGTAAATGGTGTTACAGTAATGAAACAGGGACAGGGATAGGTTACACTTGATGTAAGGAAGCTTTAGAAACTAAAAGGCCAAGAAACACATGAGGGAAATGTGAGTTTGATGTTCAAGGTCAGAAACTGTGCAACAATGGAGTTTTTGGGAAATTTATGATTTGAGAGAGTTTTGGTGTATTTCAGGGTGCTTCTTGTCCTCCATATCACAAATAGTGACTCTATTTATAAGCAACAAGTTTGGATACCTCTTGTTGATCAGAATTCAAAATCACAAGTTTATGCATAACATGTGATTTTTGAGAAATTCAAGTTTCAAAGCCTTGTGTACTTGCTAAGATAGAATGGTTATGCTTTAAACAAGCTTGCTTCTGACTTTGTGGATGGAGCGTGATTAGAGGGAACAAGTTAGAGGCTCAAGAATGAACTTTATGCAAAAAGCTTGCTTTACAAGAATGGCAATGTTAACTTTGTGCCATTAATGAAAATGCAACTTGGATAAAAGCTCAATTGCTTGGATCAAAGTCTTAACAGTTGTGTAAACATTTAATTATGGAGTGACAAACAAGTTTGAGGCCTTGAAATCAAGGATTATGCAGCCTAGCATGGATTTGGCTCATGTGTTCATCAAAAATGACTTGTAATTCAAGTGACAAAACCCTAACTTCATCTCTTCGATTCTCCCTACTCAAGAATGATCTCAAGGATTTCTTGGACATTTTGGAAAGCTTGAAATGTGATATACAACCCATATTTGAATTTATTTTAAAGATTCACCTTGGAACTATATGAAAAAGTGCCATGAAGTTGGGTCAAAATCCTGACCAAATTAGGGCAAAATTTCACTAAGTGTTTAGTTTCATGACCACATCTTCATAAAATTATAACTTCATATCCAAGCACTTTTGGAAGGATTTGTATAAATAAAAGTTGTATATTTCATGGAGATCTAAAACTTTCATGTTGGAAGTTTCTCTTGAATCATCTTTCATCATGGTGAAAATTTTGCTCAAAGTTATAAAAAAAACATGAAATTTCCAACAATTAGAAAATTTCTAAGTTTAGAAAATTTGACTTTTCAAAATGAAATCTTGAATTTTTTATTTCTTGATGAATAAGTTTCATATTTTGACATGTTTTTATGAATTATAATCTTTGTCACTTGAATTTGACTAAAAAGTCAAAGTTTGACTTTTCAGTATAGAGTTGACTTTTGATCAGTTGATTGAAAAATTCATCTGTCAATCCAATGGGCTTGCAATGTTTTGAACCATGCCATTAGGTAAAAATTATGCAATTGGACTCTTGTTATCATGCCTTAAACCAATTGATCATTTTCTAGGTCAAAAATCAGAAATTGCCCCTTCTCAGTCAAAACCCTAATTTTGACCATTTTGCCCTTTTGGAGATTTGATCAAATTTCTTGAGGAGTTGTGGTCCAAAATTGATCAAATGATACATGTGAGTTTAAAAATGTTGATGTGGATAAAAAATTACGAAGTTTGACTGTAATTTGGCCATAGTTGACTTTTTTCCCAATACAATTGATTTTTAGGTCAACTGCTCAATTGATTGATCCAAAATGTGATCCAAGGCTTGAAACTTAACATGAGTAATATTGGGGGTCCATAATGATCCATAAAAATCATATGGGGCATAGGAGGTTCAAAAATCTTTGTGCAAACTCAAACCCTAGTTTTGGGTCATTAGTGCATAAGGAGGTGTCTTGAGCTGATCAAACCCTAGTGCAGTCTTGAGCCCAAGGATATCTTGTGAGCAAAAAATCTGGATAAGTGAGAGGGAAAATTTTTGGGTACAACACCTTCCCTTTCCATAATCTACCCCCCTTACTCAGAAAACATCTCGAAAAGGTCTTTTTCTGTTCTTTTCACTCTTTCCTTTGTTGGATAAAAGAAAAGAAGGTGGCGACTCTTGCTCCGCACATTTGTGAACAAAAAATGCAAAAACTAGTATATAACAGTCAGTTCTGCCACCGTATCACACCTCACAAATAAACCATTGTGCCTCGGGTAAGACACATGGCCATAGAGTTTATATTATTTAATTATTACATATCCAAAAACAAGAAAGACAATTACTCCTGAATAAAAGTAATCGGTATAAAGTCTTTAGCTGTCCAGATAATGGGTCTACCGTTGGTTATAGGGAAGATTCCGCTGTCCATGTCATAGCGACTGTCAGCATCTTCTATGGCGGAGACAACATCAATAGCATTGATTCTCGGGCCATGCTTGGGCATGGGTGCAGTTATGACGTTGGGAGTCTCAAGGGGATCAAATTCAACCTCCTTTGTATCAATAAGGTCTTGCACCTTGTTCTTCAAAGCCCAACAGTCGTTCGTGTCATGCCCCGGAGTCTCAAAATGGTAGGCGCATCGAGCATTTGGATTGTATCGGGGAGTGGAAGTATTAGGATTCTTTGGAGCTTCTCTCAAAGTTATCAGATTGGATTTCAGTAAGTGGGGTAATACTTGAGACAAAGTCATATTTATCCGGGTGAATTGCCTTACAGGTCTTTCTGCTCTAGGCTGATTGTTTCGTTGTTGAGTAGCTGCCAGCTTGGATATCATAACAGCCCCTATCGTTGGACGACGCTCGGTTCTGCTCTGATTTTGTTGATTATAAATATCATTTACCTCTTTCTTTCTAACAAAAGGTCTCTTTCCCACACTTGAAGAGGCATCCTTCTGAATCTTTCCACTTCTAATCCCAGCTTCCACTCTTTCTCCGGTCAAAATTAACTCAGTAAAGCAAGTTGAGGAGCTTCCAATCAGATGATTGAAAAACGGACCAGATAGGGTACCTAAAAAAATATCCACTAACTCCCTATCAGATAGGGGGGTTGGACTCTTCCTGCTAAGTCCCTCCACTTCTGAGCATAGTCTTTAAAACCTTCGCTCGAACCCATAGACATACTTTGGAGTTGTGTATGGGTGGGAGCAAGGTCTGTATTATATTGATACTGCTTGTATAAAGCAGCAGCCAGGTCCTCCCAGTTACGAATATTGGTCCCCTCCAGCTGATAGAACCATTCTAGTTTAGTCCCAGATAGATTATCTTGAAAGAAGTGGGCCCATAAGTCCTTGTCTGCAGTGTGAGGATGAATCTTCCTCACATAAGATCGGAGATGCATATTGGGACATGAAACCCCATCATATTTAGCGAACACTGGAACCTTGAACTTCTGCAGGATGACAACCCCAGAAACCAAACCCAACTCTTCAAAATCCATCCCCGGTACCTTCTAGATTTCAATTGCATTCAGACGATCCTCCAGTTATTTGTATTTTTCATCAGCAGGAGGATACTGCTCCTTATCATAGTCAGATTCATCATCGGATTCCTTCATACTGGAGTCTTCCTCTCTTGTTTCCTCTTCTTGATTGGCTCCTTCTTTTGATGAAGTTACCAGTTCAGAAGCTCACCGCACTGGTCCTCTGATCCTTCTTCCCAGATTCACTACCCCAGCTGGTTTCTTTGGCTTCTTCTTTTTATCTTTCAGTATGAGGGCTTTCAGATCTTCTTTCCCTTTAGCTAGAGCCACAATCCTTTGCTGGAACTGAGCGTTTTGTGCTTGGAGATCCTTGATGTTTTGTTCAAGAGCCATTTCTTTACTTGCTAAAATAAACAGAAGGAGATAAGAACCCTACTTTGAGACTTGCTTATGCAATGAGATACATGACATGCTTATGCAATATTTTTAAGGACCTTATTGGATTTAATCTCTTTTAAAGAAAACAAGAAACAAAACCTTTTATTAGCAAGTTTTTAAAGAAACAAAATATTACACAAGGATAAACATTGAAAGGAAATTGCTAAGTCTCCCATGGGCGCTTCCTCTTGGTGTTGAGGTTCCTCTCTTCATGAAGCTGCTTTGTTAATTCCAGCACCTTCTTCTCACTTGCATAGAATTGAGCCTCAAAAGTATCCCATTCTCCCTTGAGCTGGATCCAAGACTTTTGCAACTCTTCGAAGTTGGTTGGCATATCAGGATGTAGAATAATAAAGGACTCTCCCCCTTGAGCAATAGGTTTTAAGATCACCGGTAAGATGTAATCGTATGGAATCATAAGACTTTGGGCTCGAGCTTGCACCCATTTGAGGTAAGGTTCCAAAGGGATGGAGCTCTTGCGCCCCAAAGTCCTACTATCAGTCTTCATGACAATGCCCCAAGCGCGGATGAACCTCTGACGATAATTTTGTAAATCATCCGAGTAGTTGAACCCAATACACTGAATGAGTATATCTGGGGGACCATCTCTCAGTGCATAGCCAAAACGACGTAGTGCTAAAGAAGTATTGTAGGTGATGCCACCCCTAATTCCCAGGAGTGGCACATTAGGAAATTCTCCACAGCGATCAATAAAAGAGATATCTTCTTGAGAGCAAGGACACCAATGGATGTCGGAGTTAGAGAGAGACATTAGTCTTTGAATCCATCTTAAGCCTAAATAATTCTGCATTGTTGATCGAGGAATGTGTGAAATAAACCACCTATATAGCAGAGAGGTGCAACACATGAGAGTTCCTCGCTTCTTTAGAGTACGGGTATAGAGAGAATGTAGGATATCCCAGAGCAATGTAGGAACCAGATTGTGAGCAAGAAATATGTTGATGGCATTCACATCTATAAGTTGATCTGAATTAGGAAACAAAACCAACCCATAGATCAAGAGGGTTAAAACATCTTCGAAAGCATGATAACTCATAGCATCCAGGAAAGTCTGAGCTTTCTTCATCATAAAATTTGCAAGGAGACCCTTAACTTTACTTATTTTTTCCCAATTGGACTCAATGTCAGATGGCCTAAAGTGCAAAGCTACAGCAACATCTTCAGAAGCTGGGTCTTGTTCTAAACCAGTGAAAGGTACTCGCTCCAATATAGGTAAACCAAGTAACTTAGAGAATTCCTCCAGTGTAGGCACCAGTTGATAATCGGGGAATGTGAAGCAACGGTGCTTAGGGTCAAAGAACTAGAATAAGACACTCATCAAACCTTCATCAAATCCGGTGGTAACCAAACTGAGTGAGTGACCATGTATTTTATGGAATGATGAATCCTCAGGAACTTTCAAGACTAATTCCTCGAGCTTGGGAGGAACTTATGTGAAGCGAATCCGAGTGGTTTTTCTGCGACCTGAATTCATATCCTACAAAACAGCAAAGAGGTAAATCCAACAGGTCCTTGAAATGGTTAGTATATATAAATGTCATGATGTTTATGATGTCATTATTATGCTTAAAATCACAGATAAACACAAGCAAATCGCACAATAGACCTTTGGTTCAAAGGCTTGCATGAGGTTTTAAGGTAAGTACCCTCTTGAATGTTCAGTTGGCTCAACCTGTCCTATTAATAGTAATCGGGTTCTAAGGAGTCTCAATATAACTGACCTTCCCCTCAGAAATTGTTTCAGCTCTGCACCGAAGTATTGCAGCCAAAAAATCCAGAAATTCCAACCTCAATGAGTGTAGTATTGAGTATCAACGAATCTTCGATCAGAACCAAAGCCGGTTATCTCACTACTTCCTAATGGCTAGGATGAGTCAATTAAAGGTTCTAAGGGTCAGTTAGCGCTTAGTGAAACTATAAGGAAGCCTAATGTTATCCTTGACTTACTCAATGAACATTAGTACAATCCAGAGTATCGTGCTAACATAGCCACCATTTCGTCCTTATCGGTCTACGTCGTACATCCTCCATGATTTATTGCTAATTACCTAATAAGGTGCCCCAGATCCAGGTGTAGGATCTATAGTAACAACCCAAGAAAACCCTCAAAAGTAAAGCAAACAAAGCATAAAAAAGCAATTAAAATGGTGAACTAAAACTATAAGGTAACCCCACTTTTCTTATATCCCCAACAGAGTCGCCAGTTCTGTGATACAGTGGCAGAACCGACTATTATACTGGTTTTTCATTTGTGTTCGCAAATGCTACGGTAAGAAAGATTCGTCGCCGTCCTTTCTTTTATCCAACAAAGGAAAGGGTGAAAAGAACAGAGAAAGACCTTTTCGAGATGTTTTCTGAGTAAGGAGGGTAGATTATGGAAAGGGAAGGTGTTAGCACCCTTTCCATCAGTGGTTTTCCACGGGCTCTTAGAGGTTTACTCATTTTGAAATACCTTTGTGCTTATGTGTTTGAAAATGTTTTGAAAATGCCTTAGTACGGTGAACTTTGTAATGTTTCTCGGGATAGTGGAGAAAGTATACAAAGTGTTTTGAAATTGTTTTTGAAAAGTAGTTTTTGTGTAAGTGCAAAAATGTTTGAGCAAACTTCTAACAGCTATCTACTTTTTTACTCGAAAAGGGTCGTTCTTTTCCTCTTTTTCTTTAGACAATGTTATCATACTATTCGTGAGTAAGTAGCCTTGTCGTTGGATGTTGAGGGACAATCGAAGGTACATTTTACAGTCATAAAGGCAACATAAGGAGACGCTTTAGCAATTTTATTTAAGGGACAAAATCATTTATCGGAAGGCAACACCGTAGGTTCATCGAGGGACTATGGTCTTTTTGATTTTTTATGGGTCTTTGCTAAAGCGTCCCCATTCTCGAGGGACATGACTGTTTTATTTTCTGAAAGGCAACCAAAGGGGGATACCCTAGAGGTACATATGTGCATATGTGCTGAGATTCAGTTATTTTTGTCTTTTTGATAGGTGAGCTAACGTTTTAATTTACAATCTTATCATACAATCTTAGTTACTAACAGTTAATATTTTCGGAAATTAAAAGTGTGAAAATTTCAATCCTAGACTATTACAACGCTTTCGGACAATTACATAAAAAAGTGCAAGGAAATAAAATTCGGAATTTTAAATCTAAACTATTACATTCCATAATCATTTACATTATTATAAAAAATGCGAGAATAGAATAAATGCACGCGAAATAAATAATACATCTAAAAACCTAAAAAGTTCTAAGTAAACAAAAAAATTCTTTTTTTTTGCTCTTGTTAAGAAAACAATTAACTCTAAATTTAATTTTAATTAAGAAAATAAATGTTGAATGAAATAAATCCTAATTCTAATATTTTATGTATTTTTTATTAAGAAAATAATTTAAATTAAAATGAACCTAAATCTAATTGATTTTAAGTTGATAAAATAAAATTAAAATGATTAAATAATTAATCATTATAATTTTAGAAAGAACCTAAATCTATTTATTATTTTTTGATTTTTTTATGAATTGTTAAAAAATGACTTTTGAAAATAATAAACAAAATAAAATAAAATGAGAATATAAAACAAAACATGGGTCTAGCATAAAAAAATAAAATGGGGGTCTGCTGTTAAAAAAAACGCTAGGCCCAATCCAGAGGGAGCTCAGAAGCTGTACTGGGATTCAGTGAGGAGCAGTTTTGATGGCTCATGGTGCACTTGCATGTTGGAACCTTTTGATCTTTATTAACCAAGATCAAGTGGTTGTGATCTGGAGGCGCATACTGGACCGACATAGCTAATACATACTGGATCTGCAATTAACAAATGTTAGAAAAATAAAATGCTGGACCTGGGACTCAAACCCAGGTCCTCTCCCTCAAACGCGCGCTTGCCTTACCAACTGAGCTAGTTGTCCAATTGTTATACCAAATACAACAATAAAAATATAATGCAAAACAAGTGGTTATTTTAAATAATTAAAAAAACACGCGCGTGGATTTCAATTTCCCAATGAGGGGCTGCCACACATTCATCTTCCTCCTTCATCCGTCGTTTTAGACTTGGACCTATAGTGACAGTTTTTGTTTGTCACTATAGCACCTGTAAACCAAAAAAACAATAATATGCATGATAAATTCATGGTGAGGCCATGGATGAATTGGCCTCAACCTCTTGAGCACACAGAGACCCTTGGTTAGGCCTAATTTTGGCTATTTCCATAAATCCCAATTTTAAGCTTGGAACCCTAAAAATGGTGGTATTCGATTCCTACATCAAAACCCAAATCTAACCATACAGATAGCTTGCAAACACAAGAGTATTCAATAATGTATGATTAAAATGCACTTATATTACATAAATCAAAGAAACCAAAATAAAAAAGAGCGCAAACTATGAGGTGTTGATGATGCACTTCAGGATGTTTTGGGACTTGGTGACAGTTGGAAACGATCCAAGGAACTCCCAAGAATGTGTTTGAGCCTTTGTTTGGGACTAAAAACAACTGGAATTTGAAATTTGAGTTTGAAAAAATTTTAGTTTTTTGTGCAAAATGTGCAGCAATTCTCCAAGCTTTATGTGCATGGATTTGGCTTGCTAGAGTGTTGTACTTATAGTGTAGATGGAGGAGACACAATTGAATGGAAAAGATCAACCCATAATGGCATAGTTTAAAGCCATAATCACCAATTTGAAAAGTTACCAAAATGAAGCTTTCATGCCATTTTTTGATGTTCAGTGAATCTGGTCATTTGTAAACGAATCCTTGGGCCTCTAAGCAAGCCAAAGCATCAATCCAAATGCCTAAGCGCATTTCCAATTATTTTGTACCATTTATTTTATATGTATTTGGAATAAATTAAAATAAATATCTAAAAAATAAGTAGAAAATGCAAGGCCATGCAAAAATAAGATTAGAGGTCCTATAAAACCTTAGGAAGATATTTGAACCTTAAAAAGTTAGGTCATTGACTCAAAAATCCAAATTTGCTCAATGCACCATTCTTGAAATTTCCAAAATTTTCCCAACTTGGGAAAGCCATAACTTGCTCAATTTTTATCTCATGATAATGATCTTGGAATTTTTGGAAAGCCCAAGATGCCTACTTCAATCTCTCTTTTGATCAATTTTGAATTTGATGATGTTATCTTGATGTAAAAGGTCTTGGAAAAAAGTGGCTTTTGTTGACTTTTTGAAAATGACAGGTAATGTATGAGCTCAAATCTTTCAAATGGTGTATTTCTTGTTCTTGAGGGATGAAGAGAAGTTGTGGACAATTGTATTCTCTTCAAAATGATATTTGGTAGGAAAATTTCTGATAGAGTATGAGAAAGTTATGCTTGGTCAAAGTTTGGTTGACTTTTCCTATAGAAACCCTAATTTAGCAATTATTGACTTTTGATGAATTAGGAGCATTTCTTGAGGAATAATGATCAACCCTTGATCAAATGATGGATATTAATTCAAAATGTTGATGTTGACCAAAACTCTTGCAGTTTGACTGTACATGGGCCACAGTTGACTTTTGACCTAGCACAATTAACTTTCCAATACTTGAGCAATTGACTGAGCAAACTTATTGTGTAAGGCATGAAGTTTGGCATGGACAATATTGAAGGCATATTAGGACCATGGGAAGCATTTGAGACTCTTGGATCTCAACCATCTTGATGAAAATTGAAACCCTAGTTAGAGGTTCATTGCCTTAGGAGGAGAATTTGTCTTGTTAATTCTTGGTCAACCTTGAGCAATTGAGGACCTCTAGGAGTATGTCTTGTGTGAAAATGGGAGGGCAAATTTTGGGGTACAACAACAGGTTATATTGTGAAGGATTGACTCTGAAGCCTAGTAACATAATGGTGATATCCTTCGACGGTTCTAAAAGAATAGTGCATGTGGAGGTAGACATCCCTATCAAAGTGGGTACTCAGACTTTTAATTCCACTTTCTATGTGATTCACATCCTCCCATCTTACTCCTGTTTATTGGGTCGACCCTGGATCCATGGGACTGGTGTTGTGACTTCCACCCTACACCAGATGTTGAAGTACCCAGTCAATGGGAAGATTATCACAGTGCATGGGGAGGAGGAGTACATGGTGAGCCACCTAAACTCTTTTAGGTACATTGAAATGGACGGCGAGTTCATTGAGACCCCCTGTTAGAACTTTGAGGAGGTTCCCTAGACCGTTGCTGCAACCAAAACCTCTGTCAGTGTTCCAAAGACTACTAGGCCTCCATTGAAGATGGCTTCTCTAAAAGATGTCAGGGAAGTTGTTGAAGAAGGTAGGTGTACAATTTGGGGCCAACTTTTGGATATTCCCTACAAATATGATAAATTTGGTTTGGGTTTTACATCAGAAGTTCAAAGGGATGTTCGTCGTGCTCGTGCCGGAGGGCCACCCCTACGCATTAGTAATCATGGGGTTAATGCTTTTGAGGATAGTGATAGTGATTGTGACATGGACCAATGGATCTTCCCAACTGTCAACGGAGGACTCACCAATTGGAAGACTAAAGACTGTGTACCGATTACTTTTATTTAGGAGTAATTGTCCTTTTGTTTGTTTTTGAATATGTAATAAATGAATAAGACAAACTCTAAGACCTTGTGTCTTACCCGAGGCGCAATGGTTTATTTGTGAGGGCTATCTTGTTTCATTTTCATATGTCATTAATAAAGCATTGGACGTTTTTTACATACGAATTTTGCGCCCTCTGCCTTTCTTTTCTGCTTTTTACTTTATTAAAACATTTATGCTCTTACACATACTCACATATCAAACTGCAGATCCACATCCATTCTGGATCCCATTGATAACGGTTCTGCTATTGCTCATTATGAATTTGAAAATCCAATCTACCAAGCCGATGACGAAGGTGAGGAAGATTGTGAGGTACCGGGAGAGCTTGTCAGACTGTTACAACAGGAAGAAAGTAAATACAGCCTCATGAGGAGCCAGTGGAGACAGTGAACTTGGGTACTAAAGAGGACATAAAAGAAGTCAAGGTAGGTGCAAACTTGGAGCCCAGTGTCAAACATCGGTTAATACAGGTAAAAGAGGATTACCCTCTAGTGAAACAGAAGGTTCGTCATATGCAGACGGATATGTTAGAAAATATCAAGACTGAAGTCATGAAACAGTTCAATGCTGGTTTCTTAGTTGTCACGTACTATCCATAATGGGTCGCTAATGTTGTTCCAGTGCCTAAGAAGGACAGTAAGGTATGTATGTGTGTGGATTAGAGACCTGAACAGGGCAAGCCCCAAGGATGACTTTCCACTCCCCCACATTGATGTTCTGGTTGATAACACCGCACAACATAAGGTATTCTCCTTCATGGATGGTTTCTCTGGATATAATCAGATCAAGATAGCACATGAGGACATGGAGAAGATAACCTTCGTCACATAGTGGGGCACTTTCTGTTACAAGGTTATGCCATTTGGATTGAAGAACGCTGGGGAAACCTATCAACATGATATGGTAGATTTGTTCCATGATATGATTCACCATGAGATAGAGGTTTATGTTGACGACATGATAGCCAAGTCTCAGACTGAGGAGGAGCACCTTGATCACCTAAAAAAAGCTATTTGACAGGATGAAGAAATACAAACTGAGGCTGAATCTGAATAAGTGCACCTTCGGAGTAAGATCAGGTAAGCTCTTAGGTTTCGTTGTCAGCGGAAAAGTTATTGAGGTAGACCCTAAAAAGGTTAAGGATATATAAGAAATGCCGACTCCTTGCACTGAGGAGGAAGTTAGGGGATTCTTGGGACACCTAAATTAGATTTCCAGGTTCATTTCTCATCTAACCGCTACTTGTTAGCCAATCTTCAAGTTACTGAAGAAAGATCAAGCAGTGAAGTGGAATGACGAATACCTGAATGCCTTTGACAAAATCAAGGAATATCTTCAAGAACCTCTAATTTTGATGCCACCAGTTGAAAGAAGACCTCTGATCATGTACTTAAAAATATTAGAGAACTCAATGGGGTGTGTGTTGGGGCAGCATGACGAGTCTGGTCGAAAAGAGCATGCAATATACTACCTTAGCAAAAATTTTACCGACTGTGAAACAAGATACTCACTGCTCGAGAAAACTTGCTATGCTATGGCATGGGCTGATCGCCGACTAAGACAGTATGTGTTGACTCATACTACCTTTTTGATATCTAAAATGGATCCTATCAAGTACATCTTTGAGAAACCCGCTCTCTCCGGAAGAATAGCAAGATGGAAAATGATCCTGACCAAATACGACATTCAATATACAACCCAGAAAGCAATTAAGGGAACTGTATTAACTGATCATTTGGCTCATCAAGCTATGGATGACTACCAATCCATGAATTTTTAGTTCCCGGACGAGAACATCATGCTAGTAACTGATTGTGAAGAACCTGGACCAGATGAAGGACCTGAAAAAGGATCTCGGTGGACTATGGTTTTTGACGGGGCTTCCAACTCTCTTGGAAATGGCATCGGCGCTCTGATCATATCTCCATAAGGCTATCATACTCCTTTCACTGCCAGGCTATGTTTCAATTGTACCAACAATATGGCTGAGTATGAAGCATGTATCATGGGTCTCAAAGCTGCAATCAATTTAAGGATCAAGTTCTTAAGCGTGTTTGGAGACTCGGCTTTGGTAATCAGCCAAATCAAAGGAGAATGGTACACGAAGCATCCTAATCTCATCCCGTACAAAGAGCATGTGTTGACATTAATCCCATACTTTGAAGAAATTAGTTTTCAGCATTTTCCACGAGAGGAAAATCAACTAGCGGACGCGCTAGCCACTATGTCATCCATGTTTAAGGTCAGGTGGGATAATGAAGCTCCTCGGATCACTATTGATAGGATGGATGAGCCAACATACTGTCACGAGATTGGTATTGAAGATGTAGTGGACAAAACTTGGTTCCATGAAGTCAAAAGATATCTCGAAAGCCAAGAATATCCTGAAGGAGCTTCAGTCAATGATAAGAAGTTCTTAAGAAGGTTCTCTTCCAATATCTTTCTCAGTAACGGGATCCTTTACAAGCGTAACCACGACTCTACCTTGCTTCGATGTGTAGACAAGAGTGAGGCAGAAAGGATTATGGCTGACTTGCATGAAGGTACCTTTGTAACTCATTCTAGTGGGCACTCAATGGCTAAAAAGATCCTACGGGAAGGATACTACTAGTCCACCATGGAGGCATATTGTTATCAGCACTCGCGGACTTGTCACAAGTGTCAGATCTATGCTGATAAAGTACATGTACCTCTGGTTCCCTTGAACGTCTTGACTGCTCCTTGGCCCTTTTCAATGTGGGGCATCGACATGATTGGAGAAATCGGACCTATGACTTCTAATAGACATCACTTCATCCTGGTTTCCATTGATTACTTCACAAATTGGGTCGAGGCAGCTTCATTCGCTTCTGTTACAAAGAACATTGTGGCCCGATTCATCGAGCATAACATCATTTGTCGGTACAGTATCCCAGAAAGAATCATTACAGATAATGGTACCAATCTCAACAACACCATGATCGCCGAGCTTTACACGTAATTCAAGATTCAGAATCATAACTCTTCTCCCTACCGACCGAAGATGAATGGAACTGTAGAAGATGCTAACAAAAACATCAAGAGAATCATATAGAAGATGACGGTCACATATAAATATTGGCATGAGATGTTACCATTTTCTCTTTATGGTTACTGCACCACAATGCACACATCAACAGGGGAAACTCCTTTCTCTTTGGTATACGGTATGGAAGTTGTCCTACCCATTGAAGTCCATATCCCTTCCTTGAGAATCATGAAGAATGCAGGACTGAATGAAGATAAATGGGTCCAGACTCGACTTGACTAGTTAAACTTGATTACCGAGAAGAGGCTCGCGACTGTCTATCATGGTCAGATGTTCCAAAAACACATGATCAAAACTTTTAACAAGAAGGTCAGACGTCAGGTATATCAGGTTGGTGACCTGGTAATCAAACGCATCATAATGCCACAAGGTGATCCCAGGGGAAAATGGACTCCCACATCGGAGGGCCATTTGTAATCAAGAACATATTTTCTGGTGGAGCCATGATCTTAACCACTATGAACGGTGACGACCTTCCGCACCCTTTAAACGTAGACATAGTTAAAAGATACTACGCATAAATAAAGACCCGCTAGGTGGACTGGCCTAGAAAAAATTAAGGCATCCCGGCGAACCAAAAGGGTTTGGGCAAAAATTAGGGATATACAAAAAATCTGTACACTCAGAAAGTCGAAAACCTAAAAAGGCGACTTGGGAAAAAAGGGTATCCTGGTGGACTGAAAACCCGAAAGGGCGGTCCAGGAAAAAGTTAGGGATTTAAAGTGTATAACTATGTCACATTGGATCACCTTACACCCAATCTTCAGTATCAACTATCAAGCTCAAGCAGTACTAATCAATCCAATCAACTTCGGACAAGCATCGAAAGTGATGAGATGCTCAAGGACATAAAGGTAATAGCAGAATGGGAACCCAATGGGATTATTTCACATACCTGTCTTCCTTTGTATACTATTTTTGTATAATTTCCATTCTTACGACGAAATTCTCTTACTAGGATGTATGTCTCCTTGTACAAAAATGCTTATTTTAAGTTAATACAAAATTATTCTTTTGAGAGTGCAAAACTTCTGTTTTTTATTTTTTTTGTTTTGTGTGCGAAAATGTCCAATGTTTATTCTTGAACATATGCATTTGAATATGATTAATGCTTACAAATATACACGCATAAAAACAGAAAGACAATTGCTAATGACTTTAAGAAATAGGATAATATATAAGGGCCATCCACAAGATCCCCGTAGATATCTTCCCCGGCAGATACCTTCTCCAGCAGGTACAGAGGCAGGGGCATTCTACTAAAAGGTCACTTCCATACTCTCAGCATGTAACCTATTGATATCAGTTGTTCTCACATCCCCGGCAGAGAAAAAATCTCCAATTACTGCTCCAAAATCCTCACGTGAAGTCACCAAGCTTATCAAAATTCCCCTACAGGTTTTCAACAAAATCCCCAAGAAGTTTATGGAGTTCACCTTCCGCAATAGAGTTTTATAAATATCAAGTAGTTATAAAGACTTATCCCCAGTAGAGTTTATTTCACTAGCTATGGAAGTTCATCCCCCAGCGGAGTTTATTTCTCCAAATTGGTGAAATCTTCTAACAGAACTCTTCCCCACGGCAAAATCATTCTCAAACAGAAGTCGAAGATCCTCGGCAGAGAATGGGAATCTCCAACAAAACTATCTCCATTCATTATCCCCAGCAGAAATTGAAGAATCACTTTCTTCACTCACCAATAACAGTCTAGGATTCAGCTTCCCGGTACTCTTCAACAGTTGTCAGGGATTTATTTTCCCAGAAAAAGATATTGCGCAACAACATTACATGTTCATACATCACGGAATGTGCATACAAATACATATATCATAATCTCATTTATTTTGAGAGCATCATGCAATTCATATATCATGACATCGCATGAAACTAATTTTACCTTTTCAGGTTAAATTAGTAGACAGACAAACACTATCAACTTTTACAGCGGGCCACGGATTAATGCCTGAAACCAGACGGGAAAACCATCTATGTGACCGGTAAAACAAGTTCCAGATTAATACCTGTAACAAGCCATGAAAACTATTTGTGGATGACCGACTATGGATTAATACCTGTAACAAGCCAGGAGAACCATCTACATGAAGAGATTGAAGATTAATACATGTAACAACCCAGGAAAACTATCTTTCTTTCTCAGGTCAGAGATTAATACCTGTAACAAGCCAGGACAACTATCTCAGCAACCGAAAATTTTCAAGTTCCAGATTAACACCTGTAACAAGCCAGGAGAACTATTTGTGGATGACTTACTGTAGATTAATACTTGTAACAAGCCAGGAAAACTATCTACATAAGGAGGTTGAAGATTAACACATGAAACCAGACGGGAAAACTATCTTTATTTCTCAGTTCAGAGATTAATACCCGTAACAAGCTAGGAGAACTATCACAATGACCAGCAACTTTCAAGTTCTAGATTAATACCTGAAACCGAACATGACAACTATCTGCGAACAAGTGACTTGTAGATCAATACCTGAAACCAAACAGGAAAACTATCTACACGACCAGGTGAAACAACCCTACACAGGTTTCTTATGATACATTTTCAAATAGTAATTAATTCCATTTTCCCCATCAAATTACTGTGAAGCCTGGACTTCAACCAAAATATAGCAAACTATCATCTCTCCATAGATAACTCTTCAGCAGAGCCTTGGACAACAGAAGTTCCTAGACTCTATTCCCCATAGAGTTTTCCTCAAGTAGGAGAACTCTATAAACCCATACTCCCCAGAGGACTCCTCCTTTGACAACAGGAATAAGAACCCCCAAAGGGACCATGTGTGGGATCATCATCTACTTTGGATGGCATCCTTAAACCCATCTCCAAAGAATCTCTGTCATCTTCTCATAATGGTTTCTGTAAGCCCATTCCCGTCATCATCAACTAACGGTGTTATTTCATGTGAGTACAAATTTTTGGGCACTCTAGTGTTAAATCATCTTCCACCTTTAGATCATGAAAGGCAGACAAGCCAATCTACATCTTCAGGTTCAAGAAGATTAAACAGGGGCAGGGGCAGCTATTGTACCCTAAAATTTGCCCTCTCATATTTGCCAAGATTTTTTTTCTTATATGGGTGGTCACAAGCACTTGATTAAAGGAAAAAATAATTTTTTTTAAGATAAACAAAGTCTTTCAATTGGCATGCCAAAGGGTCTTTCGATTGGCATCTTGACTGGCTTCGATTGAGTGCCTAGCCTCCTCCAAACTTGCCTGAAATTCCCAAACTTCAATTGAAGCCTTGGCCTTCTGCTTGTTTGTTGTATACAAGCTTCGACTGGGCATGTGTTTCCTTTTAAACATCCTCCTTCGATCTAAAGGGGAAGAGCCTCTTGTTAGTGCTCCTTCGATTTCACCATTGGCTTTGCATGTTGGCTTGATTCACAAATGCAATGGCTACCTGCATGCAAGCTGGATTCCTGCTTCATTTGGGAATTTGGTCTCTTTGGAGCAAGCTTAATTCTTGCTTCGATTAGGCATTTGTTTTCCTTGGAGCAAGCTTGATTCTTGTTTCGACTAGGAAAATTCTCCCTTTGTGCGTGCCTTCAGCGCACAAAGCAAGAATCCCTTGCAAGCTCCCTTCGATCCACCAACAGTGACCTCCTACATGCTTCCTTTGATCCACAAAATAGTGGGTTCCTGCATGCCATCTTCGTTCATGGAAAAAGGCTTCTTCATGCTTGCTTTGGATTCACAATGGAAAAAAATCTTCAGACTGGCCTTCGATCCACAAGGCAAAAGGCTAATTTTAACTGGCCTTCGATTCATAAAGTTCCCATTGGGCAAAAGGCCCCTCAGCTTGTCACCAGCGCACGTATTCCTCTTCATGTTTGCCTTGTTTTCACAAGGAAAAGACCCATCATCTCGCCTTGGTTTCACAAGGCAAAGACCCATCAGTATGCCTTCGATTCACTAGGCCAAAAGTCCCTCCATGCTTGTGTTGGAAGCATAAGGCAAAGACTTCTTCTGTGCTTGCTCTCAATGCCAAGACCCTTCAACACACAAAGTTTCTGCACTATGACGTACCCGGATTCCCTTTCAGAAGGTACACAACTGGCGCATTCGAAGGACAGTCACATGGTCCATTCGAATGACATGTATTTGCCCCATTCGAAAGACATGTATTGATGGATTTAAAGGAGCATACATGGTTGTTCCATTCGAAGACTTACTTTGTTAGCCCATTCAAAGGAATGGAAAGTGATGTATAAAAATGATGCATGGGTTCCCTTCAAGAGAGCACACACATTGGTTCAAAAGGAAGGATATTGCTAGCCAAAACGAAAGAAAAATAGTCAAAGAGACCTGCTGGCCCAAAATCCAACATACTTCCAATTTCAAGCCAATGTGCACAAGCACATTCATGCTAAAAGAAGCTTCGATTGGCCAGGAAAGAGTTTTTGTTTGGGCTAGCTGAATAGGGGTTCAAACAAAGAAGCCTCGGTGATGAGAACATGAGCCTGTTGAAAGGTATACAAATGGTCCATTCGAGGAGGCAACCAAAGGCCCATTCTAAGGGTACACAAATGGTCCATTCAAAGGACCCATTCAAATGCTATACAAGAAGTCCAATCGAAGGGCAGGAATTGGAGGCATTCGAAGGAGCCAAAATGTCCACATACATTCAAATTTCAAAAAAGGGACAAGATTCCATGTTTTTGGCCAAAGTTACAAACTTTCATTCATGGCTTTCAAACACATAATCAAGGTTGTTTAAACCATTGCTTTCTTGTCCCCTCCCTTCTACTCTATATAAGCAGCATGCTTGCAAGCCAAAGACACGCCTACACAACCTAGAGAGAACACTACCAAATTACAAAAAATTCTTAAAGTTGTCCAAATTGAAACCTCTGATCCATCCAGATTCAAATATTTCCAAGCACTCTATCAACATCCCAGGGTTCCCAGGAGTATATACCACCCTCCATTCAATTTGTCTCATGCCCAGAAGTTCTCAATCGAACCTCACTTTTTGGTAAATTTTGTGACTTTCAAACTTTCAAATCCTGCCATATAAATCTTTTTTAAACTTATATTCATGTTATCAATGATGTTTGCATCCATCCTAACGTGTTACATGAAGAGCTATGACCTTAGATCACGTGTTGCCATGGTTGACTGCAGTTAGGGTTTTGTGTTCGAACCCAGAGATACACGAAGTTTTAGCAAATTTGGAGGTCATACTCATGATCAGGGGACGTTTTTATGTAGATCTGCATATTTTGTTTTTGTGTTTGGTCATGTTCGTAGGGGTCTCGCCGCAGAAGACAGTGGAAACCACCAGCTCCGGTGGTTTGACTAATCACAGGTGGCGGTCCAACCTGGCGTGGCGTTGCCCTTGTATCCCATTGATTAATTCAAAAATACCCATTCCCTCTCTCCGCTCTTGATTGGTCCACCAAACACCAGGGTACCACCTGTGTTTCATTTTTTTTAAAAATTAAAATAATTGTATTTGTGTATAATATATATTTATGGGTGCGTTTAAGCTAACAGAAGTATCATCGTCCCAACGGTAGAGGCAGTGCGTTTAAAGCTTTGTTATGTGTAAGGGCATGGGTTTGAACCCTGCCTCTTACATATTATTTTTCTATTCTTTCTTTGCAGATTTAGTACAGCCATGCTATGCATGTGCACCATGTAGCATCAGATCTACACCTTTCAATGTCAATGCAGTCAGATCCAAGATTTTTCAACGTGGGATTCACCATGCGCCCTCAAGGCTTCTCCTCACTGGATCCCAATACAACCTTTGAGTTCCATCACTCTTGGGCCTAGCGTGTTTCAAATCAGTACCCCCCCCCCCCCCCCATATTTAATTTTGCTATCCTGGCCCATTTAATTTTTTCTTTATTTTGTTTTATTATATATTTCTTTTTAATTTATTTATCATTAATCAAATACTAAAAAATCACAAAAAAAACTTAGGACTAATTTTTCCTTAATTAAATAATTAATTTCTTTAATTGATTAATTAATTAAACTTTAACCTTTTCTTAATTTAAAATAAAATAGAATTAGGTTTAATTTATATGTTTAAATTATTTTCTTTTTTATAACAAAAACAATTAAAAAAAACTTAGACTATTTTCTTAAAATTAACTTTATTTTCTAAATAGATTTTAGGGAAATTTTCATTGTTTTCTTAAATCAAAAATAAATAAATAAACAAAAACTTTGTCTTATTTACTTAGAATCACTTTAGTTTTTTAGATGAACTTTCAATCTTCGCGCGCATTTAGTTTATTCTCGCATTTTTTATAGTGATGTAACTGCTTATAAGATGTAATAGTAATTAGGCTTTATATTCTGCTTTTAATTTCTGCACTGCCCAAGTCTTGTACATTGTAAATCCCTTCCCCGAAGCCATGTAATAATATAGATTTATACTTCCTCACTTTATATTCTGTACATATTAACTGCTAGTAACTAGGATTATATGGAAAGACTAATAACAAAATGTTAGCAAACCTAACACAAAAGATAAAAAATAACTGAATATAAAACACATTGCACACACACACACCTCTAGGGTACCCCACTTTGGTTGCCTTCAGAAATAAAGCAGTCACGTCCCTCGAAACGGGGACGCTTTAGCAAAGACCCATAAATCAAAAAGATCATAGTCCCTCGATGACCCTACATTTTCCTTCTCGGTAAATGATCTAGTCCCTAAACAAAATTGCTAAAGCGTCTCCACAAGTTGCTTTCGTGACTGTATCGTCCCTTCGATGTCCCTCGTACATCCAACGATAGGGCTACTTACTCACTAATAGTAGGATAGAAATGTCTAAAGGATAGGAGGAAAAGAACTATCTTTTCGAGTGAAAAGTAGATAGCCGTTAGAAGTTTGCTCAAAATGTTTTGCACTTACACAAATATTACTTTTAAAAAACAACTTTAAAAAATATTTGTTTTGTCAACACTCTTGAGGACTGATACAAGAGTTAACGCAAAGCAAATCGCCGCACTAAGGCATTTTCCAAACATTTTCAAACATACAAAGCACAAAGGTATTTCAAAACGAGCAAACCTCTAAGAGCCTGTAGGTAACTACAGATGGAAAGGGTGCTAACCCCTTCCCTTTCCATAATCTACCCCCCTTACTCAGAATAATCTCGAAAAGGTCTTTTTTGTTCTTTTCACCCTTTCCTTAATTTGGATAAAATAAAAGTCGGTGGCGACTCTTTCTTACCGCAACATTTGCAAATACAAAATGCAAAACCAATATCAAACAACCGGTTCTGCCACCATATCACAATAGCCTTATGCATCGACTCATACTGCTACCCAGATCCCAAAATAGAAGGATGAAAGGTGCATGAGTCGACACAAAACGCGTATGTGTCGATACAAATATGCGCATGAGTCGACATATCCCCTTATGCATAGACTCATACTGAGTTGGTTTGGGTTTACAGGAGCAAGGAAAGTTATGTGTCGATGCATAGCAGCATGTGTCGACACATAACAATTCAAAATGCATTTTTTCTTTATTTTACACTATTTTTACATTGCCTTCATTATTATTTGATATGGTTGTAATATTTAAGTTTCTACTTCATCCCCCATTTGTAAATTGTACCCCCACTCCCCTAATGATGTAATAGCTTAGGATTTTAATTTCCGCAATTTACCGCTTTAATATCAATTGTTAGTAATTAGGGTGTGTATGGGAAGATAAAATCAACCGCTAGAAAACCCTAATCTCAAAGACAAAAATGCATGCAATCTAACACACTATTCACACGTGCACCTCTAGGGTAACCTCACTTGTTGCCTCGGAAAATAGTCATGTCCCTCAAATATGGGTGTTTTAGCAAAGACCCTTGATAAAAATATCGTAGTCCCTCGATGTACCTCGATGTTGCCTTCGGTAGACGATCTAGTCCCTTACGAAAATTGCTAAAACGTCTCATAAGTTGCCTTCTATGACTATACGATTGATCCATGCTTGTCCCTTCATATCCAATGATAGGGCTTCTTACCAATCAATGGTAAGATAGCAACATCTAAAGGAGGAGGAAAAGAACAAAAGACCTTTTAAGTAGGTAGAACGCTCGTAGTTGCTTGCTCATACACTAAAACCATCCTCACACTCACACTTTCAAAACATCTTCAAAAACAAACATCTCTTTGAACTATTTTCAAAACCAACACTCTGTACGCATTCTTATAGAGACGAGAATTGTTACAAAGTTTGACGCAACCAAGGCGTTTTTTTTATAAATATTTTCAAACGTGCACACCACAAACACATTTCAAACAAAGAATTTTTTCAAAGTGATCTAGCAAGCAACTAAGAGCCCATAGATAACTACAAATGAAAAGGATGCTAATACCTTCCCTTTTCATAACCTACCCCCCAACTCCAGAAAATATCTCGAAAGTTATTTCCTATTATTTTCACCCTTTCCTTTTATTGGACAAAAGAAAAGTCGATGGCGACTCTTGCTATCCGCAACATTTGTGATAAAACGCAAAACACTCGAGTCAGTTCTCCCACCGTATGATAAGTTTTGTCACAAAGACACTTATCCCTTGCCCAACATAGATAAATTGGTTGATGATTCTGTAGGTTTTAAACTATTTTCGTTCATGGACGCGTACTCTGGTTACAACCAGATCCCCATGGAAAAGTGTGACAAGAAGTACACGACTTTCATGACCAAGTCAGGCAACTATTACTACAATGTAATGCCCTTCGGCTTGAAAAACGCTTGTGCTACTTAGCATAGGATGATTAACAAGGTCTTCTAGGGAGAGATTTGAGACATGCTTTGAGTCTATATGGACGACATGATCGTGAAGTCCCAAGAGGAATTCGACCATATGCTCCACCTAAAAAGGGTCTTCAACCAGACAAGGAAGTGCAAGATGTGGTTCAATTTCGAAAAGTGCACCTTCGGTGTGTGGGCAGGAAAATTTCTCGGCTTCTACTTAATCGAACGAGGAATCAAAGCCAAACACAACAAGAGCAGAGCTTTCTCCGAAGGGCATACGATTGTTCGGATAGACTCTGAGTATGCCTTGAACAACTTCTTCGATTGTTTCAAGGAAACCCAGTCGAATAGATCCTCTGAGGTCGTCTTCTGTTGAAGATGGAAACAAACAAAGAATAGGGGGATTATGGCCCCAATCTTAAGATAGTCACAAAAAACCTCGAACGCTCGGGTAAAGGACATCGAGTTCAGATTGAGCTGTGAGGGTGCCAAATCCAAATGCGTAAGAACTTCCACTTAAAGATCCGAGAACGAAAAATGAAGCCTCGTCTCCCTGAAGACATATTCATACACGGGGAACCGATTGGTCTTGAATGACGAGCATATTCGCTCGTCCTTCCCAGGAAACAAGATCTTCTAATCCTCCTCAGCATTTGACGAACTCGTTTTGCCTCCTACTTCGGTAAAAGCCTCCTTGGGGAACGAATAAAAAAGTGAGGCTATCCCCCGCGGCTCTGGAGTAATCCACTAATTAGGCCTCGAGGTCATTCGCTCTTCCCCAGAAGTCTCAATCTGCTCGACTATAATTTCATCCTCAAAATTTGTTGCCATTTTCAATTGAAAAGAAGAGGACAAAAGTGAATTTGACGATCAAATAAAATCCACCCTTTCACCACTAGTCAAGTGAAACAGCGTACGAAGACATGAGAACGATGTCCTCGGCTAAAACCCTTACTCAAGCATCAAGTGAGGACACCATAAAATCCTGCTCGGTTAATCTGAAGCTTCCCCAGAAGACAAACCCTAAAAACCCTAATGAGGTAAATATCCCAGCCATATTAACCCAGAACTCAGTTTGAAGATTCACCGGAAAACTCATACATTCATCGAAAAAGTCATAAAAACCAAGGAAACGATGAATGTTCATTGGAAAACTCATGAGTTCACCATGGAACTCATGGGACTAACTGACAACAAGCATATCATCACCCAAACCATGATGCTAGAAACCCATAGGCACACAAAGCCCTAGCTAAAACTCACTCTCTTAACGGCAAGATGTGTCTTAAAACAGCACAACCACCGACAGACACTAACAGCCACTGGAGCAAACGCCCACACCTCCTAAGTTCGACCTATCAACATGAAATCTAAATGAAACAAAGCTAAATCTAACATAGAGTAAAGAGAAATGAAAGAATTACGTGGTCGAAGAAACTAAAGGTGTGATTGAACAATGTCATTACGGTGGCACACGGCGGCAACAACGAAAGAAGAGTGAAGACTGGAAACAGAGAGAGCGAAGAAGAAAGAGAAGAAAAAGTGCAAATGAACTATGATCTTCCATATTTATAGAGCGACCTCAACACACGTGCACGTACACGCGCGACCTACGGTAGCATATGGGTCATCATTAAACTTAGCCATTAGACTGTCATCATTACACATTAATGATAACGCGTGACTCGATACAAGAATGGCACGCCAACCATTCGAAACCCAATCGGCTGTTAAGCTCCCTATGAATCGAACACGTGTGAGCAACATTTGACTTCCCTTTACATATTTATCCTTGGGTAATCCAGAAACACACTTGTCTCCTACGACTAGCGCCAACAACAATATCACCTCCTCGACATGTGGGCTGACTCTAAGTCATCACTCCTACACCTAGGAGCAACGACTTAGGGGACTCCTGTTCTGAACTGGCCCAATGGATAAGCAGGGACTAACCCACTTCTGCATTTAGGACGACCCAATAACCTTGGCCTAATAAACCACAATGGATAAGGGACACTTTTCCCTTCTGCCCCTCACTCGAGAAGACCTGGTTGATATACCCCCAGGGTGTGCAAGATCACTTATGCTTGTCAAACAGACTAGTCCTCATCTTGTCAGTTGCACGAGGATAGCCACCAAAGAACGACCAGAAATCATGTCTGCTCGTGAAACTCTTTTCTGCTCGTTGTAACGGCTAGTTCCGAGCACCTCTTCCCGTTATAACGACTAGTTTTGGCAGTTACCTTTTTTTGAGGAACTTGATATCTAAGCCTAAAAATAGGAACCAATGGCCAAGCGTCGGGGGAACTATATAAATCCTCATACTTATGAGGGTCATGTATTCAATATTCATTACTCACTTCTAAAATTCTAGACTTTCTATCTTGTATCTCTTTGCACGCTTTCTTACTTGAGCATCTGAGTGCCTTGTAGGGACACCCCTCCTCCTCATTACCAGCTTGGCAGACGAAGATATCGGCCCCTTGCAGGTTCTGATCACAGGTAAGATCGAATAATAATACAAAAAGGAAAAAAAACTCATGAAATGGGGAATGGAAAAAAATAAAAATTTTGACATTTTAAATTGTGTCTCAAATAAATATAATTGTTAATTAAAATAAAATATATACTTTACTGATAGTGGCCCGTGAAAAAATGGATATTTTGACATTTGAAAATAAGAATTTTATGTCTCAAATAAAGACAATTGTTAATTAAAATAAAATATGTATTTTGTTGATAGTGAGCCGTGAAAAAAAGAGAAATTTTGATATATGAAAATAAGAATTTTGTACTTCAAATAAAAATAATTATTAATTAAAATAAAATAGATATTTTGTTGATAATGATCCATGGAAAAAAGAGAATTTTTGACATTTGAAAATAAGAATTTTGCATCTCAAATAATGAAAAATTATTAATTAAAATAGAATATATATATTATTTTGATAGTGATTAATTAGATGGAAAGTTAATTGTGTGTATGGCTATTAAGTATTATCTAATTTCATAAAATAAATTCTTAATTTTATTAAAATTTAAATATAGACTAATTAATATTTGTAATAAAAAAATAAATAAAATTAATTACACTTGTCGTAAAAAAAAACTAAAAGTAAATATTGTATACATTAATAAATATTTAATATGATAATTATATATTATAATTAAATATTTTAATATATTAAAAATAATTACGAGAAGATAAAATAATTAGATAGAAAAAATAAAATAATAAAATGAAAAGAGAAAGAATAACGAGATGGTGAGTGGAAGAGTAAAAAGTGAAGGAAAAAGTGAAATTTGAAAAAGCATAAAATAGAAACTTGACACTTAGTAGCATTTGATTGAAATAAGATAAATTAATTGAGAGATTAGGTTTTTGACTATTTTAACATTTAAGAATAAATAAATTAATGTATTTAATAATACTAAATAAATTAAATTAATTAAATTAATTAAACTTATCGTAAAAACAAAACTAAATATAAACATTGTATACATTTATACATCAATAAATATTTAATATGATAATCATATATTATAATTAAATATTTTAATATATAAAAAATAATTACGAGAAGATAAATAATTAGGTAGAAAAGATAAATTAATAAAATAAAAAAGAAAGAAGAATGAGATGGTGAGTGAAAGAGGAGAACCGAAGGAAAAAATGAAAGTTGAAAAAATATCAAATAGAAATTTGAGCCTTGATAGTATTTGGTTGAAGTAAGGAAAATTAATTGAAAGATTATATTTTGACTATTTTAACCTCTTGCAAGTGTAAAAATATTAAAAATGAAGGATATTATTAGTAGTTTCCATGCATGTTCTTTTTTTTTTGTATTAGTCAGGGGTATTCTCTGCGCACAACTGTAGAGACTAATCTCTCGAGTCGTATACGACCATATACGCGGATCAGTTCTCCATCAAAAGATTTAACACTACATGCATGTTCATTTAATAGATAGATAATTGAGTTGATTGATAGTTGATGATTTATGAATCGACAATTGTCAATTATTTAATATAACATTATTACTCTTTAACATCAATTTCTATTCTAATAAAATAAATTGATTTTTACAATAAAAATAATTGATATTTTACTAGAAATATAAATGTTATAATATGAGAGCATTTTTTTTAGTATTTTTGGATTTTTTTTCTTCAGTTACATAATATCTACTAATTTACAATAATAAATAAATTTAATTGCAACTTTGATCCCTCTATTATGCATTTTTTTCCAATTACATAATATCTACTAGTTCACAATAATAAATAGGTTTAATTGCAACTTTGGTCCTTCTATGATGCTTTTTTTTTTAATTTTAATCCTCCTATTTTAAAAACCGGTTTTAGTAATCCCCCTATTATGTTTTTTTGGAGGATTTTAGTCCATCATCAAATCTGGAAGCATTTTTGGATGACATGGCAGTGAATTTTTAATGACGTGGCAATGCTTAGAGATTTTTTTCTTATTCTTTATTTTCCAAGTCATTTTGTTTAACATTTTTAATTAGGTTAATATTTAATAAGTATTTTACTTATTAATTAAAAAAATAGAAAAAGACATTATTTATATATTTGTATCCAATTGCCAAAATGGAATGGAATTCATGTCGTTGTTTAATTGAAAAACCCTAATCCCAAACTTCATCTTTTTCCCTAGAAAAGCTTTGAAATCCCAAATAACCAATCCCAGATCTTCCCCTATATCGTATTCTTCTTTTGATTTTTCATAAATCTCCATCTCATGAAACAGGGCCGGTCATTTATGTCTGAATCGAGATGTTCACTTGCATCAACTACTGAGTCAAGGTTAAAAAGAAGAAGCCATATATTCTGGTGTAACAGAGAATCGTCATTGTTGACTTCATGGACATGTGAGAATCCGGGTATAATATTTTATAGATGTGGTAATTTTAAGGTCATGAGGAAGAACAGCTGTAACTATTTTCAATGGTGTGACGAAGAAATGAGCAACAATGCAAAAGAAGTTGTGAGATCTTTGAAATAAAAGAATGACGAGCTTATGATTTCAATCAAGGATACAAAGAAACAAGAAGAGTTTTTGAATATGAAGATTAAGTTTATGGGATTTTTTCTGAGTTTGTTAGCGGTGTTTGTTGTTTTACTTGTGTTTACAGTAGTTGCAACACATTTAACGTAATGTTATCTAATGTGTAATGAATTGATGAATAGACCAGTATTAATTTTGTTGCAAAATGTTATAATTTAGCAGTACTAATTATTCTACAATTTATGATGAATATATAAGTACCTACTATGTTACAAATGAAGATGAACATATCAGTACTAGTTATTTTAGCAGTACCAATTGTGTTACAGATTAAGATGAACATAGCAGTACCAATATGTTTAAACTGCAGACCTAATATAATTTATGGTTTACATATAGACTTGATGCTATAATTTAGCAGTACCATTACATGTCCATAATTTTACATACATACTGGATGCTATAATTTAGCAGTACCGTTACATGTCCATAATTTTACATACAGACTTGATGCTATAATTTAGCAGTACCTTTACATGTCCATAATTTTACATACAGATCTGATGCTATAATTTAGCAGTACCATTACATGTTCATAACATCATAATACATTTATAACAACATAACACAATATGGAATACAATATGGAAATACATTTATAATAGCAAAAACACAATATGGAATACAATTTGGAAATACAATATGGAAATACATTTATAACAACCCACAGTTCAAGAAAATATGGAATGTAAAATGGAATACCCCGTAACCAGGATCAATTTCACTTTCATCATTTTCTACTTTCATACCATTAAAACCTTCCACATTAACACCATTAGAACCTTCCACATTCACACCAGTTGCATCATCTTCCACATTCATACCATTAGAACCTTTCACATTAACACCATTAGAACCTTCCACATTCACACCAGATACATCATCTTCCGTGTTCATACGATTAGAATCTTCCACATTAACACCATTAAAACTTTCCACATTCACACCAATTGCATCATCTTCCATATTCATACCATTATAACCTTCCACATTAACACTATTATAACCTTCAAGCACATTAGATATGTCAACATTATGTTCAACAAATATATCAATCACCTTAAATCCTTTAACATCTTCGCTGAAAGTTAAAACATATTTGTCATTATTCAACGGTCTAAGGCCTCGAGCAAAAGAAAACCTAGGGTTTCTACCAAGGACACTTTATATTCAGATGACCTTCACTTTTTATCATTTGTTCAACTTCCATATAGGACATTAAGTCAACGTCCCAGTCCCAATTCATTTCAGTAACAGTTTCACCAACATACCACAATACATGATGAGTGACAAGTTCTCCCATATCATTCTAAGTCTGACTATTTATGTCTCTGTTGGCGTATACAAAACATATGCAAAAATAAATGCTCATACATAAGGGACCACATCAAGGACCACGATAACATAGTATAGCCAGACCATAACAAGGACCACAAGAATAGAAAATAACATATTACTGCAACATTATATAACAAAAACATGAACAAAGAACATGTTACCTTGAAACATATGAGTGTCATCATTTTGATTAGTTACCATCTGAGAATCGATGATGAAGACGCAGGAAATCAGTGAATCCAAACGAAATCGATAAAGATGTACGAATCGATGAAGCCAGAATAAAGAACACCATATGGAGAAGACTATGGCAAAATCGATGAAGATGACGAACAATCCATTTCTCTAGGGTTCATTTTTTGGGGGAACATAAAAGATATTTTCTGAAGGTTAAGTGTGATACGGTGGGAGAACTGACTTGATTGTTTTGCGTTTGATCGCAAATGTTGTGGTTAGAAAGAGTCGCCACCGACTTTTCTTTTATCCAAAAGAAAAGGTGAAAAAAGCACAGGAAAGACCTTTGAGATTATTTCTTGAGTTCGGGGGGTAGATTATGAAAAGGGAAGGTATTAGCACCCTTTTCATCCATGGTTTTCCATTGGCTCTTACTTACTTGCTAGATCACTTGCTTTTTTGTTTGAAATTGTGCTTTGTGTGGTTTTTGAAAGTATTTTGTAAAGATGCCATCGTTTAGGCAATCTTTGTAATGATTCTCGTTCGTAAGAATGTATACAAAGATGTTTGATCTTTTGAAAATGTTTTCAAGTTTGTAAGAGGTTTTCAAAGTGTAGGTGTTTGTTTTGAAAATAACAAGGATGTTTTGAAATTGAGAAAGTAATTAGGAGCATTATACCTACTCAAAAGTCTTTCATGTTCATTTCCTTTCTCCTTTGACACTGTTATCTTACCATTGATTTGGTAAGTAACCTCATCTTTGGATGTAAACGGGATGGGCGTGGGTCATCTTATAACCATGATTAGAAAAGTTGCGAGGTATCTTAGCATTCTCTTTTAGGGACTAAGATCATTTGAAAGGTGACATAGATAGCGTCATCGAGGGACTATGATCTTGCATTTTGCTTTGTTTTTTCTATGATACCTCACATGCGTAATATGACCATCTTGTAAAGGCAACCAAGTGGATTTATCCTAGGGGGTGCTTGTGTGCAAGTGTATTGTTTTTCATGCTTGATTTTGTCTTTGATTAGGGTTTTCTATTTGATTGGTTTTAGTCTTTCCATACAAACCCTAATTACTAGCAATTGTATATAAAGCGATAAATTATGGAATTTAAAATTACTACGCTATTACAATACTTGTGAGAGGGGGTGTACAAAATGGGGATTGCAAGAAAATAAACCTAATTAATCTATTACAACCATATTGAATTTGTACAAGAATTTAAATAAATAATGTCAATAATGAATAAATATACAAGAATGCAAATGTGAAGAAAATGGATATTTTTGTTTGGATTTTTTTTAGGAAAATGGAATTTGTTTTAACCTAATTAATTAAAAGAAAATAATTAATTAAAAGTAGAACCTAAATTTACTAAGAAAATGTTTTAAATAAAACCCTAAATTTATTAATTGATTAAAAAAAATTAAGCTTAAGAAAAGTATATTTTTGTATTTTTGTCTTGAAAATAATTTATAGTATTATAAAATATTTTTGGCCCTTTTTTTATATTAAAATAATATATTTTAATGGTGTAAAAGAAAATAAATAAAACCTAGTTTTTTAAATAAATTTACAAAACAATTAGTCAAAATAAAATAAAGTATGATTAAATAAAATAATTTTTGTGTGAGAAAAAATAAATAAACTATGTTAAAATATAAATCTACTATTTTTATATTTTTTATGATATTTTAGTATTAGAAAAATAATTAAGAAAATAAATAAAATGAAAATAAGAAAAGAAAATAAAATGGGTCAGGGGTTGTATAAGTGAAACAGAGGGGTTAAAAAGTAAAAACAAAAACAACAAGGCTCAAGGAGGCCCAACGCATGCCAAAAAAAAGTCAGAATGTATGGAAAAATGGAAAAACTCAAAAGGGTACCACTGGGGCTCGAACCCAGGTCCTTCTGGTTACAGGTGCGCGCTTCTACCACTGGGGTGGCTATACATTAGTTTATATAAATCAAACCATAAATCTATATGGTAAACACGTTCCTGAGGCCAAGTTCATCTTCAACCTCACGCCCAGCCAGATGTTCTGTAACTCAATCAATCCTCAACAAAAATGAAAACTGTAAACATGAAACTTGTAGCAAATTTCCTCACGATTTCAGAAATGCAAAGCAAAGTAATCATAGCTCAAAGATAAACAAGAATTTTAATGGCCCTATTCTGAACCCTAAAAATCTCAAAAATTTTAATCTTAAAATTCTCTAAGCTCAAACAAAATTAATGAAAACTATGAACATGGTTAGCTTTAGGGCAATGATATCTACATGTTTCATTCACAAATAAATCATTGATGATGCTTGTATGAAAAGTTACAAAGTTAGAAAACTTACCTTGCAAGAGGGTATCGGGTTTGGAGTTTGAGAAGCTTTCAGTGAGTTCCAATGATTGGGTTAGCTTCCTCAAGTTCCCAGGAAGCTAATGGGGTGCTTAGCTTGAGCTGAAAGTGTCTAAGGAGTTCTGGAGAAGTCCAAGTGCAAAGCTCCATTTTTGAAAATAGTGGATGATGATGGAGGTGTTACAGTGGTGCTGCAGGTGTTGGGATTGTTTGTGTATGTTGTTTAGAAGCTTTTGAAAGTAAAAGGCCAAGAAACGCACGAGTAGATTTGAAGATTAGCTTCAAAACTCAGAAATGACAAGTTTTGAAGTGTTTTTGGTGATTCTGTGTTGTAGGTGTTTTCAGGGCTTAAGCATGCGTGTGTTTTGTGGAAAATGGTTTGTGTATGTATAAGCAAAATGGTTGGAGTAGTTTTGAAAGTTAGAAGTACAATTTACAAGCTATTTGCTAGGTTACTTGATTTTGAAGAAAAGTGGGAAAACAAGTTTCAAGAGGAGGTACAATCATGGGTTGAGTGATTATAAGTGTATAACCAGTTTCTCTTGTGTTATAAGACATGTATGATTAGAAAAGAGCAAGTGCAAAGCTCAGGAACAAGTTTTATGCAAAAAGTCACCTTATCAAAATTGCAATGTGCACTTTCTTCCCAAAATAGATATAAAGGATGGCCTTGCATTGAATACTTGAGATGAGACCTCTAACAGTTGTGTAAGCAATTAATTATGGAGTGCCTAACAAGTTTGAGGCCTTAAAAGTAGATGTTATGCAGCATAACTTTGAATTTGACTTTTGTTCATCACAAAATGACTTGTATATCAAGTGATGAAACCCTAACTTCATCTCTTCGTTTCTCCCTACTCAAAAATGATCTCAAGGAGTTCTTGGACATTTCGGAAATCTTGCAACGTGCTCTACAACCTATATTTAAATTACTTTTGAATATTCCCCTTGGAACTATATGAAAAAGTTCCATGAAGTTAGGTCAAAATCCTGACCAAATTAGGGCAAAAATTTCACTAAGTGTTTTGTTTCATGACCATGTATTCTTAAAATTATAACTTGATATCCAAGCACTTTTGGAAGGATTTGTGTAAATAAAATTTGTAGATTTCATGGACATATACAACTTTCATGTTGGAAGTTTCTTCTGAATCATCTTGCATCATGGTGAATTTTTTGCTCAAAGTTGTGAAAAAATAAGAAATTTCCAACACTTAGAAAAATTTCTATGTTTAGAAATTTTCACTTTTCAAAATGAAATTTTGAATTTTGGATTTCTTGATGAATAAGTTTCATATTTTGACATGCTTTGATGAATTGTGATCTTTGAAATTTGATTTTGACCAAAAAGTCAAAGTTTAACTTTTCAGTATACAATTGACTTTTGATCAGTTGACTGAAAAATTTATCTGTCAATCCATTGGGCTTGCAATGTTTTGAGCCATGTCATTAGGTAAAAATGATGAAATTGTACTCTTGATATCATTCCTTAAACCAATTGATCATTTTCTAGGTCAAAAATCAGAAATTGCCCTTTCCCAGTCAAAACCCTAATTTTGACCATTTTGCCCTTTTGAAGATTTGATCCAAGGATTGAAACTTGACATGAGTAATCTTGGGGGTCCATAATGATCCATGAAAGTCATATGAAGCATTGAAAGTTCAAATATCCTTGTACAATCTCAAACCCTAATTTTGGTCATCAGTGCTTAAGGAAGTGTCTTGAGCTGATCAACCCTAGTGAAGTCTTGAGTCAAGGGAGATCTTGTGAGAAAATTCTTGATAAATGAGAGGGAAACTTTTGGGGTACAACAGCTGCCCATGTTCAATCTTCTTAAGCCTGAGAGTTAGATTGGCGAGTTTTTCCATTCGTGACTCGAAGGTGGAAGATGATTGGACACTAGAGTTCCCAAAAATTTGCACTCGGTGATATGATGGTCGATGGTAGGGGAATGGGCTTAAAGATGCCATTCAAAAATGATTGTTGAATCGTATCTATAAGCTAAAAATGAATGAGTATCAGAATGGCGTCCGTGTCTGGAGCGTATGTGAACCGTATTTGAACTGTATCTGAAAACTAAAAGTTGAATGAGTATCATGATGGCATCCGGATCTAGAGCGTATATGAACTGTATCCGAAAGTTGAATCTGAATGAGTATCAGGATGGCATCTGTGTCTGGAGTGTATCTGAACTGTATTTGAAATCTGAATCTGAATAAGTATCATAATGGCATCTGTGTCTGGAGCGTATCTAAACTGTATCCGAAAGTTGAATCTGAATGAGTATTAGGATGGCATCCGTGCCTGGAGTGTATCTGAACTGTATCTGAAAGTTGAATCTGAATGAGTATCAGAATGGAATCTGTGTCTGGAGCGTATCGGAACTGTATCCGAAAGTTGAATCTGAATGAGTATCAGGATGGCATCCGTGTTTAGAGCGTATCTAAATTGTATCTGAAAGCTGAATCTGAATGAGTATCAGAATGGCATCCGTGTCTGGAGTGTATCTGAATTGTATCCGAAAGTTGAATCTGAATGAGTATCAGGATGGCATCCGTGTCTAGAGCGTAACTGAACTGTATCAAAAGTTGAATCTAAAGAACCTGTGCTAGATTGCTTCAGTTGGTTGTGTAGATAATTATCCTGGCTTGTCTTAGGTATCAATCTCTGACCTTTGTAATTTGTTGATGACAACCTATTGATTAATCCTATCCTGAAAAGGGTAACACATTAGCTGTATGTAATGTCATGATGTATGAAATGCATGGTACAATGATATTGTGATATATGCATTCATGTTAACGATGTTTATGATATATGGATGTGATGTATACGTATGCGAGCTAATCTGCTGCACTGCTTGTTGGTTTGGGGAAAATAAATTCTTGACTTCTGTTGAGGATACAGAGTGCAAGTCTTCATGTTGTGAAGTTGAAGTGTTGAAAAATTTCCTCTTAGAGAAATAAACTCTGTTGTAAGGGGAATGTCGTATACTGCTTGTAAAATCCTATTGGGAAATCCTGAGAAATTGGACGACTTCTACTGGGGATTGATAACTGGAAGCTCTATTTAGTTGGGGATTAAACTGCATACTGCGGGGAATTTTATGGAAATAGCCTAGAGAGATTTCCCTATTTCTTAAAGCTCTTAGTGATTGTCTTTTTACTTTGTCTATTTGTAAACAGTAATTATGTTCAAATGCATATGTTCAAAATAAATCATTGGACGTTTTTGTAAACAAAACAGATAGTTTTTCACTTTCAAAGGGATATCTTTGTATTGACCTTGACTAAGTATTTTTTTACAATGAGACAAACATTGTAGTAAGAGAATGTCGTCATAAAAAATGAAAATTTTGATACAAAGAAAAGATAGCTATGTGCAATAATCCCATGGGGTTCCCATTCTTATATAGCCTTCGTGTCTTTGAGCATCTTATCTATTTATTGCCTTGTCAGAAGCTGATTGGATTGATCAGAACCATCGAGTTTGCAGGTTGTCCGTAAGGTGATCCGACGGGACATAATCATACGCTTTAATTCCCTAACTTTTGCCTGGACCACCCTTTCGGGTTTTCAGTCCAGCGGGATACCCTTTTTTGCCCAAGCTGCCCTTTTAGGTTTTCAGCTTGCCGAGTGTACAAATTTTTTTGTTTTATCCCTAATTTTTTCCCGAACCCTTTTGGTTCGCCGGGATGCCCTTGTTTTTCCTAGGTGTATCAACCTAGCAGGTCTCTTATGCGTAGTATCTTTTGACTATTTCTGCGTTCACAGGGTGTGGCAGGTCGTCGCCATCCATGATGGTCAAGATCATTACCTCACCAAAGAATATGCTTTTGATCATAAATGGTCCTTCGTATATAGGATTCCATTTTCCCTTGGGGTCACCTTGTGGTAGTATGATGCGTTTGATCACCAAATCTCCGACTTGATATACTTGGCGTCTGACCTTTTTGTTGAAAGCCTTGATCATCCGTTTTTGATACATTTGACCATGACAGACAGTAGTAAGCCTTTTCTCATCAATCAAGTTTAATTGATCAAGTCGATTCTGGATCCAATCTTCTTCATTCAGTCCTGCATCCTTCATAATTCTCAGAGAGGGGATCTGGACCTCAATAGGCAATACAGCTTCCATGTTATACCAAAGAGTAGGGTGTTGCCCCAGTTGATGTGCGCGCTGTGGTCCGATACCTATGGAGAGAGAATGGTAGCATCTCATGCCAGTCTTTGTACGTGACTGTCATTTTCTGTATGATCTTTTTGATATTCTTATTTTCGGCTTCAACAACACCATTCATCTTGGGCCGGTAAGGGGAAGAATTGTGATGCTGGATCTTGAATTGCTCGCACAGAGAGGTGATCATAGTATTGTTTAGGTTCGTACCATTGTTTGTGATGATCCTCTCTAGGATACCGTACTGATAGACGAGATTCTGTTTAATGAACCGGGCTACAACATTTTTGGTAATGGAAGCGAAAGAGGCTGCCTCAACCCACTTTGTAAAATAGTCAATGGCCACCAAGATGAAGCGGTGTCCATTAGAGGTTGTTGGTTTGATTTCCCCAATCATATCGATGCTCCATATAGAAAAGGGCCAAGGAGCCGTCAAGATATTCAGAGGAACCAGAGGTACATGCACCTTGTCAGCATAAATCTGACACTTGTGGCAGGTTTGAGAGTGTTGATAGAAATATGCTTCCATGGTAGACCAGTAATAGCCTGCCCGTAGGATCTTCTTTTCCATCGTATGCCCACTAGAATGGGTGCCAAAAGTGCTCTCATGTAGATCAGCCATGATCTTTTCTGCTTCAACCTTAACTATGCACCGAAGTAACACCGATTCATGGTTGCGTTTGTAGAGAATTCCATTACTAAGGAAGAATTTCGCAAAGAATCTCCTTAAGAACTTCTTATCATTGACTGAAGCTCCTTCTAGATATTCTTGAGCCTCGAGATACCTCTTGACTTCGTGAAACCAAAGCTGGTCCACTACTTCTTCAGTATTAATCTCGTGACAATGAGTTGGTTCATGCATTTGTTCAATGGTGATCTGGGGAGCTTCGTTATCCCATTTAAGTTTAAACATGGATGACATTGTGGCTAGTGCATCTGCTAGCTGATTTTCTTCTCGCGGGAAATTCTCGAAGGTAATCTTCTCAAAATGCGAGATCAATGTTAACACATGTTCTTTGTAGGGGATAAGGTTAAGGTGTTTAGTGTTCCATTCCCCTTTGATCTGGCTGATGGTCAAAGCTGAATCTCCGAATACATTTAAGGATTTGATCCCCAAATATATGGCAGCTTTGAGACCAAAAATGCACGCTTCGTATTCTGCCATGTTATTTGTACAATTGAAGAAGAGTTTTGTTGTAAAGGGAGTATGACATCCTTCAGGGGATATGAGTATAACAACTATACCATTGTCGAGTGTGTTGGACGCCCCATCAAAAACCAGGGTCCATTGGGATCCTTGTTCCGGTCCGTCATATGGTCTGAACTCTTTACAGTTGTTTACCATCATGATGTCTTCATCTGGGAATTTGAACTTCATGGACTGGTAGTCTTCCACAGCTTGGTGAGCAAGGTGATCAGCTAGTACACTGCCCTTTATTGCTTTATGGATAGTATATTGTATGTCATATTCTATCAGGATCATCTTCCATCTCGTTATTCTCCCAGAGAGGGAAGGTTTCTCGAAGATGTATTTTATTAGATCCATTTTAGATATCAATAAGGTAGTATGGGTCAGCATATATTATCTTAGTCGGCGAGCATCCCATGCCAGAGCGCAGAAAGTTTTCTCGAGTAATGAATATCTTGTTTCACAGTCGGTAAACTTTTTGCTCAGGTAATAAATAGCATGCTCTTTTAGGCCAGACTCGTCATGCTGCCGCAGCACACACCCCATTTAATTTTCCAAAACAGTTAGATACATGATTAATGGTCTTCCCTCAACGGGTGGAATCAAAATAGGAGGCTTTTGTAAGTACTCTTTGATCTTATCGAAAGCAGCTTGGCATTCATCATTCCATTTGACTACTTGATCTTTCTTCAATAATTTGAAGATTGGTTTACAAGTAGCTTTCAGGTGAGAAATGAATCTGGCAATGTAGTTTAAGCGTCCCAAAAATCCTCTGACTTCCTTCTCGGTACGAGGAGCAAGCATCTCTTGTATTGCTTTCACCTTGGAGGGATCTACTTCGATACCTTTATTGCTGACGACAAAGCCTAGGAGTTTACCAGACCTTACCTCAAACGTGCATTTATTTGGGTTCAACCTCAACTTGTACTTCTTTAGTCTCTCAAAGAGTTTCTATAAATAGTCAAGATGCTCTTCTTCTATTTGAGATCTGGCTATCATGTCATCCACATGGACCTCTATTTCATGATGTATCATGTCGTGAAATAGAGCTACCATGGCACGTTGATAGGTTGTCCCGGCATTCTTCAACCCGAATGGCATAACCTTGTAGCAGAATGTGCCCCACTATGTGACAAAGGTTGTTTTCTCCATGTCCTCAGGCGCCATTTTGATTTGGTTGTAGCCTGAGAAACCTTCCATGAAGGATAACTCATTATGTTGTGCCGTATTGTCAACTAGAATATCAATGTGGGGAAGTTGGAAATCATCCTTAGGGCTCGCCCGATTCAAGTCTCTATAGTCCATGCACATTCGTACCTTGCCTTCCTTTTTGGGCACGGAACAACACTGGAAACCCATTGTGGATAGGAGGTGACGTCCAAGAATCTAGCATTAAATTGTTTCAAGACTTATGTCTTAATCTTCTCCGACATGTCTGGTCATATGCCACGGGCCTTTTGTTTCACCGGTGGACAATCTTCTTTTGTTGGTAGACGATGTACCATAATATCTACATCAAGTCCTGACATGTCTTCATACGATCAGGAAAAGACCTCAACATAATCGTGTAGCACTTGAATCAGACGCTCTTTGACACTGGGTTCCAGATTGGCACCCACCTTGACTTCTCTTTTGTCTTCTTCGGTACCTAGGTTGATTGTGTCCACTTGTTCCTCGTGAGGCTGAATGGTCCTCTCTTCTTGTTGTAGTAACCTGGCGAGTTCCCCTGGTACTTCACAATCTTCCTCACCTTCATCTTCGGCTTGGTAGATTAGATTTTCAGAATCACAGAAAGCCATAGCAGAACTGTTACCAATGGGATCCCGAATGGATGTAAACCTGCATTGTAAGTGTGAGTGTGTGTAAGAGCATATCTATCTTTGAAAGGAATAAAAATGTAAAAAGAAAAACAATGAGCACAAAGTTTGTATGCAAAAACGTCCATGATTCATTGATGTCATGTGGAAATGAGATAATAACCCTTACAAATGGACCATTGTGCCTCGGGTAAGACACTAGGTTTTAAGGGTCTGAATTGTTTTAATATTACAGATCCGAAAAAATGTAAAGACAAATTACTGTGGGATAAAAGTGATCGGGACGAAATCTATAGCTTCCCAATTGTTGAGCCCTCCATTGACAGTTGGGAAAATCCACTCTTCCAGGTCATAGTTGTCTTCATCATCCTCTACTACATTGACTTCGCGGTTGCTGATCTTCAAGGGTGGTCCTTCGGCACCAACGCGACGTATAACTTTCTGGGCTCCTGAAGTTAAACCCAAACCAAATTTGTAAGATTTGTATGGGATATATGGGAGTTGGCCCCAAATAGTGCACCCACCTTCTTCTATCACTGCCTTGGAATCCTTCAAAGATGACATCTTGAGTGAAGGCCTTGTGATCTTGGGATCTTGGGATCTTGAGACACAACCTTGGTTACTGCCACAGTCTGCGGGACTTCTTCAAAATGCTAGAATGGAGTATCAATAAATTCCCCATCTAATTCCATATATATGAAGGAATTTAGATGGCTGACCATATACTCTTCTTCTCCATGAACAATGATGATCTTCCCCTGAATTGGATATTTCAGCATTTGATGCAACGTCGAGGTAACGACACCAGCATTGTGAATCCATGGTTGGCCTAATAAGCAGGAATATGAAGGGAGAATATCCATTACATAAAAAGATGAATCAAATGTTTGGGTTCCAACTTTTATGGGGATGTCCACTTCCCCATGTACCATCCTTTTTGAGTTGTTGAAGGCTCTCACTACTATGTGGCTCGGTTTCAATGTCAATCCTTCACAGTCAAGCCTATCAAGGGCATTTTTAGGCAACACATTCAGAGACAAATCAATGTCAACCAAAACATGAGCAAAGGTCGTGCCCATGCATTCGACTGAGACATACAATGCCTCATTATGCTTCCTCCCTCTTGGCGTTAAATCAGCATCTGAAAAACCTAAACCATTATCTGCGGTGAAGCTGGCTACGCAGTCTTGGAACTGATCGGCAGATGTTTCTTGGGGTACATGGGCAGTTTTAAGGAATTTTACCAAGGCCTTTGCATGAGCCTCGAAACATAATAATAAAGCCAGCATGGAAATTTTTGATGGACTTTGCCCCAGTTGCTCGACTATGTTGTAGTCGCTACTTTTTATGATCTTTAGAATTTCCTCCATCTCTTTTCGGGATGTCTCAGGGATAGCTACTGATTGTGCCTTCGTCTGGACAGGCTCAACCAGAATACCTTTACCTCGAGTCTCGGTTGACTTGGCAGCAGGAATGTCAGTAGGGGTGATAACAGGGACTGCAACAATTTTGTCAACAAGAGTATTAACAGAGATAACTGCAGGACTGGGAATAGCTTTTGGAGGAGCAACAACAACAGGAATGATTACGGGTCCAAAAATAGCTTTTGGAGGAGCAATTTCTGGAGAGAATACTCTTCCACTGCGGGTTATCTTGCCAGTCCCTGCGATGTTACTGGTATCAGATTCAACTTTCTCAGAACTTAAATCTTCAGCAGCTGGCCAATCTTGCTCGATACCGTGATAGAAGACATCACCTCTATAATTCCACGGGACGGTTTTGTCTGACGAATACGGGATTGGTCCAGGCATTATAATTATCAACGGAGCTACTTTAGGAACTGGTGTAATTATAACGGGTCTTTTGGTGGAGAACCTGGAAGAATTGGCGGAAATGGTCACGATGGAAACATCATTATAAGAAATAGTTGGAATAGAAGTCTTCTCGAACAAAATCTCCTTGTTATCTATTAGGCATTGAACGCATGCTTTTAACAAAAGACAGCTGGTTGGTAAGGATAAACAGAAATGACAGCTTTCATCATAGCCTGGGAATACACCGGCATTCGACAAGTTCTTTTTGATAGTCAGGAGTGGGGTCACAAGTTCATCAACTGAAGTAACAAACATAACTTCCTCAATGGCGTTGGCATTATGGCCTTTCTTGGATATAGGGGCAGTGATTACATTGGGAATTTCTGGCGCGTCGAATTCAATCTCTTTGGCTTCAAGAAGGTCTTGTACTTTGTTCTTCAGAGCCCAACAGTTGTTAGTGTCATGGTCGGGACTCTCATAATGGTATGCACAACGGGAATTAGGATGATAGTGAGGAGAGGTTGTGTTAGGATTCTTTGGAGCTTCTTTCTAAGTCACTAGATTGGATCTCAACAAATATGACAATACTTGAGATAGTGTCATATTAATTCGGGTGAACTGTCTGACTGGTCTTTCCGTTCTTGACTGGTTGCTTCTTTGCTGAACAGGTGCAGGTTTAGGAATCATGACAGCCCCCACCATTGGACGGTGTTCAGCCCTATCTTGATTTCTCTGAGGATATACAACAACAATTTATTTTTTTTCAATGAATAGTTTCCTTATAACAGCAGAGGGTGCATCTTTTTGAATCTTCCCATTCTTTATCCCGGCATCTACTCTTTCTCCGGTTAGTATCAACTCGGTAAAACCTGCCGATGAACTTCCAATTAAGTGATTGAAGAAAGGACCAGACAAGGTGCCCAAAATATGTCTACCAACTCTCTTTCAGATAGGGGGGGTGGACTCTTCCTGCTAAGTCCCTCCATTTTTGTGCATAGTCTTTAAAGCCTTCACTTGAAACGATGTCCATACTCTGAAGTTGAGTACAAGTGCGAGCAAGATCAGCGTTGTTTTAGTATTGTTTGTAAAAGGCAGCCGCCAGATCTTCCCAGTTATGAACATTGGCTCTTTCTAACTGGTAAAACCAATCAAGTTGAGTTCCAAACAGGCAGTCTTGAAAAAAATGTACCCATAAATCCTTGTCAGCGGTATGAGGCTGGATTTTCCTCACATAGGACCGAAGATGCATTTTGGGACATGAAACTCCATCATATTTGGCGAACACCGGTGCTTTGAATTTTGGGGGAATAACAATCCCAGATACTAGACCCAACTCCTCAAAGTCCAATCCAGACACTTTTTGGATTTCCATTGCACTTAACCGTTCTTCTAGATGCTTATACTTGTTGTCGGCTTAAGGGTATTGTTTTTCAGAATAATCTTCTTCTTCCTCTTCTGAATCTGGCTGAATAACTGCTTCCTTGCCTTTCCCATCTTGATTGTCTTTCTCACCAGATGACGTAGCAAAGTCTAAAGTCCTTCTTTCTTGTCCTTGGAATCTTCTTCCCATGTTTAGGTAAATCCCAAAGATAAATCCTTCTTTCTCACCAGATGACGTAACAAAGATAAATCCCAAAATCCTTGAAATTGTTAGTGAATGAGTATGATGTTATGATGTTCATGATGTTATGTACAAGTAAATATACATAAACAAAGAAAACAAGTCCTTAGGTTTAGGCTTGCATGGAGTCTCATAGGTAAGTACCCTCTTGAAGTTTAGTTGGCTCAAACCTGTCCTAGCAATAGTAATCGGGTCCTAAGGAGCTCAATATCACTGATTTGTTTCCTTGGTCATTGTTTCAGCACAAGCCTCTTTAATGGTAAACAAAATATCCCAAAAAAACAAACCTCAATGAGTGTAGTATCGAGTATCTACCAACTTCGGACTGCACCAAAGTCGGTCATCTCACTACATCCTAAAGGCCAAGTTGGTCAAGTAAAGGTTCTAAAAGTTCATTAGTGCTTCATGACATCACTCAGCGGCCCCGTATTCTCCTTGATTAACTCAAGGGCTACCGGTACCCACAAATATGTCGCACTAACGTAGCTATTGCTTAGACCATGTCGGTATACCCTGCACAGTTTCAACAACATATTGCTACTCACCATCATAAGGTATCCCAAATCCGGGTAGAGGATTCAAACCCAAACAAAGAATCATAATGTAAAGCATACAAGTTAAACAATGTAATCAAGTAAATGTGATCTAACCCTAAGGTAACCCTACTTTTAGAATTTTCCCCAGCGGAGTTGCCAGTTCTGTGATACGGTGGAAGAACTGACTTGATTATTTTGCGTTTGATCGCAAATGTTGCGGTTAGCAAGAGTCACCACCGACTTTTCTTTTATCCAAAAGGAAAGGTGAAAAAAGCATAGGAAAGACCTTTGAGATTATTTCTTGAGTTCGGGGGGTAGATTATGAAAAGGGAAGGTATTAGCACCCTTTTCATACATGGTTTTCCATTGGCTCTTACTTACTTTCTAGATCACTTGCTTTTTTGTTTGAAATTGTGCTTTGTGTAGTTTTTGAAAGTATTTTGTAAAGAGGCCATCGTTTAGGCAATCTTTGTAATGATTCTCGTTCGTAAGAATGTATACAAAGATGTTTGATCTTTTGAAAATGTTTTCAAGTTTGTAAGAGGTTTTCAAAGTGTAGGTGTTTGTTTTGAAAATAACAAGGATGTTTTGAAATTGAGAAAGTAATTAGGAGCATTCTACCTACTCAAAAGTATTTCATGTTCATTTCCTTTCTCCTTTGACACTGTTATCTTACCATTGATTTGGCAAGTAACCCCATCTTTAGATGTAAACGGGACGGGCGTGGGTCATCTTATAACCATTATTAGCAATGTTGCAAGGTATCTTAGCATTCTCTTTTAGGGACTAAGATCATTTGAAAGGTAACATAGATAGCGTCATCGAGGGAATATGATCTTGTATTTTGCTTTATTTTTGCTAAGATACCTCACATGCGTAATATGACCATCTTGTAAAGGCAACCAAGTGGATTTACCCTAGGGGGTGCTTGTGTGCAAGTGTATTGTTTTTCATGCTTGATTTTGTCTTTGATTAGGGTTTTCTATTTGATTGGTTTTAGTCTTTCGATACAAACTCTAATTACTAGCAATTGTATATAAAGCGATAAATTGCGGAATTTAAAATTACTACGCTATTACAATACTTGTGAGAGGGGGGTGTACAAAATGGGGATTGCAATAAAATAAACCTAATTAATCTATTACAACCATATTGAATTTGTACAAGAATTGAAATAAATAATGTACATAATGAATAAATATACAAGAATGAAAATGTGAAGAAAATGGATATTTTTGTTTGGATTTTTTTTTGAAAATGGAATTTGTTTTAACCTAATTAATTAAAAGAAAATAATTAATTAAAAGTAAAACCTAAATTTACTAAGAAAAGATTTTAAATAAAACCCTAAATCTATTAATTGATTAAAAAGAAATTAAGTTTAAGAAAAGTATTTTTTTTGTATTTTTGTCTTTGAAAATAATTTATAGTATTATAAAATATTTTTGGCCCTTTTTTATATTAAAATAATATATTTTAATTGGTGTACAAGAAAATAAATAATACCTAGTTTTTTAATTAAATATACAAAACAATTAGTCAACATAAAATAAAGTATGATTAAATAAAATAATTTTTGTGTGAGAAAAAATAAATAAACTATGTTAAAATATAAATCTACTATTTTTATATTTTTTATGATATTTTAGTATTAGAAAAATAATTAAGAAAATAAATAAAATGAAAATAAGAAAAGAAAATAAAATGGGTCAGGGGTTGTATAAGTGAAACAGGGGGGTTAGAAAGTAAAAACAAAAACAACAAGGCTCAAGGAGGCCCAGCGCATGCCAAAAAAAAGTCAGAATGTATGGAAAAAATGGAAAAACTCAAAAGGGTACCACTAGGGCTCGAACCCAGGTCCCTCTGGTTACAGGCGCGCGCTTCTACCACTGGGGTGGCTATACATCCGTTTATATAAATCAAACCATAAATATATATGGTAAACACGTTCCTGAGGCCAACTTCATCTTCAACCTCACGCCCAGCCAGAAGTTCTGTAACTTAATCAATCCTCAACAAAAATGAAAACTGTAAACATGAAACTTTTAGCAAATTTCCTCACGATTTCAGAAATGCAAAGCAAAGTAATTATAGCTCTAAGATAAACATGAATTTTCATGGCCCTATTCTGAACCCTAAAAATCTCAGAAATTTCAATCTTAAAATTCTCTAAGCTCAAACAAAATTAATGAAAACTATGAACATGGTTAGCTTTAGGGCAATGATATCTACATGTTTCATTCACAAATAAATCATTGATGATGCCTGTATGAAAAGTTCCAAAGTTACAAAACTTACCATGCAAGAGGGTATCGGGTTTGGAGTTTGAGAAGCTTTCAGTGAGTTCCAATGATTGGGTTAGCTTCCTCAAGTTCCTAGGAAGCTAATGGGATGCTTAGCTTGAGCTGAAAGTGTCTGAGGAGTTCTGGAGAAGTCCAAGTGCAAAGCTCTATTTTTGAAAATGGTGGATGATGATGGAGGTGTTACAGTGGTGCTGCAGGTGTTGGGATTGTTTGTGTATGTTGTTTAGAAGCTTTTGAAAGTAAAAGGCCAAGAAACGCACGAGTAGATTTGAAGATTTGCTTCAAAACTCAGAAATGACAAGTTTTGAAGTGTTTTTGGTGATTCTGTGTTCTAGGTGTTTTCAGGGCTTAAGCATGTGTGTGTTTTGTGGCAAATGGTTTGTGTATGTATAAGCAAAAGGGTTGGAGTGGTTTTGAAAGTCAGAAGTACAAGTTACAAGCTATTTGCTAGGTTACTTGATTTTGAAGAAAATTGGGAAAACAAGTTTCAAGAGGAGGTACAAGCATGGGCTGAGTGACTGTAAGTGTCTAACTAGTTTCTCTTGTGTTATAAGACATGTGTGATCAAAAAAGAGCAAGTGCAAAGCTTAAGAACAAGTTTTGTGCAAAAAGTCACTTTATCAAAATGGCAATGTGCACTTTCTTCCCAAAATAGATATAAAGCATGGCCTTGCATTGAATGTTTGAGATGAGATCTCTAACAGCTGTGCAAGCAATTAATTATGGAGTGTCTAACAAGTTTTAGGCCTTCAAAGTAGAGGTTATGCAGCATAACTTTGAATTTGAATTTTGTTCATCACAAAATGACTTGTAATTCAAGTGATGAAACCCTAACTTCATCTCTTTGATTCTCCCTACTCAAAAATGATCTCAAGGAGTTCTTGGATATTTTGGAAAGCTTTCAATGTGATATACAACCCATATTTGAATTACTTTTGAATATTAACCTTGGAACTATATGAAAAATTGCCATGAAGTTAGGTCAAAATCCTGACTAAATTAGCGCAAAAGTTTCACTAAGTGTTTTGTTTCCTGACCATGTATTCTTAAAATTATAACTTGAGATCCAAGCACTTTTGGAAGGAGTTGTGTGAAGAAAAGTTGTAGATTTCATGAAGATATACAACTTTCATGTTGGAAGTTTCTTCTTAATCATCTTGCATCATGGTGAAAATTTTACTCAAAGTTGTGAAAAAATAAGAAATTTCCAACACTTCGAAAAATTTCTAAGTTTAGAAATTTTCACTTTTCAAAATGAAATTTTGAATTTTGGATTTCTTGATGAATAAGTTTCATATTTTGACATGCTTTGATGTATTGTGATCTTTGGCATTTGATTTTGACCAAAAAGTCAAAGTTTGACTTTTCAGTATACAGTTGACTTTTGATCAGTTGACTGAAAAATTTATTTGTCAATCCATTGGACTTGCAATGTTTTGAGCCATGTCATTAGGTCCAAATGATGCAATTGGACTCTTGAAATCATGCGTTAAACCAATTGATCATTTGCTAGGTCAAAAATCAGAAATTGCCCTTTCCCAGTCAAAACCCTAATTTTGACCATTTTGCCCTTTTGAAGATTTGTTCAAATTTCTTGAGGAATTATGGTCCAAACTTGATCAAATGATACATATGAGTTTAAAATGTTGATGTGGACAAAAATTATGAAGTTTGACTGTAAATTGACCATAGTTGACTTTTCCTCAATACAACTGATTTTTAGGTCAACTGTTCAATTGACTGAGCAAAAGTGTGATCCAAGGCTTGAAACTTGACATGAGTAATCTTGGGGGTCCATAATGATCCATGAAAGTCATATGAAGCATTGAAAGTTTAAATATCCTTGTGCAATCTCAAACCCTAATTTTGGTCATCAGTGCTTAAGGAAGTGTCTTGAGTTGATCAACCCTAGTGCAGTCTTGAGTCAAAGGAGATCTTGTGAGCAAATTCTTGATAAATGAGAGGGGAAATTTTTGGGTACAACATTAAGGTTTTATAATATTTTCTATTAAAAAAAGTTTTTTTTTATTAAATATCAAACTAATTAAAAATATTAAACAAAATGATTTGGAAAATAAAAAAATATCTCTAAACATTACCACGTCATCAAAATCCACTATCATGTCATTCAAAAATGCTTCCAGATTTGATGGAGGATTAACATCCTCCAAAAAAATATAATAAGGAGACTATCAAAATCGATTTTTAAAATAAAGAGATCAAAATTTAAAATTAAAAAGATACATAATAGAGAAACTAAAATTTGTAATTAAACCTAATAAATATTTGTAGAGCTGTGAGTCATTTGTGAAACATAACAAAACGTAAATGTAAATAATAATATTGATTGCTACATGTTTAACTAAAAGAAAAATAATAATATATTATATTCAAATTTTTAGAAATGATAATTCTTTTGTGTATTATCATCATTGAAGCAGATAAAAATTTAATCATTTATGATTTCAAATCTTGAAAGGATCAACGATATCGATTTAATTCAAACTACTTTTTATATGTATTATATGTTAACCGTATTGATGTTATTTCAAATTTTTAATAAAATTATATTGATTTTAAAAAAATTTTAATTATAAAATTTTTAAACTAATGATTAGAGTTTCTTTATTATTTTACGCTATTAAACATGATGAAAGTTTGTAGTTAGTAATGATATATGTAAATGGTAAGTTTAAGTGTTTTATAGTGGCGGGAAAATATTCTATGATTAGTTCATTATTATGACATGCGACAGTTAAATTGAAGTTAATATTTCACAAACACAATGTGATTGGATAATTATGATGTTCAAAAACTACTACCAATTTGAACCAGAGATTTCAAAAGAAGACAATTAATATTCCATGATCTAACAAGTTTTTTTTAGATCAAGACTATTAAAGAAAGTGATATTAAGCTGTTAAAGATATTCAATAATACTCAAAGTAAGTGCGACAAGAATTTGAAGAAACGTGTTGTTTTTCATATTTAAATATTGATATTATCTGTATTGCATGTTGTGTCATCGACATCTAGCAATTTCTGTCTAAAATTAAATATGAAACAAATATAAAACATCAAATTACATAATTTTTTTTTTTTGGAATAACCAAGTATTAAAAAAAATTCGTAAATAACCATGTTTCAAAAAAAATTACGTAAATAACCATGTTTCAGAAGACTCTCCAAGGGAGGAGCCATCTCACTTGGTGCCTCCACCTACTTTTTAAGGGGAGACGACATCTCACTTGGCGCCTAGGTGCTTAGGGCTTACCCTAAGCCAAGTGAGATGACGCCTTAGTGCATTTGTTACGGAAATTTTCGCGTTTTTTTTCAATACGGTGCGTTACGTATTCGATATAGGATCAATAAAATTGACTTTTTATTTACAAAATATGATTACACACATAACTATTACATAAAAAAAACAGATTAATCAGTGGTCCCCCAGAACCCGGTAATGACCCCCGGTTCTGCATCCCCGTCCTCGCCTTTCCCGTGCTGGGTTTCGTCGCGTTTCCTGCTGTGGCAGGGTCGATGGCCCAGCGAAGTCAATGCGTTTCGGATCCATGAAATCAGTCAGATCTCCATATCTAGAAGATCCGCTTTGGTACATTCGGTTACCCATACCCTTAAAGTTTGGTTGTGTTGGCGGTGGGTGGGGTTCCATGGTTGGTCTGTAGCACTGGTCGTCTGAGTATGGGGGGTAGAAAGGAAATAGATCTTGTGGTGTTTGGTATTGAGGATGTTGGGTGGTTTGGTGATATTGTGGTTGATGGTAAGTTGGGCCGGTTGGTTCATAATCTTTGGACAATCTCAGATCAGGGCTAAGGTTGGATGTTGAGGGGCCCATATTGGGATATGCAGAAGACTGAAATTGTGTGTGGGATATGCAGGTGTGTTGGTATTGTGATTGAAATTGCGGTTGGGTGTGAGGCATATGGGAGTATTGGTACTGAGGTGGTGATTGTGGTTGGTTGTGGGGCATGTGGGTGTAATTGTATTGTGGTGGTGACTGTGGTTGGGTGTTTGTGGTTCTGTTTCGTCTGGGGGGTTGGTGGGAGGTTGATGTGGGTTGGGTTTGTTGTTGGGGGAATAAGGGTTGTGCCCATTGTGTTCGTGGGTCAACCAAATACCTTGGATGAGACACGTGCATTTCAGGGGTACTAACCGATCTGTACCAAGATAAATACTGATCCGTGTGTCGCATATTATCATGGTTGAGGAAAACTGGAAATTACAAGACATGTCGGTGACGCCTCTGCCACATTTTACACCATTCTGGAGCAAAGTCTTTCCAGTTGGTAAGACCCCATTGGGCGTCGACCCTTTTGAGATGCCACGGGGATAAATAAGTCGGATCATTGGGTATCTCTTGATGCATTCCAAACTGCATCTTCACACGGTCGCTGTGGTGCATCTCCACAACATTGAACCGTATGATTACAGTCTTTGCGCTCCAAATTGCTGCATCCTTAGGATTTGGTTCATGGCCCAAACCCAAATATGGTCTCCAGACAAACTACATATAAAATTAAATCAGGTTAATGAAAACGTAATATATAAATAAAAGTAGAAAAGTTGAAAGGTACGACGTACATCATCCAGGCCAAGGTGATCTAATAGATTGCGGTATAGTGTGACATTGAATCTTGGATTCTTACCGTAATCCATACCCCTCACGTAATACCTAAAGGAAATGAAAAATATTTTATTTTTATCATATATTTGGTGAAGAGATGAATAGTAATAAATGATATAACTTGATGACTTACTTTGTTGCGTATGGGAAAACGAATGTGTTGTTGTTGACGGGGTTTAGGGACTCCATCCTCCACCAACCCCATGCTTGAAGTAAAAAAGCGCAGCCATAAAATGTATATTTTTCCATGATTGCATTTTTGCACAAGGAACTGTATAGGTGGGCTAAAACAGCAGAACCTCAACTATACTTTCTAGTTTTTTCGAAGTCTCTAAGTAAATTTAAATACATAAAATTTACACTATTTCCCGTACTTTCGGGAAATAAAAAGGTTCCTAAAAGTATCATTATATAAGTTCTAGCTTTTATTACCTTGGCTAGCTCGGAGGAATTTTCGTTCAATTCCAGAGTCGCATAATGATTTTTTAGCTCAGTTAGTAGTATACCCTTACCTCTCGCACCACCACCTTCAACCATATCCCTGCCCAAAAATTCTTCACACTGAGAATTGGGTTGTTGAACCGACCCGTTAACCGCCTTACCGTCGACAGGGAGACCCAATAACATGTACACGTCCTCTAGTGTGACTGTACATTCACCTATTGGTAGGTGAAATGTATGGGTCTTTGGTCTCCACCTTTCCAACATTGCAAGTATGAACTTTGAATCAATTGTGCAGTTGGAGATCTTTATAATGTTTCCGAAACCTGCGTATTCCAGATACGGTATGATCAATGGGTCGGGAGCAAGGTAGTTGTGTGACCGGATTTTGAATCTTTTGGTATCCTAAGTTAATAATGTAAAAGGTGTAAGAGTAAGTAAGATGAACAAAGCATTACTAGAAGTATGAAAAATGTATAACTATAAAAGAAACTTACACATGCTGCAATGTTGTCCCTTGTGCCTCTGTGAGAATCGTCCATTATGAGAAGAGCCATTGTTGAAAATGCCTAAGATTATGAAAGAGTTTGAAATTGTACGAGATTATGAAAGAGTTTGTAGCAGAGAGTGAGACGATTGTGGATGCGAGAGAAGTACGTAATGCTCTGTATTTATAGGCAAAAAAATTTCATAGAGTAAGTGAGGTGGTAGGTGGGTGCATGCATGCATGATAAGTGTCACTCTTGCAGTGTAGGTGTAGGCTACGTGGCAGCCTTGGAGAAGGCATCTCTGAATGCATGTAACACGATTGGACATGAAGGGAGGCGCCATTGGACTTGGCGAAAGAGTACAAAAATGAAAGGTGTCGCCATCCCCGTTGGCGAATAAGAGGTGGCATGGGTTGCAGAGTAGGCGCGGGCTAGGTGACAGCCTTGGAGAAGGCATCTCTGAATGCATGTAACACGATTGGACATGAAGGGAGGCGCCACTGGACTTGGAGAAAGAGTACAAAAATGAAAGGTGTCGCCATCCCCGTTGGCGAATAAGAGGTGGCATGGGTTGCAGAGTAGGCACAGGCTAGGTGACAACCTTGGAGAAGGCATCTCTGAATGCATGTAACATTATTGGACATGATGGGAGGAGCCTTAGAGGTTACAGTATAGGTGCAGAGTAGGCGCAGGCTAGGTGAAAGCCTTGGAGAAGGCATCTCTGAATGCATGTAACATTATTGGACAACCTTGGTTAATTCAAATTCAGTATGACCTATTTAGTCTTACATTTATCAAAACACTGATACACTTAATTTCTCAAACACTGGAACATCCAAAATTTCCAGCAAAAAACTCATAAACTTCAAACCTTCCAACCTTCCAACCTTCAAACAGTCACACACAATGGCCTCTGCACCCCAATATGTGATCAGTGAACATTTCAACGGTGAGACATATATTTGTCCCACCTCTGGGTTTTTGTTTAGAGACACAGAGAACATCTGATTTTGTTTAAACAGGAAAGCCATTTTCTTGTAGTTCAAAAAATGATTGGAGGCCAAACTTGGACGAGGCCTTGTGACACAAATATTCTATCAGAATTTGGTTTTTTTGGTAACAACCAAATAATATTTTATAAGGTTGAGGTTCAAGATGATGAGGATCTTCAGAATATGTTTTCCAGTCATGAGTATTCTGGGTACGACTCTATTGAGTTGTACATTATGCTGCGAGAGCCTCAGCTTTCACAAGTGGTTGATCCTTTGGAGACCGAACAAGCAGAAGTAGAAGCAGTTGATGAAGAAGAAGAAGATGACGAGTTGGAGTTTGACGAAATGGTCAATGATGATTCCGAAGACGATGGGATACCTGGTATTCCTGTAAACGAGATCTACACACCACCTCCACACATGACAAACTTCAACATAGGCGGAGATGAACCGTCTTCTGATTTATTTTTCAATTCGTATATGCAGTCAGATGAAAACTTAAAAGAGAAAGACAAATTTCATAACAGAGAAGAATGTATCAGAGCCATCAAAAAATTCCACATTCTCAACTCGGTCGATTTTAAGGTGGACCATGTAAATCCAGAAAGGTACAAGATCAAGTGTGTCCACCCTGATTGTATGTTCAAGCTCACTACATCATACAGATTAAGAGGTGATTGTTGGGTCATAAGTTACATGTCTACCCACACTTGTGTCAGTTCTACTCAATCACAGGATCATCGAAAACTTAATTATGATCTCATTTTTCAAGAAATCCTACCACTCGTCAGCAACGATCCATCATTGAAGATGAAAACCATAATCTCCCACATCACTAATGTATTTAACTATACCCCGTCTTATCGAAAGACGTGGTTAGCAAAGATCAAGGCGATTGAAAAGGTATATGGAAACTGGGAGGAGTTATACCAAGAACTTCCTCGCTACCTGAATGCACTCCAGACTTATTCTCTGGGTATTGTTTACATTCTGGAAACAGTGCCAGCATACGCCCCGGATGGTAGTCAACTCAACGAAAATGGAATATTCAGTCGAGTGTTTGGGCTTTTCAACCTTGCATCACAGGGTTTGTGTCATGCAAACCAATTATACAAATTGATGGGACTTGGTTGTATGGGAAATACAAAGGCACGCTACTGATGGCAGTTGCACAAGATGGCAACAACAACATTTTCCCAATTGCCTTTGCCCTGGTCGAGGGGGAGACTGTTGGTGCTTGGAGCTTTTTTCTTAAAAATCTGCGAACACACGTGGCTCCTCAACCAGATCTCTGTTTGATCTCGGATAGACATGCATCCATTGAAAGTGCGTACAATAATCCTGTAAACGGTTGGCATGACCCTCCTTCTACGCATGTCTATTGTGTTAGATATATCGTCTAAAATTTCACGAGGGAGATCAAAGATAAAACACTTAGGAAAGCGGTTATGAATGCGGGATATGCATTGACACAACCCGCGTTCAAATATTATCGCAACGAGATCCGTTTGTCAAATCCAGAAGCCGATAGGTGGATCGACAATATTCCGGTTGAAAAATGGACTAGGTCATACGACAATGGCCAAAGACGGGGCTACATGACAAAAAATCTAATTGAATCGATGAATGGGGTATTCAAAGGCATACAAAACCTCTCGGACACTGCATTGGTTAAATCAACATATTTTAGGATGGCTTCGTTGTTTGCCAAAAGAGGTGAAATGTGGAATGTGGTGTTGCAATCTGGTCAACTATGGAGTGAAAGCTGCATGAAGTACATTAAGGCAGAAAGTGTCAAAGCCAACATCCATATGGTTATACGATTTGACCGACACAGCCACAACTTCATTGTCAAAGAGACAATCGACCACAACGAGGGCCTGCCAAGACAAGAATATAGGGTTGTACTACCTTCTCGTTGGTGCGATTGTGACAAGTTTCAAACATTTCGTATGTCTTGATCTCATGTCATTGTTGTGTGTGCCTATACTCATCAAGACGCGCTACAACTTCTGTCACACATTTACAAATCTGAAACGTTGCTCAACGTTTACAACAGCAGCTTCCCTTTGGTAGCAAAACCAGATTATTGGCCTGCATACGACGAAGAAATAGTATGGCACAATAACCAAATGCGAAGGAATAAAAAGGGTCGTCCCAAAAGTAAGCGCATCACAATCGAAATGGATTCCCTTGACAAGCTGGAAAGAAAGTATGGTTTATATCGTCAGGTCGGACACAATCGCAAAAATTGTTCGAATCGGGCTACTGCCTCAACAACATAAAATTGTATTATAAAAAATCTTTCCTTTATTATGTTGTAAACATTAGGGTTTTTCGTTAACATAATTTGTTACAATAAACATTGCGCGAACAAGAAAAAAACATGATAAACCGTCTATGAAATTACAACCGTTAAAACAATTTCATCTGACCTATGCATCATCAACATTGCGTCGCTGTCTGTTTTGACTTCCTCCAACCAAATATTAGGTCTTCCTGTCGCAAGTGAGGTTGTTGTTCGTCTTTGCTGGATCCTTCTAATTTTTTTCCCCTCCATGATGTCTCTATCTAGCCATCGCATCAACTCCCGCTTCAGACGCTCCATGGAGTGAATGTGCCAGAATTTCATTTTCATCGGAGGTTTTGTGGCGGAGAAGATAACGTAACCATCTCTGATAAAAATCATGGGCGATGTCATGACGCAAATAACAGAGTAAAAAATAACAAAACAGTGCGAGAAAGTGTGAGAAATGACGGAGAAACGGACGAATTATTTATAAAAGCAACATTTTGCCCTAGAAGCCAAGTGAGATGGCGCCTCCTCTCACTTTTAAAGTGCATGCGCCATCTCACTTGGCTAAAAGAGAGAGGAGGCGCCAAGTGAGATGGCGCCTAGGGCATAATGCTGAGTGGAGGCGCCAAGTGAGATGACTCCTTCCTTGGGGAGTCTTTTAAAACATGGTTATTTACGTAATTTTTTCTGAAGCATAGTTATTTACGATTTTTTTTAATACTTGATTATTTCAAAAAAAATTCCAAACTACATGCATGATGGCAAGGAGTGAACAAACAAACCAATTTGTAGAGAAAATTAATAGGTTTGTATTAGGAATGGAGGAAAAAATCACTGTGAATGTTTAATAGTGACGTGTAGGAAACCACAACAAATGGAATTAATAACTTCAAATGAAGTTAGTTAATATTCCACGAATGCAAAGTTATTGGCTAATTATGAAACAAATAAAATGATAATAAGATTGAACCAATTAATTTTATTATCTATGTCGTTTAATAATTTAATATTTTGAAATTTTTTTACTATTTAAAATATAAAATTTAAGATGAATTTATGTTGAATGTTGACATTTAATTAAACTATAGGTCCTTGATGATATGAAGAAATAAAATACAAAATATTTAAAAACATGTAAACGTGTGTTATTTTGATTTTTAAAAAATTATGATATTTATGGGTGGAGATGGTAATGCTTAAAATGTCCATGTCGCTCTTTGTTTCCATTACATAAAAGAGAGTGATATTCGGTTGGTAAGTTCCATCAATTTTCCGATAATTTTATTACTTAAATTCTGTTAAATAATACATATTCTCATTTGATATTTGTTGAGGGTTAATTTTTAATAATAGGTAAAAAAAGTTTTAAGAGGTTAATAATGGATAGTTCAAACTTTAACTCAATATAAAACATTAAATATGATTGTCCAGGATCGACCAAATGTGTTATACGGGTAAGATATCAAATACAACATGAAAAATCCAAATAAAAATTACTCATCATATATATGGGAGACATATCAAATTTAAGGTACATTTTTTTTCTGATCTCATAATTTCACTTCACTCGTCTTAGACTCGGTAGCTGACTTGGGGTTGGAGTGTCAACCTTACATTGTTGGAACAAAATTGATTTATATCATAACCCTTAGGTTTTGATGATAATAAAGTATTTAAAGAACAACTGGGTAGATTAATGTGTGTTCAAGTGTGCATATACAAATATTAATATACTGATTGAAAGCCACTTCTGATAAAGCACTGAACATTGGAAGGAAGGCTCTAAAGAGGCAGATTTTGGAGATCAGACTCTGAAGAATCAACTTCTGATGATCAGAATCTGAAGATCCCAAACTCTGATCGAGTTAACTTCTGAAGATCAAATCAACCTCTGAAGACTCAAAGTTTGAAGGATCAGAAGTTAAAACTCAGACTCTGAAGGACCAGAACCTGGAGTCAGTCAAAGCTCAGGAGCCAAAGAATTCCTAACAGGTCGCTATCAAATTCTAAGGTTAATTTGTCCTATTCTGGTAACGAGAAGACTTAACATAAAGTTGTAGAAGCCTTAAGATTTTTCAACTAATAATTCCTTTCGTAGCAAATGAGTTTCAGATGGAAATGCAACTACATTAACCATATCAAAAAGCTTTGTAACAGATTTGTTGATGCTTCTCTAAAAGACTCTCTTGTGCTAGAAGTTATCTCCTACTACTCTTTCAATATTCTCTATAAAAGGAGCTGAAGATTTGGAGAAAGATACAACACTATGTCTTGATAAACAAAGAGAAGTTATTATGTTAAAACAAAATAGCACAAGTTTAACTTAGGATTTCTTAACACTTGCATATTCTAGAAATCCCTAAGTCTTAGAGTACGTATGTGTTGTAATCCGTCTACACCTCTGATTGTATATTGAGTGCAGTTTATCATATCTTTTAAATATTTCATATAGAGTCAGAAATCTCTTTCTTGTATGCTTGAGCATTTGAAATTCTCTTGCTTGTATGATCATTTGAAATTATCTTGCTTGTATGCTTGAGCATTAGAAGTCTCTTGCTTATGTGCTTGAGTAATTAGAAGTCTCTTGATTATATGATTGAGTACTCAGAAGTCTCTTGCTTGTGTTCTTCAACATTAAAATCTCTTACTCATGTGTTTAGGAATTAGAAGTCTCTTTCTTATGTGCTTGAGTAATTTGTAATCAGATTTGATTATAGTGGAAGTCCCTTGGAAGTGCAATGAGACTGGACTACTCCTGATTTATAGGAGGAACCAGGAGATTTCCTGTGTGTTTTCTTGCTATCTTATTTTCTTCACTTTATTCCACTGTTATCACCATGAGACTCTGACTCAAATTATGTCCTTATGATCAGAATCTAATAAGAGTCTTATAACAGAAAAAGAAGAAAAAGAAAACACAATTCAACCCCCTTCTTATGTTTTTCTCACCTTCATGTAGGTATACCCTCGCATCATCGTATTTGAGATCGATATCACTACATCAGGAGTATATCATCATTAATTAATCACAATTCTGGTTCCAATACAAAACCATTGTGTCGTATGTGGGAATCTTCTTATGAATCATGTGAAATTCCACAATAAAATATTATTTTATCCAAAACTAGATTGCGATGGAATCACGATAGGAAGGAAAAATTCACCCCCAACCTCACATCAGGGAACTCTTCCTTCGAACTTCTCGATCCAACAGCTGGTTCTAATTACCACAATTAAGGAATTGAGAAGGAATTATTGCAATAATAACGATCTCCTACCGCCAGATCCCACCTTATTGGAAAGATAAATCAAAAGAATTTATGAGTAAATGTTATTGCGCCACAATAAGCGAAGCTTTGAAGCAAATTTTAAAATTTTATCTACCACCACGACAAGCCAAATCAATCTAGAATACTCAAGCTACAATAGGAGCTTGACTGATCCAAACGAAACTCAAAGTGGACATAAAGGTAGATCTACAGTGCACAAGCTGAGGTAGGAATGAGAAGAAGAAAACTTCACCCATCAAACAAATTTATCAACCTTCTACGAATGAAGGCAAGCCTTCCTAGGGAAGGATGCATGGAAGGGAATAATTTAGTAACTACCAATAGTTGTCAATTAAGTTGAACCATCAAAACATGCAACGCTTCAATAACAAGGCTGAGATATGCTTGTCACCAAATCGAAAAAGAATCTACATGATCCGCCTCGATACCTAAAGAAGGCATGAGTCCGAAAAAATTTGGACTATGGTTCCAGGAAAATTATCGAGTATGAAAAAAATATAGGAGCTTAACCCCACAATTCTCAATGTAAAGAGAAGATACCTGTTAGGAAGTAAAAGTATATTGACGCGTATCTCATCAAAGGGAAAATGCACTACCAAATAACCACACGTGGACTCTTTGATGTCGATTGTCAAAGGAACGCGTGCAAATGCTCTCAAAGTGCAAAATGTGTAATCGATTATAGGTCACTTGTAATCAATTATTTTCAAATTTTAAACTATAATCGATTATGCTGGAGGGAATAATTGATTATTCACCGCATCATTTTTATTTGAACTTTTGTAATCGATTATGCACAAAGTATAATCCATTATAAGACGAGGTTTTTAAGATTTTCACATCTTTATATTTTGATTGTTTCTATTATGACTTAATTACTTTCTACACTTTTCTTTTTTTACCTCCAACAAAATTTACCTTGGTAATAACTTGCAAAAACATTAATAATTTTAAATTGAACTAATATTTTATCTAATAGGACATAAAATTTAAATATATCAATTAACATTTGTTAAATGTATACAAGGATATACCTTAGTTCTTTTTTAACAAGTGACTCACTTTTTCTTACCTATTATTGAGAAGATTTTAGAAATTTATTTCCTTTTTGTCCATTTGTTTGTTTTTTCTCGAGGATAAAACAAAATTTTCTTATCTTTTCTTTTCATATATCTTTTTCTTAGAACATTTTTTAATGTCTCAATATAATGAGCATTAATGACTTTTTCTTCTAGAGCCATTTTTCTGAGAATCCTTTTAAAAACTTATGTATAATAGGTACCATCTATTTTTTTGATTAATTCTTCATTTTCATTTTCAAGAAAAGCAATTGATTTCCTAGAGGTGGAAATGACATTTTTCAATTTATTTGTTTTATTATCTAGGTTTTTACATATAAAAAATAACTCACGGAATGTGAATTCAGATTCAACATTACTTATCTAATTTTTTCATGAAGCCCAAATTTTTTTATCCTCTTGTTCGGATTCATTAAATGAGTATAGGTTATTTTCATCTTCTTATTTGGATTGATCAAATGTGTCTATGTTGTCATTCTAATTAGTGTGAATTCTTTTGTTATTCTCGTCTTTTTGGATATTTTGTTCGGACACACATTCTTTCTTTTACTTTTCTTATTCTTTAAAGTTTATTCATATTTTTTAGCTCATGAAAAGTGAGTTACAATTAATCAAGTATACCGATCAAGTCTCTAGAAGAGGAATTCTCGGATTTTGAAATACTGACTGCTTTAGATTTTCAAGAAAAATCTAAAAATCCAAGAATTTTATTAGTCAAATTATTTTTAAAAAATTTGCAAAGAATTTTGAGATAATATATTTTATGTACAAACCATATTTTAATGTTTCCGTCAATATTTTTGGATAACTCAAACTCATGATCTAATATGTTTATTCTAACCCTTTTAATCTCAACGATACCTTCATAAATCAATTTGAGGATGTCCTACATTCTTTAGGAGTACGATTTGATACATTAAAGTACTTTATTGTGTCTAGGGCACTTGTAACTAGGTACTTAGCTTTATAACAATTTTGCATTTCTTCTTCTTCTTCATCTTATTCTTCTGTGGTCCAAAAAGATTTAAGTTCATTCTCGGTTTTATTATTTATAGAATCAATGGGATCATTTTAAATAGAATCTCACACATCAAAATTAAAAGTTTTCAGAGACGACACCTTTCAGCATTGAAATATGGATGTTTTCTTACTGAAATTTCTTTTTTTTTTAAATAATTGTTTAAAGTCATCATTCACTACTACAAAAAGTATCTATCACCTCTATTGGGAAAAGGGTTCCACCATGTTTTCTTGCCTGTGGTAACGAATGTGTCATAGAAAGTTTGCCACTTTTCTCCACGATTGGAATACTGACTGAGGTGAAAAGTTGCATGGTCATGGGCTCGAAACCTAGCAACAATATTTTGACATTTTCAAAATGGCGTGTTGTACTAACTTTTCCCCACAATTGCAATACTAACTGATGTGAAAAACTAAACTTTTCACCATGGTTGTGCCTTTATCCCAAGGGGATAGGTGTTAGATATAACTTTTCCATTTAGTTCATATTTTTAACTTTTAGGAAATGTATTGTATCTTTTGAACATTTGTTAAACAAAGAAGAAATTACATCATTGTAGCGGTAGAAATGTTGAGACTAAGTCATTGGATTGACTTGACTGACACAAATCAAAATAAAAATCGCCACCGTGCTTTATTGTTTCCAAAGGAATGAGAAAAGAGCGAATAACTCAAAAAGAGGGAGAGAGAACCTAAGTTCGGGGGTTGGTTATGCAAAGGGAAATTATTAGCACCCTAAACATCTACAATTCTCCACAGGAATCTCTTTGAAATTTTTTGTATTTTGGCTATAAATGTTGTATACAAAAATAGATTGTGAGGATGAGAAAATAAGTATTTTTTTATGATATTTACACCCGTCACAGTTGCAAACTTTTAGTGCCTACGTACCACCTTCTGTGCAAAGGGGGATCAGGGTACTCGTAGTTCACCTTTAAAAATTTTAGAACACATGTGTGTTGGTTAATTTTAAGAGACAAGACATCATTGTCTTATCCGAGTGGAAAACATACTTACTACCCACGATTATGAGAAAGGAGAATTTGCATCATCTCAAAGTGGAGGATATGGCTTGAATTTTAAAATCAACAAAGCCTTGCTCAACACCCAAGTGGAAAATATCTCACTTCACTACATATCGTAGAAGTATAGTAGCTCGCATCACTACAAGGACTGCCAAGAGTCTAATCTTTTGAGAAAATTTTAAAGTAAAAGGCCAAGGTGAAAAAATAGTTTGAATGAGATTGATTGACTTTTAGTCTTCTCACAAAAATTCCAATGTATTATTAAGTTGATTAAAGTTTGATTGAGAAAATGTTTTGAAAATGCATGGACCTAAGTCCAAGTTTATTGTGAAAGCAGTTCAAGTTTAGAAACAAGAAGAGTTTTCAAAAGGAGGGAGAAGAGTTTTGAAATTAAAGAAGATGGGAGAAGATGAAGGGACTATCCTAAAGCATAAGGTAAAAACTAGGGAAAATAACCTCTTAAGAAGACCAAACTTCGATTGCAAGTCTTCACATAAATTAGGCAGAGTAACGGTTGTACACAGATGAATTCCCGATCTCAGACAAAGCATGTAATCACAATAACCTGCACACAAAGCAAACAAACAACCCAATATCTTGGGGTAAACCCCAAGAACTCCAAAAAAAATAACAGTTGAGGTTACAAGGTCCCAAGGTAGGTTAAGGTCTCTAATCCTAAGTCCAAGAAGTAACTCACTCCATAATGCGAAGGATAATAACCAAATAGTCCAAGTAACATTAGTGTTTTTTATGGTTCAAGTTGATTATTAGGTATCTTCAAAAAGAAATGAAGAGCTCAAGGGAGCAAAATAAAAATGACATAAAAGTAAATGCTCAAATGAGCAAAGATGAAAATAACATGAAATGTAAATGCTAAAATAAATGTGCTTAAAGTAAAAGCACAAAATAAAGTCAATTATTAGAAATTAGAGGTTAGTTGAATGACCATCTTGAAACTTACATTTGAAACTCATTAGAGGATTGATAAAACCAAAGTCTCCCAACAACATGTTTCATTTGCTTTTTGTCAAGTATATCATTCATTTAAAATTCTCAAAGCAGCCATAAATGATCAACGATGTTTAAGTGATTCAGTTTGACCAAAGCTTATGAAGATTCATTAGAGGATTGATAAGACCAAAGCCTCCTAACAATGAATCTCAATATTATTGGATCAAAGGATTAAAATTAATATACTTGGGCTTACAAACATGGGTTTGGGCCACGAATGATCATTTCTTGAATCGGGACAAAATTTAGCGCTATGTTAAGCAATCGTAAGTGAACTTATATAGAAATCGCACCTATTTTAAGGCTGGTCAATAGCAATTTATGTGTCATATGTTTAGAGAGATGATATGTATATCATTCTCTAACAACATGTGACACAATAAGAAGAGGATAAGAATCAAACCACATTTGAACCAAAAATTTAATCAAGTTATCATTAAAATCAATCATCCATTTTGGAGGAGTTAAACTCAACACCCAAGATCCAATGATGTCAGTGAAGCTTATGATCAAAATCTCATAGTTCAAGATCAGACCAAATATATACAAAAATAAAATTGTATTTAAAAATAAAGAAAAGATTTTTTAAAATAGTTTTAAATGAAAATAAAATGGAAAAATAGCAACTATATTCAAAACAATCAAGAAAAATTCAATGAGACCATAGAAAAATCAGAAATGAACTCAAATATTTTTATAAAAATTTTGGTAATTTTTTAAAATTAGAAACTATTTTTAAAATTAAAATAAGTAGGCAAAATAAACCAAAAATTGTGAAAATAGTAAAGTCAAAAATAAATATAAAATGAGATCACCGATATTTGTCAAGAGGTCATTGAAACCTTCCATATTTTTTTAGAATTTAAAAATTAAGAAAAATATTTTTAAACATTTAAAACAATTCAAATAAAGTGAAAAAATATAAATAAAAAATATAAAAACACAAAATAAAATTGTGAAAAAATAATAAGCAGAAAGAGAAAAATCAAAAGTATTTTTAAGAATATTTTCAGACTTTTTGAAGTTAAAACGAATTTTTTATGAATTTTTGAAGTTTAAAACAAATAAAATATAAAATCAGAAAATAAAATAAAAACCAATAAGATGTAGACCATTGGGTCAATGTCAAAAGGCGTTAGTAATCAAATCCAAGAGATCTGGTGTGCTGTACATGTCATGGACATTAATGAATAAAGCACTGAATCAATTATTAAAATTAGAATTAAAAAAAAAACAAATGGCACGATATCAGTGGTTGAGAGATGACACGTTGGTCATCTTCAACCTCCAGCCATGCGAATTATAGATCTCTGAAATAGATAAATTAGAGCCCGAGACCGGTACCATTCGCTCCGTCTCTTCAAAACGACTCCAATGGTACTCTCGCAAAAAATTTATGTAAGGTGTAGCTCAGTGTTTTGGAAAGAAAGATTTGAAAATTCATGGCCAAAATTCATTTCCAATTGAAAACAAATGTTGCGACTAGGATCAGAATGATGAGAGCTTCAATACAGTACCAAAGTTTTAGAGAATTGATGAAGGAATCTACCTATTGAAGTTTAAATTCAGAGCTCTGAAACTTGACTTGGCTAGCACGATTTAGGAAGTCTTAAAGCTTGATTCTTCTTTTGTTAGCTTCAGTGAAGTTCAAGGATGAAGAATTGACAAAGAAAATGGATTGAGGAAAGTTAGAATACCAAATTCAAAGTTTTAGAAAAGTGGCTTCAAGAGAAAGTTTGACAGAGTGATTCTTTCTCTCTAAGCTTGAGAAAATTAATGAGATATGACCCTCTATTTATAGGGAAACTAATGGAATGCTTAAGCGTGTGAAATGATGAAGTTTGAAGGGAAATCGTGTGAAGTTGCAAACATAAAAAGTGTGACTTCTATTTTGCTCAAAACTCAACCAAAGCTTGCATTTCAATGTGCTAATCATTTCTGGAAGTTCATTAGACATGATTAGAAGTAAAAATGCGCATATATTTTGTGTTTAGAGGCCAAATCAAGGATTTCAAATTCTAACTTTGGAGAAAACTTCAGTTTCAAGGTACCATATTTGAATCAATGGTGTGCACAATTTAGGGAACCTTAGGACTTGATTCTTAATGCATTAGAAAGACGAGATCAAAAAATTTACAATGTGCAAAGAATGGAACCAAATGGATGCTTGAGTTGAAAGTTGTGATGAGTCAAAGTTGAGAAAAAGATGCTGACCTTTTTACTTCGAAAAATTCTAAGTTTTTTCTTCAAAATAACCTATAATGTTTTGCATCAAAACATGGCCTTCCATTTAAAATTTTCTCTTGAGGAAAACAGATGGCATGCAGTAGACATCTTGAATGACATTTTGAGACTTGAACCATTTAAAAACTCCAAAAATTTAGAAAGTTATGACTTGGGGAAGTTGGTGAAAATTCATGAGATGACCTATAATCTTTTGCATCCTTAGAGCATCTTCAATCTATTTAGAAGATTAGCACATAAAATAAGAGTTGAAGCTCACACATTTAATATAATTGTAGAAAAAGAGTGGGCTTAAGGAGATAAAAATTGACCAAGTTATGATCTTTTGAAGTCACATAAGGGATTTTGATGGCCTATCTAGAGGACTTGTAATCTTTCTTCATCATTAGGTATCATCCATACAAAATTTTCTTGAAAATTTTGAAGTGACTTATTGATAACCCTTTGAAGAGAATCATGTTTTTGGAATCACTCAAAAATATCAAAATATGAGCAAGATATAGCCTTTAGAAGTTCAAAACCCTAGCTCCTAGAGCAACAAAATGCCTTGGAAAACCTTTTCAATTTTGACTAACCTTCTTGCACAAATACTTTTGTCATGTAAATAGAAATTGTTTAGGATGATAATGAGAAACCATGGGAACCATAATCACTTCTAAATATTGAGAATTGAAGGAGATATCCACTTGTGATCAAGAAATCAAAGACTTGTCCAATTAGGTCAAACTTCTCCAATCAACCCTTGCATTTTTGGACTATCTTTGACAACTTGAGGCATGATGGATCATAATAGACTTTGTAATGATATTAATTCAAATATATTCAATGATGAAGCTTGAATCTCAATGAAGCTTTGCTGAAGAAGGAATGAGAGTAAACTCATGAACCTATAGATCAACTTGATGGAATGTGTTGTGCTTTCACATATAATATCATCAATTAGGGCAAACATTCATTATATTTATTAGTTAAAAGTTAATCAATACAAAACATAGATGATCATAAAATACAAGTCAAAGTGATTGGTGATTCCCCATGAGAAAAGCTAAAGATAAGGAGAAGAACCAAACCCTAGTGTGATCTTGTTGTGATTGAGTTGATATGATATGATAGAGAAATCTTAGGGGGGAAAATTGGGGTACAACAACTGCCCTTATTTAAGTGCCTTCTATCCGGAGATGCGAAGGTTAAAATCTTCGTGTCGACGTGGTTGAAGATACTTAAATATAAAACAAGACATATTTTTGGCCCTAAGATTCTATTCAATGCTTATGATTATGAATGCAAATGAATAAATCCAAAAATGACACAAGACACCACTAGGGATGTAGCAAATAAAAATAGGGGTCAAAAGAAAAACCCGACCAGGAAAATAAATCACCGGTGAACAAGAGACCCAACTCTATTGGGGTAAATCCCAAAGAGGATATAAGGCGTCATCAACTCAAAGATTGAGGAGAGAAAGTAAAGTATAACTATGATCGATAGATGACTGCGAACTATCCACTCACTGAGGAGATAGTAAAAAAAGTAACGTTGACCTACCGGGGAAAGAAATGGTAAGATAATACCGGTAAATACCAATATTAGGGTAGGTAATAAACGATTAGCACCAGTATTCACGATTGGGAACAAAATAACTTCTTCAGAGTAATGTGAATCTTAATGGCAAACTATCTCCCATAATGATTGTGATACGGTGGCCAGAATCGGAACTATTTTGAATGCTGGTTTGTGATTTTGCGTTTGTGTTTGCAAAATGTCGCGGTAAGCAAGAGTCGCAACTGACTTTTATTTTATCCAACAAGGAAAGGAAAAAAGCACAGAAAAATTCCTTATAGAAAGGGAAGGTATTAGCACCCTTTCTATCCGTAGTTATATACGGGCTCTTAGGTACTTGCTCATCATTTTCAAAATTGCTTCTTTGTGTGTTTGTGTGATTTAAAAAGCTTGTTTTGACTTCGATTTAACTCTTGCTTCTGTCTTCAAGAGTGTAATGAAGTGTTTTTAAAAAAAACTTTATTTGTAAAGGAGTGTAAGTGTGAAAAAGTTTGTTTGGGTTGAGCAAGTACCTAAGAACTAATCTACCTACTCGAAAAAAGAATCGTTTTATGCTTGTTTCCTTTAGACAGCACTATCCCACTATTAGTGAGTAGGTAGCACCATCGTTGGAGTTTTGAGGGTCAATTCGTAAGGGACGTACGGTCACTAAAGCAATGTTAGGACGTCTTAGTAATAACCCTAATGTCTTAGATCAATTATCTGAGGCAACAATATCTAAGGCAACCTTTCTGAGGCGACTTTGATCTTTGGACAAAAGGACGACCACTAAAGCACCCTATACTCAATGACCGTTTACCGAAGGCAACCAAGTGGGAGTGTACCCTAGGAGTGCGCATGTGCGAGTGATTCAATTTCAGATTATTTATCTTTTCACATTTAGGGTTATCTAACCGTTTTAAATTTTTACCTACATTCTTGTCATGCATCCTAATATCATACATCTAACAGTTTAGTATTTTGCGGAAATTAAAGGTGCAAATATTAAACTACGCTATTACAAGGCTTCGGGTATTTACATAGCAAAAAACAAACCCCTTTGAAAATAAAACGATAAATGAAAACTAAAAGTCCTAATTAACTATTACAACTTGTGAGCAGTTACAATAATAGGCTGAAAATAAAATAAAAAAGCGCGCGACGAAATTAAGATCGGGAAGAAATTAGGGTTTTGACCCTTTCTAAACTAATTAAAAAAAATGTTTTTGTTGTTTTAAGTATTTTTTAAAGAAAAGAATTTAGGTTTTAAAATTAATTATAAAATTAATTAGTTAATTAATTTAATTAATAAAAATAATTACATGGCCTATTTTTGTGTTTTTGTTATTTTAAGAAAAATAAAATATAATTAAATTTAGACAAAACCCTAACTTTCTAATTATTTTTAATTATTTGCAAAAAGAAATTAAAGTTTTCCTAAAATTAAAGTCTAATTAGATTAATTAAAAAAAATAAAATCTAAACCTAATTTGTGAAAAGTATTATTTTTATGATTTTTTTGATAAAAAGAAAATAATTAATTGGTTAGTAAAATAAATAAATATAAATTAAATAAATAAAAAATAGAATAGAGAAAGAAGTTTGGGCCTGAGTAATATGAGGGGTGTAAATATCCAAATTTGGGCCCAAAAAGAGAGGTCTACGCTTGACTTTTTTGGATCCAATGCATTTGCTTTGACCAGGCGTTTGGTGCTCCTCCATTGGTGGCCCTTGGATTTGGCCATCTGGCCATCTGGCAGGCTGGATGATGAGGGCGTATGATAGGCCTTGGACTTGGGTATACGCTGGATTATCTGAAAGAAAAATACATGAAGAAAGTGGGGGACCGATTCGAACCCATGCCCCAAGGCAACTTCCAACGCTTGGCAACCAGCTGAGCTATTTGTTTTTGTTGTACATGATATAAACAAGAATTATTATATAAAGAACAAGCGGAATAATAAAATATTAGCGCGAAATTTCAAACGGGCGAGGGGTGGCTTGCCACGTCTTCGTCTCCCTCCTTGCACCGTTGGTAAAAGTCCCAGACTTTTACCTACAGACGTTTGTCCGCCACTACAGGCCTGCGTATTCTCAAAATCAATTACAAGCGTGATAAATTAAAACCAAAGCCATGGATGGATTTGTCTGAACCTGCTGAGTACAGTGGTGGACCTTTCATGGCCCAATTTTTCCTGTAAACGAAGATCCCAATTTGAAGCAAGGAACCCTAATAATGGTGAAATCCACTACAGGCCATATAAATGCAATTAAACAATATAGAAAGCTTTCAAATGTTCCAAGGATCAAGAATATATGGTTAATTCATGCTAACAATGTCTAAATCATGCAAACCGAATTCAAGAAATAAGCAATGTCGTGATGGACTTACAGCGCGATATAGGGCCTGGAAATGCTTTATTTTGATTTTCTGCTTGCTGATGACCCCAGGAAACAATTGGAATGGTCCAAGGGTCTTGAATTGGCCTCTAAGTGTGAATTCGTGTTTGCACTTTTTCTTGATTTTTTTAGTTTTGTTCTTGATCACACGCCTCTTTCTCTAGCCTCTTTTGGTCTGCACACACTCCTTATGTATTGAGGAGTGAATTAGGGTTGAAAGAATGATCACAATCTTCCTCCATCAATGAGTTTGATTTTGATTTGATACACCTTGAATATATTTCCAAAAATGTCCTAATTCAATCTTTTTGTGCACCTCATGCTTTTACACGAATTTGATTTGATGATAGCTGGATATTAAGACCTGAATCATGTAAAAAATCTTTGAATTTCAATGTTTTGGATTTTATATGATTTGTTTTGATTTAAATTTATTTAACTCAAATAAAAATCAAAATAAATAATATAAATAAGATAATTACAAGTGGCAAATGCTAGGGCTCGTGGACCATGTTTCCAACTTAAAACAAGTGAAAAAGATTGGGCCCATTTGGCAAAATTTGCATTTTTAGGCATAGTTGACTTTTGACTATTTTGCAAAAAAGGTCATCTTCACCAATGCATAACTTCCTCAATTTTGACTATTTGAAGGTTTTCTTGGACTTTTTAGAAAGCTTTAGATGTCCTATAAGCAACCCTTTTGCTCTCATCTCAATTTGATATTCCATGCTCATGTATGAAGCTTTGACAAAAAAGGTGTTTTTGTTGACTTTTCAAAATGACCTATAATGTCCAAATTCATAACTTCTTGTGAGTGAATATTTTGAACTCGGGAGATGAACATGGATTGTAGGGAATTGCATCCTATTCAAAATGAGATTTTGATGGGTCATTTCTCATAAAGTATGAGAAATTTATGCTTGGTCAAAGTTGAGTTGACTTTTCCTACAAAACCCTAATTTAGCAACTTTTGGTTCTTGATGAATTGTGAGCAATCCTTGATGAATCATGATCAACACTTGATCAAATGATGAAATATACTTCAAAATGAGGATGTTGACTAAAAATATTGAAGTTTGACTGTATGGGGGTCACAGTTGACTTTTGCCCTAGCATAGTCGATTTTCAGGCCTTTGAGCAATTGACTGAGCAAACTTTCTCTTTAGGGCTTGAAACTTGACATGGATGATCTTGAGAACATATTAGGACATTGGTGAGCATTTGGGACCCCTTGGAATCAAGTATCTTGATGCAATATGAAACCCTAATTTGAGGTAGACTGCCTTAGGAGGGAGTTTGTCTGGTCAACCCTTGAGCTTCCTTGAACAACTTGTGAATTTTCCTTAAGATGTTTTGAGAAATATAGGAAGGAAAATTTTGGGGTACAACAGCTGCCCCTGTTCAATCTTCTTAAACCTGAATATTTAGATTGGCTTGTCTGTCTTTCGTGATCTGAGAGTTGAAGATGATTGAACACTAGAGTGCCCAGAAATTTGCACTCGCATGAAGTAGTATTTGTCTTGTGACGTCGGGAATGGGATTAAAGATGCCATTTGGAGATTGATGACGAGAGATGGGCTTAAAGATGCCATATGAAGGAGTGTCGATCGCATAAGAGATTCCTTAGAGAGAGTTTGTGTTCCTGTTGTTGAGGAAGATTCTGCTGGGGAATGTTGATCTTTGTCTTGAGAGAAATATAATTTTAGGAGCTTCGGTCGTCCGTTATTCTACTGGGGATCATCTCTATTTCTTGAGAAAAAGTTGAATTTTAGGAACTTCGGTCGTCCGTTATTCTACTGGAGAATAGTCTATGTCTCTTGAGAAAGGATGAATTTTAGGAACTTCGGTCGTCCGTTATACTACTGAGGAATCATCTCTTGGTCGAAGAGGTGAAAATGAACTACTATCTGGTCGTGATCCAGGCTTCATAGTGATAAGGCCGACTGCTATCTGGTCGTAATCCAGGCTTTAGTGACTTTCTGGGGAGATGAGATTAAACTTGCTATCCGATCATAATCCAGGCTTTGCAATTTCTCAAATCTTATCCGGTTGTAATCCGGGCTTCAGAAGGAAATGAGTTGTTATCCGGTCGCATTCGGGTGTCAAATTGAACTTAGAGCATACCAATATCCGGTCGAATCCGGGCTTCTTAGTAACTGTCCAGGTAAAACTGCTATTTGGTCGAAATCCAAGTTTCGCAATGTCTTGTAATGTTATCTGGTCGAAATCCAGGCTTCAGTCCTTTTATCTTTATCTGGTCGTAATCCATGCTTCACGATGCTTTATAGCATTATCTGGTCAAATCCAGGCTTCATGGTGTTCTGTACTACTATCTGATCATAGTCCAGGCTTCACAATACCTTACTTCTTATCTGGTCGAAATCCAGGCTTCAGAAGAAATCAAGTGGTTATCCGATCGCCTCCGAGCTTCCCTTTGACTGTTGGGCCTACTAATATCCACTCGAATCCGGGCTTCCTAGTAATTGGCCAGGTAAATTGCTATTTGGTCGAAATCCAAGCTTCACAGTGTCCCTCACTGTTATCTGGTCGAAATCTAGGCTTCACAGTGTCTTGTACCATTATCTGGTCGAGATCCAGGCTTCATGGTCTTGTATTGCTATCTGGTCGAAATCCAGGCTTCACAATACCTTACTTCTTATCTGGTCGAAATCCAGGCTTCAGAAGAAATCAAGTGGTTATCCGGTCGCATCCGGGCTTCCCTTTGACTGTTGGGCCTACTAATATCCAGTCGAATCTGGGCTTCCTAGTAATTGGCCGGGTAAACTGCTATTTGGTCGAAATCCAAGCTTCACAGTGTCCCTCACCGTTATCTGTCGAAATCCAGGATTCACAGTGTTCCTTACCGCTATCTTGTCGTAATCCAGGCTTCACGATATAATATGCCATTATCTGGTCGAAATCCAGGCTTCATGGCGTTCGGAGAAATCAAGATACTATCCGGTCGAACCCGGGCTTCATAACTTGTATTAAAGATATACCACTATCTGGTCGAAATCCAGGCTTCATGGTACTTACTGAGTTGTTATCCAGTCGTAATCCGAGCTTCACGGCTTGATGGGGATTAAACTATTATCCGGTTGAATCCGGGCTTCATAGCTTGATTTTAAGATATACCACTATCTGGTCGTAATCTAGGCTTCGCGATAGTCTGATACTGTTATCCGGTTGTTCTCCGGGCTTCACAATATGCTGTAGAAGTCAAGATACTATTCAGTCGTACCCGGGTTTTATAGCTTGAGTTTTGTGATAATTTGATTGTATCTTTCCTGAAAGGTAAAGGTTAGCTATATGTAATGCATGATATGTATCAAGCAATGATGTTCTCAAAATAAATGGGATTTTGTTGTATGATGCGTATGCATATGTCATGATGTATGGACGTGCAACGTTTTTATGATATTCTCTAACTAGGGAAAATAAATCTCGGACTGCATGCTGGAGAATATGAAGAGTTTCTCTCGCTAGAGATAAAGACCGAAGATGATTGGGAGAATAATTCTGCTAGAGAATATATTAGTGAGAGAATGGCTCTGTGGGGAATAGGTGCTCTGTCAGAAAATTCGCTGACTTGGAGGAATAACCCCGGCTATGGATGAATTATCGTTGCTGGCGATGATGAACTCTGTCGGGGATAAAGTTTCTGTTTGTGGAAGAAATAAACTCCACTGGGGATAATCTTCTAGACTCTACTGGGGATAATCTTCCAGACTCCACTGGAGATAATCTTCCAGTACTGGTGATAGATAAACTCTGCTTGGGGAGAATCTTACCGATTCATTCGCGATTGCAAATCTCAACTGGGGAGAGTGGTGTCCTGTTCGGGACCGCTAACATCACTGTCTTTTTCTTACTCTGCGGGAGTGAATGTTACTGGGATGCATGCTAAGGATATGACGATGACTTTGCATCGCGACTTTTCTGCCCCTCTATATGCCGGCGAAAGTTCTTGTGGCGGCCTTGTAGATTGAGTGTTGTCCCAACTTATGAGGCGCTTGGCAACTTTCAAAATGATACGTCTTCTTCTGATAGGCAAGTGACGAGATGACGGGACATAGTCGTATGATTTAATCCATAATTTATGCTTGGACTGCCTTTTCAGATTTTCAGTCCACCGGGATACCCTTTTTTGCCCAAGCCGCCTTTTCAAGTTTCCGACTTGCCGGGTGTATAGAGTTTTTTTTTATTTTTATCCCTTATTCTTACCCGAACCCTTTTGGTTCATCGGGACCCTTATTTTTGCCTCGGCCAGTCAACCTAGCGGGTCTTTGTTCACGCGCAGTATTTTCTGACTATGTCCACGCTCTCAGGGTGTAGGGAGTTGTCACTATTGGTAGTGTTGTGTCGCCATACTACCAAAAGATGTCCAATGCCCCAAGTGATTCGGATGGAGATTTGCCCCTGGCTATTTGGAATCTTTGAGAGATTCCTTGAATCTTGACTTGACTTCCCCAGATGATGGACAATGATCATGCCGTGCCCCTTGGTTGGAAGTGTTTTTCCACTTGTGGTGATTCTTTTTATTGAGAAGGTTTTTGTTCACTAGATATTCGTCGTGCGAATTTCTCTGCTGTTGAACAAATAGTCATATGCAAACAATGTTATTTTAAGAATGCGAAGCCTATGTATGTCTTGAAGTTTGAAAATTCACTTTTTGGTAAAAACAAGTTTTTTTTTGTAAAAGTGTGATGTCAACTCAGGATTTATAACAAACCTTATAGGAGTCAGGATACCTTTTGTAACAATATGCTTTCGAACTAACCCATGCTTCAGCTAGGACTTTTAAGGGTTATAACGTGGCCTGGTTCACGGTTCAATAAACAAAGGATAAAGGCTCAAATTTTATTTGTACCCACCCGTTCTTCGTGATGTTCTTCGATCCTAAACTCAACTAATTGTGCATTTAGATCCCATTTGAGTCTTTGCTCTGATATTCTAGTGATGGTTCAGATACTGATAGATTATTTTGAACAGGCAGTCATTTTTGTTGAGAGTTTGTAGGACCTATGTCTTTTTGATTTTATTATCCCTATCTTTTGCCTGAACCGTTCCTTTTTGTGATTACAGTCAGCGGGATGCCCCAGTTTTTTTCTTAAGTCTCCTTCATAGGTTTTGACTTAATTTTTATTTTGAGAGATAATGACTGCCTGTCTTGATGATTATAGGGAACCAACACCGTCTTTTATTTTGGAAGGACGTCTTTGAAGCCATTCATTGTGAACCTGAATTAACTGAGAAAACTACCCTGCCCCAGGTTGTGATTAAGGGTTTTAATTTGTGCGAAAAGAAAAACTCCTACTTCTTTGGCCCAAAGGGGTTGACTATGGATTATCTTCTTTATAACTCCACTGTTTAGGATTTGAAACAATGCTTGTACATCGTCAGCGGGATCTGTTCAAAAGCATACTATAGAGATTTTGGTATCATTTTCGTCATCCTTCCTCTAAAGGCTTAGAGTTTTTTTTAATCGAGAGTTGAAAATCACAAAAAGGAAATCAATTTAAATATAGTGAATACGAATGGATTAATTCAAAACAGACATATGCAATGTATTGATAAAGTAACAGAGTTTGACATGAATAAATATTCAAACAATCAAAAGAAAATTACAACTTGAAAATGAACAAAAGCCTCTCTTGTCAGAACTTGTCACTTCAAATGGTGAGCCTTGGAGGATTGACAGAAACATTCCAGTTGACCATCTTGTGTGAATTCCAATGCTCCTTCATCAACCAGGTCTTGAATTTTGTATTTCAACTGCCAACAGTCGTCAGTATCATGCACCGGGCTGTTGGAATGGTATGCACACCTTGCATCGGGATTGTAGTTGGGGGAAGAAGTTTTGGGATTCAGATGAGGTCCTATCAACGCCACCAGGTTCATCCTCAAGAGTTGTTGTAAAGCTTGAGACAACGGCATGTTGAGCTTGGTAAATTGCCTCTTGGGTGTATCTGGCTTACTCTGATTAACCCGTTGTTTTTGGCGAGGTTGTTGTTGGACCCGTGAGGTAGTAGCAACTTGGAGAGGTCCATTCTTCACCCAACCAAGCCCTTGTCTTCTTGGAGGCTGATTAATGACTTGGTCCCCGACCTCGGCTGTTTCCTTCATACTGTTGTATCTGTCTTGATGAAGCTGGTTGCTAATGGTTCTCAACTTTTCTTGTTCCCGGGCTAAGCCTTGGATAAGAGCCATCTGCCCCGGCATTTGGGTTCTTATTGCATCTACCTCAGTTTGCAGTTGTTCCAACCGTTCGTCCTTATTGTCTTCAAGAATTTTCTTGACCAAGTTCCCAACAAGGAGTGTTTTCAACTCTTCCTGCCCCTTGTATAGGTTTAGGAATATTTCCCTGAACTGAGCTTCTTGAATTTGAAGATCTCTACTGTCGTGTTGGAGAGCCATTGCTGAAATAAACAGCGAGAACATGAGAGACCTGCCTTGAAACCTGCTTATGCAATGATATGTATGATATGTATGAAATGTTTTCAAGGATCTCGCGGGGTAAACATGAAAGTTTCAGAATTTGATTGCAGCTTGATTGAAGAAACATCGTGTTGTTAAGAGTCCTTTTTCAAGAGTCAAGCTCACCATATCGAGTGGGTCATAGCCACCGACTCAAGTTATAGTGTTTTGATCTCTAGACGACATTGGCTAGAGGAAAATAAATCCTCTTTGCCCCTTGCTATACGTTTGATTTACCATAACCTGCATCACAAACCCTTGAGATCCTTGAAATGGTTAAGGAAAATGTTAAGGCATGATGTTATGATGCGTACGCTATGCGTTTAAGCAAAAATGCGAGGTAATGTAAGCAAGTAAATCCGACAAGAAATCTAAGTTATTGGATAAGGACTGTAAACAAAACCTGCAAGGAACTCATATAGTCAGATAATAAAAATGTGCAAGTAGTTCAAGTTGAAAGCACACAAGTCACACAAATAGCCTTAGCCTTAGGCTTGCATGGGGTCTAGGTATTACCCTCTTGAAGTTCAGTTGGTTCAACCTGTCCTAATAATTGTAACCGGGTTCTAGAGGTTCTCAATATCACTGACCATCCTCCATCTGTCATAGTTTCAGCTCACGCAATCTTTTCTTGCAGCCGGAACCATCTCGAGGGTATGGTCTCAATGAGTGCAGCATCTTGCTACTTCCTATGGCCAAGTTGGTCAATTATAGGTTCTAAGGTCAGTTGATGCTTAATGACCCATATAGCAGCCCCATATTCTCCTTGTTGATCCACAAGGGATATTGGTACCAACTAATGTGCCACATCAACGTAGCTACTGCTTCAACCGTATCGGTCTACGATGTACAGTTCCCTCACAGTCTGTTGCTACTTACCTAAAAGGTATCCCCAGATCCGGGTTAGGATCTATAGTAACTCCGACACAAAGCCCACAAAAATAAAGCAATCAAATCAAACATTAGAAAACAATATGATGAACTAATCCTAAGGTACACCCCACTTATTAACTCCCCAGCAGAGTCGCCAGTTCTGTGATACGGTGGTCAGAACCGGGACTGTTTTGAATGCTGGTTTGCATTTTTGCGTTTGTGTTTGCAAAATATCGCGGTAAGCAAGAGTCGCCACCGACTTTTATTTTATCCAACAAGGAAAGGAAAAAAGCACAGAAAAATTCTTTTTTCGAGATTTTCTGACTACGGGTGGTAGATTATAGAAAGGGAAGGTATTAGCACCCTTTCTATCCGTAGTTATCTACGGGCTCTTAGGTACTTGCTCATCATTTTTAAAATTGCTTCTTTGTGTGTTTGTGTGATTTGAAAAGCTTGTTTTGACTTCGATTTAACTCTTGCTTCTGTCTTCAAGAGTGTAATGAAGTGTTTTTGAAAAAAAAATTGTTTGTAAAGGAGTGTAAGTGTGAAAAAGTTTGTTTAGGTTGAGCAAGTACCTAAGAACTAATCTACCTACTCGAAAAAAGAATCGTTATATGCTTGTTTCCTTTAGACAACGCTATCCCACTATTAGTGAGTAGGTAGCACCGTCGTTGGAGTTTTGAAGGTCAATTCAAAAGGGACGTACGGTCATTAAAGCAATGTTAGGACGTCTTAGTAATAACCCTAATGTCTTAGATCAATTATCCGAGGCAACAATATCCGAGGCAACCTTTCCGAGGCGACTTTGATCTTTGGACAAAAGGATGACCACTAAAGCACCCTATACTCAATGACCGTTTACCGAAGGCAACCAAGTGGGAGTGTACCCTAGGAGTGCGCATGTCTGAGTGATTCAATTTCAGATTATTTATCTTTTCACATTTACGGTTATCTAACCGTTTTAAATTTTTACCTACATTCTTGTCATGCATCCTAATATCATACATCTAACAGTTTAGTATTTTGCGGAAATTAAAGGTGCGGAAATTAAACTACGCTATTACAAGGCTTCAGGTATTTACATAGCCAAAAATAAACCCCTTTGAAAATAAAGCGATAAATGAAAAGTAAAAGTCCTAATTAACTATTACAACTTGTGAGCAGTTACAATAATGGGCTTAAAATAAAATAATAAAGCGCGCGATGAAATTAAGATCGGGAAGAAATTAGGGTTTTGACCCTTTCTAAACTAATTAAAAAAAATGTTTTTGTTGTTTTAAGTATTTTTTAAAGAAAAGAATTTAGGTTTTAAAATTAATTAAATAATTAATTAGTTAATTAATTTAATTAATAAAAATAATTACATGGCCTATTTTTGTGTTTTTGTTATTTTAAGAAAAATAAAATATAATTAAATTTAGACAAAACCGTAACTTTCTAATTATTTTTAATTATTTGCAAAAAGAAATTAAAGTTTGCCTAAAATTAAAGTCTAATTAGATTAATTAAAAAAAAAAAAATCTAAACCTAATTTGTGAAAAGTATTATTTTTATGATTTTTTTGATAAAAAGAAAATAATTAATTGGTTAGTAAAATAAATAAATATAAATTAAATAAAAAAAATAGAGAAAGAAGTTTGGGCCTGAGCAATATGGGGGGTGTAAATATCCAAAACTGGGCCCAAAAAGAGAGGTCCACGCTTGACTTTTTTGGATCCAATGCATTTGCTTTGACCAGACCTTTGGTTCTCCTCTATTGGTGGCCCTTGGATTTGGCCATCTGGCCATCTGGAAGGCTGGTTGATGAGGGCGTATGATAGGCCTTGGACTTGGGTATGCGCTGGATTATCTGAAAGAAAAATACATGAAGAAAGTGGGGGACCTGAGATTCGAACCCAGGCCCCAAGGCAATTTCCAACACTTGGCAACCAGCTGAGCTATTTGTTTTTGTTGTACATAATATAAACAAGAACTATTATATAAAGAACAAGAGGAATAATAAAATATTAGCGCGAAATTTCAAATGGACGAGTGGTGGCTTGCCACGTCTTCGTCTCCCTCCTTGCACCGTTGGTAAAAGTCCCAGACTTTTACCTACGGACGTTTGTCCGTCACTACAGTCCTACGTATTCTCAAAATCAATTACAAGTGTGATAAATAAAAACCAAAGCCATGGATGGCTTCGTCTGAACCTGCTGAGTACAGTGGTGGCCCTTTCATGGCCCAATTTTGCCTGTAAACGAAGATCCCAATTTGAAGCAAGGAACCCTAATAATGGTGAAATCCACTACATGCCATATAAATTCAATTAAACAATATAGAAAGCTTGCAAATGTCCAAGGATCACGAATATATGGTTAATTCATGCTAACAATGTCTAAATCATGCAAACCGAATTCAAGAAATAAGCTATGTCGTGATGGACTTACAACGCGATATAGGGCCTAGAAATGCTTGATTTTGATTGCTTCTGCTTGTTGATGACCTCAGGAAACGATTGGAATGATCCAAGGGTCTTGAATTGGCCTCTAAGTGTGAATTTGTGTTTGCACTTTTTCTTTATTTTTTTAGTTTTGTTCTTGATCACACACCTCTTTCTATAGCCTCTTTTGGTCTGCACACACTCCTTATGTATTGAGGAGTGAATTAGGGTTGAAAGAATGATCACAATCTTCCTCCATCAATGAGTTTGATTTTGATTTGATACACCTTGAATATATTTCCAAAAATGGCCTAATTCAATCTTTTTGTGCACCTCATGCTTTTACACGAATTTGATTTGATGCTAGCTGGATATTAAGACCTGAATCATGTAAACAATCTTTGAATTTCAATGTTTTGGATTTTATATGATTTGTTTTGATTTAAATTGATTTAACTCAAATAAAAATCAAAATAAATAAGATAATGACAAGTGGAAAAGGCTAGGGCTCGTGGACCATGTTTCCAACTTAAAACAAGTGAAAAAGATTGGGCCTATTTGGCAAAATTTGCATTTTTAGGCATAGTTGACTTTTGACAATTTTGCAAAAAAGGTGAACTTCACCAATGCATAACTTCCTCAATTTTGACTCTTTGAAGGTGTTCTTGCACTTTTTAGAAAGCTTGAGATGTCCTCTAAGAAACCATTTTTGTCTCATCTCAATTTGATATTCCATGCTCATGTATGAAGCTTTGACAAAAAAGGTGTTTTTGTTGAATTTTCAAAATGACCTATAATGTCCAAATTCATAACTTCTTGTGAGTGCATATTTTGAACTTGGGAACTGCATATGGATTGTAGGGAGTTGAATCCTCTTCAAAATTAGCTTTGGATGGGTCATTTCTCATAACGTATGAGAAAGTTATGTTTGGTCAAAGTTGAGTTGACTTTTCCTACAAAACCCTAATTCAGCAACTTTTGGTTCTTGATGAATTGTGAGCAATACTTGATGAATCATGATCAACCCTTTACCAAATGATGAAATATACTTAAAAATGAGGATATTGACTAAAAATCTTGAAGTTTGACTGTATGGGGGTCACAATTGACTTTTGCCCTACCATAGTCGATTTCCAGGCCTTTGAGCAGTTGACTGAGCAAACTTTCTCTGTAGGGCTTGAAACTTGACATGGATGAGCTTGAGAACATATTAGGACATTGGTGAGAATTTGGGACCCCTTGGACTCAAGTATCTTGATGCAATATGAAACCCTAATTTGAGGTAGACTGCCTTAGGAGGGAGTTTGTCTGGTCAACCCTTGAGCTTCCTTGAACAACTTGAGAATTTTCCTTGAGATGTTTTGAGAAATATGGGAGGGAAAATTTTTGGGTACAATAGCTGCCCTTGTTCAATCTTCTTAAACCTGAAGATTTAGATTGGCTTGTCTGCCTTTCGTGATCTGAGGGTTGAAGATGATTGATTACTAGAGTGCCCAGAAATTTGCACTCGCATGAAGTAGTATTTGTCTTGTGACGTCGGGAATGGGCTTAAAGATTCCATTTGGAGATTGATGACAGGAGATGGGCTTAAAGATGCCATTTGAAGGAGTGTCGATCGCATAAGAGATTCCTTAGTGAGAGTTTGTGTACCTGTTGTTGAGGAAGATTCTGCTGGGGAATGCTGATCTTTGTCTTGAGAGAAATAGAATTTTAGGAGCTTCGGTCGTCCATTATTCTATTGGGGATCATCTCTGTTTCTTGAGAAAAAGTTGAATTTTAGGAACTTCGGTCGTCCATTATTCTACTGGGGAATAGTCTCTGTATCTTGAGAAAGGTTGAATTTTAGGAACTTCAGTCGTCTGTTATTCTAATGAGGAATCATCTCTTGGTCGAAGAGGTGAAAATGAACTATTATCTGGTCGTGATCCAGGCTTCATAGTGATAAGGCCGACTGCTATCTGGTCGTAATCCAGGCTTTACAGTGACTTTCTGGGGAGATGAGATTAAACTTGCTATCCGGTCGTAATCCAGGCTTCGCAATTTCTCAATTCTTATCCGGTCGTAATCCGGGCTTCAGAAGGAAATAAGTTGTTATTCGGTCGCATCCGGGCTTCAACTTGAACTTAGTGCATACCAATATCCGGTCGACTCTGTGCTTCTTAGTAACTGTCTAGGTAAAACTGCTATTTGGCGAAATCCAAGCTTCGCAGTGTCTTGTACTATTACCTGGTCGAAATCCAGGCTTCACGGTGTTCTGTACTGCTATCTTGTCGTAGTCCAGGCTTCACAATACCTTACTTCTTATCTGGTCAAAATCCAGGCTTTAGAAGAAATCAAGTGGTTATCCGGTCGCCTCCGGGCTTCCCTTTGACTGTTGGGCCTACTAATATCCAGTCGAATCCGGGCTTCTTAGTAATTGGTCGGGTAAACTGCTATTTGGTCGAAATCCAAGCTTCACAGTGTCCCTAACTGTTATCTGGTCGAAATCCAGGCTTCATGGTGTTCTGTACTGCTATCTGGTCGTAGTCCAGGCTTCACAATAACTTACTTATTATCTGGTCAAAATCCAGGCTTCCGAAGAAATCAAGTGGTTATTCGGTCGCCTCTGGGCTTCCCTTTGACTATTGGGCATACTAATATTCGGTCGAATCCGGGATTCCTAGTAATTGGCCGGGTAAACTGCTATTTGGTCAAAATCCAAGCTTCATAGTGTCCCTCACTGTTATCTGGTCGAAATCCAGGCTCCACAGTGTCTTGTACCATTATCTGGTCGAGATCCAGGCTTCATGGTCTTGTATTGCTATCTGGTCGAAATCCAGGCTTCACAATACCTTACTTCTTATCTAGTCGAAATCCAGGCTTCAGAAGAAATCAAGTGGTTATCCGGTCGCATCTGGGCTTCCCTTTGACTGTTGGTCCTACTAATATCCGGTCGAATCCGAGCTTCATAGTAATTGGCCGGGTAAACTGCTATTTGGTCGAAATCCAAGCTTCACAGTGTCCCTCACTGTTATCTAGTCAAAATCCAGGCTTCACAGTGTTCCTTACCGCTATCTGGTCGTAATCCAGGCTTCACGATATAATATGCCATTATCTGGTCGAAATCCAGGCTTCATGGCGTTCATAGAAATCAAGATACTATCCGTTCGAACCCGGGCTTCATAACTTGTATTAAAGATATACCACTATCTGGTCGAAATCCAGGCTTCATGGTACTTGCTGAGCTGTTATCCGGTTGTAATCCGGGCTTCACGGCTTGCTGGGGATTAAACTATTATCCGGTCGAATCCGGGCTTCATATTTTTGGCCCTAAGATTCTATTCAATGCTTATGATTATGAATGCAAATGAATAAATCCAAAAATGACACAAGACACCACTAGGGATGTAGCAAATAAAAACAGGGGTCAAAAGAAAAACCCAACCAGGAAAATAAATCACCGGTGAACAAGAGACCCAACTCTATTGGGGTAAATCCCAAAGAGGATATAAGGTGTCATCAACTCAAAGATTGAGGAGAGAAAGTAAAGTCTAACTGTGACCGATAGATGACTGCGAACTATCCACTCATTGAGGAGATAGTAAAAAAAGTAACGTTGACCTACCGGGGAAAGAAATGGTAAGATAATACCGGTAAATACCAATATTAGGGTAGGTAATAAACGATTAGCACCAGTATTCACGATTGGGAACAAAATAACTTCTTCAGAGTAATGTGAATCTCAATGGCAAACTATCTCCCATAATAACGAGACTACCATCCATCGGAAAAAGATCTCAACAACGAACTATCTCCCATAATGACGAGACTACCATCCATTGGAGTAACAAATATCAACAATAAACTACCTTCTATAATGACAAGGTTACCATTAATTGGAGTAACAAATCTCAATAATAAACTACCTTCTATAATGACAAGGCTACCATTCATTGGAGTAACAAATCTCAACAACAAACTACCTTCCATAATGACAAGGCTACCATTCATTAGAGTAACAAATCTCAACAAAAAACTATGTTCCATAATGACAAGGCTACCATTCATTGGAGTAACAAATCTCAACAACAAAATACCTCCCATAATGACAAGGCTACTATTCATTGGAGTAACAAATCTCAACAACAAACTATCTTCCATAATGACAAGGCTACCATTCATTGGAGTAACAAATCTCAATAATGAACTACCTTACATCATGACAAGGCTACCATTCATTGGAGTAACAAATCTGAATAGCAAACTACCTTCCATAATGACAAGGCTACCATTCATTAGAGTAACAAATCCTAACAACAATCTGCCTTTCATAATGATAAGGCTACCATTCATTGGAGTAACAAATCTCAACAACGAACTACCTTCCATAATTACAAGGCTACCATTCATTGGAGTAACAAATCTGAATCTTCTCTAGGAACTGACAGACTTACCGGGGAAGTAGACGTTGCTCAAACAAAGAGACTTGCCACTTGCTATTATGAGAAGGAATTGCAATAATGATTTTATGGGGAAAGAAATAGTACTTCCTGGGGAAATGTCAATATATTCCTGCTGAGGAGATAAAGTCTTCTCTTGGAAAAATAAATGCATATTCTCAAGCCAAGGCTCAAAGCTTGCATAAATCAAAATAATAATATTGCTGGGAACCACAGATTCAAACCAGAATGAAACAGTCAACCAAGATAGCACCTAATGAGAAATAAAATCAAAAGGGGACCATGTTCCATCCAGATAATGAGCTGAAAAGGAAGGCTACAACAAAATTCTTCCACGAGGGATAACTCAGTGAGGAAACTGAAAGAATATATACTTTTTGCTTAAGGTTGACACTCTATTGGAGAGAGGATAATACAACTCTGCAAAACAGGGTAATATGCCAACAAGATATTAATGAATGTAAATGAGCAATGATTTGCAAAATTCAACTATGCATGATGTATGTATGATGTATGAATGTTATCATGTATTATATTGACAAGACATATAATACTGGGGATATCCAGACAAAACCAACTTGGGTAAAGTCAATACTCGGCTAAATCACATCCAAGATGAAAATTTAATAAGAGAGTAAGCAGCAACTGAGGAAACAGATTCCTAGTTTGCGGATGAACTTCACTGGGAAGGAACATAATCTAAAAATAATCAAATCATAACAATAAATCAATACAGATACAGGGATATAACATCCTCCTCCAGGCTCCACCAGGGAATATCACACAGACTTTAGTGGGGAAAATAAATATTTCTAGGTCTGTATTTCTACTGGGGATTGCAATACTGATTTCAATAGGGTAGATGAAAACCACATCACCGAGATATCAACTGAAGATTTTGTACTGATTTCATCGGGGAGGGAAACACTACATCATCGAGGGGAACCCAAGATACATTCTTCAATACTGAGAGTGATGATTACACCGACTTCTCTAGGGAGAAATTATGAAACCTCATGGGGGTAGCAATCTTCAGAGAGACCCGTTATCTTGACTTTTCTTGGAGATTTTAAGAAGTCAAACAATACAGCAAGAAATAAAAATTATGGGGATTTTAAATCAAACCCAACACTTGGAAGGAGACAACCCAAAAAGTTGACAATTGTTTCAACACTTCTTAGAGAAGATATTGCCCTTGTCTAGTTTCCTTGGAAACAAATAACAATCATAATGCTAACACTGCAAAGGGCAATGTTTTGCAAATGATTCCATCTCAGCACACAAAGGGGAAGAGACTTTCGTCATGTGAGTTAAGACCTTACTGGGGAATCTGGGATAGAGTCTTCAGACTATGCAAACCCAAAATTAAAATGAACCAAGACTTGACTGGGGAAAACAGGATCAAAAACCCAACACCGCACAACACATCAATTGGAATCATCTTCAATTATCTGAGAAGCACAAAAAGATCATACTCATACCAGCAAAAGTGACCTGGGAGCCTTCCTGGGGAATTCATACTTCCAAAATTTCAGAGTTCGTCCATCCTTGGAGTCACTATTTTTTTCTCCTTGAGTCACAAAATCTAAAGCAAGAAGTAATTTGTAAATTCTTTTCAATTTTTTTTTGTTAATTAATCTGTTTGCTTTGAAAATTACTATCAATAATAAATGGAGTCTTTGTAAGCAGAATAAAATAAGAATTATGAAGAATAGGATAAAAGCTTAAACTTTATTAATAGGATGGTAGTCTGCGAATGGCGAGACTCTATAGATGATTACAAAGTTGGGAAAGTGGTAATATATATCGGAAAAGATACATTGAAATATAATGACCACTATTCTCCCTAACAACTTTGAATTCTTGAGCAGCGACTTCGGTTGAAGAGCGGTGAGGATCCAAGAAGATTGTTGCTTTAATGATGAAGTCTTGTCTGATGCAGTTACTTGCCAGGAAATCCCTACCTTTTGCCTAGATTTCCCTTGCGGGTTTTCAACCTACCAGGAAAAATTTATTCTGTTTATGTCTCTAATTTTTTCCCAGACCGCCCTTTCGGGTTTTCGGCCTACTGAGACACTCCTTTTTGCCTAAGCCGCCCTTTCGGTTTTTCGTCTTAGCGAGCTGTTCTATTATATATTTAGGTGAAGTATTTCTTGACTACATCAGTATTCAAAGGGCGTGGGAACTCCTCGCGATCCATTTCTTCAAGAATAATGCACCGCCAAAGAAGGCTTTCTTGACAACATATGGGCCTTCAAAATTGGGAGTCCACTTGCCCCTAGAATCATCATTAAAAGACATGATATTCCTGATCATGAGGTCTCCTTCTCTGAATTCACGAGGTTTGACCTTATCAAAATCTTTCTTCATTCTCTTCTGGTATAACTGACCATGACACAAGGTTTTCATTCTCTTCTCTTCAATCAAATTCAATTGGTCAAACTTATTCTGGATCCATTCAGCCTCTGATAACTCGGTTTCCATTATCACGCGTAAAGAGGAATCTCCACCTCAACAGGGAGCACTGCTTCCATGCCATACACAAGAGAGAACGGGGTTTCCCCTGTTGAAGTGCTGACAGATGTTTGATACCCATGCAGAGAAAAAGGGAGTATCTCATGCCAATCTTCATAAGTGTGATACAGTGGGAAGAACTGACTGTTTTTTTGGAATACTGGTTTGCGTTTTGCGTTTTTTATTCGCAAAATGTCGCGGTAATCAAGAGTCGCCACCGACTTTTATTTTATCCAACAAGGAAAGGAAAAAAGCACAGAAAAATTCCTTTTTTCGAGATATTTCTCAGGTTCGGGGGGTAGATTATAGAAAGGGAAGGTATTAGCACATTTTCTATCTGTGGTTATCCACGGGCTCTTAGGTACTTGCTCAATTGTTTTCAAAATTGCTTTCTTTGTGCTTGTGGGTTTGAAAAAGTTTTTGTTTTGAAAACTTCGTTTTAACTCTTGCTTCTGTCCTCAAGAGCGTATGAAGTGTTTTTGAAAACTTTGTTCGAAAAGTGTAAGTGTGAAAAAGATTTTGTTTTTTGAAAGAGCAAATATCTAAGAACCATCTACCTACTCGAAAAAGGGAATCGTTCTATGCTATTTTCCTTTAGACAATGCTATCCTACTATTAATGAGTAGGTAGCACCGTCGTTGGAATTTGAGGGTCAAGTCGAATGCGGGACTTACGGTCACTAGAGCAATGTTAGGATGCCTTAGCGGTAAACCTAATGTCTTAGATCATTTGTTTGAGGCGACAATATCCGAGGCAACCGTTTCGAGGCGACTATGATCTTTTAGACAAGAGGGCGACCTCTAAAACAACCTATATTCAATGACCGTGTACGAAGGCAACCAAGTGCGGTGTACCCTAAGAGTGCACATGTGCGAGTGTGTCATTTTCAGTTATTTTTATCTTCGTACATGTTAAAGGTGTTCTAATTTGATTTTAATATTAACATTCAGTCTTGTCATGCAAACCCTATTATCAAACATCTAGCAGTTATAATTTGCGAAAATAAAATGCAGAATTTAAATTACAAGGTGTCGGGTATTTACATCGCCAAAGAAAAACCCTTTGAAAAATAAAATAAAGCAATAAAAATAATAAAAAGTCCTATTTAACTATTACAATCCGGAAACAGGTACATTATTGGATAAAAAAGTAAAGCGCGGTGCAAAATTAAATCGGACGTATGATTAGGGTTTTGACCCTTTTGGTTAAAGAAGATATTTTTTGTTGTTTTTATTTTAAGAAAGAAATAATTCCTAAATTAATTGCAAAATTAAATTAAATAAATTAATTAATAAAAATAAATTATTTTTTGGAGTTTTTGATTATTTAGGAAATAAATAAAATAATTGAATTAATGGTTAAAAACTAGTTAAGTCTAATTAATTTTATTTATTTTACAAAAGGAATTAAAGTTTTCTAATTTAAAACCTAATTAATTAATAAATTTATTAAGAAAAATAAAAATTTAAAATTTGATTTGAAATAAAAAACATTTTTTGTGATTTTATTTAATAAAAGGACAGAATTTTGATTGGTTAGAAAAATAAAATAAAAATAATAAAACAATTAATAAAACAAACAAAATAAATAAAGAGAGGAGTTTGGGCCTGATTAGGTGGTGCTGGTAGCAATTTAGAGGCCCATTAGCAGCTGGCCTTTTTTTGACTTTCTCTAATCTGGTACATGTGCATTGACCAACGCTTCTATGGACCTTCAGACCCTGGCCACCAGATCTGGCCAATGGCCATCTGGTTATTGGGTGCATGAGGGAACATGATGGACTGCATATAGGCGCCCGTATGGGAATACCTGAAATGAAAAATTATTGAGAAAGTGGAGGATATGGGATTCGAACCCAGGTCCTGAAGGAGTTTGCACGGCTGCTTTGCCACTACACCACATTTTTTCAATTGTTATTATAATATAAACAAATAATAATATATGAAAAACACAATAATTACCAGAAAAGCAAAAAGTGCGCGTGGTATTCGAATTGGCCAGTGAAGGGATGCCACGCATCATCCCCAACCTCTTGTCCGTGGCTAAAACATCAAATACCTATACCAACGGACAGAAGTCCGTAGCTATAGGCATGTCCATCTCCCAAATCCTGTACAGGCCACAAAAATGATTTCTAAAGGCATAGTCATGTTCGTCTCAACCTCCCGGTCATAACCATACCCTTCATGGAGGTCAATTGTCCAGTGCTTGTAGAGGCCTGAAAGTGCTTGCTTTTGATCCAGGTAACTTGTGTGAATGCCCAGGAAGCGATTGGGACAAGTCTCGTGTCCTGAAACTGCCTCTAACTTGGACTTTGATCTCCCACTTTTTTGAGATTTTTTCAATTCTTGTTCTTCCTCTCTCAACAGTTTCCAACCCTTGTTTTCGTGTCTTTGCCTTCCTTATGTAATGCTCAGTGCATTAGGTCAACAAAATTGATCCAAATCTTGCCTTATCAATGCTTGCATATTTGATTTTATCTCCCTTTACAAACTTGTCAATTTTTCCTAATTCCAATATTTTTGCACATGATTTAGTTTGATTCGAATTTGATGATGATAATGATTGTAATCAAAGCCTGAAATAGCCAAAAGATCTTGTGTTATCAAAGTGTTGGATTTTATATGATTTTATTTGATTTAAAATAAATAAATTCAATTAAAAATCAAATTAAATAATAAAAATGAAATATGGGCTCATGGCTGAAGCTAGGACACTTGGGAAACTATGCACACTCAAATCAAGTGGAAAATAATGGGCCTATTTGACAAAATTTGGAGTTTTGGGGATAGTTGACTTTTGGCAATTTTGCAAAAAAGTCCAACTTCAACAATGCATAACTTCTTCAATTTTGAACTTTTGGAAGTGTTCTTAGACTTTTTAGAAATCTTGAGATGTCTTCTAACCAAACATTTTGGTCTCATCTCATTTTGATATTCCATGCTCAAGTTATAAGCTTTGACAAAAAAGGTGATTTTGTTGACTTTCAAAAATGACCTATAATATCCAAATTCATAACTTCTTGTGAGTGCATTTTTTGAACTTGGGGTATGAAGATGGATTGTAGGAAATTTCATCTTATTCAAAATGGGCTTTGGATGGATCATTTCTCATAAAGTATGAGAAAGTTATGCTTGGTCAAAGTTGAGTTGACTTTTCCAACAAAACCCTAATTTAGCAACTTTTGAATCTTGATGAATTTTAAGCAATCCTTGATGAATCATGATCAACTATTGATCAAATGATGAAATATACTTCAAAATGAGAATGTTGACCAAAAATCTTGAAGTTTGACTGTATATAGGTCACCGTTGACTTTTGCCCTAGCACAGTCGATTTTTAGACCTATGAGCAATTGATTGAGCAAACTTCCTCTGCAAGGCTTGAAATTTGACATGGATGATCTTGAGAACATATTAGGACATTAGGGAGAACTTGAGGTCATTTGGACTCAAGGATCTTGGTACAACACAAAACCCTAATTTGGGGTTGACTGCCTTAGGAGATAGCTTGTCTGTCCAACCCTTGAGCAAACTTAAGCAACTTGGAGATTTTTCTTGCAATGTCTTGAGAAATATGGGAGGGAAAATTTTGGGGTACAACAGCTGCCCCTGTTCAATCTTCTTAAACCTGAGGATGTAGATTTTCTTTCATGCCTTTCGTGATCCGAAGGTGGAAGATGATTGAACACTAGAGTTCCCAGAAATTTGCACTCGCATGAAGCGGTATCAGCCTTTTGATGTCGGGAATGGGCTTACAGATGCCATTCAGAGGTTGCTGGCGGGAGGATGGGATTAAAGATTCCATCTGCAGGAGTGTCGATTGTATAAGAGATTTCTTAGCGAGAACTTGCATACCTGTTGTTGTGGAAGATTCCGCTTGGGAAGTCTAATTTTGTTGAGATTTAGGAACTTACCTGTACTTCAACTGAGAGAACATCTCTGCTGAGTTTTAAGAACTTGCCTGTAATTCAACTGGGGGGGGGGGGGGGGGGAAACATCTTCATCGAGATTTAAGAACTCGTCCGCTATGCAACTGAGAAAAGCTCTACTGAGATTTAGGAACTCGTCTGTAATTCGATGGAGGAAAATTGTCGAGATTTAGAACCTTATCTGTAATTCAACCGAGGATAATTCAGTTGAGATTTAAGAACCGGTCAGTACTTCGACTGAGGGAAACATCTTCATCGAGATTTAGGATTTGTTTGTAATTCAACGGAGGATAATTCTGTTGAGATTTAAGGACTATCAGTAATTCGACGGAGGAACTTTGCCGAGATTTAGAACCTTATTTGTAACTCAACCAAGGATAATTCAGTTGAGATTTAAGAACCGGCCAGTACTTCGACTGAGGGAAACATCTTCATCGAGATTTAGGACTTGTCTGTAATTCAACGGAGGATAATTCTGTTGAGATTTAAGAACTGTCACTAATTCGACAGAGGAACTTTGCCGAGATTTAGAACCTTCTCTGTAATTCAACCGAGGATAATTCAGTTGAGATTTAAGAACTGGTCAGTACTTCGACTGAGGAAATTTGCCGAGATTTAGAACCTTATCTATAATTCAACCGAGGATAATTCAGTTGAGATTTAAGAACCAGTCAGTACTTCGACTGAGGGAAACATATTCATCGAGATTTAGGACTTGTCTGTAATTCAACGGAGGATAATTCTGTTGAGATTTAAGAACTATCAGTAATTCGATGGAGGAACTTTGCCGAGATTTAGAACCTTATCTATAATTCAACCGAGGATAATTAAGTTGAGATTTAAGAACCGGTCAGTACTTCGACTGAGGGAAACATCTTCATCGAGATTTAGGACTTGTCTGTAATTCAATGGAGGATAATTCTGTTGAGATTTAAGAACTGTCAGTAATTCGACAGAGGAACTTTGCCGAGATTTAGAACCTTATCTGTAATTCAACCGAGGATAATTCAATTGAGATTTAAGAACCGGTCAGTACTTCGACTGAGGGAAACATCTTCATCGAGATTTAGGACTTGTCTGTAATTCAACGGAGGATAATTCTGTTGAGATTTAAGAACTGTCAGTAATTCGACGAAGGAACTTTGCCGGGATTTAGAACCTTATATGTAATTCAACCAAGGATAATTCAGTTGAGATTTAAGAACCGGTCAGTACTTCGACTTGGGTAAAAGCTTCGTAGCAGAGAACTTAACTGCATCCTTCTTGAAAGGTAAAGGTCAGTCGTATGCAATGCATGATATATATCAAGCAACGATGTTCTTAAAATAAATGAGATTGTGTTGTATGATGCGTATATGCATGTGTCATGATGTATGGAAATGTAATGTTTTAATCTGGGGAAAATAAATCCGAGATAGCTGTTGGAGAAAAGAATTGAATTCTTCGTTTCTGTTGGGGATAGCGAGTGAAGATGATTGTGAGAATAAACCTGCAGGAGAGGATAACTTCGTTGGGGAATAAACTGATGAGGAGATTACTCTGTGGGGAAGAGATGCTCTGCTGAGGATTCCACCGATAAATTCCGCTGGGGATGAATTACCGTTGTTGGTGATACTGAATCCTGTTGGGGATTGAATTCCTGTTTGTGAAAGGAAAGAACTCCGCTGGGGGTGATCTTTCAGTTGCGACTTCACTGGGGATAACCTTTTAGACTCTAATGGGGATAATCCCTTTGAGCTCTGCTGGGGATAATCTTCCAAAGTCTACTGGGGATGATTCTCCAAATTCCACTGGGGAAGCTTTTTCAGACTGCGCTGGGAAAAAAATTCAAACTCTACTGGGGATATTTTGTATTCTGCTGGGGAATATTCTTATACTCCACTGGGGAATATTAAGACCTTTCAGTGCTGATGGTAGATAAACTCTGCTTGGGGAGAATATTACCGATTCATTCACAATTGCGAGTCTCAGCTGGGGAGAGCTGTCATTACTATCTTTTTCTTACTCCGCGGGGAGTGAAAGTACCTTAGCCATATTCTTCAACTAAATCTACCTTGTACCTGATGGATAGAGCAACTGTAAAGCTTGGACAATTCTTATTTGCCCCTGTTTCCGATATTACAAGTAATCATCTTTTGTTTCATATGTAAATATTTATGAGCAACAATTAATGTCAAATGCATATATCAAAAATGAACATTGGACGTTCTTTGCAAAACAAAACAGAAAAAGGAAAAACAGTTTTGAAATTTCTTTGAAAATGGATTGTATTGATTTTGAAGTTTGGCCTGTAAATAGGCGTTTTTGTACAAGAGGCTGACGTCCTAGTAAGAGAACGCCGCCGAAGAATAGAATTTACACAATTTGTGAAAAACTAAACAAAACAGCTATGTGAATAATCCCACTGGGTTCCAACTCTGCTATTGTCTTTATGTCCTCGAGCATCTCACCACTTTGCTACTTGGTTGAAGGTAGATTAGATTGATTAGTGTCGTCCGAACTTGATACTTGATACCGAAGTCTGGTTGCAAGGTGATCCAATGAGACATAGTGTTACACTTTGATCCCTAATTTTTGCCTGGACCGCCCTTCCGGGTTTTCGGTCCACCGGGATAACCTTTTTTGCCCAAGCCGCCTTTTCAGGTTTTCGACTTGTCGGGTGTACAATTTTTATTTTCATCCCTTATTTTTGCCCGAACCCTTTTGGTTCGCCGAGAAGACCTTATTTTTGCCTAGGCCAGTCGACCTAGCGGGTCTTTGATTATGCATAGTATTTTTTCACTATGTCTGCGTTGACGGGGTGAGGAAGGTCGTCACCATCCATGGTAGTTAGAATCATAGCTCCTCCTGAAAAAATGTTCTTAACCACAAATGGCCCTTCGTAAGTAGGGGTCCATTTTCCCCTGGGATCACCTTGAGGTAAGATAATGCGCTTGATTACCAGATCCCCAACTTGATACTCCTGTCGTCTAACTTTCTTGTTAAATGCCTTGATCATCCGTTTTTGATACGTATGACCATGACATATAGCAGTAAGTCTCCTTTCGTCGATTAAGTTAAGCTGATCAAGCCGGGTCTGAATCCAGTCATATTCGCTTAAACCTGCATCCTTCATAATCCGAAGAGAGGGTATCTGAACTTCAATGGGCAAGACATCCTCCATACCATATACCAAGGAATAGGGTGTTGCCCATGTTGACATCCGCGCTGAGGTACGGTACCCATGAAGAGCAAATGGTAACATCTCGTGATAGTCTTTGTATGTCACCATCATCTTCTGCACAATCTTCTTAATGTTCTTATTAGCCACTTCAACAACCCCATTCATCTTCGGCCGGTAGGGAGAAGAGTTGTGATGCTGTATCTTGAACTGCTTGCAGAGCTCGGTGATCATCTTATTGTTGAGATTTATACTGTTGTCTGTAATGATCCTCTCGGGTACACCATATCGACAAATCAGATTGTGCCGAATAAACCGTGCCACGACGTTCTTGGTTACAATAGCAAAGGAAGATGCTTCAACCCACTTTGTAAAGTAATCAATTGCTACCAGGATGAAACGATGCCCGTTGGACGTTGTAGGTCTGATCTCGCCGATCATGTCAATGCCCCACATTGCAAAAGGCCACGGAGCTGTCAAGACGTTTAGAGGTACTGGAGGTATGTGCACCTTATCAGCATAAACTTGGCACTTGTGATAGGTCGGAGAATGCTGATAATAGTCAGCTTCCATGGTAGACCAATAATATCCTGCCCGAAGGATTTTCTTTGCCATGGTGTGTCCACTGGAATGAGTTCCGAAAGTACCTTCATGTAAATCTACCATGATCCTTTCTGCCTCGTTCTTATCCACACATCGCAGTAAGGTTGAATCATGGTTACGTTTGTAAAGGATGTCGTTACTGATGAAGAACTTCACCGCGAACCTCCTCAGAAACTTTTTGTCATTAACAGACGCACCCTTGGGGTACTCCTGAGCCTCAAGATACCTCTTCACCTCATGAAACCAGGGTTTATCTGTTGCCTCTTCAGCTTCAATATCAAAGCAATGTGCAGGTTCATCCAATCTTTCAATGATAATCTGGGGAGCTTAGTTGTCCCAATTGACTTTGAACATAGAAGACATCGTAGCCAGCGCGTCCGCCAACTGATTCTCCTCTCTAAGGAAGTGTTCAAAGGTTATCTCTTTGAAATATGGAAGCAACGTCAATACATACTCCTTGTAAGGAATAAGATTTGGGTGTTTCGTATCCCACTCGCCTTTGATCTGACTGATCACGAGAGCGGAATCTCCGAAAACACTTAGAAACTTAATCCTTGGGTCAATCACTGCTCAAAGACCCATAATGCACGCTTCATACTCCGCCATATTATTGGTGCAGTTGAAACATAGTCGGGCGGTGAACGGAGTATGAGAGCCTTCAGGAGATATGATCACGGCGCCAATGCCATTACCCAAAGCGTTAGAAGCTCCATCAAAGTACATAGACCATCGGGATCCCTCCTCAGGTCCTTCATCCGGTCAAGGTGTCTCACAGTCAGTCACTTACATGATACTCTCATCCGGGAATTCGAAATTCATAGACTGGTAATCATCCACTGCTTGATGTGCCAAATGATCTGCCAACACACTTCCCTTAATTGCTTTTTGGGTCGTATACTGGATGTCATACTCAGTCAAGATCATCTGCCATCTTGCTATTCTTCCGGACAAGGCAGGCTTCTCGAAGATATACTTGATTGGATCCATCTTTGATATCAATAGAGTAGTGTGAGTCAGCATATACTGTCTCAGCCGGCGAGCAGCCCATGCCAAAGTGCAGCAAGTTTTCTCAAGCAACGAGTATCGGGTCTCGCAGTCGGTAAACTTTTTGCTAAGGTAATAAATAGCATGCTCTTTTCGGCCAGACTCGTCATGTTGACCCAGCACACACCCCATCGAATTGTCGAGTACTGTCAAGTATAAGATCAAAGGTTTCCCTTCAACTGGAGGCATCAGAATAGGAGGCTCCTGGAGATACTTTTTTATCCTTTCGAAAGCGGCCTGACATTCATCATTCCATCTTACCACTTGATCTCTCTTCAGTAGCTTGAAGATTGGCTCACAAGTAGCAGCCAGGTGTGAGATGAATCGGGCAATATAATTCAGACGTCCCAGAAAGCCTCTGACTTCTTTCTTTGTTCGGGGAGCTGGCATCTCCTGTATAGCCTTCACCTTTGCAGGATCCACTTGAATACCTTTATCGCTTACGATGAAACCCATCAGCTTACCAAATCTCACCCCGAAGGTGCACTTGTTCTGGTTTAACCTCAGCTTGTACAACTTCAACCTGTCAAATAATTTCTGAAGGTGGTCAAGATGTTCTTCCTCAGTCTGGGATCTTGCAATCATGTCATCAACGTATACCTCAATCTCATGATGGATCATGTCATGGAACAAAGCGACCATGGCGCGCTGATATGTTTCCCCAGCGTTCTTCAATCCAAAAGGCATGACCTTGTAGCAAAAGGTACCCCATTGAGTAACAAAGGTTGTCTTCTCCATGTCTTCGGGAGACATTTTAATCTGATTATAACCGGAGAAACCATCCATAAAGGAGAAGACCTTATGCTGTGCAGTGTTGTCAACCAGAACATCGATATGAGGTAGAGGGAAATCATCCTTGGGGCTTGCCCTGTTCAGATCCCTATAGTCAACACACATTCGAACCTTACCATCCTTCTTCGGCACTGGAACCACGTTGGCCACCCACTGTGGGTAAGAAGTAACTGCTAGAAAACCGGCATCAAACTGTTTCATCACTTCAACCTTGATTTTCTCAGACATATCTGGGCGCATTCGGCGAACCTTCTGTTTTACGGGAGGACAGTCTTCCTTGGTAGGCAGGCGGTGAACCACAATATCGGTATCCAACCCAGGCATATCTTCATAAGACCAGGCAAAGATCTCAACGTAGTCACGCAACATCTGAATCAACCGTTGCTTAACACTAAGCTCCAGATTTTCACCGATCTTGACTTCTTTCTTATCTACCTCTGTACCCAGATTTACTGATTCCACTGGCTCTTCATGCGGTTGTATGGCCCTCCCTTCCTGAAGTAGCAGTCTAGCAAGTTCACTAGGAACTTCACAATCATCTTCACCTTCGTCTTCGGCTAAGTTGATCGGACTTTCGAAGTCATAACTGGCAGTAGCAGAGTCGTTACCAGTGAGATCCAGAGTGGATGTAGACCTATATATGTGAGTGTGTGTAAAATAGTTGTTTTGTAATATATAATAAAAGAGAGACAAGGAGCGCAAAATTTGAAATGCAAGAAACGTCCAATGCTTTTATTAATGATATATGTAGATGACACACATAAAGCCCTCACAAATGAAGCCACGGTGCTCCGGGTAAGACACCGAGCCGTAAAGTTTAAAACATTGTCTGTTACAAATTCAAAACAAAAGTCTCATTACTGGGTAATAACAGAAACAAGCATATAATCCTTCACTGTCCAATTTCTTAGTCCACCATCAGCAGTCGGGTATATCCAGCTGTCAATATCAAACTCTTCATCATCGTCTTCAATAACATTCACTCCTGCGTCATGTTTGGGCATAGGCGTCGTTATGACATTAGGCTTTTCCGGCGCTTCAAACTGAATTTCGTTAGCCTCAATCAGGTCCTGTACTTTATTCTTCAAAACCCAGCAGTCATCCGTATCATGCCCCGGGCCACCAGAGTGAAAAGCACAGTGGGCATTTGGATAGTACATCGGTGATGTAATGTTGGGATTCTTCGTGGCCTCCCTCGGAATCACCAGATTGGTCTTTAATAACTGCGGCATAATTTGGGATAAAGTCATGTTGAGCTGAGTGAATTGTCTTCACGGTCTCCCGGCCCTTAGCTGATTGTTGCGTTGAGGTACAATAGCAGGTCTTGAAATAACAACCGCATTAACAGTTTGGCGGCGTTCAGGTCTATTATGGATTTTTGAACTGTAAACAGCACTGGACTCCTTCTTAAAAGGCTTCTTCTCGGTGCCTGATGTAGCACCCTTCTGTATCTTGCCAGATTTAATACCGGCCTCAATTCTTTCCTCGGTCATGATCAGCTCTGTAAACCCGGACGAAGAACTTCCAATCAGATGGTTAAAATACGGACCAGACAAGGTCCCCAGAAACATATCCACTAGCTCCCTATCAGCCAAGGGTGGTTGCACTCTTCCAGCGAGGTCCCTCCACTTCTGAGCATAATCTTTGAAACCTTCGCCCGCACCCATAGACATACACTGGAGTTGGGTACGCGTGGGAGCGAGGTCGTCATTATATTGGTACTGCTTGTAGAAAGCAGCAGCCAGATCTTCCCATTACGGATACTATCTCCTTCCAGCTGGTAAAACCATTCAAGCTGAGTCCCTGAGAGACTGTCTTGAAAGAAGTGGATCCATAGGTTCTTGTCAGCGGTGTATGGCTGAATCTTCCTAACATACGAACGGAGGTGCAGCTTTGAGCAAGAAACCTTATCGTATTTAGCAAAGATCGATGCTTTAAACTTGTGGGGAATTACCACCCTAGATGACAGGCCCAAATCACCAAAGTCCAGACCAGGCACTTTCTGAACTTCCATCGCGCTCAACCGGTCTTCTAGTTGCTTATATCTATCCTCAGCCGAAGGATACTGGTCTTCGTCAAAGTCGATCTCGTTGTCTGAAACCACAGGGCTATAAGCCCTCCTTTCTTCCTGATTATCTCCCCCTCCAGATGAGTGGGTCAAATCAACCTCTTCTCATAAATCGTTTCTGAATCTACGACCCATATTAAATAGGACCGTCTTCTTCTTCTTCTTCTTCTTCTTCTTCTTCTCTTTCAAGATAAGGGTCTTCAGATCTTGCTGACCCTTAGCCAAACTCATGAATAATTCTTGGAACTGGGCGTTTTGAGCTTGCAGAGCCTTGATTGCTTGTTCAGTTGATGTTTCGGAAGACATGATGCTGAAATAAACAGCGAAGAGGATGAGAAAAACCTGTAAGGGTACCTGTTATGAGGTGCATGGGAATGATATGCGCATGATATGATTTCAAAGACTTTAGAGATTCAAATTCGTAAGCCAAAAATGAAACACACTTTTATTAGATAAACTTGAAATTGAATTGTTCAACAGATGCCTTTAAGGCGTTACAAGAAAGAAAAACTGAAAAGTAAATCAAAACTAGAAATAAACAAAAGACAATCAGTTCTCCCATGGTCGTTTCTTATCAGTGCGGACATAGTCATTGAGGATCCGCTCGTTCTCCAGCCGCCTTGTCAACTTCTGAATCTTCTGCTCTTGTTCGTGATACTTTTCTCTGTAAGTATCCCGCTCTTCTCTCAGCTGCATCCACGATCTCTTTAATTCCCCAATGTCAGTAGGCATGTATGGATGGAGGATGGTAGGAGGAACCCCTTCTTCATCAGTAACCTCAACAATTATAGGCAAGACGGCTTCGTACGACATTCCCAGCTTTTGGGCACGGATTCGAACCCATCGGAGATATGGCTCCATCGGAAGAGAAGTATTTGCACCTAGCTCATGCGGATCTGACCTGTGTACTCTGTCCCAAGCTCGTATGAACCTGCGGCGTTGCTCGTCACTATCCCCTTGAAAGTCAAAGACAATGCTCAGCATAAGCAACTCATGAGGTCCTTCCCTCCTAGCTCGCCCAAACTGACATAAGGCCAAACACGGATTATAAGTGATCTCTCCATTGGTTCCTATCAGTGGAACATTGGGGTATTCCCCACAACAATCAATAATAGCCACATCTTCCATGCCCTTAATAGTCCAAATGATATCCATGTGAGAGAGGGACATAATCCTGTAGGCCTATCCCATGCCTTCCTTGTTCTTCAAAACTGATTTGGGGAGGTGAGAAATAAACCACCTCGCCAGCAATGGCGCACAACACATAAGGGTTCCCCGCTTCCGAGCAGTACGGGCATAAAGAGAGTGAAGAATGTCACCCAAGAGAGTGGGCATAGGATTACCGGACATGAAAATCTTCACTGCATTCACGTCAACAAAGGAATCTGAGTTAGGAAACAACACCAAACCATATATGAGAAGAGCCAGAATATCCTCAAATGCCTGGAAGTCTAGACTATCCCAGAACTGATTAGCCTTACCAACCAAGAATTTAGTCAAGAAGCCCTTTGTTCCACTACGAGTTTCCCAATTAGACATTACCTCAGCCTTTGTCAGATGGAGGGCTGAAGCAATATCTTCCGGCCTAAGGATTTTCTCCCAACCTGTGAACGGGGTCTGCTCCAGAATAGAGATACCAAGCAGATCAGAGAACTCTTCCAAGGTAGGGACCAACTGGTAGTCCGGAAAAGTAAAGCAATGGTACAGTGGATCAAAGAATTGGACTAAGACACTCATCATTTGTTCATCCATCTTGAAGGTGACAAAACCAAGGAGGTGCCCATGTCTTTGGATAAAGGAGGTAGTATCTGAAACCTTTGCCACTAATTCCTTAAGCTGAGTGGGAATCTGGACAAAGTTGATCCGAATAGTGTTTCTACGCATGGGTGCCATGACCTATAAAACAGAACAAAGATGAATCCCCTATGTCTTTGAAATGGGTTAGTCCAATTCAAGATGCATGCAATGTCATGATGCATGATGTCATGATAGAAAACACACCACAAGTATCTACAAATAACAAACATGGTAACGGCACACAAGTCACATAGATAGCCCTTAGATTTCAGGCTGGCAAGAAGCTTAGGTACTACCCTCTTTCAGTTCAGTTGGTTTAAACCTGTCCTAGAAATAGTAACTAGTTTCTAGAGGATCTCAATATCACTGACCACCCTCGATCGGTCATAATTCCAGTTTAGCAACCTTTTCTTGCGGCTGGAATCATCGCGATAGTTTGGTCTCAATGAGTGTAGCATACTACTACTGTTCTATGGCCAAGTTGGTCAATTACAGGTTCTAAGGTCAGTTGGTGCTTAATGACCCCTTAGAAGACCCATATTCTTCTAGTTGCGCCACAAGGGATATCGGTACATACTAAAGTGCCACACCAAAATAGCTACTGCTTCAACCGTATCGGTCTACACCGTACAGTTCCCTCATAGTTTATTGTTACTTACTGAAAATTCTGGCTGCAAATACTCAATGTCACGTTTAATGTTATGACACCATATCTGACTTTCTATAAGACAGTAAATACAAAAACAGTAAAGAACACAGTCAATTGTTTACCCAGTTCAGTGTGCAACAACACCTACTCTGGGGGCTACCAAGCCAGGGAGGAAATCCACTATAAGAGATGTTAATTCAGGAATAAACCAACCAGTTTATCTCCTTCACTTAAGACCTACCCAATGCAATTTCAATCTAAGTACAACTTAAACCTGAGTTCCTACTCACTCCCCCTCAATCACTGCAGTGATACATAAAACAATTTGACTAATGAATTGATGAAGACACTCTTCAAAAACATATACTTGATTAAGCTTCACAGCTTTTTAATCAAGCAACACAACCACTCTTGCTTCACAGCTTTGAGTGATACACACAACTAACTTGACTCTGCTTCACAGCTTTAGTCAAGAAACATTCAAACACTCTTGCTTCAAAGCTTTGAGTGCTACACAACCCTTACAATTAAAAACCTATTCCAAGTCACTTATCACAATGATAATTGCTTGAAGTATAATAATTAAACCTATACAGTTTACAAATGATCTTCTGATCAAAAAGGGATTCATTCCAAAACAGCAGCTCTGTTGAATATATAGCAGCTGCATCTTCAGTTAGGGTTTCCACAAAAAGCTAGGGTTAATTCCATTTGACCTTAAAACTAGGTCACAGGACTTTATCAACCAGGTTAGGGTTGAGCTAGGTTAACCCAAAGAAAACGCAGGATTCTGTTCTGGAAAGACTGAGTCATTTTCCTGAAAAAACTCAGAATTAACCAAATTGCAAACCTGTTAGTTCACAACAGGATGTCTTAACATCTGTTATGACATCTGAAAAACCTGTCTACTGATTTAGGAAAATGTGATCATTTTGCAAAATGCTCAGATACACACTTATAAACATCAGTACCTGAATGACAATATTTTTCTGCAAAGGTACCTAATGAATCAGTACAAACTAAACTAGAATGTTATGACATCAGTCATGACATTCACACATACACTTGGGTTTTACCAAAAATGCAAGCCAATAACTAAACAACTACAAACTCCCCCTTTGGCAGATTTTTGGCTAAAGACCCTAAGTAATCAGAGATAGATAGCAGCAGAAAGATATGACTGCAGAAAAATAGAATTTCTAATTAAGCAAGTACCAAAATATTCTCCCCCTCTTTAGCCACAAATGGGCCAAAGATACATGTTCATAGAAATTATACAGTTATCCAGAAAAAGTAATAAGAGCAGCAGCAGAAAAAAAAACTGAACACACTTCCAAACTCCACCAGGTACCAGCACCAACCAGCAACACCACCAAACATCAACCAACCTTTAAGCACTGTCATCAGACTCAGAGGAGCTAGTTTCTTCAATATTGAGATGACCTTCAGCTTCTACACCTTCTTCCCTTCTGTTTCCTTCAGCTTCCTCGTTTTCTAACCTGACAATTAGGATTTCTAGGGTCTTTTTCCTAGCATCCAGCTCTTTGCAGGTCTCTTTTAAAACAGCTATGACATCAGATGTCTTGGACTGGGTCTTCACAGATGATGTCTCAGCTGATGTTATGACAATATCTGGAGCATGAGATCCCTGAAACAGTTTGTAGTGCAAGCCAAGGGCAGGAGCTCTTTTGCAGGCTGTATCTCTTGCCACCAGGATATCAGGGTATTGTGCAAGGATAATTCCACAAAGGAGGGAGGGAAAGGCAATTGGTCCTTTGACAGCATAACTACCAGCATGTTTTAAAGTTTGTTCAAAGATATACCTGCCATAGTCAAAAGCAGTCTTGGTTCCCACAGTATAAATAAATCTCCCCAATCCTGTGGAGATAGTTGATTTATGGTTTGTAGGCACCCAGTTGGCTGCACCAATCTTGTGCAGGATGGCAAATTTCACGTTGAGTTTGCTGGCATTCAGCTTTCCTTTCAAGGGCCAGCACTTCACTTGCCTTGTTGTGATGGTTTGACAAACTTCATTGTCAGTGACCTCCAGATCAGGACAATCCTCATTTGTTCTTCCAAGAAATTTGTTAATTTCTGATGGAGAGAACTTGACCCTTCTTCCTCTAACAAAAACACTTTCAAAGTCAGCTGACCTTCCATCAGCATAATCATTAGACAAGTTCACTATAAACTCCTTGACCAGATTTTCATAACACTTGTTAAATTTTATCACTGTCTTCATCAGTCCAACATTCTTGATCAGGTCCATGATGTCTTTGCACTCCATGGCATCATTGTTGAGTTCTCTTTCTAAAGCTATTCTCTTTAAGCAAACATACTTCCATCTGTTTGCATTGTCAGGATGATGAAAAGAGATGTTGTCTGTTGGGACTTCAGGAACTCTAGCAATTTTGCTGGAGGGGAGCTTCCTTCTGATAGGAATTTCTTCAACATCAATCTCAAATTCTGATTCCTCATCAGAATCAGAAGATTCAGGTTCTTTTCTCTTCTTTGAAATTGGTTGTCTAGCAGTATGCACCTGGGCCTTCTTCCCTTTGGTCTGAATAATTTTCACAGATTCTACCTCAGCCATGCCTTTAGCCTTGGATTTCTTAACAGCAGGTTTATCTTTGGACACACATTTTGCATCATTCTGATTACCCTTTCTTTTCATCAATCTCCTAGCTATGCTAGGGTTTACATTGGCAATCAGATCATTATCTGAGTAATCCTCATCCACATCAATGATAGGTGGATCAACAGTCTTTTCTAAAGGGTTCTGAATGTTGTCATTTTGTGTCACAACATTCTCAGAGACATCTACATTCTCAGAGAGGTCCACATTTGGGCTTCCTGATTGATTTAAAGGGACAGAAATCCCCGGTACAGGTTGGTTTCCGCTTAGTATACTAGTAACAAGCCTAGCAATATCTTGATGAACTTGAACTGATCCTTCTCTATTTGGTACAAAAGAAGAAGGATGAGAAGGATTACCAGAGGCTGCAGCTTGAGCTCTTCCTGCATGTCTAGTTCTTAGCTTTTTGACTTTGGCTGGGTCAGTTGCCATCTCTCTGAGAGGAGTGACCTCAAGAACTTCAGATTCTATGCATGTGGTGATTGCTCTAGAGTCTTGGTCAGATGATGAAGATGATGAGGATGATGAAGTCGCCTTGGTTGAAGATGATGTCTGAGACATTTTGATTGACTTTGAGCACCAGTAGCAATTTGAGAAAAAACTTTGATTGAGAGGAGGGAACAGGTTGCAAAGACGAGAGAGGTAGGAGGCAAAAGAGAGTCTTTTCAACTTCTTAAGGATTTTGAAAGAATTGGGAAAACATATGATTAACCCACTAAAAATAGACTTAATAAAATTAACTCCTTCAACCCTTGTTTTAAGCAAAATTAATTGCTATAATTTCTCATGTTGGTAAATATCCAACCTGCCCCTCAAGTTTTCAAGTTTATTTCCAACAAGAGCCTTGGTAGGAGAATCAGTCAGCTGAAGCTTAAAGATACCATGTTCCAGTTTAAATGACTTCTTCTCTACAAAGTCAATGTGCTTGGTCCTGTTATGCTGAATAGGGTTCATGGAAATATTGATTGTATTCAGATTGTCACAACAAAATGTCACAACATCTTGTGAGACATTATACTCAGTGAGCATCTGTTTTGACCAGATATTTTGAGAACAGTTATTCCTAGCAGCAACTATTTCCGCACAGAGTTGGGAAGGCATTCTTTTGACATGAATCATAGTTCTGGTTGATTCTTGAATGATTTTCTTTTTGTCCACTCCATTTTGATGGAGAGTTATAGGAGAGGAGACTTCACGCCTCATTTCTTCAGGGAAACAGAGTTTATTAGACTTGTTATTTCCAACATCCTTGTCATGATAACTTATGGTTCTGACAACACATCCTTCTTCAAGTTTATTTGCCACATCATAGACATTATCAACCTGTAGTTTTGGAGTCCTTCTGACTGCTTCCATAGAGATAGCTCTTTTCATTCTTCTTAGATGAAGATGACCAAGCTTATGATGCCACAGTTTCATCTCTTTTTCTTCTTTGGTAATTTGACACATAGTGGAGTTATTAGTGTTCTCAGGCTGCCACAAGTAGCAGTTATCTTTGGATCTGATTCCTTTCATTACAACTTCTAGTTTTTCATTAATTACTAGACATTCAGATTTTGAGAAGTTGACCTTGAATCCTATATCACATAATTGACTGATACTAATGAGATTAGCAGTCAGCCCTTTTACCAGCAAGACTTCACTCAGTCTTGGAACTTCAGGGCAGTCCAAATTACCAACTCCTTTGATTTCACCTTTAGCACCATCTCCAAAGGTCACATAACTAGTGTTGTGAGGTTTGACATGATTGAGAATGTTCTTTATTCCAGTCATGTGTTTAGAGCAACCACTGTCAAAGTACCAGCCTTCCTTTGCAGACACTCTCAGGGAAGTATGGGCTATCAGGGCAGTAGCCTTTTTCTTCCAATGAGGAGTATGTGGTACCCTTTTTGGCTTAGGTTTAGCACCTGAGTTTTGACTAGGGTATCCATGCAATTTGAAGCAGAAGGGCTTTATGTGTCCAAACCTCCCACAATGATGACATCTCCATCTTTGGTATTTTTTCTTCATGTATTTCTGATGTTGAGAGTTGTGTTGAGACATCTGCTTTGACAATTGTTTGACATGCCTGATCTTCTTGTCTGCACCATATTTCTTAGCTTCCACAAATCCTAGACCAGATTTGTTTCCCACATTTTGTCCAACTTGAAGAATCTCTTCCAATTTATCTGATCCATTGGTCAACATCTTGACAGATTTTGTCATTTGGTTCAGTTGTGAGTTCAGTAATTGAACTTCCCCTTCTAGGTGACTTATGGTTTCAAGATCTTCCCTTTTTTCAGCCTCCAGCTTTATAATGAGTTTTGATTGTTTCTCATTCTGCACACAGACTTCAACACTTCTGATACACAATTTCTTGTAGGTATCAGCCAGTTCTTCAAATGTCACTTCTTCATCACTAGTGTCACTGTCATAGGTACAAACACTAGTTAGAGCAGTAACTAGTTTGGCAGATTCTTCTTCAGAATTACTTTCTGAATCACAGTCAGACCAAGTAACAGTCATTCCTTTCTTTTGTTTCTTAAGAAAGGTAGGACATTCAGCTCGAATATGTCCATATCCTTCACAGCCATGGCATTGAATGCCTCTGCCTTGGTTTCCCTTTTCTTCTGACCTTGGTCTTCTGCTGGAACTGTCAATGTCAGAGGGAATGTTATGAACATTAGACCTTGACTTTGGATCTATTCTTTTGATGAGTTTGTTGAACTGTCTTCCAAGCATGGCTATAGCTTCTGAAATATTTTCTTCAACATCAGTGTTGGACACAAGTGCTATGCTCTTGTTCTTCTTGTCACCATTATCAGTGATCCCCATCTCAAAAGTTTGAAGAGACCCAATAAGTTCATCCACTTTCAACTTGCTGATGTCCTGGGCTTCCTCTATGGCAGTTACCTTCATTGCAAATCTTTTAGGCAAGGATCTGAGAATCTTTCTCACCAGTTTTTCTTCTGACATCTTTTCTCCCAGTGCTCCTGAGGTGTTGGCAATCTCCAATGAAATTCCTGGTATGTCACAGACTCAGGATGTCTAATGAAACGTTAAGACATCTGATCTGACATTAAGCGCTGTACAGGTAGAATAGGCTGTACTTTTGATATCTGTTCTACAACAGTCACTGAACTATCATACCATCACCTGCAACACCTTTTAACAAACGCAGGTTCTGATCAACTGAAGTTCAGAGCAGTTAAGGTTAACCATATACATTGATGTCATGAGGAATGCTGTGACATCAAACAAATAGCCAATGCAGAAAGTAAATAACACACAGATTTGTTCACCCAGTTCGGTTCAACCAACCTACATCTGGAGGCTTCCAAGCCAGGGATAAAGTTCACTATTAGTAGTATCAATTCAAAGACCCTACAGCCAACACACCCGTTGACAATCTTCTCACTTAATCACTACCCAATGACACTTTTACCTAAGATCCAATCCTAGATATGAGAACCCTCTCACTCCCCCTCAATCACCGTAGTGATCACTTTCTACAGTACATAAACTGATCAGAAGATACACTTCCATTACACAACTTGATCATGCTTAAAAGCTTCAATCAAGTACAATGCATACATCCTTTAACCTACAGGTTTCAAGGAGTATGGTGACCATCCCACAGCCCGGGTGGTTCACAACAAAACTAGCCCTAATGATTACATCTTGTCAAATACACGACCTTCCCAAATTAGGTTACACTACTTATATTTATAACCCTTTTTACCCAACTGGATTTTGGGCCTTCATATAACAGCAATGCAGCTTTAACGACCTTCATAAAGTAAGCAGAAAACTTCTGCTGTAAGTTAGGTCTTCAATCGAGCTTTTCTCCTTATCCTTAGCTTCTGATTGAATCTTCTAGGGCTCCACATATGCCTTCAATTTTCGCTACTTGTTATGCATTCTATTTGGCAGAATATTCTGCATAACTTCAGGAACAGAACTGCATCAGACTTGACAGTTCAGTAGCTTGATGTCTGGTATGATGTTATGACATCTCTTGAGACATGTTGTTCCAGATGTTGATTTAAATCAGCACAACATGTTTAGGCATTTACAATAGGTTTTTTAGGTTGTTCCTATTATACATTACATTACATTATTGTTGTTACTATTTGTTTTACAAGAAATGAGCCAATCCTAAACAAAGGCACTTACAATCTCCCCCTTTGGCAAATTTTGGCTAAAACAAATACAACAATAAAAGTGTTCAGGATACACACAGAAGGATGTCTTGACATTGATCTTGACATCTTTGGTTGTAACCACACTAACCATTCAGGACCTCTTGAGGCACAGGAGGAAGAGGATGCACCTCATTCCTTTTTAGACCACGAACCATTTCTTGTCACTGGTGGTGGAAAAAGAGGACCGTGGGAGATAAACTATCCTTTCAGAGGCATCAGAGAACCTTTAAGGAGTGACCAGAATATCTCCCTTGTAACTCAGAACACAGGTCACAACTGTGTTCATAACTCAGATCACAAGTCACAAATAAATTCACGCCATTTGAATTTCTGCTGAATTTGTGACAAGTCTTTGTGATCAAAATTTTGAGTAGCTGCTGTAACGAGGACAATGTCAAGCAGTAACAGTACACCTTTCTCCCCCTTTTTGGCCAAAAATTGACAAAGAAAGCCCTCACAAAACCAGATCCAAGTACAGTTTTCCCAGATCCGTACAAACCCCATGATGGTTGTGAGAGAAAAGAATGTGTGACAGGAGATTATATAAGGAGATAACAGGTTCAAGAAGATGGCAATATAAAGTCTTGGTCAAGGATACTTGTTAAAGTTGTTGCATATTTCAGACTGACTGTGCATGCATTTGTTTGTTTCTGCCAAAAGAACCAGTCCTAATACATGCATAAGTTTGGGTCAAAGCAATTCCTGAATAAAATCAGCCTTTGACCGACTTTTAAGGCTGAAGATTTATTCCTTCTGGGGAACAGAACACCAAATATGGCTCCTGAATAGCTACACTTACGTGGCGAAGTTATTTTCCACGTATTCTTCTTGATTTCCCCAAGGTTGCGATGTCGTTGGTAATGTCATGACACTTACTTAGACATTACCTTACATTCAACAGCAACAGCCTTCTTTTTACTTCTCTCAGTTAGGCACAGAGAAGGACACTTTAAACTGCTAGTAGCAAGAGACTAGTAGCATTAAGCATGGCCATCAATCATGCTTTCTTAAGTGTTGCTGAGATCCAACACAATTACTGTCTACCTTCTTCCAGACAGCAAAATAAGGAAGGAGGGAATAAACCAGAGGACTCCAAAATGCTTCACAAGACATCACAAAATTTAGATGCCTCTTCTATTTCTTGTAGTGAAATAACCCCTTGAACATATGCTGAATATATCAGATTTCTTAATCTGATTTACTTCTTCTGATCTTCCATTCACTAGTAGTTGCTAGAGCTAGTGAAGTCTTTACCACAATAGCATTTCTGATTTGCCAGACCAAGTTGCTATTGATGAGATCTGAATCTTCCAAATTGCTCCAAAGGTATCAAAACTGCCACTTTATGATACTATTAAGAATCTTTGAGATTTTCTTCCTAAACCCAGACAGATAACAAGAGCAATTCTTCAATCTCCTGATGTTTTCACTTAGAAGTTCACAATGTCATATTATCAGAACACATAAACATCAGCATTAAGTCCAACAATATACAAAGTCTCCCTTCAATGTATATTGTAATTGGGGAAAGTGCAACACTCAGTGACTCCCCTTGTTAAGTCCAATCAAAACAGTAGCGTAGAAACCAGTAGCACTAGCTCTGAGGTGGTAACTTCAAGCACCCTGAACTAGTCTTAGAATAGTAAGGACATCTCTGATTCATGCCCTTGCACTTCCACCCTTATCATGACTTTCTGGATGGCTGAGAAATCATGTAACCATAGTCTGAAACCAACCTCCAACCTTCTTAGTGTGCTTACAAGCTTTACTAAGATTCAGACTTTCTTTAAAAAGTTGATCATGTCATCCTTATATTTACTAGTAGTTGTTGATACTAGCAAATTCTTCAGACCACAACAGTAGTTATGCATTGTTAAGCATACTACTCTTAAACACAAGTAGAATCTACTTATTCCAAACCAACAATAGAACTGCCACTTTTGAATGAGGCGATAGAATATTAAGATTCATAGTCCCAAGTTTCTGCCACAGACTTCTAACAATAATGATGTTGCAGCATCATCTGGGACATCAGAACCTATCTGTTTGGGTTCTAAAGTTAACATTCGGGGGATTAATGCCCTTTTATATTCCCCATATGAAAGGTATGATCTTCATCTTCAGCAATAATTACTCACCAGAATACCCTAGAAATAAATTCTCTACCAAGTTCTGAGAAATAGGTTCAGAATACAGCCTTGCATGCATATTATACAAACACTTAGTCTCCCATCAAAGTGCTTATAAATATCTTTATGCAAGATCCTAATGAATACATAGTCTCCCGTCAAAGTATTCATTATTAGTTAGATTAAGCCACCTTCTCAAGGTAGGATAATTATTCTAACAATCTTCTGCTCGATGCATGAAGAACCAGCTGGTCCTTACAAGCTTCCTTTGCTGAAGAGTCCCTTCGTTTGAGATGATGTTGCAACATTGATCCCAACCATATGAGCCTGGCTATGGTTTTGGATGAACATCCATTGCAATCAAAGCACACTTTTCTTGTAAGGGATACAAGAGTACACCAGAAGCTAATCATTCTTTATGGTCAGACCCATAACAGCCACATAACCTGTTCTTATTCCTATCCTCCTTGGAAATCACTAAGATCATGAGAAATAAACTCAAGCATCTTACAGAACAAGGTAAGATGAACTCCCTTTCACATCAGCTTGATCATACTACTCCCTCTGAACAAAATGTTATCCAACTTCCCTTTTTATGCACATAGTAAGTACTCTTTATTTGGAATTTGCCACAGGTTTCAAATTAAGAGTCCTTAGTTTGCTTGCTGTACAAGTTTCAGGTTGCCACATTATCAATCATGAGGATGTTCACTAAATTTGGAACTTATCTGTCTTTCCTTAACAATTGATGTCTTCAACAGTTGTGATGTTGTACATCCTTTATCATCACAAGTTTTAGAACTTTTGATTATGATTTCCACATATTTATCACATAAAGATTCTGCTTCCATCATTTATTCAGTTAGAATTATCTAATCACACTGGAGGATCCTGACTGATTACTTCTTCATGCTTGCTAAGCATATTTACTTGGCTGAAGACACAGAAATGATGTTCCATCATCCATCACATGAGGGGAAACCTGGAAATCACAGCTTTAAAGTCCTTTTAAGTGCATTTAGCTCAGCACATATACTCCCTTAAACTCACAACTGGAGTAGATGACCTGTTGATCGTGTCCTGATCAATTAAAACAGATGTCTCCTCTTCCAGATCAGGAGTAGGTTCCAAACATATGTACTCATATTACATGTGTTTAGCACCCAGAACATCTGTTCTTCAACTGGCAGTTGCATGATGTTCTAACATTCTTAAGAACATCAGTTCCATCTCCTTGGAACACATCATCCTTGATAATCTTCAAGGTCTTCAAGCAGCTTGCAGATGTATATGAGAATCATTGATCAATTGATACTCATCAACACTAATAATAAAAGCCTTTATGAGTGGACTTGAGGGAATCTCAAGTATCTTTGACATTATTGATAGGTTGCAAAATCTGCTTACAAATTCTGTTGAAAATAGTAACCCTAGAGTTCTTCTTTCACTTTAGGGGTTGTACCAGAAGCTATGCAGCGGAATAGCAGTACTTCACCAGAACTTACACAATGCTTACTCCATATAGCAAGCATGACACATAAGGATTGAAAATAAATCAATCCTACAAGTTGTTTGTTTCTTCACCAAGCAACTTTCTAGACCCAACTCTACAGCCCTGTTAAAAGAAAGCTTTATAAACACATATGATGCCTTATCAATATCTTCACTCCCGCATGAAGGTTTTGATAATATTCTTCTCTGTGCTGAATACAGGTTGAACAATGCACTCCAAAATCTTCACTCCCGCATGAGGTCTTTGAATTTGTTCAAACATAGCTGATCAGATTGATCTAGTTTCTCCCAAATTGGTCCATCCTCCACTCCTAGGGACCAAACAATATGAACACTACTGGTTCAAACAATATTCTACCTTGTACACAACCGGAAAGTATCCCCCATGGATCTCATCCAGAGACAGACAGGATGCCTGCTCTGATACCAATTGAAATTCCTGGTATGTCACAGGCTCAGGATGTCTAATGAAACGTTAAGACATCTGATCTGACATTAAGCGCTGTACAGGTAGAATAGGCTGTACTTTTGATATCTGTTCTACAACAGTCACTGAACTATCATACCATCACCTGCAACACCTTTTAACAAACGCAGGTTCTGATCAACTGAAGTTCAGAGCAGTTAAGGTTAACCATATACATTGATGTCATGAGGAATGCTGTGACATCAAACAAATAGCCAATGCAGAAAGTAAATAACACACAGATTTGTTCACCCAGTTCGGTTCAACCAACCTACATCTGGAGGCTTCCAAGCCAGGGATAAAGTTCACTATTAGTAGTATCATTTCAAAGACCCTACAGCCAACACACCCGTTGACAATCTTCTCACTTAATCACTACCCAATGACACTTTTACCTAAGATCCAATCCTAGATATGAGAACCCTCTCACTCCCCCTCAATCACCGTAGTGATCACTTTCTACAGTACATAAACTGATCAGAAGATACACTTCCATTACACAACTTGATCATGCTTAAAAGCTTCAATCAAGTACAATGCATACATCCTCTAACCTACAGGTTTCAAGGAGTATGGTGACCATCCCACAGCCCGGGTGGTTCACAACAAAACTAGCCCTAATGATTACATCTTGTCAAATACACGACCTTCCCAAATTAGGTTACACTACTTATATTTATAACCCTTTTTACCCAAATGGATTTTGGGCCTTCATATAACAGCAATGCAGCTTTAACGACCTTCATAAAGTAAGCAGAAAACTTCTGCTGTAAGTTAGGTCTTCAATCGAGCTTTTCTCCTTATCCTTAGCTTCCGATTAAATCTTCTAGGGCTCCACATATGCCTTCAATTTTCGCTACTTGTTATGCATTCTATTTGGCAGAATATTCTGCATAACTTCAGGAACAGAACTGCATCAGACTTGACAGTTCAGTAGCTTGATGTCTGGTATGATGTTATGACATCTCTTGAGACATGTTGTTCCAGATGTTGATTTAAATCAGCACAACATGTTTAGGCATTTACAATAGGGTTTTTAGGCTGTTCCTATTATACATTACATTACATTATTGTTGTTACTATTTGTTTTACAAGAAATGAGCCAATCCTAAACAAAGGCACTTACATCCAAGATGTTCATGTGAAACTCATGAATGGTTTCATCTTCCATCATTTTTAGATTCTCAAACTTGGTGGTCAACATCTGAAGCCTTGACATTTTTACTTTGGAAGTGCCCTCATGAGTAGTTTTGAGAGTGTCCCAAACTTCCTTGGCCAGTTCATATTGATGAACTAGTCTGAAAATGTTTCTATCAATTCCATTGAACAAGGCATTTAAAGCTTTGGAATTTCCCAGGGCTAACTCATCTTCTTCTTTACTCCAATCTTCCTCAGGTTTCAGACTGATTATCCCATCTTTGTCAGTTATGGTGGGATGGATCCATCCTTTGTCAGCAGCTCTCCAAGCCTTTTTGTCCAGAGATTTTAAGAAGGCAATCATACGAGGTTTCCAGTAGTCATAATTAGTTCCATCCAGAATGGGTGGTCTATTTCCAAAAACTCCTTCTTTGTCCATAGTGCCAGAAAGTGATATCCCTAGATCTCACCCAGTAATACAGGCAGGGTGCCTGCTCTGATGCCAATTGAAAATTCTGGCTGCAGATACTCAATGTCACGTTTAATGTTATGACACCGTATCTGACTTTCTATAAGACAGTAAATACAAAAACAGTAAAGAACACAGTCAATTGTTTACCCAGTTCAGTGTGCAACAACACCTACTCTGGGGGCTACCAAGCCAGGGAGGAAATCCACTATAAGAGATGTTAATTCAGGAATAAACCAACCAGTTTATCTGCTTCACTTAAGACCTACCCAATGCAATTTCAATCTAAGTACAACTTAAACCTGAGTTCCTACTCACTCCCCCTCAATCACAACAGTGATACATAAAACAATTTGACTAATGAATTGATGAAGACACTCTTCAAAAACATATACTTGATTAAGCTTCACAGCTTTTTAATCAAGCAACACAACCACTCTTGCTTCACAGCTTTGAGTGATACACACAACTAACTTGACTCTGCTTCACAACTTTAGTCAAGAAACATTCAAACACTCTTGCTTCAAAGCTTTGAGTGCTACACAACCCTTACAATTAAAAACCTATTCCAAGTCACTTATCACAATGATAATTGCTTGAAGTACAATAATTAAACCTATACAGTTTACAAATGATCTTCTGATCAAAAAGGGATTCATTCCAAAACAACAGCTCTGTTGAATATATAGCAGCTGCATCTTCAGTTAGGGTTTCCACAAAAAGCTAGGGTTAATTCCATTTGACCTTAAGACTAGGTCACAGGACTTTATCAACCAGGTTAGGGTTGAGCTAGGTTAACCCAAAGAAAACGCAGGATTCTGTTCTGGAAAGACTGAGTCATTTTCCTGAAAAAACTCAGAATTAACCAAACTGCAAACCTGTTAGTTCAGAATAGGATGTCTTAACATCTGTTATGACATCTGAAAAACCTGTCTACTGATTTAGGAAAATGTGATCATTTTGCAAAATGCTCAGATACACACTTATAAACATCAGTACCTGAATGACAATATTTTTCTGCAAAGGTACCTAATGAATCAGTACAAACTAAACTAGAATGTTATGACATCAGTCATGACATTCACACATACACTTGGGTTTTACCAAAAATGCAAGCCAATAACTAAACAACTACACTTACCTAAAGGGTATCCCCAGATCCGGGTTAGGATCTATAGTAACTCCGATTCAATCCCACAAAGATAAAGCATACAAGTCAAGCAATTGAAAACATTATGAACTATTCCTAAGGTACACCCCACTTATTAAGCGTCCACAGCAGAGTCGCCAGTTCTGTGATACGGTGGGAAGAACTGACTGTTTTTTTGGAATGTTGGTTTGCGTTTTTTGTTCGCAAAATGTCGCGGTAAGCAAGAGTTGCCACCGACTTTTATTTTATCTAATAAGTAAAGGAAAAAAGCACAGAAAAATTCCTTTTTTCGAGATATTTCTCGGGTTCGGGGGGTAGATTAAAGAAAGGGAAGGTATTAGCACCCTTTCTATCTGTGGTTATCCACGGGCTCTTAGGTACTTGCTCAATTGTTTTCAAAATTTCTTTCTTTGTGCTTGTGGGTTTGAAAAAGTTTTTGTTTTGAAAACTTCGTTTTAACTCTTGCTTCTGTCCTCAAGAGCGTATGAAGTGTTTTTGAAAACTTTGTTCGAAAAGTGTAAGTGTGAAAAAGATTTTGTTTTTTGAAAGAGCAAGTATCTAAGAACCATCTACCTACTCGAAAAAGGGAATCGTTCTATGCTATTTTCCTTTAGACAATGCTATCCTACTATTGATGAGTAGGTAGCACCGTTGTTGGAATTTAAGGGTCAATTCGAAGGCGGGACTTACGGTCACTAAAGCAATGTTAGGATGCCTTAGCGGTAAACCTAATGTCTTAGATAATTTGTTTGAGGAGACAATATCCGAGGCAACCGTTTCGAGGCGACTATGATCTTTTAGACAAGAGGGCGACTGATCGTGATTTTAGCAAGTGTACTATTGTCACCAATGTAGTTTTAAAGGGTTTTACCCCGAATATCGATCACGAGGATTGCGTAGGAAATACGAGTTATTATATGAAGCCAATTAAACAAAAGAACATGTATTGTTGTTTTGAACAAATAATGAAAGACAATGAAAACTAAGAATAGACTGAAATTAAGAGTGACTTTTGATTTTAAAGAGATAACGCTAAGGTAGGGTGTATGCTTCAACCTCCAACTCAGCTGGATCAAGATTTCATTACCAAACTTTTACAGGATTCAATTACTTATTCTCAAGGTTTATTTTCCTAAGTCCTTAGTGAAAATACTTTTGATTTAACATCCAATTGTCCAAGTCCTCAGAGAAATAGGATAAAATCAATTCGTTCAACTATCAAGAATTTCTAAGTAACCTTATTTTATCCCTAATCCTAAGTGATAATTTTAGGGTTCAATTGTACAAAAACCTTAACAATCGTAGTCCCACAGACTGTTAACCACACATCAATCCTTATTGATCAGATAAAGAAAGCAATACAAACATCGTACAATCGAATTGAAATACTATAATTTTCGATTAAACAAAACCAAATCCAGAGTTGTTACAGGTTTAAAGCAGGGACACCCCCCTAGCATTGGGGGGTTTAGCCTCTCATAATATTCAATAAAACTAGATAAAGAGATTTAAACATTACAGATGATGAAAGTTTCAGATCTTCAATGGTGTCCACCGTTGAATCTCTTCCTCTTCCACCACTTTGCTTCCGTCTTCTCTCGTGTCCAATTCTATTTTGCGATCTTCAAAAAGTGTCTCTCCCTTCTCTTACAATTGGTCTTTTATTCTCATTTGATTCCAGTCCAAGTGCCTTTCCAAAAATACCCCTCACGAGCCCCTTTGGATGAAAGATAAAAAAAAATCAAAATTTTCAGCGCAACAATCAACACGGCCGTGTTGTTTAACACGGGTGGCCGTGTTGATTTTCTGTTTCTGGTTCAAAAATCCACTTTCTGACCATAATTCAACACGGCCGTGTTGTTTAACACGGGTGGCCGTGTTGATTGTCTGTTTCTGGATAAAAACTTGCATTTCTGTGCATAATTCAACACGGCCGTGTTGTTTAACACGGGTGCCCGTGTTGAATTTCTGAACTTGGTTTTTTCTCCACTTTTTCATCCGTTCGTGCGCGTCGTGAGTGCCAATAATCCCATAGCTAAACCTGGACACAAACACTACCAACAAAAGCGTAAAAAGGAACACTTCTATAACACTCAAACATCGAATTGTTAATCATTCAAACAAAATTAAAACACACGCAAACTTACTTCAAACATATGCATATGCCGCTTAATGTAACCAAGGCGATTAAATTTAATCAGAAAAAGGGTACGAAACTTACTAGAAATGGTGACCGATCACAACCCCACACTTATCTCATTGCTTGTCCTCAAGTGATGTATTAGGACAAAACAAAGGTCACCACGAGCTTCTTCTTCTCCGCACACAATCGGGTTCTTCGCACAACATCCTCACTTATCAATCGAGCGTATGGTATCCTTTTTCAATCTCTCCACCACATTATCACTTCCAAGCACCTGTTCACCTGCAAGCTTTTTTTTCACAATTCTCACAAGATCTCTCCGGGTTAATGTGTTTACACTCACAGTACCAGGTATGCATATTACTTTTAACTTTGAAAATATTCTCAAATCACTACACACAACTATTGCACACACATTCAAAAGGACTTTGCGAACACAAATGGTTTGGGTAGGGTGAAAAGGTTTTAGTTACTCGACAATCATTTTGTTTCACAAAACTACAGCAATTGGCTTGAATCGTAAGAGTGGTTTAAGTCTTCCGAATTCTTTCGGACAAGAGGGCAAGTATTTTTATGATTTCTCTTTTATTTTTTTTCATTTTTCTTCTTTTCACTTTTTTTTTTTCAACTTTTCTTCTTTTCATTTTTTTTTTCTTTGCCCTTTTTCAATGATTTACAACCCCACACTTAGATTCTTTCAAACATTATTACGAAACTTATTTTATGTCGAGTACTACTACGATTGATGGAAAAGATTGGTGGTAGCCAAGAACAAACATGATCACGGAGGGTTGTTATGGATGTAGTGAAGGTGGTTATGCTAACAAAGTTTTCTCAGTGTGTGCTTTCGAAGTGTGTTTGTGTTAAGAGAACATCCGCAAAATCAAAGTGAATAATGCCATACCTGACTGATCTCTCATGTGGATTTATGAATCTGGCTTTGACGACTCACCGGGTGGGTTAAGCTTACAAGTTCCGAGGTGCTCTTTGGTGTCTTGTGGTTTCCTTTTATCTGAAGTCTACCATAATACTCGCTTGTTTCAGTGTGAATGCTTTGCGTCCGACCATTTTCTCTCGATTGTGTCAACTGCCCTGGTGCCTGCGAGGGTCAAGTATGGGATGTGTCGTTCAACCATTTACTATTCGTTTGCACCCTTTCCAATTTCCATCAATCACCTGGTAACATCATAACGGCACTGCATAATACTAACTTAAACAAAACAATAGCTTATCAATTCAAAACAGACTTCAAAACAAACACAAAGCAATAACATAAAAAGAATTCAAAACAAACACAAAGCAATAACATAAAATAAAACCTCCCCCACATCTGAACCAAACATTGTCCACAATGTTTTAACTCCAATGCGAGAGAGGGTACCTGACTCACTGATACGGTGGCGGTGGTGGAGGAGCCTGTGGAAATTGCAACATCAGACGTCGCATCATCTCTTGGAAAAGTGTTACAAAATAAGTGGGGTCCACCAAATAAAAGAAAATAAAAATTGAAAAAAAAACTGAACGGACGAACAACACGGCCGTGTTGTTTAACACGGGCGCCCGTGTTGTTTGCCCTGTACCCTTTTTTTTTTGAATATTTCGTTTTCCTTCCTGGTTTGGAATTCAACACGGCCGTGTTGATTAACACGGGTGGCCGTGTTGTTTGTCCTGAACGCACCCATTTTGGATTTTCCTTGTGCTTTTTGCCCACTGCTTCCTGCACCGATCCGCATCCTTAAAACCTGAAATAAAATACATCGAACAAAACAAAATAACGAAATAAATGTTAGGAAAGGAGCGTGGGTTGCCTCCCACGAAGCGCTTCGTTTAACGTCGCATGGCTCGACGGTCCACACCTCATCCGGTGAGACGCAAATGATCGATTATTCCTATTCCCGCTCCAGTGTAATATGGCTTCAACCTCTGGCCATTCACTTTGAAAACATCCCCATTGCTAGGATTTTTAATCTCCACTGCCCCATGAGGGAAAACCGTCTGTACCACAAACGGACCAGACCACCGAGATTTCAACTTCCCAGGAAAAAGTTTAAGCCTGGAGTTGAACAATAGCACTAATTGTCCTTCCCAAAAATCTTTCTTGATGATACGTTGATCATGCCACTTCTTGGTTTGCTCTTTGTACATCTTGGCATTTTCATAGGCTTGGTCTCGAAATTCCTCCAGCTCATGAAGTTGAAGAATGCGAGTTTCACCGGCTTTCACAATATCATAATTGAGAAACTTAGACGCCCAAAATGCCTTGTGCTCAAGCTCGAGCGGCAGATGGCAGGCTTTACCGTAAACCAACTGATATGGTGACATACCAATGGGCGTTTTGAATGCCGTTCTATATGCCCATAATGCATCTTCAAGCTTGAGAGCCCAATCCTTTCTTGAGGCACTCACCGTCTTTTCCAGGATTTGTTTGATTTGTCTGTTTGACACTTCGACCTGACCACTAGTCTGAGGGTGGTAAGGTGTTGCAACCTTATGCTTCACATTATACTTTTTCAACAAATTCTCCATCACTTTATTCAGAAAATGTGTTCCTTCATCACTTATAAGTGTTCTGGGCACACCGAACCTTGAAAAGATGTTGTTCTTCAGGAAGTTCACTACTACCTTAGCATCATTCGTAGGAAGGGCCTGGTCAACTTCTATTCCCTTGTGAGAGATCTTATGGCCTAACACTATACCTTCGCGCACCATGAAGTGACACTTCTCCCAGTTGAGGATGAGATTTGTTTGTTGGCACCTTTCTAACACAAGAGCAAGGTTAGTTAAACAATTATCAAAAGACTTACCAAAAACCGAGAAGTCATCCATGAATACTTCCATATGCTTTTCAAGCATATCAGCAAAAATAGATTGCATGCATCTCTGAAATGTGGCCGGGGCGTTACACAATCCGAATGGCATTCTTCTGTAAGCAAAAATACCAAAAGGACATGTAAACGCGGTCTTCTCTTGATCCTCAGGCGCGACAGCTATCTGGTTGTACCCCGAGTAACCATCAAGGAAACAGTAATACTCATGACCCGCCAACCTTTCTAACATCTGGTCAATAAAAGGCAATGGGAAGTGATCTTTTCTTGTAGCAAGGTTCAGTCTACGGTAATCAATACAAACTCTCCACCCGGTAACTGTCCTCGTAGGAATCAACTCATTCTTTTCATTCTTAACCACTGTAGTGCCACCCTTCTTTGGAACCACGTGAACTGGACTTACCCATGCACTGTCGGATATCGGATAAATCATCCCTGCGTCCAAAAGCTTCACCACCTCCTTTCTAACTACTTCCTTCATTGCTGGATTTAGTCGTCGTTGAGGTTGGACAACTGGTTTGTGATCATCCTCCATAAGAATCTTGTGCATGCAAACCGTTGGACTTATTCCTTTCAAGTCTTCTATCGCCCATCCGAGGGCACTCTTATGTTTTTTAAGAACTTTGACAAGCTTATCTTCTTGAAGGAATTCAAGATGAGAACTAATGATAGCCGGGCACTTACTCTCTGTGTCTAAGAAAACATATTTAAGGTTTTCCGGTAATTGTTTCAGTTCAGCCCCTTTCTTTGGTTCATCTTCACTTCCTTCAACTAACGGTTTCCTTAATTCTTCCCATCGGTTGTGGCGAGAATTTGTGATGAATGATGTTGTTTCCATCATGGCTAACACTTCATTATCTTTGTCATCAACTGTTTCTTCTTCTCTAAAGATTGACAAACTCAAAACTCTCTCCAACGGTAATTTTTGTGTTTCCAAAGAGTTTTCTTCATCACAAATTTGATCAATGACCTCAATGTGTTGACTGGTTTCAATGTCGTCTTTGTACTTCATGGTGTTCCTGACATCAATTTTCAGCTCTTCATCATACACTTTCAAAGTCATCGTACCTTCCTCTATGTCGATCAAGCATCTCCCGGTCTCTAAAAATGGTCTCCCCAAAATTATTGGAATCTCCTCATCTTCGGGCATCTCTAGAATAACAAAGTCTACAGGGAACACGAACTTATCGATTTTTACCAGCACGTCTTCTACCACTCCGTAAGGTCTCTTTACCGATTGATCTGCAAACTGAAGCGTCATTCGCGTATCTTGCACTTTACCAATCCCCAATCTTCTGTAGATGGACAAGGGCATAAGACTAACACTTGCTCCTAAATCAATAAGAGCCTTTTTGAAAGATCTATCACCGATAGTGCATGGAATCGTCACTGAACCTCGATCTGTCTTTTTAACTGGAATCTTCATACCCTGCAAAATAGCACTACATGTTTCAGTTAGAATAATAGGATCACTGGCGATGATCCGCTTCTTTGAAATAATATCCTTCATGAATTTTGCATAGGTTGGCATTTGCTCGAGTGCTTCTAAGAAAGGAATGTTCAGCTCAAGTTTCTTGAACATTTCCAAGAACTTCTCAAAATTCTTCTCATGTTGTTCTTTCTTCTTATTTCTTGTGGGGAAAGGTAGTTTTACCGCCGGTTTGGGAGTAACTATTGGTTCTTGTGCTACCCTTTCTTCCCCTTTTTCCTCTTGACTTACAACATCATTATCTTTAATCTCTACATCCACCTCAATCAACATGTCTTCTTCCTCAGAATTCTTTTCAGGTTTCTCATTTGATTTACTTCTTCTGGTTGTCACAGCGTTCACATGATTATTGTCTCTGGGGTTAGTGACCGTATTACTAGGCAAAGAACCCGGTTGCTGAGAGTTAGTCATTTGTTGCGCAATTTGACTCACTTGTATTTCCAGATTCTTGATAGACGCCCCTGTGTTCCTCATGTTGCTTCTGGTCTCTTCCTGAAATTGAGAATTTTGAGCAGCCATTTTTTCAATGGCTATCTCCCAATCCGCCTTCTTTGGTGCTTGTGGTTGACTTTGCGCTTGGAACTGATGTGGGTGGTGTTGAAATTGCTGTTGGTATGGCTGCTGTGGTTGTGGAGGTCTATACTGTTGTGGTTGTGCTGGAGCTTGAAACTGATTTGGGCCTTGTTTTTGGAAGTTTCCTTGTTGATCCTTCCATGCGAAGTTTGGGTGATTTTTCCACCCTGGATTGTATGTATTGGCGTATGGATTATTTTGCCTCAACATGTGAATTTGTTCAACCTGTTCTTGCGTTGCCACACAATGCATAGCAAAATGCGGCCCACCACATATTTCACACCATACTGAAGTGCTTGGTTCAACCTGTGCCACTTTCTGCTCACCAATATTCATACTTTTCAACCTTCTTTCCACTTCAATAGCAATCTGTTCCTCCATTTTAACCACCTGGTCTGCCAGCTTCAAATCAATTTTGCCTTCTGGTTTGCTTATTGCCCGATCATATAACTCTATGTGTTCATTTGCGGCAATAGCTTCTATGATCCTCTTGATACCAGTGGCTGTTGAGAAATTAGTTGAGCCACCTGCTGCAGTGTCAATGAGTTGTTTTGTTTTAACTCGGAGACCATTAACAAATGTCTGCATTTGTTCGGTTGCATCCATGTTATGAGTAGGACAAGCAACCAAACATCTCTTGAATCTTTTATAAGCATCTCCCAACAATTCCCCTTCTTTCTGCTTGAAATTAACAATATCGTACCTCTTACGAATGAAAACCGAAGCTGGGAAATACTCATTAAGAAAAGCGGTTTCCATTTGTTCCCATGTGGTGATACTTCCCGCTGGGAGTGAGTAGAACCATTCCTCTGCATCTTCGGATAATGTGAAAGGGAACATCACAAGTCTCTTAGCTTCTTCGGAATGACCTTCTATCTTCAACGATGTTGTTGTTGTAAGGAATCTCTGAAGATGCTTATTTGCGTCTTCGTTGATTCTTCCTGCAAAAGGCTTACTTTCTAACTGTCGGATGGTGGAAGGATGCAATTGGAAATGTGCCACGTTAACCGGTTGATTCACAATGGTCATTCTTCCAAGCGGTGCATTTGCCCTTCCATAGTCCCCCAAAAGTCTCTCCGGAGGAGGTGGATCAGCTGCCATACTTTCTGAATCAGATTCTGACTGCTCGGATGTAATCAATATAATTTCTTCGTCAACTGGTTCTGAAACTACCGGTGATTTTTCTTTTGCAGCCAGTCTTTTCCGCTTAACTTCTTGTAGTCGAGCTCTTAACAATTTTTCTGGTTCTGCGTCAAAAAGAAGTTCAGCTGAGGCCTTACCTCGCATACAAGATTAGACGATGATTAGTTAGAAAGAAAAATAAACAAATAGAAATGCGTGAAATATAATTTTAATTGCGGAGCAATAAAATTTTAATTGGCTAAATAATAACTTATATTTTGGCAATCCCCGGCAACGGCGCCAAAAACTTGATCGTGATTTTAGCAAGTGTACTATTGTCACCAATGTAGTTTTAAAGGGTTTTACCCCGAATATCGATCACGAGGATTGCGTAGGAAATACGAGTTATTATATGAAGCCAATTAAACAAAAGAACATGTATTGTTGTTTTGAACAAATAATGAAAGACAATGAAAACTAAGAATAGACTGAAATTAAGAGTGACTTTTGATTTTAAAGAGATAACGCTAAGGTAGGGTGTATGCTTCAACCTCCAACTCAGCTGGATCAAGATTTCATTACCAAACTTTTACAGGATTCAATTACTTATTCTCAAGGTTTATTTTCCTAAGTCCTTAGTGAAAATACTTTTGATTTAACATCCAATTGTCCAAGTCCTCAGAGAAATAGGATAAAATCAATTCGTTCAACTATCAAGAATTTCTAAGTAACCTTATTTTATCCCTAATCCTAAGTGATAATTTTAGGGTTCAATTGTACAAAAACCTTAACAATCGTAGTCCCACAGACTGTTAACCACACATCAATCCTTATTGATCAGATAAAGAAAGCAATACAAACATCGTACAATCGAATTGAAATACTATAATTTTCGATTAAACAAAACCAAATCCAGAGTTGTTACAGGTTTAAAGCAGGGACACCCCCCTAGCATTGGGGGGTTTAGCCTCTCATAATATTCAATAAAACTAGATAAAGAGATTTAAACATTACAGATGATGAAAGTTTCAGATCTTCAATGGTGTCCACCGTTGAATCTCTTCCTCTTCCACCACTTTGCTTCCGTCTTCTCTCGTGTCCAATTCTATTTTGCGATCTTCAAAAAGTGTCTCTCCCTTCTCTTACAATTGGTCTTTTATTCTCATTTGATTCCAGTCCAAGTGCCTTTCCAAAAATACCCCTCACGAGCCCCTTTGGATGAAAGATAAAAAAAATCAAAATTTTCAGCGCAACAATCAACACGGCCGTGTTGTTTAACACGGGTGGCCGTGTTGATTTTCTGTTTCTGGTTCAAAAATCCACTTTCTGACCATAATTCAACACGACCGTGTTGTTTAACACGGGTGGCCGTGTTGATTGTCTGTTTCTGGATAAAAACTTGCATTTCTGTGCATAATTCAACACGGCCGTGTTGTTTAACACGGGTGCCCGTGTTGAATTTCTGAACTTGGTTTTTTCTCCACTTTTTCATCCGTTCGTGCGCGTCGTGAGTGCCAATAATCCCATAGCTAAACCTGGACACAAACACTACCAACAAAAGCGTAAAAAGGAACACTTCTATAACACTCAAACATCGAATTGTTAATCATTCAAACAAAATTAAAACACACGCAAACTTACTTCAAACATATGCATATGCCGCTTAATGTAACCAAGGCGATTAAATTTAATCAGAAAAAGGGTACGAAACTTACTAGAAATGGTGACCGATCAGCGACCTCTAAAACAACCTATACTTAATGACCGTGTACGAAGGCAACCAAGTGGGGTGTACCCTAAGAGTGCACATGTGCGAGTGTGTCGTTTCAGTTATTTTTATCTTCGTACATGTTAAGGGTGTTCTAATTTGATTTTAAGATTAATATTCAGTCTTGTCATGCAAACCCTATTATCAAACATCTAGCAGTTATAATTTGCGGAAATAAAATGCGGAATTTAAATTACAAGGCGTCGGTCGGGTATTTACATCGCCAAAGACAAACCCTTTGAAAAATAAAATAAAGTAATAAAAATAATAAAAAGTCCTATTTAACTATTACAATCCAGAAACAGGTACATTATTGGATAAAAAAGTAAAGCGCGGTGCAAAATTAAATCGGACGTATGATTAGGGTTTTGACCCTTTTGGTTAAAGAAGATATCTTTTTGTTGTTTTTATTTTAAGAAAGAAATAAATCCTAAATTAAATGCTAAATTAAATTAAATAAATAAATTAATAAAAATAAATTATTTTTTGGAGTTTTTAATTATTTAGGAAAGAAATAAAATAATTGAATTAATGGTTAAAAACTAGTTAAGTCTAATTAATTTTATTTATTTTACAAAAGGAATTAAATTTTTCTAATTAAAACCTAATTAATTAATAAATTTATTAAGAAAAAAAATTTTAAAATTTGATTTGAAATAAAAAACATTTTTTGTGATTTTATTTAATAAAAGGATAGAATTTTGATTGGTTAGAAAAATAAAATAAAAATAATAAAACAATTAATAAAACAAACAAAATAAATAAAGAGAGGAGTTTGGGCCTGATTAGGTGGTGCTGGTAGCAATTTGGAGGCCCATTAGCAGTTGGCCTTTTTTTGACTTTCTCGGATCTGGTACATGTGCATTGACCAACGCTTCTATGGACCTTCAGACCCTGGCCACCAGATCTGGCCAATGGCCATCTGGCTATTGGATGCATGAGGGAACATGATGGACTGCATATAGGCGCCTGTATGGGAATACCTAAAAAGCAAAATTATTGAGAAAGTGGAGGACCTGGGATTCGAACCCAGGTCCTGAAGGAGTTTGCACGCTTGCTTTGCCACTACACCACATTGTTTCAATTGTTATTATAATATAAATAAATAATATTATATGAAAAACACAATAATTGCCAAAAAAGCAAAAAGCGTGCGTGGTATTCGAATTGGCCAGTGAGGGGATGCCACGCATCATCCCCAACCTCTCGTCCGTGGCTAAATCATCAAATACTTATACCAATGGACAGAAGTCCGTAGCTATAGGCATGTCCATCTCCCAAATCCTGTACAGGCCACAAAAATGATTTCTAAAGGCATAGTCATGTTCGTCTCAACCTCCCGGTCATAACCATACCCTTCATGGAGGTCAATTGTCCAGTGCTTGTAGAGGCCTGAAAGTGCTTGCTTTTGATCCAGGTAGCTTGTGTGAATGCCCAGGAAGCGATTGGGACAAGTATCGTGTCCTGAAACTGCCTCTAACTTGGACTTTGATCTCCCACTTTTTTGAGATTTTTTCAATTCTTGTTCTTCCTCTCTCAACAGTTTCCAACCCTTGTTTTCGTGTCTTTGCCTTCCTTATGTAATGCTCAGTGCATTAGGTCAACAAAATTGATCCAAATCTTGCCTTATCAATGCTTGCATATTTGATTTTATCTCCCTTTACAAACTTGTCAATTTTTCCTAATTCCAATCTTTTTGCACATGATTTGGTTTGATTCAAATTTGATGATGATAATGATTGTAATCACAGCCTGAAATAGCCAAATGATCTTGTGTTATCAAAGTGTTGGATTTTATATGATTTTATTTGATTTAAAATAAATAAATTCAATTAAAAATCAAATTAAATAATAAAAATGAAATATGGTCTCATGGCTGAAGCTAGGACACGTGGGCAACTATGCAAGCTCAAATCAAGTGGAAACGAATGGGCCCATTTGACAAAATTTGGAGTTTTAGGGATAGTTGACTTTTGGAAATGTTGCAAAAAAGTTCAACTTCAACAATGCACAACTTCTTCAATTTTGAACTTTTTGAAGTGTTATTGGACTTTTTAGAAAGCTTGAGATGTCTTCTAAACAACCCTTTTGGTCTCGTCTCATTTTGATATTCCATTCTCAAGTTATAAGCTTTTACAAAAAATGTGTTTTTGTTGGCTTTCAAAAATGACCTATAATGTCCAAATTCATAACTTCTTGTGAGTGCATTTGTTGAACTTGGGGTATGAAGATGGATTGTAGGAAATTGAATCCTCTTCAAAATGGGATTTGTATGGGTCATTTATCATAAAGTATGATAAAGTTATGCTTGGTCAAAGTTGAGTTGATTTTTCCTACAAAACCCTAATTTAGAAACTTTTGAATCTTGATGAATTTTGAGCAATCCTTGATGAATCATGATCAATACTTGATCAAATGATGAAATATACTTCAAAATGATAATGTTGACCAAAAATCTTGAAGTTTGACTGTATATAGGTCACGGTTGACTTTTGCCCTAGCACAGTCGATTTTAGACCTTTGAGCAATTGACTGAGCAAACTTCCTCTGCAAGGCTTGAAATTTGACATGGATGATCTTGAGAACATATTAGGACATTAGGGAGCACTTGAGGTAATTTTGGCTCAAGGATCTTGGTACAACACAAAACCCTAATTTATGGTTGACTGCCTTAGGAGATAGCTTGTCTGTCCAACCCTTGAGCAAACTTGAGCAACTTGGAGATTTTTCTTGCAATGTCTTGAGAAATATGGGAGGGAAAATTTTAGGGTACAACAATAAGTAACAACCATTTTCTGGATGATCTTCTTGATGTTCTTATTAGCAGCTTCACTGACCCCATTCATCTTTGGCATGTAGGGAGATGAATTGTGGTGGACAATCTTGAAGTCTTCACAAAGTTTCGTTATCATCTTGTTATTCATATTTGAGACATTGTCGGTGATAATCTTGCTTGGAACACCATACCGACATATGAGATGGTTCTTGATAAAACGTACTACCACCTTCTTAGTAACATTAGCATATGAAGCTGCTTCTACCCATTTGGTGAAGTAGTCAATTGCCACTAAAATGAAACGATGTCCATTCTACGCCTTTGGTTCAATCATTTCAATCATGTCAATACCCCACATAGAGAAAGGCTATGGGGAAGAGATAACATTGAGAAGTGTCGGAGGCACATGAATTTTGTCAACATATATCTGGAATTTGTGGCACTTCTTTGCAAATTTTATAACAGTCAGATTCCATTGTCAGTGTTGCACCCCAAAATTTTCCCTCTCATGTTTCCCAAAGCCTTCCCCTTGCATGATTGATCACAAACTCTTACCTAAGGAAAAGGAAAATTTTTGAGTGTTGCTTTAAGGACATTTCGATTGGAATTCTGAAAGAGCATTTCGATTGGAATTCTGAAGGAGAATTTCGATTGGCATTCTGAAGGATCATTTCGATTGGATTTTTGAAATACCCTTCGATCGGCATTCTGAAGGAGCATTTCGATTGGAATTCTAAAAGATCATTTCAATTGGTATTCTGAAGGAGCACTTCGATTGGCGTTCTGAAAGACCCTTCGATCGGCATTCTGAAGGAGCATTTTGATTGGCATTAAGGACAAGTACTTCAATTGGAATTCCAAAAAGGTCCATTCGAAGAAGCATTCAAAAGGTCCATTCGAAGAAGCATTCAAAGGGTCCATTCGAAGAAGCTTTCGAAGAGCATTCGAAGGAGGTCATCAGCCCATTCAAAAGGGAGCATTTGAAAGAAGCTATCAGCCCATTCGAAAGGGAGCATTCGAAGGCCAGCTGCTTGTCATTAAAAATTCAAAAAGGGACAGGATCCCATGTGTTTAGCCAACGTTACAAGCTCTCATTCATGGCTTTCAAACACATGATTAACGTTACAAATCCTTCTTCATGGATGTCAAACAAATAATCAAGGTCATTTAAACCTTTGTCTTCCTGTCCCCTCTACCCCCTCTATATAAAGAAATCACAATTGTTGCAAAGGACAAGAAAGATATACAGAAAATAGAAGACTTGGAGAGACGCTGCCCAGAATTTTCCAAGCCAAAGCTGCCACCCAGCGAACACCTCCCCCCTCAGAACTACAGGTCGAAGCACCTCTGTTTGGTAAAAGAAAAATCTAATCTCAAGCTCACTCTCAGATTCATTTTGATTGCATATTCATATTTTTATTTCTGTTTGTGAATGATTTAATGTGCTTCATGTGAGCTACAGTGCAGAGTTGAGATTGCGCCATTGCTTGGACACAATCTGAGTTTATCCTCCGAATCCCAGGATAAAACAAACCCAGACCCAGGTTCAGCAGGTGCGAATAAGAGGAGATTCGAACCAAGGGGTTAAGTCCCCCCTGGACTTTTAATATGTGTTTCGTTTTGCAGGAACCATATGCTCAGCTTCTTGTTCAGAGCTTCGAAGCTCAACAGTTTAGCTTCGAACTGGACCCAGGACTTCCAGTTTGAAGGATGACATGTCCAGATCGAACCCCCTCAGAGTGCAGCCCCTCATGCAACTTCGATCCAGCCTCTTCACTGGGTCGAAAGACAACCTGCCTCTCTTTCGACCCAAGCCTCCAGAATTACATTTTTTTTTCTTATTTTGCTGCCTGTCCCATTTGTACTATGTTTATTTTGTTTCTGTTTATTCCTTTTAGTTTTAGTTTTAATTAACATAAAAATCATAAAAAATAAACAACTTAGAATTAGGATTTAATTTAATTAATCATTTTAACTTATTTTCTCCAATTTTAAAATTAGTAGACTTAGGATTTATTTAAATTCAATCCTTTTCATAAACAAAAATGCAAAATACAAAAAAATATTAGGTTTGTTTTAGAGTAATTTTTAATAAATTTTTTTAATTAAATTTGACTTAATTGAACATTTAGCATTTTCCTAAAATAAAATAAAACAACAAAAAAAGAGTTCTTATTCTTAGGATTTTTTAGATTCACGCGCGTTTATTTTATTGTGATTGCTTAATGGTTTGTGTTAGCTTAAATTGAGACTTTTACTTTATTGCTTTTATTTTCCCCAATTTTGGACATGTAAATAATCCCCCTCCCCGAAGCCTTGTAATAGTGTAGTATTTACAGTTTCTGCACTTTAAATTCCTGTATATATATTAACTGCTTAGATGTATGCTAACTAGGATTGTATGACAAGATCTAAAAACAAATGGTAGAACACCTAAATAAAAAAATATAATATAACTGAAAATTGACACACTTGCACATGCCACTCCTAGGGTACACCTCATTTGGTTGCCTCGAATGTGGTCATTAAGTATAGGATGTTTTAGAGGTCGTCCTTTTGTCCCAAGATCATAAGTTGCCTCGAAATGGTTACCTCGATAAAAAATGATCTAAGACATTAGGATTACCACTAAAGCGTCCTAATGTTGCTTTAGTGACCACAAGTCCCTTAAATCGAATTGACCCGAAAACTCCAACGACAGTGCTACTTACTCCTCAATAGTAGGATAGTACTTTCTAAAGGACATTTGCACAATTAAATTCCTTTTTGAGTAGGTAGAGGTTCTCAAGTACTTGCTCCTTTTAAAAAAAAATAAAAACTTTTCACACTTACACTTTCTTCAAAAACAAAACTCTTATCAAAACCCACAATCACAAAGAAAAGCAAACCTTTTTGAAAACATAGTGAGCAAGTACCTAAGAGCCCGTGGATAACCACGGATAGAAAGGGTGCTAACACCTTCCCTTTCTATAATCTACCTCCCGAACCCAAGAAACAATCTCGAAAAGGAATTTTTCTGTGCTTTTGTCCTTTCCCTTGTTGGATAAAAATAAAAGACGGTGGCGACTCTTGCTTACCGCGACACTTTGCGGAAACAAACGCAAACGCGAACCAACATTCCAAAAACAGTCAGTTCTCGTTCCCACCAATCACAGAACTGGCGACTCTGTTGGGGACATTATAAGTGAGGTGTACCTTAGGACTAGATCACTTGTGTTTTCATTTGTATTGCTATGTATGATTTTAATTTTGTGGGCTTGTATCGGAGATCTATAAATCCTCCACCCAGATTTTGGGAAACATTCATAGATAGCAATACATTGTGGAAACTGTGCGGGGTATACCGACACGGTTGAAGCAACAACTATATTAGTGCGACATATTTGTGAGTACCGGTAGCCTTTGAGTCAATCAAAGAGAATACGGGGCCGCTGAGTGATGTCACTAAGCACTAATAACCTAGAACCTTACTTGACCATCTTGGCCTTTTTAGGGGTAGTGAGATGACAGACTTTGGTGCAGTCCGAAGTTGGTAGATACTCGATACTACACTCATTGAGGATTGTTTTCTTGGAATATTTTGGTTGCTAGTTCAGTGGCTAAACCAAAACAATGAACATAGAAAACAATCCAATGATATTGAGCTCCTTAGAACCCGGTTACTATTTATAGGACAGGTTTTTGAGCCAACTACACTAAAGAGGGTACTTGCCTATGAAACCTCCTGCAAGCCTGAGACTAGGGTTTTTGTGTGACTTGCTTGTACATGTGTTTTTGCATACATCATAAAGCATCATATGCATCTGCTAACCATTTCAAGGGTTTAGATCTTCATCTTTGTTCTTGTTTTGTAGGACATGGAGTCTCTCCGCAGGAAAACAATTCAAGTCAACCTTGTAAGGGTCCCTCTTTAACTCAAAGAGCTTACATCCAGGATTCCCGAGAATTCTCTCTTCAGTGAAAGACATGGTAGACTCCTCAGCTTGGTCAACACCAACATTGAAGAAGACATGATGAAAGTTCTCTTCCAGTTCTTTGACCCCCTACACCACTGTTTCAGATTCCCTGATTATCAATTGGTGCCTACTTTGGAGGAATTTTCTCAACTCCTGAGAATTCCTATTCTTAGTCAACTACCCTACAACGGTACGGAAAAGGAACCAAAACTTGAAGATGTTGCTCAAGCATTACGCTTGCCACCATCCGACATCAAAGGGCATTAGGAAACCAAAAGTGGTATCAAAGGATTCTTGGCAAAGTTTCTGTTTGAGAAGGCACGAGAATGCTGGAATTCTCTTGATCTACAAGCCTTTGAAGAGATTGTGGCACTCCTTATCTATGGTTTGGTTTTGTTCCCCAATCCTGATCAACTTATAGATGTGAATGCTGTCAAGATTTTCATATCCAGGAATCCCATACCTACATTGCTTGGGGACATCCTCCACTCATTTTACACACGAACAATGAGGAAAAGAGGTGTTCTCATGTGCTGTACTCCTCTCTTAGCAAGGTGGTTTATTTCTCACCTTCCACAATCAATTTTGAATAATGAACAGGGTTTAAGGTGGTCACAACGATTGATGACCCTCACACATTCTGATGTACATTGGTGTTCTCGGTCCAGAGAAAATGTCACTATCATTGATTGTTGTGGAGAATTTCCTAATGTTCCGTTACTTGGAATTAGGGGAGGCATTACCTATAACCCCTGTCTAGCTTTGAGACAATTTGGATATGCTCGGAGGGATGGCCCTCATGACATGCTGATCCCTGACCTAGTTTTTGACTTTGACAATGATGCGCAAGGACTTCGACAAAGGTTCATCAGAGCTTGGAGGATGCCTAATAGAGTGGATATTAAGACACTGGGGCACAAGAATTCTATCCCCCTTGAGCCTTACCTCAAGTGGGTACAAACCCGCTCCCAGAATCTTATGATGCCATATCCTCACATTCTCCCCTTGATCAAAGAGCCTGTTATGGAAGGAGAGGTTCCATACGCCATCCTACATCCTGACATGCCAACATCATGGGAAGAAATGCAAAAGAGTTAGATCCAACTCAAGGAAGAGTGGAATACTTTTGAAGCCAGCTTCTATGCCAGTGAAAAGAAGGTTTTGGAGCTTACCTGCCGATTTCACGAGGAGGAGACCCTCAACACTTACATCGCTCCAAAGAGGATGCGCAATGTCTTTCTACATTAAGAATTTTGTAATATTTCGCCCATGGGGCACTTATGTACTAACAAATTGCTTCTTAATGTGACGTGTGTTCTCTTTTGTCTGCAATAAATTTGAATTTTTGAACCCTTGAATGCATTACATAAATAGCATACCATTAATCATATGCATAACAAGTACCCTTTTACAGGTCTCTTATCTTCTTCGCTGTTTATTTCAGCAATCATCATGTCTGCTGAAACTTCCACTGAGCAAGCTATCAAGGCCCTCCAGGCCCAAAATGCCCAATTTCAAGAGTTGGTCATGAATCTAGCTAAGGGTCAGCAGAACCTGGAGACCCTGCTCCTGAAAAAGAAGAAGAAGAAGAGGACTGTCATGTTCAATACTGGACGCAGGTTTAGAAACAGGCTGCATAATGAAATTAATCTGGCCACCCCGTCTGGAGAGAAAGACAGTCCACAAGAAAGGAGGGCTCCTAGCCCTGAGGTCTCCGACAACGAGACAGACTATGATGAAGAACAGTATCCTCCTGCTGAGGATAAGTACAAACAGCTGGAGGACCGTTTGAACGCTATGGAAGTACAGAAGGTGCCCGGTCTGGACTTCGGAGATTTAGGTTTATCATCTGGGGTGGTGATTCCCCACAAGTTCAAGGCACCTGCCTTTGCCAAATATGACGGAGCTTCCTGTCCCAAGTTGCACCTCCGGTCATATGTGAGGAAGATCCAACCATACACTACTGATAAGAATTTATGGATCCATTTCTTTTAGGACAGTCTCTCAGGGACTCAGCTTGAGTGGTTCTATCAGTTGGATGGAGCCAGTATCCGCAGCTGGGAGGATTTGGCTGCTGCATTCTTTAAGCATTATCAGTATAATTCCGACCTCGCTCCTACGCGTATCCAACTCCAGGGTATGTCAATAGGGACGAGCGAAGGATTTAAAGAGTATGCTAAAAAATGGAAGGACCTGGCCGGAAGGGTGCAACCACCTTTGGCTGATCGTGAACTGGTTGATATGTTTCTGGGGACCCTGTCTGGTCCATTCTTTAACCATTTGATTGGAAGATCCTCAGCTGAGTTTACAGACCTTATCTTGACTGGTGAGAGGATTGAAGCTGGAATTAAGGCTGTAAAAATACAGAAGGGTGCCTCCTCGAGCACCGAGAAGAGACCGTTTAAGAAAGAGTCCAGTGCGGTCTACAATTCGAGAAGGAAGAATAAACTTGAACACCACCAAGCTGTCAATGCGGTTGTTATCTCAAAACCTGCCGGTGCTCCTCAGCATCACAACCAACGAAGGGACGAGAGACCTCAAAGGCAATTCACTCGTCTCAGCATGACCTTGTCTCAGATTCTGCCACAATTACTGAAGACCAATCTGGTGACCCTAAAAGAAGCTCCAAAGAATCCAAATAGAATGTCACCAAGGTATAACCCTAATGCCCGCTGCGCTTTTCACTCTGATAGCCCGGGTCATAATACAGACGATTGTTGGGTTCTGAAGAACAAGGTGCAAGACTTAATTGATGCAAAGGAGATTGAGTTCGAGGTGCACGAGAGGCCTAATGTTGTAACTGCTCCCATGCACAGGCATGGAGTGAATGTTGTAGAGGAAGACTCGTTTGTAGTTTCTGTGGATGATGTTGTTAGCCCTCTAATGACTATCAAGAAGAACCTGTTACTAGTCGGTTTATTTCCGGGTTGTGGTGAAGGTTGCCCTATGTGTTCTGTTTTACCTACTGGTTGTCCATCTTTGAGGCCAGGTATCCAGAACCTGATGGATAGTAAAGAGATTCTTTTTGAGAAGACTGCTGTTCCACCCGCTCACTCTGAAGAAGTTTCCATCATTACCATTTTCGACAATTCTTCCAAGGCTCCCTCGAGGACGCCTGTTAGAATTACAACTGCTCCGAAGACCACACCTATAATCCTCACTGTTCTGGGGCCCATCCCCTATACGTCTGACAAAGCTGTCCCTTGGCACTATGGGGCAGATATTTATGTTCTCGGAGTTAAACAAGAGTTTGATGTTGATGCCGGCGTCAGCAACATTATGGGGCTTGCTAAAGTCACTCGTAGCGGTAGGCTTTTCTCACCTGATATTGCTCCACCAGCTGTTAGAGGACCTGTTGTCATTAAGCCTGCAAGTGTTCCTACTACTGTTCCTGATCAAATTCCTATCCTTTCCCCTGTCGCCGAGTCATCTAGCGCTTGGGGAAAAGGGATCGCTACTGATATGCCTGCCCGGACGGAGGCGCCAAAGACAATCAACGTTGAAGCTTCCAAACAGGAGATGGAAGAGATTCTGAAGACCATTAAGAAGAGTGATTATAATGTGGCTGAGTGTGATCGGTGGATCTGGAACCGACTGTTTAACGCTGGTTCGCGAAATGTCGCGGAAGCAAGAGTCGCCACCGTCTTTTATTTTCTCCAACATGGAAAGGACAAAAGCACAGAAAAATTCCTTATTGAGATTAGTTCTCGGTTCGGGAGGTAGATTTATAGAAAGGGAAGGTGTTAGCACCCTTTCTATCCATGGTTATCCATGGGCTCTTAGATACTTGCTCATTGTGTTTTCAAAAGGTTTGCTTTTCAATTGTGGAAAAAGTTTCGTTTAAAGATTTCAGTTCGACTCTTGTATCAGTCCTCAAGAGTGTTTGAAAAAAAATTTTGGAAAGCTTTTTGAAAGTGTCGGTGTGAAAAGAGTTTTGATTTGTTTTTGAAATAGAGAAAGTATCTACGAGTCATCTACCTACCCTAAGAAATTAGGCTGTGTAAATGTCCTTAAGGTAGTGCCATCCCACCATTGAGAGGTAGGTAGCACCACCGTTGGAGGTGTTCGGGTCAATTCGAGTTTAGGGACAGTGTGGTCACCAGAGCAATAGGAAGACACCTTAGAAGCTACCCCCATGCCATGTTCATGGACATGAGGACTTACTAAAACGTCCTCTACTCGACGACCACGTTTCGAGGGGCAAGGCAACAGTGAGGCGTACCCTAAGAGTGGTGTGTGTATTGTGTGTCATTTTTAGTTATATTTTGTCTTGATCATGCATTGGGTGATCTACGCTTTAATTTTATTTTTGGCATACATTCTTTCATGTGATTATTAACAGTTAAAAGGTGCGGGAATTAAAATGCGGAAAATAAAGTCCTACGCTATTACAAGGCGCGGGTCCACATCGCCAAATTAAACCAAGACCCGATTTGAACGAAAGAAAAATGCGGAAAAATAAATGTCCTAATTAACTATTACAAGGCTTTGGGGCAAATACATTACATTCATAAAAGAAATAAAAATAGATGCGCGAAGAGAAAATATATTCGAAGGTGCGAAGGCGTTGGACCTTTTAAAGGAATTAAATATGAAATTGAAAATTGATTTAATTATTAAATGAGAAAAAGAACTTATTTTTTATGTTTTTGGATTTATGAAATTAAAGAGAATTAATTGGAATTAAAAGTTAAATATAAAAACCTAGTTCTAAATTGTTTTTAATTTATTAAAGAAAAATGTTTAAGTTTGACCTAATTTAACCTAATTATTTAAATGGCATATTTATTTACAAAATAATTAATTATTAATAATAATAAGAAGAAATTTTAATTATTGAAAAAAAAGAGTAAAAAAGCTAGAAACCCTAATTTTTATGTTTTTATTGGTTATTAAGAAAAATATTAAAATTAAGCCTAAAATTAAACTAATTTGGTTATTAAAACTTATTTACAAAATTAATAGAAATTAATATTAACAAAACATATTTTTTATTGTTTTATGATTTTCTGATTTTTATGTTATAAGGAATTATTTTTATGAATTTAAAACAAATTGAAAAGAACTAAAATTAAAGAGGAAAATTAGAAAGAAAATAAATATACAAACAGGGGGGGTTTTCTGGCCCAGTAGGATGTGTATGCAAGCAATCAGGCCCACTCAATCTCAGGCCTTGTTTGACTTTTGATGGTCACGTGTAGACCCCTTGACTAAAGTGCATGATGGAACTCACATCCTGGCTCTTGGATTGGTCTCAGGGACACATGGCAAGCATATGCGTTGGGGCGTATGGTGAACTGTAGGACGGCCAGTGTACCTGAACATATTGCAAGAAAAAATATTAAGAGTATAGGGGACCTGGGAATCGAATCCAGGTCCCAATGCTTGTAAACACTCCTTTCCACCAACTGAGCCAGCGCATTCATTCATAAGCATAGTGGAACATAATTATTATATACAAAAAGTGCCAATATTCTGGAACAAAAGAAAACTCGCGCCAATTATTTGAACGCACCATTCATGTCCCTCCACGCATCATCTTCTTCCATTGTTCTGAAACAAAAAGCAATTAAATAGCGGGGGTTTTAAACCCCCACAAACTTAAAACGTGAAAGTAGCGAATAGCTGTGTAATCAATATAAAAAAGGCGCGATGACATCAATCGTTTCGTCTTGTTCTGACGAATTTGCCTGTATTAATTTGATGGTCCAATTTTCCTTTACGTGAAAAAACCCTAAATCAAGGTTTCTGGAACCCTAACGTGCGTTCATGGTGGATTATGGTACAGGCGGCCATTCTTCAATTGGGCGGTACCATTAGCTTCAGAGCAGTCATGTTAGTACAAATCAACAAGAAAAATGCATGGATAATGCGTGTAAATCAAAATATGAATATGCAAATTTTAGAAGAAAGTCCAGCTTCTATCTACCAATTCTTTGAGTATGGAAACGTGATTTTGATTGGGATAGATTCCTGGTAACCTTGGCAAGCTTGTGGGATGGTTCTTTTGCTTTGAATTGCGCAGGAAATGTGAAAACAGTTTTGAGTTTTTTATGAAAATAATGCAAATTTGTTTGGTGTTCTTGGGCGCAACTTTCTTGTGTCTAGCATTAGGGTTGCATTGTGTATATGTATGTCAATGAATTAGGTCACAAACAAAGCCCAAAAATCCATGTTTTAATGCTTTTCAAATTTGTGATTTTCATGAATCTTTTTCAATCTTTTTCATTTCCTTTTGATGCCAATCATTGCCAATCACCTTGATTCTTTCCTTATTGAATAGTGCACGAAATCTTGAGTGAATTCTATGCACAAAAAGATTTGAAAAGCATGGATTAGTATTTTTCTTATAATTAATTTTAATTAAATGAATTAAATAGATTAAATATTCAATTAATTAATTAAAAATAGGAAAATAACTCCCCTTTGGGTCAATGGGTCGTGCATAGCTTTTTGGTGATGATTCTTGGAAGAAATTGAGGCCCATTAGCAATTTTGAGGTATTTGAAGTAAAGTTGACTTTTCAAAATTCCCAAAAATTTCCCAACTTCCATAAGGCATATCTTGCTCAATTTTTAAGCTTTGATCATGTGCTTGGACATTTTGGAAAGGTCTTGAAGTCCTCTAACCAATGCCTTTGGTACCATGTCATTTTGGATTTACCAATCTCAAGTTATGGTCTTTGACTTAAAGTGCCTTTTTGTTGACTTTTGAAAATGACCTATAATGTTGAGATTGATAACTTTTTGTGAGAGCATTTCTTGGACTTGAAGTGTGAATATGAGTTGTAGGAAATGTCTTTCTCTTCAAAATGAGCTTTGGATGGAATTTTTCTGATAAACCATGTGGAATTCATGCCTTGGTCAATTTGCAGTTGACTTTTTCAGCTGTCCAAAAATAGAAACTTTTGCATCTTGAGACTTTTTGAGCCATGCTTTGAGAATCATGATCAAGAATTGATCAAATGATGTTTGTGGCTTCAAAATAAGATGTTGACCAAAATTTTTGACTTTTGACTGTCAAATGACCATTTTGCCCCTGCAGTTGACTGTGGAGCAATTAGGGTTTTTGACTGTGCAATCTTGTGCTGTAAGTCTTGAAACTTGGCATGAGGATGCTTGACAATGTTTATAGGCATGTGGGACTTGTTTGGACCCTTGGAAACTTCAATTTCTTTTCCAGAACCAAAACCCTAATTTTTGATTGTTAGGAGGCCATTGGACTGTGCAACCCTTGGGAGGTTTTGAAGCATGCTTTCCGCAAATCTTGAAGAATATGGGAGGGCAAATTTTGGGGTACAACACTGAGCAACTGGGGAAAACCCCATCCAAGATTTCTATGTTATCACTGCTGTTGTGTTCAGAGGCCCATGCCAAGGCTCTGATTACCTTCCTAAAGACAGCCCACGTGCCACAAGAGACATCGGCTGATCAATTTACCGATTGTGTGGCCAATTTAAGTGCTGATAATGGTTTGGTTTTCTCCGACGTTGATCTGACTGCTAAAGGGAAGAACCATAATGATACCCTGCATGTCACCATTGAATGCAGGGGCACTATTCTTGCACATGTGTTGGTTGACACTGGTTCCTCATTGAACGTCTTGCCAAAGAAAGCTTTAGACAGGCTGGATTGCGAAGGTTTGGAGCTAAAGCCGAGTAAAATTGTTGTCTGGGCCTTTGATAGATCTAAGAGGATGGTGCACGGTGAGGTTGACATTCTGATCAAGGTTGGTTCTCAGGTCTTCAACTCTACATTTTACGTGATGGACATTCGGCCGTCCTATTCTTGTTTAATGGGTCGTCCATTGATCCACAAAGTTGGAGCCGTAACCTCAACGCTCCACCAGAAGTTGAAGTATCCGGTCAGAGGGAAGATTGTAACAGTTCAAGGGGAGGAGGAGTACATGGTCATCCACCTCAACTCGTTCCGGTACGTAGAGATGGATGGGGAGTTCATTGAGACCCCATTTCAACACTTTGAAGAGGTTCCTCAGACATTGGCATCGGCAGAGACTGTGATGGAAGATTCTCCCATGAAGATGGCTTCCTTAAAGGATGCCCGGGCTGTTATTGAGAAGGAAGCTCAGAGGGCTGTTCGAAGTGCAAGGATTGGAAGACCTCCTGTGTTCATCAGCAACTCGGGAGTAAATGACATCGAAGATGACGTGGAGGAGTCTGAATTCGACAGCTGGATCTATCCTACGACTGGCGGTGGACCAAACAACTGGACAGCAAAGGATTTCATCCCTATTACTTTTATTACTCAGTAATGAGCTCTTTGTGTCGAATTTTTAACAGACAATGCTTTGAAACTTTATGGCCCGGTGTCTTACCCGAGGCACCGTGGCTTCATTTGTGAGGGCTTTTGTATGCCATTTTCATATATCATTAATAAAAGCATTGGACGTTTTCGCATTTCAAATTTTGTGCTCCTTGTCCTTCTTTATTACATATTGCAAAATAGCTATTTTACACACACTCACATATACAGGTCCCAATCCACTCTGGATCTCACTGGTAACGACTCTGCTACTGCCAGTTATGACTTCGAAAATCCGATCAACTTAGCCGAAGAAGAAGTTGAAGATGATTGCGAAGTGCCTGGTGAGCTTGCAAGACTACTACTCCAGGAAGAGAGGGCCATTCAGCCACATGAAGAGCCAGTGGAAACAGTGAATCTGGGTACCGAGACAGACAAGAAGGAAGTCAAGATCGGTGCAAACCTGGAGCTTAGTGTGAAACAGCGGTTGATTCAGATGCTGCATGACTACGTTGAGATCTTTTCCTGGTCTTACAAAGATATGCCTGGGTTGGATACTGACATTGTGGTTCATCGCCTTCCTACCAAGGAAGAATGTCCTCCCGTAAAACAGAAAGTTCGCCGTATGCGCCCAGAGATGTCTGAGAAAATCAAGGCCGAAGTTATGAAACAGTTTGACGCCGGTTTTATAGCAGTAACTTCTTAGCCTCAGTGGGTTGCCAATGTGGTTCCGGTACTGAAGACAGACAGTAAGGTCAGAATGTGTGTTGATTACAGAGATTTGAACAGGGCAAGCCCTAAGGATGACTTCCCTCTGCCTCACATCGACGTTCTGGTTGACAATACTGCTCAGCAAAAGGTATTCTCCTTTATGGATGGTTTCTCCGGTTATAATCAAATCAAAATGGCTCCCGAAGACATGGAGAAGACCACTTTTGTCACTCAGTGGGGCACTTTTTGTTACAAGGTCATGCCTTTTGGGTTGAAAAATGCTGGGCAACGTATCAGCGTGCCATGGTTGCTTTATTTCATGATATGATCCATCATGAGATTGAAGTATACGTCGATGATATGATTGCGAGGTCCCAAACTGAGGAGGAACACCTTGACCATCTACAGAAACTGTTTGACAGGTTGAAGTTATACAAGCTGAGATTGAACCCAAACAAATGTACCTTCAGGGTGAGGTCTGGAAAATTGCTAGGTTTCATCATGAGAGACAAAGGTATTCAAGTGGACCTTGCCAAGGTGAAAGCCATACAAGAGGTGCCAGCTCCCAAGACAGAGAAAGAGGTCAGAGGTTTTCTAGGACGTCTGAACTACATTGCCCGATTCATCTCACATCTAACTGCTACTTGTGAGCCGATCTTCAAACTGTTGAAGAAAGATCAAGTGGTACGTTGGAACGATGAATGCCAGGCCGCTTTAGAAATAATTAAGGAGTATCTCCAGGAGCCACCCATTCTGATGCCACCAGTGGAAGGGAGACCTCTAATCTTATACTTGACAGTGCTTGACAACTCAATGGGGTGTGTGCTGGGGCAGCATGACGAGTCTGGCCGAAAAGAGCATGCCATTTATTACCTTAGCAAAAAGTTTACCGACTGTGAGACCCGATACTCACTGCTCGAGAAAACTTGCTGTGCTTTGGCATGGGCTGCTCGCCGGCTGAGACAATATATGTTGACTCACACTACTCTTTTGATTTCAAAAATGGATCCCATCAAGTATATCTTCGAAAAGCCTGCCTTGTCTGGAAGAATAGCAAGATGGCAGATGATCTTGACTGAATATGACATCCAGTACACGACTCAAAAAGCAATCAAGGGAATTGTATTGGCAGACCATTTGGCACATCAAGCAGTGGATGATTACCAGTCTATGAACTTTGAATTTCCAGACGAGAAAATCATGTTCATAACTGATTGTGAAACACCTGGACCGGATGAAGGACCTGAGGAAGGATCCCGATGGTCTATGCACTTTAATGGAGCTTTAAACGCTTTGGGTAATGGCATTGGCGTTGTGATCATATCTCCTAAAGGCTCTCATACTCCGTTTACTTCCCGACTGTGTTTCAACTGCACCAACAACATGGCGGAGTATGAAGCATGCATTATGGGTCTCCGAGCTGCAATTGACCTAAGGATTAAGTTTCTAAGTGTCTTCGGAGATTCCGCCCTCGTGATCAGTCAGATTAAAGGAGAGTGGGATACGAAACACCCAAATCTTATTCCTTACAAGGAGTATGCATTGACGTTGCTTCCCCATTTCGAGGAGATAACCTTTGAACACTTCCCAAGAGAGGAGAATCAGTTGGCGGACGCGTTAGCTACGATGTCTTCTATGTTCAAAGTCAAGTGGGACAACGAGGCTCCCCGGATCATTATTTGGAAATTGGATGAACCTGCACATTGCTGTGATCTTGAGACCGAAGAGGCAACAGAAAAGCCTTGGTATCATGAAGTGAAGAGGTACCTTGAAGCTCAAGAATACCCCGAGGGTGCATCTGTTAATGACAAGAAGTTTCTGAGAAGGTTCGCAGCAAAGTTCTTCATCAGCAATGGAATTCTTTACAAATGTAACCATAATTCAACCTTACTGCGTTGAGTGGATAAAATTGAAGCAGAAAGGATCATGGCAGAGCTGCATGAAGGTGCTTTCGGAACTCATTCCAGTGGACATACCATGGCAAAGAAAATCCTTCAGGCAGGATACTACTGGGCCACAATGGAAGCCGACTGTTATCAGCATTCTCGGACATGTCACAAGTGCCAGGTCTATGCTGATAAGGTGCATATTCCTCCAGTTCCTCTGAATGTTTTGACAGCACCTTGGCCCTTTGCAATGTGGGGCATTGATATGATCGGCGAGATCAGAACTACGGCATCCAACGAGCATCGTTTCATCCTAGTAGCGATTGATTACTTTACCAAGTGGGTTAAAGCAGCTTCCTTTGCTACCGTAACCAAGAACGTCGTGGCACGGTTCATTCGGCACAACCTGATCTGTCGATACGGTGTACCTGAGAGGATTATTACGGACAATGGTACCAATCTTAACAACAAGATGATCACTGAGCTTTGCGAACAATTCAAGATACAACATCATAACTCTTCTCCCTACCGGTCGAAGATGAATGGGGCTGTAGAAGCAGCTAATAAGAACATTAAGAAGATTGTGCAGAAGATGACAGTGACATACAAAGACTGGCATGAGATGTTACCATTTGCTCTTCATGGGTACCGTACCTCAGCACGGACGTCAACAGGGGCAACACCCTATTCCTTGGTTTATGGCATGGAGGCAGTCTTGCCCGTTGAAGTTCAGATACCCTCTCTTCGGATCATGAAGGATGCAGGTTTGAGCAAAGACGATTGGATCCAGACCCGACTTGATCAATTGAATCTAATCGACGAAAAGAGACTCACAGCTATTTGTCATGGTCAGACGTACCAAAAACGGATGATCAAGGCATTTAACAAGAAAGTCAGATGACAAGAATATCAAGTTGGGGACCTGGTAATCAAGCGCATTATTCTACCTCAAGGTGATCCCAGGGGCAAATGGACCCCTACTTACGAAGGGCCATTTATGGTTAAGAACATATTCTCAGGAGGAGCAATGATTCTAACCACCATGGATGGTGACGACCTTCCTCACCCCGTCAATGCAGACATAGTAAAAAGATACTACGCATAATCAAAGACCCGCTAGGTTGACTGGCCTAGGCAAAAATAAGGGCTTCCCGGCGAACCAAAAGGGTTCGGGCAAAAATAAGGAATGAAAATAAAAAAATCTGTACACCCGGCAAGTCGAAAACCTGAAAAGGCGGCTTGGGCAAAAATGGGTATCCCGGTGGACTGAAAACCCGAAAGGGCGGTTCAGGCAAAAGTTAGGGATTAAAGCGTAATACTATGTCTCATTGGATCACCTCACATCCGGACTTCGGTATCAACTATCAGGCTCGGACGACACCATTCAATCAGATTCACCTTCAACTAAGCAACAAAATGATAAGATGCTTGAAGATATAAAGGCAATAGCTGAGTTGGAACCCAGTGGGACTGTTCACATAGCTGTCTTGTTTTATTTTCACAAATTGTATAAATTCTATTTGTTCGGCGGCGTCCTCTTACTAGGGCGTCAGCCTCTTGTAAAAAATGCCTATTTACAGGCCAAACTTCAAAGTCAATACAAACTCATGTTCAAACAAATTTCAAATTGTCTTTATCTGTTTTGTTTTGCAAAGAACGTCCAATGTTCATTTTTGATATATGCATTTGACATTAAATTGCTGCTCATAAACATTTACATACGAAACAAAGGACTAATTACGGGTGATATCAGAAACAGGGGCAATAAGATTTGTCCGAGTTGTCTAGTTGCTCTGTCCACCAAGGCACCAAGGTATATTCAGCTGAAGAATATGGCTAGGATACCTTCACTCCTCGCAGAATAAAAACGGTAATGGTAGTTCTCCCCACTGGGACTTGCAACCATGAACAAATCAACAAGATTCTTCCCAAGCAGGGTTAGTCTACCGTCAGCCCCGAAAAGGTTTGGTATCCCCAGAAGATCTTAATATTCCCCAGTGGAGTATAAGGATATTCTCCAACAAACATAAGAGTATCCCTGGCAGTCTTAATATTCCCCAACGGAATATAAGAATGTTCCCCGGCAGAATGCAAGACACCCCCAGTGGAGCCATTTCCCCAGCGCGGTCTAAAAAAAAAGAGCTTCCCCAATGGAGTTGGATCATCTGTCCCCGGTAGATTCTGGAAGCTTGTCCCTTGCAGAATACAAATGTATCTCCCCAGCCAAATTCAGAAGGTTATCCTCACAAGAGTCTAACTGGGTTATCCTCAGCAAGTTGCAACTGAAAGATCATCCCCAGCGAAGTTCTTTCTTTCCCCAAGCATGACTTCTATCCTCAACAGATTCAATATCACCGGCAATGATAATCAATCCCCAGCGGAGTTTATCATCAATCCCCAGCGGAGTTTATCATCAATCCCCAACAGAGCTTATCAACGGAATCCCCAGTGGAGTTTATCGTTAAAATCCTCAAGCAGAGTATCTCTTCCCCACAGAGTATTTCCCCGCAGAGTAATCTCTTCATCAAGTTTATTCCCCAACGGAGTTCTTCTCTCCTGCAGTTTTATTCTCACAATCATCTTCGTTCATCACCCCCAGTGGAAACGAAGAACTCAATGTTATTCTCCAGTAGCTCCGGGATTTATCTTCCCCAGCTAAAAACATCACATTCACATACATCATGAGACATGCATATATGCATCATGCGAATACAATCTCATTTATTTTGAGAACATCATTGCCTGATCCATATCATGCATTGCATATGTCTGACCTTTACCTTTCAGGAAAAATGCAGTTAAGTTCTCAGCTTAGTCGAAGATCTGACCAGTTCTTAAATCTCAGTTGAATTATCATCAGTTGAATTTTCAGATAAGGTTCTCAATCTCGACAATTTCCTCTGTCATAGTGTGGACGAGTTCTATAACCTCAACGGTATACTCCCGGTGGGCACGAGACAGTTCCTAGATCTTGATGAAGATGTTTCCCTACGTTATAGTGTGGACGAGTTCTATAACCTCAACGGTATACTCCATTGAGCACGAGATAGTTCCTAGATCTTGATGAAGATGTTTCCCCCCAATTGAATTATGAACAGGTTCTTAAAACTCAGTTGAGGCATTCTCCCAGTTGAAGTACAGGCAGGTTCCTAAATCTCAATGAAGTTAGACTTCCCTAGTGAAATCTCCTACAACAACAGGTATGCAAGTTTTCGCTAAGGAATCTCTTATGCGATCGAAACTCCTGCGGATGGCATCTATAAGCCCATCCTCCTACCAACAATCTCCAAATGGAATCTGTAAGCCCATTCCTGACATCACAATGCTGATACTTCACCATGCGAGTGCAAATTTCTGGGCACTCTAGTGTTCAATTATCTTTAACCCTCGGATCACGAAAGGCTCGAAAGCCAATATATATCCTCAGGTTTAATAAAATTGAACAGGGGCAACTGTTGCACCCCAAAATTTGCCCTCTCATGTTTCCCAAAGCCTTCCCCATGCATGGTTGATCACAAACTCTTGCCTAAGGAAAAGGAAAATTTTTGAGTGTTGCTTTAAGGACATTTCAATTGGAATTCTGAAAGAGCATTTCGATTGGAATTCTGAAGGAGCATTTCGATTGGCATTCTGAAGGATCATTTCGATTGGATTTCTGAAAGACCCTTCGATCGGCATTCTAAAGGAGAATTTCGATTGGAATTCTGAAAGATCATTTCGATTGGTATTCTGAAGGAGCACTTCGATTGGTGTTCTGAAAGACCCTTCGATCGGCATTCTGAAGGAGAATTTCGATTGGCATTAAGGACAAGTACTTCGATTGGAATTTCAAAAAGGTCCATTCGAAGAAGCATTCAAAAGGTCCATTCGAAGAAGCATTCAAAGGGTCCATTCGAAGAAGCTTTCAAAGAGCATTCGAAGGAGGTCATCAGCCCATTCAAAAGGGAGCATTCGAAAGAAGCCACCAGCCCATTCGAAAGGGAGCATTCGAAGGCCAGCTGCTTGTCATTCAAAATTCAAAAAGGGACAGGATCCCATGTGTTTAGCCAACGTTACAAGCTCTCATTCATGGATTTCAAACACATGATTAACGTTACAAATCCTTCTTCATGGCTGTCAAACACATAATCAAGGTCATTTAAACCTTTGTTTTCCTGTCCCCTCTACCCCCTTTATATAAAGAAATCACAATTGTTGCAAAGGACAAGAAAGATATACAGAAAATAGAAGACTTGGAGAGACGCTGCCCAGAATTTTCCAAGCCAAAGCTGCCACCCAGCGAACACCTCCCCCCTCAGAACTACAGGTCGAAGCACCTTTGTTTGGTAAACGAAAAATCTAATCTCAAGCTCACTCTCAGATTCATTTCGATTGCATATTCATATTTTTATTTATGTTTGTGAATGATTTAATGTGCTTCATGTGAGCTACAGTGCAGAGTTGAGATTGCGCCATTGCTTGGGCACAATCTGAGTTTATCCTCCGAATCCCAGGATAAAACAAACCCAGACCCAGGTTCAGCAGGTGGGAATAAGAGGAGATTCGAACCAGGGGGTTAAGTCCCCCCTGGACTTTTAATATGTGTTTCGTTTTGCATGAACCATATGCTCAGCTTCTTGTTCAGAGCTTCGAAGCTCAACAGTTTAGCTTCGAACTGGACCCAGGACTTCCAGTTCGAAGGATGACATGTCCAGATCGAACCCCCTCAAAGTGCAGCCCCTCATGCACCTTCGATCCAGCCTCTTCACTGGGTCGAAAGACAACCTGCCTCTCTTTCGACCCAGGCCTCCAGAATTATATTTTTTTTCTTATTTTGCTGCCTGGCCCATTTGTACTCTGTTTATTTTGTTTCTGTTTATTCCTTTTAGTTTTAGTTTTAATTAACATAAAAATCATAAAAAATAAACAACTTAGAATTAGGATTTAATTTAATTAATCATTTTAACTTATTTTCTCCAATTTTAAAATCAGTAGACTTAGGATTTATTTAAATTCAATCCTTTTCATAAACAAAAATGCAAAATACAAAAAAATATTAGGTTTGTTTTAGAGTAATTTTTAATCAATTTTTTTAATTAAATTTGACTTAATTGAACATTTAGCATTTTCCTAAAATAAAATAAAACAACAAAAAAAGAGTTCTTATTCTTAGGATTTTTTAGATTCACGCGCGTTTATTTTATTGTGATTGCTTAATGGTTTGTGTTAGCTTAAATTGAGACTTTTACTTTATTGCTTTTATTTTCCCCAATTTTTGGACATGTAAATAATCCCCCTCCCCGAAGCCTTGTAATAGTCTAGTATTTACAGTTTCTGCACTTTAAATTCCTGTATATATATTAACTGCTTAGATGTATGCTAACTAGGATTGTATGACAAGATCTAAACACAAATGGTAGAACACCTAAATAAACAAAGATAATATAACTGAAAATTGACACACTTGCACATGCCACTCCTAGGGTACACCTCATTTGGTTGCCTCGAATGTGGTCATTAAGTATAAGATGTTTTAGAGGTCGTCCTTTTGTCCCAAGATCATAAGTTACCTCGAAATGGTTACCACGATAAAAAAATGATCTAAGACATTAGGATTACCACTAAAGCGTCCTAATGTTGCATTAGTGACCACAAGTCCCTTAAATCGAATTGACCCGAAAACTCCAACGACAGTGCTACTTACTCCTCAATAGTAGGATAGTACTGTCTAAAGGACATTTGCACAATTAAATTCTGTTTTGAGTAGGTAGAGGTTCTCAAGTACTTGCTCCTTTTAAAAACAAAATAAAAACTTTTCACACTTACACTTTCTTCAAAAACAAAACTCTTATCAAAACCCACAATCACAAAGAAAAGCAAACCTTTTTGAAAACATAGTGAGCAAGCACCTAAGAGCCTGTGGATAACCACAGATAGAAAGGGTGCTAACACCTTCCCTTTCTATAATCTACCTCTCGAACCCGAGAAACAATCTCGAAAATGAATTTTTTTGTGCTTTTGTCCTTTCCCTTGTTGGATAAAAATAAAAGACGATGGCGACTCTTGCTTACCGCGACACTTTGCGAAAACAAACGCAAACGCGAACCAACATTCCAAAAACAGTCAGTTCTCGTTCCCACCGATCACAGTCAGCAAATAACAACATACCCTAAGTATCTTTTTTGCCATCGAATATCCATTAGCATGGCTACCAAAGGAACCTTCACAGATTTCATGCATCAACATGTTTGCTTCGTGTCTATCCATGCATCTGAGCAAGATCGTGTCATAATTTATTTTGTATAACACATCTTCATTGAGGAAAAAGCTGCCTGCCAACCTTCTCAATGTATTTCTATCTTTATTTGACGCATCAGACGGGTATTCTTGAGTCTGGAGAAATGGCTTGATATCATAATACCAAGGTTTTACATCTGGCATTCCTATGTTGTAAACACATGAGCCGGTCTATCCAAACGTCTCACTCTAATACGAGTCACATCGTTCCAAGTATTCACTTGGTACATAGAAGCCAGAGTTGCCAAAGCATCCGCCATTTGATTTTCATCTCTAGGAATATGATGGAAATCAACTTTATTAAAGAAGGGTAATAATCTTCTAGCATAGTCTTTGTAAGGGATCAAGACAGGGTGACGAGTATCCCATTCTCTTTTAATCTGATTTACTACCAAAGTTGAATCGCCATATACATCTAGAAATTTGATTCTGAGATCAATGGCCTCCTCGAGACCCATGGTACAAGCCTCATACTCTACCATATTATTGGTACAAGTAAATGTCAGCCTTCCCGTAAAAGGAATGTGTGATCCATGAGGAGTGATAATCGGAACACCAATTCCTTTCCCATAAGTATTCACAACTCCATCAAATGCCATGCCCTAACGAGTTTCAGGATCAAAACCTTCCTCAGGTAACAGTTCATCACAATCTTTCATTTTCAGAAACATAACATCCTCATCATGGAAATCATATTTAACAGACTGATAGTCATTAACCGGTTGGTGACCAAGATAATCCGCCAACATGCTGCTTTTTATAGCCTTCTAAGTACGGTATTCAATATCATATTCAGACAACAACATTTGCCAACGGGCAATTCTCCTAGTAAGAGCAGGCTTTTCAAAGATATACTTAATTGGGTCCATTTTGGAAATCAACCAAGTAGTATGATTCAACATATATTGCCGCAACCGCTTTGCCGCCCAGGCCAGAGCATAACATGTTTTTTCCAGCATAGAATACCACGACTCACAATCAGTAAACTTCTTACTATGGTAATATATGGCATATTCCTTCTTCCCTGTTTCATCTTGTTGTCCCAAAATACAACCCATAGAATTATCTAACACTGTTAGATACATGATCAATGGTCTTCCTTCAACGGGAGGGAGCAAGATAGGAGATTCAAGTAGATACTCTTTAATACTTTTGGATGCCCTTTCGAAATCATCTATCCATATACAACCCTGATCTTTCTTTAACAACTTAAAGATCGGTTCACACGTTGCATTCATATGGGAAATGAATATGGAAATTTAATTCAGACGTCCAAGGAAGCCTCTAACTTGCTTTTCAGTTCTTGGTGTTGGCATTTCTTGAATTGCTTTGACTTTATTAGGGTTAACTTCAATTCCTTTTTGGATGACAATGAAACCTAACAACTTCCCTAATCAGACACCGAAGGAGCATTTATTTGGATTCAAGCGGAGACGATATTTCCTCAAACATTGAAATAATTTCAACAAATCTTCTACATGCCCTTCTTCAGTCTGGGATTTGGCAATCATATCATCAACATATACCTCAATTTCCTTGTGCATCAGATCATGGAATAGGGTTGGCATAATCCTCTGGTACGTTGCACCGACGTTCTTCAACCCGAAGGGCATCACTTTGTAACAAAATGTTCACCAGGGTGTGATAAATGTTGTTTTTTACATGTTCTCATAAGCCATTCTAATTTGATTATATCTGGAAAATTCGTCCATGAATGAGAATACTTTGAATTTTGCTGTACTATCAACCAACATATCTATATGTGGCAATGGAAAATCATCTTTTGGACTAGTTTTATTTAAATCTCTATAATCAACACATATGCGAACTTTTCCGTCTTTATTTGGTTTTAGGACAATATTGGCAATCCATTAAGGTTACACCGATGTCACAATAAAACTGACATTAATCTGCTTTAAGACTTCTTCTTTAATTTTTACTGCCAAATTTGGGTGAGTTCTTTGCAATTTCTGCTTGACTGGCGGGCACTCTAGCTTTAGCGGTAAATGATGCTCCATAGTATCTGTATCCAAACCCGACATATCTTAGTAAGACTAAGAAAATACGTCCACATACTCTTTCAACAATTCAATCAACTTTCTCTTTACGTCGGGCTGCAACAATGCTCCAATCTTGACTTCCTTCAGATCTTCCTCTGAACCCAAATTGATTGTCTCTAACGGCTCTTTATACGGCTGACTGACATTTTCCTCGCGCTCGAGCAATCGTGAAACCTCTTCTGGAGTTTCATCATATTCTTCTTCTTCGACCATATACACAGGATATTCAAAGTTGGAAGAGGATGCAGGGTCATTGTATTCAACATGTTTTTTAATTAATCTACACATGTGATTTATGATTGCTTTTAGAAACTGACACATATATAAAGTGATTGTGCAGATTTATTTAGAATCATTATTTATTCCAAAAGGGTTTTTTTATTACCATTTTTCCAAGAAAAAGCATAAAATAAAAACACAATTTGGGAATCAAAGACAACTTTTATTAATGATTTTAATGATCAAAGCAAACAGATAAGTCCATACAATATCAACTTTCACCTTGGGCAGAGTGAAAGCCTTTTGCAAAGATTAACAAAAACAAACTACTTTGAGACATGGACGGAAGAGGGAATATCAATAATAACCCAGTTCTGGACTCTGACTCTGTGTGTCACATAGTTCATCATTTCCTGCTCTTCTTCATCCTCCACAATAGCATTGATCCTAGAAACAACTGGATGAAGGTAACCTCCGATGGGGAAAATATCCTGATACTTGCCCAAAGCAGTCTTTGGCTTCATGTTCTCACCTTTATCATTCTTGGCATAAAATCTCAAACCAGCCCTATTCTTGTTCACCAGCAGATCAACAATTTGTCCCCATACTTTACTAGGGCCATTACACACAACCTATTGAGCATCTTTGAATGAAGCCATAGAATCCTCATTATCCCTTACATTATTAATGGATAAATCTTAGAACTGAGTTCCAATAGAAGCTTCATCCGCTTCCACAACATTGAAAGAGGATAAATGAGATATTTACAATGCTTGCTCTTCATTTATGATAACCAGTTTTCTGTCACGTACGAACTTCATCTTTTGGTGCAAAGTTGAAGTGACAGACCCTACCTCATGTATCCATGTCGTCCCAGTAGACAACTGTAAGCGGGAACAATATCCATAACTTGGAAAGTAATCTGAAACAAGTGCAGGCCTACGTGAATAGGAAGATCCACTTCCCCAATGACAGACTTCCTTTATCCATCAAAAGCTTTTACAATTATGCCACTTGGGCGCATGGGAGCTCCTTGGTACTTCAACTTCATAAGTGTTCTCCTCGGTATGACATTTAAGGCAGATCCATTATCAATCAACACATTTCACAATGAAACATTCTTACAGTTCATGGATATATGGAGGGCTAGATTGTGATTCCTTCCTTCATCAAATAATTTGTCATCACAGAAGCTTATGTTATTACAGGATGTAATATTCCCTACCACACTACTGAATTAGTCCAACGGCATATCACTTTCCACGAAGGCTTGATCCAACACTCTCATTAAATATTCTCTATGGGCAGAAGAATTCATCAGCAAGGCTAGAATAGATATCTTTGAAGGAGTATGCAATAACTGATCTACAATCATGTAGTCTCTCATTTAGATAATCTTCAATATGTTATCCACATATTTTTCCAGAGTAGCACCACTGGATTCTCCGACTGCTTTCTTAGTTTCAACACTTTTGACAACCTTCTTATCGGAACTGACATTCCCTCGAATAATAGGTGCGAACATACGACCACTACGGGTCACTCTACTGGCCTCAGCAATATTCTCGACATTAGACAAAGGTTGGATTGGAACTTCCACACCATCCTCTAGATTTGTAGCATTGTATTTGTACGGTATGACTTTGTCAGATTTTGTAAGGAACAAGACCCGACAAGCAAATAACTACTGGAGCAACAACTGGCTTGCTATAGTATTCAATCTCGACATGAACGAGATCACTAAAACAAGGCACACTTATGTTCACCCCTTCTTCGGAATATTTGGTCATCGTAGAATCATCACTAGAGATCATATCTTCATCTGAGGAAAAGAATTCATCCGCATAAGCATATTCATCATCCGACTCAGTCTTAGCCAAGAAATATTCAATCACATTAATCTCGTGGTAATCATCTCTATGGATTGAAACCTTAATGGTACAATTATCCAATAACAACTGAATACCTCTTCTTACAACGGAACAACCTCGAGAATCTCTGCAGCAAACCTGACAAGATCCATAATGGTGTTCTACTTGACCATCCATATAGCAGAAGGTAGCATGCAATTGCACCAAATCATCATTCATATGGTTCACATCAAAGATCCGAAACTCTCCAGGACATCCGAAGACCATGTTCACTTCTGCCTCGTATTCTGTCATAGGCCTAATTATATGAATGAGGCCTTCATCCATCATTTCTTGTAAATCAGCCTTTATCTTATCACACCCCTGTATATCAGTACTACAGATACAACAACCAGCATGGTCATGTGTATAGTAACTAAACTCACAAAGGTCGACATGTATCTTTACCAAGTCACCTCTGACTAGGTTGATATCGAAAATCCGGAAGTCCTTCGGACAACCAGCAACCATGTTGACAACATTTGTTCCTCCATGCTTTCGTAAAGGAGTATCTTTTACATTAGGGCCACCGTCTTTAAAGGATAAAAGGCCAGATCTCACCATTTTTTGTACCTCCGATTTCAGAGGATAACAATTTTCTACATTGTGCCCTGGTGCACCCTTATGAAAAGCGCACGTCTGATCTGCCTAATAATAGCAAGGCAGAGGTGATGGTATAGCAGGGGGTGGCCTGGTCTGAACCAACTTTTTCTGAATCAATGATGGGAGTAACTCTACATGACTCATGGGGATAGAGTAAAAAGCCTTTCTCCTTTCATTCTACCCTTGATTTCCCTGAGGGGCTGGTCTTGGATAAGCCACTGTGGTCAGAGCCGTATTGACAATTGGAGTTACCGAAGAAACCTGTTGGTGGCGCTGATGATTTCTTCTAGGAGGGTTAACCCTTCTCTCTTGAATAATAGAATTTGTCTCTCCTTCTTTCTTTTTAGAAAACCCGTATAATGGTTTCTTCGTACTACCCGAATTTTCACTTCTTGTCAAGTGACCCTCTCTTACATCTTCTTCCAAATGGACACCCATGCCCACCATCTCGGTAAAATCACTTGCTGTAATAGCCACCATTATTTCATAATAGAAAGCACCTAGAGTCTTTAGAAAAATCTTTGTCATCTCTTTTTCTTCCATTGGAGGGATCACTTGGACGGCTACTTCACGCCATCTATGTGCATATTCCTTAAATGACTCTTTGTTCTTCTGGACCAATACCTTGAGTTGATCATGGTCAGGTGCCATGTCCATGTTATGTTTGTGTTGTCTAATAAACGCTTCACCCAAGTCGTTGAAAGTACGAACATTGGCACTATCCAGACTCATGTACAATTTCAATGCTGCACCAGTCAAACTTTCTTGGAATAAATTAATTAACAGACGTTGATCATCAGTGTGAGTAGACATCCTTCTCACATACATCACTAAGTGAGCACTTGGACAAGTATTGCCTTTGTACTTCTCGAATTCTGGTACTTTGAATTTTGCAGGTATTTTCACATTTGGAACCTGTTGTATCCTGAAATTTACCCTCCTATTTTTCATGCAAGATACTATCCTAGGGTTTCTCGAATAATCAATTTGGCTCAGAAGTTGATCAGACATACCCTCTTCCTAGACGGTGAGCCAACAATTAGGGTTTAGTATTTTTCAAGAAAAATTGAGTTTCCAAAGTTTCAAACGGTTTTCATGGTTCTTCATGTATTCTCAAGGATGCTCGTGCCAAGTTTCAAACCTCGCATTGCAAGTTTGCTCAGTCGATGGCTCAGATAACTGAAAACGACTACATTTACCCAAAAAAATCGACCTTTTGTGAGAGCAAGTTCAAATGATTGTAACTTCTTCATTATTCGATATTTTTGAGCGGTTCTTCTTGCGTAAGACTCTCCTTGATGTCATCTCCAATTTCTCTTCACAAATCAAGAACTGATTATGTGTGGAGGATCACCAAAATTCGAATACTTTAGAGACCGCTTCATGGAATTTAACCTAATCTTAAGTAACTGTCGTCTGATGTCTAAGAAATGTGATTTCCTTAAATTACATGATCTTGAGACGACTATTTCTACATATGGTCATAAGTGATGTCGCTTACGAGTTTATCTTCAAAGATCGAAGGAAAATTGTGTTTGGAAGACTTTGAAAGTTATCGAATCATCGCAAGTCATTTGTTTAATTTCGAATGTTCTTAACCACAATTGTTTTCTCAGGACTATGATTCTCACGTTGAAGTTTGTTAATTTTACAAGATTGATGAATGTTCTTAAAGCATGTTTATTTTGGCAATAAAGTTCCATTTTAATCGAGCATGGCGTGCGAGTTCATTTTGAATGCAAGTTTGATTTGGACATGATGTGAAGATTAAGATTTTCATTTAAATGACCATGGTTTTGGGTTCGACCAAGTGGAATTGAATTCTTAAACATTTATTTTGTTTAGAAATTTGATTGGAATACAAGGTGCATGGTTTACTTGAAATACAAGTTACAAAAGTCATTTGTGATTTCTTGAAGTTCAAAATACAAAATCAAGATGTATCATTCAAACCATTCAATTGAGAATTTCAAAGTTCTAACAAAATCCAAGATTTGTACAACAAATTTCATCACTCACAAATTTATTCAAGCTTTGTGTTCATTACATTACAAGTAAAATATAAATTACAATGCTTTGTTTACAAAAAGAAATTTTGTTTCTTCAAATCTTCTCTTGCTTCATCTTCAAGAAATTCATCCACACCTCGCCATGGTTTTCTCTTCACTTTACCTCACTTGTCGTTCACTCCTCGTGTTCATGAAACAAGAAAAGGGAAATTAGCAAGCAATCAATATATGGAAATTCAAGCAAGAATGATTTGCAAAAACAGGAAAACTCGTCATTAGCGTTTGTATTTAGGAATCATATTTAAAGGTTGTTTGTTTTTAATCATAATCCCTCTTCTCCTATTTTGCAAATCACATGGTTTGGGCCTTGGTTCACAAAAAAGGAAAAGAAAATTTGCAAACATAGCATAAAGCCCAAGGCTGTCCAACAAGCAAAAAAATATTGCAACAAGCCAAAACAACAACCCAAAGGCAGGCTTCTAAAATAGCAGCAGCAGCAAGGCAAACAACAACTAGGCTGCCAAATACACAAACAAACAAAACAGGCTGCAATGCAGCAAAACCAAATGCAACAAACCTGCAACAAATATTGCAGCAAAACAGCAGCTACTGTAAACATAGCAAGCAAGCTGCCCAAATGATGCCAAACACAAGAGCCAACAATGTAGAACAAATGCAACATAAAGATAACAATAGCAATAAGTGAAATAAAACAGAACAAGGTAAAACAGCAAGCTAGCTTGCTCAACAATCTCAACTACATCATCATTTTCCTAACCTATGCAAACCCTTCAGAAAATTTTGTGAAAAGCAAAATGGATTTATATTTCATTGAAAGATAAAAGAGGAAAGAGACAGGTTTGAAGGATATCACCTAGCTCACACCACATACTAAAGTCAGCTCTGTCAAACCTGCTATTGCCCTATCCAAACAGCCCAAGGTTTGCACACAAATAGCAATATGAAAATTGCACTCAAAAGGCAGCAAATCAGCATACCAAAATGGTTCAAAAAAAACTATCCATATTTACCCCACTTTTCACCCTTATTTCCATATAATAACAGCCACTGTTTCACTAAGAATAGGGTGGACAATATACAAACCAAGAGAGCAAAAAACCAACAAACAAGAAAACCAAGCCATCTCTCAAACCTGCAACATTATTCCATCAAACCCAAACCTCACTCATCTTTGTTGAACCACAAATCCAAAATCCATAAAACCAGAACAATATGGTTGTTCAAAAAAAAAGACAACAAAACCAGATGTCATATAAACCCTATTTTTTATCATCATTTTCCCAAGAAAAATCCCTTCAAAAAGAAAAAGGAAAAACAGAACCACAACAAAAATGCTTACAGCCCGCCTTTGCCTTTACTGTTAAGCTCATGGTACCCAACCTCTGCCTCTTCTGAAACTCCACACCGCTCCTATAATTTTCAACAATTCCCAACAATAATATCAATTATTGTCCATATCACAATACAACTAAACAGTCGTTGTCTAAAAACATCAATCAAGTTTTAAATCGAAAGAAGAAAAAGAAAAAAAAGAACAGACTCGACATTGTACCTTCGCTCTTTCGCTGGCCAAAACCTCCCCGCCATAGGTAACTTCTTTTCCTTATTTTCTATTTTGCTGTGACCATAACTATTGTTATTGTTTGATTGTTTACGCTAAGAGCATGATGGCGACCGAGTAAGATATAGCCGCAAGAAGAGGCCGATGAGTACAGAGGAGGTTGGCGGAATACATAAAGAGTTTGAGTTGTTCTGTTACGAGAAAGAGAGAGAGAGAGAGAGAGAGAGAGAGAGAGAGAGAGAGAGAGAGAGAGAGAGAGAGAGAGAGAGAGAGAGAGAGAGAGAGAGAGAGAGAGAGAGAGAGAGAGAGACGAATGAGCATATCACGAGTGAGATGGCGTGGGTAAGGAAGAGAAGAATAGAGGAAGGGCGTATCAATGGAGAAGAGTGAAGCAGAGAGATTGAAAAGCACAAACAGAGAAAGAGGAGGTGCAGGTGTTGTTAGGGTTTTCACACCCATTCCTTTGTTTTGAGATAAATGGACCTGGGTCTGGCTCGACCCGGTCCAAGTCCAGCCCATTTTTTTATATTATATTCTATTTGGGCTTGCAGCCCAGTATTTTTTTCACACCCCATTTTCGGTTTCACTACTTTTTTTATGATAATTACTTTAGTTTAGATTTAAAATCATAATTAATTTAGTTTAGATTAATATTTTTAATAGGTTAGATTTAAATTAGAATTTTATAATCAACTTAGTTTACATTTAAGTTAGTTTAGATATAGTTTAGTAATTTTAGAATTTTGGTTTTTCTACTTAAATTTAGGTTAGTAATGTTAAGTAACTTAGTCAAACTTTAAATTATTAATTCTGTTATTAACCTAGTTTAGATTTAAATTTGCATATTTTTATAATTAATTTAGTTTGTATTTAAATTAGTTTAGATTTTATTTAATAACCTTAGAATTAGCTTAGTTTAGGTTTAGCCTAGTAACTTAGAATTTTAAGTTAGGTTATAATTATTTTAATAACTTTATTTAGTTTAGATTTAATTTTATTAATTTTTAGTTTTAATTTTAAAATTCAATTAAATAAAAAAATTAATTTCAAAATTAATTAACTTTCTTATTTTGTTTAGTTTAGGACTTTGTGAAAAAATTTATCAACATTTTTATCGCTTAGTTAACTTTTCTTTAAATTATTTAGTTTCTACATGATAAAAATTCAAATAAAATTTAATAGAATAGATTTTTTTATTTTATTCTTTCCGAATTTTCCCACAAAACAAAATACCAAAAATATTATTTTTATTTGTTTTACTTTAAATTATTTTAATTAACTGTTCGTTTCTAAATTCGTTTGGGTTGTATTGCTTGTTTATTTAGACTCTTAATCGCATTGTCGCATTGATCCATCCCCATTTGTGAATTTGTACCCCCATTCTCGAAAACTCTGTAATAGTATAGAATTTTAATTTCTGCAATTTACTGTTTTCCTTATACTGTATAGTAATTAGGCGTGCATGGCAAGATTTAAAATCAACTGCTAGATAACCTAATTTCAAGACAATTCAATTGAAAAAAAATCACTTTGCACACGCGCACCTCTTGGGTAACCTCGCTTGTTGCCTCAGAAACACAGTCATGTCCCTCGAATATGGGACGCTTTAGCAAAGAACCTTCGATAAAAAAAGATCATAGTCCCTCGATGTCCCTCGATGTTGCCTTCGGTAAAACGATCTAGTCCCTTACGAAAATTGCTAAAGCGTATCACAAGTTGTCTTCTATGACTGTATGGTTGACCCGTGCCTGTCCCATCACATCCAACGATGGGGCTTCTTACCAAATCAATGGTAATATAGAAACGTCTAAAGGAGGAGGAAAAGAACATTAATGACCTTTTGAGTAGGTAGATTCTCTCTTAGTTGCTCGCTTGATCACAACAAAAAAACACTTTATACACCCACACACTCATCTTGAAACATTTTTCAAAATACAAACACTTTGTACGTGTTCTTATAGAAACGAGAGCCATTACAAAGAAGATACATTTTCAAAATCACTTTCAAAAACACATTCCACAAATACATCTTTGAACTATTTTCAAAATAACACTTTGTACGCGTTCTTATAGAAACGAGAACCATTACAAAAACATTTTCAAAATACTTTCAAAACCCACACCACAAGCCCGTTCAAACAAAAGCAAGTGATCTAGCAAGCAACTAAGAGCCTGTACATAACTACGGATGGAAAGTGTGCTAATACCTTCCCTTTTCATAATCTACCATCCGAACTCAGAAAACATCTCTAAAGGTCTTTCATGTTCTTTTCAGCCTTTCCTTTTGGATAAAAGAAAAGTCGATGGCGACTCTTGCTATTCGCACAATTATGATCAAACACAAAACAACCAAATCAGTTATCCCACTGCGTTACAGAACTGGAGACTCTGCTGGGGAAAAACTTAAAAGTGGGGTTACCTTAGGGCTAGATCATATTTACTTGTTTTCTTTGTTTGACTTGTATGCTTTACATTATGGTTCTTTGTTTGGGTTTGCTTTGATCCTCTACCCGGATCTGAGACACCTTTTTAGGTAAGTATCAATACATTGTGGAAACTGTGCGGGATATACCGTCATGGTCTAAGCAATAGCTACGTTAGTGTGACATATTTGTGGGTATCGTTAACCCTTGAGTAGTCAAGGAGAATACGGGGCCACTGAGTGATATCATGAAGCATAAAATGACCTTTAGAAAATTTACTTGACCAACTTGGCCATTAGGACGTAGTGAGATGGCCAGCATTGGTGCAGTCTAAAGTTGGTAGATACTCGATACTACACTCATTGAGGTTTGGCTTTTTGGGATATTTCGATCGCCGGGAAAGAGGCTTATGCTGAAACAATGCCCGAGAAGACAAATTAGTGATATTGAGATCCTTTAGAACCCGGTTACTATTACTAGGACAAGTTGAGCCAACTAAACTTCAAGAGGGTACTTACCTACAAACTCCATGCAAGCCTAAACCTAAGGACTTATCTGCTTTGTGTGTATATGATTATTTGTATATAAACTTCCTTACTTTGCATACTTGTATATAACATCATACCATAGTGTGATACGGTGGCAGAACCGACTGTTAATACTGTTTTGCATTTGGGTTTTTTATTCGCAAAATGTCGCGGTAAGAAAGAGTCGCCACCGACTTTTATTTCATCCAACCAGAAAGGAAAAAAGTACAGAAAAAAATCCTTTTTCGAGATGTTTCTGAGTACGGGGGGTAGATTATAGAAAGGGAAGGTGTTAGCACCCTTTATATCCATGGTTTTCCATGGGCTCTTAGGTACTTGCTCATCTTTTAAAAATTGCTTGTGTATGTGCTTTGTTTTTGAAAAGTTTTGTTTTACTTCGTTTTAACCCTTGTTTCTGTCCTCAAGAGTGTTACGAAGTGTTTTGAAAACTTTAGTTTGAAAAGTTTGTTTGAAAGTGTATGGTGTAAAAGATTTTGATTTGAGCAAGTACCCACTAGCATCTACCTACTCGAAAAAAGATTATTTCTGCTCTTGTTTCCTTTAGACGGCGCTATCCTACTATTGAAAAATAGGTAGCACCGTCGTTGGAGTTGTAAGGGTCAATTCGAAAGGGATGTACGATCACTAAAGCAATGTTAGGGCATCTTAGTAACAACCCTAATGTCTTAAGATCATATTCGAGGCAACATTTCCGAGGCAACATTTCCGATGCAACATTTCTGAACGGGACATTTGATCTTTGTTTAGACAGGAGGGCGACCACTAAAAGACCCTACACTTAATGATTGTTTACCGAAGGCAATCGAAGTGAGAGTATACCCCAGGAGTGTGCATGTGCGAGTGATTTGGTTTCAGTTATTATCTTTGCATATTAGGGTTTTCTAGCCATTTTAAATTGTCATGTAATCTTGCCATACAACCCTATTAACATACATCTAACAGTTAATATTTGCGATTAAAATGCGAGAAATAAAACTACGCTATTACAAGGCTTTAGGGTAGGGGATTAATTTTTAAATTCTGGCTGCAGATACTCAATGTCACGTTCAATGTTATGACACCGTATCTGACTTTCTATAAGACAGTAAATACAAAAACAGTAAAGAACACAGTCAATTGTTTACCCAGTTCAATGTGCAACAACACCTACTCTGGGGGCTACCAAGCCAGGGAGGAAATCCACTATAAGAGATATTAATTCAAGAATAAACCAACCAGTTTATCTCCTTCACTTAAGACCTACCCAATGCAACTTCAATCTAAGTACAACTTAAACCTGAGTTCCTACTCACTCCCCCTCAATCACAGCAGTGATACTTAAAACAATTGACTAATGATTTAATGAAGACACTCTTCAAAACATACACTTGATTATGCTTCACAGCTTTTTAATCAAGCAACACAAACACTCTTGCTTCACAGCTTTGAGTGATACATAAACCTAACTTGACTTTGCTTCAAAGCTTTAGTCAAGAGACACAAAACACTCTTGCTTCAAAGCTTTGAGTGATACAAAACCCTTACAATTAAAACCTATTCCAAGTCACTTATCACAATGATACTTGCTTGGATTACAATAGTTAAAACTATACAGCTTCTAAATGATCTTCTGTCAAAAGGGGTACATTCCAAACAACAACCCTGTTGAATATATAGCAGCTGCTTCTTCAGTTAGGGTTTCCACCAAAAGCTAGGGTTAATACCGTTTGCCCTTAAGACTTGGTCACAGGACTTTATCAACCAGGTTAGGGTTGAGCTAGGTTAACCCCAAGTCCATGAGAGATTCTGTTCTGGAAAGACTGAGTCATTTTCCTGAAAAAACTCAGAATTAACCAAACTGCATAACTGTTAGTTCAGAACAGGATGTCTTAACATTTGTTATGACATCTGAATTCCTGTTTACTGATTTTGGTAAATGTGATCATTTTGTAAAATGCTCAGATACACACTCATAAACATCAGTACCTGTATACCACTATTTTTCTGCAAAGGTACCTAATAAACCAGTACTTAATAAACTAGAATGTTATGACATCAGTCATGACATTCACACACCTGGTTTTACCAAAAATGCATGCCAATAACTAAACAACTAAAAACTCCCCCTTTGGCAGATTTTTGGCTAAAGCCCCTAAGCAATCAGAGAATAGAGAGCAGCAGAATAAATATGACTGCAGAAAAATAGGATGTCTATCAAGTAAATAACCACAGAAAATCTCCCCCTCTTTAGCCACAAATGGGCCAAAGATACATGTTCTTAAAATTTATACAGCCATCCCAAAAGTAGTAAAAACAACAACTAAAATCTGAACACACTTGCAAACTCCACCAGGAAACAACAGCAACTCCACCAACCTTTAAGCACTGTCATCAGACTCAGAAGGTTCGGGCTTCTTCCTTTTCTTGTGAGCAATATCAGCATTCTTCTCTTTGTTTGATGTCTCAACATCCTTAGAGACATCTGGATTTGTTTCAGCATTTGAACTTTCTTGATTTAAGGGAACAGAAATGCCAGGAACTAAGTGGTTCTCGTTCAGAATTCTTGTAACAATTTTAGCTATTGCTTGACGTACATAGGCTGACCCTTCCCTATTTGCAATTTCAGAGGGAACAAAAGAAGAAGGATGAGAGGGATTACCAGAGGCAGTAGCTTGGGACCTTCCTGCATGCCTTGTTCTCAGCTCTTTGACCTTGGTGGGGTTAGTTTCCACTTCTCTAAGAGGAGCGATCTCCAGGACTTCAGAATCCAAGCAAGATGAGATTGCCCTAGAATCTTGATCAGAGGAAGAGGATGAAATAGTCGTATTGGATGATGATGGTGTTTGAGACATTTTGATAGTCTTAGAAGACCAATAGCAACTGGAGAGAAAATTCTGATTGAGAGACTGGGTTTTGATGCGGAGACGAGAGGGGAAGGAAGAAAATGAGTGTCTATTCAACTTCTTAAAAGAATTGAAGGAAATGGGAAAATATAAGTTTAACCCAATCAGAACAGACTTAACAAGCATAACTCATTCAACCCTTGTTTTAAGCAAAATTAATTGCTACAATTCCTCATGTTGGCAAATACCCAACTTACCCCTCAAGTTTTCAAATTGATTTGCATCAAGTGCCTTGGTAAAAATGTCAGCCAGTTGTAGCTCAGTGGCAACATGTTCCAGTTTAATTGTCTTCTCTTCTACAAGGTCTCTGATAAAGTGATGTCTTATGTCAATATGTTTGGTCCTACTATGCTGAATGGGATTCTTGGAAATGTTGATTGTACTCAGGTTGTCACAGTACAATGTCATAACATCTTGTGTGACATTATACTCAGTAAGCATCTGTTTCATCCAGATCATTTGAGAATAGCTACTACCAGCTGCAATGTATTCAGCTTCAGCAGTAGAGAGAGACACACAATTCTGTTTCTTGCTGAACCAGGAAACCAGATTATTTCCCAAGAAGAAACATCCTTCAGAGGTGCTTTTTCTATCATCAGCACTACCAGCCCAATCAGCATCACAGTAACCAGTCAGAGTTGGTTCACAGCCATGAGAATATAGCAAACCATAGTTGTAAGTTCCACTCACATACTTCAAAATTCTCTTCACTTGGTTGATATGACTGACTTTAGGATCAGCTTGGTATCTTGCACAAACTCCAACTGCAAAAGCAATGTCAGGTATGCTGGCTGTTAAGTACAACAAGCTTCCTATCATCCTTCTGTATAGACTTTGATCCACCTTAACCCCACTTGAATCTTTGGAAAGCTTTAAATGAGTAGGAGCAGGAGTCCTTTTATGACTGGCATTCTCCATACCAAACTTCTTTACAATGTTCTTTGCATACTTGCTTTGAGATAAGAAGATTGAGTCCTCCATCTGTGAGATTTGCAGTCCAAGAAAATAAGTCAGTTCTCCCATGAGACTCATTTCGAATTCAGCCTGCATCTGGTCAGCAAAATGTTTAACCATAGGTTCTGACATTCCTCCAAACACTATGTCATCAACATATATTTGGGCTACCATCAACTTCCCTCCTTCAGTTTTGACAAAGAGGGTTTTGTCCAAGCCTCATTTTCTGTATCCTTTGTCTGAGAGAAATTTTTTTAACCTGTCATACCATGCTCTAGGAGCTTGTTTCAGGCCATATAGAGCTTTTCTCAATTTGTAGACATGATCAGGGTGGTTTGGATCCACAAAGCCTTTAGGCTGTTCCACATAAGCTTCCTCATTCAAGTACCCATTTAGAAAGGCACTTTTCACATCCATCTGAAATAACTTGAACTTCAGAAGATAAGCAATTGACAATAGGAGTCTGATTGATTCCAGTCTGGCTACAAGTGCAAAGGTTTCATCAAAATCAACCCCTTCAACCTGAGTGTATCCTTGAGCAACAAGTCTTGCCTTATTCCTGGTGACAACTCCTTTAACATCTGATTTGTTCTTGAAAATCCATTTTGTGCCAATGATGTTAGTTCCTTCAGGTCTAGGAACTAGTTCCCAAACTTCATGTTGCTTGAATTGGTTCAATTCATCTTGCATTGCTCCAATCCAGTATTCATCAGTTAAAGCTTCCTTGACATTTCTTGGTTCGATTTTAGACACAAAACAAGAGTTTGAGATGATTTCTCTAGATCTTGTAATGACTCCACTGTTGGGATCTCCTATGATGAGCTCTTTTGGATGATCCTTCTGAATTCTGATGGAAGGGATCTTGCTAGCTTCCTTTGATTCAGATTCTGCTGTGGTGGTGTTGGGTAGATCATTCTGTTGAGTTGAAGTCTCAAAGAATGTCTCAACATTACAAGGGACATCTATTTCCTCATGATAATCATCAATTATGACATTTATTGATTCCATCATGGCTTTGGTCCTGGAATTGAATACCCTATAAGCTCTGCTGTTTGAGGAGTATCCTAGAAATATGCCTTCATCACTTTTAGGGTCCAGTTTTCTTCTTTGTTCACGATCTGCTAGAATATAGCATTTTCTACCAAACACATGGAAGTACTTCACAATTGGTTTTCTTCCTTTCCAGAGTTCATATATGGTGGATGAGGTTCCCTTTCTCAAGGTGACCCTGTTATGGACATAGCAGGCTGTATTCATAGCTTCAGCCCAAAAATACATAGGAAGTCTTTTGGCATGTATCATTGCTCTGGCAGATTCCTGTATGGTCCTGTTTTTTCTTTCCACAACTCCATTTTGCTGAGGAGTTATAGGAGAGGAAAATTCATGACTAATTCCTTCTGAGGAACAGAATTCATCAAACTTGATGTTTTCAAATTCCTTGCCATGATCACTTCTGATTCTGACAATACACCCTTCTTTTTCTCTTTGAATTCTTTTGCATAATTCTTTAAAAACTTCAAATACATCAGATTTTTCCCTAATGAAGTTAATCCAAGTGAATCTGGAAAAATCATCCACAACCACATAGGCATATCTTTTTCCACCAAGACTCTCCACCTGCATTGGTCCCATCAGATCCATATGAAGAAGTTATAGAACCTTAGAGGTGGTCAGATGTCTTGACTTTGGATGTGACATCCTAGTCTGCTTACCAACCTGACATTCACCACAAACTCTTCCTTCATCAATTTGCAGTCTTGGAATCCCTCTGACTGCCTCCATGGAGATAATCCTTTTCATTCCTCTTAGATAAAGATAGCCAAGTTTCTGGTGCCACAGTTTCACCTCTTTTTCTTCTTTTGCAATGGAACACACAGTGGAGAAATTAGTGTTCTCAGGCTCCCACAAGTAACAGTTGTCTTTAGATCTGACTCCTTTCATTACAACTTCTTGTTTTTCATTAATTACAAGACATTCAGATTTTGAGAAATTGACCTTGAATCCTAGATCACACAATTGACTGATACTAATGAGATTAGCAGTCAGGCCTTTTACCAGTAGTACTTCATTCAGGTTTGGAACTCCAGGGCAGTCCAAATTACCAACTCCTTTGATTTCACCTTTAGCACCATCTCCAAAGGTCACAAAACTAGTGGTGTGAGGTTTAACATTATTGAGGAGGTTCTTGATTCCAGTCATGTGCCTAGAACACCCACTGTCAAAGTACCAGTCTTCCTTTGCAGAGACCCTCAGGGAAGTGTGGGCTATCAGGACAGTAGCTTTTTTCTTCCATTTAGGAGTATGTGGTACCTTTTTAGACTTAGGTTTGACTCCTGAGTTCTGATTAGGGTATCCATGCAATCTGAAGCAGAAAGGCTTTATGTGGCCATACCTCCCACAATGATGACATCTCCATCTTTGGTACCTTTTCTTCATATGTCTCTGTTCCTGATGTTGAGAGTTGTGTTGAGACATCTGCTTTGACATTTGCTTAACAGGCCTGATCTTCTTGTCTGCACTAGATTTCTTTGCTTCCACAAATCCTAGTCCAGATTTTTTTCCCACATTTTGTCCAACCTGAAGGATTTCTTCTAATTTGTCAGTTCCATTTGTCAGCATCTTGACAGATTTGGTCATCTGGTTCAGTTGTGAGTTCAGCAATTGAACTTCCCCTTCTAGATGACTTATAGTTTCAAGGTATGCCCTTTTTTCAGCCTCCAGCTTTATGATGAGTTTTGTTTGTTTCTCATTCTGCACACAGACTTCAGCACTTCTGATACACAGTTTCTTGTAAGTATCAGCCAGTTCATCAAATGTCACTTCCTCATCACTAGTGTCACTTTCAGAGGTACAAACACCAGTTAGAGCAGTAACTAGTTTGGCAGATTCTTCTTCAGAATTACTTTCTGAATCACAGTCAGACCAAGTAACAGTCATTCCTTTCTTTTGTTTCTTAAGAAAGGTAGGACATTCAGCTCGAATATGCCCATATCCTTCACAACCATGGCATTGAATTCCTCTGCCTTGATTTCCCTTCTCTTCTGACCTTGGTCTTCTGCTGGAACTGTCAATGTTAGAGGGAATGTTATGAACATTAGACCTTGACTTTGGATCTATCCTTTTGATAAGTTTATTGAATTGTCTTCCAAGCATGGCTATAGCTTCTGAGATATTTTCTACTTCATCCTCCTTGACATTAGTGTTGGATACAAGTGCTATGCTCTTGTTCTTCTTGTCACCATTTTCAGTGATCCCCATCTCAAAAGTCTGAAGAGACCCAATGAGTTCATCCACTTTCAGCTTGCTGATGTCCTGGGCTTCCTCTATGGCAGTTACTTTCATTGCAAATCTTTTAGGCAAGGATCTGAGAATCTTTCTCACCAATTTTTCTTCTGACATCTTTTCTCCCAATGCTCCTGAGGTGTTGGCAATCTCCAAGATGTTCATGTGAAACTCATGGATAGTTTCATCTTCCATCATTTTTAGATTCTCAAACTTGGTAGTCAGCATCTGAAGCCTTGACATCTTTACTTTGGAAGTGCCCTCATAAGTAGTTTTGAGAGTGTCCCAAACTTCCTTGGCCAGTTCATATTGATGTACTAGTCTGAATATGTTTCTATCAATTCCATTGAACAAGGCATTTAAGGATTTGGAATTACCCAGGGCTAACTCATCTTCTTCTTTACTCCATTCTTCCTCAGGCTTCAGACTGATTGTCCCATCTTTCTCAGTTATGGTGGGATGGTTCCATCCTTTGTCAGCAGCTCTCCAAGCCTTTTTGTCCAGAGATTTTAAGAAGGCAATCATACGAGGTTTCCAGTAGTCATAATTTGTTCCATCCAGAATGGGTGGTCTATTTCCAAAAACTCCTTCTTTGTCCATAGTGCCAGAAAGTGATATCCTTAGATCTCACCCAGTAATACAGGCAGGGTGCCTGCTCTGATGCCAATTGAAATTCTGGCTGCAGATACTCAATGTCACGTTCAATGTTATGACACCATATCTGACTTTCTATAAGACAGTAAATACAAAAACAGTAAAGAACACAGTCAATTGTTTACCCAGTTCAGTATGCAACAACACCTACTCTGGGGGCTACCAAGCCAGGGAGGAAATCCACTATAAGAGATATTAATTCAGGAATAAAACAACCAGTTTATCTCCTTCACTTAAGACCTACCCAATGCAACTTCAATCTAAGTACAACTTAAACCTGAGTTCCTACTCACTCCCCCTCAATCACAGCAGTGATACTTAAAACAATTGACTAATGATTTAATGAAGACACTCTTCAAAACATACACTTGATTATGCTTCACAGATTTTTAATCAAGCAACACAAACACTCTTGCTTCACAGCTTTGAGTGATACATAAACCTAACTTGACTTTGCTTCAAAGCTTTAGTCAAGAGACACAAAACACTCTTGCTTCAAAGCTTTGAGTGATACAAAACCCTTACAATTAAAACCTATTCCAAGTCACTTATCACAATGATACTTGCTTGGATTACAATAGTTAAAAATATACAGCTTCTAAATGATCTTCTGTCAAAAGGGATACATTCCAAACAGCAGCCCTGTTGAATATATAGCAGCTGCTTCTTCAGTTAGGGTTTCCACAAAAAGCTAGGGTTAATACCATTTGCCCTTAAGACTTGGTCACAGGACTTTATCAACCAGGTTAGGGTTGAGCTAGGTTAACCCCAAGTCCACGAGAGATTCTGTTCTGGAAAGACTGAGTCATTTTCCTGAAAAAACTCAGAATTAACTAAACTGCATAACTGTTAGTTCAGAACAGGATGTCTTAACATTTGTTATGACATCTGAATTCCTGTTTACTGATTTTGGTAAATGTGATCATTTTGCAAAATGCTCAGATACACACTCATAAACATCAGTACCTGTATACCACTATTTTTCTGCAAAGGTACCTAATAAACCAGTACTTAATAAACTAGAATGTTATGACATCAGTCATGACATTCACACACCTGGTTTTACCAAAAATGCATGCCAATAACTAAACAACTACAAATTTACATAGCCAAAAACCCGTAAAAACGATAAATAAAAGAAAAGTCCTAGTTAAACTATTACATACCATGAGCAGTTACATTAATATTGTAAAAATAATAAGCGCGCGCGATGAATCGAGAACGAGAGAATTAGGGTTTTGACCCCGTCTAAACCTAATTGAAAGAAAAATCATTTTTCATTGTTCTTGCTATTTTTTGAGAAAATAAAGTTTTAATTGAATAAAATAAAAACTCTAATCACTAATTAATTTAAATTAAGAAATATAATTAAATTGACCTATTTTTGTATTTTGTTTATTGAAAAATTAAATAAAAATTAAATCAAAGGCAACCCTAATTTTTGTAATTTGATTTTACTTATTTACAAAAAAAGTTAGAATTAAACCTAAAATAAAACTAATATAAAATTAAATTTGATAAAATAAAATAAAACCTAAATTCTAAATTGGTGAAATTGATTTTATGATTTTTTTGTAAAAAAAGAAATTAATTTTGTGGTTGGAAAATAATTAAATAAAAGAAATTAAATAAAGGAAATTAGAAAAGAAATAGAATGGGCCTGGTGGTATACTAGCAAACAAGGGGGTAAGACTTGCAATTCTGGGCCCAAAAGCGCCTGGCCCTATTGACTTTCCAGGTCTGGTGTTGATAGCTTGACTGGGCGTATGATGGACCTTCACTGGGAAGCTTTAGATCTGGAACTTGATGATCATATTGGTTGGATATTGAGGGCGTATGGTGGATACCTTGGATGCTAGCGCGCCTGATTATGCAAAGAAAATAAATATAAGGCAAATATGGGGACCTGGGGATCGAACCCAGGCCCTTTGGCATAATCATACTGCGCGCTTACCAGCTGGGCTGGCTTGATTAGTTGTACAAGGAATGACAAACAATGATTATATGGAACACAAAATGCAATTTGAATGGGCAAATCAGGGAGTGCCACGCTACCCTTCTTCTTCCTCCCACCGTTGCTAAAGGTTCTGTGACTTTTACCTACAGAAAAATGGGCGTAGGTATAACCCTGCACCTTTCCAAAATCCTATACAAGCGTGATAAATGCAAAACGATGGTACCAATCAACTCGTGGTAACCTCACGAGCATCATGGTACCCTCATCCATGGCCAATTGTACTTGTACACGAAAACCCCAAAAGTGAACCAAGAACCCTAACTATGGCATCTTGATGTATAGTCAGCAAAAATGCAATTAAATACAACCATTAGCTTGCAGATGATTCAAGGATTAAGAATATGCAAATAAATCATGCTAAAAGTGCCAGAATTGTGATATACGATTTCAAGAAAGTTTGGAAATCGTGGGACACTTACAGTGCGTTTCTGGGCACGAGAATGCTTGCTAGTGATTGGAATAGGATCCTAGAACGTCCAGCAAACGATTTGTGTGACTGGAATGGCTTGAGGAAGCTTGGAATTGGGAAATCAGTTTACAACTTTTCTTGATTTTTTTTATAAAGTTTCCTTCACCTTTGCACGCCTCTCCTCCCTGTCTTTTGGATCTGAACACGTTCCTTATGTACCCAAGAATGAATTAAGGTTGCAATTTGGTTTCAAATCTTCTCCAATTATGATCATTGATTTAAGATTTGATCCTTTGTGCAAATATTTCCAAATTGAGAAAATCCAATCTTTTTGAGTCCATTTGAAGCTTGAACGATTTGATTCCATCTCCAGCTGTATAATAGACCTAAACATGCATAAAATCTCAAGCTTTGATTAGTTTTTGATATTTTCATGATTTTATTTTGGTTTTATTTGATTTAATTGAAATAAAATCCAAATAAATGACAAAAATAAAAGAATTACAAATGGGAAGTATAATGGGTCGTGGGTCATGTTACAAACTCAATGCAAGCATAAAACGTTGGGCCCATTTGACAAAAATTGCAATTGGAGACACATTTGACTTTTGGCAATTTTGCAAAAAGGGTCAACTTTGCCAATGCATAACTCTCTCAATTTTGACCCTAGAGAGGTGTTCTTGGATTTTTTTATAAAGCTTAAGATGTACTCTAAGCAACCCTTTTGGTCTCATCTCAATTTAGTCTTCCATGTTCATGTATGAAGCTTTGACAAAAAAGGTGTTTTTGTTGACTTTCCAAAATGACCTATAATGTCCAAATTCATATCTTCTTGTGAGTGCATATTTTGAACTTGGGATCTGAATATGGATTGTAGGTAATTGAATCCTCTTCAAAATGATCTTTGGATGGGTCATTTTCGATAAAGTATGAGAAAGTTATGCTTAGTCAAAGTTGAGTTGACTTTTCCTACAAAACCCTAATTTAGCAACTTTTGGGTTTTGATGAATTGTGAGCCATCCTTGAGGAATCATGATCAATCCTTGATAAAATGATGAATAATACTTCAAAATGATAATGTTGACAAAAAATCTTGAAGTTTGACTGTATGTGGACCACGGTTGACTTTTGCCCTAGCACAATCGATTTTCAGGCCTTTGAGCAATTGACTGAGCAAACTTCCTCTGCAAGGCTTGAAACTTGACATGGATGATATTGAGAACATATTAGGAAAATGGTGAGCATTTGGGATCCCTTGGACTCAAACATCTTGATGAAAAATGAAACCCTAATTTTGGGTAAACTGCCTTGGGAGAGAGTTTGTATAGTAAACCCTTGGACTTTCTTAAGCAGTTTGAGGACCTCAGTTGAAATGTATTGCCAAATATGGGAGGGAAAATTTTGGGGTACAACACATAGAATTTTCAATAACCGTTTCAAGGATCTCAAGGGCCTATGATGCAGGGTCACATTGAACCAGACATCTATCAAGGGACAAGAGGATTTATTTTCCTCTAACCAAACACCGTCAAAGATCAAGTACAACAACTTGAGTCAAAGGCTATGACCCCCTCGACATGGTGAGATTAATTATCGTGGAAGGACATCCATCGATACAAATTTCTCCAATCAAAGTTGTTGATCAAAGTTTAACTTCTAACATTTTCTTGTGTTTACCCTCGTGAGATCCTTGAAAACATGCACCCACATATCATGCATCATATCATGACAGGTTTCTCCCGTACAGGCCTCCTTATCTTCCTACTGTTTATTTCAGTAAAATGGATATGGAACAAACGGTGAAAGATCTCCAAGCTCAAAATGATTAATTCCAACAAATTTTCCTGGCTTTGGCTAAGGGGCAAGAGGACCTGAAGACTCTTCTTCTCAAAGACAAGAAGAAAAAGTCCAAGAAGTCAGTAGGCGTCCTGAAGTTGGGAAGAATACTTAAAGGACCAGTCAATGGAGCTCTAGATCTTCCAACTCAATCCAACATGGGGGATATTCATGAAGAAGACAACAATCTAGAGATTGATGAAGTCGAAGCTGACTACTCTGAGGAACAATATCCTCTCGCTGATGACAAGTACAAACAGTTGGAGGATCACCTCAATGCTATGGAGATTCAACAGATACCTGGCTTGGATTTAGGATACATGGGTTTGGTTTCTGGGGTGGTCATCCTGCCAAAGTTCAAAATCCCTGCTTTTGCCCTGTACGATGAAGTCTTTTGCCCTAAGATGCACTTAAAGTCTTATGTCCGCAAGATTCAACCATACACAAATGATCCGAAGCTTTGGATCCATTTCTTCCAATAGAACCTAGTAGTGACTCAACTTGAATGGTTCTATCAATTGGAGAGTTCTCCCATCCTCATCTAGGAGGATTTAGCTATTGCTTTCTACAAGCAGTACCAGTACAACGCTGATCTTGCACCAACTCGTGTGCAATTGCAGAACATGACTATGGGTTCCAACGAGAGCTTCAAAGGATACGCCCAAAGATGGAGAGATATGGCTGGTAGGGTGCAACCCTCTTTAACTGATAGGGAGCTAATTGACATCTTCATGGGAACTTTGACAGGACCTTTCTTAAAACACCTAATTGGAAGCTCCTCGGTCAGGTTCATTGAGCTAATACTGACAGGCGAAAGAGTCAAAGTTGGCATCAAAAGTGGAAAGATCCAAGGAGCTACACCCTCTAATGCTTAGAAAAATCCATACAATGGGAAGAAAGAGTCCAATGTTGTGTATGGTTAAAAGAGTCATCATGACCAACACGTAGGATCAATCTTGATCTCTAATCCTACGCCTGCTCAACAAAGACAGGGGCATCAGCGTAAGGAGGTCGCGCCTAAAAGACAATTCACTAAGATCAACATGTCACTGGCTCAAGCTCTACAACACATGTTGAAGGCAGAGCTAATTACGTTAAAGGCTCGTCTCCGAAACCCCAACACTTCCGCTCCTACCTATCATCCCAATGAAAGGTGCACATACCACTCTGATAGTCCGGGACACGACACATACAACTGTTGGACTCTGAAGAACAAGGTCCAAGACATGATTGATGCTAAGGAGACTGAGTTTGACCCTCCGGAGACTCCAAACGTGATCACTGCTCCTATGACGAATCATTGAAAGATTTTGTTCATTTGAATTTTCAAGTTGTAATCTCTTTTGTTGTTCAAACACTTATCTATTAATGTTAAACTTTGTTTCATTATTACATTGCATATGTTTGTCTTGATTTAATCGGCTCGTTTTCATTATATTTAAACTATGCTTTTTACTCCCTTTATAATATTCAACTCTTGTTTCAAAAAGGTGCAAGCCTTTAGAGGGAGGATGACGAAAACAATGCCATAATCTCATACAATATGCTTTTGAACAGACCTTGCTGACGATGTACAAGCGTTCTTTCAAACCCTAAACACTGGAGTTACAAGGAATATAATCCCTAGTCAAAACCTTTGAGCCAAAGAAGTAGAAGTTTTCTTTTTACACAAATTGAAACCTTTAATCAAAACCTGGGGCAGGGTAGTCTCTCAGTTAATTCAAACGTGCGTTTAGCCGTAAACTCTCATCTCATAATACAACGAATGATATAAAAAACATTCCTCTAGAATCAAAAGATAGTGATGGTTCCCTACCAAATAGGCAATCATTATCTCTCAAAAGAAAAACCCACTAAGTCAGAACCTACAAAGGAGACTTAAGAAAAACTGGGGCATCCCGCTGACCGTAAGAACAGTCAGGCAAAATTAGGGATAATAAATCAAAAGAAAGAGGTCACTACAAATCCTCAATAACATGAAAAATGTTGCAAGAAATTACTGCCTTCTGATAAACTAAACTTGTCTGAACCATCACCAAAACGTCATTAGAGTTCAAATGCACAATTAACTGAGTTTAGCACTGAAGAACATCACGAAGAACGGGTGGGTACAAATACACTTTGATCCTTATCCTTTGTTTTTTAAACCATGAACTAAGCTACGTTACAACCCTTCAAAAGTCCTAATTGAAGCATGGGTTAGTTCGAAAGCATACTGTTGCAAAAGGTATCCTGACTCCTGTAAGGCTTTACTCTAAATCCTGAGTTTGAATTTTCTTATGAAATTTCTTTACTCGCTAAAACGCATTTTCAAAACTTCAAGACGAGCATAAACTTTGCATTATTTGAATATCGCTGTTTGCATATGGCTATTTGTTTGACAACAGAGAAATTCACACAATGAACATCCGATGAACGAAAGCTCTCTCAGTGAACGAAATCACTTCAAGTAGGATGACACTTCCAATGACAAATATCCTAAGCAAAAAGACCCGGCATGACATGTCACTATCCAGCACACCTGGGGCAGTCCAGTCAAGATTCCAAGGAATCTCTCAAAGAATTGTTGAATAACCAGGGGAAAATTTCCATGTGTGTCACTCAAGGGGAAATTATATGATCATGGGTTTGAACAATACCCACTATGAAGACTTCCGGTACCATCAAATTTCTCGTATGTACCAATAGTATTAGATGGTGTCAGTATCTTGTCTTCGGATCCTCCCATGACAGTTCTTAGAAAATTCTGAGACTTGACCAAAGATCTTGGGCCCCACCAATTTGTTCGTCAGTTCCAGTAGTATCAGATGGTGTCAATATCAGGTCTTCGGTTTCTTCCACAACAATCTTAGAAAATATCTCTAGGAAGTTCAGGGCTACCAGAAATGTGATCAAAATCTCAAGCGTCGAGGTGCACCAGATTAACTCTGGGGGAAAACAGGCTCCTACATAAAGGGTTATGTGCGACCAAGCAAACATTTTCTGGAATTACTACAACACTTACTACTAGGGGAAGTGACGAATATCCCCAAGATCCTTCTCATAGGATGACTCTCAGCAAGAGTTTTAATCTCTGAAAACTTCTCACCAGCTGAGTCGACCTCAAGAACCCTCGAGGGTTTTCCCCAATGAATAAGACACCTCTCTAACGGACCGATAACAGGGTTTATTTCTCCAACAAAATACAGATTCCCCAGTTTGAGCTTGCCTCTATGACTACTACAAATCAAAGGACCACAACTCCTCTTCCCCAGTAGACTACTCTACAATCCCCGGCAAGTTACTGTGAAGCCTGGACCCGACCAGATATCAGTTCAACTTCGACTCTCCAGTAGAGCAACGGGAAACCAAGACTCCTGAAGTCTTTTCCCCGAGTAGAATCAACACTCTCCACAGAGCTTTCAATATTCCCCATCCGAGTTCTCCTCAAATAATAAAACAGGGATCCTCGGTGGAAACGTTCTAAGCAAAGTTTAAAGACACACCTACTCTTCAACAAGCAGTCTGGGATTTAATGACTCCCCAGCATTTGTCAAGGATTTATTTTCCCAGACAAAGATACATTCAAAATAACATTTCACCCTTCGTGCATCATATTACATACACGACAAGTGCATATGACACAATCTCATATATTTTTAGAACATCATTTCACCATGCATATCATACATCATGACATTGCATACAACTAACGTTTTACCTCTTTCAGGAAAAGGTTAATCAAAAGATGGCTATTGTCAATAATCTTCAAAAATCCAGAAATTAGTACCTGTAACAAGCCAGGGAAATTACCTACACGACCAACTGAATCAATCCTACACAGGATCCTTCCCATACACTCTTCTAGAAACAGTTCAGATGCGATCCAAATACGGCTGACATTCTGACACTTATTCCAGATGTCTTCTAGAAACAGTTCAGATGTGATCCAGATATGGATGACATTTTGATACTTACTCCAGATTCTCTTCTAGAAAGAGTCCAGATATGATCTAGATACAAATATCATTCTGATACTTCCTTCAGCATACCTTTCTAATATAGTCCAGATACGATCCAGATATGAATGTCATTCTGACGCTCATTCAGTACATCTCTCAAATACGAGTCAGATACAATTCATTTATGAATATTATTCTGATGCTCATCTAAGACCTCTCCTGGTTCAGTTTAAATCTCTCAACGGTTTATCCTGATTCTTTCCGGTAGACATTTTCTCTTTTGTCTGGTTCAGTCAGATCGACACTAAGATCTCTCTGATTTCTATTCCAATTGAAGATATTCCAAGACTTTTGTCTGGTTCAGTTGAATCGATCCTAAGATTTTTCTGATTTCCATTCCAGTCAAAGTTAATCCAAGACCTTCTTTGGTTCAGTCAGATCGACACTAAGATCTCTCTGATTTCTATTCCAGTTGAATATATTCTAAGACTTTTGTCTGGTTTAGTTTAATCGATCCTAAGATTATTCTTATTTCTATTCCAGTCAAAGTTAATTCAAGATTTTTCTCTAGTTTAATCAGATCGACACTAAGATCTCTCTGATTTCTATTCCAGTTAAAGAAGATTCAAGACCTCAACTGGTTCAGTTTAAATCTCTCAACAGTTTATCCTGATTCTTTCCCGTAGACATTTTCTCTGGTTCAGATAGATCGTTCAAAGATTTATTCTGATTTTTTCCAGACCTCTGCTGGTTCAGTTTAAATCTCAACGGTTTATTCTGATTCTTTCCCGCAGACATCTTCTCTGGTTCAGATAAATCGCTCCAAGATTTATTCTGATTCTTCTCCAGACCCCTGCTGGTTCAGTTTGAATCTCTCAAAGGTTTATTCTGATTCTTTCCCGCAGACATCTTCTCTGGTTCAGATAGATCGCTCTAAGATTTATTCTAATTCTTTCCAAACTTCTACTGGTTCAATTTGAATCTCTCAATGGTTTATTCTGATTCTTTCCTGCAGACATCTTCTCTGATTCAGATAAATCGCTCTAAGATTTATTCTAATTCTTCTCCAGACCCCTGCTGGTTCAGTTTGAATCTTTCAACGGTTTATTCTGATTCTTTCCCGCAGACATCTTCTCTGGTTCAGATATATTGCTCCTAGATTTATTCTGATTCTTCTCCAGACCCCTGCTGGTTCATTTTGAATCTCTCAACAGTTTATTCTGATTCTTTCCTGTAGACATCTTCTATGGTTAAGATAAATCGCTCCAAGATTTATTCTGATTCTTCTCCAAACCCCTGCTGGTTCAGTTTGAATCTCTCAACGGCTTATTCTGATTCTTTACCGCAGACATCTTCTCTGGTTCAGATAAATCGCTCCTAGATTTATTCTGATTCTTCTCTAGACCCCTGCTGGTTCAGTTTGAATCTCTGAATGGTTTATTCTGATTCTTTCCCGCAGACATCTTCTTTTGTTCAGATAAATCGCTCCAAGATTTATTCTGATTCTTTTCCAGACCCCTGCTGGTTCAGTCTAAACCTCTCAACGGTTTATCCTGATATTTTCCAAATATACATTGTCTCTGGTTCAAATAAATCTCCCCAAGATTTATTCTGATCCTTTCCAGTCTAACAACATGCAAGACTTCTTCTAGTTTCAGTTTAAATTGACCACAAGTTTATTCTGATTCTTTTCCAGTTGAAGTCAAGTTCAGACTTAGTCCAATTTCGGTCAACAATCACCTTTGGATGGCATCTATAAGACCATCTCCGATAACTCTCCATCATTTCTCCAAATGGAATCTTTAAGCTCATTCCCTACACAATCAACCAACACATCACCGAGTGCAAATTTCTGGGCACTGTAGTGTTCAATCATCTTCCACTTTCAAGCGACAAACGACAAACATGCCGATCTCACTTTTCAAGTTTAAGAAGATTGAACAGGGGCAGCTGTTATACCCCAAAAGTTTCCCTCCCATTTTTCATGCGAGATACTATCCTAGGGTTTCTCGAATACTCAATTTGGCTCAGAAGTTGATCAGACATACTCTCTTCCTAGACGGTGAGTCAACAATTAGGGTTTAGTATTTGTCAAGAAAAATTGAGTTTCCAAAGTTTCAAACGGTTTTCATGGTTCTTCATGTATTCTCAATGATGCTCGTGCCAAGTTTCAAACCTTGCATTGCAAGTTTGCTCAGTCGATGGCTCAGATAACTGAAAACGACTACATTGACCCAAAAAATTAACCTTTTACTAGAGCAAGTTCAAACGATTGTAACTTCTTCATTATTCGATATTTTTGAGCAGTTCTTCTTGCATATGACTCTCCTTGACGTCATCTCTAATTTCACTTCACAAATCAAGAGCTGATTATGTGTGGAGGATCACCAAAATTCGAATACTTTAGAGATCGCTTCATGGACTTTAATCTAATCTTAAGTAACTTTCGTCTGATTTCTAAGAAATGTGATTTCCTCAAATTACAAGATCTTGAGACGATTATTTCTTCATATGTTCATAAGTGATGTAACTTACGATTTTATCTTTAAAGATCGAAGGAAAATTATGTTTGGAAGACTTTGAAAGTTATCGAATCATCGCAAGTCATTTTTTTGATTTCGAATGTTCTTAACCATAACTCTTTTCTCAGGACTATGATTCTCACATTGAAGTTTGTTAATTTTACAAGATTGATGAATGTTCTTAAAGCATGTTTGTTTTGGAAATAAAGTTCCATTTTAATCGAGCATGGCGTGCGAGTTCATTTTGAATGCAAGTTTGATTTGGACATGATGTGAAGATTAAGATTTTCATTTAAATGACCATGGTTTTGGGTTCGAGTTAACCAAGTGGAATTGAATTCTTAAACATTTATTTTGTTTAGAAATTTGATTGGAATACAAGGTGCATGTTTTACTTGAAATACAAGTTACAAAAGTCATTTGTGATTGCTTGAAGTTCAAGTTACAAAATCGAGATGTATCATTCAAACCATTCAATTGAGAATTTCAAAGTTCTAACAAAATCCAAGATTTGTACAACAAATTTCATCACTTACAAATTTATTCAAGCTTTGTGTTCATTACATTACAATTAAAATATAAATTATAATGCTTTGTTTACAAAAAGAAATTTTGTTTCTTCAAATCTTCTCTTGCTTCATCTTCAAGAAATTCATCCACACCTCGCCATGGTTTTCTCTTCACTTTACCTCGCTTTCCATGCACTCTTCGTCTTCATAAAACAAGAAAAGGGAAATTAGCAAGCAATCAATATATGGAAATTCAAGCAAGAATGATTTGAAAAAAAAAGGAAAACTCATCATTAGGGTTTGTATTTAGGAATCAGATTTAAAGGTTGTTTGTTTTTAATAATAATCCCTTTTCTCCTATTTTGCAAATCACAAGGTTTGGGCCTTGATTCTCAAAAAAGGAAAATAAAATTTGCAATCATAGCATAAAGCCCAAGGTTGTCCAAGAAGCAACAAAATATTGCAACAAGCCAAAATAACAACCCAATGGAAGGCTTCTAAAACAACATCAACATAGCAGCAGCAGTAAGGCAAACAGCAGCTAGGCTGCCAAATACACAAACAAACAAAACAAGCTGCAATGCAGCAGAACCAAATGCAGCAAACCTGTAACAAATATTACAGCAAAACAGCAGCTGATGTAAACATAGTAAGCAAGCTTCCCAAATGCTTCCAAACACATAAGCCAACAAAGTATAATAAATGCAGCATAAAGATAACAGCAACAATAAGTGAAACAAAACAGAACAAGGCAAAACAGCAAGCTAGCTTGCTCAACAATCTCATCTACATCATCATTTTCATAACCTATGCAAATCCTTCAGAAAATTGTGAAAAGCAAAATGGCTTTATATTTTATTGAAAGATAAAAGAGGAAAGAGACAGGTTTGAAGGATATTACCTAGCTCACACCACATTCCAAAGTCAGCTCTGTCAAACCTGCTATTGCCCTATCCAAACAGCCCAAGGTTTGCACACAAATAGCAATATGAAAACTACACTCAAAAGGCAACAAATCAGCATACCAAAATGTTTCAAAAAAACTATCCAGATTTCCCCCACTTTTCACCCTTATTTCCATATAATAACAGCCATTGTTTCACTAAGAAGAGGGTGGACAATATACAAACCAAGAGAGAAAAAACCAACAAACAAGAAAACCAAGCCATCTCTCAAACCTACAACATTATTCCATCAAACCCAAACCTCACTCATCTCTGTTGAACCGCAAATCCAAAATCCATAAAACAAGAACAATATGGTTGTTCAAAAAAAAAGATAGCAAAACCAGATGTCATATAAACCCTACCTTTTTATCATCATTTTCCCAAGAACAATACCTTCAGAAAGAAAAAGGAAAAAAACAGAACCATAACAAAAATGCTTACAACCTGCCGTTGCCTTCATTGTTAAGCTCACGGTACCCAACCTCTGCCTCTTCTGAAACTCCACACCGCTCCTATCATTTTCAACAATTCCCAACAACAATATCAATTGTTGTCCATATCACAATACAACCAAACAGTCATCGTATAAAAACATCAATCAAGTTTTAAATCGAAAGAAGAAAAAGAAAAAAAAGAACAGACTCGACAATGTACCTTCGCTCTTTCGCTGGCCAAAAACCTCTTCGTCGTAGGTAACTTCTTTTCCTTATTTGCTATTTTGTTGTGATCATAACTATTGTTGTTATTGTTTTATTGTTTACGCTAAGAGCATGATGGTGACCGAGTAAGATATAGCCGCGAGAAGAGGCTGATGAGTATAAAGGAGGTTGGCAGAATAATAAGAGAGTTTGAGTTGTTCGGTTACGCGAGAGAGACGAAGGAGCATATCACGAGTGAGATGGCGTGGGTAAGGAAGAGAAGAATAGAGGAAGGGAATATCAATGGATAAGAGTGAAGCAGAGAGATTGAAAAGCACAAACAAAGAAAAAAGAGGCACGGGTGCTGTTAGGGTTTTCACACCCATTCCTTTGTTTTGAGATAAATGGACATGGGTCTGGCCTGACTCAGTCTAAGTCCAGCCCTTTGTTTTTTAATTATATTCTATTTGGGCTTGCAGCCCAGTCTTTTTTTTTTTCACACCCCATTTTCGGTTTCACTGCTTTTTTTAATGATAATTACTTTAGTTTAGATTTAAAATCATAATTAATTTAGTTTAGATTAATATTTTTAATAGGTTAGATTTAAATTAGAATTTTATAACCAACTTAGTTTACATTTAAGTTAGTTTAGATATAGTTTAGTAATTTTAGAATTTTGTTTTTTCTACTTAGATTTAGGTCAGTAATGTTAAGTAACTTAGTCAAACTTTAAATTATTAATTTTGTTATTAACTTAGTTTAGATTTAAATTTGCATATTTTTAAATTAATTTAGTTTGTATTTAAATTAGTTTAGATTTTATTTAATAACCTTAGAATTAGCTTAGTTTAGGTTTATTCTAGTAACTTAGAATTTTAAGTTAGCTTAGAATTATTTTAATAACTTTATTTAGTTTAGATTTAATTTTATTAATCTTTAGTTTTAATTTTAAAATTCAATTAAATAAAAAAATTAATTTCAAAATTAATTAAATTTCTTAATTAGTTTAGTTTAGGACTTTGTGAATAATTTTATCAACATTTTTATCGCTTAGTTAACTTTCCTTTAAATTATTTAGTTTCTACATGATAAAAATTCAAATAAAAATTAATAGAATAGATTTTTTTTATTTTATTCTTTCCAAAATTTCCCACAAAACAAAATACCAAAAATATTATTTTTATTTGTTTTACTTTAAATTATTTTAATTAACTGTTCATTTCTAAATTTGATTGGGTTGTATTGCTTGTTTATTTAGACTCTTAATCGCATTGTCGCATTGATCCATCCCCATTTGTGAATTTGTACCCCCATTCCCGAAAACTCTGTAATAGCGTAGAATTTCAATTTCTGCAATTTACTGTTTTCCTTATACTCTATAGTAATTAGGCGTGCATGGCAAGATTTAAAATCAACCGCTAGATAACCTAATTTCAAGACAATTTAATTGAAAACAAATCACTTTGCACACACGTACCTCTAGGGTAACCTCACTTGTTGCCTCGGAAACACAGTCATGTCCCTCGAATATGGGACGCTTTAGCAAATACCCTTTGATAAAAAAGATCATAGTCCCTCGATGTCCCTCGATGTTACCTTCGGATAACGATCTAGTCCCTTACAAAAATTGCTAAAGCGTCTCACAAGTTGCCTTCTATGACTGTGCGGTTGACCTGCGTCTGTCCCTTCACATCCAACGATGGGGCTTCTTACCAATTCAATGGTTAGATAACACCATCTAAAGGAGGAGGAAAAGAACATTAAATACCTTTTGAGTAGGTAGATTCGCTCTTAGTTGCTCGCTTGATCACAACAAAAAAACACTTTATACACCCACACACTCATCTTGAAACATTTTTTAAAAGACAAACACTTTGTACGCGTTCTTATAGAAACGAGAGCCATTACAAATAAGACACCTTTTCAAATCACTTTCAAAAACACATTCCACAAAAACATCTTTGAATTATTTTCAAAACAACACTTTGTACGCGTTCTTATAGAAACGAGAACCATTACAAAGACATTTTCAAAATACTTTCAAAACCCACACCACAAGCACATTCAAACAAAAGCAAGTGATCTAGCAAGCAACTAAGAGCCCGGAGATAACTACGGATGAAAAGGGTGCTAATACCTTTCCTTTTCATAATCTACCCCCCGAACTCAGAAAACATCTCTAAAGGTCTTTCTTGTTCTTTTCAGCCTTTCCTTTTGGATAAAAGAAAAGTCGGTGGTGACTCTTGCTATCCATACAATTGCGATCAAACGCAAAACAACCAAATCAATTCTCCCACCGTGTTATAGAACCAGACACAAACCACTCACATTCTATCCAAACAATTCTTTTCCTATGAGGGCCTTCAACTCTTTCTGCATCTTATCAAACTGATCCTGAAAATCATCTATTCGATCATAGACACCCAAGCTTTCACTTGGTGGAGGAATAGGGCGATAAACTTCATCATTAGCAAATGGTACAACATTCACCGAAGGAGGTGCCGCATAATGAATCTCATTTCTAGTAGCAGGAGTAATATGTACTACAGGAGGTGCAGAAGCAGCAGAAACCTAAGAAAATGGAGCAACCTAAGCATCTTGATTATAACCTTCTGGCATGAAGTTCTCTAGCATTCCCCACGGATAACCCTGAGGCATGCGATTCTGAACAACAGTAATTGGAGTAACAAAAACATGAATTGTTAGAGCTTCAGAAGTAACCATTGTCTGTTGAGGTTGAGCACGTGGTGGATGATTCTGAGCAGCCAACAATGATTCCATTAAAGCAGTGAGATTGGCCATACCAGCCTCCGGAGAAGTAACTTCTTCGCGTAACTCGCAATTCTCTTGTTCTAGATTATCCATCTTCATTCTGAAATAGGCCCAAGTATTGTACTGGTGAGACAACTTGCTGAATAAAGTAAAGAAGCACAGTAAGACACCTGGATATGAACAAAAATTTAAGAAGTATATACAATATGATGCATGATATGCAACACGCATGATTTATTTTATTATTAATATTTCAAGGAACTCAAAGATTTATAGACAATTTTCAAATATTAAAGTACTAACACATTTGAAATACTGAAAATCTCATTATAATAACTTCAAAATGGATTACAACTTTTAGTACAAGTTTTAATAATCCTAAGTACAAGATAAGATAAAAATCTAAGATCCTAAGAAAGCAAAGCTGACAAAGATCACTCCACACACTGACGTTTCCCTGTGAGTCTTGCAATTTGAGCCTTCAATTTCTTGTTTTCTTATGCATACCTATTGGCAACCTCTTTCCAATCACCAGAGTCAGGAAGTGAGTAACTAGGTCCTGACTAAGCTCTAGAGGAAAATAAATCCTCTTGCCTCTCCATCATCTCTACAGCACGACTCTCAAGAATCTCGATCAGGTTGTCTTTCTCTTTCAAGTCTACTCAAGAGGACACCTCTAAATTCTGACACTTATTCTTCCTAGCTTCCTTCTCCTTCCGCATCCTAACTAGGGAAAGCTGAAGCTCTTCCACATCATCCAAAGGGGGGGGATCTTCACAAACATATCAAGCATAGGTGCTTCATGGGAATATGGAATCTTCAACCGAATAACTCTTTCTTGTACTCACTGAAGATAAGACTCCAAGGAAACAACCCCTATAGGTCCCAAGTCCTTCCTGCTCTTCCTGTGAATGTGATGCCAAGCCTTTACAATCTCATCTTTATCTTCCTTATGAACCTCTCCCTCTTTAAGGAAGAAACCACTCAGATGAATACTATTTGGCTTATCCCTCATCGGATATCCAAGTTGTCATCGTGTAAGAACGAGATTGTAGTTAATTCCTTCCTTTGTACCAAGAAGAGGTACATTGGGGAAACTACCACAACTATCAACAATATCCACATCATGGTAAGCCTGATGGTACCAAACACTATCTGAATGAGTGAGGATCATAATCTTCAGAGCCCAACGAGGTTCCTTCCTGACATCCAAGAAAGCATCAGACCGAGGAAAATGAGAAATAAACCACTGATTCAATAAAGACGTGCAGCAAATGATCATCCCTCCATGGTAAGAATCCCGAAGATGAATAGAGTAATAGACATCACCTAATAATGTAGGGACTGGATTCCAAATCATAAAGATCCTAATGGCATTGATATCCACAAACTTGTGGACATTGGGAAATAAGAATAACCCATAAGCAAGTAGATCAAATATAGCCTCAAAAGCAACCATACTCTTTATCCTAGAAAAATAGCGAGCATTCTCCAACAAGAACTGAGCAGGAAATCCTCTAGTCCCTCCTTTGGTAGTCATGTGGACTTCAACCTCAGCCTTCCCTAAATGGATCAAAGCAGCAATCTCATGGGATTTTGGCTCCCCCTCCAAACCAGTAAAAGGAACATGATTCGTAATAGGTAAACCCAATAGATAAGAATACTCTTCCAATGTAAGAATCAACTTATAATCATGGAAAGTAAAGCATCAATGCATCGGATATTAGAACTAGAACAAAGTCGAGAGAATACCCTCCTTCATCCTGAGCTTCGTAAGAGAAATGATGGACCCATGCTTTCTCCGAAAATCTGTAGAACTCTCGATCTTGGGAATCAGAATCATCAAGTCATCTATCTTAGGATCTTTGAAATTGTACTTCTTAGTCTTTATTTTTCCAGAATCCATAGTCAAAAAGTAGATGCGATATTCGCAAAGAGTCAACTTTTAAGTCCCTTGAAACAAAATGTTTTAAAGGATGCTCATGGACGCATGATGCAATAATCACACACAAGATCACATGCATGGGCTTCATAGGTTTGACGTCACAAGCATGATGTCAAAGGTACTACCCACAAGGTATGGTCTAAAAGTTTATCACCTGCCGAACAAGGTTCTAAGAGGTTCCCATTGTCTACATCCTTCCTTCAGATATTACCAACTTCCCGATTGACTCAGAAATTAGTAATATTCTCAAGAAAAACTTGTTCGAGTGTATTATCGTGTGACAACCATTTCTGGATTACTCCGTCATAGCTTCTGCACTACACCTAAAAGCCCAAGATGGGTTAAAGGTTCTACGATTCTCAATTTCAATGGGCTCCCATGTCAAAAGCAACACGTCTTCCCGATTACTCGGTAAATGACACTACAGTCAAAGGGGCCTCCACTGAGTGGGGGATCTCATGTCTCCTTTTTTGGGTTTACTCCCTCAAAGTTAACATGACTATACCGCTCGTCCTATCTTAAGTTTTCCCAAGTCCGGGTATAGGAATCATGAGTAATCACCAAGCACCCTGAAAACAAGAAAAGTTCAGACAAACATATATACAACATATAATATACAACAGATAATAACATATACACAAATAAACAAAGATAGGATTAACCCACTTAGGGATGGACCAATAATAGGTCGATCTTTCCCCAGCAGAGTCGCCATTTTTTCTGTAGCGGTAGAAATGTTGAGATAAAGCTATTGGATTGATTTGACTCGCACAGATCAAAATAAAAATTGGCACCACACTTTATTCTTTCCAAAGAAATGGGAAAAGAGTGAATAACCCAAAAAGAGGGGGAGAGAGTCTAAGTTCTGAGATTGGATATGCAAAGGGAAAATATTAGTATCCTAAACATCTACGGTACTCCATAGGAACCTCTTTGAAAATTTGTGTATTTTGGCTATAAATGTTGTATACAAAAATAGATTGTGGGGATGAGAAAAGAAGTTTTTTTTATGATTTTTGCACTCGCCGCGGTTGCGAACCTTTAGTACCTACGTACCACCTTCCGTGCAATAGGGGATCAGGGTACTCGTAGTTCACCTTTAAAATTTTTAGAACACATGTGTGTTGTTTAATTTTAAGAGACGAGACATCATCGTCTTATCTGAGTGGAAAATATACTTACTACTCACGATTATGAGAAAGGAGAATTTGCTTCATCTCAAAGTGGAGGATATGGCTTGGATTTTAAAATCAACAAAGCCTCGCTCACCATCCAAGTGGAAAATATAACGCTTCACTATATATCATAGAAATATAGTAGCTCACATCACTACAAGGATTGACAAGAGTCTAATCTTTTGAGAAAATTTTAAAGTAAAAGGCTAAGGTGGCAAAATAGTTTGAATGAGATTGATTGGCTTTTAGTCTTCTCACAAAAATGTCAAGATATTATTAAGTTGATTAAATTTTGATTAAGAAAATGTTTTGAAAATGCATGGACCTAAGTCCAAGTTTATTGTCAAAGTGGTTCAAGTTTAGAAACAAGAAGAGTTTTCAAAAGGAGGGAGAAGATTTTTGAAATTAAAGAAGATGGGAGGAGATGAAGAGACTATCCTAAAGCATAAGGTAAAAGCTAGGAAAAAGAATCGTCTAACCAACAAGAAGCCAACACTTGACACAATGAGTCAATGTAGAATTCTCATTCTTTAGATTTGAAACCAAACAAGCAAAGATAATAAACCTATTAAGAAGACCAAGCTTCGATTGCATTAAGTCTTCACAAAAATTGGGCAGAGTAACGACTGTATACAGATGAGTTCCCGATCACAAGCAAAACATGTAATCACAATAACCTGCACAAAAAGCAAGCAAACAACCCAATGTCTTGGGGTAAACCCCAAGAACTCCAGACAAAATAACAGTTGGGGTCACAAGGTCCCAAGGTAGGTCAAGGTCTCTAATTCTAAGTCCAAGAAGTCTATCACTCTATAATGCCAAGGATAGTAACCAAATAGTCCAAGTAACATTAAAGTTTTTTTATGGTTCAAGTTAATTATTAGGTATCTTCAAAAAGAAATGAAGAGCTCAAGGGAGAAAAATAAAAATGACATAAAAGTAAATGCTCAAAGATGAAAATAGCATGAAATGTAAATTCTAAAATAAATGTGATTAAAGTAAAAGCATAAAGTAAAAGCACAAAATAAAGTCAAATGTTAGAAATTAGAGGTTAGTTGAATGACCATCTTGAAACTTTCATTTGAAACTCATTAGAGGATTGATAAACCCAAATCCTCCCAACAACAAGTTTCATTTGTTTTTTATCAAGTATATCATTCATTTAAGATTCTCAAGGCAACCATAAATGATCAACGATGTTTAAGTGATTCACTCTGACCAAAGCTTATGAAGATTCATTAGAGGATTGATAAGACCAAAACCTCCTAACATTGAATCTCAAGGTTATTGGATCAAAGGATTAAAATTAACATACTTGAGCTTACAAACATGAGTTTGAGCCACGAATGATCATTTCTCGAATCGGGACAAAATTTAGCGCTATGTTAAGCAATTGTAAGTGGACTTATATAGAAGTCGCACCTATTTTGAGACCAGTCAATAGCAATTTATGTGTCATATGTTTGGAGAGATAATATGTATATCATCCTCTAACAACATGTGACACAATAAGAAGTGGATAAGATGAAAAGGGATGGGATAAGAATCAAACCACATTTGAACCAAAAATTTAATCAAGCTATCATTAAAATCAATCATCCATTTTGGAGGAGTTAAACTCAACACCCAATATCCAATGGTGTTAATAAAGCTCATGATTAAAATCTCACAGTTTAAGATCAACTAGAATATATACAAAAATAAAATTGTATTTAAAAATAAAGAAGATTTTTTAAAATAGTTTTAAATGAAAATAAAAGGGAAAATAGCAAATATATTCAAAACAATCAAGAAAAATTCGATGGGACCATAGAAAAATCAGAAATGAGCTCAAATATTTTTATAAAAATTTTGGTAATTTCTTAAAATCAGAAACTATTTTTAAAATTAAAAGAAATAGGCAAAATAAACCAAAAATTGTGAAAAATAGTAAAGTCAGAAATAAAAATAAAATAAGGTCACCAATATTTTTCAAGAGGTCATTGGATCCTTCCATATTTTTTACAGAATTTAAAAACTAAGAAAAATATTTTTAAATATTTAAAACAATTAAAATAAAAGTGAAAAAATATCAAAAATATCAAAACACAAAATAAAATTGTGAAAAAATAATTATCAGAAAGAGAAAAATCAAAAGTATTTCTAAGAATATTTTTCAGATTTTTTGAAGTTAAAATGAATTTTTAATGAATTTTTGAAGTTTAAAACAAATAAAATATAAAATAAGAAAATAAAATAAAAACCAAAAAGATGTAGACCTTTGGATCAATTTCAAAACGCTTTAGTAATCAAATCCAAGGGATCTGGCGCACTGTGCATATCATGGACATTAGTGAATAAAACACTGAATCAATTATTAAAATCAAAATTTAAAAAAAACAAATGGCACGATATCATTGGTTGAGAGTTGACACGTTGGTCATCTTCAACCTCCAACCATGCGAATTGCAGGTCTCTAAAATGGAAAAATTAGAGCTCGAGATCGGTATCATTCACTTCGTCTCTTCAAGACGATTCAAATTATACCCTCGCGAAAAATTTATGTAAGGTGTAGCTCAGTCGTTTTGGAAGGAAAGATTTGAAAGGGGATTTGAAAATTCATGGTCAAAACTCACTTTAAGTTGAAAACAAATGTTGTGACTATTATCAGAATGATGAGAGCTTCAATACAGTACCAAAGTTTTAGAGAATTGATGAAATAATATACCTATTGAAGTTCAAATTCAGAGCTCTAAAACTTGACTTGGCTAGCACGATTTAAGAAGTCTTATAGCTTAGTTCTTCTTCTGTTAGCTTCAGCAAAGTTCAAGGATGAAGAATTGATAAAGAAAATGGATTGAGGAAAGCTAATATACCAAATTTAAAGTTGCAGAAAAGTGACTTCAAGAGAAAGTTTGTCAGGGTGATTCAAGCTCTCTAAGCTTGAGATAATGAACGAGGTATGACCTTTTATTTATAGGGAAACTAACGGAATGCTTAAGCGTGTAAAATAATGAAGTTTGGAGGGAAATTGTGTGAAGTTGCAAACATGAAAAGTGTGACTTCTATTTTGCTCAAAACTCAACCAAAGCTTGTGTTCCAATGTGCTAATCATTTCTGGAAGTTCATTAAACATGGTTAGAAGTAAAAATGCACATAAATTTTGTGTTTAGAGTCCAAATCAAGGATTTTAAATTCTGACTTTGGAGAAAACTTCAGTTTTAAGGTACCATCTTTGAATCAATGGTGTTCACGATTTAGGGAATCTTAGGACTTGATTCTTGATGCATTGGAAAAATGAGATCACAAACTGTACAATGTGCAAAGAATGGAATCAAATGGATACTTGAGCTAAAAGTTATGATGAGTCAAAGTTGAGAAAAAGATGCTGACTTTTTTGTACTTAGAAAAATTCTAAGTTTTTTCTTCAAAAGAACCTATAACGTTTTGCATCAAAACATGGTCTTCCATTTAAAATTTGCTGTTGACAAAAAACGATGGCATGAAGTAGATCTCTTGAATGACATTTTGAGACTTGAACCATTTAAAAACTCCAAAAATTGAGAAAGTTATATGTTGTACCCTAAATTTTGCCCCTAACTTTTTCAGTCGCACTTTCATATCATATTTTGTCATTTAGTCACAACCATTAATAAATAGTTTCATTCATCACATTAGCATCCTATCTTTATGTTTTCTCTTGTGTTTTTGACTAACTTCTAATCAAAATATAAAAAAAATATTTGTCTTTATCTTTGTATATTTGTGTTTTGTAGGTACCGAGTCAAGACATCTGACAAATAGGGTTTTCCGGTATTATTTTCCTAAAATCTCTATTTGTAAAGAAAAATAATTAAAAAAATTTCATTTTTTTCACTGTATAATTGATTTCTCTTAGAGTGTAATCGATTGCACATAGTGCATTTTTCGCAATATTTGAAAAAAACTCATTGTACAATCGATTGCTCCCAAAGTGCAATTGATTGCACAAAGGGAAACTTTGAAAAAAATCAGCAATTTCAAGCTTGTCAATTTTGGCTCCAATTTTTCTTCATTTTTTAAAGATATATCATTAATTCAAATTTTGGCTCCAATTTGTCTTCATTTTAGAAAGATATATCATTAACTCAAAATTTGGCTCCAATTTTTGAAAGATATATTATTAATTCAAATTTTGGCTCCAAGAATTAATTACCAAACCACCACTAATCCAAAGCCTAAACTCTATAAATAGAGCTTTCATTTCATTCAAATCTCAAGCTTTTGATAGCCAAATCCACTTTGCTAAAAAAATATCTCAATTCCCTCTATCTACCAAATTCACTCAAAGCTCCATTTTCAAAAAAGTTAGTAAGCTTTGCATTGAAGCTTACTAATCTTTGAGCCAAACCTTCATCTAAACATTTGTTCTTCATCAATTCTCTACATCCAAGCTAGGGCAATTAATTCTTGGGGCTGAAAGAAGAAAATTCTTGAAGTTGTTTAGATAATTCTCTAGATCTACCTTTGGTAAGTTGGATTTTTCATCTTTCACAATGTGATCTGTTGTTGATCTTTGGGTTTGATTCATGGAGCATTGTTTTGTGATTCCATTGGTGCTATTTTCTCATAATTTGATGGAATTTTCGTGCTCAATTAAATCCATGACGATAAGGTGTTTGATGGAAAGTTTGAACAAGAGTTTGGCCTTTTAAAATGTTGTTTTTCCGAGTTTAACAGGGCGCAATCGATTATTGTAATAGTGCAATCCATTGTTAGAGTAAAATTTCACATTTTTTTGAAAAAAACCACTGATACAATCGATTGCATCAGCAGTGAAATCGATTGTAACAGAACAAAAATGCATTTTCTGCCTTATTTTGGGGTTGTTTTGATCCATCTCTCTTTTTCTACTTACTCTTTTGATTGTTAATTTGAATTGCAATTTTAAATGTCTAATTTCTCTTTAAATTCAATGGACTTTAGGTGTAGATGAAGTTGGATAAATGTTCATTAATTCAAATCTACCTAAGAGTGAATTGTTTAATTCATATTTGGTACTTTAGATTAATGATATGTTTAGTACTTTAATCCATTGAGATGAGTGATTGAATTTAAAGATGAAAATAAATTTGAGGTAGTGATCCAAATTACCTTATCATTCCCCTCCCTCTTCATCTTATCCCTTTCTTTTTATTTGTGCTACATGTTAAGGGATAATGATATCTATATCATTTATCCAAAAATGAATTGCATAGATTGCTATTGGCCGGCCTCAAAATAGGTGCGACTTCTACATAAGTCCACTTACGATTGCTTAACATAACACTAAATTTTGTCCCGATTCGAGAAAATGATCATTCGTGGCCCAAACCTATGTTTGCAATACCAAGTATGTTAATGTGAACCCTTTGATCCAATAACCTTGAGATTCATTATTAGGAGGCTTTGGTTCTACCAATCTTCCAATGGATCTTCATCAATTTTGGTCAACGCGGATCACTTAAACATCATTGTTCTGAATGTTGCCTTGAGGATTATTAAATGGATGATATACTTGACAAAAAGAAAATGTAACTTGTTGTTGAGAGGCTTTGGTTCTACCAATCCTCTAATGAGTTCCAAATGCAAGTCTCAAGATGGTCATCCAACTAACCATTAACTTCTAACAATTGACTTTATTTTATGCTTTTACTTTATGTACCATTTACTTTAACATTTACATTTCATGCTATTTTCATCTTTTCTCACTTCAGCATTTACTTTTATGTAATTTTTATTTTGCTCACTTGAGCTTTTTCTTTTCCCTCTGAAGATAATTAATAATCAACATGAACTATAAAAAACATTAATGATACTTGGACTACTTGGTTACTATCCTTGGCATTATGGAGTATTGGAGTTCTTGGACTTAGGAATAGAAACCTTGGCTTATATTGGAGACCTTGTGACCTTAATTGATATTTTGTATGGAGTTATTGGGGTTTACCTTAAGATATTGGGTTTCTTGTTTGTTTTGTGTGCAGGTTATTGTGATTACATACTTTGTCTGTAATCTGGAATTCATCTGTATACAACCGTTACTCTGCCCAATTTTTGTGAAGACTTAATACATTTAAAGCTTGATCTTTTCAAGAGGTTCGGTATCCTTGCTTGGTTTCAATCCAAAGAATGAGAATTATATCTTGACTCATAATGTCAAGTGTTGGCATCTTGTTGGTTAGATGGTTCTTCTCCTTAGCTTTTACCTTATGCTTTAGGATAGTCCCTTCATATCCTCCCATCTTCTTTAATTTTCAAAACCTTCTCATCTTTTTTCAAAATCTTATTTGTTTATAAACTCGAACTACTTTCATAATAAACCTCTACTTTGTCGAGTGCCTTTTCTTTTAAAATTTCTTTTCTTTAAACAAACTTCCATTCACTTAATCATACTTCGAAATTTTTTTCACAGTTAACAAAAACACTTCAACTCATTCAAACTCTTTTGTGCGCTCGAGCACTTTTATCCTTCAAAACTTTTTTCAAGGTGAGACATGATTCATTGATAGTCGAGCAACATTCTCCTATCCCCATGGTTATAAAGTTGTCGACTTTTCCACTTGAGTGCTAGATGCATTCTTCAGCCCTCACTCTTGTTGACGCAAGGTCCATCTTTTCCACACCTTGTGGGCGTTAGTCGAGATTTCTACCCTAACAATGACGACTTATTTCTTTGTTTAAAACCAATCAACAGACAAGTATTTTCTAGCCGAACTATGGTGCTCTGACTTTCCCATTGCATGAGGGAGTACGTAGGCACTAATTCTTACGACCCAAGGCGAGCAAAAAAAATAATTAAAAAAATTTCATTTTCTTTTGTGTGCAAATACTCATTCATTCTTTTCCTTTAGAAGATAAACCTTTACATAACACTCCTTTTAAAATAATCCAAACAAAGTGGATCCTGCGGAGTACTATAGATGCTTAGGGTGCTAATATCTTCCCTTTGCATAACCGGCCCCCGTACCTCGATCTCTGGTCTTTTTCTTTATTGTGGGTTTTGTTCACTTTTTTCTCATTTCCCTTTGGAAACAATAAAGTGCGGTGGCGACTTCATTGTGTTGAGTTAAGTCAACTGATGGCTTAAATCTCAAATCTTTACCGCTATTTTTCTTTTCCTATCATTATTGTCTCATTTTTGTATATTTCTCTTCTTTGACCAGCGATGGCGATTGTGCGCGACAGAAAAAGTGGCGACTTCACCGGGGATAGATTGACCTATTGCTAATTCATTCCTAAGTGGGTCAATCCTATCTTCGTTTGTTTCTTTTCTATGAGTGTTTATATATTGTTTTACTTGCTGTTTATTACTTCCCTCTATTCTATATATATGTTTGTCTGGATTTTCTAGGTTTTCAGGGGCTTGGTGATTTCTTATAAGTATTCTATCCGGACTTTGGGAAAACTTAAGATAGGACGAGCGTTATAGTCATGTTAACTTTGAGGGAGTAATCCCAAAAAAAGGAGACATGAGATCCCCCACTCAGTGGAGGCCCCTTTGAATGTAGTGTCGTTTATCGAGTAATCGGGAAGACGTATGCTTTCGACCTAGGAGCCTGCTGAAGCTAAGGACCATAGATTACCTAACCCATCTTGGCCTTTTAGGTGTAGTGCGAAAATTATGACAGAGTAATTCGGAAATTGTTGTCACGCGATACTACACTCGTACGAGTTTTTCTTGAGAATATTGCTAATTACCGAGTTAATCGGGACGTTAGTAATATCCGAAGGAAGGATGTAGACTCTGGGAACCTCTTAGAACCTTGTTCGGCAGGTGATAATCGTTAGTCCATACCTTATGGATTGTACCTTTGACTCCAGGCTCGTGACTTTAAACCATATGATCCTGTTACTATACAGTGCATTACATAACGTTGCATATCATTTGCATCCCCTGCATCATTCTGCATACATCCAGATTGTTTAGAATCTTATTCCTAGTTGCTTCTTTCTTCCAGTTAGTCGTCTACTGTCAAGCTGATTCCTCAACACAACTACGGGACTAGAGCTGCTGTCAGATTGAGAATGGAAATCCAAGAACAACACAACATGGAAGTCATAATGGAAATCAACGAGTTGAAGTCAGGCATGGTCAAACTTACTGAGATGATGCAAGTCCTGATTTCCAGAGGAGAGCCACCTCAAAGGATTGTGATATATGAAATCCCAACTGTTGTTGTTGACACTCAACCTATCCATCATACATATACTACATGGCTAGAGTTTGGGATACCTCATAACTACTCTCCGCCTATTGCAATTACTTTAATGGTTGGCCAGTCTTCTTGACCAATTTTTCAAGTTCCAATTTACACTGAACCTCATCCCATCGTTCATACTGTATCTCGTTAACCTGCTGCACAAGATGCTTTTCAGAACCCTATCTTTGAGTACCATGCTGCCAGTCCTCGAAGTGTGAGTCAGGGAGACTTTGGTGAGTTTGAATAATTAAAAGAACAATATCAGACTTTAAAGAAGAGACTTAGAGCTATGAAGGGAAATGAGTTCTTCAGTGTTTATGCTAACAACATATGCCTAGTTTATGATTTGGTTATGCCTGCAAAGTTCAAGACTCCCGAGTTTGAGAAATACCAGGCGCATACTTTTCCAAGAAGTCATTTGGTGATGTACTTTCGAAAGATGTCTGCTTACACAAAGAATGACAAGCTGCTTATCCATTGTTTCTAAGATAGTCTGAATGGCGCTTCATTGAAATGGCATATGGAACTTGAGAAAGGTTGTATCCATTGTTTCTAAGATCTTGTTGATTCTTTCATAAAGCAATACAAATACAACCTTGACATGGCACCTGATCATCGCCAACTGCAAAATATGTCTCAGAATGAGAAAGAATCTTTCAAGGAGTATGCTCAACGATGGAGAGAACTGGCATCTCAAATTGAAACACCTCTGGCAGAGAAAGAGCAAACTGAATTGTTCATGGATACTTTGTCCCCTTTCTTTTGGGAGAATATGATTGGTAGTGTGTCTTCCAGCTTCACAGACCTGGTGACTATTGGCCAAAGATTAGAAGAAGGAATCAAGAATGGTAAGGTGTCTAAAGCTGCTGAATCTTCTAATGGTGCAAAGAAATACCTTGGGAACTTTCAGAAGAAGAAAGTGGTAGAAGCCAATGATGTCTCGACTGAGAGAAAAGGACCTCGCCATAGGCCTCAATATATTGATCAACCATAAGTAGCAGTTATTACTCTTGTGGTCAATGCCCAACCAATTCATGTCCCTTAACGACAAAATCTTGCGTAGAATCAGAATTGTTATGTAGGGAATAAGGCTCAATTTGATCCAATACCTATGACATACACTGAATTTATCTTGCATTAGTGCAGAAGGGCTTGATTACAACTAGGCCTTTGATTCCTCAAAATCCTCCTCCAGCCGGGTTCAGATATGACCTTCATTGTGAATTTCATCAGGGAGTTGCCAGTCATGATTTAGAGAGCTGCTACCATTGAAAAACAGAGTGCAAGAATTGGTGAAAGCAAATATTCTCACTTTCAAAGAGGCAGGTCCTAATGTTATCAACAATCCTTTGCCAAAAAAAGTGGTTGAAGACTGAGTCGGGGTACCCTCAAGTCACTTCCTAAAGCGAGTGTTTCAGACATGACCACTCATCCTTGTTACTGATTAGTCACTAGGCCATCTTTCTTGCTGTTTGCATTTTTCCCTTATTTATGTTAAAATTGTTGCTTTCAAATTCTGTTTGTACTTTCATGTTAAGTTTAATGAAATGAGCATGGCAATATTTTGATTCAAATCATTTTCATTTACTGATTTCAAATATATTTCTCTTGTTTACTTTCTTTATCAAATTTTTATTTATGCAAAGATTTGAGGGAGGATGATGAAAACGAAATACCCATAATTATTGTTGGTATTCTTTCGGATAAAACTTTTCTGAAGATGTACATGCATTATTTCAACTCCCAAACACCGGAGCAATAAGGAAGTTAATCCCTCAGTCACCCCTTTTGAGCCTAGAAGTTGGAGTTTCTTTCTATACGAAAAAACCTGTAATCTTAACCTGGGGATGGGTAGTTCTCAGTTAATTTGGCTATGTATTCAATTACAAGAGAAATCGTGCCAGACAACTTTCAATAAAGGTCGTGATCAAGCTTTCCTTTGCACACAGTAAAAAGTGTCAAATATGCTCTCAAATCAAAAGTGACAAAGATGGTTCTCCATAATCATTGAGCTAGACAGTCATTATCTTTCCAAAAAAAAGAAAGAAAAACGAAATAATCCAAGAAAAATCCCGCTAAGTCAAAACCTGTGAAGGAGACTTAGGCAAATATTCGGGGCATCCCGCTGACTGTAATTCCAAATGAAACAGTTCAGGCAAAAGTTGGGAATAATAAATTCAATCAGTAGAGGTCTTCAAATCCTCAAAATTCTCCACCAGAGTTGACAAAAGTCCTCAAAACAACAAAATGATGTAAGAAGAAGTGACTGTCATTCTCAAGAATCCCTTAGCTTCTGAGCCATCGTCATTGCTACCATCAGTGCAATTCCAAAATCTCTTGGAACCTGAATGTATATTCTGAAATAACTGAACGTAGGACTGAAGAACATCACGAAGATTGGGTTGGGTACAAATAAACTTTGGGCCTTTATCCTTTATTTCTTAAACCGTGAACTAGACCACGTTACAACCCTCAAAAGACATAATTGAAGCCAGGTTTCTTTTGAAAAGCATACTACAACAAGGTTATGTAAACTGACTCCTATGATCTTTTACAAATCATTTGTCTTGGTATGTTCATACCTCTGCTTTCTCTTTCACTTTAAAAGTATAAACCATTGTGTTTTAACCAGTGATGCATTTTCTATACACCAACAATATCATTTCAAAGATGATTTTGAATTCAAAAACTTTTGCATGAACTTTGCATTAAAATTACCATGTTTGAATAAAGAATTTTTCTTCCAAACAAGCTTTCCTTGTTAAGGAATTTCAAACAGTTGAGAAACTTGGTCAGTGATCCTATCAGGGGCAAGTATCTTCTAGATCCATGTGTGAATCAGTTCAAGATTTGTTGCTCAATCTCAGAATTGGTTAGCCAGAAGATCATTTTCAAGACTCATGTTAGGGCATTCCTTTCCAACAATCATTTCAAGAACTGAAGCCATAATCCGTTTATTCCAACAATTTATCAAGAACTGAAGCCATGATCAGTTTATTCCAACAAATATCTCAAGAACTGAAGCCATGATCAGTTTATCTCCAACAATCATTTTAGAGCTGAAGCCATGATCAGCTCATTTCCAACAATTTTTTACTGAAGCCTTGATCAGTTTATCCTTATCAGATAGCTAATATGGGACAAATCCCCAAGAAGCTCTCCATGTCCTTCCTCAGAAGACCATCAGTTCAATACAATTTATAAGTGTGACAAATTTAGGTTCAATACATTTTCTTCCCAAGCAGATTTTGCAGAGTTCTCCGTGTTAAGGAATCAAACTTTCAATCTTACCTCCACAAAAGAGTCAAAATCCGTTGTCGTAAATGCCGACATTACATGCATAGATCATTCACATATCATGCATAACAAAATTCATACATAATGCATAACAAGAGTGTTTCATCCTAATTTGCATTTCCCTAGGTCTTGTTGCAGTTGGCATGTCACCTTGAGATCAAAGTCCAACTTACTTGGAACCTACCAAAACATATGTTAGTTCATTTGTTTCTCTCTTTCGTCCAATGCTAATCTTGGATCATCTGTTTCTCTCTTTTGTCCAATGCTAATCTTGGATGAGTTGTTTCTCTCTTTCTTCCAATGCTAATCTTGGATGAACTGTTTCTCTCTTTCTTCCAATGCTAATCTTGGATGAGTTGTTTCTTTCTTCCAATGCTAATCTTGGATATGTTATCTTTTGTTTCCATCCAAAGCCAATATTGGATGTCATGATCTTTTGCTGTCCAAAGCTAATATTAGATGTCATGATCTTTTGCTGTCCAAAGTCAATATTGGATGTCATGATCTTTTTTTTCCATCCAAAACCAATATTGGATGTTGCTATCTTTTCTTCCATCCAAAGCCAATATTGGATATTGTTACCTTTTCTTCCCTCCAAAGCCAATATTGGATTTTGCTATCTTTTGTTGCCGTCTAAAGCCAATATTGGATGTCATAATCTTTTTTTCCGTCCAAAGCCAATATTGGATGTCTTGATCTTTTTTGCTATCCAAAGCCAATATTGGATACCATGATCTTTTGCTGCCATCAAAAGCCAATATTGGATGCCACCATCTTTTGTTGTCGTCCAAAGCCAATATTGGATGTTGTTCCCTTTTCTTTCATTCAAAGCCAATATTGGATGTTGCTATCTTTTGTTTCCGCCCAAAGTCAATGTTGGATGTTGTTATCTTTGTTGTTGTCCAAAGCCATTATTGGATGACATGATTTGTCTCACCTCATTCAAAGCTAATATTGGATGGTGTGATCTTTTCTCTCGTCCAAAGCCATTATTAGACATTGAGTTTTCCACTCATTCAAAGCCAATATTGGATGTTGTGATCTTTTCTCTCGTCTAAAGCCATTATTAGACGTTGAGTTTTCCATTCATCCAAAGCCAATATTAGATGTTGTGATCTTTTTTCTCATCTAAAGCCATTATTAGACGTTGAGTTTTCCCTTCATTCAAAGCTAATATTGGATGTCGTGTTTCTTTCCCGTCCAGCGTCTTTCCTGGACGACTCTGACGTAACTTCAGATTTGGTCTCATCCCACATCTAATGTTCTTATAGATGTTTTTGATTGTCTTTTCCAGAGAGTTGCTTGTCTCATTCAATGCCATTCTTGGATGTCGCTGCTTTCCTTCTCGGGTTTTATCTCTTTTTCCATGTATTGATGGTTACTCTTTGTCACCCTGACAAATATCCAGAAATATCTTATTTTTTCCCTAGCGTGTCTTTCCACGTCATTTCATCTGAACTACCATAAGTTTCCAGTTTTGAGTCTTTCCATATTCCCACAGAGTCTGTCTCATCTCATACATCATTCGAAATATATATATAAAGAGTCTATGCATGCATTCATAACATATGATATCCTCTCATCGCATCAGGGATGAAATTTGGGTCTATTTGTATTTAATTACTTTCACCTATCTGGCTAAAAGATAATTAAATAGGGGCAGCTGTTGTACCCTAAATTTCGCCCCTAACTTTTTCAGTCGCACTTTCATATCATATTTTCTCATTTGGTCACAATCATTAATAAATAGCTTCATTCATCACTTTTTCATCCTATCTTTAAGTTTGTTCTCTTGTGTTGTTGACTAACTTATAATCAAAATACAAAAAAATATTTGTCTTTGTCTTTGTATATTTTTGTTTTGTAGGTACCGAGTCAAAGCATCTGACAAATAGGGTTTTTCTGTATTATTTTCCTAAAATCTCTATTTGCAAAGAAAAATAATTAAAAATAATTTCATTTTTTTCACTGTACAATTGATTGCTCTTAGAGTGCAATCGATTGCACATAGTGCATTTTGCGCAATATTTGAAAAAAACTCACTATACAATCGATTGTAGAGAGTGAAATTTTGAAAAACATCAGCAATTTCAAGCTTGTCAATTTTGGCTCCAATTTTTCTTTTATTTTTGAAAGATATATCATTAATTTAAATTTTGGCTCCAATTTGTCTTCATTTTTGAAAGATATATCATTAATTCAAATTTTGGCTCAAATTCTTAAAAAATATATTATTAATTCGAATTTTGGCTCCAAGAATTAATTACCAAACACTACTAATCCCAAGCCTTAACTCTATAAATAGAACCTTCATTTCATTCAAATCTCAAGCTTTTGATAGCCAAATCCACTTTTCTAAAAAATCTCTCAATTCCCTCCATCTACCAAATTCACTCAAAGCTCCATTTTCAAGAAAGTTAGTAAGCTTTGCATTGAAGCTTACTAATCTTTGAGCTAAACCTTCATCCAAACACTTTTTCTTCATTAATTCTCTACATCCAAGCTTGGGCAATTGATTCTTGGGGCTGAATTGAAGCAAATTCATTAAATTGTTTTGATAATTCTCTAGATCTACCTTTGGTAAGTTGGATTTTTCATCTTTCACAATGTGATCTCTTGTTGATCTTTGGGTTTGATTCATGGAGCATTGTTTTGTGATTCTATTGGTGTTATTTTCTCATAATTTGATGGAATTTTAGTGCTCAATTAAATTCATGATCATAAGGTGTTTGATGGAAAGTTTGAACAAGAATTTGGTCTTTTAAAATGCCGTTTTTCTGATTTTAACAGGGTGCAATCGATTGTTGTAATAGTGCAATCGATTGTCACAGCAAAATTTCATGTTTTTTTAAAAAAAAACATTGATGCAATCAATTGTAACAAAACAAAAATGCACTTTCTGCCTTGTTTTGGGGTTGTTTTAATCCATCTCTCTTTTTCTACTCACTCTTTTGATTGTTGATTTAGATTGAAATTTTAAATGTCCAATTTCTCTTTAAATGTAATGGACTTTAGGTGTAGATGAAGTTGGATAAATGTTCTTTAATTCAAATCTACCTAAGAGTGAATTGTTTAATTCATTTTTGATGCTTTAGATTAATGATATGTTTAGTACTTTAATCTATTGAGATGAGTGATTGAATTTAAAGATGAAAAGAAATTTGAGGTAGTGATCCAAATTAGCTTATTATTCCCCTCCCTCTTCATCTTATCCCTTTCTTTTTTATTTGTGCTACATGTTAAGGGATAATGATCTCTATATAATTTATCTAAACATGAAGTACATAAATTTCTATTGACCGGCCTCAAAATAGGTGCGACTTCTACATAAGTCCACTTATGATTGCTTAACATAGCGCTAAATTTTGTCTCGATTCGAGAAAATGATTCGTGGACCAAACATATGCTTGCAAGCCCAAGTATGTTAATGTGAATCCTTTGATCCAATAACCTTGAGATTCATTGTTAGGAGGCTTTGGTTCTACCAATCTTCCAATGGATCTTCATCAATTTTGGTTAACGCGGATCACTTAAACATCATTGATCATTGAATGTTCCCTTGAGGATTATTAAATGGATGATATACTTGACAAAAAGCAAATGCAACTTATTTTTTGGAGGCTTTGATTCTACCAATCCTCTAATGAGTTCCAAATGCAAGTTTCAAGATGACCATCCAACTAACCATTAACTTCTAACAATTGAATTTATTTTATGCTTTTATTTTTATGCTTTTACTTTATGTACCATTTAATTTAGAATTTACATTCATGCTATTTTCATCTTTTCTCACTTGAGCATTTACTTTTATGCCATTTTTATTTTGCTCACTTGTGCTTTTTCTTTTCCTTTTGAAGATACTTAATAATCAACATGAACCATAAAAAACATTAATGATACTCAGACTACTTGGTTACTATCCTTGACATTATAGAGTATTGGACTTCTTGAACTTATGAATATAAACCTTGACTTATGTTGGAGACCTTGTGACCTTAATTGATATTTTGTCTAGAGTTCTTGGGGTTTACCTCAAGACATTGGGTTGCTTGTTTGTTTTGTGTGCAGGTTATTGTGATTACATACTTTGTCTGTAATCTGGAATTTATCTGTATACAACCGTTACTCTGCCCAATTTTTGTGAAGACTTAATACATTTAAAGCTTGGTCTTTTCAAGAGGTTCGATATCCTTGCTTGGTTTCAATCTAAATAATGGAAATTCTATCTTGACTCATAATGTCAAGTGTTGGCTTCTTGTTGGTTAGATGGTTCTTCTCCCTAGATTTTACCTTATGCTTTAGGATAGTCCCTTCATCTCCTCCCATCTTCTTTAATTTTTAAAACCTTCTCATCTTTTTTCAAAATCTTCTTTGCTTATAAACTCAAACCGCTTTCATGATAAACCTCGACTTTGTCGAGTGCCTTTTCTTTTAAAATTTCTTTTCTTTAAACAAACTTCAATTCACTTAATCATACTTCAACATTTTTTCACAATTAACAAAAACACTTCAACTCATTCAAACTCTTTTGTGCGCTCGAGCATCTTTATCCTTTAAAACTTTTTTCAAGGTGAGACATGATTCATTGGTAGTCGAGCAACATTCTCCTATCCCCATGGTTATAAAGGTGTCGAATTTTCCACTTGAGTTCTAGAGGCGTTCTCCAACCCTCACACTTGCTGACGCAGGGTCCATCTTTCCCACACCTTGTGGACGTTAGTCGAGATTTCTCTCCTAACAATGATAACTTGTCTGTTTGTTTAAATCAATCAACAGACAAGTATTTTCTAGCCGAACTACGATGCTCTAACTTTCCCATTGCACGAGGGAGTACGTAGGCACTAAGTCTTATGATCCACGGCAAGCAACAAAAATAATAAAAAACATTTCATTTTCTTTTGTGTGCAAATAATCATTCATTCTTTTCCTTTAGCAAATAAAATTTTACATAACAATCCTTTTAAAATAAACCAAACAAAGTGGATCCTGCAAAGTACCGTAGATGCTTAGGGTTCTAATTCCTTCCCTTTGCATACCCGACCCCCGTACCTCGATCTATGATCTTTTACTTCATTATGTGTTTTGTTCGCTTTTTCCTATTTTCCTTTGGAAACAATAAAGTGCGATGGTGACTTCATTGTGTTGAGTTAAGTCAATTGATGGCTTAAATCTCAAATATTTACCGCTACATTTCTTTTCATATCATTACTGTCGCATTTTCATATATTTCTCGTCTTGACCAACGACGATGATTGTGCGTGACATTATGACTTGGGGAAGTTGGTGAAAATTCATGAGATGACCTATAATCTTTTGTATCCTTAGAGCATCCTCCATCCATTTACAAGCTTAATACATAAAAGAAGAGTTAAATTTTACATCTTTAAGATCATTATGGAAAAAGAGTGGGCTTAAGGAGATAAAAATTGACCAAGTTATGATCTTTTGAAGTCACATAAGGGATTTTAATGGCCTATCTAGAGGAATTGTAATATTTATTCATCATTAGGTATCCTCCATACAAAATTTTCTTGAAACTTTTGAAGTGATTTATTGAAAACCCTTTTAAGAGAAGCATGTTTTTGGAATTACTCAAAAATACCAAAAGATGAGCAAGATATAGCCTTTAGAAGTTCAAAACCCTAATTCCTAGAGCAACAAAATGTCTTGGAAAACCTTTTCAATTTTGACAAACCTTCTTGCACAAATACTTTTGTAATGTAAATATAAGTTGTTGAGGATGATAATGAGAAACCATGGTAACTATAACCACATCCAAATATTGAGAATTGAGGGAGATATGCACTTGCGATCAAGAAATCAAAGACTTGTCCAATTAGGTCAAACTTCTCCAATCAACCCTTGCATTTTTGGACTATCTTTGACAAATTGAGGCATGATGGATCATAATAGAATTTTTTATGATATTACTTCAAAACATCTTCAATGATGAAGCTTGAATCTCAATGAAGCTTTGTTGAAGAAGGCATGAGAATAAACTCATGAACCTTTAGATCAACTTGATGGAATGTGTCGTGCTTTCACCTATAATATCATCAATTAGGACAAACATTCATTATATTTATTAGTTAAAAGTTAATCAATACAAAATATAGATGATCACAAAATACAAGTCAAGGTGCTTGGTGATTCCCCATGAGAAAAACTAAAGATAAGGAGAAGAAACAAACCCTAGTGTGATCTTGTTGTGATTGAGTTGATATGATATGATAGAGGAATCTTAGGGGCAAAAATTAGAGTACAACAATCATCTAGAAATTGAATTATATAATTTAACCCAATTTAATACAACTCAGTTTATGGGCCCTAAACACTAACAAAAATAATCTATTTCATTTAACATAATACACCTTAATACATAATAAAAAATCACAAAATATCAAAAAACTTCTCTTTACTCGAAAATTCAAAAGTGGTTTTTTTTTAAAACATTTTGAGATACAAAATCATTTACAATCACATCAACTTCAATGTTCTCTAACATATCCTTTTTAATTGACAAAGTTGTCTAACCGCTCAATCTCTCTTGTAACTAGGGGTGAGAATAGGTCAGACGAGGATGCTAGGGGCCTATGAACAGACCTACTTAAAGCTCAACTTGACCTAGCTCGTTTAATAAAAAGGTCAAACTCAAATATTTTAAAAAACCTATAAATTTGAATATGATAGATTAAGGCTTATAAAAAAATCCTACTCGACCTATTAGGCCGATCTATTTGTGTAATTTTATATATTATATTAGTTTATAAACTAAGTGTACATAATTAATTTTTGTAACATCTTGTACAAATATATGAAAATTATAAACAATCATGATAAATGATTCAAAAACAATAGTATACAAAAGAAGAAATAAAAAGATGGATCTTTTTCAATAAAAAATTCCTATAAATATATATAATAAATTTGAAAGTGAATTGTTGATTTATAAATAAAAATAAAATTTGAAAACTAATACTAAGAATAACTAGTTTTATTTTTTTTAAAATAGTATTGATATATTTTAAAATAAATAAATAAATAATTTAAAAGTATTTAATTAATTAAATTTTTATAAATTTTTACTTATTATAAAAAAAAAAGTTATAACTATTATTCTAAAAGTAAAAACTAATAATAAAACTTAGGTTAGGTTTTTTTGCGAAAGACTCTATATTATAATATTTTCTGGTAACATGTTGATTATATTTTATGATATATATAGATAAAAAATAAATGTAGATTCACAATCAATAAAAATTACCTACGGTTGCTTGCTGGTTTTGCTATCACCTTGATGCTTGAAGATTTTATGCATTTTATTGACTGCTGATTTAGTTCTCTTATTGTTTGATAGCTTGTTAATTTATTGTTTAAGACTCTTCATTAGTTGAATTGTTTTAAGCATTACTATTGATATGCTTAAGACTTGACTATGATTATTGTATGGAATTTGTGATGTTTGTTGCTATTAGACATGATTATTCTAGTACTTTTATTTATGTATAAATTTTATAATTGAGGTATTAGACATGATTATTCTAGTACTTCTATTTATGTATAAATTTTATAATTGAGTTTTATTATTTTATGGTGTGTATAACTCATGTTTATCTATACAAGTATGTCGTAAAACGTGAGAAAAAATATATAACTCTAAAAATATTCATTAGTCTAAAAAAATTGGATCTACAGAGGCTACAAGACACTTCTGTTCTAAATTATAAGAGAAATTTACTTTTTAAATTCATTAAATAACTAATGTATCTGATTTATGTATAGACCACATATATTAATTATTCAATGAATCTAAAAAATAAATTTTTCTTATAATTTAAGACGGATGGAGTAGGATTTTAAACACACAATAGGCCAAATATGCTTTTAAAAAGGCTAGACCAGACTCAATAAAACTTTTGACAAGTAATAGGCCAGACTCAATAAAACTTTTGACAAGTAATAGGCCAGACTTACGTCTTAGTTTTTTTTATAATTAGGTTTGACCTATTTAAGTAAAATTCAACTTAGTCTGACCTATTTATTAGAGTTGATTGAAAATATACATGCTGAATAAGTCCTACATTACTTAGTTTTGTGAATGGAGAGTGAGTCCATGGCTATATATAAGATACAAGTTTTTTGAAGTTCCACTTACTTTAGTTTTGTGAAGGAAGAGGGAGTCCAAATTTATATATAGGATTCAAGTTCTTTGTTACAAGATGTACCAATTAAAGACATTTTAAGCTTGTATTTAACTTTCTTTGTTCTCTTATACTCTTGTATTAAAGTGTTGTGAAATTTAGTTAAATATTTATTTTGGAGGGTGTGGATGTACTGGGGGTCTGGATTAGTTGAGGGTATATTCTGTGTTGTAATAATTTTCACATAGTGTTATTCTCTGGTTGTCTATTGATAATGATCGTGGTTTCTTTTTCTGATTTTGAAGTTTCCACATTATGTTCTTGTGTTGTTATTGTGTTCATCTCTTTTTCTCTATGTAAAATTTTTTCAACAACTGGTATCAGAGTTTTTGGTTTGATCCAGAGATAAGTGTTCTTAGTATACTCCGTGGTTGAAGCTTTGTTTGATCTTTCATATTAGAAAATAAGGATAATATTGTGAAAGAGTTGTTAAGTTGTAGTCACAAGTTCTGCTATGCATTTTGGGCTAGAGAAAATTGATGGAAGAATTGTTTTTGACTTGTGGAAAATTCAAGTCAAAGATGTGTTGATACAATCAAGATTACACAAGGTGCAAGATTATGTCGGTGGTTGAAGAGCTTCCCGCCAACAAGGAAGTTGCACCATAAGTTTTCAACCTAGTTTTTGACATGTAAAATTCTTAGCTTCAAGTGAAATTTATTCTTTATGATAAAGTATATGATTGTTGGTAATGACAATGAGAAGTTCTTGAAGTGGTTTATCTTCAAGTGAAATATATTCTCCATGAGAAAGTGTGATAGTTTTTAAATTATGATTGTCGGTGAAGACAATGTGAAAATTTTTGGATTGATGTATTTCAAGTGACTATACTCTTTATGGTGGAGTATGATTGTCAGTGAAGACAATGAAAGTTTGTGTATATTTTCAATCAAGAGTGAGATTGTTGGGGTTGATTGAAAAATATACATGTTGAATAAGTCTCACATTGTTTAGTTTTGTAAATGAAGAGAGAGTCTAAGGTTATATATATGATATAAGTTCTTTGAAGTCTCACATCACTTAGTTTTATGAAGTAAGAGGGAGTCCAATGCTATATATATGACTCAAGTTCTTCGTTATAATATTTATCAGTCAAAAGTACTTTAAACTTATATTTGTATTTCTTTATTCTCTTGTACTCTTGTATTAAAGTGTTGTGAGTTGTAGTTAAATATTTATTTTAGAGGGTATGAGTATACTGGAGGTCTGGATTAGTTAATGATATATTATGTTGTTATTTTTTTTCAATTCTAAAATTTTTACATTATATTCTTGTGTAGTTATTATGTTCATCTCTTTTTCTCTATGCCGATTTTTCCCAACAGTATTCCTATCCCTATTTATGACATTGATGATGTCAAGCATGTTTTGATCAATTTCAATTTTGAAAAAATTTCAGTTTTGAAAAACTTCTTTCTATCGATATCGATGTTACAATCATAGGTACCGTTAGTAAAAATTTATTTCAATTGCAACACTTTTTGCAAGATTCATACTTTTTAAAACTATTTTCATTTTTCTCTTTAGTCTTTGACTAATATGCTTCCAATCACTTAAGCCTTCATTTACTACCAACCTCACGTTACTAGAAGATTTAAACAATTTACAACAAAAACAATATATTTGTCAACATATTTTCATTATACTAGCCATTTCTGATCACTAATCTCACAATTACTTTTTTTAGTAACATACATATGAGAAATGTCTAAAATATCCTTTATTGGAAAAATTAAAATTAAAATTAAAATTTCTCTAGTAGACCCCTTTTCAACTAAAATATTCTGTGATTTGTTACCAAAATTCTCTCAATTCCTTGAATAATAAATACCGAAATGAAGAAATCATCAAAATTATCAATATTAGATGTATTTAACACATCACTAGAAACACTTGAATCAGCATCATTTTCATTTTCATGATCCAAATTTTTGTTTGAATGGTCAAATTTTTCATTGTGGTTGTTATCCAAATTTTCTTGTTTATCTATCTTTTTTTGAAAATAAATTTATCAAGAGCTCCTTATTGTGATTTTATTATCTCTTTTTTTTCTTTTCACAACGAGATAAATGTTTTTTAGACAACATCTTAAATAAATCAAATACTCAAATAGAAATAAAACAAAAAAACATTTAAGTAGAGAACAATAGCACCTTAGAAGTAGAATCTTTGATTTTAAATTGCATACTATATTTCCATAATTGTAAGATCCAAATAGTTAGTTTGGATGTAGAAAATAATCTGTTAAATATCATCAATTTGCAGAAAATAACGTGTTAATAAAAAAATTCAATAAAATCATAGAATAAGATTCAAGTGAATTGGAAATTCGAAATAATTCAACAAAAAAAAACATGCCAACTGATTCAATTGAATTGGAGTAGTATTGAAATTGGGGATTGAGAATTTAAGTAGTATTCAATATTTCAATAGGAGATTAGAATTTATTTTGAAGAGGAAAGCTCTCAGGTCCCGCATCTTAAAAAAGTGCATGACCAGATTGGAAAAATTCGCAATGGGCCAACTCACCCAGCCATGATGCGCATGACAGAAGAGAGCGAACACAAAATGGAGTTTCCATCTTGGATGAGGCTCACGTCCGGAAAGAATTTTTTCAAGACTTTCTCCCCTATGTTGAACTTTCTCTATATTACCAGATTTTGGAATACACTGGAATTTTCTGGTAGAAGAGGGTTCCATTCACCGCTTTCACGGCGAAAAACAGAACAAGAGCCAGCCTTCCGGAGCAACCTGTCAATTTTAGAAATGGTATAAATATGACTCGTGTCGTACTGGAGTATTCCACCTTTGAGAGCAACGCCCAAAAAACTCCACGTCGTGTAGGAATCATTTCGAGCGCGAAACTACATGGGAACTAGAGGAGAAGATGCGGGAGGAGCACCCTCACCTTTTCGACACTCCAGGTAAGAGTTTTGTCATCAAAACTAACACTTAATGATTTGAATCGATGTGGATATAGTCTCGCACCTTTCTATTGGTTTTCCAATTTCTATTGATGGATGCAAAATGAACTTTTATCTATGGATGCAAATTAATTTGTGTTTTTTGGCAAAGGGATTGCAATTGTGGCTTGATGGATGGATAATGTAAATTGTACTGAAATTGAAATTGAACATTAGAATAAAAAATTGAGCCTGATATATGTATATTTTTTATAACACTATGTAAGTATATAAAAAAATTGAGCTCCTAAATTTGTCATCGCACTTTGAGCCATAACTTATAGTCAACCCCACCTGAGTTAATCATACAACTTAGTTCCATATAGAGGATATTAAAGAGGAGTTAGTTCTTGCTACAAATCTATTATTTTGGACATACATTGAAAAGGAGTTATCCAAAGCTTTTAAGGGGTTATGGAGATCTGAAATTCCTCTTAAAATCAAGACATTTGGATGGAGGATGTTTTTAAACTGACTGCCTACTAAGAACCAATTCTGCAAAGAGGAATTTTAGATTCTAGTAATGATAAGGTTTGTGTCTTTTTCTTTCAGTAGGAAGAAAACATAGATAATTTATTCTTTTCTTCTCCTTTGGTGTAGAATATGTGGAACAAACTGGATCAATGGTTGGGAGTGAATATGTGGGACAAACTAATGTTTAGGCGAATTTCAATATCAACAGGAGGAATTTAGTTCACAAACTGATAGGGGGTTGTAATACCCCAAATTTGTCCTACCCCTCCTACTTTTATCTGGTTTATGCATTGTCGCGCTTTTCTCATGTACATATCTCCATCAGGTCATTTAACATTGCATACATTCGCTAACAACATAATTTGGCATGGAATCAGTGATATGATGGAATTAGGGTTTCTATGGCTCTGATGGTCCTCATCTTCACTCAGGCTTGAATCAGTTGGTTTCCCAGTAACTGTGGTTTATGGAACTAGGGTTTAGATTCTTGATTATTGGGAACTTCTCCCCCATCAAGGTACAAGGTTGTCACCATCAGCTAAGGATCTTATTAAGTTGATGTTTTGGTTCTGGTTAATATCTCAAGAGGTTCCTTCATTCAAAAGGCACCCAAGTCGAGAGGATTATGGTTTCTTATTCATGGAGTTTTGAGCTTGCAATACCCATCAACTGAGATTCATTGGATGTTCATATTCATTCCTCGATGGTTCTTTAGGGCATTGGTATGGTATTAGTTGTCAAGTCAAGGGTTTGTGAATGGAATGATAATTTGAAATTGGAAGTTAAGGTCTCAAGGTGATTTGAACTTTTCATGGAGATTTGGAATTGCGGAATTGTAAAGATGATCAAAGTTTTAAAGTACGGGTAATTCATTCCTGGTTTATCTTGAAATCAAAGAACAAGTCACAAGCTTCAATCCAAAATTTTAAGACATGACCATTCAAGAACATTCGAGGTTCATTAAAATTCCCACCAAGTATTAAAAGAGATTCAATAGTAATCAAGATTCAAGCAATTTCATCATACAAGCCAAGTATATCACCTATTCTAGCACAACATCACCATCTCAAAGTTTCCAAAAGTCATGGCCATTTACACCATAAATCATTACATCATTTCAAGTATTTTCCAAGGTTATATTCCTGTCATATTTTAATACATCAAAAAAATTTACAAGAAAGAATTAAGACATAAAGCCTAAATCTACCAAAACTCCATCCAAGTGTCATAAATCTTCTTTAAAATCTTCATGCCAAATCTCCACTTCTTATTCCCGTACTTCATGTTTCAAGTTATGTTCCAAAGCTTCATCCACGATTAAACCTATCCAATACCTTGCTACACCCACACATCCAACTTGCGTAAAAGATTTCAGTCCATTACACATACATATGCATGTCGATATGAAAGAACAGAACATTTCCAAGATTAACACAATCACACGATTCCATGGCAGCCCATCATAATCGCCTCATCACCCTACATACTAGTTGTTCCATTTTCCTGCAGCATGTATAACGGTTCAAAAATCAATTCTAAATTGTTGTCCAATATCACCATTCCTACAAGTCGATTCTAGAAAGGTTCGCATGATATTACTCGGCAGTTTACCAAGAATCTGAAAATCGTTGCTGGTATTATGTCTGTTCCCCAAGAACCATCAACTCATCCTCCTAACTACTAGCAGAAATCTGTAACAAAAAAAGTATCAGGAAATATCAATTGAGAATTCCAGAAAAGCAAAATATCTGAGAAAATATCACAACAAATACAAGAGAAACCAATTCAGCCTGCATCAATTATCCTTCAGTCCAGCCTGCATTTTGTTCATACCCAATAAATCAGAAAACAATGAAATATATCAGAAAATCAGAAATGAAATTAAACCATAACAGAATTTCCAGCTCAACAACATCCAAAAAACTTTCTAACAGAAAATATGAGAATATTCCAATTCAGTTCACAAACAGAATAACCTCCTAATCCCCTAACTTCCTAACCGCTTCTAACAGATTCCAACAAACTTCTGGCTAATCGTTCTCAACAAACTTCCAGCAACAAACTATAACATAAAGGATGTAAGAGAATAACAAAAAGTTCATAACAGAATATAACAAAAAGAGAGAGAATACACAACAATTCGTTCAACAATCACCTAGAAAAATCAGTTATAGGACTCACCAGAAATCGTTATTCTCTTGATTGCTTCAACCATTCTCTGAAAAAACTCATAACCTTTCATCACCACCTTCTTCGATGTGCACCTCAACATTCAATATACTTCATCACCCAGCATCACAATCATCAGCAATATGCACGCTGCAACAGCATGACTATTATTTCCTTCATCTTCATCTGATTCACATGAATGTGATAACAACGCAGCCGCATGCCGCATCGTATTCGTCGTCATCCTCCGCAAAACCTACTAGAACTTGATCTATATCTGCATCACATTAGATACCTTCGATCATCGTTGCAACTTTTCAATATTTATTCTCCTTCTTCATCATCAACCTACAATATTCAGGCTTTGGACAACTCAGCATCCTGCATCGACAACGGCATATTCAACGTAACATCAATGCCTCATAACAATGATTAAAAGAAGCAAAGAATTATGAGGTAGAAGAAATTGAATAAGAAGGCAACAACGACCGAATCGAAGATGTAATACCTCGAATATATTCTCTGGTCTTCAGCTTCTCAGTGTCGTTGTTGAAATGCGTCGGACGATTCTCTAGTAGGTAGGTGTTCGCTGATTCCTTTATAATTTCTGTTTTCCGGTTAAGTTCAAGTCTGAGTTGAAAACGAAACTGAAACGCTTATGAGGAGTAAAAAGAGGAATGGATGATAGGATGCACTGAATAGAAACCATGGCAGCACTTTGAAATCGGTGAAAATAAAGAGTGAATAGGGATTGAGATAGAGATGATTTAGGGAGTGACGAGGTGAGACAATCTTTTACGGCTGCATGTTGATGACCGATCGGAGAAGGTAAAGGTGAGAAAGGTTGAGCCGCCGGTGAGAGAGTAAGAAAGAAGAATTTGTGAAGATGAAAAATCACAATGCTGTAACCCTAATTCCCCTTTTGGACCGAACCATACACCTTGGGCTGGACATTTTTTGGCCATATTGCTTCACAAAAATTGCTACTGGGCCTGAGCATTTTTTTAGCCCAATTGCTTCATACAAAAAATTGCCAAAATTGCCAATTGGGCCTGGAATGTTGGGCCTGCGCCTGGGTTGCTTCAGTATACCTCTGGAAAAAACTCTATACCCCCTGAATACTTTCTATTATTTCTTAAATAATTTTGTGTGATATTTCTACATGGTTTTTTTCCTTAATTGTTCACATGATAAGAATTCAAAAAAATATTAGAATAGAACTTTACTTCTTTTATTAACTTTGTTTGTTATTTTATCCATGTTTTTGGTAGATTTTAATGCCAATTTTCTGTGATATTTTGAAATAAAAGAGACTTGAGTGAGGAGTTTCATGAAGTTTCAAAGCTAGCTAAGAGCATAATTTTCATCAAGGAATTCAAGGAGGCTTCTGTAGAGTTTTCTTATGGCTTGTGTGATTATGAAGAGGCAACAGACCTTCTCCGTTCGGTATCATCGCAACCTCATTTTATTCCTCATTTTCGCACTTTATTACTTTCTAGATATCATGAGTAGTAGGAAATAAAGAGCGTGCGCTCGAAGTCGCTGTTTAAAGACCTGTAGCAGGCATCCCGCACTTCATTTGCTATATGTGTTGTGCTTGTGTTTGTTTACGTTCTTGTTGATCGATGAGTCACTCAATTTAGCAATTGAGATCACGACTTCGCTCTCAGTGCATGCTCCCTATAGGGTTTTATCACTTTCCTTTATTTCTTGCCGATCGATGAGTCACTCAATTTAGAAATTGAGATCACGACTTCGCTCTCATCGCATGCTCCCTATAGGATAGTTTTTCAGACTTTTCTTCGACATGCTAACCTAGGAAGGATCTCTTTAGATGTGCTTTTTTGCTGGCGTGCTTGCTTTATCCTTGTACATACCATGTCCCCTTAGGATGCGCTCGCTCCGTTCGGACGCAAGTTAGACCTTAGATTGTAAACCATGCATGCTGACATTAGGTAGAAACTTCCCCTTTCATCCTTGACATAGGACTACATTGTATGATAACATTAGGTTTAGAAATAGGATAGTCTCCTTTAGACTCTTTTCTTCCCCTTTTTGCATCCCTGCATTCTAAAACAAAACTTATTTTTTTAGCAAATAAAAAACATGCTAATCATACTTAAACCCTTTTTCAAGGTAACAAAAATACAAAACAAATTCAAATCATTTTATGCGCTCGAGCACCTTTTCTCAAAAACCCTTTTCAGGTAAGGACATGATTAGTTTACTTCTGTGCCAACACATAAGTCTCCAAAGGTCGAGCTGCGGCAGAAGGCGGAATTAACATTGTCCATAAAAAATACAAAACAAACAAAAACATAGGAGCCGAACTACGGTAGCTCTGATTCCTCAAAAAGGATACGTAGGCATTGGGGTAGGGCCCAGGCGAGCACAATTTTATTTTTCCTACATTCTTTTCCCTTTTCTTTTGCATGCATTTTCCCTTCAGTAGTATAGTAAACAGTAAGCATATATTACACACACCCATAAGATAGATAACAAGAGTGGATACCGTAGAGTACTACGGGCGTGTGGGGTGCTAATACCTTCCTCTCGCGTAACAGACTCCCTTACCCGATCTCTCGGTCGCAAGACCGTGACTTCTCCCTTCTCAGGTTTTCTCGATGTTTACCTTTCCCTACATGTGGGATAAAAGACGTTCGATGGCGACTTCATTGTTTGATGATTTTCAGCCGGTTGTTTCAAGGGTAAATAAGATATTTATTGGTTGGCTGCTATATGGAATATTTGGAAACTAAGAAATAATATATCATTCAATAACCATGTATTAAATTTTGAGGATTTGATCTGCTCAATCAAAATGAAAGTATTCGTTGGAGAAGGATAAGAGAAATTCCAAAACCTAATTGTGATTTATATATATATTGTTTCAGTTAAATTGTGTTGTTTTGTAATTTCGTTGGTTGTATCGTTGTCTTGTAATGGAATATGTATCCCTTGTACTCTATTTTTATTATAACTAGTAACAAACCCGTGCATACGTACGAGTTCTGGTGTGGGACGCGTATTTTTCGAACAGATAAAAAAATTGTTAATTCTCTTTTTTTTTATGGTTGGCATTATGTTTGATAAAACTAATATAACAACAATATGTTAAATAGTATATGCTATCTTACTATGAAAAATAGGTTGAGCAAGAAGTCCTATTTTATATTAGGACATATTGAGTTGAAGTGTTTCAACATATGGAGCAACTTGTCAGATAAGATGTCCTATGCAGGGTCATACGACATCACGCCTGAGCTGAGCTAAATAGTTGGATTATGTTATGATTTAACAAATGAAGAATATTCTGGGAATATCATGCAATATTATATGGTTCTGATTTGTAGGTCAAGAAGAATATTGAAGAATATTGACTTTCTAAATATGGAGATAATTTAGGAAGGATTTGATTGAAGACCTATTTTGTAGCATAATTATCTACAGAGTAATAACTAAGGAGCTGTGATTGAAGGTCAAAACCCAGTTTGGTATAGGTTATAAATAGAAGTCGTTGTAACCTAGGAAAGGTACCAACTGTAAATTGAAAAGATGTAGTTATTAGGGTTGAGTTTGTAAGCTACTCTCTTGGAGAGTTGGTATGTGTAATCCACTCGACATGTGAGTTTGATTGTGTTCCTTAAATTGCAAGGTTCTATTCTCACTCAAAATCCTATAGGTAATAAGTTGAGTATTGTTCTTAGAGGAAGCTTGTAAACAACTCCAAGTTGTGTTCTTAGTCAAGACTCTTGGCTAGTTATGGTCATGGAAGTGTGTCTTATGTTTTGCGGTCATAGAAGTGTGTCTTCATGTGTGTTCAACCATTGTCTGTGATTGATGAGGGATTGAGGAGGGCCTCATATTTAGGTGAGTCTTAGATAGAAGTCTAGCAGGGATAGTGATTAAGTGATTAGGCCGTAAACTGGATGTTTGTTGTAGGGTATATGAATTGATACTATTTTAGTGGACTTATCCCTGTCTTGGTAGCCCCAGAGTAGAAAGGTTGTTCTAAACTGAGTTAACAATTTTTGTGTGTTGTTTATGCTTTTCAGTACTGTTTTTAATGTTTATACCTTGCGTGTGTTGTTTAAGTCAGGGCAGATGTCTCAACATGTCATAGGACATCTGAGTTCTGTGATACCAGAATTTCAATTGGTATCAGAGCAGGCATCATGTTTTATTTCTGGATGAGATCTTGGGATAATAATTTTTGGTCATGAGGAAGGAAGGAAGTGTCTAATGAAAAGTTATTTGAACTTGGATAGTTTATATTGTTGTTTGAATGGTCCCTAGAAGTGCAGGATGGACTATTCTTGGCAGGGTGTTAGTTGGACCTATCTGATGTTGTAGCTTGGTGGTGAGATATTGTGTTAGGTTTGATTTATTTTCAAACATGTGTTATGTTTGGTGTCACCTGGTGAAACAACCAGCTGAAAATCATCAGACAATGAATTCACCATTGTGATCGGTGGATTTAGAACTGACTGTTTAACGCTGGTTTCGCGAAATGTCGCGGTAAGCAAGAGTCGCCACCGTCTTTTATTTTCTCCAACATGGACAGGACAAAAGCACAGCAAAATTCCTTATGAGAACGTTTCTCGGTTCGGGAGGTAGATTTATAGAAAGGGAAGGTGTTAGCACCCTTTCTATCCATGGTTATCCATGGGCTCTTAGATACTTGCTCATTGTGTTTTCAAAATTTTTGCTTTTCAAAATGTGCGTGGGTTTAAAAAAGTTTCGTTGAAAGATTTCAGATCGACTCTTGTATCAGTCCTCAAGAGTGTTTGAAAAATTTTTTTTGGAAGCTTTTTGAAAATGTCTGTGTGAAAAGAGTTTTGATTTGTTTTTGAAGAGAGCAAGTATCCATGAGTCATCTACCTACCCTAAGGAATTAGGCTGTGTAAAAGTCCTTAAGGTAGTGCCATCCCACCATTGAGAGGTAGGTAGCACCACCGTTGGAGGTGTTCGGGTCAATTCGTTTGTAGGGACAGTGTGGTCACCAGAGCAACAGTAGAACACCTTAGAAGCTACCCTTATGCCATTGATCCTTTTTTATTCCGAGGCAACTTTTCCGAGGCAACTTGTTTTGAGGCATTTGGATCAACGGACATAAGGACTTACTAAAACGTCCTATACTCGACGACCACGTTTCGAGGGCAAGGCAACAGTGAGGCGTACCCTAAGAGTGGTGTGTGAATTTGTGTGTTATTTTCAGTTATGTTTTATCTTGTACATGTATCATGGTGATCTACGCTTGTTTTTAATTTAGGCCATTCATTCTTTCATGCAATTATAATTTAAAAGTGCGGAAATTTAAATGTGGAAAGTAAAATCCTACGCTATTACAAGGCGCGGGTCTATACATCGCCAAATTAACAAATACGCGTTTTAATAAAAATGCGGAAAGTAAATAAATTCTTAATCACTATTACATGGCTTGAACAGTTACATAATATTTGAAAGAAAATAAATAAGAATAAATGCGCGAAGAGAAATTAGAATCGAATGTTCGAGGGCGTTGAACCCTTTATTAAATTGAAATTAGAAAAGCTAATTAATTATTAAATTAAAGAAAAGAAATGTTTTTAGGTTTGTGTTTTGTATATGTGAAATAAAGAAAATTAATTAGAAGTTAAATGGAACCCTAATTCTAAGTATTTTCAATTATAAAAAAAAATTAAAGTTTAACCTAATTTACTAAATATTTAATATACATGTTTATTTACAAAATAATTAATAATTAATAATAATAATGAGAAAATTATTTATTTAAAGAAAAAAAGAAAGATAAAAAGTTAGAAATCCTAATTTCTACATATTTATTTATTTAAGAAAAAAGTGTTAAAATTGAAAAAACCTAATTTATTAAACTAAATTTATTATTTAAAGTTTATTTATAAAAAATAATAGTGAAATAATAATAATTAACAATAAACTTTTTTTTTGATTTTTTTATATTTTTATATTTATTATGAAAATTATTTTATGGAATTAAAAGAAAACAATTAAAAACAATTAAAAGAATAAAAAGGAAAAACAAATAAAAATTAAAAATTGAGCAAACCATGGGGGTGTCTGGCCCTTTTAGGAGGTGTATTGGAGTATTCTGGCCCATTAGACAAAAAACCTTGTTTGACTTTCTAGCATCACGTGCGTGTTCATTGACTCCTGAGTACCGTGGTCTGCATTCTTTGGCCATTGGATTGGGTTTCATGCATAAGTTGTTCTTTTGGCCATTTTGCTTTTGGCTTTTGGCTTTTGGCCATTTGGCTTTTGGCTTTTGGCTATTTGGCTTTTGGCCTCAACGTTCCTTAATGAACCTGCATGGGATCCTGTCTAAATCTGCAGTGTTGAATCTCATGAACACATTAAATAAAATCATAAAATGCAAATAAAGCCAATATATGAAGAAATTTAATGTTTAGGCACAATATGGCATGTATGAATGATTATACCCTTTTGATCATGGAGATCAAACCAGCCTTACCCTTACTGAAGAAGTAGTGAGGTGTTGGTTTGTAACTGTGATGACTTGTTTGTAGTGAGAGAGGGATTTGTAATAAGGATTTCAAGGTTTTAGGGTTCTTGAAAGAATTTGATATTCTGACAGTGTTGTGGCCAGGTTTTTTTTCTCTCCTTTTTTCTCCTCTTTGGTTTGTGTGAAAAGAAGGTGATTATATAATGGAAATTAGGGTAAAGAAAATGGGCTTTGAATGTGCAATTGGGCCTCCAATGTTCACTTGAGTTCGTCACTTTCCAGGCTAAATCGCAGAGACTTAAATGCAATTTTTGAAGTTGAAATGTGAAATCAAAATGTAGCCGACATCGATAACTAACTCATGTCCGAAAATCGGCTCAATCGGATAAACGGTGAATTAGTTATGAATTTTTGAATTTTCAGGTCAGACAAACTTATTTTGGGCTCCAGTGTCGACTCTAACACGTTCTTCAATAAAAAACTGTTATTGATCGGAGCATAATCCGGTCTCGACTTTTGAAGCAAAGTTGTAGATCTATGAGTCAGTGACCTTGTGTAAAAATATGAGCCCAATCCGATAAAAATTGACCGAGTTATGAATTTTCGAAGTTTCGGCCCAGATGAAATAATATTCAGCATTCAGGATTTTTGGCGTGTCATGCACTCTGAGCAAAACACGAAGGCCTTTTGAATACCGTTTGAACTCAATACCTTCTGTGAAAATGTAGCCAACTCAATTTGTGAAATTTTGGCGTCGGAACCAGCTCGATATGATAAAAATCGACCAAGTTATGATTTTCTGAACATGACGCAAATAAACTTCTGTCACAAATTTTCTGTGCGAAAATACTTGATAAATCCACATTTTTGAAGACCTTCTGATCGAAATTGGCTTCCAGCCGTGAGAGATGAAAACGTAGACAATGTCAAGGCGGAATTTTGGCCACCGGAACGGGTTCAAAACGAGCCACGATCTTCAAGTTTTGAATTTTTTTAGCGCGTAAAAACTGCACTTTCAGCACACTTTTTCACCATATTTCTTCGAGAAAACTCACACATTCGGATACCTTCTTTAAAGAATTGACTCTTGAGCCGAACCTGAATTTGAGAATACGTTATCAGAGATATCTTGGCGAAAGAATACCTGAATATGACGCGCCGGGTTGGACTTGTGAATTTTTCTTGAAATATTTTGAGAAATATGGGAGGGCAAATTTTGGGGTACAACAACCATCGAACGTCTTTTATCCCACATGAAGGGATATGTAAACATCGAGAAAACCTAAGAAGGGAGAAGTCACAGTCTTGTGACTGAGAGATCGGGTAAGGGAGTATGTTACACAAGAGGAAGATATTAGCACCCCACACACTCGTAGTACTATATGGTATCCACTCTTGTTATCTATCTTATGGGTGTGTTTAATTTATGCTTACTGCTGAGGAAGAATGCATGGTATAGAAAGTGAGTAAGAAAACAAGCTCGAAAGAGCACACACATGAAATAGTAAAGAAAAGAAGTGAAAGGCTTTAGTAAAGGGGAGCGGATCACCCGAGACAAACAAGCAGGAGTGAAATATAAAAGAAGAGAAATGTTTTATCTAAGGGGAGCAGATCACCCGAAGCAAACAAGCGGTAATAGGATATAAAACAAAAGTGTGATGTCCAAAGCGACCGAATACCTATCCAAGATATAGAAGATCGAGGTAGGCGACAGAAGGCAATATGAACAATCACGGAGTGTCAGCATCAGCCAATGCGAACTCCTGATAAAGTGTGGGGGTTCAATTGCAAAACCCTTTTCCACTTGACGTCTCGATAACGAGAGTAGGCACAACTCTGAAGCATCATGGTGCATCACGAGCTAAGGACGACAAAGACGAAATTGCGGGGGTTTATTGTGAACCCTTTTCACTCGCCTCCTTTTGAGGACTTGTCACATGTACCATATGCGGGAACAAATGTAAACACACCTGCAGAATACCTACTTCAAAGGTAGGGTTTTAAACAAACATAAATAGCATACATAATGCATATAATGTGGAATTTCCCTAAACGGGTCTTTAAATAAAACAGAGAGGTTCCTGACATGATCAACAATGGAGATACCCATCATACATCTCTATCCTACTTCTCATGGAATCATAAAGTAGTAAATCCCTACTTCTCATGATCCCTAGAAAAGCGGTAAAAAATGCGGTAAAATGTGGAGAAATGTAAAAGTAGTAGCAGCGACTACCAAAAATAAGCAAATTGTCGAAAGAGGACGAAAGCAATGGAGAATCCAAGAATATGCGTCGAGAAAGCTTCACCAAGAAACAAACAAAGTCAGAAACGATATCCAACTAAGATAAAAGCAAATGTGTGTTGCGAATGTAACGCGTAATCAGAAATTCCTGCACAAAGTATCACAAAATATCACATGTATCAGGACAACATATAATATGATATGAATTTCTCAGGACGATGAGAAATAAGGCGTGTCACATTAGAAGCGAGCATAAGCCATATGCTTCGATCACATAACAACTTGTTATGTTACATGATCGAAAGCACAAAAGTTTACCTTGTACAATGAACAAACGCGTCAAAAATAACGAGGCACAACGGTATGGAAATATGAATAAAATCTAAAAGAAAAAAAATATTTTTTATTAGTTTTTTATATGTGGAAAATTCTATGAAAGAACTAAAGAATTGATTCCTAAAATCTATTAAGAAAAACTAACAAATTTTATTAATTTTATACTTTTTTTTGTCATAACAAAAAATATGGAAAAAATTAAAAGAAATTCCTAAATTCTACGTATCCTTTTTTATCTTTTTATCACAAAGTTTTTGTTAAGAAAGTTTAAAAGAAACTTTAAACTAAAATTAAAAATTAAAACAATTAGAAATAATCAGAGGGGTGAACTAGGACCAGGTGGTATGCTGAAGTATGGCGCTAGGCCTGCCAATACAAAGCCCAACATAAGGTTTTTTTTTTGTGGTTAGCTTTAGGTGCCAAAAATGGCATATGGACTCAGAGGAATGTGGAATTCAGCCCACCATACATCACCAATAATCATCCGCTTTTGTTCTCCAAAAAAAACTAAAATGGGCCAAGAAGGAGTATGATTTTTTCAGTCATCCCAACAACATTATCTCAATCCACCATTTTTGTTTCACTTCATCTTGTCAAAAAAGCATGGAACTAATGGACTTTTCGGTCCAGTTCAACAAATATCCATTCTGTTTTTTTTTTCCAGTTCATTAACAAACAAAAAAAATAGTAAAAAGATGAATTCAATTGAAAAAGGGATTTAGGATAAAAGTGTGATGATTGAACTTTTCAAGTTCTCTTCATATTCTTTGTCAATCGACGACAGATTCATGACAATCTTTCCTCCTTTCCGATTCGGATGCAGAACAACGCTGCTACTTTTCCAAACATCACCTGCGTTTATCTCCGCATCGCGATCTCTGACAGTTTTGCTGCCATCATCTTTCATGCTTCGTCTCCAACCTTGAATCATTTCTCATCTGCATCACACCATTGGAGCCTCCGCCTTGTTCACCCAAATCATACCTTCCTCACGATACTCCGTCTCCGATCGTTAACCACCACAAACATCATGACACACGCACAAGACATTTACCATCTCTAATTTCCATTCAAATTAAATTTGATTCAAAGAATTCGTATGTCCAGAGAAAATAATTGGTGAATCGAAGTTAAGTGAAGGAGATTACGCTTCGAAATTAGCAGAATCTAATCATGATTCATAAGCATTCTAGTAATCTCTTATGCAAAGGCAATGCAGGAAAGAGATATTGAAGCCTACCTATCGGAGATCGTCTGATGCGACTTCGATGACAATGAATAGAGGAAGAGACTCGAAGATATTCAGGTAATGCTTTGGGATTCCCTTACTCTCTTGATGAAATATTCTTTTTCTTCAAATTCTTTCTACATTTTCTGTGATACGGTGGCAGAACTGACTATTTAATACTGGTTTACGTTTTGCGTTTTTTATTCGCAAAATGTCGCAGTAAGCAAGAGTCGCCACCGACTTTTATTTCATCCAATCGGAAAGGAAAAAAGTACAGAAAAAATACTTTTTCGAGATATTCTGAGTACGGGGGGTAGATTATAGAAAGGGAAGGTGTTAGCACCCTTTCTATCCATGGTTTTCCATAGGCTCTTAGGTACTTGCTCATCTTTTAAAATTGCTTGTGTGTGTGCCTTGATTTTTTGAAAATGTTTTACTTCGTGATAACCCTTGTATCAGTCCTCAAAGGTATGATGAAGTTGTTTTGAAAATTGTTTTGAAATGTGTAAGTGTGAAAAGCTTTGATTTGAGCAAGTACCTACTAGCATCTACCTACTCGAAAAAAGATCGTTTCTATTCTTGTTTCCTTTAGACAACGCTATCCTACTATTGAGAAATAGGTAGCACCGTCGTTGGAGTTATAAGAGTCAATTCGAAAGGGACGTACGATCACTAAAGCAATGTTAGGATACCTTAGTAATAACCCTAGAGTCTTAAGATAATATTCGAGGCAACATTTCCGAAGCAACATTCGAATGGGACATTTGATCTTTCTAGACAGGAGGGTAACCACTAAGACACCCTATGCTTAATGATCGTTTACCTAAGGCAACCGAAGTGAGAGTATACCCTAGGAGTGATATGTGCGAGTGATTTGTTTCAGTTATTTATCTTTTCACATTAGGGTTTTCTAACCGTATTAATTTGTCATGCATTCTTTCCATACAATCCTACTAGCATACATCTAGACAGTTAAATATTTGCGGGAATTAAAAATGCAAGAAAATAAATCTACGCTATTACAAGGCTTCGGGTGAGGGATTAATTACATAGCCAAAACCCCGGGAATTTAAACAGTAAATAAAACCCTAAATTAAACTATTACAAACCATAAACAGTTACAAAAATATTGTCAAAATAAATAATAAGCGCGCGATGAATCAAATACGAAACGACTAGGGTTTTGATCCCTGACTAAACCTATTTGCGATTGATTAAAAAAAAGATGTTTTGTCATGTTTTGTTATTTAAGAAAATAATGAAATAGTTAAATTAAAAAGAAAATCCTAAGTTCTAATTAATTTTAAATTAAGAAAAAATAAATTAATTCAATCTAAAAACCTATTTTTGTATTTTATTTATTTGAGAAAAAATAAAAGAATTAAATCAAGAGTTTAACCTAATTTGCTAATTAGTTTTAATTTATAAAAAAAACAAGTTAAAATTTCCCTAAATTAAATTAAATCAACAAAATTAATTTTGATAAAAAAAAGTCTAATTCTAATTTTTTTTGATTTCTTGATTTTTTGATTTTATGAAAAATAGTAATTAATTGTCAATTAAAATAAATAAAATAAATATTAAAAGAATAAAAATAAGAAAGAAAAATTAGAAGTGGGCCTGGTTGCTTGCAATTATGGGGGTGTAGATATGACTTTTGGGCCCAAACAATCCAAGCCCGTTTGACTTTGCCAAATCTGATGCGTATGTTGACTTGAGGTGTATGATGGACCTTCAATGGAAAGGCATTGGATCTTGGATGAAGATGCGTTTGATGGTTGATGGTATGTTGACTTGAGGTGTATGATGGACCTTCAATGGAAAGGCATTGGATCTTGGATGAAGATGCGTTTGATGGTTGGATCTTGATGGCATATGGTGGATGTATAGGACAACTTTGCACATGATGAAAAATAATATGAAACAAAGGTTGGGACCTGGGGATCGAACCCAGGTCCTTATGCTCGCTCCCCATACTACGCTGCCAGCTGAGCTATGATGCTTAGTTGTAATAATAATAAGAATAAAACATAATATAAGAAAACATGGGTTAGTGGTTAAAACAAAAAGAAAAACGTGCGTCAGTTTGAATAAGCCAATAATGTTGTGCCATGCAAGCTTCTTCCTCTCTCCGTCGTTTTAGCCTAGGACACTTTTACCTACAAACACCTTGTTGTAGCTATAAACCTGTGATATTCAAAAATCCTATACAAGCAACATAAATGAAAGGTGAGGGTACCAATCAACTCGTATCATCCTCACGAGTATCATGGTACCAGAATCCAAGCCTAATTTAGCCTATATTGCAAACCCCTAAAACGAGCCAAGAAACCCTAACAATGGCACATCATGATTCCTGTACTGAAAACGCAATTAAATGATGCCAATAGCTTTCAAACTCAATGATGAACAAGAATATAAAAATCAAATGTGCTAATGATGCGTAAATCAATGAAATCAAAATTAAGTTTTGGGACAAACCGTGGCGTCTGTAACTTACGATTCCAGATGTGAAAAAGCTTGCAATTGATTGAGACCCCTTCTGGAGATGTCCAGGAGTCTGTTGGTAATGTTAGAATGGCTTGGATTGGCCTCTAGGATGGAAATTGAATCACCACTTTTCTTTGAAATTTTGAAGTTTGGTTCTAGCTTTTCGACGACTGTAACCTCTCTTTCTTGCATTGTTTTTGTTCATTATATATCCCTCAATGAATTAGGGTTGCAAAACAAATCCAATATTTAAGATTTGATGATATTTGATTTGATTCTTTAGCCATATGATATCTTTCTAAATTTGGCCTAATCATGCTCTTTTTTGTACCAATTGCCATTGATTCGAATTGATCTTGCAAGCTCAGCATATCTTGGTTCAGATCCATCTTCGATATCAACAAGGTAGTGTGAGTCAGCATATACTGTCTTAGTCGGCGAGAAGCCCATGCCAAAGCGCAGCAAGTCTTCTCGAGCAATGAGTATATGGTCTCACAGTCGGTAAACTTTTTGCTAAGGTAATAAATGGCGTTCTCTTTTCGACCAGACTCATCATACTGCCCCAACACACACCCCATTGAATTGTCTAGCATTGCCAAGTATAATATCAAGGGTCTTCCTTCAACTGGAGGCATCAAAATTGGTGGTTCTTGAAGGTATTCCTTGATTCTTTCGAAATCGGCCTGGCATTCATCATTCCACTTTACCACTTGATCTTTCTTTAGCAGCTTGAAGATTGGCTCACAAGCAGCAGTCAGATGTGAAATGAACCTGGCGATGTAATTCAGACGTCCCAAGAAACCTCTAACTTCCTTTTCTATGCAGGGAGCCGTCATCTCTTGTATGGCCTTTACCTTTGCAGGGTCCACCTGAATACCCTTATCACTGACGACAAAACCCAAAAGCTTACCAGATCTTACCCCGAAGGTACACTTGTTCGGATTCAACCTCAGCTTGTACGTCTTCAGCCTGTCAAACAGTTTCTGGAGATGATCAAGGTGCTCTTCCTTAGTCTGGGATCTGGCTATCATGTCATCAACATAAACCTCGATCTCGTGGTGAATCATATCGTGGAACAAAGAGACCATGGCGCGCTAATAACTTGCCCCAGCATTTTTCAACCCAAAAGGCATTACCTTGTAACAGAAGGTGCCCCACTGTGTAATGAAGGTTGTATTCTCCATGTCTTCGGGAGCCATCTTGATCTGGTTGTAGCCAGAAAAACCATCCATGAAGGAGAAGATCTTGTGTTGCATGGTGTTGTAGACTAGAAAATCAATGTGAGGAAGTGGAAAGTCATCCTTGGGGCTTGCCCTGTTCAGATCTCTATAGTCCACACACATCCGTACCTTATCGTCCTTCTTAGGCACCGAAACGACGTTGGCAACCCACTGCGGATAAGAAGTGACAGCTAAGAATCCTGCATCGAACTGTTTCATGACCCCTGCCTTGATTTTCTCTGACATTTCAGGGCACATACGACAAACCTTCTGCTTTACTGGAGGGCAGTCTTCTTTAGTCGGCAGGTGATGTACCACAATATCAGTGTCCAAACCAGGTATGTCTTCATAGGACCAGGCGAAGATCTCAACATAGTCGTGTAGCATATGTACCAACATCTGTTTGACACTACGCTCCAGATTTGCACCTATTTTAACCTCTTTCCTGTCTTCCTCTGTATCCAAATTCACTGACTCAACTGGCTCTTCATGAGGCTGTATGGTCCTTTCTTCCTGCTGTAATAGTCTAGCAAGTTCTCCAGGCACCTCACAATCATCCTCACCTTCGTCCTCGGCTTGGTCGATCGGACTTTTGAAGTCATAACTGGCAGTAGAAAAGCTGTTATCAATGGGATCCAGAGTGGATATGGATCTGCATTATTATACGTGAGTGTGTGTAAGAGAATAGCTGTTTTGATAAAGTGAGAGACAGAAAAGAAAAACAAGGAGCGCAAAATTTATATGCAAGAAACGTCTAATGCTTTATTAATGATATATGAAATGACAAATAATAAGCCCTCATAAGCAAAGCCCAGGTGCCTCGGGCAAGGCACCGGGCCATAAAGTTTCAAACTGTTTATTACAAATCTTAAAACAAATGAGTCAATTACTGCGGAATAAAAGAAACAGGTATGAAGTCCCTCGCCGTCTAGTTATTCGGTCCACCGTTGGTTGTTGGGTAGATTCAGCTGTCGATGTCTGAATCCTCTTCATTGTCTTCAATTGCATTAATTCCCCGATTGCTGATGTGTAGAGGTCTTCCAATCCGAGCGCGCCTAACAGCCCTTTGAGCCCCTGTAGTAAATCCCAAACCAAATTTGTCAGTTTTGTGAGTGAAATCAGGGAGCTAACCCCAATTGGTACACCCACCTTCTTCAACCACAATCCTGGCGTCCTGGAGAGAAGCCATAACAGAGGTTTGTCGGTAGTAACTTCAGTTGATGCCAAGATCTGAGGGACCTCTTCGAAATTTTGACAAGGAGTTTCTATAAATTCCCCGTCCATCTCTACGTAGCAGAAGGAATTGAGGTGACTCACCATATACTCTTCTTCACCTCGCACTGTGACAATCTTCCCGTTCACTGGGTACTACAGCATTTGATGGAGCGTGGAAGTAACTGCCCCAGCCTCGTGGATCCAAGGACGACCCAACAAGCAAAAATATGACGGCTTGATATCCATTACGTAGAAGGTGGACCCAAAGGTCTGAGAACCTATTTTGATAGGGATGCCCACCTCCCCGTGCACCATTCTCTTTGATCCGTCAAAAGCCCTTACCACAACATTACTAGGCTTTAGAGTCAAACCCTCACAACCCAAACGGTCCAACGCTTTCTTCGATAGAACATTCAGCAAAGACCCGGTATCTACTAGCACATGAGCCATAGTGGTGCCCCTATATTTAATCGAGACATGCAGAGCATCATTATGATTTCTTCCTTTCGGTGTCATATCCGTATCTGAAAAACCTAGCCCATTGTCAGCAGTTAGGTTGGCCACACAATCTTTAAACTGATCTGCTGAAGTTTCCTGCGGCACATGCACAGTTTTGAGAAATGCAATCAAAGCTTTCGCATGGGCTTCAGAACACAATATCAGAGACAACATGGAGATCTTTGACGGGGTCTGCCAAGCTGCTCGACCATATTGTAGTCGCTCTTCTTGATAATTTTCAGTATTTCCTCTATTTCTTGTTTAGAGGCTTCCACAACGATTTTCTTAGGCGCCTCCGTCCAGGCAGGCTCACCTATAATTTATTTGCCGCGAGTCCCAGATGGCTCGGCAGTAGGGGTGATAACTGGAGTAGGAATAGGGGAAACATCAGGAGTGCTGGTTGGAGCGGCAGTTGGAATGACAGTAGGCTTGATGATCTTCGGGGCATTCTTAGGAGAGAAAACCCTTCCAATTCAGGTAACCTTACCAGTCCCAACAATATTACTGACATCAGTATCAGCTTCTTCATTCTTCAGGTCTTGCTTAATATCATGATAGTACACATCAGCACCGTAATGCCATGGGACGGCCTTGTCTGAGGTGTACGAGATAGGACCAGGAACAATGATTATTAGCGGAGCAATTCTTTGAACAGGTGTAATCCTAACAGGTTTTCTCGAGGAAACCTTGGAAGGATTGGCAGAAATGGTTATAACGGCGACATCTTCATTTGGAACCACATGGATCATAGTCTTCTCAAACAATTTTTTTTTATCATCCATCAGGCGTTGGACACCTGACTTCAACAAATGACAACCAAAAGGTAGAATCGAACACATGTGGCAACCTTCACCACAACCCGGAAATAAAACGGCCAACAGCAAATTCTTCTTAACAGTCATAAGAGGAGTGGAAATTTCTTCGACAAAGGTCATAAACAAATCAGTGTCAACAACATTAACTCCACGACCATGTTTGGGCATGGGATCAGTTATAACATTCAGCTTTTCTGGAGCATCGGACTCTATCTCCCTGGCTTCAAGCAAATCTTGTACTTTGTTTCTCAAAGCCCAGCAATCATTTGTATCGTGGCCAGGACTCTTAGAATGGTAGGCGCACCGCGCGTTGGTATTGTATCTGGGATAAGTAGTGTTTTGATTCTTGGGAGCCTCTCTCAAGGTCGCCAAGTTGGATTTTAATAGATGAGGCAAAACTTCAGCCAAAGTCATGTTGATGCGGGTAAACTGCCGTTGTGGTCTTTCCACCCTTTTTTGGTTGTTGCATTATGGAGCAACTGCAGGTCTTGGTATCACTACAACATTTACCGTTTGACGGTGTTCAGATCCGCTTTGGCCCCTCGGGCTATAAAGTACACTGGCTTCCTTCTTACTAGTAAAAGGCTTCTTTCCGGAACTCAAGGAGGCATCCTTCTGTATTCTACCACTCCGAATTCCAGCTTCTACTCTTTCTCTAGTTAAAATCAACTCGGTGAAACTAGATGACGAGCTGCCAATTAAGTAATTAAAAAATGGACCAGACAACGTCCCCAGAAACATGTCAACCAACTCCCTATCAGACAAAGGGGGTTGAACTCTCCCAGCCAAGTCTCTCCATTTTTTAGCATAATCTTTAAAACCTTCACCTGCGCCCATGGACATACTCTGGAGTTGAGTACGAGTGGGAGCAAGGTTGATATTATACTGATACTGCTTATAGAAAGCATCGGCAAGATCTTCCCAGTTTCGGACATTAGCTCCCTCCAACTGATAGAACCATTCAAGTTGAGTCCCCGACATACTATCTTGAAAGAAGTGCACCCACAAATTTCTATCAGCAGTGTGGGGTTGGATTTTCCTGACATACGAGCGGAGATGGAGTTTTGGGCATGACACTCCATCATACTTGGAAAAAATCGGAGCTTTGAACTTCTGAGAGATAACCACTCCCGATACCAGCCCAATTCTCCGAAATCCAACCCAGGTATCTTCTGAACTTCCATAGCACTCATACGGTCTTCTAGCTGCTTGTACCTATCCTCTGCAGGAGGATATTGCTCATCATTGTAATCAGTATCGTCGTCAGAAACTGCAGGACTGGGGACCTTTTCCCCTTCTTGGTTCTCCCCTTCCTTGGATGAAGAGGTCAAGTCAGTTTGATGCTTCAATCTTTCTCCGAACCTTCTACCCATATTCAGAATACCGATCTTCTTCTTCTTCTTTTCTTTCAGAATGAGGGCTTTCAGATCCTCTTGCCCCTTTGCCAGACTGATGAACATCTGTTGGAACTGGGCGTTCTGTGCCTGAAGATCTTTGATGGCTTGATCGGAAGACATTTCTGCTGAAATAAACAGCGAAGAAGATGAGAAACTTGTAGTGGTACATGTAATGATGTGTATTATAATGGGATGCACATGTAATGATTTCAAAGACTTTGGAAAATTTAAATTTGCAAACCAAAATAAACAAAACTTTATTAGCATAAACTTTGAAGGTTCACAATGCCTTTAACGCTTTACAAAATAAGTAAATAAAACAAATATAGAACTAGAAATAGAACATCAAAAGTCCCATGGACGCTTCCTCTTTATGCTGATATAGTCATTGATTACTCTTTCTTCTTTGAGCTGCCTGGTGAGCTTTAAAACCTTCCTCTCTTACTCATGGAACTGCTCCCGTTAAGTATCCCGCTCATTCTTCAGCTGAATCCAAGACCTCTGTAACTCCCCAGGATCAGTGGGCATGTAAGGATAGAGAACCGTGTAAGGAATGCCTTCTTCATTAGTGGGCTCCACAATCACTGGTAATACGGCCTCATAAGGCATCATAAGCTTCTGGGCACGAGCTAAGACCCATTGGAGGTAAGGCTGCATAGGAAGGGAAGTCTTCGGTCCCAACTCTTTGGGTTCAGATCTGTTTACCATGCCCCAAGCCCGTATGAACCTCCGGCGATGCTCCTTAACGTTATCCTTATAGTCGAATACAATGTCCTCGAGAAGTAACTCATGGGGACCATCCCTTCGAGCACGACCAAATTGTCGCAAAGCTAGACAAGGATTGTAAGTTATACCCCCTCTGATACAAAGTAATGGGACATTAGGGTACCCCCCACAGCGGTCAATAACAACAGTGTCTTCCATAGCCCGGGAACACCAAAGAATATCCGTATGAGCAAGTGACATTATTCTGTGCGACCAACCTAAACCTTCTTGGTTCTTCAGCACAGACTTAGGGAGGTGAGAAAAAAACCACCTTGACAACAATGGCATGCAGCACATAAGAGTCCCTCTTTTCTTCATAGTACGAGTATGGAGAGCATGCAGGATATCTCCAAGCAAGGTAGGCACAGGGTTGCGAGAAAGGAAAATCTTGACAGCATTCACATCTACAAAGGAGTATGGATTAGGGAAGAGAACTAAACCATAGATAAGAAGATCCAAGACATCCTCAAAATCTTGAAAATCCAAATCATCCCAAAATAGTTGAGCCTGGTCTATCAGAAATTTGACTAGAAAACCCTCGACTCCACTTCGAGTTTCCCAATTGGATACCATATCGGCCCGTTTCAAATGCAAATCTGAGGCAATAACTTCCGGCTTAGGAACTTCTTTCATACATGTGAAGGGTACCTGTTCAAGAATGGATATGCCCAATAGATGAGAGAATTCTTCCAAGGTAGGCACCAACTGATAGTCTGGAAAGGTGAAGCAGTGATGCTTGAGATTGAAGAACTGAAATAGTACGCTCATCATCTGTTCATCAAGGTTTGAAGTAAACAGGCTAAGAAGTTGACCATGTCTCTTAATGAAAGTAGAAGTTTCAGAAACTCTTGATGCTAGCTCTTTAAGTTGGGCAGGTATCTGCACAAAGTTGATTCAAATGGTATTTTTATGCACGGAAGTCATGATCTGCAAAACAGAACAAAGATAAATCCCTTGGTCTTTGAAATGGTTAGTGTAATGAACCGTGAATGCCATGTTATGATGCATGATGTCATGATAAACCACAGGTATAGCAAACACATATATTGCAAACACAGTCAAATCACACAAAACCCTTAGGTTTAAGGCTTGCATGAGGTCAAAGGTAATACCCTCTTGAAGTTAAGTTAGTTCAACCTGTCCTAGAAAAATTAATTGGGTTCTAGAGGATCTCAATATCACTGACCATCCTCTATCAGTCATGGTTTCAGCTCATACAATCTTTTCTTGCGGCCGAAATTATTCCGAGAGTATGGTCTCAATGAGTGTAGTATCGAGTATCAACCAGTTCTCAGCTCTACACAGAGGCCGGCTATCTCACTACTTTCTAATGGCCAAGTTGGGCCATTAAAGTTTCTAAGCTTAGTTGATGCTTAACGACACCACACAGCGGCCTCGTATTCTCCTCGTTTCTCCATAAGGGATACCGGTACCAACCAAAGTGACACACCAATGTAGCCACTGCTTCAACCGTATCAGTCTATGCCGTACAGTTCCCTTACAGTCTATTGCTACTTACCTAAAAGGTATTCCCCAGATCCGGGTGTAGGATCTATAGTAACCCCAAACAAAACCCTTAAAAGTAAAGCAAACAAAGTAGTCAAGAGAAGTAATTATGATGACCTAGATCCTAAGGTATACCCCACTTATTAATTCCCCAGCAGAGTCGCCAGTTCTGTGATACGGTGGCAGAACCGACTGTTTAATACTGGTTTGTGTTTTTCGTTTTTTATTCACAAAATGTCGCGGTAAGCAAGAGTCACCACTGACTTTTATTTCATCCAATCGGAAAGGAAAAAAGTACAGAAAAAAAATCCTTTTTCGAGATATTCTGAGTACGGGGGGTAGATTATAGAAAGGGAAGGTGTTAACACCCTTTCTATCCATGGTTTTCCATGGGCTCTTAGGTACTTGCTCATCTTTTAAAATTGCTTGTGTGTGTGCTTTGTTTTTTTGAAAATGTTTTACTTCGTGATAACCCTTGTATCAGTCCTCAAAGGTGTGACGAAGTTGTTTTGAAAATTGTTTTGAAATGTGTAAGTGTGAAAAGCTTTGATTTGAACAAGTACCTACTAGCATCTACCTACTCAAAAAAAGATCGTTTCTATTCTTGTTTCCTTTAGACAACGCTATCCTACTATTGAGAAATAGGTAGCACCGTCTTTGGAGTTGTAAGGGTCAATTCGAAAGGGATGTACGATCACTAAAGCAATGTTAGGATACCTTAGTAATAACCCTAGAGTCTTAAGATCATATTCGAGGCAATATTTCCGAGGCAACATTCGAATGGGACATTTGATCTTTCTAGACAGGAGGGCAACCAATAAGACACCCTATGCTTAATTACCGTTTACCGAAGGCAACCGAAGTGAGAGTATACCCTAGGAGTGATATGTGCGAGTGATTTGTTTCAGTTATTTATCTTTGCACATTAGGGTTTTCTAACCGTATTAATTTGTCATGCATTCTTGCCATACAATCCTATTAGCATACATCTAGACAGTTAAATATTTGCGGGAATTAAAAATGCAAGAAAATAAATCTACGCTATTACAAGGCTTCGGGGTGGGGGATTAATTACAAGTCAAAAACCTGGGAATTTAAACAGTAAATAAAACCCTAAATTAAACTATTACAAACCATGAACAGTTACAAAAATATTGTCAAAATAAATAATAAGCGCGCGATGAATCAAATATGAAACGACTAGGGTTTTGACCCCTGACTAAACCTATTCGCGATTGATTAAAAAAAGATGTTTTGTCATGTTTTGTTATTTAAGAAAATAATGAAATAGTTAAATTAAAAAGAAAAACCTAAGTTCTAATTAATTTTAAATTAAGAAAAAATAAATTAATTCAATCTAAAAATCTATTTTTGTATTTTATTTATTTGAGAAAAAATAAAAGAATTAATTCAAGAGTTTAACCTAATTTGCTAATTAGTTTTAATTTATAAAAAAAACAAGTTAAAATTGCCCTAAGTTAAACTAAATTAAATTAAATTAACAAAATTAATTTTGATAAAAAAAGTCTAATTCTAATTTTTTTGATTTCTTGATTTTATGATTTTATGAAAAATAGTAATTAATTGTCAATCAAAATAAATAAAAGAAATATTAAAAGAATAAAAATAAGAAAGAAAAATTAGAAGTGGGCCTGGTTGCTAGCAATTATGGGGGTGTAGATATGACTTTTAGGCCCAAACAATCCAAGCCCGTTTGACTTTTCCAAATCTGATGCGTATGTTGACTTGAGGTGTATGATGGACCTTCAATGGAAAGGCATTGGATCTTGGTTGAAGATACGTTTGATGGTTAGATCTTGATGGCATATGGTGGATGTATAGGACAACTTTGCACATGATGAAAAATAATATGAAACAAAGGTTGGGACCTGGGGATCGAACCCAGGTCCTTATGCTCGCTCCCCATACTACGCTGCCAGCTGAGCTCTGATGCTTAGTTATAATAATAATAAGAATAAAGCATAATATAAGAAAACATGGGTTAGTGGTTAAAACAAAAATAAAAACGTGTGTTAGTTTGAATAAGCCAATGATGATGTGCCACACAAGCTTCTTCTTCCTCTCTCTGTCGTTTTAGCCTAGGACACTTTTACCTACAGACACCTTGTTATAGCTATAAACCTGTGATATTCAAAAATCCTATACAAGCAACATAAATTAAAGGTGAGGATACCAATCAACTCGTCTCATCCTCACGAGTATCATGGCACCAGAATCCAACCCTAATTTAGCCTATACTACAAACCCCTAAAACGAGCCAAGAAACCCTAACAATGGCACATCATGATTCCTGTACTGAAAATGCAATTAAATGATGCCAATAGCTTGAAAACTCAATTATGAACAAGAATATATAACTCAAATGTGCTAATGATGCGTAAATCAATGAAATCGAAATCAAGTTTTGGGACAAACCGTGTCGTCTGTAACTTATGATTCTAGACGTGAAAAAGGTTGCAATTGATTGAGATCCCTTCTGGAGATGTCCAGGAGTCTGTTGGTAATGTTAGAATGGCTTGGATTGGCCTCTAGGATGGAAATTGAATCACCACTTTTCTTTGAAATTTTGAAGTTTGGTTCTAGATTTTCCACGACTGTAACCTCTCTTTCTTGCCTTGTTTTTGTTCATTATATATCCTTCAATGAATTAGGGTTGCAAAACAGATCCAATCTTTAAGCTTTGATGATTTTTGATTTTATTCTTTAGCCTTATGATATCTTTATAAATTTGGCCTAATCATGCTATTTTTTGTACCAATTGCCATTGATTCGAATTGATCTTGCAAGCTCAGCATATCTTGGTTGCTAACCTGTCAAAAAAACAAATCAAATCATATCTTTGAAAATTCTCATCATTTATTTGATTTAATTCATTTTTTAATTAATTAAAAATCAAAATAAATTAAAAAATGAAGCAAATAATTTGTGGAAAAGTATTTGAGTCGTGGACCACATTATAAGGTTGGGCCCATTTAGCAAAAAATGCAAATTTGAGCACATTTGATTTTTGGCAATTTTGCAAAAATAGTTAACTTGGCCAATGCATAACTCTCTCAATTTTGACCCTAGAGAGGTGTTCTTGGACTTTTTAGAAAGCTTATGATGTCTCCTAAGTAACTCTTTTGGTCTCATCTCAATTGAGTCTTCCATGTTTATGTATGAAGCTTTTACCCAAAAGGTGTTTTTATTGACTTTCCAAAATGACCAATAATGTCAAAATTCATACCTTTCTGTGAGTGAATATTTTGAACTTGGGAGAAGAAGATAAATTGTAGGGAATTGCATCTTATTCAAAATGAGATTTGGATGGGTCATTTCTGATAAAGTATGAGAAAGTTATGCTTGGTCAAAGTTAAGTTGACTTTTCCTTCAAAACCCTAATTTAGCAACTTTTGGGTTTTGATGAATTGTGAGAAATCCTTGAGGAATCATGATCAAACCTTGATCAAATGACTAATAATACTTCAAAATGAAGATTTTGACCAAAAATCTTGAAGTTTGACTTTATGTGGGCCACAATTGACTTTTGACCTAGCATAATTGATTTTCAGGCATGTGAGCAATTGACTGAGCAAACTTCTTCTGCAATGTTTGAAACTTGACATGGATAATCTTGAGGACATATTAGGACAACGGTGAGCATTTGAGTCCTATGTGGTTCATACATATTGATGAAAATATAAACCCTAATTTGAGGGAGACTGCCTTAGGAGAGAGTTTGTCTGGTCAACTCTTGAACTTCCTTAAGCAAATTGGGGACCTCACTTGCCATGTGTTGAGAAATATGGGAGGACAAATTTTGGGGTACAATAGCAAGCCTCCAATTCACACTATCACATTTATGATTTCATTGAGTATGGAGATGACATGGGAAAACATTATGTGGTGTCTTGAATGCATAGCTAAACTGTAGGAATTCTGATGATCTCGCATCGGGTTTGTAAGCTTGGTATGATGTTGTCACGATCAGGTCTTGAGGAATGTTGTTGTATCGACATTGTATCATTTGAAATGTTCTTTTTTAAATTCTCTTTTGATTTTCCTATTAATGTAGGGCTGCTGAGATTTAAGTAAGTGCCATGTTTTTTGGTTTTCCAAAACTAAATTGGTCATTTGTATCTCGATGTTGTCGGTATACTATCAAGAACTGATGCCTTATTTTTGTGATGGATGCATGTATGGTACGGTGGGAGAACTGACTTGAAATTCTGCGTTTGATCGCGAATGTTGTGGTTAGCAAGAGTCGCCACCGACTTTTCTTTTATCCAAAAAGAAAGGTGAAAAAGCACAAGAAAGACCTTTGAGATTTATTTCTTGAGTTCGGGGGGTAGATTATGAAAAGGGAAGTTATTAGAACCCTTTTCATCCATTGTTTTCCATGGGCTCTTAGTTACTTGCTAGATCACTTGCTTTTTGTTTGAATTTGTGCTTTGTGTGGTTTTTTGAAAGTATTTTTTAAAGAGGCCATTGTTTAGGCAATCTTTGTAATGATTCTCGTTCGTAAGAATGTATATAAAGATGTTGATCTTTTGAAAATGTTTTCAAGTTTTGTAAGATGTTTTTAAAGTGTATGTGATTGTTTTTGAAAATACCAAGGATGTTTGTTTTGAAATGGAGCAAATAATTAGGAGCAATCTACCTACTCAAATGTCTTTCTTGTTCATTTTCTCTTCCTTTGACATTGTTGTCTTACCATTGATTTGGTAAGCAACCCTATCTTTGGATGTAAACGGGACGGGCGTGGGTCATCGTATAGCCATGATTAGCAATGTTGCAAGGTATCTTAGCATTCTTTTTTTTGAGGGACTAATATCATTTGTAAGATAACTTTAGATAGTGTCATCGAGGGACTATGATCTTGTATTTGCTTGTTTTTGCTAAGGTACCTTACATGCATAATATGGCCATTTTGTATAAGGCAATCAAGTGGATTTTATCCTAAGGGTGCTTGTGTGCAAGTGTGTTATTTTCATGCTTGTTTTTGTCTTGGATTAGGGTTTTCTATTTGATTGATTTTATTCTTTCCATACAAACCCTAATTACTAGCATATTATGTAAAAGCGATAAATTACGAAATTTAAAGTTACTACGCTATTACAACATTTGTGGGAGGGGGTATACAATTTATGAATGGAGATTTCAATAATATAAACCTAATTAATCTATTACAACCAAATTTAATATTGTAAAAATAATTGAAGGAATATATAAAGTACAAATGCAAATTGAAAGAAAAGATTTTTATGTTTGGATTTTTGTATGAAGAAGGTTTTAACCTAAACCTAATTAGAGAAAAAGGTAATTAAATTAACTTAAGTTAATTAAGAAAAGAAATTAATTAAGAAAATATTTTAATTAAGAAACGATTTTTGAACAAAATCCTAAATCTATTTTAGTTAATTAAAGAAAAATAAGTTTAAAGAAAAAGTATTTTTTTTTATATTTTTGTCTTGAAAATAGTATGTGGTGTTATGAAATATTTTTGGTCTTTTTTTTATATTAAAATAAATATATTTAGATAAATAATAATCTAGTTTTATTTTGATTTACAAGGAAATTAATAAAAGTAAATAAAGTATAATAAATAAAATAATTTTTTATGTAGAAAAATATTTAAATTATGTCAAAATATAAATCTATTATTTTTATACTTCATATGATTTTTTTTTGTATTTTTAGAGAATATATTTAAAAGAAAAAGAAATGAATAAATAAATAAAAATAAAATGGGGCAAGGGGTGTCACAAGTAAACAGGGGAGTATGCTAGCAGAAATAAAAAAAAAGCGAGGCCCAAAGGGCCCAGCGCCTGTAAAAAAAGTGTTAGGAAATCAGAAAAATGAAAAAATATGCAAAAGGGGGGTTCACACTGGTTCGAACCCTCGCCCTTTAGGTAACACATGACTTAGTACGTGTGCGCTTGCCACTGGGGTGGCTGTTTCATCCAGTCATATAATCAAAGCATAAATATATATTAGAAACTACTTTCTGAAGGCAACTTCATCTTCAACCTCGTGCCTAGCCGGACTACCTGTATCTTCCTCATCTCTCCACAAAAATGGAAAGTTCAAACATGAAAGTTGTGGTGTTTCATCCCACGAATTTAACCATATAACGTATGTAAGCTAATTGTCAAAGATAAAAACTAATTTTGCTGGCCCTAAATTGAAACCTAATTTTCTCAGAAATTTCAAATCCAAAATTCTCTATGCACAGTCAATATAAATGGAAACTATGAACATGGTTAGCTTTAGGGAAAGGATATCCACATTTTATTTTCACAAATCAGGATCAAATGATGCTTGTATGAAGAGATAGAAGTTTGAGTTTTTACCTCTTGCAGCTGGAGTCGTGAATGGATTTTGGGCAACTTTTGTGATGGCCTGAGGATCTGTTTAGCTTGCATGGACCTCCTTGAGTGTATTCCAACTCTTACTTTGCCTTGAAAGTCCCTAAATCTCTCTACTCAAGTCAACCTGCAAGCTTGATATTTGAAAATGGTGGATGGCGATGGAGGAGCTACAGTCTTGAAACAGGGGCCTGAATTTCTTTGGCATGATGTATAGAAGGTGTTTGAGTGATTAGTTTTCAAAACGCACGAGTGGAAATGAAGATCAAGAGTTTTGGTTCAGAACTGTGTGTTAATGGTGTTCTTGAACAAGTTTATGGTTTTTGAGTGTTTGAGGTAGTTTCAGGGCACTAGCCTTCGTGTGTCAACTTGAAAATAGTGTGTATACTTATAAGCAAGAGTTTGTGAGGCTTGTAACAACTCAGAATTTGAAACCCACGTGTTATGGCTTGGTTACTTGTTTTTGAAGCAAATTTGATAAGCATGGTTTCAATGTAAGTTACAAGGCTTGTAGGGTGGCTGAAACCTTTAAACACACTTGTTCTGATTGTGTAGAGTGTGTTTGTGCAGAAAGAACAAATGCAAGGCTCAATGCAAGCTGACTTTGCATAAAGCTTGATTTTCTAAAATGGCAATGTTGCCTTTCTTCCCAAAATGGAATTATATTTGTAAAATGCATTGAATGCTTAGATTAAACTTCCAAAAGCTGTGAAAATATTTAATTATAGAGTGAAAGTCAAGTTAGAAGCCTGAAAAGTGAGATTTGTACAACATGCTTAAACATTTAATTATGTATTCACAAAATTATATCTTGAGATCCAAGCACTTTTAGGAGAAGTTGTGTGAAGAAAAGTTGTAGATTTCATAGAGATCTACAACTTTCATGTTGGAAGTTTTATTTGAATCATCTTGCATCATAATGAAACAATTGCTCAAAGTTATGAAAAAATAAGAAATTTTCAACACTTAGAAAAATTTCTAAGTTTTGAAATTTTGACTTTTCAAAATGAAATCTTGATTTATTTGTTTCTTAATGAATAAGTTTCATGTTTTGACATGTTTTGATGTATTATGATCCTTGGTACTTGAATTTGACCAAAAAGTCAAAGTTTGACTTTTTAGTATACAATTGACTTTTGATCAGTTGACTACAAAATTCATCTGTCAATCCAATGGTCTTGCAATATTTTGAATCATGTAATTAGGTCAAAATGATGCAATTTGACTCTTGAGATCATGCCTTTAACCAATTGATCATTTTCTAGGTCAAAAATCAGAAATTGCCCTTTCCCAATCAAAACCCTAATTTTGACCATTTTGCCCTTCTGGAGATTTGGTCAAATTTCTTGAGGAATTATGGTCCAGACTTGATCAAATGATAAATATGGGTTTAAAATGTTGATGTGGATAACAAATTATGAAGTTTGACTGTAAATTGGCTATGGTTGACTTTTTCCCCAATACAACTGATTTTTACGTCAACTGTTCAACTGACTGATCAAAAGTGTGATCCAAGACTTGAAACTTGACATGAGTGATATTGGGAGTCCATAATGATCAATGAAATCCATATGAAGCATTGATAGTTCAAAAGTACTTGTGCAAACTCAAACCCCAATTTTGGTCATCAGTGCTTAAGGAGGTGTCTTGAGTTGATCAAACCCTAGCGCAGTCTTGAGCCCAATGAGATCTTGAGTAAATTCTTGATAATGAGAGGGAAAATTTTGGGGTACAACAGATGCCCCTGTTCAATCTTCTTATGCTAGGAGAGGTAGATTGGAAATTTTTTCCATTCGTGACTCGAAGGTGGAAGATGATTAGACACTAGAGTGCCCAGAAATTTGCACTCGGTGATGTGAGAGTCGAGGGAATGGGCTTAAAGATGCCATTTGGAGAAATTATGGAAAATTGTTGGAGATGGGCTTGTATATGCCATCCAAGAATGATTGTTGAATTGTAATTTGTAAGCAGAAAGAATGAGTATCAGAATGGCGTCCATGTCTGGAGCGTATCTGAACTATATCTGAAGGCTGCTTTTGAATGAGTACCAGAATGACATTCGTATCTGGAACATATCTGTATTGTATCTAAAAGTTGAGTATGAATGAGTATCAGAATGGCATCCGTGTCTGGAGCGTATCTGAAATGTATCTGAAAGTTGAATCTGAATGAGTATCAGAATGGCATTCGTATCTGGAGTGTATCTGTACTGTATCTGAAAGTTGAATCTGAATGAGTATCAGAATGGCATCCGCATCTGGAGCGTATCTGTACAATATTTGAACTGGTGAGTCTGAATGAGTATCAGGATGGCATCCGTATCTGGAGCATATCTGAAATGTATCAAAAGGTTTAATCTGAATGAGTATCAGGATGGCATCCGTATCCGGAGCGTATCTGTACTGTATCAAAAGGTTTTGAATATTGGTAATGGTAGCTGTTAACCTTATCCTGAAAGGGTAAAATGTTAGCTAAATACAAAGTCATGGTACATGAAATGTATCCATAGTGGGATTATGTTTTATGCGTTCGTATTATCAATGTTTATGATATATGAATGCGATGTATGCGTAGGTGAACTGATCTGCTGCACTGCTGTTGGATTAGGGAAAATAAATCCCTGATTGCTGCTGAGGATCTATAAGTCTTCATGCCTTGAAGTCGAAGTGTTGATAAATTTCCGTTGAGAAATAAACTCTGTTGTAAGGGAAATGCCATGTGTTACTTAAAAATGTATAGAGAAATTGGATGGTTTCGACCGGGGATTGTTAATTGGAAGCTTTGTTCCACTGGAGATTAAACGACGTACTGCGGGGATCTCTTATGGAATATCCTAGAGGTATTTCCCTATCCCTTCAACCTATCAGTAATTGCCTTTTTTCATTTTGTTTATTTGTAAACAGTAATTATGTTTAATTGCATATGTTCAACAATTAATCCTTGGATGTTTTTGTAAACAAAATACAAGCGTAAAGAGAAACAGATAGTTTTTGCACTTTCAAAGAGATATCTTTGTATTGACTTTGAGTAAGTATTTTTGTACAAGGAGACAAACATTCTAGTAAGAGAATGTTGTCGTAAAAAACGAAAATTTTAATACAAAGAAAAGATAGCTATGTGTAATAATCCCATGGGGTTTCCATTCTTCTATAGCCTTTGTATCTCTGAGCATCTTGTCTATTTGTTGCCTCGTCAGAAGATGAGTGAATTGATCTGAAACTCTGAATTTTGTCAGTGGAAGCCAAAGGTTGTCCATAAAGTGATCTAACGGGACATAGTCATACGCTTTAATTCCCTAACTTTTTCCTGGACCGCCCTTTCAGGTTTTCAGTCCACCGGGAAACCTTTTTTTGCCCAAGTCGCCCTTTCGGGTTTTCAACTTGCCGGGTGTACATATTTTTTTGTTTTATCCCTAATTTTTCCCCGAACCTTTTGGTTCGTCGGGATGCCCTTGATTTTCTTAGGTATGTCAACCTAGCGGGTTTCTTATGTGTAGTATCTTTTGACTATGTCCGCGTTTGCAGGATGCGGCAGGTCGTCACCATCCATGGTAGTCAAGATCATTGCCCCACCAGAGAAAATGTTTTTGATTACAAAGGGTCCTTCGTAGGTAAGAGTCCATTTTCCCCTGGGATCACCTTGTGGCAATATGATGTGTTTGATCACTAAATCCATAACTTGATACACTTGGCGTCTGACTTTCTTGTTGAAAGCCTTGATCATCCGTTTTTGATACATTTGACCATGGCAAACAATAGTAAGTCTCTTCTCATCAATCAAGTTTAGTTGATCAAGTCGAGTCTGAATCCAATCTTCTTCATTCAGCCCTGCATCTTTCATAATTCTTAGAGAGGGGATATGAACCTCAATAGGCAAGACGGCCTCCATGCCATAAACTAGAGAATATGGTGTCGCCCCGGTTGATGTGCGAGCTGTGGTACAATAACCATGGAGAGCAAACGGTAACATCTCATGCCAGTCTTTGTATGTGACTATCATTTTCTGTATGATCTTTTTAATGTTCTTATTTGCAGCTTCGACAACACCATTCATCTTTGGTCGGTAAGGAGAAGAATTGTGATGCTGGATCTTGAATTGCTCGCACAAGGCGGTGATCATAGTGTTATTGAGATTTGTACCATTGTCAGTGATGATCCTCTCTGGGATACCGTACCGGCAAATGAGATTTTGCTTGATGAAGCGGGCAACAACATTCTTAGTAACGGAAGCGAAGGAAGCTGCCTCCACCCACTTTGTAAAGTAATCAATGGCCACTAAGATGAAGCGATGTCCATTGGAGGATGTCGGCTTGATTTCCCCAATCATATCAATTCCCCACATAGCAAAGGGCTAAGGAGCCATCAAGACATTTAGAGGAACTGGAGGTACGCGCACCTTATCAACATAAATCTGACACTTATGGCAGGTTCGAGAGTGTTGATAGCAATCTGCTTCCATGGTAGACCAGTAATAGCCTGCACGTAGGATTTTCTTCTCCATCGTATGCCCGCTGGAGTGGGTGCCAAAAGTGCCTTCAGGTAACTCAGCCATGATCCTTTCAGCTTCAACCTTATCTATGCACCAAAGTAACATAGAGTCAAGATTGCGTTTATACAGGATGTCGTTAATAAGGAAGAACTTAGCAGAGAATCTCCTTAAGAACTTCTTATCATTGATTGAAGCTCCTTTTGGATATTCTTGAGTCTCAAGATACCTTTTGACTTCGTGAAACCAGGGCCGGTCCACAACTTCTTCAGTATTAATCTCGTGACAGTGTGCTGGTTCATCCATTCGTTCAATGGTGATCTGGGGAGCCCTGTTATCCCAATTAAGTTAAAATATAGATGACATTGTGGCTAGTGCATCCGCTAGCTGATTTTCTTCTCGTGGGAAATGCTCGAAGGTAATCTTCTCAAAATGTGGTAGCAACGTCAAAATATGTTCTTTGTAAGGGATAAGGTTAGGGTGTTTGGTTTCCCATTCCCCTTTGACCTGACTGATAACCAAAGCCGAATCTCCGAATACATCCAAGGATTTGATCCCCAAGTCTATGGCAGCTCTGAGACCAAAGATGCATGCTTCGTATTCTGCCATGTTGTTTGTATAATTGAAGCAGGGTCTTGCGGTAAAGGGAGTATGAAACCCTTCCGGAGATATGAGTACAACACCGATACCATTGCCAAGTGCATTGGATGCTCCATCAAAGAACATGGTCCATCGGGATCCTTGTTCAGGTCCGTCATATGGCCTGAATTCTTCACAGTTGTCTAATGTCATGATGTCTTCATCCGGAAATTCGAATTTCATGGACTGTTAGTCTTCTACAGCTTGGTGAGCAAGGTGATCGGCTAATACACTTCCCTTTATTGCTTTCTAGGTAGTATAATGTATGTCATATTCTGTCAGAATCATCTGCCACCTTACTATCCTCCCAAAAAGAGCAGGCTTCTCGAAGATGTATTTTATCGGATCCATTTTAGATATCAACAAGGTAGTATGGGTCAACATATACTGTCTTAGTCGGCGAGCAGCCACTACCAGAGCGCAGAAAGTTCTCTCGAGCAGTGAATATCTGGTTTCACAATCGGTAAAATTTTTGCTCAGGTAGTAAATAGCATGCTCTTTTCAGTCAGACTCGTCATGCTGCCCCAATACACATCCCATTGAGTTTTCTAAAACAGCCAGATACATGATCAACGATCTTCCCTCGACTGGTGGCATCAACACAGGAGGCTCTTGTAAGTATTATTTGATTTTGTCAAAAGCAATTTGGCATTCATCATTCCATTTGACTACTTGATCTTTCTTCAATAGTTTGAAGATTGGCTCACAAGTAGCTGTCAGGTGAGAAATGAATCTGGCAATATAGTTCAAACGTCCCAAGAATCCTCTGACTTCCTTCTCAGTACGAGGAGCAGGAATCTCTTGTATTGCTTTAACTTTGGCAAGATCAACCTCGATACCTTTGTTGCTGACGACAAAGCCTAGGAGTTTACCAGACCGTACTCCAAATGTGCATTTGTTTGGATTCAACCTTAGCTTGTACTTCTTCAGTCTCTCAAACAGTTTTTGTAAGTGATCAAGATGCTCTTCTTCTATTTGAGATCTGGCTATCATATCTTCCATGTAGACCTCTATTTCGTGATGTATCATGTCGTGAAATAGAGCTACCATGGCACGCTGATAGGTTGCTCCAACGTTCTTTAGTCTGAATGGCATTACCTTGTAGCAAAATGTGCCCCATTGTGTGACAAATGTTGTTTTCTCCATGTCCTCAGGCGCCATTTTGATTTGGTTGTAACCTGAGAATCCGTCCATGAAGGGAAACACTTTGTTCTATTCTGTATTTTCAACTAGGATATCAATGTGGGGGAGTGGAAAATCATCCTTAGGGCTCGCCCTATTCAAATCTTTGTAGTCCACACACATTCGCACTTTGCCGTCTTTTTCGGGTACGGGAACAATATTGGCAACCCATTAGGGGTAAGAGATGACAACCAAGAATCCAGCATTGAACTGCTTCATGACTTCTGCTTTAATCTTTTCTGACATATCAGGCCTCATGCGGCGAACCTTTTGCTTTACTGGAGGACAATCTTCTCTTGTAGGCAAACGATGTACCACAATGTCTGCATCAAGTCCCGGCATGTCTTCATATGACCATGAAAAGACTTCAACATAATCGTGTAACAACTGAATCAGATGCTCCTTGACCCTAGGTTCCAGATTGGCGCCCACTTTGACTTCTTTTTTGTCTTCTTCGGTACCCAGGTTGATTGTATCCACGGGTTCCTCGTGAGGTAGAATGGTTCTCTCTTCTTGTTTTAGCAGTCTGGCAAGTTCCCCTGGAACTTCACAATCTTCCTCACCTTCGTCTTCGGCTTGGTAGATTAGATTCTCAGAGTCACAAAAGGCCATAGCAGTATCGTTACCCATGGGATCCCGAATGGATGTATACATGCATCGTGAGTGTGGGTATGTGTAAGGGTATAGCTATCTTTGAGAGAAAATAAAATGTAAAAGAAAAACAATGAGCACAAAAGTTTGTATGCGAAAATGTCCATGATTCATTGATGTCATATGAAAATGAGATAATAACCCTTACAAACGGACCATTGTGCCTCGGGTAAGACACAAGGTTTTAAGAGTGCGAATTATTTCAATATTACAGATCCAACAAAATGTAAAGACAAATTAATGTGGGATAAAGGTGATCGGGACAAAGACTCTAGCCTCCCAATTGCTGAGCCCTCCATTGACAGTCGAGAAGATCCAATCCTCCAGGTTACAACCATCTTCACCATCTTCAACCGCGTTGACTTCACGATTGTTGATCTTCAAGGGTGGTCCTCCAGCACGAGCACGGCGTACAACCTTTTGAGCACTTGAAGTGAAACCTAGGCCAAACTTGTCAGACTTATATGGGATATCTGAGAGTTGTCCCCAAATAGTGCACCCTCCTTCTTCTACCACTGCTTTGGCATCCTTTAGAGATGACATTCAGAGTGAAGGCCTTGTAATCTTGGGAACCCGAGACACAGCCTTGGTCACTGCCACATCTTGGGGGACCTCTTCAAAGTGTTGAAATGGATTTTCAATGAATTCACCATCTAATTCCATATATATGAAGGAATTGAGATGGATGATCATGTATTCTTCCTCTCTATGAACAATGATAATCTTGCCTTGAACTGGATACTTAAACATTTGGTGCAACGTAGAAGTAACAGTGCCAGCATTGTGGATCCATGGTCGGCCTAGCAGGCAGGAGTATGAAGGGCGGATGTCCATTACATAAAAAGTTGAGTTGAAAGTTTGGGTTCCAACCTTTATGGAGATATCCACTTCCCCATGTACCATCCTTCTCGAACCATCAAAAGCCCTTACTACTATGTTGCTTGGATTTAATGTCAGTCCCTCGCAGTCAAGTCTATCAAGAGCTTTTTTAGGTAATACATTAAGAGATGAGCCAGTGTCCACCAAAACATGAGCCAGAGTTGTGCCCCTACATTCCACTGAGACATGCAATGCCTCATTATGCTTCCTTCCCCTCGGTGTTAGATCATCATCCGAAAAACCTAGACCATTATCTGCAGTCAAGCTGGCTATGCAGTCTTGAAATTGATCAGTAGAGGTCTCTTGAGGTACATGGGCGGTCTTCAGGAATTTTACCAAGGATTTTGCATGCGCCTCGGAACATAGTAGCAATTCCAGCATGGAGATTTTGGAGGGAGTTTTCCCCATTTATTAAACTACATTGTAGTCGCTTCTCTTAATGATCTTTAGGATTTCCTCCATTTCTTTCTTGGAGGTCTCAGGGATAGTCAATGACTGAGCCTTCGTCTGGACAAGCTCAACCAGAATAATTTTTCCTCGAGTCTCGGTTAACTCGGCAGCAGAAGTGTCAGTAGGAATGATAACAGCTTCATCAATAGGAGTAGTGGCAGAGTTGATTATGGGTGTGGGAGTAACCTTTGGAACAGCCACAGGGATGATTACGGGTCCAGAAATAGCCTTTGGGGGAGCAATTTCTGGAGAGAAGATCATATCGCTTCGGGTAATCTTACTAGTCCCTGCAATATTACTGACGTCGGAATCCAATTTCTCAGAAATGAACTCTTTGGTGGCTGGCCAGTCTTGTTTGATACCATGGTAGTAGACATCCCCTCCATAATTCCATGGCACGGTTTTGTCTGACGCATATGGGACTGGTCCAGGCATTGTGATTATTAAAGGAGTTGCTTTCGGAACTGATGTAATTCTAACAGGTCTTTTGGTGGAGACCCTGGAAGAATTGGCGGAAATGGTAATGATAGAAACATCTTCAAAATTGATAGGTGGGACAAGAGTCTTTTCAAACAAAATTTCTTTGTTATCTATTAGGCACTAAACGCCTACTTTCAACAAAGGAAAGTCGGTTGCTGAGGACAAACAGAGGTGGCAAACTTCATCACAGCCCGGGAACACACATGCATTCAACAAGTTCATTTTAATAGTCAGAAGTAGGGTCATGAGTTCATCAATTGAAGTAACAAACAATCATTCTTCAATGGCATTGGTATTGTGACCATGTCTGGGTATAGGGGCAGAAATGACATTTGGCTTTTCAGGCGCATCGAACTCAATTTCTTTTGCTTCAATGAGGTCTTGTATTTTGTTCTTTAGAGCCCAACAGTTATTAGTATCGTGACCAGGACGTTTAGAGTGATATGCGCAACGGGCATTGGGATGATATTGAGGAGATGTTGTATTGGGGTTTTTCGGAGCTTCTTTCAAGGTCACCAAGTTGGATCTTAGTAGATGTGGTAATACTTGAGACGGGGTCATGTTGATTCTGGTGAACTGTCTGACTGGCCTTTCCATCCTTGGTTGATTATTTCTTTGCTGATCAGACGCGGGCTTAGGAATCATAACAGACCCCACCATTGGTCGGCGCTCGGCCCTATCTTGGTTTCTTTGCGGATATACAGCAGCCACCTCTTTCTTTCCAATGAAAGGCTTCTTTACAGCTGTAGAAGAAGATGAATCTTTCTGAATCTTTCCACTCTTTATACCGACTTCTACCTTTTCTCTGGTCAATATTAGTTCAGTAAAGCCTGCAGATGAACTTCCAATTAAATGATTGAAGAAGGGACCAGGTAAGGTGCCCAAGAACATGTCTACCAATTCTCTCTCAGATAGAGGGGGTTGAACTCTTCTAGCCAAGTCTCTCCATTTTTGCGCATAATCTTTGAAACCTTCATTGGAAATCATGGCCATACTCTAGAGTTGAGTACGGGTAGGTGCAAGATCAACATTATATTGGTATTGCTTTTAGAAAGCTACGGCAAGATCTTCCCAATTGTGGACGTCGGATCTTTCTAGTTGATAAAACCAGTCAAGTTGAGTTCCATACAGACTATCTTGGAAGAAGTGCACCCATAAGTCTTTATCAGCGGTATGGGGTTGAATTTTCCTCACATATGATTGGAGATGCATTTTAGGGCATGAAACTCCGTCATATTTGGCGAACATAGGTGCTTTAAATTTCGGAGGAATCACAATCCCCGACACTAGAACCAATTCCTCAAAGTCCAAGCAAGACACCTTTTGGATTTCCATCGCGCTCAAATGCTCTTCGAGATGTCTATACTTGTCATCAGCTAGAGGGTATTGTTCTTCATAGTAGTCTTCTTCTTCCTCTTCCTCCTTTGATTCAGACGGGATGAATGCTTCCTTACCTTTCCCCTCCTGATTGTCTTTTTCTCTGGATGTTGTTTCAAAGTTTAAGGTCCTTCCTGTCTGCCCATGAAATCTTCTTCCCATGTTTAGGACTCCGGTTACTTTCTTTGTCTTCTTTTTCCTCTCTTCATCCAGCAAAGTCTTCAATTCTTCTTGTCCCTTGGCTAGGGTCAAGAGCAACTGCTGAAACTGTGTATTCTGAGCTTGGAGGTCTTTCACTGTTTGTTCGAGATCCATCTTACTGAAATAAATAGTAGAGAGATGAGGAGACTTGTTACAAAAGACATGCTTATGTTTATTATGAATGGTATATGCATATGTAATTATTTCAAGGATTTCAAAGATTCAAATTTGTTTTAGACAAAAAGGAAACACACGTTATATTAATAAATTAAAGCTTGAGTACATCAATGTCCCTTGGGAAAAATAATACAAACTCTAAGATAGAAAATTAGTACGCATCCTCTTTGGTGCAATGTAGGCAATAAGAGTTTGCTCCTCATGAAGTAGCCTAGTGAGTTCCAAAACCTTCTTCTCTCTTGCGTAGAATTGGGCTTCGAAAGTATCTCGCTACCCCTTGAGTTGTATCCAATCTCTTTGTAGGTCTTCAAGAGAGGTGAGCATGCCAGGGTGTAGGATAGTGTGTGGAACATCTCCTTCCATGACAGGCTCAATGATTACCAGGAGAATTGAGGGATAAGGCATCATAAGACTCTGAGCACGATTTCATACCCATTTGAGGTAAGGCTCGAGAGGGATGGAATTTTTATGCCCCAAAGTCTTGCTATCCACCTTGTTTAACATCCTCCAAGCTTGGATAAATATCAGGCGAAGACCTTGATCGTCGTTGTCATAGTCAAATACCAAACCTTGAATCATCATCTCGTGCGGGCCATCCCTTCGGGCATAACCAAATTGTCTTAAGGCTAAACATGGGTTGTAGGTGATACCTCCCCTAATGCCAAGTAAAGGGACATTAGGGAATTCTCCTAATGGTCAACAATGATAACATTCTCTTTGGATCGGGAGCACCAATGAATGTCTGAATGTTTGAGCGTCATCAACCTCTATGACCACCTTGAACCTTTCTCATTCTTTAATACAGATTGGGGAAGATGAGAAATAAACCATCTTGCCAAGAGAGGAGTGCAACACATAAGGACACCTCTCTTCCTCATTGTTCGAGTGTGAAAAGAGTGTAGGATATATCCTAGCAATATAGGCACCGGGTTGCGGGATATGAAGATTTTGACGGTGTTGACATCTATGAGTTGGTAAGGATTTGGAAACAAAACCATCCCATATATGAGGAGAGCCAAAATTTCCTCAAAGGCTTGCAAGTCCAAGGAATTCCAGCAGCTTTGGGCTTTCTCAAACAAGAACTTTGATAGGAAACCTTTGACACCACTCCTTGTTTCCCAATGAGTTGTGACATCAGATGAGTGCAAGTGTAGATCTTGCGCAATCTCTTATGGATTTGGGTCTCTTTCTGTACCGTTGAAAGGTAGTTGATCGAGAATGGGAATCCTCAAGAGTTGGGAGAATTCTTCCAAAGTAGGCACAAGTTAAAAGTCAGGAAATGTGAAGCAATGGTGTAAAGGATCAAAGAACTGAAAGAGCACCTTCATCATATCCTCATCTGTGTTGGAGGTGACCAAGTTGAGTAGGCGACCATGTCTCTCGGTAAATGGAGAGTTTTTAGGAATCCTTTAAGCTAGCTCATTAAGTTATGGAGGGATCCTTACAAGGTTGACTTGAATAGTTTTCCTGTGAAGTGAATCCATATCCTACAAAACAAGAACAAAGATGAATCCCAAAATCCTTGAAATGGTTAGTGGATGTATATGATGTTCATGATGTTATGTACAAGTATGCATATACAAACAAAACAAACAAGTCCTTAGGTTTAGGCTTGCATGGAGGCTCATAGGTAAGTACCCTCTTGAAGTTTAGTTGGCTAAAACTTGTCCTAGTAATAGTAACTGGGTTATAAGGAGCTCAATATCACTGGCTTGTTTCCTTGGTCATTGTTTCAGCACAAGCCTCTTTAATGGCGACCAAAATATTACAAGAAACCCAAACCTCAATAAGTGTAGTATCGAGTATCTACCAACTTCAGACTGCACCAAAGTCGATCATCTCACTACGTCCTAATGGCCAAGTTGGTCAAGTAAAGGTTCTAAAAGTTCATTAGTGCTTCATGACATCACTCAGCGGCCCCGTATTCTCTTTGATTAACTCAAAGGCTACCGGTACCCACAAATATGTCACACTAACGTAGATATTGCTTAGACCATGTCGGTATACCCCACACAGTTTCCACAATATATTGCTACTTACTTATAATGTATTCCAAATCCGGGTAGAGGATTCAAACCCAAATAAAGAACCATAATGTAAAGCATACAAATCAAACAATGAAACCAAGTAAATGTGATCTAACCCTAAGGTAACCTCACTTTTAGGATATTCCCCAGCAGAGTTGACAATTCTGTGGTACGGTGGGAGAACTAACTTGAAGTTTTGCGTTTGATCGCAAATGTTGCGGTTAGTAAGAGTCGCCACAAACTTTTCTTTTATCCAAAAGGAAAGGTGAAAAAGCACAGGAAAGACCTTTGAGATTTTTTTCTTGAGTTCTAGGGGTAGATTATGAAAAGGGAAGGTATTAACACCCTTTTCATCTATGGTTTTCCATGGGCTCTTAGTTACTTGCTAGATCACTTGCTTTTTGTTTAAATTTGTGCTTTGTGTGGTTTTTTGAAAGTATTTTGTAAAGAGGCCATTGTTTAGGCAATCTTTGTAATGATTCTCGTTCATAAGAATGTATACAAAGATGTTGATCTTTTGAAAATGTTTTCAAGTTTTGTAAGATGTTTTGAAAGTGTATGTGATTGTTTTTGAAAATAGCAAGGATGTTTGTTTTAAAATGGATCAAGTAATTAGGAGCAATCTACCTACTCAAATGTCTTTCTTGTTCATTTTCTCTTCCTTTGACATTGTTGTCTTACCATTGATTTGGTAAGAAACCCTATCTTTGGATGTAAACGGGACGGGCGTGGGTCATCATATAACCATGATTAGCAATGTTGTAAGGTATCTTAGCATTATTTTTTTTAGGGACTAAGATCATTTGTAAGGCAACTTTAGATAGCGTCATCGAGGGACTATGATCTTGTATTTGCTTGTTTTTGCTAAGGTACCTTGCATGCATAATATGACCACTTTGTATAAGGAAATCAAGTGGATTTTACCCTAAGGGTGCTTGTGTGCAAGTGTGTTATTTTCATGCTTGTTTTTGTCTTGGATTAGGGTTTTCTATTTGATTGAATTTATTCTTTCCATACAAACCCTAATTACTAGCATATTATATAAAAGCGATAAATTATGAAATTTAAAGTTACTACGCTATTACAACATTTGTAGGAGGGGGTATACAATTTATGAATGGAGATTTCAATAATATAAACCTAATTAATCTATTACAACCAAATTGAATATTGTACAAATAATTGAAGGAATATATAAAGTACAAATGCAAATTGAAAGAAAAGATTTTTGTGTTTGGATTTTTGTATGAAGAAGGTTTTAACCTAAACCTAATTAGAGAAAAAGGTAATTAAATTAACTTAAGTTAATTAAGAAAAGAAATTAATTAAGAAAAGATTTTAATTAAGAAAATATTTTTGAACAAAACCCTAAATCAATTTTAGTTGATTAAAGAAAAAAAAATTTAAGGAAAAAGTTTTTTTTTTATATTTTTGTCTTGAAAACAGTATGTCGTGTTATGAAATATTTTTGGTCTTATTTTTTATATTAAAATAAATATATTTAGATAAATAATAATCTAGTTTTATTTTAATTTACAGGGAAATTAATAAAAGTAAATAAAGTATAATGAATAAAATAATTTTTTATGTAGAAAAATATTTAAATTATGTCAAAATATAAATCTATTATTTTTATACTTCATATGATTTTTTTTTTGTATTTTTAGAAAATATATTTAAAAGAAAAAGAAAAGAATAAATAAATAAAAATAAAATGGACCAAGGGGTGTCACAAGTAAACAGGGGAGTATGCTAGCAGAAATAAAAAAATGCCAGGCCCAAAGGGCTCAACGACTTCAAAAAAAGTGTTAGAAAATCAGAAAAATGAAAAATGCAAAAGGGGGGTCACACTGGTTCGAACCCTCGCCCTTTAGGTAACACATGACTTAGTACGCACGCGCTTGCCACTGGGGTGGCTGTTTAATCCGGTCATATAATCAAAGCATAAATATATATTAGAAACTTCTTTCTGAAGGCAACTTCATCTTCAACCTCGTGCCTAGCCGGACCACCTGTATCTTCCTCATCTCTCCACAAAAATGGAAAGTTCAAACATGAAAGTTGTGGTGTTTCATCCCACGAATTCAACCATATAACGTATGTAAGCTAAATGTCAAAGATAAAAACTAATTTTGCTGGCCCTAAATTGAAACCTAATTTTCTCATAAATTTCAAATCCAAAATTCTCTATGCACAGTCAATATAAATGGAAACTATGAACATGGTTAGCTTTAGAGCAAGGATATCTACATTTTGTTTTCATAAATCAGGATCAAATGATGCTTGTATGGAGAGATAGAAGTTTGAGTTTTTACCTCTTGCAGCTGGAGTCGTGAATGCAGTTTGGGCAACTTTTGAGATGGCCTGAGGATCTATTTAGCTTGCCTGGACCTCCTTGAGTGTATTCCAACTCTTACTTTTCCTTGAAAGTCCCTGAATCTCTCTACTCAAGTCAACCTGCAAGCTTGATATTTGAAAATGGTGGATGGTGATGGAGGAGCTACAGTCTTGAAACATGGGCCTGGATTGCTTTGGTATGATGTATAGAAGGTGTTTGAGTGATTAGTTTTCAAAACGCACGAGTGGAAATGAAGATCATGAGTTTTGGTTCAGAACTGTGTGTTAATGGTGTTCTTGAAAAGGTTTATGTTTTTTGAGTGTTTGAGGTAGTTTCAGGGTACTAGCTTTCATGTGTCAACTTGCAAATAATTTGTATACTTATAAGCAAGAGTTTGTGAGGCTTGTAACAACTCAGAATTTCAAGCCCACGTGTTATAGCTTGGTTACTTGTTTTTGAAGCAAAGTTGATAAGCATGGTTTCAATGTAAGGTACAAGGCTTGTAGGGTGGCTGAAACCTTTAAACACACTTGTTCTGATTGTGTAGAGTATGTTTGTGCAGAAAGAACAAATGCAAGGCTCAATGCAAGCTGACTTTGAATAAAGCTTGCTTTTCTAAAATGGTAATGTTGCATTTCTTCCCAAAATGGAATTATATTTTTACAATGCATTGAATGCTTGGATTAAAGCTTCCAAAAGCTATGAAAACATTTAATTATGGAGTGAAAGTCAAGTTAGAAGCCTGCAAAGTGATATTTGTACAACATGCTTGAAGATTGGATCCAATGTTCATCATGAAAATGGCTTGAAAAACAAGAACGGAACCCTAACTTCATCTCTTCGATTCTCCCTACTCAAGAATGATATCAAGGAGTTATTTGACATTTTGGAAAGCTTGAAATGTTCTCTACAACTCATATTTGAATTGATTTTGAATATTCCCCTTGGAACTATGTGAAAAAGTGTCATGAAGTTAGGTAAAAAATCTGCCTAACTAGGGCAAAATTTCACTAAGTCTTTTTTAGTTCATGAGAATGTATTCACAAAATTATAACTTGAGATCCAAGCACTTTTAGGAGAAGTTGTGTGAAACAAAGTTGTATATTTCATGGAGATCTACAACTTTCATGTTGGAAGTTTCCTTTGAATCATCTTTCATCATAATGAAACAAATGCTCAAAGTTATGAAAAAATAAGAAAATATATTTAAAAGAAAAAGAAATATTGATTTCTTGGATTCTTGATGAATAAGTTTCATATTTTGACATGTTTTGATGGATTATGATCCTTGGTACTTGAATTTGACCAAAAATTCAATGTTTGACTTTTCAGTATACAGTTGACTTTTGATCAGTTGACTGCAAAATTCATCTGTCAATCTAATGGTCTTGCAATGTTTTGAATCATGTCATTAGGTAAAAATGATGCAATTGGACTCTTGAGATCATGCATTTAACCAATTGATCATTTTCTAGGTCAAAAATGAGAAATTGCCCTTTCCCAGTCAAAACCCTAATTATGACCATTTTTCCCTTTTGGAGATTTGATCAAATTTCTTGAGGAATCTTGGTCCAAACTTGATAAAATGATACATATGGGTTTAAAATGTTAATGTGTATAAAAAATTATGAAGTTTGATTGTAAATTGGCCATGGTTGACTTTTCCCCCAATATAGCTGATTTTTAGGCCAACTGTTCAATTGGCTGATCAAAAGTGTGATTCAAGACTTGAAACTTGACATGAGTGATCTTGGGAGTACATAATGATACTTGAAAGCCATATGAAGCATTGATAGTTCAAAAATCCTTGTGCAAACTCAAATCCTAATTTTGGTCATCAGTGCTTAAGGAGGTGTCTTGAGTTGATCAAACCCTAACGTAGTCTTGAGCCCAATGAGATCTTGTGAGAAAATTATTGATAAGTGAGAGCGAAAATTTTGGGGTACAACAGCTGCCCCTGTTCAATCTTCTTATGCCTGGAGAGGTAGATTGGCAAGTTTTGCCATTCGTGACTTGAAGGTGGAAGATGATTGGATACTAGAGTGCCCAAAAATTTGCACTCGGTGACGTGAGAGTAGAGGGAATGGGCTTAAAGATTCCATTTGGATAAGTGATGGAAAATTGTTGGAGATGGGCTTGTAGATGCCACCCAAGAATGATTGTTGAATTATAATTTGTAACCAGAAAGAATGAGTATCAAAATGGCGTTCGTGTCTGGAGCGTATCTGAACTGTATTTGAAGGCTGCTTTTGAATGAGTACCAGAATGACATTCGTATATGGAATGTATCGGTATTGTATCTTAAAGTTGAGTCTGAATAAGTATCAAAATGGAATATGTGTTTGAAGCGTATCTGAACTGTATCTGAAAGTTGAATCTGAATGAGTATCAGAATGGCATCTGTATCTGTAGCATATCTGTACTGTATCTGAAAGTTGAATCTGAATGAGTATCAAAATGGCATCCGTATCTGGAGAGTATTTGTACTATATCTGAACTGTTGAGTCTGAATGAATATCAGGATGACATCCGTATCTGGAGCATATCTGAATTGTATCAAAAGGTTTAATCTGAATGAGTATCAGGATGGCATCCGTATCCGGAGCGTATCTGTACTGTATCAAAAGGTTTTAAATATTGGTAATGGTAGATGTTAACCTTATCCTGAAAGGGTAAAATGTTAGCTAAAATGCAAAGTTATGGTACATGAAATGTATGCATAGTGGGATTATGTTGTATGCGTTCGTATTATCAATATTTATGATATATGAATGTGATGTATGCGTAGGTGAACTGATCTGCTGCACTGCTGTTGGATTAGGGAAAATAAATCCCTGATTGCTGCTGAGGATATATAAGTCTTCATGTCTTGAAGTCGAAGTTTTGATGAATTTCCGTTTAGAGAAATAAACTCTGTTGTAAGGGAAATGCCATGTGTTGCTTAAAAATGTTTGGAGAAATTAGATGGTTTCGACCGGGGATTGTTAACTGGAAGCTTTGTTCCACTGGAGATTAAACGATGTACTTCGGGGATCTCTTCTGGAATATCCTAGAGGTATTTCCCTATCCCTTCAACCTATCAGTAATTTCATTTTTTCATTTTGTTTATTTGTAAACAGTAATTATGTTCAAATGCATATGTTCAACAATGAATCCTTGGATGTTTTTGTAAACAAAATACAAGCGTAAAGAGAAACAGATAGTTTTTGCACTTTCAAAGAGATATCTTTGTATTGACTTTGAGTAAGTATTTTTGTACAAGGAGACAAACATTCTAGTAAGAGAATGTTGTCGTAAAAAATGAAAAATTTTAATACAAAGAATAGATAGCTATGTGTAATAATCCCACGGGGTTTCCATTCTGCTATAGCCTTCATATCTCTGAGCATCTTGTCTATTTGTTGCCTCGTTCGAAGATGATTGAATTGATCCGAAACTCTGAATTTTGTCAGTGGAAGCCAAAGGTTATCCGTAAAGTGATCTAACAGGACATAGTCATACGCTTTAATTCCCTAACTTTTGCCTGGACCTCCCTTTCAGGTTTTCAGTCCACCGAGAAACCCTTTTTTACCCAAGTCGCCCTTTCGGGTTTTCAACTTGCCGGGTGTACAAATTTTTTTATTTTATCCCTAATTTTTCCTGAACCTTTTGGTTCATTGGGATGTCCTTGTTTTGCTTAGGTATGTCAACCTAGAGGGTTTCTTATGCATAGTATCTTTTGACTATATCCGCGTTCGCAGGATGTGGCAGGTCGTCACCATCCATGGTGGTCAAGATCATTTCCCCACCAGAGAAAATGTTTTTGATTACAAATGGTCCTTCGTAGGTAGGAGTCCATTTTCCCCTGGGATCACCTTGTGGCAATATGATGCGTTTGATCACTAAATCCATAATTTTATACACTTGGCGCCTGACGTTCTTGTTGAAAGCCTTGATCATCCGTTTTTGATACATTTGACCATGGCAAACAGCAGTAAGTCTCTTCGCAGTTTCTTCTGACAATTAACTGAATGTTGATCTAGTTTATGCAGGTTTGGAATGTGAAGACTTATGTTGGAAAGATCAAAGGAGGTTGTCTTATAATAATGATGAAGTCATAACTTCTTTGTCGGTGAAGAAAAGAACTTTGAAATGATCCAGAAGCACCCTTAAGGGGAACTAGAAATGAAGTTTGGAATGAATGGTTTGGAGTGTGATAGGTCTAGGAGTTCAGATCCAAGTTAGGGTCAATGGTCAACTATGTAAAGGAATTGTATTTCCCTTGTATCTTTCTCATTTCTCTCCTTGTAATGTACTTCCTTAATGTGTCTTGGCTTTTGTGCTTTGTATGTTGAATTGTACATTTAATAAATAAAGTCCCTTTACCATTCCCCTCCATTTTTGCACATTTTAAGTTTTGAATGTGACTCCCTCTTGAATGACGCCTAGTGGGTGAGTCAAATATCCAAAATGATGCACCAAGTGGTTTATTTGGAAATATGGTACTGATTTCTTCCTTGAACTATTGATTTTTTTTAACGAATCTTGACATTTTTGGATGGATGATTTGACGAATCTTGAATCCGTACTTTAGATTCTCCTTGAATAATACTTGAATGAATGAATCTTCCTTGAAACCATATGAATGAATGTTCCAACCCTATATTGAATCAACCATTAACAAACCATGAACTTAATAAGACCTTGAATCAATATTAATCCCGAGCATGATTAGAAGTTTCAACAAATCCAAATCAATAATCATTTCTCCCAATAATCCAAGTTAACTTGCGATTGAAGTAACAAGTATTTGATGAGAACTAAAAATTGTATCATTCAAAACAAGTCCACAATGTTGAAGGAAAGAGGCTCAAGATAACCATAAGATCAAAACCAAATCCAATGATCCCCAGTTGAAGCATAATAGATGAAAATCCTAATTCTTAAGCCTGGAAGAAAGAAGCCTTGCAACTTGATGTTGAGAAGAAAAGAATAGCCTCGTAGCTTGATGTTAAAGAAGTCCATGAAATAAAAACAAATGATTGGTGGAGAACTCAACTAGAACAAGCTTGTGTTAATATGAGAGCCTTAAAGCCATATAGAAAACCTAATTCCTCAATATCCTTTATCCCATGCTAAATTTATTGGTTAGTGATGCATGAGGTGTTAATTGACCTAATGGAGGGTATGCAGATGAAATGAGATCGAAATGCATAAGCCAGATGATTTGATGAAAGGGTAGGAAAATTTTAGGGTATTACAACTGCCCTTGTTCAATCATCTTAAACTTGAAAGTGCGGTTGGCGTGTGCCTTTCGGAAGTTCGAGGTAGAAGATGATTAAATACCAATGCCAAAAATTTATCCTGAGAGAAAGTGTGAGTATTTGTTTACTTTGGTGATATCTGCTGGGGAAGTAATTTTTCTATTTTTCTTGGTGAGAAGGGTTTGAGGGTCACTTTTAATGTAGCGACGATGCTAATATAAGACGGATATTGGACTTATAACGTAGAAACAAAGGCTAATACAAGAGAAAGGCTGACTTGTAACGTAGCAACAATGCCAATACAAGGAAAGGTAAATGACCCATAACGTAGCAACAACACCAATACAAGGAAAGGTAATGACCTGTAATGTGGAGTGATAACAATACAATACAAAGGTTGGTATGAGTAGACAACGAATAAGATCTTAGGAGACCTACGATCCTAAGGTGAAACATTAGAGTGATCTGTCGGAGAACTAGGCCTACGGGCGACCTCATAATTCTAAAACATGATCTATAGGGAGAACCTAGCCTATGGGTGATCTCAAGTTCTAAGATGATCATAAGAAGAACCTAACCTATGGGCGATCTCAGGTTCTAAGATGATCATTAGGGAGAACCTAGCCTACAAGCGATCTCAGGTTCTAAGATGATCTGGGGAGAACCTAGCCTACGGGAGATCTTAGGTTCTAAGATGATCATAGGGAGAACCTAGCCTACGGGTGATCTCAGGTTCTAAGATGATCATAGGGAGAACCTATCCTACGGGAGATCTCAGGTTCTAAGATGATCTAGGAAGAACCTATCCTACGGGCGATCTTAGGTTCTAAGATTGACAATTGGCCTATAAACAGGAATTTATACAAGGATGCAACTCCTATATGAGGTAGTTGCAAACAAATAAACTAAAAATATAATAGGTACAAGTGGAAATGAGAGATGCTGAAATTTCCATTAAAACCGATATTGCTACAGTTCCCATATCCTTAATAGTCTTAATGTCTTGCCTCTGAAGAGTAGCAGTTAGACCGATCAATTCACTACCAAGGTTCTATAGATGTGTATGTATTATTCGTGAAGAGTATCTAGACTACAACCTCTCGCTCATGATCCCTAACTTTTGCTTGGACCGTCCTTTCAGGTTTTCGATCCAACGAGATACCCATTTTTGCCTAAGTCTCCCTTTTGGGTTTTCGACTTAGCGGTTTTTTTTCTTCATTTTATCCCAAATTTTTGCATGGAATTTCTTTTTATGTCCACCGGGATGCCCATTTTTGCCTAAGTCGCCCTTTCAGGTTTTCGACTTAGCGGGTCTCTTTATGCGTAGTATTTTTTGACTGAGTTTGAATTAACTAGAAGTGGAACGTCTTCCCAATCCTTATTTGTTATGATTAGAGCACCTCCTGAAAAGGCTTTCTTCATAATATATGGTCCCTCGTAGTTGGGAGTCCATTTTCCCAGGATAAAACTTTCGAGGATGGATCTTCTTGTCAAATGCTCTTTTCATCCTCTATTGGTATAACTGGCCATGACAAATGGCTTCTAGGTGTTTTTCTTCGATATAATTGAGTTGGTCAAGTCTTATCTGAACCCACTCCGCCTCATCAAGTTTGGTTTCCATCAGAACCCTTAATGAAGGAATCTCCACTTTAACGGGAAGCACTGCATCTGTAACATAGACAATAGAAAATGGAGTTTCTCCCGTTGAAGTACGCACATACATTCTATATCCATGCAAAGCAAAAGGCAACATTTCATGCCAACCTTTATATGTTATGACTATTGTACCCCAAAATTTGCCCTCGCATTTTTCCATAAGAAATCACAGCTTCAGACGTTTCCTGATTTTTCAAACTGGCTCAAGAATCGGTCAAACAGACTTTTCTCGTCAGTCAGACAGAATTAGGTTTTTCATTGGTTTTCATGGCTCTAGAACAATTCAAACAGTTTGCGTAGGGTTTGGTTGATTTTGGCTCAACATTGATCAGGCGAACGCTTCTTTGGCATTTGATCAGGAATTAGGGTTTTTATGTGTGGATCCTCGGAAAGATTTAATTCTACAGTGCTTGTCAAGTTATTCTGAGATGTGGATTGAAACATTTGGATTGAATTCGCAGTATTTGACTTAATCAGTGAAAAGATGCATTTGGATTGAATTTGCAGTGTTTGGTAAAAATCAGTAAAAGGAAAAATATGTCTGGGCAGTTGTTGTGATTGACTGTGCATTAATTTGGATTTGTGAAGCGCCAGGCTTATTAGTTGATCGATGCTAAAACCACAATGTTTATTTAATTGTTTATTATTCTGAGTTTAAATAATTGGAATTTATTTTCAATTATTATAATTTAAAGAATTATAAATAATAAAATGAACAATTGAAAAGAAGAAAAGAATTAATTGGATAAAAGGAATTTTTATTTCATCTTTAAATATTTGTTACAATTGTTATTTAAATACAAGTATTCGTTTACAAAGTATTTGCAATAATAATATTACATTTATTTAAATTTAAATAAAACTATCCTAATATTTTTCTAAGTCTTCAATTCTTCATCCTCCATCTGTTGCTTTTCCTCTCCATTTAATTTTTATCTGCGAAAGAAAAGAAGAAAAGTCAGAAGCAGATAAATATTTAAAGAGACAGACAGATGAAAAAGGTTCATCATTAAAAGCAAATGGCCGGGATCAGTTCTCCCTCTTTGCAAATCACGGGATTTCTCCCGGTTCACAAAGATGGATGAAAATGTTTGCAAATTAAAAATGAATGCACAAAGTTAAAAATTGCACATTTCAAATTGGTCAACCAACTGCATAGTTCAAAGCAAGACAGCATGTGCAAATACAAAGTCCAAGTTACAAACTGAATGGCCTAAACCAAGTTCAAATTGCTAAACAAAGTCACAATTTCAAAACTAAGTCCAAGGTCAACAAGCTGCCAAAAGATATCTCAAGATATCAAAGTACCATCAATGCTGTCAAGAAGCAGAAAAGAAGACAAAATATGCAGAGTTAAACAACTATTGCAAGCAAAGTTTCATTTCATCATTTCCAGGCCAGTTTGCTTTTTCAGAATTAGTACATGTTAAGCAATATAATATGCTAAAAGCTGTACTGGAGAGAGAAGGAAGAGAGAAAGGAAATAGGCTTACAGGTTTTGGCTTTAGGCAAGAAAATATAGAAAACAAAACTGCAGTAACACAGTGGATAAAAAGGCATAGAAAAATATATAAAACTGCTAACACAGTCAGAAGCAAGGGGGCGAAAAATCACAAAACAAATATACAGAACATCCAAACCTCACACTAAGCAAAAACCTGCTAAACCTCAAAACCACAAGCTTCTTCTACCTGCACCAAGCTGGGGCAAAAAACTACAAACAAAAAGAAGAAAAGCCAGTTCACAAAAACAGCCAGAAATTGGCCAAGCGCCCAAGCATAAACCTTTCCCACCAAGGCCATAACCTGCAAAGCCCCAAACCTAATTTAAAACTCCAACAACACAAATTGTCGAGGCCTAAGAACCTAAACAGCCAAGACTATCATCGAGCCCTTAGCCATCAATAAACCTGCTAATGCATAAGCCTCAAAACCTGAACCAGAGAACCCTGTCAAGCCTATCACACAGTTCAACAAGCCTTAAACCATGAACCTGTTTCAAACTTATGCAAGCCTAAACAAGCCATTAACCTGCTGAAGCAAAAATGACCAACTAAAGCAATAGAGGCCCTCAGAGTATTCTCATCATAGGGCAAGCGTTCAACGCAACAAACCGGCATTAACAACTCAATCATCAAGCATATCAAACGAGCAATATTCAGAGCAAACCTCATAAAGAAGAAGGGCAAACAAAAGAAAAAGATAAGGCAACAACTCAGTAAAGCAACATATCAGAAACAACAGGCAACTCAGCATACAAGGCATCAAGCATACAACCAGGGACATAAGAAGAAGAGGAAAGAAAGATGTACAAGGTTTTCAGGGTTCATCACAAAACCTAAGGAAGCAATACAAAAATACCAGGGTTCTAAGTTCGTCACCACCATCCTCCTCACCGTCCAGCCGTCACAGCGCCTCCGATCCCATCCTCATTCCTCCTCTGCCTCCTCCAAAAGGTAGTACTCTTTTGTTCCCTTTTTAAAACATCATATGAATCACAATACATAAGAAGCAGAGTCAATGAACGAAAAGTAAAAAACACGCAAGTTTGAAACCCTAACGCGTTTAAAGAATGGAACCATTACCGTTATACCACGTCACTGGTTAAACCATTGGAGGGAAGAGGATGAGCGTTGACATTGGTGGCTAGGGCAAGAAGAACGCTGTTCTGAATCCATGGCGAAAAGGCGAACGAAAGACGAAGACGAAGGCGAAACGAAGAAGAACGGCGCAAACCCTAAGCCTTTCACTCAACTGAACACAAAACCCACGAAACCTAAAGCAAAAAACTATCTCAAGCTTTGGGCCTTCGCCCGTTCTAAACGCCCCAGCCCATTCAAATCTCCAAATCTTTTTTTTAGAATTTAAAACATATTTTCTTTTTTCTTCTTTTCTTTTGTTAATAAATTAACATAACATTTTTTTTTTACATCAAATTTTTCATTAATAATATTTTTTATAACATAATTATAATTTTGAACACAATATATTTTCTCAAATTTAAAACATTTTTTCTTTTAATTAAAACTCTTGTATAAATATATATATTAATACTAATTGCTAATATATAAGAAATAAAACTTAAAATATTATTTATTTGTACATTAATACTAAAAAATACATAAAAGAATAGAATTTAAAAAACATTTTCCTTTTTTTTATTAAAATACTTTTTTGTACATATTAAAGAAATATACAAGATTACCAAAATTAAATAAAGAAAATATTTAATTCTTTTCATTTAAATCAAATATAGATGAGAATACTTGATAAATAAACAATATTTAATTTTCTTATTAAATTCACATTTCTCAACTTGTAAATAATTACACTTACACATACACAATACATTTTACATTTGATACATTATACATTTGATATTCTTACACTTTGCTATACATTACATTGATTACATTTGATCGCGATTCGATTTGGTTGTAATTATTTAAGTCTCATCCCCATTTGTGAATTTGTACCCCCACTCCCGGATACTATTTGTAATAGCGTAGACTTTAAATTCTTGCGATTTATCGCTTTCGAATTATACCATGATTAGACCTAGGGTTTGCATGTACATAAAATCAAACGCTAGATAACCTAATACAAAGACAAATGCATGAAATCAATACACAATCACACTTGCACCCCCTAGGGTAATCCCACATGTTGCTTTCCAAAATGGGCCATGCTTGCACGTCGAGTTTCTTTGGCAAAACAAATTCAAATGATCATAAGTCCCTCGATGACGCTTTCGAAAGTCGCTTATCAAAATGATCAAGTCCCTTCAAGCAAATTGCCAAAGACACTTGGCACCATTGCATTCATGGTTCGTACGATAACCCGTGCCCGTCCCGTTAAACATCCTAAACGCAAGCTTGTCCACCAAATTCAATGGTGGAGCAAAATTGTTAAAAAGGGTTGAAAACATAGAGAAAACCTTTGAGTACAATAGGGGTAGACCAAACTCTTAGTTACTTGAGATCAACTTGCAAAAACACTTGCCTCCTTTTCAAAAACCACACTTCACAAACACTTTCAAACAAACTTCTGAAAACATTTTGAAACATCTTTTCGAAAAGATACACACCGTTGTATATACTCAAACACGAGTCATTACAATGGTTGCCGAAACAAAGGCGTCTATTTCAAAGACATTTTCAAAACATACACACACACACACCACAATTTCGAGAAATCAAAAATCAAGGCAAGTGATCTAAAACCAAGTAACTAAGAGCCCATGGATAACCATGGATGAAAAGGGTGATAATACCTTCCCTTTTCATAATCTACCCCCCGAACCCACGAAACATCTCAAAAGGTTTTTCTGTGCTTTTTAACCTTTCCTTTAGGATAAAATAAAAAGTCGGTGGCGACTCTTGCTAAACCGAACAAGTGCGAATACAAACGCAAAACCTCAAGTCAGTTCTCCCACCGTATCACAGAACTGGCGACTCTGCTGGGGAGATTCAATTCAAAAGTGGGGTTACCTTAGGGTTTAGATCACCTTTATTTTTAATTGATTGCTTTGTTTGCTTTTACATTTGTGGGCTTTGCATCGGAGTTTCATAGATCCTAACCCGGATCTGGGGAATACCCTTTTAGGTAGCATAATCTGTGAGGGACCTGTCCGGGGTATACCGACATGGGTGAAGCAGTGGCTACGTTGGTGTGGCACCTTGGTCTATACCGATATCCCTTGTGTTGAAACAGGGAGAATATGGGTCTTCCAAGGAGTCATTAAGCACCAACCGACCTTAGAACCCTAAATTGACCCAACTTGGCCATAGAACAGTAGCAGTATGCTACACTCATTGAGGCTAAACTCTCGCGATGGTTTCGGCCGCAAGAAAAGATAGCGATGCTGGAGTTATGACCGATTGAGGGTAGTCAGTGATATTGAGATCCTCTAGAACCCGGTTACTTTTGATAGGACAGGTCTTAACCGACGAAACTGAAAGAGGGTAGTACCTGAACCTCATGCAAGCCTAAACCTAGGGACTTGTTTTCTTTGTGTGAATATGATTGCCTGTATATACACTTACTTTCTTGTGCATACATGTACATAACATCATAACATCATACCATGGCATTTTCAATAACCTTTTTCAAGGATCTCGAGGGTTCTTTTGATGTAGGGTTACGTTGAACCAGACGTCTACCAATGGTCAAGAGGTTTCTCCTCTAAGAAAATCTCCAATCAAAGATCAAGTACAACAACTTGAATCAGTGGCTATGACCCACTCGACATGGTGAGCTTGATTCTCGTGGAAAGACATCCACCGGGGCAAAAATCTCCAATCAAAGATCGAAGTTCAACCTCTAACATTCTCTTGTGTTTACCCCAAGAGATCCTTGAAAGCATGCATCCATATATCATGCATTACATCTTGACGATCTTTCCTTTTTCAGGTTTCCTTACTCTCCTGCTGTTTATTTCAGTAAGAGATGGCTCTAGAAAGGTCTGTCAAAGAAATCCAAGACCAGACTGCTCAGCTGCAGGAAATGTTCCTGAACTTGTCTCTGGGGCAAGAAGAAATGAAAGCTCTCCTCACAAAGGGCTTGGAGAATTTAAACAATGCCAGGAGCGATCAGCTTGCGGAGCTGCAGTTTGATTTGGCAACATTGAGGATCCAAGTGATGGGACAGTTGGTGGGCCAGATGGCTCTCATCCAAGATATGTCTCAAAGACAAGAGGAACTCAGAGTTCTCGTCCGCCAACTGCTTCAAAGCAACCAATCGGGGCAAACATCTGAGGTTGAAGAGCAAGTCACCGCTCAGCCCCCATCCACTCAAGAAGACAAAGGGAAGGCTCCTCTGCTTGCTTCAGGGTCACAAGTCCAGCCACAATCCCGCCAGCGTCAACGGGGTAATCGGCGTAAGCAAAATACGTTGGGGAGACAGTTCACGGAGACAAACATACCGTCATCTCTGATTCTAGAACGCTTGTTGGAGGTCAATCTGACTGCTTTGAGGGATCCTATCCGGAACCCAAATACCTCTGCTCCTAACTATCATCCTGACGCATTTTGTGTTTACCACTCCTATAGCCCGGGACATGACACCGATAGCTGTTGGGCCTTGAAGAACAAGATTCAAGATCTGATTGACATTGGAGTGCTAAGGTTCGCACCAGACGGCGAGATGAAAATATTCCGTTAAAGAGTTCTCCACTTGAAGTGACAAAGCTCAGACTGAAAGACTTTTGCTTCATTTGAATTTTCAAAGTTGTAATTTCTTTTGTTATTCAAACAATTATCTGTTGATGTTAAACTCTGTTTCATTAATGCATTGCATATGTTTGTCTTGAATTCATCCATTCGTTTTCACTACTCTTATGTTTTCTTTATGATATTTGACTCTTGATAAAAAGCTACAAGCCTTTAGAGGGAGGATGACGAAACAATACCATAATCTCATACAGTATGCTTTTGAACAGACCTCGCTGATGATGTACATGCATTTCTTTCAATTCCCAAACATTGGAGTTATAAGGAAGTTAATCCCTAGTCAACCCCTTCAAGCCAAAGAAGTAGGAGTTTTCTATTCTAAACGATCAAAACCTTTGATATAAACCTGGGGCAGGGTAGTACCTCAGTTAATTCAAAAGAAAATGCGCATTGAAGTCGCAAACTCTCAGTTCGTAATACAACGAACGGCGTCAAAGAAAAAGAAAAGCATTCCTTTGGAATCAAAAGACAAGGGTGATGTTTCCCTATCATATAGGCAGTCAATCTCTCAAAAGAAAAAAGCACGCTGAGCCAAAACCTATAAAGGAGGCTTAAGAAAGCTGGGGCATCCCGCTGACTGTAATCTTGAAAATGGGAACAGTCAGGCAAAAGTTAGGGATAACGAATCAAAATCAAAATAGTGAGGTCATTACAAATCCTCAACAACATGAAAAATGTTGAAAAAGAAAAAGGAGATGATGACTGTCTCCCCAAATTCAACTAGTGAACCATCGCCCAAAAGTCGTTCCAAACTCAAAACAGAGTGCGACGCACAATTAACTGAGCTTAGGTGTGAAGAACATCACGAAGAGCGGGTGGGTACAAATATACTTTGAGCCTTTATCCTTTGTTTCTTAAACCGTGAACCAAGCCACGTTACAACCCTTCAAAAGTCCTAATTGAAGCATGGGTTAGTTCGAAAGCATACTGTTTTAAAAGGTATCCTGACTCCTGTAAGGCTTTGCTCTAAATCTTGTGTTGACTTGTCTTATAAAAAGTTTTCTGCTAAAAAACGCATTTTGCAAAACTTCGAGACAAACATAAACTTTGCATTGATTGAATATCACTGTCTGCATTTGACTATTTGTTTGACAACGAAGAAATTCATACAATGAATGTTCAGAGGAACGAAAACTCTCTCAGTGAACAAAATCACTTCAAAAGGATGACACTTCCAACGACAAATCTCCTATCAATAAGGGGCATGACACGTCACCATCCAATTAACCTGGGGAAGTCTAGTCAAGGTTTCAACAGATCTTTCAAAGACCTGGGGCAGTCCAGTCAAGATTTCAAGAAATCTCTCAATCTGCAGAGTAATCTGATTCAAGACTCCTTAATCATCACTTGGGGCATTCGGATGTCAAAAGTGTTCAACAATTCCCTCACCACCTCAGAAGATTGGTATACTCCCAATTTCTGACCCACAACGAAATCAAGATCCAGATATAGTTTCAGATGTGACCCAGAGATGGCGACATTTTATAACTCATTCAGACTTTCCTTCCAGATATAGTTCAAGATGTGACCCAGAGATGGCGACATTCTATAACTCATTCAGACTTTCCTTCACGATATAGTTCAAGATGTGACCCAGAGATGGCGACATTCTATAACTCATTCAGACTTTCCTTCACGATGTAGTTCAAGATGTGACCCAGATTTGGCGACATTCTATAACTCATTCAGATTTTCATTCCAGATATAGTTCAAGATGTGACCCAGAGATGGCAACATTCCAGAACTTATTCAAGATTTCATTCTAGATATAGTTCAAGATGTGACCCAGATTCGGCGACATTCTATAACTTATTCCAGACTTCATTCTAGATATAGTTCCAGATGTGACCCAGATTTGGCGACATTCTATAACTTATTCAAGATTCACTTCCAGATATAGTTCAAGATGTGACCCAGAGATGGCGACATTCTATAACTCATTCAGACTTTCCTTCACGATATAGTTCAAGATGTGACCCAGAGATGGCGACATTCTATAACTCATTCAGACTTTCCTTCATGATGTAGTTCAAGATGTGACCCAGATTTGGCGACATTCTATAACTCATTCAGATTTTCTTCCAGATATAGTTCAAGATGTGACCCAGATTTGGCGACATTCTATAACTCATTCAGATTTCATTCCAGATATAGTTCAAGATGTGACCCAGATTTGGAGACATTCTATAACTCATTCAGATTTCCTTCCAGATATAGTTCAAGATGTGACCCAGATTTGGCGACATTCTATAACTCATTCAGATTTCATTCCAGATATAGTTCAAGATGTGACCCAGATTTGGCGACATTCTATAACTCATTCAGACTTTCCTTCATGATGTAGTTCAAGATGTGACCCAGATTTGGCGACATTCTATAACTCATTCAGATTTTCTTCCAGATATAGTTCAAGATGTGACCCAGATTTGGCGACATTCTATAACTCATTCAGATTTTCTTCCAGATATAGTTCAAGATGTGACCCAGATTTGGCGACATTCTATAACTCATTCAGATTTCATTCCAGATATAGTTCAAGATGTGACCCAGATTTGGCGACATTCTATAACTCATTCAGATTTCCTTCCAGATATAGTTCAAGATGTGACCCAGATTTGGCGACATTCTATAACTCATTCAGATTTCATTCCAGATATAGTTCAAGATGTGACCCAGATTTGGCGATATTCTATAACTCATTCAGACTTTCCTTCACGATATAGTTCAAGATGTGACCCAGAGATGGCGACATTCGGTAACTTATTCCAGATCAACGCCTACGGCAATCAGAAGATTCTTGCAATCCCCAGCCTGAGAACCTTCCAGAATCTAATTCCCCTCAGAATCGAGTTTCCATATCCCCAGCGGAGCTAAACTTCCAACTATCAATCCCCAAGCAGAGTTGAAGAATCTCATTCTCAGTTCCTCACAAAATATTCGAATATTCTCCGGTGAAGATCTCCTCAAGACAGGATTCCCCAGTAGATTGGCATACAACCCAAGCTTCTGATTTCCCCAACAGTGGTCCCAAGACTTCTCATTTTTAACAATCAAAGATTCTGGCCCTCCACAACAGCAGCCAAGGATTTGCTCTCCCCGACAGCAGTCAAGATTCTTTTATCTTCAGTCATCCAGGATTCGTCTATCCTCAGCAAGACAGCTCATCAGCTTGCATGCGCATTCATCACATTCATATCATAAACATTGATATAACATACATTGCATCATGCATCATGACATTGCATACAACTAACTCTTTACCTTTTCAGGAAAGATCAATCAACAGACAAAGACCATCACCTTCCGAGGTTCATCCAGAAATAGTTCAGATGTGACCCAGACACGGCGACATTCTGATACTTATTCCAGATTCACTCAGAGACAATTCAGATGTGACCCAGACACGGCGACATTCTGATACTTGTTCCAGATTCATCCAGATGCAGTTTTACACGGACTCATCATCAGGAAACCCTACACCGGTTCCTTCTCGACTTCAAGACTTCTGAAAACAGTTTACAGATTCTTCCCAGCACCGGATGTTAATCTATCACTTGTTTAGTTTTCTTCTCAACTTTTGAAAACAGTTTACGGACGCTTCCCAACAACGGATGCTGCTCTATTGCTTATTCAACTCCAACTCCTGAAAACAGTTTATGGATTCTCCAAACACGGATGTCAATCTATTGCTTGTTCAGACCCCCGGTTCAGAGATGTTCCAAAACACGGATACCTTTCTGATACTCGTCCACTCACCAGTGACATACAGTTCAACAATTTCCAGGTGGCATCTATAAGCCCATCCTCCTCAACAAACATTTCTAAATGGCATCTTTAAGCCCATTTCCAGATGGCATCTATAAGCCCATCCTCCTATCAGCAGTCACTAGATGGCATCTTTAAGCCTATCACCAAATGGCATCTTTAAGCCCATTTCCTCTGCCATCACATCACCGAGTGCAAATTTTTTGGGCACTTTAGTGTCCAATCTCCTTTTACCCTCGAGTCGCGAAAGACAAACTTGCCAATATAACTCTTCAGGTCCAAGAAGATTGAACATGGGAAACTGTTGTACCCCAAAATTTGCCCTCGCATTTTTCCATAAGAAATCACAGCTTCAGACGTTTCCTTATTTTTCAAACTGGCTCAAGAATCGGTCAAACAGACTTTTCTCGTCAGTCAAACAGAATTAGGGTTTTCATTGGTTTTCATGGCTCTAGAACAATTCAAACAGTTTGCGTAGGGTTTGGTTGATTTTGGCTCAACTTTGATCAGGCGAACGCTTCTTTGGCATTTGATCAGGAATTAGGGTTTTTATGCGTGGATCCTCGGAAAGATTTAATTCTACAGTGCTTGTCAAGTTATTCTGAGATGTGGATTGAAACATTTGGATTGAATTCGCAGTATTTGACTTAATCAGTGAAAAGATGCATTTGGATTGAATTTGCAGTGTTTGGTAAAAATCAGTAAAAGGAAAAATATGTCTGGGCAGTTGTTGTGATTGACTGTGCATTAATTTGGATTTGTGAAGCGCCAGGCTTATTAGTTGATCGATGCTAAAACCACAATGTTTATTTAATTGTTTATTATTCTGAGTTTAAATAATTGGAATTTATTTTCAATTATTATAATTTAAAGAATTATAAATAATAAAATGAACAATTGAAAAGAAGAAAAGAATTAATTGGATAAAAGGAATTTTTATTTCATCTTTAAATATTTGTTACAATTGTTATTTAAATACAAGTATTCGTTTACAAAGTATTTGCAATAATAATATTACATTTATTTAAATTTAAATAAAACTATCCTAATATTTTTCTAAGTCTTCAATTCTTCATCCTCCATCTGTTGCTTTTCCTCTCCATTTAATTTTTATCTGCGAAAGAAAAGAAGAAAAGTCAGAAGCAGATAAATATTTAAAGAGACAGACAGATAAAAAAGGTTCATCATTAAAAGAAAATGGTCGGGATCAGTTCACCCTCTTTGCAAATCACGGGATTTCTCCCGGTTCACAAAGATGGATGAAAATGTTTGCAAATTAAAAATGAATGCACAAAGTTAAAAATTGCACATTTCAAATTGGTCAACCAACTGCATAGTTCAAAGCAAGACAGCATGTGCAAATACAAAGTCCAAGTTACAAACTGAATGGCCTAAACCAAGTTCAAATTGCTAAACAAAGTCACAATTTCAAAACTAAGTCCAAGGTCAACAAGCTGCCAAAAGATATCTCAAGATATCAAAGTACCATCAATGCTGTCAAGAAGCAGAAAAGAAGACAAAATATGCAGAGTTAAACAACTATTGCAAGCAAAGTTTCATTTCATCATTTCCAGGCCAGTTTGCTTTTTCAGAATTAGTACATGTTAAGCAATATAATATGCTAAAAGCTGTACTGGAGAGAGAAGGAAGAGAGAAAGGAAATAGGCTTACAGGTTTTGGCTTTAGACAAGAAAATATAGAAAACAAAACTGCAGTAACACAGTGGATAAAGAGGCATAGAAAAATATATAAAACTGCTAACACAGTCAGAAGCAAGGGGGCGAAAAATCACAAAACAAATATACAGAACATCCAAACCTCACACTAAGCAAAAACCTGCTAAGCCTCAAAACCACAAGCTTCTTCTACCTGCACCAAGTTGGGGCAGAAAACTACAAACAAAAAGAAGAAAAGCCAGTTCACAAAAACAGCCAGAAATTGGCCAAGCGCCCAAGCATAAACCTTTCCCACCAAGGACATAACCTGCAAAGCCCCAAACCTGATTTAAACCTCCAACAACAAAAATTGTCGAGGCCTAAGAACCTAAACAGCCAAGACTATCATCGAGACCTTAGCCATCAATAAACCTGCTAATGTATAAGCCTCAAAACCTGAACCAGAGAACCCTGTCAAGCCTATCACACAGTTCAACAAGCCTTAAACCATGAACCTGTTTCAAACTGATGCAAGCCTAAACAAGCCATTAACCTGCTGAAGCAAAAATGACCAACTAAAGCAATAGAGGCCCTCAGAGTATTCTCATCATAGGGCAAGCGTTCAACGTAGCAAACCGGCATTAACAACTCAATCATCAAGCATATCAAACAAGCAATATTCAGAGCAAACCTCATAAAGAAGAAGGGCAAACAGAAGAAGAAGATAAGGCAACAACTCAGTAAAGCAACATATCAGAAACAACAGGCAACTCAGCATACAAGGCATCAAGCATACAACCAGGGACAGAAGAAGAAGAGGAAAGAAAGATGTACAAGGTTTTCAGGATTCATCACAAAACCTAAGGAAGCAATACAAAAATACCAGGGTTCCAAGTTCGTCACCACCATCCTCCTCACCGTCCAGCCGTCACAGCGCCTCCGATCCCATCCTCATTCCTCCTCTGCCTCCTCCAAAAGGTAGTACTCTTTTGTTCCCTTTTTAAAACATCATATGAATCACAATACATAAGAAGCAGAGTCAATGAACGAAAAGTAAAAAACACGCAAGTTTGAAACCCTAACGCGTTTAAAGAATGGAACCATTACCGTTATACCACGTCACTGGTTAAACCATTGGAGGGAAGAGGATGAGCGTTGGCATTGGTGGCTAGGGCAAGAAGAACGCTGTTCTGAATCCATGGCGAAAAGGCGAACGAAAGACGAAGACAAAGGCGAAACAAAGAAGAAAGGCGCAAACCATAAGCCTTTCACTCAACTGAACACAAAACCCACGAACCCTAAAGCAAAAACCTGTCTCAAGCTTTGGGCCTTCGCCCGTTCTAAACGCCCCAGCCCATTCAAATCTCCAAATCTTTTTTTTAGAATTTAAAACATATTTTATTTTTTCTTCTTTTCTTTTGTTAATAAATTAACATAACATTTTTTTTTACATCAAAATTTTCATTAATAATATTTTTTATAACATAATTATAATTTTGAACACAATATATTTTCTCAAATTTAAAACATTTTTTATTTTAATTAAAACTCTTGTATAAATATATATATATTAATACTAATTGCTAATATATAAGAAATAAAACTTAAAATATTCTTTATTTGTACATTAATACTAAAAAATACATAAAAGAATAGAATTTAAAAAACATTTTCCTTTCTTTTTATTAAAATACTTTTTTGTACATATTAAAGAAATATACAAGATTACCAAAATTAAATAAAGAAAATATTTAATTCTTTTCATTTAAATCAAATATAGATGAGAATACTTGATAAATAAACAATATTTAATTTTCTTATTAAATTCACATTTCTCAACTTGTAAATAATTACACTTACACATACACAATACATTTTACATTTGATACATTATACATTTGATATTCTTACACTTTGCTATACATTACATTGATTACATTTGATCGCGATTCATTTGGTTGTAATTATTTAAGTCTCATCCCCATTTGTGAATTTGTACCCCCACTCCCGGATACTATTTGTAATAGCGTAGACTTTAAATTCTTGCAATTTATCGCTTTCGAATTATACCATGATTAGACCTAGGGTTTGCATGTACATAAAATCAAACGCTAGATAACCTAATACAAAGACAAATGCATGAAATCAATACACAATCACACTTGCACCCCCTAGGGTAATCCCACATGTTGCCTTCCAAAATGGGCCATGCTTGCACGTCGAGTTTCTTTGGCAAAACAAATTCAAATGATCATAAGTCCCTCGATGACGCTTTCGAAAGTCGCCTATCAAAATGATCAAGTCCCTTCAAGCAAATTGCCAAAGACACTTGGCACCATTGCATTCATGGTCCGTACGATGACCCGCGCCCGTCCTGTTAAACATCCTAAACGCAAGCTTGTCCACCAAATTCAATGGTGGAGCAAAATTGTTAAAAAGGGTTGAAAACATAGAGAAAACCTTTGAGTACAATAGGGGTAGACCAAACTCTTAGTTACTTGAGATCAACTTGCAAAAACACTTGCCTCCTTTTCAAAAACCACACTTCACAAACACTTTCAAACAAACTTCTGAAAACATTTTGAAATATCTTTTCGAAAAGATACACACCGTTGTATATACTCAAACACGAGTCATTATAATGGTTGCAGAAACAAAGGCGTCTATTTCAAAGACATTTTCAAAACACACACACACACACCACAATTTCGAGCAATCAAAAATCAAGGCAAGTGATCTAAAACCAAGTAACTAAGAGCCCATGGATAACCATGGATGAAAAGGGTGCTAATACCTTCCCTTTTCATAATCTACCCCCCGAACCCACGAAACATCTCAAAAGGTTTTTTCTGTGCTTTTTAACCTTTCCTTTAGGATAAAATAAAAAGTCGGTGGCGACTCTTGCTAAACCGAACAAGTGTGAATACAAACGCAAAACCTCAAGTCAGTTCTCCCACCGTATCACAATGACCATCTCTTGGACGATCTTCTTTATGTTCTTGTTAGCATCCTCGACTGCACCATTCATCTTTGGTTGATATAATGATGAATTTTGATGTTCAATTTTGAACTCTTCACATAACTCCTTCATGATGTTGTTGTTTAGATTAGGACCATTATAAGTGAGATTCTGTGAGGAATTCTGTAACGACATATGATTTTCTTCCTGATGAAGTTGGTGACGACCTGTTTGGTTACATTCTTGTAAGAATCTACTTCCACCCATTTGGTGAAATAGTCAATAGCCACGAGAATGAACCTATGACCACTTGAAGCACTTGGTTAAATTATTGCAATCATGTCAATACCCCACATTGCGAACGACCATGGTGAAGTCATGACATCCAAAGGAGTTGGAGGAACATGAATTCTTCTGCATGCACCTGGCATTCGTGGCACAACTTCGAATATACACAACAATAACTCTTAATGGTCATCCAGAAATACCCTATGTGTAGGATTTTCTTCGCCATAGAATACCCACTCGAATGAGTCCCGAAATAACCCCCATGGATCTCCTTTATGATCAACTCTACTTCGTGTCTATCCATGTATCTGAGCAGAACCGAGTCATTCTTTCTCTTATATAGGATGTCTCCTGATAAGAGGAACTTGGATGCTAGCCTTATAAGTGTACGCTTATAACAAATCATATCATTCTCGGGGTACTCTTGTTTCTCAAGGTACCTTTTGATGTCATGATAGCACAGTTTTTCATCAGACGCATCCTCGGCCGAGAGGCAATGAGCAGGAAAGACATATGCTGGCTCTTTGTAACGGAGGATATGTATATTAGGCGCCTAACTCAGAAAGCTCACTGTGAACATTTATTCTAAAGTAGCTAAAGCATCGGCCAACTGATTTTCGTCTATGGAAATATATTCAAAGGTGATCTCATCAAAAGTGGGTATCAGCTATAGGATGTAGTCTTTGTATGAAATCAAATTAGGGTGCTTCATTTCCCAATCACCTCATACCTGGTGTATGACCAAAGCGGAGTCTCCAAAGACTTCAAGGATTTTGATTTTAAGGTCGATGGTTGTTTCAAGACCCATCATGCAGGCTTCGTATTCGGCCACATTGTTCGTACAATCGAAACATAACTAGGCCGTAAATGGTGTATGACTATTGCATGGAGAAGTCAGTATTGCCCCAATGCCATGACCTGCAGCGTTCGAGGCACCATTGAATGTAAGAGTCCATCGCTCTTTCGGATCGACCCTATCATAACCATTAAGCTTCATAAAATCTTCGTCGCGAAAGTCAAATTTCATCGATTGGTACTCTTCCAACGACTGATGAGCAAGATGATCTACAAGAACGCTACATTTTATAGCCTTTTGTGTAACATATTGAATGTTATATTCAGATAAAAGCATCTACCATCGGGAAAGTTTGCATGTGAGTGCTGGTTTTTCAAAGATATACTTTATCGGGTCCATCTTCGATATCAGAAACATTGTGTATGTCAGCACATACTGCCTCAGACGTCGAGCTGCTCAAGCAAGCGCACAACAAGTATTTCCAAGAAAAGAATACCTGGATTCACAATCGGTAAAATTTTTACTCAAATAATAAATGGCATGCTCTTTACATCCTATTTCGTCATGTTATCCAAACACACAACCCAGAGATTCTTCCAGCACCGTCAAGTACATGATGAGTGGCCTTCCAGGCACTGAAGGAATAAGATTGGTGGCTCCTGGAGATACTGTTTGATCTTTTCAAAGGATTCCTGGAAATTATCATCCCATTGTACATCTTGATTCTTGCATAACAATTTAAAGATGGGTTCACAAGTAGCTGTGAGATGAGAAATAAACCTAGCGATATAGTTCAATCTCCCAAGGAACCCTCTTACTTCTTTTTCATTTTTTTGCGTCGGCATATTCTGTATTGCTTTTACTTTGTCAGGATCTACTTCAATTCCTTGCTGACTTACGATGAAACCAAGTAGTTTTCCAGATCGCACCCTGAAGGTACACTTGTTATGATTATGCCTTAGCCTAAACTTTTGCAGATGCGCAAACAACTTTTGCAGATGGAACAAATGTTCCTCCTCAGTTCGTGATTTTGAAATCATATCGTCAACATATACTTCAATCTCCTTATGAATCATATCATGAAAGAGCGTCACCATAGTGCATTGATATGTTGCATGAGCATTTTTAAGACCCAAAGGGACGACCTTGTAACAATAAGTACCCCAAGGAGTAGGTAGTGTCGTCTTCGTCATGTCTTCCGGAGCCATCTTTTTCTGATTGTACCATGAAAAACCATCCATGAAGGAGAAAACCGAGGATTGATCTGTATTATCAACCAATACATCAATGTGAGGTAATGGGAAGTCATCCTTTGGGCTTGATTTATTCAAATCCCGATAACCCACATACATGCGCACCTTCCTATATTTCTTGGGAACAGGTACAATGTTAGCAATCCAATCCGAGTATTCACATACCAACAAGGAACCTGCGTTCAACTATTTTTCAACCTCTTCTTTGATCCCGAGTGTTGTACCCTAATTTTTGCCCCTAAGATTCCTCTATCATATCATGTCAACTTGATCATAACAAGATCACATTAGGGTTGGTTCTTCCTCTTTTTTCTTATCTTTAAGTTTGCTCTTGAGGAATCTCCAAGCACCTTGGTTATGTATTTTGTATATGTATTGTTGACTAACTTCTAATCAAAATACAAAAAAATATTTGTCTTTGTCTTTGTCTTTGCATATTTTTGTTTTGTAGGTACCAAGTCGAAGCATCTGACAAATAAGGATTTCTGGTATTATTTTCCTAAAATCTCTATTTGCAAAGAAAAAGAATTAAAAAAATTTCATTTTTTTCACTGTACAATCGATTGCTCCTAGAGTGCAATCGATTGCACAAAGTGAATTTTGCACAATTTTTGGAAAAATACACTGTGCAAATCAATTTGCAATATAGTGCAATCGATTTGCATAGAGCGAAATTTGAAAAAAATCAGCATTTTAAAACTTGTCATTTTTTTTTGCTCCAATTTTTCTTCACTTTTGAAAGATGTATAATTAATTTAAATTTTAGTGCCAATCTTTCATTTTTAAGAAGAATTATCATTAATTCAAATTTTGGCTCTAATATTTGAAATAATTATCATTAATTCAAATTTGGCTCCAAGAATCAATTACCAAATTACCACTAATCCCAATTCAAAAATCTATAAATAGAGCCCTCATCTCATTCAAATGACAAGCTTTTGATAGCCAAATCCACCTTGCTAAAAAATCTCTCAATTCTCTCCATCTACCAAAATTCACTCAAAGCTCCATTTTCAAAAAGTTAGTAAGCTTTGCATTAAAGCTTACTAATATTTGAGCTAAACCTTCATCCAAACACTTTTTCTCCATCAATTCTCTACATCCAAGCTTGATCAATTGATTCTTGTGGTTGAATTGAAGCAAATTCTTGAAGTTGTTTGATAATTCTCTAGATCTACCTTTGGTAAGTTTGGATAATTCATCTTTCACAATGTGATCTCTTGGTGATCTTTGGGATTGATTCATTGAGCATTCTTTTATGATTCCAATGGTGTTATTTTCTCATAATTTGATGGAATTTTCGTGCTCAATTGGATCCATGATCATAAGGTGTTTGATGGAAAGTTTGAACAAGAAATTGGCCTTTTGAAATGCTGTTTTTGGCTGTTGTTCTGTGTGCAATCGATTTGCACTATGTGTAAATCGATTTACACAACACGATTTTGCACAAATTTTTGAAAATAATACTGTGTAAATCGATTTACATAGTAGTGTAAATCAATTTACACCAGAACAGAATGTATTTTTTGCCTTGTTTTGGGGCAGCTTTGATCCAAAATGCTTTTTCTACTCATTCCTTTTGATTGTTGGTTTGGATTGCAATTTTAAATGTCCAATTTGTCTTTAAACTCAATGGACTTTCTGATGTAGATGAAGTTGGATAAATGTTCTTCAATTCAAATCTATCTAAGAGTGAATTATTTAATTCATTTTTGGTGCTTTGGATTAATGATATGTTTAGTGCTTTAATACATCTAGAGGAGTGGTTGAATTTAAAGATGAAAGAATTTTGAAATGGTGATCCAAATTAGCTTATCATTTCCCTCCCTCTTCATCTTATCCCTTTCTTTTTTTAATTGTGCTACATGTTAAGGGATGGTGATCTCTATATCATTTATCCAAACATGAAGTACATAGATTGCTATTGACCGGCCTCAAAATAGGTGCAACTTCTACATAAGTCCACTTATGATTGCTTAACATAGCGCTAAATTTTGTCCCGATTCGAATAAATGATCATTCGTGGCCCAAACTTATGATTGCAAACCCAAGTATGTTAATTTGATCTCTTTGATCCAATAACCTTGAGATTCATCGTGTAGAGGCTTTGGTTCTACCAATCCTCTGATGGATCTAGAACACCTTTGGTCAACGCGGATCACTTAAACATCGTTGATCATTACATGTTGCCTTATGAGAATTCCAAAATGGATGATATACTTGACAAAAAGCAAATGCAACTTGTTGTGTAGAGGCTTTGGTTCTACCAATCCTCTGATGAGTTCCAAATGCAAGTTTCAAGATGGTCATCCAACTAACCACTAATTACTAACCACTAATTACTAACAATTAACTTTACTTTATGCCTTTTATTTTTTATGCTTTATGTACCATTTACTTTATGTACCATTTACATTTCATGCTATTTTCATCTTTTCTCACTTGAGCATTTACTTTTATGTCATTTTTATTTTGCTCACTTGAGCTTTTCTTTTCCTTTTAAAAAACACTTTATAATCAACATGAAACATAAAAATCATTAATGATACTTGGACTACATGGTTACTATCCTTTGCATTATGGAGTGATGGACTTCTTGGACTTAGGATTAGAGACCTTGGCCTATCTTGGAGATTTTGTGACTTTATTTGATATTTTGTCTGGAGTTCTTGAGGTTTACCTCAAGACATTGGGTTGTTTGTTTGTGTGCAGGTAATTGAGATTACGATCTTTGTTTGTAATCTGGAATTCACCCGTATACAGCCGTTACTCTGCCCAATTTTTGCGAAGATTAAATACACTTGAAGTTTGATTCTCTCAAGAGGTCTAGTATCTTTTCTTGCTTGGTTTCAATCCAAAGAATGGGAATTCTACATTGGCTTATAATGTCAAGTATCGGCTTCATGTTGGTTAGACGGTTCTTATCCTTAGCTTTTACCTTATGCTTTAGGATAGCCTCTTCTTCTCCTCCCATCTTCTTTAATTTCAAAAATCTTATCCCTCCTTTTAAAAAAAAAAACTCTTCTTGTTTTGAAACTTGAAACATTTTCATAATAAACTTGGACTTAGGTCCATGCATCTTCGAAACATTTTCATAAATAAATTTCAATCAATTTAATAATACCTTGACTTTTTTTTTGAGAAGACTAAAGTCAATCAATCTCATTTCAAATCATTTTTCCACTTTGGCTTTTATCTTTAAACTTTTTTTCAAAAAGATTAGACTCTTGTCAATCCTTGTAGTGATGCAAACAACTATACTTCTATAATATGTAGTGAAGTGAGATATTTTCCACTTGGGTGTTGAGTGAGGCATTGTTGATTTTAAAATCCAAGCCATATCCTCCACTTTGAGATGATGCAAATTCTCCTTTCTCATGATTGTGGGTAGTAAGTATGTTTTCCACACGAACAATTACGATGATGTCTTATCTCATAAAATCAACCAACACACTTGTGTTTCAAATTTTTTAAAAGATGAACTACGTGTACCCTGATCCCCTATTGCACGAAAGGTGGTACATAGGCACTAAAGGTTCGCAACCGCGGCGGGTGCAAAAATCATAAAAATATTTCTTTTCTCACCTCCACCATCCATTTTATATACAACACATTTTTATAGCCAAAATATACAGATTTTTCAAAGAGGTTCCTGTGGAGTACCGTAGATGTTTAGGGTGCTAATACCTTCCCTTTGCATAACCAACCCCCTTACCTTGAATCTTTCCCCCTCTTTTGGGTTATTCGCTCTTTTCCCATTCCTTTGGAAACAATAAAGCGCGGTGGCGATTTTTATTTTGATTTGTATAAAGTCTAGTCAATCCAATGGCTTAGTCTTGCACATTTCTACCGCTACAGAAAAATGGAGACTTCACTGGGGAGAGATTGACCTCTTGCTGGTCCATCCCTAAGTGGGTTAAACCTATCTTTATGTATATCTGTATTTGTGCTATTGTTGTTTATGTGTTATATTTTGTATATATGTTTGTCTGGATTTTTCCTGGTTTACAGGGTGCTTGGGGATTACTCATAAGTCCTATACCCGGACTTGGGAAAACTTTAAGATAGGACGAGCGGTATAGTCATGTTAACTTTGAGGGAGTAATCCCAAAAAAGGAGGCATGAGATCCCCCACTCAGTGGAGGCCCCTTTGACTGTAGTATCATTTACCGAGTAATCGGGAAGACGTACTGCTTTCGACCTGGGAGCCTGCGATGCTGAGGACCGTAGATTACCTAACCCCTCTTGGCCTTTTAGGTGTAGCGCGGAAGCTATGACGGAGCAATCCGGAAGTAGTTGTCACGCGATACTACGCTCGGACGAGTCTTTCTTGAGAATATTACTAATTACCGAGTAATTGGGAAGTTGGTAATATCCGAAGGAAGGATGTAGACTCTGGGAACCTCTAGAACCTTGTTCGGCAGGTGATAACTTTTTAGACCAATACCTTATGGGTAGTACCTTCGACCTCATGCTCGTGACGTTGAACCTATGAACCCTATATGTGTGATCTTGTGTGTGATTGTTGCATCATGCATCCATGCACTCATAAGCATCTTTAAAAAAAAACAATACTTCAAGGGATTTAAAGGTTGACTATTTGTGAATATCTCAGGTACTTTTAAACCATGGATTCTGGAAAGAGAAAGATCGGGAAATACTATTTCAAGGATCCTAAGATAGATGAGTTGATCAGTCTAATTCCCGAGATCGAGTGTTCTGCTGACTTTCGGAAGAAGTATGGATCCATTATTCCTCTCATGAAGCTGAAGATGAAGGAGGGTCTTCTCTCAACTTTGGTCCAGTTCTATGATCCGGTGTATCACTGCTTTACGTTTCCCGATTATCAGTTGATGCCAACACTGGAAGAGTATTCCTATCTATTGGATTTACCTGTTACCGATCGCGTTCCTTTTACTGGTTTGGAGGGTGAGCCAAAACCACATGAGATTGCTGCTTTGATTCATCTGGGGAAGTCTGAGGTGGAAGCTCATATGACTACCAAATGAGGGATTAGAGGATTACCAACTCAGTTCTTATTAGAGAAAGCTCGTTACTTTGCCAGGATGAAGAGTACGGTTGCTTTTGAGGCCATCTTTGCTTTACTCGCCTATGGATTATTCTTATTTCCTAATGTGGACAAGTTTGTCGACATTAACGCTATCAAGATTTTCATGATTGGAAACCCGGTTCCTACACTGTTGGGTGATGCTTATTACTCTGTTCATCTTCGGAATTCTTATCATGGGGGAATGATTATCTGTTGCACGCCTTTGTTGTATCGGTGGTTTACCTCTCATATGCCTCAGTCTGACGCCTTTTGGGATGTCAAGAAGGAACCTTGTTGGGCTCCTAAGATCATGGCACTTACTCACTCGGGTATTAATTGGTATCATCGAGCTCACCAGGATGCGGAGATTATTGACAGTTGTGGTAGTTTCCCCAATGTGCCTCTTCTTGGTACAAAGGGAGGAATTAACTATAACCCTGTTCTTGCACGACGACAGCTTGGGTATCCGATGAGGGATAAACCGAACAATATTCATCTGAGTAGTTTCTTTCTGAAGGAAGGAGAAGACCACGAGGAAGCTAGGGAGCAGATTGCGAAGGCCTGGCGTCACATTCATAAGAAGAGTAGGAAGGATTTGGGACCTAGGGGTGTTGTTTCTTTGGAGCCATATCTTCAGTGGGTCAGATCGAGAGCCATTCAGTTGAAGATTCCGTATACTCGGGAGTCACCCATACCTGATTTGTTTGTGAAGACCACTCCTCCCTTATTAGATGATCTAGAAGAGCTGCAACTTGCTTTGGTTAGGATGCAACAGGAAAGGGATGCTTGGAAGAACAAGTTCTAGACTTTAGAGAGTTCCTACAGAGCAGACCTGAAGGAGAGAGATGATTTGATCGAGATCCTTAAGAGTCGAGCAGTAGAGTCTATTGAGATGCAGGGAGATTTATTTTCTCCTAAGCCTCAAACAGGTGATGTTTGTTCACTTCCTGATTCAGATGATTGGAAGGAGGTTGCCATCAGACATGTGGAAGAAAACCAGAGGTTGAGAGCTCAGATTGCCAGGCTCACACGGAAGCGCATTCGTACAGATTGATCTATATCAGTTCCTTTTCTCAGGATTTTAGATTGTATTTTCATCTTGTACTTGGGATCATTGAAACTTGTAACCCATTTCGAAGTTATTATAATAAAAGTTTTCAGTATTTCAAATGCGTTGTTATTTTGATGTTTGCAATATGTCTGTAAATCTTAAATCCCTTGAAATATTAAATAATAATAATCATATACATTGCATATCATGCATCATATTGCACATATTTTTGCATTTGTTATGCATATCCAGGTGTCTTACCCAGCTTCTTTACTTCACTCAACAAGCTGACTCATCACTACAACACTCGGGCTAATTTCAAAAAGAAGATGGACAACTTGGGACAGGAGAATCGCGAGTTGCGCGAAGAAGTTTCTACTTTGAAGGCTGGCTTGGCCAACTTGACTACTCTGATGGAAACTCTGGTGGTTGCTCAGAATCAGCCACCGAGTGTTCAACCTCAACCAACAAGGGCAAATGCTGTTGTGCAAGGAAGAAGGGTAAAAGCTCCTAGAGAGAATTATCAGCGTCATCAGCAAGTCGCCTCAGTTACTCCTGTTATGAATGCCGCTCCAACTACTGTTGCTTATCAGAGACCATCCCAACAGGGGAATCAAGGGTATAATCAGAGAAAGGAGAACTATGATCCTATTCCCATGAGCTATGCAGAGCTATTACCAGCATTGGTTCAGAAGAAGTTGGTCCAGACGCGACCACCTCCCGCTGTACCATCACCATTGTCGTGGTATTACAAAGCAGACCAGACGTGTGCCTTTCATCAGGGAGCACCAGGGCATAGTGTTGAGAGTTGTTATCCTTTAAAGAATGAAGTGCAAAGGTTGTTGAAGTCTGGAATTTTATCTTTCAAAGACGTGGGACCTAATGTGAAAGACAATCCTCTACCCAAGCACGGGGGAGTGAATGCTGTGAATATGGTGGCCGGTTGTCCAGGTGACTTTCGAATTTTTGACATTAATCTGGTTAGAGGGGATTTGGTGAAGATGCATGCAGACCTCTGTGAATTCAGTTATTATACGCATGACCATGCTGGTTGTGCTGTTTGCAGTACAAACATACAGGGTTGCGAGAAGATAAAGGCTGATTTGCAGGAGATGATGGATGAAGGTTTAATCCATATAATCAGGCCTAGGGTGGAATATGAAGAGGAAGTGAATATGGTTTATGGATGTCCTGGTGAATTCAGAATTTTTGATGTGGATCATTTGAATGAGGATCTAGTGCAGTTACATGCTACCTTCTGCCATACTGCTGGTCAGGTGGAACACCAATATGGATCTTGCATAATTTGTTGTCAAAATCCCCGAGGATGTTCTGTTGTGAGGGAAGGTGTTCAGTTGCTGTTAGACAACGGAACCATCAATATCACAAGTCAGAGAGATGATTATCATGAGGTTGATATGGTTGAAGTCTGTTTGATGGAAGAGTCAGAGGAAGAGTATGCCTCCGCAGATGAGTATTTCTCTTCAGACGAAGATTTGTTTGCCGGAAATGAATTTTTGATGGCTGATTGTGTTGAGGAAGGGGTGAATGTCATTGTACCTTGTTTTGGTGCACCCACTCATCTTGAGGTGGAGTACCGTAGCAAACCAGCTGTTGCCCCATTGGTAATTAGTCTGCCAGGTCCTGTTCCCTATGAATCAGATAAGGCTGTGCCTTACAAATACAACGCTACGATCATAGAAGATGGGGTGGAGATTCCCATCCAGCCGATGCCAGATGTTGGAAATATATCTGATAATAGTAGAGTGACCCGTAGTGGTCGTGTATTTGTGCCGGTCATTCGAAGAGATGTTGTTGCTGGAAAGAAGATTGCTGAGAATGATGAGCCTAAGAAGTCTGCAGGAGAGACTAGTGGAGCTACATTAGAGAAAGAAGTGGATGATATTTTGAAGATAATTAAGATGAGCGATTACAGAAGTGTAGATCAGTTATTGCAGACTCCTTCAAAGATATCTATTCTAGCCTTATTGATGAATTCCTCTGCTCATAGAGAATCGCTGATGAGAGTGCTAGACCAAGCTTTTGTAGAAAATGACATGCCATTAGATCAATTCAGCAGCGTAATTGGAAACATTACGTCATGTAACAATTTGAGCTTTTGTGATGATGAGTTACCAGATGAAGGGAGGAATCACAACCTGGCCCTCCACATATCCATGAACTGTAAGAATGATTCGCTGTCCAATGTGCTAATTGATAATGGATCCGCGTTGAATGTCATACCGAGAAGTACCCTCTTGAAATTAAAGTATCAAGGAACGCCTATGCGCCCGAGTGGCATCATTGTGAAGGCTTTTGATGGGTCGAGGAAATCGGTCATCGGTGAAGTGGACATGCCCATCCATGTAGGACCACATTTGTTCTTGATAACCTTCCAGGTTATGGATATTATTCCCGCATATAGTTGTTTGCTTGGACGACCATGGATACACGAAGCAGGGGCTGTCACTTCAACTCTGCATCAGAAGCTAAAATTTGTGCGTGAAGGGAAGGTAGTGATCATAAATGGGGAGCAGGCGTTGTTGATATCCCATCTATCCTATTTCAGTATTGTAGAAGCGGATGAGGATGCTATTGGAACCCAATTCCAAGCCCTATCCATTGACAACATAAGGAGGAATGAGAATTCTGTAGTTTCCCTGAAGGACGCGCAGCAGGTTGTGCGCAATGGTCATAATGCAGTTTGGGAACGACTGGTGGATCCACCCGTGAAAAAGAATAGAATTGGTTTGGGTTTTTCTTCGAAGAATGGCAAAGGCAAAAGTTTGAAGTCAAAATCTCCTGTGAACAGTTATCATGATGTTTTCCGCAGCGGAGGCTACCTCCATCCAATTGGTTCAGGAATCAATGCTGTTGAAGGAGATGAAGCAGAGCGGGAAGTACCAAATTTTGTGACGCATGGAGTCTGAGTTCAGAACTGGGTCACCATTGATGTTCCTTCTTGCATACATATTTCAAAGTAATTTGTTTTGTTAATTTGTTTCTTTCTTTGAAAATCTTTCACTCTGCCCAAGGTGAAAGTATTGTATGGGCTTATCCATTTGCTTTGATTTTTAAGATCATTAATAAAAGTTGTCTTTGCTTCCAAAAATATGTCTTTATTTTCTGCTTTTTCTTGGGAAATGGTAATCAAATAAAAAACCCTTTCAAAATAAATGATAATTGAGAATTAATCTGCATAATCACTTGTTATATGTGTCAGTTTCTAAAAGCAATCATAAATCATCTGTGCAGATTAATTAAAAAAACCGTTGAATACAATGACCATGCACCCTCTCCCAACTTTGAATGTCCTGTGTTTGGGGCTGAAGAAGAAGATTATGATGAGATTCCAGAAGAGGTCTCACGGTTGCTTGAGCACGAGGATAATACCATTCAGCCATATAAGGAGCCTTTGGAAGTGATTAATTTGGGTTCAGAAGAAGATCCGAAAGAGATTAAGATTGGAGCATCGTTGCATCTTGATGTGAAGAGCGGGTTGATTGAGATGTTGAAAGAATATGTGGATATTTTTGCTTGGTCTTATCAAGACATGCCTGGTCTAGATACAGACATTGTTGAGCATCATTTGCCATTGAAGCCTGAGTGTCCGCCAGTTAAACAAAAGTTGAGAAAAACCCACCCAGATATGGCCGTAAAGATCAAAGAAGAGGTCCTAAAGCAGATTAATGCTGGTTTTCTTGTGACGTCAGTGTATCCTCAATGGATTGCCAATATTGTCCCAGTACCAAAAAAAGACGGAAAAGTCCACATGTGAGTAGATTACAGAGATCTAAATAAAGCTAGTCTAAAAGATGATTTTCCATTGCCTCACATTGATATGTTAGTGGATAGCACAGCAAAATTCAAAGTATTCTCGTTCATGGACGGATTTTCCGGGTATAATCAAATAAGAATGGCTCTAGAGGACATGGAAAAAACAACGTTTATCACACCCTGGGGAACATTCTATTACAGAGTGATGCCCTTCGGGTTGAAGAACGCTGGTGCAACGTACCAGAGGGCTATGACAACCCTATTCCATGATCTGATGCACAAGGAAATTGAAGTATATATTGATGATATGATTTCCAAATCCCAAACTGAAGAAGGGCATATAAAAGATTTGTTGAAGTTGTTTCAGCGTTTGAGGAAGTTTCGTCTCCGCTTGAATCCAAATAAATGCACCTTCGGAGTTAGATCGGGGAAATTGTTGGGTTTTATTGTTAGCCAGAAAGGAATTGAAGTTGATCCTGACAAAGTCAGAGAAATTCAAGAAATGCTAGCACCAAGAACTGAAAAGCAAGTCAGGGGTTTCCTCGGGCGTTTGAATTATATTTCCAGATTCATTTCCCACATGACTGCAAAGTGTGAACCGATATTTAAGTTGTTAAAGAAAGATCAAGGTTGTGTGTGGACGGATGACTGCCAAAGGGCATTTGAGAGTATTAAAGAATATCTGCGTGAACCTCCTATCTTCCTCCCTCCCGTAGAAGGAAGACCGCTGATTATGTATCTAACGGTGTTAGATAAATCCATGGGTTATATTCTGGGACAACAGGATGAAACAGGAAAGAAAGAGTTCGCCATTTATTATCTCATCAAAAAGTTCACTGATTGTGAGTTGCGGTATTCCACGCTAGAAAAGACATGTTGTGCTTTGGCCTGGGCGGCAGAGCGTTTGTGGCAGTATATGTTGAATCATACCACTTGGTTGATCTGAAAAATGGATCCAATCAAGTATATTTTTGAGAAGCCTGCTCTTATTGGGAGAATTGCCCGCTGGAAAATGTTGTTGTCTGAATATGATATTGAGTACCGCACTCAAAAAGCTATTAAAAGTAGTGTGTTGGCAGATTACCTTACTCACCAACCGGTGGAAGATCATCAATCTGCAGAATTTGAATTCCCTGATGAGGATGTGATGTTCTTGAAAGTGAAAGATTGTGATGAACCATTGCCTGAGGAAGGCCCTGACCTTGAATCTCATTGGATTATGATTTTTGATGGAGCGGTGAATGCTTATAGTAAAGGAATTGGTGTTGTGATTGTCACTCCTCATGGATCGCACATTCCTTTTACTGCGAGGCTAACATTTGATTGCACTAATAATATGGCGGAATATGTGGCTTGCATCATGGGTCTTGAGGAAGCTATTGATCTCATAATCAAAATTCTAGATGTGTATGGTGATTCAGCTTTGGTAATAAATCAGATAAAAGGAGAATGGGATACTCGTCACCCTGGCTTGATCCCTTACAAAGATTATGCTCGAAGATTGCTACCCTTCTTCAATAAAGTTAAATTCCATCACATCCCTAGAGATGAAAATCAAATGGCGGATGCTCTGGCAACTCTGGCTTCCATGTATCAAGTGAATTCTTGGAATGATATACCTCGTATTGCAGTTCGACGGCTGGATAGGCCCGCTCATGTGTTTGCGACAGAGGAGGTAGCATATGAAAAACCTTGGTATTATGATATCAAGCATTTTCTTCAGACTCAGGAATACCCGATTGGTGCATCGAGGAAAGATAGAAAGACATTGAGAAGATTGGCAGGCAGTTTCTTCCTCAGTGAAAATGTGCTATACAAGAGAAATTATGACATGGTCTTGCTCAGATGCGTGGATAGACACGAAGCAGGCATGTTGATGCATGAGATTCATGAAGGTTCATTTGGCACTCATGCAAATGGACATTCGATGGCTAAAAAGATGCTAAGGGCAGGTTACTATTGGTTGACAATGGAATCTGATTGTTGCAAATTTGCAAAGAAGTGCCATAAATGCCAGATTTATGCAGATAAGATCCATGTGCCTCCGACACTTCTCAATGTAATTTCCTCCCCATGGCCTTTCTCTATGTGGGGTATTGATATGATCGAGATGATAAAACCCAAAGCTTCAAATGGACACCGTTTCATTTTGGTAGCGATTGACTACTTTACTAAATGGGTATAGGCTGCTTCTTATGTCAATGTTACCAAACAAGTGGTTGTGCATTTCATCAAAAATAATCTGATATGCCGGTATGGTGTGCCGAGTAGAATCATGACTGACAATGGCTCAAATTTGAACAACAAAATGATTACAGAACTGTGTGAAGAATTCAAGATTGTCCATCACAATTCGTCTCCATACAGGCCAAAGATGAATGGGGCTGTTGAGGCTGCTAATAAGAATATCAAGAGAATTATCCATAAGATGGTTATTACTTATAAGGATTGGCATGAAATGCTCCCTTTTGCTCTGCATGGATATCGAACATTTGTCCGCACTTCAACAGGAGCAACCCCGTTCTCCATGGTATATGGAATGGAAGCTGTACTCCCTATTGAGGTAGAGATTCCCTCATTGCGTGTGATAATGGAAGCCAAGCTGACAGAGGCTGAATGGGTCCAGAACAGGTTTGACCAATTAAATTTGATTGAAGAGAAGAGAATGACAGCTTTATGTCATGGGAAGTTGTATCAGAAAAGAATGAAGAAAGCATTTGATAAAAAGGTCAAACCTCGTGAATTCAGAGAAGGCGACCTCGTGCTCAGGAAGATCATGTCTTTTAACACTGATTCTAGGGGTAAGTGGACTCCCAATTTTGAAGGCCCGTATGTTGTCAAGAAAGCCTTCTCTGGTGGTGCATTAATTCTTGAAACTATGGATGGCGAGGAGTTCCCACGTCCCATGAATGCTGACGCAGTCAAGAAATACTTCGCCTAAAGAAATAAAAGAACAGCTCGCTAAGTTGAAAACCCGAAAGGGCGGCTTAGGCAAAAAGGAGCGTCTCGGTAGGCTGAAAACTCGAAAGGGCGGTCTAGGCAAAAATTAGAGACATAAACAGAATAAATTTCCCGCTAAGTTGAAAACCCGCAAGGGCAGCTTAGGCAAAAGTTAGGGATTTTTTCTTGGCAAGTAACTACGTCAGACAAGACTTGATCGTTGAAGCAACAATCTTCTTGGATCCTCACCATGCTTCAACAAAAGCTACTGCTCATGACTTCAAAAGTTGTTAGGGGAATGGTGGTCATTGTATCTCAATGTATCTTTTCCATTATATATTACCATTTCCCAAATTTTTGTAATCATCCATGGAGTCTCGCCATTCGCAGACTACCATTCTATTAATAAAATTCGAGCTTTTGCCCAATTCTTTGTGTTCTTATTTTTATTTAGCTTGCAAAGACTTCATTTATTACTGATAATAACTTTCAAAGCAAAAAGATTAAAAAAAATTGATTGACTTTTCAAAAAGAAAGACATCTTTACAATTCAATTTACTCTGGGATTTGTGATGAAACAATGACAACAAAAATGGTGATCCCTGGAATGAACAAACTCCAATTGTTTTAAAGATATTTACTTCCTTCGTGAAGGTTTTTCTCAGGTCATTTTGCTGGTATGTGCGCAACATTTGTGTGTTTCTCAGATAATTAAAGACGATACCAGTGGGTGTAAGGTACGATATTAGGTTTGTGATCTCTTTATCCCCGGCTAAGTCTTGGTTCGATTTTAATTTTGGGTTTGCATGGTCAGAAGCCTCTGTCCCAGGTTCCCCAGCGAAGTTTTCCCTCATATGATGAAAGGTTTTATTCCCTCGGTGTGCTAAGATATCGCTCTTTTTGCAGTATTGGCATTAGTGTTGACTTCTTGATTTCCCAGGAAGACTACACCAGGGCATCTTTTGTTGGAATAGGTTTGGTTGATATGAAGACTCAATCCAGTATTCTCCAGTGAAGGCCTCGTTTATTTGATAGAAGTCCTTTCTCCCCAAAGAAGTTGGTACAATAATTACTCTTGAAGAACGTATCTCCAGTGGAGCACGTATCTCCGATTTCCCCAGTGAAGAACGTATCTCTGGTTTCCCCAGTGAAGCACATATCTTGGTTTCCCCTCGATGATGTGGTGTCGACCTCCCCAATGAAGTCAGCATGAAGTCCCCGGTAGAGGTCTCGATGATGAAGTATTGTCTCCCTTAGTGAAGTCCGTATGTTTTTCTTCCTTCAAAGTGGGCCTGATTTCCCCAGTGAATGTTTTGACAATTTGGTTTTCCATTTGACTTATTCACAATCAGTATCGAAATCCCCAGTAGTAGTACGGACTGTGAAACATTTGTTTTCCCCATGGAAGTCTGTGTGTTATTCCCTGGGAAGGTTATCCCATGGCATCTCTTGTTGGAATGAGTATTCATGATGAAAAGTTTTCAATCCTCAGTTTTTTCTCCAGGAAAAAGGTTTGAATTCCCCAGTGAGGTTTGGTTGTCTCGATGTCAGTCTGCTTTATTTGAGGCTGATATTGCAATCTCCAGTAGGAATGTTGCTTGTAAAAAACTTTTTTTTCCCAATGAAACTGGAAGAAAGATGTTCTATCCCAGTATCTGTTTGATTTAGCTACATCCGGATTATGTTTCTCCTCAGTGAAGTTAGGGCAGACAATAGCGCTCCTTTCTTAGTTGGATTTGGTTTTCCCTCTTGAGTTTATTTCTCAAAGGATGTATCTTCTTTGGCCGTCTTGCTCCAGTTTGTTTCTAATTGGATTCGTGGTTGCATGACAATATTATTTACTCTGGATTTCTGAGGACTTTGAGCTTTGATTTGTGCATTTATTTTGCACGAGAAGACTTTATCTCTTCAGCAGGAATAATGTGGCTTTTCCCCAGGAAGTCATATCTCATTTCCCCAGGAAGCCACATTTCCATCCCCAGAAAGTCATTTCTTTTTGCAATCCTCCATGATAACAAGCAACGTGTATCTTTGTTTGAGAAACTCGTTCTTCCCTGTACAAGTCGACGTAACTTTTTTTGCTATTTCCTCTATGAGTGGTTAGCTTGCAGTCTGTCGTCAGTTTACGCCAGTGGATGGCAAGACTTTCAAATTCACAAAAATTACTCGTTGTGAAATCTTTGCAAGTGGAAGTCTCTTTGTTTGAGACAGCTTACATGTTACCCTTTCCAGGCGGATTTCCTTGGTTAAGGAAGAAGTTGAGACCTGTTCTAGGTGAAACACCAGAAGTTTGGGGGACATATGATATATTTTCTCTCTACCTTCAGTGAACGTTGGTAGTGCATCGGCAATGAACGTCAGTGTTTCTTATCTTTTTGCTATCTTCAGTGAATGTTGATAGTTCATCGTCAGTAAACGGCAGTGATATTATATTCTCTCTCTACCTTCAGTGAACGTTGGTAGTACATCGGCAGTGAACGTTGGTGTTTGTTATCTTTTTACTATCTTCAGTGAACGTTGATAGTTCATCGTCAGTAAACGGCGGTGATATTATATTTTCTCTCTACCTTCAGTGAACGTTGGTAGTACATCGGCAGTGAACGTTGGTATTTGTTATCTTTTTTCTATCTTCAATGAACGTTGATAGTTCATCGTCAGTGAACGGCGGTGATATTATATTTTCTCTCTACCTTCAGTGAACGTTGGTAGTACATCAGCAGTGAACGTTGGTGTTTGTTATCTTTTTGCTATCTTCAGTGAACGTTGATAGTTCCTATTCAGTAAACGGCGGTGATAAGATATTTTCTATCTACCTTCAGTGAACGTTGGTAGTACATCGGCAGTGAACGTTGGTGTTTGTTATCTTTTTGCTATCTTCAGTGAATGTTGATAGTTCATCGTCAGTGAACGGCAGTGATATTATATTTTCTCTCTACCTTCAGTGAACTTTGGTAGTGCATCGGCAGTGAACGTCAGTGTTTCTTATCTTTTTGGTATCTTCAGTGAACGTTGATAGTTCATCGTCAATGAACGGCGGTGATATTATATTTTCTCTCTACTTTCAGTGAATGTTGGTAGTACATCGGCAGTGAACGTTGGTGTTTATTATCCTTTTGCTATCTTCAGTGAACGTTGATAGTTCATCGTCAGTGAACGGCGGTGATATTATATTTTCTCTCTACCTTCAGTAAACGTTGGTAGTACATTGGCAGTGAACGTTGGTGTTTGTTATCTTTTTGCTATCTTCAGTGAACATTGATAGTTCATCGTCAGTGAACGGCGGTGATATTATATTTTCTCTCTACCTTCAGTGAACGTTGGTAGTACATCGGCAGTGAACGTTGGTGTTTGTTATCTTTTTGCTATCTTCAGTGAACATCGATAGTTCATCGTCAGTGAACGGAGGTGATATGATATATTTTCCCTCTACCTTCAGTGAACGTTGGTAATACATCGGCAGTGAACGTTGGTGTTTGTTATCTTTTTGCTATCTGCAGTGAACGTCGATAGTTCATCATCAGTGAACGGCGATGATATGATATATTTTCTCTCTACCTTCAGTGAACGTTGGTAGTACATCGGCAGTGAATGTTGGTGTTTGTTATCTTTTTTCTATCTTCAGTGAACGTTGATAGTTCATCGTCAGTGAACGGCGGAGATATTATATTTTCTCTCTACCTTCAGTGAACGTTGGTAGTACATCGGCAGTGAACTTCGATGCTTGTTATCTACCTCTCTGGTTCTATTATTTTGGTCCACCAGTGATTTATTTTCCTGGTGGGGTTGCTCCTTTGTTTCTTCATTTTTGTGGCATCCTCAGTGTTACTTTGCGTCTCTTTTGTTCTGTTCATATGCACCCATAATCATAAGCATTGCATGGCATCTTAGAGACAAAAATAAAGCTTGTTTTATATTTAAGTATCTTCAATCGCGTCGACACGAAGATTTGTAACCTTTGTATCTCCGAATAGAAGACACTTAAATAAGGGCAGCTGTTTTACCCCAATTTTTGCCCCTAAGATTCCTCTATCATATCATGTCAACTTGATCATAACAAGATCACGTTAGGGTTAGTTCTTCCTCTTTTTTCCTATATTTAAGTTTTCTCTTGAGGAATCTCCAAGCACCTTGGTTGTGTATTTTGTATATGTATTGTTGACTAACTTCTAATCAAAATACAAAAAAATATTTGTCTTTTTCTTTGTCTTTGCATATTTTTGTTTTGTAGGTACCAAGTCGAAGCATCTGACAAATAAGGATTTCTGGTATTATTTTCCTAAAATCTCTATTTGCAAAGAAAAAGAATTAAAAAAATTTCATTTTTTTCACTGTACAATCGATTGCTCCTAGAGTGCAATCGATTGCACAAAGTGAATTTTGCACAATTTTTGGAAAAATACACTGTGCAAATCGATTTCCAATATAGTGCAATCGATTTGCATAGAGCGAAATTTGAAAAAAATTAGCATTTTAAAACTTGTCATTTTTTTGGCTTCAATTTTCCTTCACTTTTGAAAGATGTATAATTAATTCAAATTTTAGTGCCAATCTTTCATTTTTAAGAAGAATTATCATTAATTCAAATTTTGGCTCTAATATTTGAAATGATTATCATTAATTCAAATTTTGGCTCCAAGAATCAATTACCAAATTACCACTAATCTCAATTCAAAAATCTATAAATGGAGCCCTCATCTCATTCAAATGACAAGCTTTTGATAGCTAAATCCACCTTGCTAAAAAATCTCTCAATTCTCTCCATCTACCAAAATTCACTAAAAGCTCCATTTTCAAAAAGTTAGTAAGCTTTGCATTAAATCTTACTAATCTTTGAGCTAAACCTTCATCCAAACACTTTTTCTCCATCAATTCTCTACATCCAAGCTTGATCAATTGATTCTTGTGGTTGAATTGAAGCAAATTCTTGAAGTTGTTTGATAATTCTCTAGATCTACCTTTGGTAAGTTTGGATAATTCATCTTTCACAATGTGATCTCTTGGTGATCTTTGGGATTGATTCATTGAGCATTCTTTTATGATTCCAATGGTGTTATTTTCTCATAATTTGATGGAATTTTCGTGCTCAATTGGATCCATGATCATAAGGTGTTTGATAGAAAGTTTGAACAATAAATTGGCCTTTTGAAATGTTGTTTTTGGCTGCTGTTCTGTGTGCAATAGATTTGAACTATGTGTAAATCGATTTACACAACACGATTTTGCACAAATTTTTGAAAATAATACTGTGTAAATCGATTTACATAGTAGTGTAAATCGATTTACACCAGAACAGAATGTATTTTTTGCCTTGTTTTGGGGCAGCTTTGATCCAAAATACTTTTTCTACTCATTCCTTTTGATTGTTAGTTTGGATTGCAATTTTAAATGTCCAATTTGTCTTTAAACTCAATGGACTTTGTGATGTAGATGAAGTTGGATAAATGTTCATCAATTCAAATCTACCTAAGAGTGAATTATTTAATTCATTTTTGGTGCTTTGGATTAATGATATGTTTAGTGCTTTAATCCATCTAGAGGAGTGGTTGAATTTAAAGATGAAAGAATTTTGAAATGGTGATCCAAATTAGCTTATCATTTCCCTCCCTCTTCATCTTATCCCTTTCTTTTTTTAATTGTGCTACATGTTAAGGGATGGTGATCTCTATATCATTTATCCAAACATGAAGTACATAGATTGCTATTGACCGACCTCAAAATAGGTGCGACTTCTACATAAGTCCACTTACGATTGCTTAACATAGCGCTAAATTTTGTCCCGATTCAAATAAATGATCATTCGTGGCCCAAACTTATGATTGCAAGCCCAAGTATGTTAATTTGATCTCTTTGATCCAATAACCTTGAGATTCGTCGTGTAGAGGCTTTGGTTCTACCAATCCTCTTATGGATCTACAACACCTTTGGTCAACGCGGATCACTTAAACATCGTTGATCATTACATATTGTCTTGTGAGAATTCCAAAATGGATGATATACTTGACAAAAAGCAAAGGCAACTTGTTGTGTAGAGGCTTTGGTTCTACCAATCCTCTGATGAGTTCCAAATGCAAGTTTCAAGATGGTCATCCAACTAACCACTAATTACTAACCACTAATTACTAACAATTAACTTTACTTTATTCCTTTTATTTTTTATGCTTTATGTACCATTTACATTTCATGCTATTTTCATCTTTGCTCACTTGAGCATTTACTTTTATGTCATTTTTATTTTGCTCACTTGAGCTTTTCTTTTCCTTTTAAAAAACACTTAATAATCAACATGAACCATAAAAATCATTAATGATACTTGGACTACATGGTTACTATCCTTTGCATTATGGAGTGATGGACTTCTTGGACTTAGGATTAGAGACCTTGGCCTATCTTGGAGATTTTGTGACTTTATTTGATATTTTGTCTGGAGTTCTTGAGGTTTACCTCAAGACATTGGGTTGTTTGTTTGTTTGTGTGCAGGTAATTGAGATTACGATCTTTGTTTGTAATCTGGAATTCACCCGTATACATCCGTTACTCTGCCCAATTTTTGCGAAGATTAAATACACTTGAAGTTTGATTCTTTCAAGAGGTCTAGTATCTTTTCTTGCTTGGTTTTAATCCAAAGAATGGGAATTCTACATTGGCTTATAATGTCAAGTATCGGCTTCATGTTGGTTAGACGGTTCTTATCCTTAGCTTTTACCTTATGCTTTAGGATAGCCTCTTCTTCTCCTCCCATCTTCTTTAATTTCAAAAATCTTCTCCCTCCTTTAAAAAAAAACTCTTCTTGTTTTGAAACTTGAAACATTTTCATAATAAACTTGGACTTAGGTCCATGCATCTTCGAAACATTTTCATAAATAAATTTCAATCAATTTAATAATACCTTGACTTTTTTTTTTGAGAAGACTAAAGTCAATCAATCTCATTTCAAATCATTTTGCCACTTTGGCTTTTATCTTTAAACTTTTTTTCAAAAAGATTAGACTCTTGTCAATCCTTGTAGTGATGCAAACAACTATACTTCTACAATATGTAGTGAAGTGAGATATTTTCCACTTGGGTGTTGAGTGAGGCATTGTTGATTTTAAAATCCAAGCCATATCCTCCACTTTGAGATGATGCAAATTCTCCTTTCTCATGATTGTGGGTAGTAAGTATGTTTTCCACACGGACAACTGCGATGATGTCTTATCTCATAAAATCAACCAACACACTTGTGTTTCAAATTTTTTAAAAGATGAACTACGTGTACCCTGATCCCCTATTGCACGAAAGGTGGTACGTACGCACTAAAGGTTCGCAACCGCGGCAGGTGCAAAAATCATAAAAATATTTCTTTTCTCACCTCCACCATCCATTTTATATACAACACATTTTTATAGCCAAAATATACAGATTTTTCAAAGAGGTTCCTGCGGAGTACCGTAGATGTTTAGGGTGCTAATACCTTCCCTTTGTATAACCAACCCCCTTACCTTGAATCTTTCCCCCTCTTTTGGGTTATTCGCTCTTTTCCCATTCCTTTGGAAACAATAAAGCGCGGTGGCGATTTTTATTTTGATTTGTATAAAGTCTAGCCAATCCAATGGCTTAGTCTTGCACATTTCTACCGCTACACCGAGATACATATTTGGATGAGTTCTGTGTGACTTCTGCTTTACAGGAGGACATTCTGGCCTGAGTGGCAAATGATGCACCACTATATTAGTATCCAAACATGCATGTCTTCACACGACCAGACGAAGATGTCGGAGTACTCTCTGAGAAGCTCAACCAACCCTTTCTTTACATGATCTTGCAAAAGTGGCCCCTATCTTGACCTCTCTTTTCATTGTGTCGGTACTGAGGTTGATGATCTCAATGGCTTCTTGATGAGACGGGATCAGTTTCTATTCTTGTCTCAACAGTCTTTCCAATTCCTCTGGAATTTCACAATCTTCCCCACTATCCTTACCGGCTTGATCATTCGAATTTCCAAGGATATTGGTGCAAGGAACTGTAACATCATTGTTTATAATGGAATTCGAGGAAGACCTGCATGATTGATGAATCGTGCCTTATTTTAGAATATGAATGCAAAGTGGAAAGTTGTTAAATATTTAAAAGGAAAATCATTGCCATTTTTTAATTTACGAAAATAAAAGAAAAGACTGAGAGCAAAAATTTGTATGTGAAAATTCGATTTTATTCAATTTTAAACAAACATAGAAACATGGGGGGGGGGGGGGCTTTTCAAAAGCTGTCAACATGCCTTGGGCAAAACATGTGACTTATTTAAAACAAGAACATTACATGTCAAAGAAAACCACTTCGAGAATTTGAGTAGCAGTCCAATTTTCAAGTTCTTGATCAGACGCAATCTGGTAAATATATTGAGATATATCCACACCGTCTTCACCATCACTATCCACTGCATGGATTTGTCCTTGGACACTTGGACCAACACTAACAAACACCTCTGAAAGCGGGGGAATCTGTTCCCCTTTGAGCATGGTTGGACCAGAACCAACAGGATCTAAAGAAGAGGACCCGAACCAAAGTCCAGACTTATCCTTCTTTTCACGCACTTCGATCACTTTACCCCAATCTTCATTGAAAATCCCTGACTCCACAATAGCTTTGGCATCCCTCAAAGAAGCCATTGGAACTCCAGATTTATTTTTAGTTCCCAACACTGTGCGGATTCTGTCAACATAAGTGATTTCCAAGGCTTGGAAAGGAGTTTCATGTACTTCTCCATCCACTTCAACAATACAAAAGGAAGTAACATTGTTGATCATGACATCCTCCTCTCTACGAATGATGATGACCTTGTCTTGGATGATGAATTTCAAATGTTAGGGCAAAGTTGAGGTTACAACCCCTTCCATATGGATCCACGGGTGTCCCAGAAGGCAAGTATAAGATGGACAAATATCCATGATATAGAATGACAAGTAGAACACATGGGGACCAATCTTGATGTGTAGATCGACTTATCCCTTTATAGATCTTCTTGAACCATCAAAATCTTTAACTATTAATGTGCTAGGTTTCATCATAACCCCGTCCATGTTCAGTTGAACATAGTATGTTTAGGCATCACATTCAAAGAAGACCCGGTGTTTACCGAGACTCGAGACATCACAATGTCGAAACATCTGATGGAGATATGCATCGCTTTATTATGAGCTCGGCCCTCAGGAGGAAGCTCATCATCACTGAAACCCGGACAGTTCCTCGCAGAAATATTTGTAACAACCCCTTCAAATTGGGCCACGAAAATTTCAAGATTCACATGGGAACCATGCATAATTCTCATGAAGGTTGTTTGATGTGCTTCAGAGTACAGAAGGAGGGATAATATTGATATCTTTGCAGTCGTCTGATTCAGCTAGTCAACCACCTTGAAATTACTCTTCTTGATTACCCTGATTAGATATTCTACTTTCTATTCAAAAGACACCCGGGAGAATCATTGACTACTTTCTTCCCTTTATCTTTCATAAGAATCTCTTCAATAACTTCTTCAGGAGGGGGTTGAGTAGGAGCAAAGACTCTTCCACTTTGGGTTATTATGATAGTTCCATCAATGTTGATTATATCTTTATTCTTAATCAAAGGACAAACAACTTTCTTTCCACTGATGTAAACAACATTGTACTCCCATGGCACTGGCCTATTATCAACCATCAGAACATGAATTGGACTTGGAGGTGCCAGTTCTTGGATTAGAAGAGGAGAAACCAGACTCTGATCTAGCGTATGGAGCACTAAAAATTGTATAACTAATTGAAATCTTGAATAATTCCTTTGAACATTGGCCAGATAGTACAGAATCTCTAGAATAGTAACGTCACCCTCAAGGATGACCTTCTCAACTCTAACAACCCCTTCGTCTATCAATTTCTTAATGGAATTTTTCAATTCATCACACTCATCCGGATTGGATGAGCATTTTAAATAGAAGTCATGAAGCTCTTGTAGAACTTCTTGCTGTAAAAGATGTTCTCTTAAAACCATCATTAACATCTGAAACTCATCAACTTGAGTCAATAAGTCATGACTATCATCGAACCCGATTGCATTGACATAAGCCCCATGATGGGGAGGCATATGATTATTCTCAACATTAGGTCCTATAGGAGTAAAGCTCAACTCCTTGGTGTCCAAAAGTTCTTGCACCTTATACTTTAAAGCTTTGCAGTTTTCGACCGAATGGCTTGGAGCGCCCGAATGTAACTCACAACATGCATTAACGTCATAACCCCTTGGAAGTTTAATTGGTGGAGGGCCTAACTCTCAGAGCTGTACCAATTGGCTAGCTAACAATTGTGGAAGAAATTGGGCATACGGCATTGGGATCAGATCCAACTTCTTCTTGGGGTACCTTTACGGCCATTGTTGACCCCTTTGTCCTTGGGGACTATGATTCTAATGATAGTTTCACGGTGGTGCATATTGTTGTTTCAGAGTAGAAACAAGAGTTTGATAGTATGGAATATGTACAACAGCTTTCCCCTTATCAACATAGGCATTGCTCACCTCTCCTTCCTTCTTCTTGACAAAACCGCTAGAATATAGTTTCTTTCCACCACCTGAGCTATTATTAACACTTGTTCCAGATGCACCTGTGTTGTACCCCAAAATTCCCCCCCCCCCCATATTTCTCAATACATTTCAAGTGAGATCCTCAAATTGCTCAAGGAAGTTCAAGGGTTGGCCATACAAACTCTCTCCTAAGGCAGTCTACCTCAAATTAGGGTTTCATGTGGCATCAAGATACTTGAGTCCAAAGGGCCTCAAATGCTCACTATTGCCCTAATATGTTCTCAAGATCATCCATGTAAATTTTCAAGCCTTGCAGAGGAAGTTTGCTCAATCAATTACTCAAAGGCCTGAAAATCGACTGTGCTAGGGCAAAAGTTAACTGTGGTCCCCATACAGTCAAATCTCAAGATTTTTGGTAAACATCCTCATCTTTAAGTGTTATTCATCATTTGATCAACGGTTGATCATGATTCATCAAGGATTGCTTACAATTCATCAAAACCCAAAAGTTGCTAAATTTGGGTTTTGTAGGAAAAGTCAACCCAACTTTGACCAAGAATAACTTTCTCATACTTTTTTAGAAATAACCCATCCAAAGCTCATTTTTAATAGGATGCAATTACCTACAATTCACATTCATCTCCCAAGTTCAAAATATGCACTCACAAGAAGTTACAAATTTGGACATTATAGGTCATTTTGAAAAATCAACAAAAACACCTTTTTTGTCAAAGCTTCATACATGAACATGGAAAAATCAATTGAGATAATACCAAAAGGGTTGCTTAGAGTACATATTAATATTTATAAAAAGACCAAGAACACATCTCTAGGGTCAAAATTCAAGGAGTTATGCATTGGTGAAGTTGACCTTTTTTGCAAAATTGCCAAAAGTCAAATGCCTCAAATTGCAATTTTTGTCAAATGGGCCCAACTTTTTGTGCTTGTATTGAGTTTGTAACATGGTCCACGACCCATGATCCTTCCCACTTGCCTTTATTTTATTTTTGTAATTTACTTTGATTTTTATTTCATTTAAATCAAATTAAATCAAAATAAAATCATGAAAATATCAAAATCATTTAAACCTTGAGATTTTGTGCATATTTCAGGTCCATGAATAGTTGGCAATGAGATCAAATCGTGCAAGACTTGTTTGTACACAAAAATATTGGTTTTTGGCTTGTTTTGGAAAGATTTACATGAGAATAAAATCTTGATCAATGATCATTATTGGAAAAGATTGGATGCAAATTTGTAAACCTAATTCACTCAAGGCTACATATAGAACATTTGCAGACCAAAAGCACAAGATTTGGAGGCGTGAGAAGCTGGGGAAAAACTTGCAAAAATCACCAAAAAGTGTTGAATCAAATTGCATGTTAGAGGACGATTTACACCATTCTAAGGCTAGCAATCGATTCGCAGCCATCCCCCGAAGCTAACCTGGTCATAATCAAGCCTTGATTTGCCCAGAATCCATATCCACGAACCTCACGATTTGACATTTTTTTCAAAATTGTATCCCTTTATTCTTGCATCTTTATCACGTTTCAATGACATATTTGTAATCCTTATCATGTTTGCAAGCTAACAGTACCATTTAATTGCATTTTTGGAAGCCATACTGATATCCACCATTGTTAGGGTTTTGGTTTCGTTTTTAGGGGTTTTGATTGCAGGTAAAATTGGCCCAAAAGAAGGGTGCCATGGTGTTCACAAGGCCAAGACGAATTGATCTGCACCATTAGTTTCTATTCATTGTGCTTGTACGAGATTCTGGAAATACGCAGGGCTATAGCTATAGACTTTTGTCTGTAGATAAAAGTCTCGGACTTTTACCAACGGAGAGAGGAAGAAGAAGGGTGGTGTGGCACCCCCTGACTGGCCCATTTAAAATTTCGCACGCTGGCATATGATAATTTGTGTTTTTCCATATAATCTTTATTTATTCTCCTATATACAAACAAGCGCGCTGGCTCAGTTGGTTAATGAGCGAAGGAAATTGCCAAAGGACCTGGGTTCGATCCCCATGTCCCCTTGTTCTTCAATATTATTTTGCAATATGTGATTCCATGCGCAGGTTCCCCATAGATCCACCATGGACCATCAGCTTTCAATCATTGGATCTAAAGCAGACTAAATACAACGCTTGGCATGTGAGGGTCTACCAAAGGCCTAGTCAAATATGCAACATGGAATCAGGAAGGTCAACGTGAACCAAGGCTTGTTGGGCTTGAAAATCAGATTGGCACCCCCCTCAAATTGCTAGCATAACCAGACCCATTTCTCTGTTTTCTATTTTCTTTTATTTATTTAATTTTTGTTTAAATTATTTTCTAACATCCAAATTAATTCTTTTTTATACAAAAACTCATAAAAATCAATTTCATCAAATTTAGGTCTTTTTATATATTTTGTCAAAATTAATTTAATTAGTTTAATTTAATTTTAGGGCAATTCTAACCTTTTGTAAATAAAATTAAAACCAATTAGAAAATTAGGGGTTTTTGTTTAATTTCATTTTCATTTTCTTTTCTTAAAATAACCAAAATACAAAATAGGTCAAAATTAATTATTTTTTATTTATTTAAATTAATTAGTAATTAGGTTTGTATTTGTTCATTAAAACCTTATTTTTCTTAAAATAATCAAAAACAACCAAAAAATGAGTTTTCTTTTAATTAGGTTTGGACGGAGTCAAAACCCTAATTTTTCTTATTCTCGATTCATCGTGTGTGTATTATTTTTTGGCAAATATTAATGTAAGTGCTCATGGGATGTAATAGTTTAATTAGGACTTTTTCGTTTACTTATCGTTTTATGGGTTTTTGGCTATGTAATTAATCCCCCTCCCTGAAGCCTTGTAATAGCGTCGTTTTATTTCTTGCATTTTAATTTTCACAAATATTAACTGTTAGATGTGTGATAATAGGGTTGCATGACAAGAATGTATGTTAATTTTAAGAATGATTAGCAAACCCTAAATGTGCAAAGATAATAACTGAAATCAAATCACTCGCACATGTGCACTCCTAGGGTATACTCTCACTTCGGTTGCCTTCGGTAAACGATCATTAAGTATAGGGTGTTTTAGTGGTCGCTCTCTTGTCTAAACAAAGATCAAACATCCCGTTCAGAAATGTTGCCTCGGAAAGGTTGCCTCAGAAATGTTGCCTCGAATATGATCTTAAGACACTAGGGTTATTACTAAGACGTCCTAACATTGCTTTAGTGATCGTACATCCCTTTCGAATTGACCCTTACAATTCCAACGACGGTGCTACCTACTCACTAATAATGGGATAGCGCTGTCTAAAGGAAACAAGAATAGAAACATTCTTTTTTTCGAGTAGGTAGATGTTAGTAGGTACTTGCTCAAAATCAAACTTTTTTCCACACATACACTCTTTTCAAACAAAGTTTTCAAAACGACTTCGTAACACTCTTGAAGACAGAAGCAAGGGTTAAATCGAAGTAAAACAAAAAACTTTTCAAAACACATAAACAAGGAAGCAATTTTTAAAATGATGAGCAAGTACCTAAGAGCCCGTAGAAAACTACGGATAGAAAGGGTGCTAGTACCTTCCCTTTCTATAATCCACCCCCCGTACTCAAAATCTCGAAAAAAGGAATTTTTCTGTGCTTTTTTTCCTTTCCAGTTGGATAAAATAAAAGCCGGTGGCGACTCTTGCTTACCGCGACATTTGGCAAACACAAACGCAAAACACAAACCAGCATTTTCCTAAAACAGTCTGGTTCTTCCACCGTATCAAAGAACTGGCGACTCTGCTGGGGATATAATAAGTGGGGTATACCTTAAGATTAGTTCATCATAAATTTCTTCTTTTGTTTGATTTGATTGCTTTACTTTTGAGGGTTTTGTATTGGGAGTTACTATAGATCCTAACTCGGATCTGGGGGACACCTGTTAGGTAAGTAGCAATAAACTGTGAGGGAACTGTACGGCGTAGACCGATACGGTTGAAGCAGTAGCTATGTTGATGTGGCACATTGGTTGGTACCGATATCCCTTATGAAGAAACGAGGAGAATACGGGGTTGCTATGTGTGTCATTAAGCATCAACTGACCTTAGAACCTATAATTGACCAACTTGGCCATAGGAAGTAGTGAGTTAGCCGGTCTCGGTGTAAAGTTGGGAACTGGTTGATACTCGATGCTACACTCATTGAGACCATACTCTCGAGATAGTTCCGGCTGCAAGAAAAGATTGCGTGAGCTGAAACCATGATTAATGGAGGATGGTCGGTGATATTGAGAACCTCTAGCACCCAGTTACTATTATTAGGACAGGTTGAAACCAACTGAACTTCAAGAGGATAATACCTAGACCCCATGCAAGCCTTAAACTTAAAGGCTATTGTATGACTTGTTTTCCTTTACCATGTCTGTTATCTGCTATACTTGTTGTGTGTTTTATCATGACATCATGCATCATAACATAGCATGCATACCTCATTATGCTAACCATTTCAAAGACCGAGGGGATTTATCTTTGTTCTGTTTTGCAGATTATGGCTTCCTTGCGCAGAAACACCATTCGAGTTAACTTTGTGCAAATACCTGCTCAACTCAAAGATTTAGCCTCGAGAGTGTCTGATACTTCTTCATTCATTAAGAGACATGGTCAGCTTCTTAGCTTGGTCACCTCAAGGTTTGATGGGCAGATGATGAGTGTGCTTTTTCAATTCTTCGATCCATAGCATCATTGTTTCACTTTCCCAGACTATCAGTTAGTCCCCACTTTGAAAGAGTTTTCTCACTTATTGGGTATATCCATCCTCGAGCAAATTCCTTTCACAGGTTTGGAAGAGACTCCTAGACCAGAGGACATTGCTTCAACTTTACACTTGAAAAGGGCTGATGTAGTATCCAACTGGGAGACACGAAGCGGGGTTAAAGGTTTCTTAGCCAAGTTTCTGATAGATCAAGCTCAACAGTTCTGGGATAATTTGGACTTTCAGGCTTTCGAAGACATCTTGGCTCTCCTTATCTACGGCTTGGTTCTCTTCCCAAATCCAGTTTCCTTTGTAGATGTGAATGCCGTTAAGATCTTCTTGTCTCGCAATCCTGTACCTACTCTTTTGGGTGATATCTTGCATGCCCTATACACTCATACTGTGCGTCAAAGAGGGACTCTCATGTGTTGTATGCCTTTCCTGGAGAGGTGGTTTATTTCGCACCTCCCGAAGTCTGTGTTGAAGAATGAGGAAGGTTTAGGGTGGTCTTACAGAATAATGTCCCTTGCCCATACAGACATTCTTTGGAGTTATAAGGCTATGGAAAGCATTGCTGTCATTGATCAATGTGGGGGATACCCTAATGTCCCGTTGCTTGGAATCAGAGGGGGAATAACCTGCAGTCCTTGCTTGGCTTTGCAACAGTTTGGTCGCGCTCGGAAAGACGGTCCTCATGAGCTACTTCTTACAGATATTGCCTTTGACTACAAGGAGGATGTTGACGAGCATCGCCGAAGGTTTATACGAGCTTGGGGCATGGTGAACAGGTCTGACCCTCAAGAGATAGGACCAAAGACTTCTCTCACTATGAAACCTTATCTCTACTGCAGTGGGTCCGAGCTCGAGCCAAGAAGCTTGGGATGCCCTATGAAGCTGTATTTCCAGTAATTGTGGAGCCTACCAATGAAGGGGCGTTCCTTATACAGTCCTTTATCCCTACATGCTCACTGATCTTGGGGCATTAAAGAGATCCTGGATTCAGCTGAAGGAAGAGAGGGATACCTACCGGGAGAAGTACCATGAGCAGGAAAGTAATATCTTGAAGCTCACCAGGCAACTTGAGAATGAAAGGAAGATCAATGACTACGTCAGCACCAAGGGGAAGCGTCCATGGGATTTCTGATTCTGCTTTCTCTAGTTTATATTTGTTTTTTATTTACATCTTTGTAAACGCCTTCGAGGCATTTTTGAACCTTTTACAAGTTTAATCTAATAAAGTTTGTTTATTTCTTGGTTTGCGAATTTAAATCTCCCAAAGTCTTTGAAATCATTACATATGCATCCCATTATCATGCACATCATTACAGGTACCATTACAAGTTTCTCATCTCCTTCGCTGTTTATTTCAGCACGAAATGTCTTCTAAAATTCCTACCGATCAAGCCATCAAAGCGCTTCAGGCACAAAATGCCCAATTCCAAGAGATGTTCTTGAACTTGGCTAAGGGGCAAGAGGATTTGAAGACTCTCATCCTGAAGGAGAAGAAGAAGAAGAAGAAGAAGAAGGTGGTTCTTCTGAATATGGGTAACAGATTTGGGAATAGGTTGCGACAGGAAGCTAATCTGTCTCGTTCATCCAAAGGAGAGGAGGACCAAGAGGAAGAAAAGGGCCCCAGTCCTGTGGTCTCTGATAATGATACTGATTTTGATGATGAGCAGTATCCTCCTGCTGAGGATAGGTACAAACAACTCGAAGACCGTCTGAGTGCTATGGAGATTAAGAAGATCCCTGGTTTGGATATCGGAGATCTGGGATTGGTATCAGGAGTGGTGATTCCTCATAAGTTCAAAGCTCTGGTTTTTGCTAAGTACGATGGAGTATCCTGTCCTAAACTCCATCTCCGCTCGTATGTCCGGAAAATTCAACCTCACACCGTTGACAAAAATTAGTGGGTACATTTCTTTCAAGATAGTCTGTCAGGGACTCAGCTTGAATGGTTTTATCAATTTGAAGGAGCTAATGTCCGAAACTGGGAAGACCTTGCTGCTGCTTTTTACAAGCAGTATCAGTATAACACCGACCTTGATCCCACTCATACTCAGCTTCAGGGTATGTCTATGGGTGCAAGTGAAGGTTTTAAGGATTATGCTCAGAAGTGGAGAGATTTGGCTGGAAGAGTCCAACCCCCTCTGTCTGATAGGGAGTTATTGGATATGTTTCTAGGGACGTTGTCTGGTCCATTTTTCAATCATCTGATCAGTAGTTCATCATTTGGGTTTACTGAATTGATCCTGACTGGGGAGAGAGTAGAAGCTGGTATCCAAAGTGGTAAGATACATAAGGATACGTCGTCAAGTTCAGTAAAGAAGCCTTTCACCGGTAAGAAATAAGCTAGTGCAGTTTACAGCTCGAGGAGCCAAAACTGACCTGAACACCGTCAAGCAGTGAATGCGGTAGTAATATCAAGACCCACTGTTGCCCCACAATGCAACAATCAGCAAAGAATGGAGAGACTGCAGAGATAGTACACTCGGCTTAATATGACCTTGTCTCAAATTCTACCACAGTTATTGAAGACCAACCTGGTAACTCTGAGGGAAGCCCCGAAGAATCCCATCACCACATCTCTGTTATATAACCCGAACGCCCGCTGCGCCTATCACTCTGATAGCCCAGGGCATGATATAAACAACTGTTGGGCCTTGAGGAATAAGGTGCAAGATTTGATCGAAGCTAAAGAAATTGAGTTTGGCGCTCCGGAGAAGCTCAACATCATAACTGCACCCATGCCCAAGCATAACTCAGGAATCAATGCTATTGAGGTTGTCTCCGCCACGGAAGATGCTAATGATGAGAACCCGGATATCGACAGCTGGATCTACCCGACTACCAATGGTGTATTAAACAACTGGACGGCAAAGGACTTCGTGCCCGTTTCTTTTATTACACAGTAATAGACTTTTGTTTTGAGATTTGTAACAGTCAGTTTAAAACTCTACGGCCCAGTGCCTTGCCCGAGGCACTTTGGCTTTGTTTGTGAGGGCTTATTATTTGTCATTTTCATATATCATCAATAAAGAATTGGACGTTTTCTTGCATTACAAATTTTGCACTCATTTTTTTCTTTTCTATCTCGCACTTTACCAAAACAGCTATTGTCTTACACACACTCACATATCATAATGCAGATCCATATCCACTATGGATCCCATTGATAATAACTCTGCTACTGCCGGTTATGACTTCGAAAATCCAATCAACCAAGCCGAGGATGAAGGTGAGGATGATTGTGAAGTGCCTGGGGTATTTGCTAGAATGTTACTATAGGAAGAGAGGGCCATACAGCCTCATGAAGAGCCAGTGGAATCAGTGAATTTGGGTACAGAGGAAGACATGAAAGAGGTCAAGATAGGTGCAAATCTGGAGTCTAGTGTTAAGCAAAGGTTGATACAGATGCTACGCGACTATGTTGAGATCTTCGCCTGGTCTTATGAAGATATGCCTGGTTTGGACACTGATATTGTGGTTCTCCGCTTGCCAACTAAAGAAGATTGTCCTCCGGTAAAGCAGAAAGTTCGACGTATGCGCCCTGAGATGTCTGAGAAAATTAAGGCTGAGGTCATGAAACAGTTTGATGCCGATTTTCTAGCTGTCACTTCTTACCCACAGTGGGTCTCCAACGTTCTTCCAGTGCCCAAGAAGGATGGTAAGGTGCGGATGTGTGTGGACTATAGAGATCTAAACAGGGAAAGCCCCAAGGATGATTTCCCACTCCCTCAAATCGATGTTCTGGTCGACAACACCGTGCAACATAAGATCTTCTCCTTTATGGATGGTTTTTCTGGTTACAATCAGATTAAGATGGCTCCCGAAGACATGGAAAAGATAACCTTCGTTACACAGTGGGGCACCTTTTGCTACAAAGTCATGCCGTTTGGATTGAAGAATGATGGGGCAACGTATCAGTGCGCCATGGTCGCTTTGTTCCAGGACATGATTCACCATGAGATTGAGGTTTACGTTGATGACATGATTGCAAGGTCCCAGACTAAGGAAGAACACATTGACCATCTCCAGAAACTATTTGACAGGTTGAAGATGTACAAACTAAGGTTAAACCCGAACAAGTGCACTTTCGGGGTGAGGTCTGGTAAGATGCTGGGTTTTGTCATTAGTTATAAAGGTATTCAAGTGGATCCTGCAAAGGTGAAGGCCATACAGGAGATGCCAGCTCCCCGAATAGAAAAGGAAGTCAGATGCTTTTTGGGAGGTTTGAACTACATTGCCCGATTCATTTCACATCTGACTGCTACTTGTGAGCCAATCTTCAAGCTGCTGAAGAAAGATCAAGTGGTAAAATGGAATGATGAATGTCAGGCCTCTTCCGAAAGGATCAAAGAATATCTCCAAGAGCCACCTATTATGATGCCTCCAATTGAAGGAAGACCTTTGATCTTATACTTGACAGTACTCGACAATTCAATGGGGTGTGTGCTGGGGCAGCATGACGAGTCTGGCCGAAAAGAGCATGCTATTTACTACCTTAGCAAAAAGTTTACCGACTGTGAGACCCGATACTCACTGCTTGAGAAAACTTGCTGCGCTTTGGCATGGGCTGCTCACTGGCTGAGACAGTACATGCTGACTCATACTACCATATTGATATCTAAGATGGACCCAATCAAGTATATCTTCGAAAAGCCTGCCTTGTCCGGAGGAATAACAAGATGGCAGATGATCTTAACTGAGTATGATATCCAATACACAACCCAAAAAGCAATCAAGGGGAGTGTGTTGGCGGATCATTTGGCACATCAGGCCCTGGATGATTACCAGTCTATGAATTTAGAGTTTCCGGATGAGAACATCATGTTGGTGACCGACTGTGAAAAACCTGGACCGAATGAAGGACCTGAGGAAGGATCCCGATGGTCTATGTATTTTGACGGAGCCTCAAACGCGTTGGGTAATGGAATTGGCATTGTGATTATATCCCCTGAGGGTTGTCATACTCCGTTCACCGCCCGATTATGTTTTAACGACACCAACAATATGGCGGAGTATGAAGCATGCATCTTGGGCCTTCGAGCAGCTATTGACCTAAGAATTAAGTTCTTGAGTGTATTCGGAGATTCCGCTCTAGTGATCAGTCAGATCAAAGGCAAGTGGGATACGAAGCACCCAAATCTTATTCCTTACAAAGAGTATGTACTGAAATTGCTCCCACACTTCGAGGAGATAACCTTTGAACACTTCCCAAGAGAGGAGAATCAGCTGGCGGACGCGCTAGCTACCATGTCTTATATGTTCAAGGTCAGGTAGGACAATGAGGCTCCCCAGATTAACATTGAGAGGTTAGACGAACCCGAACATTGCTGTGACATTGAGACTGAAGAAGTAGCAGAGAAACCCTGGTTCCACGAGGTAAAAAGGTATCTTGAGGCTCAGAAGTACCCCGAGGGTGCATCTCCTAATGATAAGAAGTTTCTGAGGAGATTCGCTGCAAAGTTCTTCATCAGCAATGGCATTCTCTACAAGCGTAACCATGATTCGACCTTACTGTGATGTGTGGACAAGAACGAGGCAGAAAGGATTTTGGCAGAGTTACATGAAGGTACCTTCGGAACCCATTCCAGTGGACATACCATGGCAAAGAAAATCCTTCGGGCAGGATATTATTGGTCCACCATGGAAGCCAACTGTTATCAACATTCTCGGACCTGTCATAAGTGCCAAGTCTATGCTGATAAGGTGCATATACCTCCAGTTCCTCTAAATGTCTTGACAACTCCTTGGCCTTTTGCAATGTGGGGCATCGATATGATTGGCGAGATCAGACCTGCCGCGTCCAATGGGCATCGTTTCATTATGGTAGAAATTGATTACTTTATAAAGTGGTTTGAGGCAGCTTCTTTTGCTACAGTAACCAAGAATGTTGTGGCGCGATTTATCCGACATAATTTGATCTGTCAATATGGTGTACTGGAGAGAATCATTACGGACAATGGTACAAATCTCAATAATACGATGATCACCGAGCTCTGCAAACAGTTCAAGATACAGCATCATAACTCTTCTCCTTACCGGCCGAAGATGAATGGGGCTGTTGAAGCGGCTAATAAGAATATCAAGAAAATTGTGCAGAAGATGACGGTGACATACAAAGACTGGCACGAGATGTTACCATTCACTCTTCATGGGTACCGTACCTCAGCACGGACATCAACAGGGGAAACACCCTACTCTTTGGTGTATGGAATGGAAGCAGTCTTACCCATTGAGGTCCAGATACCTTCTCTCTGGATTATGAAGGATGCAGGTTTGAGCGAGGACGATTGGATCCAGACCCAGCTTGATCAGCTGAACTTAATCGATGAAAAGAGGATTACTTCTATTTGTCATGGTCAGACGTATCAAAAGCGGATGATCAAGGCATTTAATAAGAAAGTTAGACGACAAGAGTATCAAGTAGGGGATCTGGTGATCAAACGCATCATATTACCGCAAGGTGACCCCTGGGGCAAATGGACCCCTACATACGAAAGGCCATTTGTGGTTAAGAACATTTTCTCAGGAGGAGCTATGATTCTAACCACCGTGGATGGTGACGACCTTCATCACCCCGTCAATACAGACATAGTGAAAAATACTACGCATAACCAAAGACCCGCTAGGTCGACTGGTTTAGAAAAAAATAAGGGCTTCCCGGTGAACCAAAAGGGTTCGGGCAAAAGTAAGGGATGAAAATGAAAAAAATCTGTACACCCGGCAAGTCGAAAACCTGAAAAGGCGGCTTGGGAAAAAAGGGTATCCCAGTGGACTGAAAACCCGAAAGGGAGGTCCAGGCAAAAATTAGGGATCAAAACGTAACCCTATGTCTTATTGGATCATCTTGCAACCAGACTTTGGTATCGACTATCAAGCTCGGACGACACCAATCAATCTGATCTACCTTCAACCAAGTAGCGAAGTGATGGAATGCTCGAAGATATAAAGGCAATAGCAGAGTTGGAACTCAGTGGGATTGTTCACATAGATGTTTTTCTTTGTTTTTCATAAATTGTATAATTTCTATCTTTCGGCGATGTTCTCTTAATAGGACGTTAGCGTCTTGTATAAAACGCCTATTACAGGCCAACTTCAAAATCAATACAATTCATTTTACAATAAATTTCAAAATTGTTTTTTCTTTTTTCTGTTTTGTTTTGCAAGAACGTCCAATGATTCATTTTTGATATATGCATTTGAAAATAATTGTTGCTTATAATTATTTACATGCGAAACAAAAGATAATTGCTCGTAATTCAAGGAACAGGGGAAAACAAGAAATGTCCAAACCTTACAGTTGTTCCATCCACCAGGTACAGGAATAGAGCCAGCTTGAGAAAATGACTAAAAGTGCATACACTCCCCGCAGAGTAAGAGGTATCTAAGGACAGTGATGTTAATTCTCCCCAAGCAGAGTTCATCTATCACCAGCAATGGAGGACCATCCCCGGTAGAGTTTATTTCTTCCACAAGCAGGAACTCAATCCCCAACAAGGTTCGTTATCGCCAACAACAGAAGTCCATCCCCAGCTGAGTTTATTTCTCCAAATCAGCAGATCTTCTAGCAGAGTATATCTTCTCCACAGAGTCATTCTCTTGCCAGTTTATTCTCCAGCAGAGTTATTCTCCCGCCAATTTATTCTCAAATCATCTTCAGCGAGAACGAAGAACTCAACTCCTTGCACCCTCCAGCAGCAGTCCGGGATTTATTTTCCCCAGCTAAAGAACATCATAAGAACATTGCATATTCATACATCATGGCATGCGCATAAGCATCATACAACACAATCTCATTTATTTTGAGAACATCATTTCTCAATACATTTCATACATCATGACATTACATACGACTAACTCTTTACCTTTCAGGGAAAGGTACAATCCAAATTCTCACATGTTTTCTCTGGTTCAGTCAAATCAATGCTAAAGATTTTTATTCCAATTCAAGCTATGAAGCCCGAATCCGACCAGATAGTATCTTGATTTCTACATTATATTATGAAGCCTAGAAATCAACCGGATAACAACTTAACAAGTTATTGTGAAGCCTGGATTACAACCAGATAGCAATATAAGACACCATGAAGCCTGTATTTGACCAGATAGTGGTATGTCATAAACACAAGCCGTGAAGCCCGGAAATCGACCGGATAACAGCTTAACAAGTTATTGTGAAGCCTGGATTACGACTAGATAGCAATATAAGACACCATGAAGTCTGGACTCGACCAGATAATGGTATAAGACATTGTGAAGCCTGGATTACGACCAGATAGCAGCCAAGAATACTACAAAGCCTGGAGTCGACCAGATAGTGGTATATCTTTAATGCAAGTTATGAAGCCCGGGTTTGACCGGATAATATCTTGATTTCTCCAAACACCATGAAGCCTGGATTTGACCAGATAATGGTATGAGACATCGTGAAGCCTGGATTACGACCAGATAGTGGTAAAAGACACTGAAGCCTGGATTACGACCAGATAACAATAAGGGACACTGTGAAGCTTGGATTTCGACCATATAGAAATATACATAACCAATTACTATGAAGCCCGAGAATCGACCGAATATTAGTAGGCCTAAAAAATCAAATGGAAGCCCGGATACAACTGGATAGCCACTTGATTTCTTCTGAAGCCTGGAATACGACCATATTAGAAGTAAGTATTGTGAAGCCTTAAAATCGACCAAATAGTAGTACAAGAACACCATGAAGCCTGGGTTCGACCAAATAATGGTATGAAACATCGTGAAGCCTGGATTACGACCAGATAGTGGTAAAGGACTGAAGTCTGGAATCGACCAGATAACAGCACAAAACACTGCGAAGCTTGGATTTCGACCAAATAGCAGTTTACCTGGACAATTACTAAGAAGCCCGAGGTCGACCGGATATTAGTGTGCCCTAAATTCAAGTTGAAGCCCAGATGCGGCCGGATAACAACTTAATTCCTTTTGAAGCCTGGAGTACGACCAGATAAGAATTGAGAAATTGCAAAGCCTGGATTACGATTGGATAACAAGTTTAATCTCATCTCCCCAGTAAGTCATTGTAAAGCCTAGAGCACGACCAGATAGCAGTCGATCTTATCACTATGAATCCTGGATCACGACCAGATAGTAGTTCATTTTCACCTCTTCGACTAAGAGACGATTTCCTGGTAGAATAACGGACGACCGAAGCTCCTAAAATTCAACTTTTGTCAAAACAGAGATCAACATTCCCCAGCGAAATCTTCCTCAACAACAGGTATACGGGTTCTCGCTAAGGAATCTCTTAGGCGATCGACACTCCTTCGGATGGCATCTTTAAGCCCATCTTCCATCATCAATCTCCAAAAGGAGTCTATAAGCCCATTCCCGGTATCACAAGACAAGTACCACTTCATGCGAGTGCAAATTTCAGGGCACTCTAGTGTTCAATCATCTTCTACCTTCGGTTCACGAAAGGCAGACAAGCCAATCTAAATCCTCAGGTTTAAGAATATTGAACAGGGGCAGCTGTTGTAACCCAAAATTTTCCCTCCCATATTTCTCAAAACATTTCAAGTGAGATCCTCAGATTGCTTAAGGAAGTCCAAGGGTTGGCCAGACAAACTCTCTCCTAAGGCAGTCAACCTCAAATTAGGGTTTCATGTGGCATCAAGATACTTGAGTCCAAAGGGCCTAAAATGCTCACTATTGTCCCAATATGTTCTCAATATCATCCATTCCAAGTTTCAAGCCTTGCAGAGGAAGTTTGCTCAGTCAATTGCTCAAAGGCCTGAAAATCGACTATGCTAGGGCAAAAGTCAACTGTGGTCCCCATACAGTCAAATCTCAAGATTTTTGGTCAACATCCTCATCTTGAAGTTTTATTCATCATTTGATCAAGGGTTGATCATGATTCATCAAGGATTGCTCACAATTCATCAAAATCCAAAAGTTGCTAAATTAGGGTTTTTGTAGGAAAAGTCAACCCAACTTTGACCAAGCATAACTTTCTCATACTATATTAGAAATGACCCATCCAAATCTAATTTTTAATAGGATGAAATGCCCTAAAATTCATCTTCATCTCCAAAGTTCAAAATATGCACTCACAAGAAGTTACAAATTTGGACATTATAGGCCATTTTGAAAAGTCAACAAAAACACCTTTTTTGTCAAAGCTTCATACATGAACATGGAAGACTCAATTGAGATAAAACCAAAAGGGTTGCTTATAGGACATCCTAAGCTTTATAAAAAGACCAAGAACACATCACTAGGATCAAAATTGAAGGAGTTATGCATTGGTGAAGTTGACCTTTTTTGCAAAATTGCCAAAAGTCAAATATGCCTCAAATTGCAATTTTTGTAAAATGGGCCCAACTTTTTGTGCTTGTATTGAGTTTGTAACATGGTCCACGATCCATGATCCTTCCCACTTGCCTTTATTTTATTTTTTTCATTTATTTTGATTTTTATTTCATTTAAATCAAATTAAATCAAAATAAAATCATGAAAATATCAAAATCATTTAAACCTTGAGATTTTGTGCATATTTCAGGTCCATGAATAGTTGGCAATGAGATCAAATCGTGCAAGGCTTGTTTGTACACAAAAAGATTCGGTTTTGGCTTGTTTTAGAAAGATTTACATGAGAATCAAATCTTGATCAATGATCATTATTGGAAAAGATTGGATGCAAATTTGTAAACCTAATTCACTCAAGGCTACATATAGAACATTTGCAGACCAAAAGCACAAGATTTGGAGGCGTGAGAAGCTGGGGAAAAACCTGCAAAAATCACCAAAAAGTGTTGAATCAAATTGCAGGTTAGAGAACGATTTACACCATTCCAAGGCTAGCAATCGATTCGCAGCCATCCCCTGAAGCTAACCTGATCATAATCAAGCCTTAATTTGCCCAGAATCCATCTCCACGACCCCCACGGTTTGAAATTTTTTTCAAAATCGTATCCCTTTATTCTTGCATCTTTATAATGTTTCAATGACCGATTTGTAATCCTTATCATGTTTGCAAGCTAACATTACCATTTAATTGCATTTTTGGAAGCCATACTGAGATCCACCATTGTTAGGGTTTAGGTTTCGTTTTTAGGGGTTTTGATTGCAGGTAAAATTGGCCCAAAATAAGGGTGCCATGGTGTTCACAAGGCCAAGACGAATTGATCTGCACCATTAGTTTCTATTCATTGTGCTTGTACGAGATTCTGGAAATACGTAGGGCTATAGCTATAGACTTTTGTCTGTAGGTAAAAGTCTTGGACTTTTACCAACGGAGAGAAGAAGAAGAAGGGTGGCGTGGCACCCCCTGACTGACCCATTTAAAATTTCGCGCGCTGGCATATGATAATTTGTGTTTTTCCATATAATCTTTATTTATTCTCCTATATACAAACAAGCGTGCTGGCTCAGTTGGTTAATGAGCGAAGAAAATTTCCAAAGGACCTGGGTTCGATCCCCAGGTCCCCTTGTTCTTCAATATTATTTTGCAATATGGGATTCCATGTGCAGGTTCCTCGTAGATCCACCATGGACCATTAGCTTTCAATCATTGGATCTAAAGCAGACTAAATCCAACGCTTGGCATGTGAGGGTCTACCAAAAGCTTAGTCAAATGTGCAACATGGAATTAAGAAGGTCAACATGAACCAAGGCTTGTTGGGCGTGAAAATCAGATTGGCACCCCCCTCAAATTTCTAGCATAACCAGGCCCATTTCTCTCTTTTCTTTTTTCTTTTATTTATTTAATTTTTGTTTAAATTATTTTCTAACATCCAAATTAATTCTTTTTTATACAAAAACTCATAAAAATCAATTTTATCAAATTTAGGTTTTTTTTAAATATATTTTGTCAAAATTAATTTAATTAGTTTAATTTAATTTTAGGGCAATTTTAACCTTTTGTAAATAAAATTAAAACCAATTAGAAAATTATGGTTTTTGTTTAATTTAATTTTCATTTTCTTTTCTTAAAATAACCAAAATACAAAATAGGTCAAAATTAATTATTTTTTATTAATTTAAATTAATTAGTAATTAGGTTTGTATTTGTTCATTAAAACCTTATTTTTCTTAAAATAATAAAAAACAACCGAAAAATGTTTTTTTCTTTTAATTAGGTTTGGACGGGGTCAAAACTCTAATTTTTCTTATTCTCGATTCATCGCGCGTTTATTATTTTTTAGGAAATATTAATGTAACTGCTCATGGGATGTAATAGTTTAATTAGGACTTTTTCATTTACTTATCGTTTTACGGGTTTTTGGCTATGTAATTAATCCCCCTCCCCGAAGCCTTGTAATAGTGTAGTTTTATTTCTCGCATTTTAATTTTCGCAAATATTAACTGTTAGATGTGTGATAATAGGGTTGCATGACAAGAAGGTATGTTAATTTTAAAAATGATTAGCAAACCCTAAATGTGCAAAGATAATAACTGAAATCAAATCACTCACACATGCGCACTCCTAGGGTATACTCTCACTTCGGTTGCCTTCGGTAAACGATCATTAAGTATAGGGTGTTTTAGTGGTCTCTCTCTTGTCTAAACAAAGATCAAACATCCCATTCGGAAATGTTGCCTCGGAAATGTTGCCTCAAATATGATCTTAAGACACTAGGGTTATTATTAAGACGTCCTAACATTGCTTTACTGATCATACGTCCCTTTCAAATTGACCCTTACAATTCTAACGACGGTGCTACCTACTCACTAATAGTGGGATAGCGCTGTCTAAAGGAAACAAGAATAGAAACATTTTTTTCCGAGTAGGTAGATGCTAGTAGGTACTTGCTCAAAATCAAACTTTTTTCCACACTTACACTCTTTTCAAACAAAGTTTTCAAAACGACTTCGTAACACTCTTGAAGACAGAAGCAAGGGTTAAATCAAAGTAAAACGAAAAACTTTTCAAAACACACAAACACGGAAGCAATTTTTAAATGACGAGCAAGTACCTACGAGCCCGTAGAAAACTACGGATAAAAATGGTGTTAATACCTTCCCTTTCTATAATCTACCCCCCTGTACTCAAAATCTCGAAAAAAGGAATTTTTCTGTGCTTTTTTTCCTTTCCAGTTGCATAAAATACAAGTTGGTGGCGACTCTTGCTTACCGTGACATTTTGCAAACACTAACACAAAACGCAAACCAGCATTTTCCTAAAATAGTCCGGTTCTGCCACCGTATCACAACCTGCAATAGTCCCTACCATAATACACATTTCAACCCGCTCCCAAATGATAACCATATCCGAAAAGGAATCAAAAGTGATGCCAAGCATGTGTTGCAGATACGGACCTCAGAGAGTACTCATAAATAAATCTACCATTTCAAGGTCCAGGAGAGGAGGTTGAACCCTTGCGGCCAGACTGCTCCACCTATGGGCATACTCTTTGAAAGACTCATTAGCCTTCTGAGACATAGTCTGCAATTGTTCACGGCTAGGCGTCGTGGCGATGTTGTAATGATAATGTTTCAGGAAAGAATCAACAAGCTCACCTCAAGTACTAACATGATTTTTCTCTAACTTCATGTACCACTCCAATGGAACTTCAGTCAGGCTATCTTAAAAGAAATGCATGACCAACGACTCATTGCTAGCATATGCAGCCATCTTTCTGCAGTATAATCTGAGATAAGTCTCTAGACATGTAACCCCCTTATACTTGTCAAATTTCGGTACCTTGAATTTTGGTGGAATCATGACCCCTGGTACCAAACATATAGCATCAACATTGAATCCCAGTCTTTTGGAAGTCTCTATAGCCTTCAGACGTTCTTCCAAAGCCTTGTACATTTTGGCAGTTTCAGGCAAATCAACTGTAGAATCCTTTGGAGGGAAATCGAGATTGATGACATCATGGTGATCATCCACAATCATCTGAGAGTTTTCTTTAGGAATTCTCCCATTGTCAGTCTTGGGTCCACCATTCTTGGACATAGAGGAACTGTTAATCAACTTAGTAACGCTCAGTCTGAGCTCTTCCTGCCCCTGGATGATGACATGAAGAGTTTCCATGAGCTGATTCATTTGATCACCCATGGTGTCCATGTCTTTGCAGAGTGCAGCCTGGTTCTGCTCAATCTACTCCATAATCCTTATATTGTTGGCTCGAGTGAGATAAGGATGTAAGTAAGTCGTCTTGTAGATTCTGATAATAAGAGGCAAAACCAATAGATAAGAATTTAGGCAAAAAACCTACAGTTCATGAAATGCATGATATGTATGATGTATGAAATGATTGTCCATTCCAGGTTATCACAGCTTAGTCAACGTTAGTAATAATCGAGCAAGATGATAATAAGAACGACCATATAAAGAAAATATCCAGCAATGCTCATGTAATAATGGAAAGAGGAGAAATTCCGATAGAGTTCAATACAAGAAAGTTGCAAAAGTATAAGATAAGTGATTATGTCCAACAAGCCTAGTGGTAATCGGAACAACAAGATAGGAAATGCAATAACTAATCTCCTAGGTCTAATGAATTCAACGGGCTGTTCCCCAAGTGTTTGACACTCCAGACAATAATCCCTTTCACAAGCTGCTTTGTCTCCTTTGCATCGAGTTTCAAAACCAGACTTTGAATCCCCTCATCCTTCTTGACCATCATGATTTCCAGACTACGTAGTCTAGTCAACAAATCAGCATACTCTTTATTTGCGACATGATACTTTCGCCCCTATTATTACTTTCAACCTGCTTTTTTTTTGTTGAGATCTTCAATCTTCTTGAACCGTGTCATAGACTGCAGTAGCTAACAACACATAGAATGCGTACCAAGTACCATCTTTAACCATTTCTTCTGTTTTAACGACCAAGAAGTCCAAGGGTAATATAATATTCTTTCTCCATCTCTATTTCACATCACTAAGGCTCAAATAAAGTGCCTTAGCAATAGTTTCAAAATCGGGCTCATTCAGAACAACAACGAATGACATAAGCTCGGTGATCTTGAGAAAATGAGAGTACTCTTCCAAAGTCGGAGCGATCTCATAGTCCTGGAAGGCGAAACAACATAACTCATAGTCGTAAAACTGAAGTGGAGTCTGTAGATCTCCATTATCAACCCGAACACTCAATAGAGTCAAAGTGCTACCATGTCTTTCACTGAAAGCCTTTACATTAGGACGAACTAAGTGATATTATAAACTCTTCAAAGAAGGCCAGGAACTTGAGCGGAAATAATAAGTAAAATTGTCTCTTCTAGTCTTCTTGGGAACATCATTGTTGCCAGACGTTACTGACGGAAACCATAACTTCGTGAGATACCCTGGAGTGGACATGCACATGCAAGGTTAGTATATAGTTTCATTTTTATGACATTTGTTTTTTTAAAGTAAACATGCTATGATGTAAATGAAAGTGATCATGGTATTACTACTTCCATGATACTGATTTCTTCTATACTGTCTCTACATAGCCTGCTAGTACTAGGATCATAGGTTTGGAACATAACAAGAAGAACCCCATAAAAATCAGATTCGGAACTCAGAAAATAAATCTGAGAACCTCCTAGTCACCAACAGAACAAATAGTTACTATATGAACATAGTCACCAATAGTAACTATAAAGATTATCACGTCCCCACTCACGGGTAAAGACTAGGTCGTGGTAAGGAAAGGGTAACTCAGAATCATGGGTACGCCCGAAGCCACTATCGTCGAAACACTTACGTGAAACGATAACACCTCATTTGTAGTCTCATTTGAGCATGGATGACATGACCATACTAAAAAACCAAAGTCGACTAGCCGGTCATGTTCCACTCTATTCCTAGGGTTCCTATGGTTATCACTAAGCCTGGGTATTAGGCCTTTTAACTCTTGTAACACCCATCCAATCAAGAAGCAGATCCAATATAACAATAGTATATGGAAAACAATAAAATGCAATGCATACATATGCTCGGGTAATCATGTTTGGATGAATAAACTGAAAGCATAAAAATAAACACCCAAATAAAAAAACAAGAGCTAAGATCGACTCCGAGATAAACCAACGATTGGTCGATCTATCCCCAGTGAAGTCGCCAGCTGAAACAACCGGCTGAAAATTATCAGACAATGAAGTTACCATGGAACGTCTTTTATACCACGTGAAGGGATAAGTAAACATAGAGAAAACCTAAGAAGGGAGAAGTCATGGTCTTGAGACCTAGAGATCGGGTAAGGGAGTCTGTTACACGAGAAGAAGGTATTAGCACCCCACATGCCCGTAGTACTCTATGATATCCACTCTTGTTATCTATCTTATGGGTGTCTTTAATATATGCTTACTGCTGAGGAAGAATGCATGCAAAAGAAAAGAGAAAATGATGTAAGGAAAATAAAGTTGTGCTCGCCTGGGCCCTACCATAATGCCTACGTATCCTTTTTGAGGAATCAGAGGTTCTGTAGTTCGGCTCACATGTTTTTGTTTGTTTTGTGTATTTTATGAACAATGTTAATTCCGTCTTCTGCCGCATCTCGACCGTTGAAGACTCGTGTGTTGGCACAGAAGTAAATTAACATGTCCTTACCTGAAAATGGTTTTGAGTTACGCCCTCAAGGAAAGATGCTGCATTTGATTGGGTTGTGTTTTGTTACCTTGAAAAGGGGTTTTTGTAAGATTAGCATGTTTTATAATTTGCCTAAGAAAAAGAAAGTTTTAGTTTTAAATGCATATGAAAAAGGGGGAAGAAAAGAGTCTACGGGAGACTATCCTATTTCTAATCCTAATGTTATCATACAATAGTAGTCCTAAGGTTTGATTAAAGGGAAATCTCTACCTAATTTTAGCATACATGGTTCGCAACCTAAGGTATAACTTGCATCCGAAAGGAACAAGCACATCCTAAGGGAACATGGTATAGAAAGTGAATAAGCAAACAAGCTCGAAAGAGCACACACATGAAATGGTAAAGAAAAGAAGCGAAATTCTTTAGTCAAGGGGAGCGGATCACCCGAGACAAACAAGCGAAATGCTTTGAGACCATATGAATGAATCTTCAAACCCTATCTTGAATCAGCCATTAACAAACCATGAACTTAATAAGACCTTAAATCAATATTAATCCTGAGCACTATTAGAAGTTTCAACAAATCCAAATCAATAATCATTTCTCTCAATAATCCAAGTTAACTTGCGATTGAAGTAACAAGTATTTGATGAGAACCAAAAATTGTATCATTCAAAACAAGTCCACAATGTTGAGGGAGAGAGGCTCAAGATAACCATAAGATCTAACCCTAATCCAATGATCCCCAATTGAATCATAATAGATGAAAAACCTAATTCTTAAGTGTTGTACCCCAAAATTCACCCTCCCATTTTCTTCAAGACATTCTTCTAAGATTCTCAAATACTCAAGGACTCTGAAGAGTTGATCAGACAAACTCTCTCCTAAATAGTTGACCTATGACTAGGGTTTGACTTTCCTTAAAGAAAATTGAATTTATAATGCCTCAAGTAGATTTCATGGTTTCTCATATGCCTCAAATAACCCCCATGCCAAGTTTCAAGTCTTGCATCACAAATTTTCCCAGTCAATTGCTCAGATGACTGAAAATCAACTGTATTGGATAAAAGTCATTTGTGGTCAATATACAGTCAAACTTCAAGAATTTTTTGTCAACATCAATATTTTGAAGTGATATTCATCATTTGATCAAAATTTGACCATGATTCCTCAAATAAAGCCCTTAAATCATCAAAGGTCAAAAGTTGCTAAAATTAGGGGTTTAACTGAAAATGACTGATCATTGACTATTGACCTAGTGCATGACCTAATAACTTGAAGCATGATCTTAAGGACTCAAATAAAAAATCTTGACCTAATTACATGGCTCAGTACATTTCCAAAAGATGCAAGTGATTGATAGTTGAAAAAATTGAATCAGTTGAAAGTCAATAGTCACTCAAAATTCAAACTTTGACTTTTTGGGTTAACATTGAAATTCTAAAGTCAAGAATCATCACGATATTCAAAATTATCAAACTTGATCATCAAGAAATAAAAAAGTCAACAAAAGTCAAATTTGGAAAATTTTCTAACACTCAGAAAAATTCTAAGTGTTTTTGTTCTTAACAAAAACCCTAACTTCACAAGCAAGTTTCCTCAAGATGCAAGTTGATTCAAAGAAAACTTTCAACATGAAAGTTGTAGGTGTTGTACCCTAAAATTTACCCTCTTTATTTTCATTATTACATACACGCATATCATTGGTTTTATGGTTATGGAATCAAGGTATATTTAGTAAGATTCGTCAAGTTACAAGTGACGTTTATTTCGCCAATGGATGTTCTCAGAATATTTTCCGTGCTGAAGATCGGTTCGTCGTTTCGCAATGATTCGGGGTTCAAAGATTCACAAGTCCAACCCGACACGTCATATTCAGGTGTTTTCTCGCAAAGATATCCCTGATAACATATTCTCAAATTCAGGTTCGGCTCGAGAGCCAATTCTTTAAAGAATGTCTCCAAATGTGCGATTTTTTCTTGAAGAAATATGGTGAAAAGGTGTGCTGAAAGTGCAGTTTTTACGCACAAAAAAATTCATAACTTGAAGATCGTGGCTCATTTTGAACCGGTTCCGGTGGCCAAAATTCCGTAATTACGTCATCTACTTTTTAATCTCTCACAGCTAGAAGCTAATTTCGATAAGAAGATCTTCAAAAATGCGGATTTATCAAGTATTTTCGTACAGAAAATTTGTGATAAAAGTTTATTTGCGTCATGTTTAGAAAATCATAACTTGGTCGATTTTCATCGTATTGAGCTGGTTCTGTCGCCAAAATTTCACAAATTGAGTTGGCTACATTTTCACAGGAGGTATCGAGTTTGAACAGTATCCAAAAGGCCTTTGTTTTTTGCCCAGAGTTCGCGTGACACGCCGAAAATCCTGAATGGTGAATATTATTTCATCTGGGTCAAAACTTCGAAAATTCATAACTCGATCAACTTTTATCGGACCGGGCCCATCTTTTTACACAAGGTCACTGCTTCAGAGATCTACAACTTTGCTTCTAAAGTCTAGACTGGGTTCTGCTCCTATCAATACCAGTTTTTTATAGAAGAGCGTGTTAGAGTTGACACTGGAGCCCAAAATAAGTTTGTCTAAGGTGAAACTTCAAAAATTCATAACTAATTCACCGTTTATCCGATTAAGGCCATTTTCAGACAGGAGTTTGTTCTAGATGTCGGCTACATTTTGTTTTCATATTTCAACTTAAAAATTGCACTTAAGTCCCTACGATTTAACATGGAATGTGTCAAACTCAAGTGAATAAAAATATGCACTATTGCTTGTAGTTATTGGAGGTCCAATTGCACATTTAAAGCTCATATCTTTGCTCTAATTTCCATTATATAATCTCATTCTTTTCACACAAACAGGATGGAAAAAAAACCTTGCCGTAACCTTGTCAAAATATCAAATTCTTTCAAGAATCCTAGAAATCTTGAAATCCTTGTTACAAACCCCCATCTCACTACAAACAAGCCATCCTTGTTACAAACCCCCATCTCACTACAAACAAGCCATCCTTGTTACAAACCCCCATCTCACTACAGACAAGTCATCTCATTCTCCAGTAAGAGTAAGACTGGTTTGATCTCTATGATCAAAAGGGTGTAGAAGCATTCATACATGCCATATCGGTTTTAACATTATAAAATTTCATATATTTTCTTTCTTTGTATTTCATGATATAGTAATTTATTTAATGTGTTCATGAGATTCAACGTTGTAGTTTTAGACTATCTAATGATCCCATGTAGATTTATTACAAAACGTTGAGGCCAAAACAGAACAACAACCAATGCATGACTCATGGCAAGGTAGACATCCTGATGAGGCTAAGGGCGTGGGTTCAACATCCACCCCTATTGGTTTTGGTTTTCTTCCATTCTATTTATCCTTTTACCTATTTTCATTCTTTCTGTTTAAAACTTTTTTCATAAAACCTAACATTTTTCATAAACCTTTGATTTTTTCATAATAAACTCGAATAATTAATTTAAGGTTTTTTAAATTTAATTTTATATTTTAAATTAATTTTTGGTTCAATACCCACCCCTAACATTTGCATTATTTTTATTTTCTAACCCTATTTTCCATTGGTGCTTCTTCCATATCTATTTTTTAGCAAACTTAATCCTTTTTTGTTAATCATTAAACATAAGCTTTTTTTAATTAAAATTAATTAGGTTTTAGGTTTTTTTAATTTTTTTTTCAAAATTAACCTTTTTTTATTATTAATTAAAATTAATTAGGTTTTAGGTTTTTTTAATTAATTTTTTCTTCAAAATTAACCTTTTTTTATTATTAATTAAAGTTAATTAGATTTTAGGTATTTTAATTAACTTTTTTTTTAAAATTAACCTTTTTTATTATTAATTAAAATTAATTAGGTTTTAGGTATATTAATTAATTTTTTTCAAAATTAACATTTTTTATTAATTAAAATTAATTAGGTTTTTTAGGTTTATTTAATTAATTATCATAAATTAATTTTTTCATAAAAAATCACCAAAACATTTTCTTTGCTATTTTCATCTTATTTTTATTTTCCTAGATAAAGTGTATAGGGCGCATTCAACTATGATAGTGTAACTTTATTTTTTCCCGCTTTTTTTTTATCATTATCATGTAATTGCTTCCGAGATGTAATAGTTTTAGGATTTCTTTTCCGCACTCTTCATTATTATGTAACTACCCCAAAGCTCTGTAATAGCCTAGGTTTACATTTCCTCCTTTACTTTCAGCTACTATATTTTATGCAATGCTTAGATTAATAGGATTTTATAGAAATATAAAAATGAACGATAGAAAACCCTAGTTGCAAGATAAATAATCGAACTGAATCATTTGCACACTCGCACCTCTAGGGTAACCTCACTTGTTGCCTTTGGAAAAACAATGGTCATGTCCCTCGAACGTAGGGATGCCCTTAGCAAAGACCCTCAGTTAAAATCATCATAAAGATCATAGCCCCTCAATGTCCCTCGAGTTGCCTGCAAGAAATGATCTTGTCCCTCGATGTTGCCTAGAATATATGATGACAGTCCCTTCGAACTGCTAAGGTATCCCTATATGTTGCCTTCTATGACCATAACGATGACCCACACTTGTCCCTCATACATCCAACGATAAGGCTACCTACTCACTAATAGTGGGATAACACTGTCTAAAGGATAGGGAGAAAAGAACGAGATTTTCGAGTATAAGTAGATAAGTTCTTAGATGCTTGCTCAAAATAACTTTTTGCACCTACACTAAAATATTTCAAAACACTTTCAAAAACATTCGCCGTGTCAACACTCTTGAGGACTGATACAAGAGTCATCTCAAAGCGAATCGACACACTGAGGCATTTTCAAAATAATTTTCAAAACACACAAAACACAAGCAATTTTCAAAACATGAGCTAGCATCTAAGAGCCAGTAGAAAACTACAGATGGAAAGGGTGATAACATCTTCCCTTTCCATAATCTACACCCCTTACTCAGAAAACTCTCTAAAAGATATTTTTCTGTTGTTTTTACTCTTTCCTTTGTTGGATAAAAGAAAAGTCGGCGGCGACTCTTGTTTACCGCAACATTTGCAAACACAAACTCAAAACCAGTATAACAGTCAGTTCTTCCACCGTATCATAGAACTGGCGACTCTACTGGGGACTACAAAAAGTGGCGTTACCTTAGAGTTAGTTCATTATTTAACTGCTTTGTGTGCTTTGATTTCTTTACTTTTGAGGGTTTTTTTTGGGTTACTATAGATCCTACACCTGGATCCGGGGCACCTTTTAGGTAAGTAGCAATAGATCGTGGAAACTGTGCGGGGTATACCGACAGGGATGAAGCGATAACTATGTTGATGTGACACTTTGGTTGGTATCGGTAGCCCTTGAGTAATCAAGAAGAATATGAGGCCACTACATGGTGTCATAAAGCATAACTGACCTTAGAACCTTTAATTGACCAACTTGGACATTAGGATGTAGTGAGATAGCCATCTTTGGTGTAGTCCTAAGTCGGTTGATACTCGATACTATACTCATTGAGATTTGACTCCCGAGTTTTGTTTGGTGGCAAGTCAATTGTCGATCGGAACGAAACTTGTGGGAAAGATCAGTGATATTGAGATCCCTTAGAACCCGGTTACTATTACTAGGACAGGTTGAGCCAACTAAATTTCAAGAGGGTACTTACCTACAAACCCCATGCAAGCCTAAACCTAAGGCTGCTTGCGTGATTTGTTTACTTTCAACTTGAGCTAATTGCAGGATTTTTATCTAATAACATGATCTCCTTGCAGGATTTGTTTACAGTCATTATCCAGTAACCTGGACTTCTTAGACTCATTTGTCTCCATCACCTTACACCTTTGTTTAATGTATAGCATACACATCATAACATCATCCCATAGCATCTCCTTAACCATTTCAAGGATCTCGAGGGCCTGTGATGCAGGTTATGATGAAACAGACGTCTAGCAAGGGGCAAGGGGATTTATTTTCCTCTAGCCAATGCCGTCAAAAGATTAAAACACGATAACTTGAGTCAGAGGCTATGACCCACTCGATATGGTGAGCTCGATTCTCGTAGAAGGACATTCAACAATATGAAGTTCTTCAATCAAAGCTGCAGTCAACTCCTAACATTTTCTTGTGTTTACCCCGCGAGATCCTTAAAAATATTTACACATGATGCATGTCATTACATAACAGGTCTTCCAGTACAGGTCTCTCATGTTCTCGCTGTTTATTTCAGCAAAATAAACGGCTCTCGAACAAATAGTAAGAGATCTCCAAACTCAAGAGGCTCAGTTCATGAATATGTTCTTCAACCTATCCAAGGGGCAGGAAGAATTGAAAACACTCATCAACGGAAACATGACCAAGAAATATCCAGACAACAATAAGGATGACCGGTTGGAACAACTGCGAGTTGAGATGGAAGCAATGAGAATCCATATGCTGGAGAAGATGGCTCTTATACAAAGCCTAGCCTGGGGACAAGAAGAGCTGAGAGCACTTAACAACAAGCTTCATCAAGACGGATGCAACCGTATGAGGCAAACATTGGAGGCTGAGGATCAAGTCATGGGACAAAAAGTTGTCTTAGAGAGTAGAGCTTTCCAAATTGCTACTACGTCACGAACCCAATCACAACCTCACCAACAAAGACAAAGTAATCAGCGTAAGCGGCATACATCTAAAAGACGCTTTACCGAAATGACCATGTCATTGGCTCAAGTATTGCAACAGGTGTTGGAGGCCAAGCTGATTACGTTGAAGGATCCTCCTCAGAATCCCAACACTACTTCCCCAATGTACAATCCAAATGCAAGGTGTTCCTACCACTCCAACAGTCCTGGACATGAAACTAATAGTTGTTGGACGTTGAAAAATAAGATTCAATACTTGATCAACGAAGGAGTGCTAGAGTTCACACAATATGGCCAGCCTGAATTCTTCTGCCATCCCTCAAAGGAACATCATCTGAAGTGACAAGTTCATATAAATAGGCTTTTGTTCATTAGAATTTTCAATTTGTAATTTTCTTTTGATTGTTCGAACATTTATTTATGTCAAACCTTGTTATTTCATCAATGCATTGCATATGTTTGTCTTGAATTATTTCATTCGGTTTCACTATGCTGAAGCTATAATCTTACTTCCTTTTTGTGATATTCAACTCTCTATTGGAAGTCGTAAGCTTTTAGAGGGAGGATGGCGAAAACGATACCACAATCTCTATAGTATGCTTTTGAATAGATCTCGCTGACGATGTACAAGCGTTATTTCAAATCTTAAATAGTGGAGTTATAAGAAAGATAATCCCTAGTCAACCCCTTTGAGCCTAAGAAGTAGGAATTTTTTTTCTTTTCATACAAATTAAAACCCTTAATCATAACCCGGCGCATGATAGCTTTCTCAGTTAATTTAGTGTTGCATTTAGTCGCAAGCTCATCCTTCATACACGACAGATAGTGTATAAGAGGCCTTCAAAAAGATAGTGATGGTTCCGCATAATTATCAAGACAGGAAGTCATTATCTATCAAAATAAAATCCCGTTAAGTCAAAACCTATGAAGGAGACTTAAGAAAAAAACTGGGGCATCCCGCTGACTGTAATCACAAAAGAAACAGTTCAGGCAAAAGCAGGGATGATAAAAAAAGAGGTCGCTACAAATCCTCAACAAAAAGAAAAGGTTACAAAAATGACTGCCTTCTCAAACAAACATTCAATTTCTAAACCATCACCAAGTATCAAAGCAAAGATTCCAGACTCAATTGGGATCTAAATGCACAATTAACTGAGCATATGACTGAAGAACATCACAAAGAGCGGGTTGGGTACAAATAAAATTTGAGCCTTTATCCTTTGTTTCTTGAACCGTGAACCAGGCCACGTTATAACCCTTAAAAGTCCTAGATGAAGCATGGGTTAGTTCAAAAGAATACTGTTACAAAAGCTATCTTGACTCCTGTAGGGTTCGCTATAAATCCTGAGCTGACATCACACTTTTACAAAATTTGTTTGTTTTACTAAAAATATGAATTTTCAAACTTCACGACAGACATAAGCTTTGCATTCTTCGAATACCATTGTTTTCATATGACTATTTGTTCAACAATAGATAAATTCGCACGACAGATATTCGATGAATAGAAATCCTCTCAGTGGATAGAATCACCTCAGATGGAAAGACATTCCAGTGATAGGTGTGATGCGGTGGGATAACTGACTTGAAGGTTTTGCATTTTATTACAAATATTGCGATTAGCAAGAGTCGCCACCGACTTTTCTTTTATCCAAAAGGAAAGGTAAAAAAGCACAGGAAAGACCTTTGAGATTGTTTCTTGAGTTCGGGGGGTAGATTATGAAAAAGGAAGGTATTAGCACCCTTTTCATCCATGGTTTTCCATGGGCTCTTAGTTACTTGCTAGATCACTTGCTTTTGTTTGAAATTGTGCTTTGTGTGGTTTTGAAAGTATTTTGTAAAAGAGGCCATTGTTTAGGCAATCTTTGTAATGATTCTCGTTCATAAGAATGTATACAAAGATGTTTGTCTTTTTTAAAATGTTTTTAAGTTTGTAAGATGTTTTGAAATGTGTGTGTTTGTTTTGAAAATAGCAAGGATATTTGTTTGAAATGGAGCAAGTAACCAAAAGTAATCTACCTACTCAAATGTCTTTCTTGTTCTTTTTCTTTTCCTTTGATATTGTTGTCTTACCATTGATTTGGTAAGCAAACCTATCTTTGGATGTAAACGGGACGGGTGTGGGTCATCGTATAACCATGATTAGCAATGTTGAGAAGTATCTTAGCATTTTGAGGGACTAAGACCATTTTTGTAAGGCAACTTTGAATAGCGTCATCGAGGGACTATGATCTTGTTTTTTTGTTTGTTTTTCTAAGATACCTTACATGCGTAATATGGCCATTTTGTTCAAGGCAACCAAGTGGAGTAACCCTAGGGATGTTTGTGTGCAAGTGTGTCATTTTCATGCTTGCTTTTGTCTTGAATTAGGTTTTCTATTTGATTGGTTTTATCTTGCCATATAAACTGTAATTATTAACATGTTATATATAAAGCGATAAATTGCGGAAATTAAATATCCTACGCTATTACAACCATTTGGGGATGGGGTGTTCAAATTTACAAATGGGGATTGCAAGAAATTAAAGTCCTAATTATCTATTACAACCATATTGAATAGCCATGCAGAAAATATATGAAGCATGTAAAAAAAAAGAAAAATGAAAGGAAAAGAAAACATTTTGGATCATTATGTGTCGACACATGCCGTAAAATCAAGCTTCTCGAATGCACTTTTGTTTTAATGAAGACAAATCATGATTGATAAAGAAGGCAAAAATTATTGATCAAGCTAAAAGCCTATTTGGATGAAGTCTTTGGTTCAAGCCCTTAGCAAATTTCAAGGTATAATGATAATACTTACCTTGAACTTAAGATATAAATGCTCAATGGTCAAAAAGAAAAATTTTATATTGTCCAAATCTTTATTCAAGTTTTTTCAAAGCAAAAATTCAATTTTCACTTGAGTGCAATCGATTGCATGCTTCAGTTTTTTCAAAATATTGGCTACTGACTTCCAGTGCAATCGATTTGCATGGTTGTGAAATCGATTGCACACTCAAAATATTTGGAAATCTGGCTACTGGAACCCCGTGCAATCGATTTGCATGGTGTTGCAATCGATTACACACTCACAATATTTGGAAATCTGGCTACTAGAACCCCCGTGCAATTGATTTGCATGAAGGGTGCAATCGATTTCCTGCTGTATGATTTTGAAAAAACAACAGCCTTACACCTGCTTGTTCATGATACTATTTCATGGAAAACTTTTCACTCAATCTTGGCAATCGTTCATGATTTTTTACAAACCTTTTCTTCAAAGGTCACTGCATTCTAGCCTAAAAAATGAACCAAATGATGATGATTGAAATGAATAGTTTAAAGTTAAGGAGACTTACCTTGCAGCTAGAATTTATGTTTTGAGCTTGAGGTGTTGCCTTGTGGACTGTTATGACCTTTTTCAGTTATGATATTTTTTGAGAGTTTGTCAAAAAAACTTCTGGTTTTCTTTCTCCCTTTTTCCCTCTTTCTTTCTTTCTTTCTTTTTTTGCAAATGCTCCTTCTATTTATAGGCAAAGGACTTGTAAACAAAGGCTGAATAGGTTTACAAGACAACATGTTATGGTTTGGTTGGGATGTAAGTATCAAACTATGTCAAGTACTCCATGGTTGCAAGATGAAGTACCAAAGTTGCTGGTTTAGAGGGGTTGGTTTCCATGTTTTATGGTGGAGTAAAATCAGAAACAAACAAAGTATGGGCTCAAGACAAATTTTATACAAAAAGCTTGCTTTTCAAGAATAACAATGGTGCCTGTATGCCATAAATGGAAAGATTCTTTGGACAATGGCTTAAACACTTGGGTAATAACTCAAAAGTGGGTGCAAACATTAAATTATGTAGATATTTGCAAGCAAGAAGGCCTGCAACATAAGATTATGCAGCATAGCATAAGGGTTTTGTTGTGTGTTCTTCAATAGAATGACTTGCAAATCAAGGGTGGATGCCCAACTTCATGCCCTTGAATCTCCTAGCTCAAGTATGATAAATTCATGCTCTTTGATGTTTTGGAAAGCTTGAAACATCCTCTATAACTTTCATGTTGACCACTTTTGTTAAATCAAATTGGAACTTGATGGAAATTGGCCAAGAAGTTAGGATAAAAACTTGTCCAAACCTGCTGAAAAATTCTCCAAGTGTTTATTCAAAAATGCCATGACTTCATGAATTTATAACTCAAAATCCAAACATTTCTAGAAAAATTCCTGCTTTACAATGTTTTAGATCTCATTGAGATCTACAACTTTTATGTTGGATATTTTCCTTGAATCATCTTGCATCATGGTGAAAAATTAGCATGAAGTGGTGAAATTATCATGTGTAAAAACACTTAGAAAATTTCTAAGTCTCAGAAATCTTGACTTTTCGAGTTGACTTTTGACTTTCTTAACTTCTTGATGATCAAGCTTGATATTTTTGAATGTCTTGATGAATTGTGATATTTGAAACTTAATGTTGACGAAAAAGTCAAAGTTTAACTTTTGGTGCTACAGTTGACTTTTTCACCAATACGACTGATTTTAGGTCATCTGATCAATTGACTGAGCAAAAATGCGATCCAAGACCTGAAACTTGACATGAGAAATCTTGAGAGTCCAAAATGATCCATGAAAGCCAAATGGGGCATTAAAAGTCCATTTGTCCTTGTGCAAACTCAAACCTTAATTTTCAGTCATCATTGCTTGAGGAGATGTCTTGAGCTGATCAATCTTAGTGCAGTCTTGAATCAAAGGAGATCTTGTGAGATATTAATTGAGAAATGAGACGGCAAATTTTAGGGTACAACAATATGAAGAAGTGAAAAACACAAGAAGGGGGGTTGAATTGTAGAAACTTGAAATCAAATGCAGAAAACACGTTATTTTTATCCTGGTTCATTTGATCTCAAACTACTCCAGTCCACCCGTCAAGGTGATTTCGCCTCTCTCCAACGAGGTCTTAATCCACTATATTCAACTGAATATTACAACTGCTTTAACAACTGCTAAAGCCTTCTTGAGTCAAAACCACAAACCGGTTTCTCAAGGAAATACTTTCTTACAGATAAATGAAATCTAAGTGTGTTGAATGTTTTCTACAAAACTGTTTATCACAACTGTGATACTACACAATTTAAGCTTATGAGAACTAAAATGCTAAAACAATAGAGTAAGTAATTTGAGATCTTTAGCAAACTGTGAATGAGGATGAAGATGAATCTCTTTAGGCGTGTACAGAGTTGTAGAGCATTAGCCAATCCATTCCCCACTTGCTTGTTTATATAGCATTGGAAATGATACGTTAGAGTCAGTTATTCCGTTTCAATGCCAATTACATTCTTTCCATATTGAGAAGATCTTTGTCTGGAATAATGCCGTTGATAATAAAGTATCTTGAATGCACAGTACCGTTGCCAATTAAGCGTGTTCTGGCTTTGGCTTATTTTGACGCTGCTAGGTGCTGATGAATTGTTGTTGTCTTGATCAGAGTTTAGATTGTTACGCCCAGATCTGTTCATCAAGCTTCAGCGTAAGCACATGCTTTTATCTTCTGATTCTGGCATCTGATATAACATCCTCTGATGCTGATGTTGATATTTCATCTTCTGATGCTGATGATGATATTCTTATGCTGATACTCATCAGAGTTTCTGTAAAACACAATATAATTTTTAGGTAGCATATATGTCTTACATGAATCATACAATTTATATATTTTTGCATTTTGTTATCATCAAAACTTCAACTTAGGGTAGTAGATTCAAACTTTGTTCTAACAATCTCCCCCTTTTTGATGATGACAAAAACTAAATTTTTTCAAATTGAAAATTAATGAGAAAAGTATCAGAGATAACCAAATAATAAATTGTATCAGAATTAAATAGGAAGTTATCAAAGATAAGAAGACAAGGGATAAAGAGGTATCAGAGTTTAGATCGGAAATACTCCCCCTGAATTTATTACTTCCCTTTAATTCCATGAGTTCTTTAGGATCAGATCTTTATTGACTTTCTTTGAACATCAGAACATCAGAGCTTCAGTGCATTAGAGTTCATCAGATTCTTGTACCTGTAAGCTATGCAGAACAAGAACATTCAAGTATATCAGAGTGTTAGAATGTTTGAGACTTTTGTCTCAGTAAACCGTTATTGAAAAATATCAGTCTTTCTCCCCCTTTTTGTCAGCAATCAAAAAGTGCACATAATTGAGGAAGTAAAAAATAATTGAAGTAAGATAATCAGTGCAGAAAAACGATTGTATTCAGTTCAGAGCCAGAAAAATAGTACAGATGATATTCAAAGAGAACAATGAAAATATCAAGAAAAAAAACTAAGGGGAAGGTGGAAGGCGTGTGAACAGGCCTCAAGCATGTTCTTAATCTGATCAGGGGTTTCCTTCTGATGATGCACCATGCTGGCTACTGAGTCAATCTTGTTGTCCTGAACATCCATCCTTGCTTTCATCCTTTGATCACTTTCATCCATTCTCTCTTGCAGACGAAGATCATTTTGCTTCAGCTCTTCAAGAGTCTGCCTGTCCAAGGCAGCTTGAGAGATGTCAGAGTCAGGGAGCTCTGAGAGCTTTCTGCAATGCCTTCTTCTTGACACACATCTTCTGGTGGTTGAACTGTTGATGCTGGATGCTTTTCAGACCAAGGCTCACTGTCCAGAAGAAGCACTTTCTCCTTCAGCAGCTGACTCATGACTGGACCTTCAACTTCTTTCAGCAGATTGCTGAAGTTCTGTTGAGCCTGTTCATAGTTTATGTCTTGCAGCTTAAAGGTTTCAGCGCGTACCCATTTTCTGAATTGTGTCCAGAGTTGGTCTGAAGCAACAGGATCAATCACTCCCGGACAAGCCTGCTTTAGAGAAGCAATCCAATTCTGCATGCCTGTTTCAAAATTCAAGATGCTAGAACCAACATCTAGATGTTTGGGTTTGGGAATGGCGATTTTATTTTTAAGGTCAGCAAGCCGGTCAAGGGCGGTTAGATCAATGAAGGTCTTGTTGTTGTCAGCTGGATTTTGTTTGGGTGAGGGAGTAGGAGAGTCAGAAATGATTATTGGACTGTGTGGAGTGTTAGGTGGAGTAGTTTCTAGTGAGGATGGTAGTTGCGGTATGTTTACAGTTGTACCACATGGCAGTTGAATTGCCAAGGGTTGAGGTTCAGAGGATTGAGGTGATTGAGGTTCAGGGGTTTGAGGTTCAGGTGATGGAGTTTCAGAGTGTTGAGACTCAGGTTATGGAGATGATGGTTGAGGTGAAGGTGGATTAAGTTCTGGTTGTGGAGAGGGAGGTGGAGAAGTTTCTGGTTCTGGTGATTGTGGATTTTCTGGTATTGGTGAGAGTGTATATTCTGGTTGAGGTGAATGGGCAGTTTCTGGTTGGGAGTTTGGATTTTCTGAGAGGGGAGCGGAAGAACGTTGATCAATTTCAGAAAGAACTTTATCAAGTTCTGATTCTATTGATGTTGTGGGTTTTGGATTTTGAGGTTTGGTGCGGGATCTCCTGAGAGTTAGTGACTCAGAAGGGTCAAACTCTAGTTCGGTATCATCAATGGTTGGTATGGGAATTGGGAGTTCATATGAAGCTGGGGTTGGAATCAATGTTGGAACAACAGATGAATTTAAAACATTTACAGAAGACAGATTACCTCTCTTCTTTGGGGTCTGCTGGGATGGTCCTTCTGAAGCAGCCTTTCTCTTCTTAGTCTTCTTCAAAGCAACCTCTGGTGTTTGCTGGTTCAGATCTTTAATGTTCAGATTAGGATCTGTGCCATCAGCTTTACACGCATCCAAGTATCTGAGAACAATGACTGGTTTAGAGTCAATTTCAGAGAATATGGGAAAGTCGTCCAGAGGGACTCTTCTGCTGGTGATGTCAGCAAGAGGAGTGACGCTGGGCTCCTTTCTGATATTCTCTATCAGTTTCATCTTCTTCAGATTCTTGGCGTTCAGCTTCTTGCCAACAGCTGGTTCCAGGGAGCTTATTTCATGTGCCTCTGTCAGGTGTTCTATCAGCCTATTCTCAGTTAGAATATCTGATATTAATCTTCCGAAGGGTATCCAATCCCTTTTAGTCTTTTCTTCTTCTCTCGTCTCCTTGACGCTGGTTTTCAGATGATTGAACAAAAGATGAGCAAGGTTGATCTTGGTCTTCTTTGCAATAAAATAGAGCAGAAATTGCTGATCTATGTTGATGTAGTCAGGAGAGCTTGTGGGCTTCCTGTGGTTGAAGCAGCCCAAGATGATCTTTGCCCAGATTCTGTGCTGATCCATCAAATCTCTGATCTTGTTGGATGGAACCCCATGCGTGAAAATCTGTCTAGCAACAATGGCAGTGTTTCCAGCTCTTTCTGCCATGTCAATACAGCGGATGCCGCCACCGTTGTATCCAATCAGTCTAGCAATGTGATCTTCAGTAATCACAATCTTCTTGCCCATGACATATGAAGTAACCTGATGTGTTGATGAAGACGCATGTATCCAGAATTCTTTGACCAATACAGGGAACGTTGGACCCACCAACCTATCAAAGTACCTTTCCCATCCTTGTGCCCTAACTTCTTCAGTCAAATCGAAGCCATTTTCTTTCAAACTGTTGAAATCAATGATCAGTTCAGACAGAACTTCCAAGTTCTTCATCGGTGTGAGTAGAGTTCTGAAGGGAATTTGGTACTGATCAGAAGAAGCATCTTGCTGGGAACCTGCAGAAATAGTGCTAGAGGACGCCATGTTCACACTAGGGTTTTTGAGAAAAAGCTTGAAAAAGGGTTTTCTTGAAAAATATGAACACACAGTAAGAACACAAATATTTTGATGATTGTAAGAGACGGTAAAAAATTAATGAATGATGTTAAGGCGTTTAAATAGGTTTCAAAAGATGTTTTGAAAATGTAAACGATTTTAAGAGAGAGAATTAACTCATGATTACACGCATTTAATGTTTGCTGATTTTGGGGGATTTGAGAAAGATATTTGGAACGGTTACCAGTGACATGTGTCTCAATGCATCCAATCAGCGCTTTGCCTTCTCAGAAACGTGCACGCGTGTTCTGCTTCAGAGATTAACTGATGACTGGATGACACCTGTTTGATTTAGTGAACAACACATCTATCCTTGAACTGAAATGCTCAAATCTTTAAGAATAGAATCTGATACAATCTGCATGTCTAAGTTTCTGAAAGAAGATTGATCAGAAGTTCACAGTGAAGTAAAACAAATTCTGAAGGTTAACATATAAACTTAAAACATTTTCACTCTGGGCAGAGCTTCATGCTGAGATGTTTCAGAATGAAGTTAAACCCATCTTCAGAAAGTGGTTTAGTGAAGATATCAGCCCATTGATGGTCTGTATCAATAAATTTTAAGTTCAAAATTCCTTTATGAATATAGTCCCTAATGAAATGGTGTTTTATTTCTATATGCTTAGCCCTAGAATGAAAAATTGGATTTTTACTTAAGCAAATGGAAGAAGTATTGTCACAGAGTATAGGGATGTTACTCTAAAAAATCTGGAAGTCTTCAAGCTGACTTTTCATCCAGAGCATTTGTGTGCTGCATCCTGCTGCTGCTATGTACTCAGCTTCTGCTGTTGATAGCGCAATTGTGGATTGCCTTTTGCTGGACCAAGAGATCAGATTTTCTCCCAGAAACTGGCAGCTTCCAGAAGTACTTTTACGCTCTACTCTGTCTCCAGCAAAGTCAGCATCGCAGTAACCTACTAAGCTGTAATCACTAGATTTTCTATAAAATAAACCCAGATTAGTAGTACCTTTCAGATACTTGAAAATTCGCTTAACAACTGTTAAGTGAGATTCTCTAGGATCTGATTGGAATCTTGCACAAATACATATGCTGAATAAAATATCAGGCCTTGAAGCCGTAAGATAAAGAAGAGAACCAATCATACCTCTGTAGACCTTCTGTTCTACCTTTTTGCTTACCTCTTCTCTTTCCAGAATGCACGTGGGATGCATTGGAATCTTTGATGACTTACATTCTGAGAGATCAAATTTCTTCAGAAGTTCTCTGACATATTTTCTCTGATGAATGTAAGTTCCCTCTGGATTTTGATTGATCTGAATTCCCAGATAGAATTTCAGTTCTCCCATGAGGCTCATCTCAAATTCTGCCTGCATACACTTATCAAATTTTCTTCCAAGAGAAGGATTAGTAGATCCAAAAATAATATCGTCAACATAAATTTGACAAACTAAGATGTCATTCTTAACTGACTTACAGAATAAGGTAGTGTCCACCTTCCCTCTGGTGAATTCTTTTTCTAACAGAAAGTTACTTAGTCTTTCATACCAAGCTCTGGGAACTTGTTTAAGACCATATAGTGACTTCTTTAGTTTGAAAACATATTCTGGATTTTTTGTACTTTCAAAACCAGGGGGTTGGTGCACATAAACCTCTTCTTCTATATATCCATTTAAGAATGCACTCTTGACATCCATCTGATACAGAGTGATGCCTTTATTAACAGCAAACGAAATTAAAAGTCTGATAGATTCTAACCTGGCGACTTGGGCAAAGGTTTCTGTATAGTCTATCCCCTCTTGCTGACTATAACCTTGTGCTACCAGTCGTGCTTTGTTTCTGATAACTTCACCTTGTTCGTTCAGCTTGTTTCTGAACACCCATTTTGTTCCAATGACGTTGAATCCTTTTGGTCTGGGAACAAGATCCCATACGTCATTTCTGGTGAATTGATTCAGCTCTTCTTGCATTGCTAGAATCCAATTGTTTTCCAGAAGTGCTTCATCAATTGAGGAAGGTTCAATCAGAGAAACAAGTCCCATGAGGGATTCTTCAGAGTTTCTGAAGCTGGCTCTTGTTCTGATTGGATCTTCCTTTCTTCCTAAGATAGATTCTTCTGGGTGATCCAAGCTGCTTCTGGGTAGTCTTTTCTGAGGTTGGTCAACAGATGTTGTTGGATTGCTAGCAGTGCCTCTTTCTGATGTTGAAGGAGTGTCTTTATTTAGAGCTTCTGATGACTTGTCTTCAGAACCTGTAAATTCAACTTCCATACCTGCAAAAACTTCATTCTGCTTTGACTTTTCAGAGTCAAGCTTATCATCAAAGCGAACACTGATTGATTCTTCCACAATCTGTGTTTCTGTATTGTATACTCTGTACCCTCTTGAGTGTTCAGAGTATCCTAACATAATACACTTCTGTGCTTTAGAGTCAAACTTGTTCAAATAATATTTTGTATTTAACATAAAGCAAGTACATCCAAATGGATGAAAATATGAAATGTTGGGCTTTCTGTTCTTCCACAATTCATATGGAGTCTTTTCCAGAATAGGTCTTATGGAGATTCTATTCTGAATGTAGCACGCTGTGTTTATTGCTTCTGCCCAGAAGATCTTAGCAATGTTTGTCTCATTGATCATGGTTCTGGCCATTTCTTGCAAAGTTCTGTTCTTTCGTTCTACAACTCCATTTTGCTGTGGAGTTCTAGGACAAGAGAAATCATGCAGAATACCTTTGTCATTAAAGAATGACTCAAAATCTTTGTTTTCAAACTCTCCACCATGATCACTTCTGACTTTAACGATTCTAAGATCCTTTTCATTCTGAACTTGGTTACAGAAGGTGACAAACACAGAGTGTGACTCGTCCTTGTGTCTTAAGAACTTTACCCATGTCCATCTGCTATAGTCATCTACGATTACTAACCCATACTTCTTCCCACTGACTGAAGCAGTTTTAACTGGTCCAAATAAGTCAATGTGAAGAAGTTCTAATGGCTTAGAGGTAGAAACAACATTTTTAGATTTGAAAGAAGGTTTTGCAAACTTGCCTTTCTGACATGCTTCACACAGAGCATCTGAATTGAACTTCAGATTAGGAAGTCCTCTGACTAGATTAAGTTTGTTAATCTGAGATATTCTTCTCATACTAACATGCCCCAATCTTCTGTGTCAGATCCATTATTCGTTGTTAACAGACAAAAGGCACTTTACATTCTGACTTTTCAGTTCAGAAAGTTTGATTTTATAAATGTTGTTTTTCCTCTTTCCATTAAATAGGATATTCCCATCTTTCTGACTAACAACTTTACATGATTTTTGATTAAAGATTATATCATAACCGTTATCACTTAATTGACTTATGGATAACAGATTATGCATTAATCCATCTACTAACAGAACATTGTTTATAGAGGGAAGATTTCCATTACCTACAGTTCCAGAGCCAATGATCTTTCCCCTTTGATTGCCTCCAAAGCCTACGTGGCCTCCAGGCTTAAGTTCCAGGATTTGGAACATATGCCTTCTTCCCGTCATGTGTTGTGAGCAGCCAGAGTCCAGGTACCATGACTGGTGTTTCTGATTTGCTGCTAAAGATATCTGCAACATGTATTATTTTATTCTTAGGTACCCATATTTTCTTGGGTCCTGATTTGTTAGTTTTACCATAACTCTGGTTGAATTTTGGTTTCACATAATAATTGCTACTTGTATATTTTATGTCATGTGTGTGACCATACACAAAGTGTGAATTCAGAGGAGTGTGTTTAATAGTTAAATCCATGGCATTCTTTGGTGTAGGAACCTTACCTTGGTATCCTATTCCCTTTCTGCCGTTTCTGCTAACTCCATAGATCATTGAAGCCATTTTGCTTCTATCTATGCTTTTATCAAGGAACTTCTGAAAGCTATGATCATACTCCTTGATGATCTCATCAGCGCTGCTGGGAGTTTCAGAAATTGTTTCCTTCTGAGATTTTTGTAAAACATTTTCTAATTTTGAAATTTTATTTTTCAACTCAGAATTTTCCAATTTGAGACTTTCAGTTTTGTCAGAGTCAGAATCAAGATTCCTTTTCAGGTTTCTGAATTTAACTCTGATCTGCTGGTACCTTTCCAGAATTTCGTTAAGGCTTTCAGCAAGTTCAGCCTTAGTAAAATTAATTGCAAAGTCAGGAAATACCTCTTCGGTGTCTGATTCAGTGTCTGATTCAGAAGCTTCACTGTCTTCTGATATGTTGGCCATGGGAGCTATGTTTGCTCTCTCATCATCTGATTCTGAGTCAGCTTCAGACGAGTCAGAGTCATCCCATGTAGCCATGAGACTTTTCTTCTTTTCTCTTCCAAACTTCTTTTTGGGCTTTTCCCTCTGAAGCTTTGGACAGTCACTCTTATAGTGTCCTTGCTCGTTGCATTCATAGCAAGTGATGTCCTTGGTGTTTGGCTTTCTGCTTCCTGAAGAGCCTTCAGATCTTCTGTATCCAGAGGAAGAGTCTGACCTTCTGTATCTGGACGAGAACTCATTCTGATCAGATCTTCTAGGATTCCTGAACTTCCTTTGCCTCTGCTTCCATAGGTTGTTCACTCTTCTGGAGAGGAGGGAAAGTTCGTCTTCTTCTGATGAGGACCCATCAGATGTTTCTTCAACTGCCTGCAAAACTTTAGAGTCAGATTTTCTGTTAGATTTTAATGCTAGAGGCTTACCTTGCTTCTGAGGTTCATCAGCTTCTAGCTCTATCTCGTGACTTCTGAGGGAGCTGATAAGTTCCTCCAGAGAAATTTTGTTGAGATCTTTAGCTAGCTTCAGCGCTGTAACCATTGGCCTCCACTGTTTTGGCAAGCTTCTGATTATCTTCTTGACATGATCAGCAGTAGAGTATCCTTTGTCCAGAACCTTGAGACCAGCCACCAGAATTTGGAATCTTGAGAACATTGTTTCAATGGATTCACTTTCTTCTATTTAGAATGCCTCATACTTCTGAATGAGCGCAAGAGCTTTAGTTTCTTTGACCTGAATGTTGCCTTCATGTGTCATTCTGAGTGAGTCAAACATGTTCTTTGTTGTGACTCTGTTAGATATCTTTTCATATTCAGCGTAAGAGATGGCGCTGAGAAGAATGGTTCTGGCCTTGTGGTGATTTTTGAAGTCACGCTTTTGTTGATCAGACATTGCTTTCCTGTCAATCTTCTGACCGCTTGCATTCACTGGGTGCGTGTATCCATCTGTCACCATGTCCCACAGATCAGCATCATGTGCCAGAAAGAAGCTTTCGATTCTGTCTTTCCAGTAATCAAAATTCTCTCCATTAAAGACTGGATGTTTGCCGCTGAATCTGTCTCTATCTTCATTGTTGTCATTGTTGTTGTGTTGATATGTTCCTGCCATTGCGTTTTTCTGACGCTGGATCTTGTACTGACACGGTTAAGTGTTTTAACTCAGAACCAGGCGCTCTGATACCAATTGAAGAAGTGAAAAACACAAGAAGGGGGGTTGAATTGTAAAAACTTGAAATCAAATACAGACAACACGTTATTTTTATCCTGGTTCGTTTGATCTCAAACTACTTCAGTCCACCCGTCAAGGTGATTTCGCCTCTCTCCAACGAGGTCTTAATCCATTATATTCAACTGAATATTACAACTGCTTTAACAACTGCTAAAGCCTTCTTGATTCAAAACCACAAATTGGTTTCTCAAGGAAATACTTTCTTACAGATAAATGAAATCTAAGTGTGTTGAATGTTTTCTACAAAACTGTTTATCACAACTGTGATACTACACAATTTAAGCTTATGAGAACTAGAATGCTGAAACAATAGAGTAAGTAATTTGAGAGCTTTAGCAAACTGTGAATGAGGATGAAGATGAATCGCTTTAGGCGTGTAGAGAGTTGTAGAGCATTAGCCAATCCATTCCTCACTTGCTTGTTTATATAGCATTGGAAATGATACGTTGGAGTCAGTTATTCCGTTTCAATGCCAATTACATTCTTTCCATATTGAGAAGATCTTTGTCTGGAATAAACCCGTTGATAATAAAGTATCTTGAATGCACAGTACCGTTTCCAATTAAGCGTGTTCTAGCTTTAGCTTATTCTGACGCTGCTAGGTGCTGATGAATTGTTGTTGTCTTGATCAGAGTTTAGATTGTTACGCGCAGATCTGTTCATCAAGCTTCATTGTATTAACATGCTTTGATCTTCTGATTCTGGCATCTGATATAACATCCTCTGATGCTGATGTTGATATTTCATCTTCTGATGCTGATGATGATATTCTTATGCTGATACTCATCAGAGTTTCTGTAAAACACAATATAATTTTTAGGTAGCATATATGTCTTACATGAATCATACAATTTATATATTCTTGCATTTTGTTATCATCAAAACTTCAACTTAGGGTAGTAGATTCAAACTTTGTTCTAACACAATAGGCCTTTTATAATCAAGGGGAATAGAATGGTGTCCAGCTGATCTAGGGCAGTCAAGTCAAGGTTTAAGGAAACTCTAAAAAATGCCAAATAGCCAGGGGCAGAATTCCATCTGAATCACTTAGAGTATTGGACATGAATTCCAGCAACGAATCATGTACGATCAAACAAACATCTTCTGGAAGTGTGGAAACACTTACTACTATGGAAAGTGACAATTCTCTGTACCCGGTGAACATGGACATAGTCAGAAAATACTACACATGAACAAAGACCCGCTAGGTTGACTCGCCTAGGCAAACATAAGGGAATCCCGGCGAACCAAAAGGGTTCGAGAAAAATTAGGGATATACATATGGAAAAAACTGTACACCCGGCAAGTCGAAAACCTGAAAAAGGTGGCTTGGGCAAAAAAGATTATCCTGATGGACTGAAAATCTGAAAGGACAGTCTAGGCAAAAGTTAGGGATTAAAGCGTACGACTAAGTCCCGTCATCTCGTCAGTTGTCTATCAGTAGAAGGTTTATTACCCTAATCTACATCTACTCAAAACCCCAGGAGTTGGGATAACAGTCAAACCATCTAAAAAATCCCACCAGATACCTTCTCCAGCAGGTACAGAGGCAAGGGCATTCTACTATAAGGTCACTTTCATGTTCTTAGCATGAGCCTATTGATGTCAGGTGTTCTCATACCCTCGGCAGAGCAAAATCTCCAAATTACTGCTCCAACGAAAATTCCCCAATGAAGTTTCCAAGCTTCTCGGGATTCCTCAAGAAGATTACAGAGTTTCCCTTCCCCAGTGGAAACATTCTAAATAAAGCAGATTTTCATCTATAAACAGTTCAGGTACGATCCAGAAACGGATGTCATCCTGACACTTACTCCAGATTCTCATCTAGAAATGGTGCAGATACGATCCAGAGACGGATGTCATTATGAAACTTACTCCATATTCTCATCTAGAAACGATTCAAGTACGATCCAGAAACGGATGTCATCTTGATACTTATTCCAGACTATCTTCTAGCAACAATTCAGGTATGATCTAGAGACGGATGTCATCCTGATACCTATTCAGACCATCTTCTAGAAATGGTTCAGGTATGATCCAAAGGCGGATGTCATCCTGATACTTATTCCAGACTATCTTATAGCAACAGTTCAGTTCACAGAGTTTACCTTCCCCAACAGAGTTTATTTCTCTAACAACGGAAGTTTATCTCCTAGCGTTTTAACTTCAACATATTTGAAGACCTACATTCTTCACCCCCAGCAACAATCATAGATTTATTTTCCCTGGTTCAACAATACTGAAATAGAACAGCTAATACGTTCATACATTGCATTCATACATCATTCTGCAAACGTCATAGCATCTGCGGTATAAATGCATACATCCCAATCTCATTTATTTTGAGAACACCATTACACAATGCATTTCATACATCATGACATTGCATACAACTAATGTTTTACCTTTTCAGGAAAGATCAATCAACAGATATTTATCATCAACAATTTTCAACAGGTCCAGGATTAGCTCCTGAAACAAAACAGAGTAATTATTTGTGCGACCAAATACAGCTTTACACGGGCTCATCATGAAGCAATCTTACACGAGTTTCTTCTAACTTCCAAATACAGCTTTACACGGGCTCATCATGAAGCAATCTTACATGGGTTTCTTCTAACTTCCAAATACAACTTTACACGGGCTCATCATGAAGCAATCTTACACGGGTTTCTTCTGACTTCCAAATACAGCTTTATACGGGCTATTCATGAAGCAATCTTACACGGGTTCCTTCTCTCTCCTTCTGAAGTTTTACAAAGACTTATCCTGAAGCAAACCTACCCAGGTTCCTTCTCACAATCTCCAGATGCAGTTTTACATGGACTCATCCTGAAGCAACCCTACCCAGGTTCCTTCTCTTGAATTTCCAGATGCAGTTTTACACGGACTTATCCTGAGGCAACCCTACCCAGGTTCCTTCTCTTGATTTCCAGATGCAGTTTTACACGGACTCATGCTGAGGCAACCCTACCCAGGTTCCTTCTCTTGAATTTCCAGATGCAGTTTTATATGGACTCATCCTGAGGCAACCCTACCTAGGTTCCTTCTCACAATTTCCAGATGCAGTTTTACACGGACTCATCCTGAGGCAACCCTACCAAGGTTCCTTCTTATAATTTCCAGATGCAGTTTTACCCGGACTTATCCTGAAGCTGCCCTACCCAGGCTCCCTCTCACATATCTCCTAAAATAGCCCTACCCAGGTTCCTTCTCATACACTTCCAGATGAAGTCTTACCCAGACTCATCCTGAAACAGCCCTACACAGGTTTCTTTTGATACATTTCTAGATAGCAGTTAATTTCGTTCTCCCCAGCAAATTACCATGAAGACTGGATTTCAACCAGAAAACATCAAAATTTCATCTCTTCAATCCAGAGATAACCCCTTAATAGAGCCATGGACAACTGAAGTTCCTAGACTCTATTCCCCACAGAGTTTTCCTCAAACAGGAAAACAACAGAAATCAACATCCCCCAGTGGACTCCTCCTCAGACAACAGGAACAGGAATCCCTACCAAGATACCTCTTATGAATTCAACATCTACTCTGGATGGCATCTTTAATCCCATCTCCGACGACTCTCCGTCATATTCTTTGAATGTCATCTTTAAGCCCATCTCCGACGATTTCAGTCATCTTCTCCGAATGGCATCTGTAAGCCCATTCCCGATTAACATCGACCAACAACGTTACTTCATACGAGTGAAAATTTTTAGGCACTCTAGTGTTCAATCCTCTTCCACCTTTAGATCACGAAAGGCAGACAAGCCAATCTAAATCCTCATGTTTAAGAAGAGTGAACAGGGGCAGCTGTTGTACCCCAAAATTTACCCTATTTATTTTTATTATTACATACACGCATATCATTGGTTTTATGGTTATGGAATAAAGGTATATTTAGCAAGCTTCGTCAGGTTACAAGTGACGTTTATTTCGCCAATGGATGTTCTCAGAATACTTTTCGTGTTGAAGATCGGTTCGCCGTTTCGCAACCATTCGGGGTTCAAAGATTCACAAGTCCAACCCGACATTCCATATTCAGGTGTTCTTTCGCCAAGATATCTTTGATAACATATTCTAAAATTCAGGTTCGGCTCGAGAGCCAATTCTTTAAAGAAGGTCTCTGAATGTGCGATTTTTTCTCGAAAAATATGGTGAAAAAGTGAGCTGAAAGTGCAGCTTTTACGCACTAAAAAATTCATAACTTGAAGATCGTGGCTCATTTTGAACCGGTTATGGTGGCCAAAATTCCGGCTTGATGTCATCTAAGTTTTCATCTCTCACGGATGGAAGCCAATTTCGATCAGAAGGTCTTAAAAAATGCAGATTTATCAAGTATTTTCGTACAGAAAATTTGTGACAGAAGTTTATTTGCGTCATGTTCAGAAAAACATAACTTGGTCGATTTTCATCGTATTGAGCTGGTTCTAGCGCCAAAATTTCAAAAATTGAGTTGACTACGTTTTCACAGGAGGTATCAAGTTCGACAGGTATCCAAAAGGCCTTTGTTTTTTTCCCAGAGTGTGCGCAACGCGCTAAAAATCCTGAATGCTGAATAATATTTCATCTGGGTCGAAACTTTGAAAATTCATAACTCGATCAATTTTTATCGAATCGGGTCCACCTTTTTACACAAGGTCACTGACTCAGAGATCTACAACTTTTCTTCCAAGTCGAGACCGGGTTCTACTCCGATCAATACCAGTTTTTTATTGAAGAACGTGTCAGAGTTGACACTGGAGCCCAAAATAAGTTTGTCTGAGGCAAAACATCAAAAATTCATAACTAATTCACCGTTAATCCGATTGAGCCCATTTTCGGACAGGAGTTTTTTTCCGATGTCTACTACATTTTGTTTTCACATTTCAACTTAAAAAATTGCACTTAAGTCGCTACGATTTAGCCTAGAATGTGTCAGACTCAAGTGGATAAAAATATGCACTATTGCTTGTGGTTATTGGAGGCCCAATTGCACATTCAAAGCCCATATCTTTTCTCTAATTTCCATTATATAATCTCATTCTTTTTACACAAACACGACGGAAAAAAACTCTTGCCACAACCTTGTCAAAATATTAAATTCTTTCAAGAACCATATAAATCTTGAAATCCTTGTTACAAATCCCCATCTCACTACAAACAAGCCATCTCATTCTCAAGTAAGGGTAAGACTGGTTTGATCTCCATGATCAAAAGGGTGTAGAAGTATTCATACATACCATATTAGTTTTAACATTACAAAATTCCATATATTTGCTTTCTTTGTATTTCATGATATAATAATTTATTTAATATGTTCATGAGATTCAACGCTGCAGATTTAGACCATCTAATTGTCCCATGCAGATTTATTACAAAACGTTGAGGCCAAAATATAAAAACAACCAATGCATGACTCATGACAAAGCAGGCATCCTGAGGAGGCTAAGGGCGTGGGTTCAACACCCACCCCTATTGGTTTTGGTTTTCTTCCATTCTATTTATCCTTTTACCTATTTTCATTCTTTCTGTTTAAAACATTTTACATAAAACATAATATTTTTCACAAACCTTTGATTTTTTATAATAAACTCGAATAATTAAATTTAGGTTTTTTTAATTTAATTTTAGGTTTTAAGTTAATTTTTGGTTCGACACCCACCCTTGACATTTGTATTATTTTTATTTTCTAACCCTGTTTTCCATTGATGCTTCTTCCTCTATCTATTTTTTGACAAACTTAATTCTTTTTTGTTAATCATTAAACATAAGCTTTTTTTTAAACCTTTTTTTAATTAAAATTAATTACGTTTTAGGTTTTTTTTAATTAACTTTTTTTTCAAAATTAACTTTTTTTAATTATTAATTAAAATTAATTAGGTTTTAGGTTTTATTAATTAACTTTTTTTTCAAAATTAACCTTTTTTTATTATTAATTAAAATTAATTAGGTTTTAGGTATTTTAATTAACTTTTTTTCTTCAAAATTAACCTTTTTTATTATTAATTAAAGTTAATTAGGTTTTAGGTATTTTAATTAACTTTTTTTCTTCAAAATTAACCTTTTTATTATTATTAATTAAAATTAATTAGGTTTTAGGTATATTAATTAATTTTTTTCAAAATTAACATTTTTTATTAATTAAAATTAATTAGGTTTTTTAGGTTTATTTAATTAATTATCGTAAAACATTTTTTTTCATAAAAAATCACCAAAACATTTTTTTTGCTATTTTCATCTTATTTTTATTTTTTTAGATAAAGTGTATAAGGCACATTCAAGTGTAATATCGTAGCTTTATTTTTCCCGCTTTTTTTATCATTATCATGTAATTGCTTCCGGGATGTAATAGTTTTAAGATTTCTTTTCAGCATTCTTCACTATTATGTAACTACCCCAAAGCTCTGTAATAGCCTAGGTTTACATTTTCGCCTTTACCTTCAGCTACTATATTCTATGCAATGCTTAGATTAATAGAGTTGTATGGAAAGATAAAAATGAACGATAGAAAACCCTAATTGCAAGATAAATAACCGAACTGAATCATTTGCACACTCGCACCTCTAGGGTAACCTGACTCGTTGCCTTCGGAAAAACAACGGTCATGTCCCTCGAATGTAGGGATACCCTTAGCAAAGACCCTCGGTTAAAATCATCATAAAGATCATAGTCCCTCAATGTCCCTCGAGTTGCCTACAAGAAATGATCTTGTCCCTCGAAGTTTCCTACAGATATATGATGACAGTCCCTTCGAACTGTTAAGGTATCCGTATATGTTGCCTTCTATGACCATAAAGATGACTCACGCTTGTCCCTCATACATCCAACGATAGGGCTACCTACTCACTAATAGTAGGATAGCATTGTCTAAATGATAGGGAGAAAAGAACGACCTTTTCGAGTATAAGTAGATAAGTTCTTAAATGCTTGCTTAAAACAACTTTTTGCACCTACAAAAAATATTTCAAAACACTTTCAAAATCATTCGCCTTGTCAACACTCTTGAGGACTGATACAAGAGTTATCACAAAGCGAATCGCCGCACTGAGTCATTTTCAAAACACACAAAACACAAGCAATTTTCAAAACATGAGCTAGCATCTAAGAGCCCGTAGAAAACTACGGATGGAAAGGGTGCTAACACCTTCCCTTTCCATAATCTACACCCTTACTCAAAAAACTCTCAAAAAGGTCTTTTTCTGTTCTTTTCACCCTTTCCTTTGTTGGATAAAAAAAATTCAGTGGCGACTCTTGCTTACCGCAACATTTGTGAACACAAATGCAAAACCAGTATAACAGTCAGTTCTGCCACCGTATCACAGTAGGGATTGATTAATTCTACAACTTTGTCAATGAGGGTTGATTTTCAAAAATTTCTTGGATTAAGAGATATATACTCATGAAGTTAGGATGTATTTATCCAACATTTAGAAATTTTTTTACAAGTTTTGATCAGATTTTTGTCCCAACTTTATGGCTAATTTTCACAAAGTTGTCATTTGATTAAGCCAAAACTCACAACATGAAAGTTGTAGACAATGTTTCAAGCTTTCCAAAATGTCCCAGAACACAATTTTATCATGCTTGAGCAAGGAGAATCGAAGAGATGAAGTTGGGTATCTAAGGTTGCATTATAGGTCTTTTTTGTGACAAGTTCATAACCCAATATTCAAGACATGCTGCATAATCCCACTTTCCATGCCTCTAACCTCTAAATCTATCCATAATCAGAAGATTAAACACACTTTTGAGCCATGATCCAAGTGATTCAAGCATTGTCCAAGGCATCACTCCATTAATGGCACAAAGTTAACACTTGCATTTTGGAAAATCATGCTTTTTTAAAAAAGTCCACTCCTTAAGCCTCTAACTTGTTTCTTCTGCACACACTCAACCTACAAAGTCAGAAGCAACATATTTAAAGTTTACAACCACTCTAGAAGACAGGGGACTATGCATTGAGACTTGGTGTAGTCAAAAATCATAAGTTACAACAAAGGCAAAAACTTGGAAACTTGTAAACCAAGCCCTCTTATCTTCTGAAACCTTTGGCTTATATGTATAGAGAGCATTTGCAAGCTAAGGGATGAAGGCACAAACCCTAAAAACCTCTCAAACTCAGAATCACCAAAAATTCTCCATAAGTGCATATTTTGAGCCTTAAGAAGCCAACTCTCAATCTACTGGTGCATTTTCCCTTCTCATCATTCAAACATCATCTATACACTATATAGAAGTGATCCAAACACCTGAATCACTTTTAAAATCACCCTATCATAATACACCATTTTCATGATCCACCATTGCAGCTTGACTTGGTCATAATAGTTGGGCATGCTACAAGGAATTCTATCAATTGGAATAACTTCAGGGAGGTCCAAGGAAGCTTAATCAATCATTACATTGTACCTGGAAGCATCCATACGTGTTATGAGTTTCCACTTTAAGAGGTAAGTTTTCTAAACTATGATATCTTGATACGAGCATCCTTTTTATATTCATTTTAAATAAAAAATGTAGATATCATGCCCCTGAAACTAACCATGTACTTAGTTTTCATTTATGTTGTCCCTATGTTGAGAATTGAAGCTTTGACCAGTTAGGTTATATTTTTGGTACCAACAGAAATGCATCATAACCTTTTATTTATAGCTTTTGAAATTTATATGGTTGAATTCCTTGTCAAAAATTTGACAGGTTTGGTTTTTACATTTCTCAAAATGGTTGAGAAATGAAGGATTTCAGAGATAAAAAATGGTGTTGATGTTCTTGGCGGGCGCAAAGAAGAAGATGACATATTTAAATTTTCAGGAATGGGTTTAAAATATATTTAGTGATTGTTGTATAATCACCGGATGTAACAACCACTCCAGTGGCAAGCGTGTGTGTGTATGTAGAGCGTTAGTATGCTAGGGAAGGGGTTCAATCTCTGCCTCTAGAATTTTATTTTTCAACATTTCATTTGTTAATCCGGTGTAAGCAAGGAAAACACACGCGTGGTACATCCTCACATCAACACTATCAGATTATTATGTGGCCAGATTCCACGCACCAGTCAGCACGCCCATGGTACACCTTCATAAAACAAACCCCACTGGATCCAAATAGGCGTTGGATTTCCTTATTGTTGGGCCTGGAATTTTTGGTTTCTCACCCCCCCCCCCACATTTTTCTTTTATTGTGTCAGGCTCACTCGATTTTTTTTATTGTTTCAGCTTCAAACAAAAAAACTTGTTGTTGGGTCATGAGATTTTTACTTCTTTCTCACCCCCATTTTACTTACACTACTGACCCATTTTAATTTTCTTTATTTTATTTTAATTAACATTTCATTTTTTTTAATTAATTTTATTTTAACCAACAAAAATCATAAAAATGATGAAAAATTAGATTTAGGTTTTTAATCCATTAATTTAATTATTTGACAAATGAAATTTAATTTAATCACTTTAGTTTTAATTAATTAGAATTAGGATTTATACTATAAAATCTCTTTTTCTAAATAAAACACCAAAAATATTTTTTAAATATTTGATTTTCTTTAGGTTTTTTACTTAATCAAATTAGTTTTCATACATAGAATTAATTAATAAAATTACACTTAGTTTTATTTTAAATAATGAAATTGTAAATAAAATTAGAATTAGGACTAACTTTTTACTTCGTCATTTCAAATATTTTATAAACAAAGAAACAAATAAACATCTTCTTAAATACTTAGAGTTTTTTAGGGCTTTTACATCTTTCCCTTTTTTAACTCCATGCATTTATTTATTTTTTTCACATTAAAACAATTATGTAACTGTCAAAAGTTTGTAATAGATAATTAGGATTTATTACTTTCCTCCCCATTCATAAACTTGTAACTCTCATCCCGAAGCATTGTAATTGTATAGGAAATTTAATTTCCACAATTTACTGCTTTCCTTATTACTGTTAGTAATTAGGGTTTGTATGACAAGATTTAAAATCAACTGTTAGATAACCTAATTTCAAGAAAAAATACTTAAAATCAAAACACTTCACATACGCGCACCTCTAGGATAATCTCACTTGTTGGCTCAGATAAAAATAATCACGTCCCTCGAATGTAGAATGCTTTAGCAAAGACCATCGGTTAAAAGATTGTAGTCCCTCGATGTCCCTTCAGTGTTGCCTTCGATAAATGATCTTAGTCCCTTACGACAATTGCTAAAGTATCTTACAAGTTGCCTTCTACGATTTTGCAATGACTCACGCCTGTCCCTCACATCCAATTATAGGGCTTCTTACTAACTAATAGTAGGATAGCACTATCTAAAGGAGGAGGAAAATAACAAAGACTTTTTGAGTAGGTAGATTGCTCGTAATCGCTTGCTCACAAACTAATGTAATTTCCACACTTCACACTTTCAAAACAACTTCTTTCAAAACACTTTATAAACACTCTTGAGGATCGATACAAGGGTTATTATAAAGCAAATTGCCTTACATTGGCATTTTCAAAACATTTTTCCACCAAACAACACTTTCTTTCACAAATATTTTCAAAACAAACATTTTGTATACATTCTCAATGATACGAGAATCATTACAAAATTGCCGCACTTAGGCATTTTCAAAATATTTTCAAACATACACAAAACACAAAGCATTTCTAAAGTGATCTAGCAATTAAGAGCCCGTAGATAACTACGACTGAAAAGGGTGCTAAAACCTTCCCTTTTCATAACCTACCCCCCGAACTCAAGAAAATTCTCAAAGGTGTATCCTGTTCTTTTCACCCTTTCCTTTATTGGATAAATGAAAAGTCGGTGGCGACTCTTGCTATCCATAACATTTGCGATAAAATGCAAAACTCTAAAGTCAATTCTCCCATCGTATTACAGAACTGGCGACTTTGATGGGGACTTTAAACTAAAAGTGGGGTTACCTTAAGAGCTAAATCACCTTTATTTCTTTACTTGTTTGCCTTGTATGATTTATATTTCGGAATATGCTTGGGTTTATTTCTTGTATAGATCATATACCCGGATCTGGGGGCATTTTAGGTAAGTAACAATAAATCATGGAAATTGTACAGCATAGACCGATATGGTTGAAATGATGGCTATGTTAGTGTGTATTACAGTGAGAGAACTGACTTGGGTGTTTTGCGTTTTATCGCAATTATTGCGGATAGCAAGAGTCGCCACCGACTTTTATTTTATCCAATAAGGAACGGGTGAAAATAACAGGAAAGACCTTTGAGATATTTTCTTGAGTTCGGGGGGTAGGTTATGAAAAGGGAAGGTGTTAGCATATTTTTCATCCATAGTTATCTATGGGCTCTTAGTTGCTTGCTAGATCACTTTTGAAATTGCTTTGTTTGAAATGTGTTTGTGGTGGGTTTTGAAAGTATTTTTGAAAAGCGCCTTCGTTTAGGAAAACTTTGTAATGATTCTTGTCTCTATAAGAATGCATACAAAGTGTTGTACTTTTTGAAAATATTTCATGTTTTTAAAGTGTTTGGTATGTTTTAAAAGATGTTTGTTTTTTGAAGATGGATTGTGAGCAAGAAACTAAGAACGTTCTACCTACTCAAAAGTCTTTTGTTCATTTCTTCCTTCTTTTGATATTGCTATCTTACCATTGATTGGTAAGAAGCCTTATGTTTGGATGTAAAGGGACGGGTGCGAGTCATCGTATAGTCATGAATAGAAATTTTGTGATATATCTTAGCATTTCTCTTAAGGGACTAAGATCATTTAAAAGTAACATTCGAAGCGTCATCGAGGGACTACGATCTTGTATTTTTAATTGTTTTTGCTAAGATGTCTCACATGCATATCATGACCATTTTCTTAAGGAAACAAGTGGAGTTAACCCTAGAGGTGTAAGTGTGCACGTGTTTATTTTCATGCTTGGTTTATCTTGGATTAGGGTTCTCTAAGCATTGATTTTATCTTTCCATACAAACCCTAATTACTAGCATTTATATGAAAACGATAAATTGCTGAAAATAAATGTTCTACGCTATTACATCATTTGGGGGATGGGGGATACAAATTTACAAATAAGGATTGCAAGAAGTTAAATTCTAATTATCTATTACAACCATATTGAATTTGAATAAATGTACAAGAATGAATAAATGTACAAGGAAATAAATGTGATGTATAAAGGAAGAGAAAAAATGTTTTTGTCTTTTTTTTTAATTACTAAAAATAATATTTATAATAATATTAATAATAATAATAATATTTAAATAAAAGAATATAAGGAAATAAACTAAAATAAAGAAATAAAGTCAAGGGGGTGAAAAAAATAGAATGGGGTATTTTTTGTGTGAAAACAGTTTTCGGTTAAGCCTGGCCCAATATATATTTTTGTAGTCAGAAAATAAAGAAAATAAAAAGAGTTAATGGGCTGCATAGTTGAAACATGAATGGGGGGTATGGCTGAGAAAAATAGTCCAAAGCCCAACAATAGAGCCCAAGCGCTACCTGATTCAAACAAAAAAAGAAATGAAAAAAAATGTGAAAATTGCAAAAGGTCTCGCTGGGGCTCGAACCCAGGACCTTATAATACGCGCGCGCTTCTTGTGCCACTGGGATGGCCTATTTCATCCGTTAGTTATACAACTTGCACTAAATATAAAATGAACTCATTTCTGAAAATTTGAACATGGCTTCATCTTCTTCCTTCGCACGCGCATGGATGCACATCACCATTGTTAACCTTCTAAAACTTTCATTTCTTATCCAAATCAAAAATTGTAAACATCAAACCTGTTCAAAACTTAAATACGAATCTAACCATGTAACTTTTAAAAAAGTTATGGATTAGAGGTTAACACGAATTTTGTTTGGTACCAAAATCAAAACCTAACTGGTCAGAGTTTAAATTCTTAAGACACAAGCAATGAAAATCAAAACTAAGAGCATGGTCAGCTTCCTAGATATGATACCTACATCTTTTCTTTTATTTGTATGTGCTGAAAATGCTTGTATCAAGATATCACAGTTAAGAAATATTACCTCTTGAAGTGAAAATCAAATGACCTCTATATGACTTCCAGAAATGGTTTGATGATGGATTAAGCTTGCAGGGACCTTCCTTGAGCTAGTGGGATTGTTAGAATGTCATGTAGCTTGACCAACTGCTTTGGACAAGTCAAGCTGCAATGGTGGATTTTGAAAATGGTGGATGAGGAAGGTGTAATTGCAATCTTCTCAAGTCATGTTTAAAGCATTGGTTTTGATGAAGACAAAATGGATATCAACATTCAAAGGATGTGCAAAAATTTTATCAATATCATATAAAACCTTGTTACAAGTCTTGAAGATTAGAAGAAGAATTATTAAAGAAACAACAAATGTCAAAAGGTATAAATAATTCTTAAACTTGAATATAGATGTTCACAAATATGCATTCATAATCATATACATATCCCACATTTTTAACAATAAGAAAAACTATGTTTGAGATCTTTTTCAAAAGGATTTTTTGAAAATAAACTTTCAGGAACCGGTTCCTACCTAATAGGGAACCGGGTTCCAAACTTGTTCAAAAATCACTTCCCTGGAATTTGTACCAAGAACCGGGTTGTACCTATAGGGGAACCGGTTCCTGCGTGTTATTTTTGAATTTTGGGTTATAACGTTCACTAGGAACCGGGTTCTGCCTGGGTCGGAACCGGTTCGCAGCGAACCAGTACAAATTTTCTTTTGTTTTTTGAACATAATTCAAATGGTATTCTTTCATGATTGCATTGCATCTTTTTATATCAAATGGCATGAATGAAGAGGTATTTGTGACATTATAAATTGTGCAGATTTTCAAATTAAAATAACCTTCTTCAATTAACAATTTTCATCATTCAAATTTGCATATTCTTACAAACTTTCAAGTGTTCTTACAAATCATAAATTTTGTGAAACTTGCCATATACATTTTCATTAAGAAATCATTACAAGTTTCATACATTCATTGTGAACATTTATAATCATTGCTTGAGAATTATTTCTTTCTTGAAGAAGAAGATCAATCAAAGATTGATAGTGCTCTCCATCTCTTTCAAATAAATCATTGTATTACAAAAAGAAAGTATTCCCTTACTATCCAGGATTGTTGGAAGTAAGTGTTGTGATTTGAAGAGGATTGTTCTTCATTCACATTAGTGTTTGTTTGACCTTAAAGGTGTTAAGAACCTTTGGTCACCCTATATGTTAGATAGTAAGAATAGGCTGTACAATCATTCTAAACTATAGTGAAATCTCTTTCGTGTTGGAAAGGGGACTGGAGTACTCTCGGATTGTGAGGGGAACCAGGATATATCGCCGTGTTCTTTACTTTTCTGCTTTTATCGTTTTCATCACCATAATCAAGAAAAGATAAGATATAGTCAAAAACCTTCAAACACTTAACCACAAATTACTACAAGTATTCTCATAAAACCAAATAAATTTTTATATACCTAATTCACCCCCCCTCTTAGGCACTCTTAGACTTACAGTTGGCATCAGAGCAAGTTATAGGTAACTTGTTCCTAAAGATCCAAAATGGCTTCCGCAAATCAAAATCCGGTTTTAAAAGATGGTGGTAGTAACAACAAGCCTCCATTGTTTTGTGGTGAATACTTTGACTTTTGGAAAATTCGCATGAAGGCTCATCTTGAAGCGCAAGGAGAAGAAATATGGAATGCTGTTGAGAATGGTCCATTTACTCCGGTGTGTGTTGTCAATGGTGTTGGGTCATCAAAGCCTAAAACTGCATGGGACGACAATGATAAAAAGAAAGTTCTCTATGACAAAAAGGCAATAAACCTTCTTCAAGGTGCACTCAGTATGGACGAATTTTTCCGTGTCTCGACATGCAGAACATCAAAAGAAATATGGAATACCTTGGTAGAAACTCATGAAGGAACCGCTGAAGTTAAAAGGTCAAGATTAAATACTTTGAGTCAAGAATACGAACTATTCAGAATGCAGCCCCGAGAATCAATCCTCGACTTGCAGAAAAGATTTGTACACTTGACAAATCATTTGAAAGCACTAGGTAAGACTTTAAATAATGATGAACTTAATCTTAAAGTGCTTAGATCTTTATCCAGGGAATGGCAACCAAAAGTGACAGCAATATCCGAGAAGAAGAATCTATCCACAATGACTTCTGCCACTTTGTTCGAAAAACTTAAAGAATATGAGACGGAACTTGCAAGACTCGAAAAGCATGAAATCCAAGTAAAAGACTCAAAAGACATGGCTCTGAATACAAAGATAAAAAATCATGATAGCAATCAAGAGGATGAATCCACTAGTAGTGAAGATGATGATCTTATCAAGAAGATTGAAAAGGTTCTACGAAAAGAAAGAAAAAGAGAAGCACCAACGAGGAAGGTTATATACTTTGAATGTGGAGAAAAGGGACATGTTAAAAGTGAATGTCCTACAATTGAAAAGAAGAAGAAATATTTCAATAGAAATAAAGATAAAAAGTCAAAGAAAGCATATATAGCATGGGAAAGTTCATCTTCCGATTCCAAAAACAATCAACGTGCAAATTTAGCCTTAATGGCATCACATCACTCCGAAGACGAAGAAGAGGTTAGTAATGAATTTAATCTTTTTGATGATGATGTTCAAGGTGCTATTGATGAACTCTTGAAAGAATGCAAAAGTTTATACAAAAAGGTGTCAAACCAAGAAAAAGAACTTCTAATTTGTCTAGAAAAAATTGACACCATGACTAAAGATTTTGATCTTCAAAAACAGAATTTTATAAAAGAAAAGGAAAACTTTGCATGCTCCAAGTGTGAATCAAATGTCTTTCAAATCGTTCAATTGAAAAGAGTCATTGAACGATATGAAAAAGGACAAATAGGATCGGAAGGATTACTAAGCCAACAACGTTATCCAAATGATAAAAGAGGTCTTGGTTATGTGAATTCTAAGATACCAAGTAACAATCCCACTGTTTTTGTAAAGGCTAGTTATAGTTCCAATCCCAAGAAAGTAGAAAAGAAGAAAGTTGTTCATAATCATCAAAATAAAAAGGCTAATGTATCTAAAAGAAAACAATTTCCTAGATACAAGAGTAACTTTGAACCTACTTGTTTTTATTGTGGTATTAAAGGCCATACACCTAATGCTTGTTATGTTAGAAACTTTAGTATGGCAAGTGGGCATTATGTGTGGGTTAAGAAAGGAACTAACTATTGTGGACCCAAAGCACATTGGGTACCAAATCAAACTTAATTTGTTTTGTAGGTATGCTTGAAGACCACATACAATATTTTGTATCTTGATAGTGGTTGTTCAAAGCATATGATGGTAGACATACACCAATTTTCATATCTAGTACATAATGCCAAAGGGTATGTCACCTATAGAGACAACACCAAAGAAAAGATACTTGGCGTTGGAATAGTTGGCACACCTCCATCCATTCAAATTGAGGATGTTCTCTATGTTGAAGGATTAAAGCACAACCTTCTTAGCATAAGTCAACTTTGCGATAGAGGGTTCAAGATCAAATTCAACAAAGAAGAACGCCTTATTATGGATGAGGCAACCAATGAGGTAAAACTCAAAGGTAAAAGAATTAATAATATATTTATGATTTCCCTTGATGATCCATCTTTGAAGGTAAAATGTCTCATGGCAAACAATGATGATTCATGGCTTTGGCACAAAAGGATTGCTCATATTCATATGGAACACTTGAATAAACTAATCAAGCGTGATCTTGTCATTGGTTTTCCTAAGAGAAAATTTGTCAAAGATAGACTTTGTGATGCTTGTCAAAAAGGGAAACAAACAAAATCATCTTTCAAATCTAAGAATGTGGTGTCTACTACAAGGCCACAACAATTGTTACACATGGATCTCTTTGGTCCATCAAGAACAAAAAGCTTCGGAGGTAATGTATACGCTTTGGTTATTGTTGATGATTTTTCTAGATATTCTTGGACTTTGTTTCTTGTGCAGAAAAGTGATGCCTTTAAAGCTTTTAAGAAGTATGCTAAGCAAATCCAAAATGAAAAATCACTAAAGATTGTATCCATAAGAAGTGATCATGGTGGAGAATTCCAAAATGCACAATTTGAAGAATTTTGTGAAGAACATGGTATCTCTCATAATTTTTTAGCACCTAGAACTCCACAACAAAATGGAGTAGTTGAAAGAAAGAATAAGTTTCTAGTGGAACTTGCAAGAACAATGCTTAGTGATGCAAATCTTTCTAAATATTTTTGGGCGGATGCGGTTAGTACGGCATGTTATGTTGGAAATCGAGTTATCATTGGACCTATAATAAAGAAGACTCCATATGAACTCTTCAAAGGAAGAAATCCAAATATTGCTCACTTCCACATTTTTGGATGCAAGTGTTTTGTTCTTAACAATGACAAAGACAATCTCGGTAAGTTTGACGAGAAATCCGACGAAGAGGAAGTAGTTGTGTGTGATGATGATGATCCTATAGATTTACCCCCGGAAGAACTTTCAAATGATCAAGTTGTGAAATCACCGGAAAATCAAGAAGACATTGTACAACAAGATTCAAACATCAATGATCTACCAAAAGAACGGAGAACTCATAGAGACCATCCTATTGACAAAATTATTGGTGACATTAGCCAAGGAGTATCGACAAGATTAAATCTAAAAGATGCTTGCTTAAACATGGCGTTTGTTTCTCAAATTGAACCTACCAAAGTTGATGAAGCCTTAGGAGATGATCAATGGATTATTGCTATGCAAGAAGAATTAAATCAATTCGAGAGAAATCAAGTTTGGGAACTTGTTCCTAGACCAAGTGGTAAACACATCATAGGTACCCGATGGGTGTTTAAGAACAAACTTGATGAGAATGGTCTAATTGTTCGAAACAAAGCAAGGTTGGTTACCCAAGGCTACAATCAAGAGGAAGGAATCGACTTTGAAGAAACATTTGCTCCGGTTGCATGGTTAGAAGCTATACATCTTTTACTTGCTTATGCTTGTTCATTAAATTTTCAGCTTTTTCAAATGGACGTCAAAAGCGCATTCTTGAATGGATACATCAATGAAGAAGTCTATGTCAAACAACCTCCGGGATTTGAAGACTTCAAACATCCTACACATGTCTTTAAGTTGAGAAAGGCTCTTTATGGCTTAAAGCAAGCACCAAGAGCATGGTATGATAGACTTAGCAATTTTTTGTGTGAAAAAGGTTTCGAAAAGGGTAAGGTTGATAAAACTTTCTTCATTAAGAAAATCAAAAGTAACACTTTATTGGTTCAAGTCTATGTTGATGATATCATTTTTGGATCGACTAACAAAGAAATGTGTGAGGAATTCTCATTGATGATGCAAGGAGAATTCGAGATGTCTATGATGGGAAAGATGAACTACTTTCTTGGACTACAAATCAAGCAACTAAAAGATGGAATCTTCATCAACCAATCTAAGTATTGCAAAGAATTATTGAAAAAGTTTGATATGGACAATTGTAAAGCAATGAATACTCCAATGGGCTCCGGTACATATGTTGATCAAGATGAATCCGGTACTCTAATTGATATTACAAAATATCGAGGTATGATTGGTTCCTTATTGTATTTGACGGCAAGCCGTCCTGACATAATGTTTAGTGTTTGTCTTTGTGCTCGCTTTCAAGCAAATCCAAAGGAATCACACCTTATGGAAGTTAAAAGGATCATGAAGTATCTCAAAGGAACAACCAATGTCGGCTTATCGTATCCTAAAGGTAGTATTTGAACTTTAATTGGTTATTCTGACGCGGATTATGCAGGTTGTAAAACTGATCGTAAAAGCACAAGTGGTACTTGTCACATTATTGGAAATGCATTAGTATCATGGGCTTGTAAAAAGCAAGCATGTGTTGCTCTTAGCACGGCCTAAGCAGAATACATAGCAGCGGGTAGTTGTTGTGCACAAATTCTTTGGCTCAAGCAACAACTCCGTGATTATGGACTTGATCTCGGATGCATTCCTCTTCGATGCGACAATACAAGTGCTATCAATATTACAAAGAACATGGTCATGCATTCAAGAACCAAACATATAGATATTCGACATCATTTTCTCCGTGATCATGTACTTCAAGGAGATGTCGAAGTCACTTTTGTGGATACTCATAACCAACTCGCAGATATCTTCACAAAACCGCTTGCTCGAGAACCATTCTTCAAAATCCGAAGAGAACTTGGTATTTTGGATGAAGGTGATCTCTAAATGTTTCTCATAAGGTGCACGTCTTAATTTTTCTTCAAAAAATTTATGTTTCAGTGCACTCTGCTTCTACTCCTTCTTTTATATGTTTTTATTTGATAAAATATGTGTGTATATATTGTTTGTACAAAACTTTTCCTTTCATAACAATTTTTTTCAAGTTTTTGGCAATATTTGCATGTGGAACCCGATTCCCATATTGGTCGGAACCGGTTCCTGGTTCATTTTCCAAAAACGTTACTTTTTACAAAAGCCAGGAACCGGGTTCCCTATAGTGCAGAACCGGTTCCCAGCATGCAGACCTGCCACACGCCCCTTTTTCCAGGCTACCACACGTTTTTTGTGCAATTCGTTATGTTCGTGTTTTAGTGTGTGGTTGTGTTTAAAATTGTTTGTGTTTTTTAAATGAATTTGTTTCACTCTTTTTCCCCATCCTTTTTGATGTTAACAAAGGGGGAGAAGAATATGCATATGTGTTGTTTTGTTTCAAAGAAATTGCAGGCCAAAATAACTATCATAAAACTCACTCCAAAATTCAAAGAATCATGGACTTAGGGGGGGCATACAATTTAGGGGGAGCCTTGCATTTGCTTAACATTTTTGCTACACAAAACAACATAAACATTTCAAGAATTGTTTTCAAGACTTGGTTGTCATCATCAAAAAGGGGGAGAATGTAATTGCAAGCTTCTCAAGTCATGTTTAAAGCATTGGTTTTGATGAAGACAACATGGATATCAATATTCAAAGGATGTGCAAAAAGTTTATCAATATCATATAAAACCTTGTTACAAGTCTTGAAGATTAGAAGAAGAATTATTAAAGAAACAACAAATGTCAAAAGGTATAAATAATTCATAAACTTGAATATAGATGTTCACAAATATGCATTCATAATCATATACATATCCCGCATTTTTAACAATAAGAAAAACTATGTTTGAGATCTTTTTCAAAAGGATTTTTTGAAAATAAACTTTCAAGAACCGGTTCCTACCTAACATGGAACCGGGTTCCAAACTTGTTCAAAAATCACTTCCCTGGAATTTTTACCAGGAACCGGGTTGTACCTATAGGGGAACCGGTTCCTGCGTGTTATTTTTGAATTCTGGGTTATAACGTTCACTAGGAACCGGGTTCTGCCTGGGTCGGAACCGGTTCGCAGGGAACCAGTACAGATTTTCTTTTGTTTTTTGAACATTATTCAAATGGTATTCTTTCATGATTTCATTGCATCTTTTTATATCAATGGCATGAATGAAGAGGTATTTGTGACATTATAAATTGTGCAGATTTTCAAATTAAAATAACCTTCTTCAATTAACAATTTTCATCATACAAATTTGCATATTCTTACAAACTTTCAAGTGTTCTTACAAATCATAAATTTTGTGAAACTTGCCATATACATTTTCATTAAGAAATCATTACAAGTTTCATACATTCATTGTGAATATTTATAATCATTGCTTGAGAATTGTTTCTTTCTTGAAGAAGAAGATCAATCAAAGATTGATAGTGCTCTCCATCTCTTTCAAATAAATCATTGTATTACAAAAATAAAGTATTCCCTTACTATCCAGGATTGTTGGAAGTAAGTGTTGTGATTTGAAGAGGATTGTTCTTCATTCACATTAGTGTTTGTTTGACCTTAAAGGTGTTAAGAACCTTTGGTCACCCTATATGTTAGATAGTAAGCATAGGCTGTACAATCATTCTAAACTATAGTGAAATCTCTTTCGTGTTGGAAAGGGGACTGGAGTACTCTCGGATTGTGAGGGGAACCAGGATATATCGTCGTGTTCTTTACTTTTCCGCTTTTATCGTTTTCATCACCATTATCAAGAAAAGATAAGATATAGTCAAAAACCTTCAAACACTTAACCACAAATTACTACAAGTATTCTCATAAAACCAAATAAATTTTTATATACCTAACTCACCCCCCCTCTTAGGCACTCTTAGACTTACAGAAGGAGGAGTTATAGAAGTAGTTTAACGGTTGCGATAGTTTCTATGTGGTATTTGGAAGCTTAGTGAATCAAAAGGACAAAAAACGCACGAAGGGATTTGAGATTTTGTGTGTAAAGTCAGGATGTGCCAAGTTTTGTGCTTGTGTGCAGTTTCTGAGTTTTTGAGACTTTGGGAGCATTCTAAGGCTTGTAATCTCGTGTTCTCTCCTCTCTCATCCTTTTTTCTCCTCCTCCTTTTTTTTTCTGCTTGTCAAATACTTGTATATATGTATGGAAAAAGGTTAGAGATTGCTTGCATACCAGATTTTTGATTTCTAGCCTTTTGGCTTTATAACTTGCTTTTTTCAAGGAAAGTGAGAAGACAGGTCCCAAAGTATTGTACAAGTGTGATCTGAGTTGGTAGCAGGCTTAGAAATGTTTCTTTTATTTTGTAGGGGTTGTGTGTGTAGAAATAACAAGTGCAAGGATCAATACAAATTGACTTTGTATAAAGCTTACTTTTCTAAAATGGCAATGGTAACTTTATGCCATTAAGGGAAAATTGGCTTGGACGATACTTTAAATACTTGGGTAAGAGCTTAATTAATTGTGTAAACAATTAATTATCGAGTGAAACACAAGTTTAAGGCCTGCAAAGCAAAATCATGTAGCATGGCCTATGGATTTGATCAGTGTTCTTCAAAATTTTATCTTCAACTTGATTCCTTCTACAAAGATCTTGAATCTCTGTAGAACTTTGATCTTTTTATTACTATGGTTTTCGACAAGCATCTTGAATCTCTTAAAGATGTCGAATACTCTATCCTTTCGTTTTGATCACATAGATCCATAACTTTCGACCAAACTCATCAACTGACAAAACAATATTTGTTTCCACCAATTGTATGTTCTTCGAATGGACCACATTCATCTTAATGTACCACTTTGAGTATGCAAGATGATCTCATTGGCATAGTCGAAAGGAAAGAATGTCTGGATTGCTTTCCTACTAAACAAACTTCACAAAGTTTTTTCAGGCATCTCAAGACTTGGAATACCAGTAACCATATCTTGAGTAATTAGTTGATTAAATGGTCGAAAGTTCAAATGTCCAAACTTTAAATGCCACAAACAACTATCCCTGTGGTCGAACAGTTTTCAAACATTGAACTTCTGTCGAATTGATCATTGTCTTAAATGTCCTGTTTTTCGACAATGGAGATTTTAAGACCAAATTGTTCTTGGTGTCGAACAATCTCAAAACTCCATATTTCATGACAACTGAGAAACTTTTTTCGACTAGTTGTCCAACACCTAGCAAGTTACAGTTTATTCCAGGTACATAGAGAACATATTTAATCATAACTTTTCCTCCATTACTCATTTGAAAGACTATGTTGTCAATACCTTCTTCTTACAATGAACTATTATTAGCAAGTTATTTTTGTTAAATTGTAATTCATAGTGTCGAAACTATGTGTGTCGAAAGGTTTAGAGGTGGATCGAAGCAGGTTGCTCGAAGGAAGCCATTGCCTAGTCGAAGCTTGTGGATCGAAGCAAGTATGAATATAGACAACATGTCAGCTATCAATCTTGCGAAGAACCCAATAACACATGGTCAAAGCAAGCACATCGAAATGAGGTTCCATTATCTCTAAGAGCCAGTAGAAGATGGGAAGGTGAATTTGGAACACTGTAGAACTGAGAGTCAAATTGTAGATATCATGACGAAGGGAGTGCATGTTGAAGTACTAAGAAGACTAAGAACCATGATGAATATAAATTGTTTAGACACAATGAATTAGGTGGTGTGTTAAATTATAATTAATAGTGTCAAAACTATGTGTGACGAAGTTTTTAGAGGTGGATCGAAGCAGGTTACTCGAAGGAAGCCATTTCCCAGTCGAAGCTTAGGGATCGAAGCAAGCTTGCTCTTCTTCGACTTGTCAAAATATGCCAATCACTCCTTTGGATCAGTCATGTGGTTCGAACAGCCTGAACCAGATTTTGAATTCTACATGGTTATCTGCAACTGCACACCTTTTTTTATTTGCTTTGCCCTTTCGACAGTTTCCTCTTCCTCCTTTTAAGGATTCAGAAGTTCCATCTTTGACCTGATGCTTTATAGCCTAATAGGATCCGTGGAAACTATATGGGGCATTAAAAGTCCAATTATACTTGTGCAAACTCAAACCCTAGTTTTGAGTCATCAGTGTTTGAGGAGGTATCTTGAGCTGATCAAACCTTGTGCTGTCTTGAATTAATAGAGATCTTGTGAGAAAATTCTTGAGAAATGAGAGCGAAAACTTTGGGGTACAACATAGTGCGACACATTGATTTGTATTGGTGTCCCTTGAGTAAGTCAAGGAGAATGTTGGGCTGACGCGTGGTGTCATAAGTACTAACTTACCGTAGAACCTTAGTTGACACAACTTAGCCATTAGAAAGTAGTGAGATAATTGGATTTGGTGCAGACTGAACTTGGTTGATACTCGATACTACACTCATTGAGATTGGACTTTCGGGATATTTTGATCATAATTTAGATGCTTGTGCTGAAACAATGCCCGCGAGAAAGATCAGTGATTATGAGGCTCCTAGAACCTGGTTACTTCTTTTAGTACAGATTGGGCCAACTAAAACTTCAAGAGGGTACTTACCTACAAACTCCATGTAAGCTTAAACCTAAAGCTTTGTGTGTCTTGTTTGTGTTTGATTAATTGTTCGAACATTACATCATAACATCCTGACATCATTACACATATCATTTTCAATAACCATTTCAAGGACCTATGGATTTATCTTTGTTATATTTTGTAGGTTATGGATTCCGCTCGCAGAAACACTATCCGGATCAGTTTTGTGAAGATACCTTCTCAACTTAAGGAGTTAGTATCAAGGGATCCCAAAAGTTCTTCATTCATCGAAAGGCATTGTTGACTACTCATTGTGGTTACCTCAGGTTTTGAAGAAGATATGATGAGTGTTCTATTCTAGTTCTTTGACCCTGTAATCTCTGTTTCACTTTTCCCGATTATCAATTGGTACCCACAATGGAGGATTTTTCCCAATTACTGTGAGTATCTGTTCTCAATAAAATACCTTTCACCAGTTTAGAGAAAGATCCACAACCTGAAGAAATTGCATCAGTCTTACATTTGAAGCGGTCCGACATTGTATCAAATTGGGAAACAAGAAGTGGAGTCAAGGGTTTTCTTGCTAAATTTTTGTTTGAGAAGGATCGATTATTTTCGGATGCTATGAGTTTTCAAGCTTTTGAGGAAATCTTGGCTTTATTGATCTATGGCTTGATGCTATTCCCTAATCCATACCAACTCATAGATGTGAACGCCATCAAAATATTTCTTTCTCGTAACCCTATGCCTACTTTGCTCGGAGACATTTTGTATTCTCTTCACACTAGTACTATGAGGAAGCGAGGGACTCATATATGTTGCATACCTTTGCTATATAGGTGGTTTATTTCGCACCTTCCCCGATCAGTATTCAAGAATGAACAAGGTATAAGGTGGTCTTAAAGGATAATGCTGCTTTCTCATTCAGATATTTATTGGTGTTCCCAATCTCTGGAAGATTTTACTATCATTAACCGCTGTGGGGAATTCCCTAATGTTCCACTCCTTGGCATTAGGGGAGGTATTACATACAACCCTTCTCTAGCTCTACGACAATTTGGTTATGCTCGAAGAGATGGTCCTCGTGACATACTTATCCAGGGTATTGTGTTCGACTACAAGAATGATTTTCAAGGTTATTGTCAAAGGTTTATGAGGGCTTGGGGCATGGTAAACAATATTAATAGCAAGACTTTAGAACATAACAATTCTATCCCTTTAGAGCCATATCTCAAGTGGGTACGATCTCGCGCTCAAAACCTTATGATGCCATATCCCGCCGTCTTACCAATAATTATAGAGCTTGTTGTTGAGGGTGATATTCCTTATACCATTCTTCATCCAGACATGCCTACTAACCTCAAAGAATTTCAAAAGTCTTGGATTCAACTCAAGGAAGAATGTGACACCTTTAAATCTCAATTCTATGCAAGCGAGAAGAAAGTGTTGGAGCTCACAAAGCAACTTCACAAGGAGCAAAGTCTTAATGCGTACATCGACACGAAGAGGAAGCGTCTGTGGGAGACTTGAGTATTAGGGTTTAGAAGTTTATATTGTTGTCTCTTTGAGACCCTTTTGCTTTACATTGTAAGCTCAAGAGGAAATTGTAATCTTGAACTTATTAATGCAATCTTTGTTTATGTTTCCTTTTTGGCTAGAAAATTTAAATCTCCTAAGGTCCTCGAAAACATTGCATCCATGTATCATACATAATTTCATAACCAGGTTTTCCAATACAGGTTTCCTCATCTATTTACTGTTTATTTCAGTATAAGATGGCTCTCGAACAAACTGTCAAGGATCTACAAACTCAGCATGCAAAATTTCAAGAGATTCTTCTGAATTTGGCCAAAGGGCGATAAGAGATGATGGCGCTCCTCACCACGAAAAAGAAGACTAAGAAACAAGCTGTTATCCTCAACATGGGGAGAAGATTCAAAGATCCTGCTCAACTAGTTCGAGTGAATGATGTTTCCTCTGAGGAAGACGACAACCAAGAGGAGGATGATAGAAGTGTCAGGGGTGAAGGTAAAAACAATCAGGGCTCCGAAGATGAAGACTACTCCGACGAGCAATACCCTCCTGCAGATGACAAATACAAGCAGTTGGAAGACTGACTCAAAGATATGGAAATCCAGAAAATACCTGGATTGGATTTTGGAGAGCTAGGTCTGATTCCGAGGATGGTCATCCCTCACAAATTCAAAGTCGATGTCTTTGCTAAATATGATGGGGTCTCTTGTCCCAAACTTCATCTAAGGTCGTATGTTCGAAAAATCCAACCTCGTATTGTTGACCGGAAATTATGGGTCCATTTCTTCAAACAAATTTTGGCTGGCACCCAACTTGAACGGTTCTATCAACTGGAGGAAACCAACATTCACACATGGGAAGACTTGGATGCTGCTTTCTACAAGCAGTATCAATATAATGTTGACCTTGCAGCGACTCGTGTACAATTGCAAAACATGACCATGGGCTCGAATGAAAGGTTCAAGGAGTATGCCCAAAAATGGAGGGACCTAGCTGGAAGGGTGCAACCTCCTTTGATTGACCGGGAATTGGTGGATATGTTCATGGGTACTCTGACGGGTCCATTCATTAATTTGCTGATTGGGAGTTCTTCATCGGGGTTTACTGAGTTGATTTTGACTGGAGAACGAGTTGAAAGTGGTATCAAGAGCTGAAAGATTCCAATGGCTACATCTTCTAATGTTGTGAAGAAGCCCTTCATGGTTAAGAAAGAAACTAATGTTGTTTATGGCCAGAAAATCCGTAGTAAAAATGACTGCCACCAGTCTGTGGGAGCAATGTTGATCTCTAATCCGGAGCCTATTCAACAATAACAACAAGGCAACCAACGTAGGTCAGACGCTCCAAGGAGGAAGTTTACAAATATTAATATGCCATTGGCCCAAGCATTGCAACATTTGATAAATGCTGACCTCATAACACTCCAGGATACTCCTCCTAATCCTAACACATCCTCTCCGAAGTACAATCCAAATGTAAGATGTGCCTATCATTCAAACAGTCCTAGGCACGGCACCAACAATTGTTGGGCCCTGAAAAACAAAATTCAAGACATTATTGATAATAAGGAAATTGAGTTCGACCCTCCCGAGACTCTGAACGTGATTACTGCTCCTATGCCGAAGCATGACAAAGGCATAAGTGCTATTGAAGATGTTTTGTATGTTACCTCCGTAAATGACGTGGTTACTCCTCTCTCAACAGTCAAGAAAATTTTTCTACAAGCCGGTTTATTTATGGGTTGTGTTAAAGAATGTTATAATTGTGCAGTTTAACCCATTGGCTACGGGTTACTAAAAGAAGGCCTTCAACGCTTGATGGATGAACATGTAACTTTGATTAAAAAAGTTCTGCATGCTGAAAATTTGTGCCGAGATTTGTCTGTCATATCTGGTACTCCTTTCAAGATCACTTCCAAGGGTCCTGTAAGGATTACTGCCAATCAGAAAGCTGCTCCCTTAATCATTACAAAACTCGGGCCCATCCCATATTCCTCGGAGAAGGCTATTCCATTGAATCATGGGCCTGACGTCTATTACCATGTTATTAAACAAGAGTTGTTTGATGAAGATGATGAAGAAGCTGATCCCAACATTGACAATATTGCAAGGACCAGTAAAATTACAAGGAGTGGAAGGATTTTCTCCCCAGAAATATCTCCGCGTGTTCAAGTCACATTTACCAAGACAACTGCTGAAGCTCGAGGTAAAGAGCCAATGTTAGAGCCTGCCCAGACGGAGGCCCCAAAAGAAACTACAATCAAGGATACATCTAGTCAAGAAATGGAAGAGGTTTTGAAAATCATTCGTAGAAGCGATTACAAAATTGTTGAATAGAAGGGGAAAACCCCATCCAAAATCTCCATGCTATCTTTACTACTATGTTCCGAAGCTCATGCACAAGCTTTAATGAAATTTTTGAAGACTGCTCATGTACCACAAGAGATTTCTGCCGATCAATTTGGATGTATGTTGCTAGCTTAACGACTGACAATGGATTAGGTTTCTCTGATGCTGACTTAACTCCGAAGGGGAGAAATCATAATAGGGCCTTGTATGTCTCCATTGAATGCAGGTGCACTATATTGGCTCATGTGTTAGTTGATACTGGCTCTTCCCTGAATGTAATTCCAAAAGGCGCTCTTGATAGACTGGATTGTGAAGAGGCTGTGTTGAAACCTAGCGACATCATAGTTTGAGCCTTTGAAGGATAAAAAAGAATGGTACATGGAAAAGTAGACCTCCCAATCAAAGTAGGTTCTCAAATATTTGAATCCACCTTTTATGTGATGGACATCTAGCCAACTTATTCTTGTCTACTAGGTCGCCCCTAGATCCATGGGGCAGGTGTTGTTACCTTCACCTTACACCAGAAATTAAAATATCCTGTGAAAGGGAAGATTGTTACTGTCTGCGGAGAGGAGAAGTACATGGTCAGCCATCTGAATTCATTTTGATACGTGGAGATGGACGGAGAATTCATGAGACACCCTGCCAAGCTTTTGAAGTGATTTCCCCTACTGGTGTTGAAGATGTTTCTGCCATTCCAAAGACTACCAGGGTTCCGCACAAGATGGCTTCTTTGAAAGATGCCAAAGCAACTATAGAAGAAGGTGGTTGCACAATTTGGGGTCAGATTCCTAATATCCCTTACAAATTTGATAAGTTTGGTTTGGGCTTTACTGTAGAGGGTCGGAGGGTTATGCGTCACGCTCGTGCTGGAAGACCTCCATTGCGTATTAGCAATAACGGAGTCAATGCTATAGAGGATGCTGACAGTGATAGTGATTTCGACAACTGGATCTTTCCTACTATTGACAATGGACTCGACAACTAGAAGGAGGAAGACATTATCTCAATATTCTTTCGCCAGGAGTAATAGCTATTTCTGTTTTATTTCTTTAATAAGTGTGGTTATGTAATTTCTTTTAAAACAATAACTTTAAACCTTATATCTTTCCCGGGACACAACGGTCCATTTGTTAAGGGTTGTCATTTCATATGTCATATTTTCATTTAATGAAAACATTGGATGTTTTGAATTCAAATTTTGTGCTCTTTTTCTTTCTTTTAATTAATTGCACTTCGAAATAGCTATATGTTCTTACACACCCACACACTATATTGCAGATCCTCATCCACTCTAGATCTTGTTGATAATGATTTTACTATTACCGTTTATGACTTTGAAAATCCAATCTACCAAGCCGAAGGTGAGGAAGATTGTGAGATACTTGGAGAACTTTCCAGACTCTTAATACAAGAAAAAAAGGCTATCCAACCACATGAAGAGTCGGTTGAAGTGGTAAACTTGGGTTCTGAGACAGATAGAAAAGAGGTCAAGATAGGCGCCAACTTAGAGGACAATGTCAAGAACAGATTGATTCAGATGTTGCACGAATATGTTGAGGTATTTTCTTGGTCATATGAAGACACAACAAGGCTCGATACTAATATGGTGGTTCACCGTCTGTCGATGAAAGAGGGTTGTGCTCCGATTAAATAGAAGGTTCATCGCATGCATCCTGAAATGTCAGAGAAAATCAAGGATGAGGTTATGAAAAAGTTCAATGCAGGTTTCTTAGCAGCAACGTCATATACTTAATGGGTTAAAAATGTTGTTCCAGTGCAAAAGAAAGACGGTAAGGTACATATGTGCATAGATTACAGGGATGTGAACAGGGTGGGCCCCAAAGATGACTTCCTGCTGCCACATATTGATGTCTTGGTTGACAACACTGCTCAACATAAGGTATTCTCCTTCATGGATGATTTCTCGGGATATAATCATATTAAGATGGCGCCTGAAGACATGGAGAAAAGTACCTTCGTCACACAGTGGGGCACTTTCTGTTACAAGGTCATGCCTTTTGGGTTAAAGAATGTTGGGGCAACTTATCAACGTGCCATTGTAGCTTTATTTCATGACATGATTCATCATGAGATAGAGGTCTACATCGATGACATGATAGCAAGATTACAGAATGAAGAAGAACATCTTGATCATCTACACAAGTTGTTTGAAAGGTTGGAGAAGTATAAACTAAGGCTGAATCCGAACAAATGTACTTTTTGGGTGAGATCTGGTAAACTCCTGGGTCTCATCATCAGTGGTTAAGGTATTGAAGTTGATCCCGCAAAAGTTAAAGCTATTAAAGAAATGTCAGATCCCCGTACTAAGAAATATATCAGAGGTTTCTTAGGTTGAATGAATTACGTTGCCCGATTCATTTCTCATTTGACTGCTACCTGTGAGCCAATCTTCAAAATGTTGAAGAAAGATCAAGTAGTAAGATGGAACGACGAATGTCAAATAGCCTTTGATAAAATTAAGGAGTACTTACAAGAACCTCTGATTCTGATGCCACCAATTGAAGGAAGACTTTTAATGATGTACCTAACTGTGTTAGAAAATTCAATGGGGTGTGTGTTGGGGCAACATGAAGAGTATGGTCGAAAATAGCATGCAATATACTACCTTAGCAAAAAATTTACCGACTGTGAAACAAGATATTCATTGCTCGAGAAAACTTGTTGTGCTTTGGCATGGGTTTCTCGTTAACTAAGACAGTCTATGTTGACCCATACTACTTTATTGATCTCTAAAATGGATCCCATCAAGTATATATTTGAGAAGCCATCTCTCTCCGAAAGAATAGCCCAATGAAAATGGTCTTGATAGAATACGACATTCAGTACACCACTCAAAAGGTAATCAAAGGAAGTGTACTGGCAGATCATTTTGCACATCAAGATATAGACAACTATCAATTATAAATTTTGAATTCCCGGACGAGAATATCATGCTAATTACAGATTATGAAGAACCTGGACCATATGAAGGATGTAAGCTAAGATCTCGATGGACTATGGTTTTTGATGGAGCTTCTAATGCACTTGGTAACGGAGTCAGTGTTGTGATCATCTCTCCCGCAGGTTGCCATATTCCCTTCACTGTCAGGCTTTGCTTTGACTTCACCAATAATATAGCTTAGTACGAAGCGTGCATCATGGGTATTAAAGCTGCTATTGACCTGAGAATCAAATTCCTGAGCATTTATGGAGATTCAGCCTTGGTAATCAGTTAAGTCAAGGGAGAATGGGATACAAAGCATCTGAATCTTATCCCTTACCGAGAACATTTGCTTACTTTGATTACGTACTTCGAAGAGATTACTTTTGAGGATATCCGAAGAGAAGATAATTAGTTGGAGGACGCATTAGCTACCATGTCATCCATGTTCAAGATCATATGGGATAATGAGGCTCCCGGAATTACCATCGAGAGGTTCGGCGAACCAACACACTGCTATGAACTTAACACAAATGGAGTAGAAGAAAAACCCTGGTTTCATGAAGTGAAAAGATACCTTGAAGCTCAAGAATACCCTAAAGGGGCATCGATTAATGACAAGAATTCCTACGGAGGTTCTCAGCCAAGTTCTTTTTGAGCAATGGAATTTTGTAAAGGTGAAACCATGATTGAACTCTACTCCATTGTGTGGACAAGAAGGAAGTAGTGAAAATTATGGAGGATATGCACGAAGGCATCTTTGATACTCATTTAAGTGGACATACTATGGATAAGAAGATTTTGAGAGCAGGTTACTATTGGTCTACTATGGAAACCGACTGTCACCACCATTCAAGAACTTGTCATAAGTGTCAGATCTATGCTGATAAAGTTCATGTGCCTCTAGTACCTTTGAACGTTATGACTGCTCCTTGACCATTCGCAATGTGGGGAATTGATATGATTGGAGAAATCAAGCTTACTGCTTCTAACAAGCATTATTTCATTTTTGTCGCCATCGACTATTTCATAAAAAAGGTTGAAGCAGCCTCATTTGCCTCCGTTACCAAGAATGTGGTAGCCCGATTCATAAAACATAATCTTATCCACCAGTATGGCATCCCTGAGAGAGTCATCACAAACAATGGTACTAATCTCAACAACACTATGATCACTGAACTCTGCATGCAGTTCAATATCAAGCACCATAATTCTTCTCTGTATCGAACAAATATTAATGGCGCAGTGGAAGCCTACAACAAGAACATTAAGAAGATCATACAGAAGATGGTTGTGACTTACAAAGACTAGCATGAGATGTTACCATTTTCTCTTCATGGCTATCGCACTTCAGCGCGAACATTACTTGGGGAAACCCCATTCTCTCTAGTCTATGGTAGAAAGTTGTCTTACCTGTCAAAGCTCAGATCCCTTCTCTGAGAATTATGAAGGATGCAGACTTAGACGAAGACGAGTGGATTCAGACTAGGTTGGATCAGTTGAATTTGATTGATGAAAAGAGGCTTGTGGCTGTCTATCATGGTCAGATGTATCATAAATGTATGATCAAGGCATTCAATAAGAAAATCAAGCATCGGGTATGTCAAGTTGGTGACTTGGTAATAAAGCGCATCATTCTACCGCAAGGTGATCCCAGGGGCAAATGGACTCCCACCTACGAGGGGCCATTTGTTGTCAAGAAAGTATTTTCGGGCGGTGCTATGATACTAACCACCATGGGCGGTGAAGATTTCCTGCACCCTGTGAATGCAGACATACTCAAAGGATACTACGCATAAAAATGACCCGCTAGGTTGACTGGCCTAGGCAAAAATAAGGGCACCCCAGCGAACCAAAAGGGTTTGGGCAAAAATTAGGGATACATATAAAATATTGTACACCCGGAAACTCGAAAACCTGAAAAGGCGGCTTGGGCAAAAAAAGGGTATCTTGTGGACTAAAAACCCGAAAGGGCGGTCCAGGAAAAAGTTAGGGATTAAAGCGTACGATTATGTCCCGTTGAATCACTTACTGCAAGCTTTATTACCAAAGTAGAAAGTTCAAATGGCGCCTGTTGTACCCAAAAATTTTCCCTTTCATTTTACTCAACACATGCCCATTGAGGTCCCTAACTTGCTCAAGGATGCCCAAGAGTCGACCAGACAAACTCTCTCCTAAGGCAATGTACCTCAAATTAGGGTTTCCATTTTCAGCAGGGTGTGGGAGATCCAAAGGTACCAAATGCTTTCCATGGTCCTAATATGTTCTCAAGATCATCCATTTCAAATTTCATACCTTACACAAGAAGTTTGCTCAGTCAATTGCCTAGATTCCTGAAAATCGACTATATTAGGTCAAAAGTCAACTATGGTCCACATAAAGTCAAACTTCAAGATTTTTCGCCAACATCAACATTTTGAAGTGATATTAATCATTTTATCAAGGGTTGATCATGATTCCCCAAGGGATGCCCCAAATTCATCAAAACCCAAAAGTTGCTAAATTAGGATTTCTCAGGAAAAGTCAGCCAAACTTTGACCAAGCATAACTTCTTCATACTTTATCAAAATTTTTCCATCCAAGGCTAATTTCGAAGAGGATGCAATTCCATACAATTCATATTCAATGCACAAGTTCAAAATATGCACTCATCAAAATATATGAATTTCTACATTATAGGTCCTTTAGAAAAGTCAACAAAAACACCTTTTGGGTCAAAGCTTCTTACATGAACATGAAAGACCCAATTGAGATGATACCAAAAGGGTTGTTTAGGGGATATCCTAAGATTTCTAAAAAGTCAAAGAACACCTCTCTAGGGTTAAAATTGGAGGAGATATGCCTTGTCAATGTTGACCATTTTTGCAAAATTGCCAAAAGTCAAATGTGCTCAAAAATGCATTTTTATCAAATGGGCCTAGTTTCTCATGATTGAATCTTGCTTGTGACATGGTCCAGGACCCAAATTAGCATCTAAACTTTATTTTCTTCATTATTTATTTTATTTTGATTTTTTATTATTTAAAATTCAAATTAAATCAAATAAATTGCAAAAATACAAAAGATTGATTTTTGATCTGATTTTTTGTAGGAATCAAATCCAATTAGGCTGACAAATCATATCCAAAACGTGCAAGGAAAATTGAATCAAAATTGGCATGTTTATGCTTGTTTTTAAAACATATCATACAATAGAAAAATCAAATCAAATCTTGATGATCTTCAAAGATACAAAGCATTTTTGTTGACCTAATTCGTTCTAGTACAAATATAGAACATAACCAAGCCAAGAAAACAAGGATTGAAGTCGTGCAAGTAGAAAAACAAAACTGAAAATTTTGACAAAAAGTGTGGATTCAGTTTCTAATCTAGAGGACGATTCAAGACCATTCAAAGCCATAAATCCCTTCCTGGATATCTCCTGAAGCTAACAGAACCATTTGCACGCTTCAAAGCTCCAAGAATCGTCACATATTGCTCTCACGGTTTGTCACGTTTTCCAAGATCGTATCTATTCATTCTTGCATTGTTAACATGTTCTGATTACATATTTGTGTTCACATGACTGCCTGGAAACTTTCTGTATACTTAATTGTTAGTTTTGACGCATAAACAATGAGTTGCCATTATTAGGGTTTAGCTTGTCGTTTTAGGGTTTTTTTATACAGGGAAAATTAGGGAAAAAGAAGGATACCTTGATGCTCGTGGCGTCAATACGAGTTGGTTGGTATACTTGGAATTAATTTATCTTGCTTGTTTAAGATTTTTGAAGCTTACAGGGTTTTAGATATGGAGTCCTGGCTGTAGGTAAAAGTATTTAGCCTAATACGACGGGAAAGGAAGAAGAAGATAACGTGGATGATGACCATTGGTCCATTTGAATCTTGCGTGCGTTTTTTTTCTTAGCCACTTTGTTTTATATATTATTCATTGGTTTTACTATATTGACAAATAAGAACATGTGGCTCAGTGGTGAAGCGTGCGTTTGGAAATGTAAAGGACTTGGATTCGATCCCATGTCCCAGCATTTTCTTTACCGACTGTGAAACACGATAATCACTGCTCGAGAAAACTTGTTACGCTTTGGCATGGGCTGCTCGCCGACTGAGACAGTATATGTTGACCCACACTACTTTGTTGATATCTAAGATGGATCTGATCAAGTACATTTTCGAGAAGCCCGCTCTCTCCGGAAGGATAGCAAGATGGAAGATGATCTTAACCGAGTAAGACATCTAATACACAACCCAAAAGGCAATCAAGGGAAGTGTGTTAGTTGATCATTTAGTGCATTAGGCCATGGATGACTACCAATCCATGAATTAGGAGTTCCCGGATGAGAATATCATGTTGCTAACCGACTGCGAAGAACCTGGACTGGATGAAGGACCTGAGGAAGGATCTCGATGGTCTATGTATTTTGATGGTGCCTCAAATGCACTGGGTAACGACATTGGCGCCGTAATCATATCTCCCGAGGGCTGTCATACTCCATTCACTGCCCAATTATGTTTCAACTATACCAACAACATGGCGGAGTATGAAGCATGTATTATGGGTATTAGAGCTGCTATTGACCTAAGGGTCGAGTGCTTGAGTGTATTCGTGGATTCCACTTTGGTAATAAGTCAGATCAAAGGCGAGTGGGATATGAAGCACCCAAACCTTATTCCTTACAAAGAGTATGTACTGACACTGCTGCCTCATTTTGAAGAGATCACCTTTGAACATTTCCCACAAGAAGAGAATCAGTTAGCGGACGCGCTAGCTACTATGTCGTCAATGTTCAAGGTCAGGTTGGAAAATGAAGCTCCCCTAATCACTATGGAGAGGATGGATGAACCGGCATACTGCTGTGAGATCGATATTGAGGAGGTAGCCGATAAACCTTGGTTTCATGAGGTGAAAAGGTATCTCGAGGCTCAAGAATACCCTGAGGGGGCATCTGTCAATGACAAGAAATTTCTCAGAAGGTTTGCTGCAAAGTTCTTCCTCAGCAATGGAATCCTCTATAAGCGCAATCATAACTTTGTTTAAACAGATCATGTGCATCACACCCCCAGGCGCCCACCATGCACCACATCATCCAGTCACAGGATTCATAATCAATCCAGACCCAACGCCCAATGTTCAAGGCGTACCATGGACCATCAGAAAGAGCACAACACTGAACCTCACGCGTTGACTGGGCTTAGCCATTAATGGGCCTAACAATTCAGACCTACACCCCACCATTTCCAGCTTCAATACAGGCCCATCTCTAATTTTTTTAAAATTTTATTTCTTTTTTTATTGTTTACTTAATTTCTTTTTTTCTTTTACAAAATAACAAAATCATTTTTTTATTAAATAAAAAAATCACAAAAACCTAAAAAATCTTTTTTTCATAAAAAATATTTTGTTTCTTTAATTAATTAATTAGTTTAATTATTTAGGGCAATTTAATTGTTTTTCTATATAATTTAAATTAATTAGAAATTAGGATATTAATTTGTACATAACCTAATTGATTTTTCTCAAAAAGTAACCTAAATTATTTTTTCAATTAGAATTTTAGGTTTTCTAAATTATTCTCGCATTTAATTCGCCGCGTGTATTTTTTAATTTCCCTTTTATTATTGTAACTGTTTCGAGGTTGTAATAGTAACTAGGGTTTAAATTCCGCATTTTTATTTCCAGTCAAGATAATTATGTATCTACAAAAGCCCTGTAATAGTTAGGACCTTTAAACTTTCTTGCATGTTAATTTTCGCAAAATTATAAACTGCTTAGGTGTATGTTAATAGGATTGTATGGAAAGACTACCTGGAAATAAATACTTTAGATCACCTTAATTGTGTAAAGATTAAATAATTGAAATCAAACACATGCACATGCTCACTCCTAGGGTTTGCCTCACTCGGTTGCCTCAGAAATAATGGTCGTGTCCCTTGAATGTAGGGATACCTTAGCAATGACCCGCGATTCAAAGTCGTCATAAAGATCACAGTCCCTACATGTCCCTCGAGTTGCCTACGAATTGATCTTATGATGATAGTCCCTTCAAAACACTAAGGTATCCTTACTTGTTGCCTTCAGTGACCATTTCGTCCCTTCGAACGTCCCTTTAAACTCCAACGACGGTGCTACCTATTCCTTAATAATATGATAGCGCTGTCTAAAGGAGAACAAACAGTCTTTTTCGAGTAGGTAGATTAGTTCCTAGGTACTTGCTCAAAACAAACAAACTTTTTCACACCAAACACTTTTCGAACAAGGTTTTCAAAAACAACTTCGTAACACTCTTGATGACACAAACAAGGGTTAAAACGAAGTAAAACAAAACTTTTTCAAAACAAGCACACACAAGCAATTTCAAAAATGAGCAAGTACCTAAGAGCCCATGGAAAACCACGGATAGAAAGGGTGCTAACACCTTCCCTTTCTATAATCCACCCCCCGTACTCAAACATCTCGAAAAAGGTTTTTTCTGTTCTTTTTCCTTCTCCTGATTGGATAAAATAAAAGTCGGTGGCGACTCTTGCTTACCGCGACATTTTGCGAACAAAAAATGCAAACCAGTATTAACAGTCGGTTCTGCCACCGTATCACAGAACTGGCGACTCTGCTGGGGAATATAGAGATTAATAAGTGGGGTTTACCTTAGGATCTAGGTCATTTTAAAATTGCTTTCTTGTTTGTTTTGCCTGCTTTATCTTTAAGGGTTTTATTTGGGTTATATTAAAGATTCTACTCCCGGATCTGGGGACACTTTTTAGGTAAACAACAATAGATCGTGGAGACTGTACGACGTATACTGATATGGTTTAAGCGATGGTTGTGTTGGTGTGACACTTTGGTTGGTACCGGTATCCTTCGTGTGGAAACGAGGAGAATACGGGGCCGCCGCGTGGTGTCGTGAAGCACTAACGGACCTTAGAACCTTAGTTGAACAAACTTGGCCATTAGAAAGTAGTGAGATAGTCGGCCTCAGTATAAATCTGAGGATTGGTTGATACTCGATGCTACACTCATTGAGATTAGACTTTCGGGATATTTCGGCTGCAAGAAAAGATTGCTTGAGCTGAAAGAATACCCGATAAAGGATGATCAGTGATATTGAGAATCTTTAGAACCCGATTACTTTTCTAAGACAGGTTTGAAACCAACTAAACTTCAAGATGGTATGACCTTAAAACTCAAGCAGGCCTTAAACCTAAGAACTTGGTGTGATTTGTCTGTGTTTGCTATACCTGTGATTTATCATGACATCATGCATCATAACATAGCATCCATTATTATTTCACTAACCATTTGAAGTACCAAGGGAATTTATCTTTGTTCTGTTTTGCAGATCATGGCTTTCGCTCGTAGAAACACTATCCAAATCAGCTTTGTGAAAATACCTTCCCAACTCAAGGAGCTAGTATCAAAGGTCCCTGAAACTTTTGCGTTCACTAAGAGACATGGTCGACTTCTCTACCTGGTTACTTCAAACTTTGATGAAAAGATGATGAGTGTACTCTTTCAGTTCTTTAATCCAAAGCACTACTGCTTCACCTTTCCATACTATCAGTTGGTGCCTACCATGGAAGAGTTCTCTCAGTTATTGGATATACCCATTCTTGAACAGTTGCCTTTCACAGGTCTGGAAGAAGTTCCTAAGCCAAAAGTCATTGCCTCAGCCTTGCATCTAAAACGGGTCGACGTGGTATCCAATTGGGAAACAAGAAGCGAGGTCAAGGGTTTTCTAGCCAAGTTCCCGATAGACAAGGCCCATCTGTTTTGGGATGATATGGATTTTCAAGATTTTGAGGAGGTCTTGGCTCTTCTAATCTATGGGTTAGTACTCTTCCCTAATCTAGACTCATTCATAGATGTGAATGCCATCAAGATCTTCCTCTCTCGCAACCCTATGCCTACCTTGCTCAGAGATATTTTGCACGCCCTCCATACTCGTACCATGAAGAGAAGAGGGGTTCTTATGTGCTGCATGCCATTGCTGTCAAGGTGGTTTATTTCTCACCTCCCTAAGTCTGTACTGAAGAATGAAGAAGGTTTGGGTTGGTCACAAAGGATAATGTCACTCGCTCACACGAATATTCTATGGTGTTCCCGAGCTATGGAAAACACTGCTATTATTGACCGCTGTGAGGAGTATCCTAATGTCCCATTACTTGGCATCAGAGGGGGCATAACCTACAATCCTTGTTTAGCTCTGCGACAATTTGGTTACGCTCTAAGGGATGTTCCCCATGAATTACTTATCGAGGGCATTATACTCAATTATGAGGATGATGTTCAAGGGTATCGCCAGAGGTTCATACGAGCTTGGAGCATGGTATACAGATCTAGCGCCAAGGATTTGGGGCCAAAGGCTTCCATTCCTATGGAACCTTATCTCCAATGGGTACGAGCTCGCGCCCAAAAACTTATGATGCCCTATATGGCCGTTATACTAGTGATTATGGAACCCGCTACTGAAGGGGGCACTCCTTACACGGTTCTATATCCTGATATGCCCACTGATCTTGGAGAGTTACAGAGGTCCTGGATTCAGTTGAAGAAAGAGCGGGATACCTACAGGGATCAATTATATGCCCAGGAGAGGAAGGTTTTAGAGCTCACAAAGCAGCTCCATGAAGAAAGAGGACTTAATATCTATCTCGGCACAAAGAGGAAGCATCCATGGGAATTTTGATTTTTTTAGTTTTTAGATTTGTTTTTAATTCTAACGCCTAAAAGGAATTTGAACTTTGAATTCAACTAATAAAAGCTTTATTTCATTTTGGTTCACAAATTTAAATTTCCCAAAGTCTTTGAAATCATTGCGTATGCATCCTATTCATAGCATTGCATGTACATGATTCATAACAGGTTTCTCATCTCCTCCGCTGTTTATTTCAGCAATGGCTCTTGAACAAACTATGAAAGATATTCAGACTCAGAACATGCAATTCCAGCAAATGATTGTGGCTCTGGAAAAAGGACAGGAAGAGATGAAGGCTCTGATTGTTAATAAGAACAAGAAGACCAAGAAGACAGCCGGTGTGGCACATATGAGCAGAAGGTTCAGAGGGACGCCAAGACGGGTTGTTGATTTAGCTTCTTCATCTAAGGAGGGAGAGAACCAAGAGGTTGAATCCAGAGAAGAGGACCCTAGTCCTAAAGAGTCTGACAATGAAACTGATTACAATGAGGAGCAGTACCCTTCGGTTGATGAATGGTATAAGCAGTTAGAAGAGCATCTGAGCGCTATGGAAATCCATAAGGTTCCTAGGCTGGATTTTGAAGAGTTGGGTTTAGTCTCTGGGGTTGTCATCCCCCCCAAATTCAAGGCACTGGTATTTTCTAAGTATGATGGGATCTCTTGTCCCAAAATGCATCTTCGTTCCTATGTGAGGAAGATACAGCCTCATACTGCTGATAAAGACTTATGGGTTCACTTCTTCCAAGATAGTCTGTCTGGAACACAACTGGATTGGTTCTATCAGCTAGAAAGAGCCAATGTTCGTAACTGGGATGACCTTGCTGCTGCATTTTATAAGAAATATTAGTATAATGCAGACCTCTCTCCCACCCGTACACAACTCTAAAATATGTCTATGGGTTCGAACGAGGGTTTCAAGGATTATGCTCAGAAGTGGAGAGATTTGGCTGGAAGAGTTTAACCTCCCTTGGTTGATAGGCAGCTCGTGGACATGTTTCCGGGAACTTTGACTGGGCCATTCTTCAACCATCTGATTGGAAGTTCATCGGCGGGTTTTATTGAACTGATCTTAATGGGAGAAAGAGTGGAAGTCGGAATCCGAAGTGGAAAAATTCAGAAGGATGCCTCTTCTAATGCTGCAAGGAAGCCGTTTACAGGTAAAAAGGAAGTCAGTGTTGTCTACAACCAAAAGAATCAAAATCGAATTGAGCGTTGTCCGGCGGTAGGGGATGTTATGATTCCCAACCATGCACCTTCTCAGTAAAGAAATAATCAGCCGAGAGCAGAAAGGCCAGCTAGACAGTTCACTCGAATCAACATGATGTTGTCTCAGATTTTACCTCAATTGTTGAAGACCAATCTGGTTACTCTGAGGGAAGCTCCGAAGAATCCGAGCACCACCTCTCCCTACCATAAACCGAATGCTCATTGTGCTTACCATTTGGAAAGTCCAGGCCATGATACCAATGACTGTTGGGCTTTGAAGAACAAATTACAAGATCTGATTGATGCTAAGGAGATTGAATTTGATCCCTCGGAGACTCCTAACGTTATCACTGCTCTTATTCCGAAACATGGTCGGGGTGTTAATGCCGTTGAAGAAGATATGTTTGTGACCTCTGTGGAAGAATTGGTGATCCCACTCATGACTATCAAAGGGAGTTTGTTGAAGGCCGGTTTATTTGCGGGTTATGGTGAAGGTTTCCACTTCTGTTCAATTCTACCGACTGGTTGCCCTTGGTTGAAGGCAGGTGTTCAGCGCCTGATGGATGACCAATATATCCTGTTTGAGAAGATCCTTACCCTGACTGTTTCCTGTGAAGACGTTGCTATCATAACCATTTCCTCTAATCCTCCCAGGGCCTCCGCTAAGAGACCCGTCAAGATTACATCAATTCCGAAGATGACACCGTTGATCATAACCATGCCTGGGCCAATCCCATACTCCTCGGACAAAGCTATTCCTTTGAACTATGGGGCCAACGTCTATTACTACAACGTAAAGCAGGACATGCTAGCCATTGAAGACAAGATTGCTGAAAATGCTGATTCCGACATCGTCAATATTGCCGGAACCAGTAAAATAACAAGAAGTGGAAGAGTGTTCTCCCTTGAGATTTCTCCCTCAAAGACTGTTACCGGACCCGTGATCATTCCTGTTGTGGTTCCATCTGAGACTACTACTGCAATTCCAGTAATCACTCATGTTGACCCTCCCATCACCGAGTCGGCCGAGACTCGAGGAAAAGACATAATGATTGAGCCTGTCCTGACAAGGGCTAATTCAGTAACCATACCAGAAGCTTCCAAGAAAGAAATGGAAGAAATTTTAAAGATAATAAAGAAGAGCGACTACAATAGGGTCGAGCAGCTGGGGCATACCCCATCCAAAATGTCTATGTTGTCTTTGTTGTTGTGTTCCGAGGCCCATGCGAAGGCTTTGGTTAAGTTTCTGAAGACGGCTCACGTGCCACAAGAGACATCTGCTGATCAGTTTGAAGATTGTGTGGCTAGTCTGACTGCTGATAATGGTTTGGGTTTTTGTGACGCAGATCTGACACCAAAAGGGAGGAAGCATAATGATGCTCTTCATGTTTCTGTTGAATGCAGGGGCACGACTCTGGACCATGTTTTGGTAGATACTGGCTCTTCGTTGAATGTGCTACCTAAAAAAGATCTGGACAGATTGGACTGCGAAGGGTTGACCTTGAAGCCTAGCAATATAGTAGTGAGAGCTTTCGATGGTTCGAAGAGGATGGTGCACGGGGAAGTGGATATCCCCATCAAAGTTGGTTCCCAGGCCTTCAACTCCACTTTCTACGTAATGGATATCAAACCATCATATTCTTGTTTGTTGGGACGCCCTTGGATACATGGGGCTGGGGTTGTCACTTCCACCCTCCACCAAATGTTGAAGTACCCAGTAAGAGGAAAGATTGTCACTGTGCATGGTGAAAAGGAGTACATGATCAGTCATTTGAACTCCTTCAAGTACGTAGAGATGGATGGAGAATTCATCGAGACTCCTTTCCAGAACTTTGAAGAGGTACCACAAATTATGGCTACAGCAGAAACTACCGACAGTCCTCCGAAGGTCACCAAGCCTCCCTTGAAGATGGCTTCTCTCAAGGATGCACAAGAAGTGGTTGAAGAAGGTGGGTCTACCATTTGGGGTAAGCTCCTGGTTATTCATTACAAGTCTGATAAATATGGATTAGGGTTTACTACAGGTGCTCAAAGGGTTGTTCATCGTGCTCGGCTGGAGGACCTCCCCTACGCATCAACAATCCTGGGGTTAATGCACTTGAAGACAATGATGGTGATTCCGATATTGCCAGCGGGATCTTCCCGACTACCAACGGTGGATTCAGTAACTGGACTTCCAAGGACTTTGTACCGATTACTTTTGTTCAGGAGTAATTGACTTTTTGATTTTTTTCGGATATGTAATTTAAAAACAATATAAACTCTATAGCCATGTGTCTTACCTGGGGAACAATGGTTCTATTTGTGAGGGTTATCATGTTTCATTTTCATATGAAATTAATAAAGCATTGGACGTTTGCATACAAATTTTGCGCTCTTTGTCTTTCTTTTATTTTATTTTGTCTATACAGCTATGCTCTTACACACACTCACGTATCCAAATGCAGATCCATATCCACTCTGGATCCCATTGATAACAGTTCTGCTACTGCTTATTATGACTTTGAAAATACGATCAACCAAGCCAAGGACGAAGGTGATGAAGGATGTGAGGTACCCGTAGAACTTGCTAGACTACTTCAACAGGAAGAAAGGGCCATACAGCCTCATGAATAACCGGTTGAGACAGTGAACTTGGGTACAGAGGAAGAAAAAAAAGAGGTTAAGATAGGTGTAATCTGGAGCCTAGTGTCAAACAGAGGTTGGTACAGATGTTGCATGAGTATGTTGAAATCTTTGCCTGGTCATATGAAGACATGCTGGAACTAGACACGGATATAGTGGTTCATCATTTGCCGACTAAAGAAGACTGCCCTTCGGTAAAGCAAAAGGTCCTCCGTATGCGCCTTGAGATGTCAGAGAAGATTAAAGTAGAGGTTATTAAATAGTTCAATGTCGGGTTCTTAGCTGTCACCTCCTATCCGTAGTGGGTTGCTAATGTGGTTCCAATACCTAAGAAAGATGGTAAAGTACGAATGTGTGTGGATTACAGAGACCTGAAGAGGGAAAGCCCCAAGGATGACTTCCCGCTTCCCCACATCGATGTTCTGGTTGACAACACCACACAAAACAAAGTATTTTCCTTCATGGAAAGTTTCTCTGGCTACAATCAGATCAAGATGGCACCTGAAGACATGGAGAAGACAACCTTTGTTACACAGTGGGACATTTTCTGCTACAAGGTGATGCCGTTTGGGCTGAAGAATGTTGGGGAAACTTATCAACAAGCTATGGTATCTCTGTTCCATGACATGATTCACCATGAGATAGAGGTTTACGTCGATGACATGATAGCCAGGTCTCAAACTGAAGAAGAACACCTTGATCATCTAAAAAGTTGTTTGATAGGTTGAAGACGTACAAGCTGAGGTTAAATCCGAATAAGTGCACCTTCGGGGTAAGGTCTGGAAAGCGTTTGGGATTCATCGTCAGTGATAAAGGTATTCAAGTAGACCCTGCAAAGGTGAAGGCCATACAAGAGATGCCGGATCCCCGTGCTGAGAAGGAAGTTAGAGGTTTCTTGGGACGCCTAAATTACATTTCCCGATTCATTTCACATCCGACTGCTACTTGTGAGCCAATCTTCAAGCTTCTGAAGAAAGATTTGGTGGTAAAGTGGAATGGCGAATGCCAGGTAGCCTTTGACAGAATCAAACAATATCTCCAAGAGCCTCCTATTCTGATGCCTCCGACTGAAGGAAGACCTTTGATAATGTACTTAACAGTGCTAGATAATTCAATGGGGTGTGTGCTGGGGCAGCATGACGAGTCTGGTCGATAAGAGCGCGCAATATACTACCTTAACAAAAAGTTTACCGACTATGAAACACGATAATCACTGCTTGAGAAAACTTGTTGTGCTTTGGCATGGGCTGCTCTCCGACTGAGACAGTATATATTGACCCACACTACTTTGTTGATATCTAAGATGGATCCGATCAAGTACATTTTCGAGAAGCCCGCTCTCTCCGGATGGATAGCAAGATGGAAGATGATCTTAATCGAGTAAGACATTTAATACACAACCCAAAATGCAATCAAGGGACGTGTGTTAGCTGATCATTTGGTGCATCAGGCCATGGATGACTACCAGTCCATGAATTTCGAATTCTCGGATGAGAATATCATGTTGGTAACCGACTGCGAAGAACCTGGACCGGATGAAGGACCTGAGAAAGGATCTTGATGGTCTATGTATTTTGATGGAGCCTCAAACACACTGGGTAACGGCAATGGCGCCGTAATCATATCTCCCGAGGGCTGTCATACTCCATTCACTGCCCAATTATGTTTCAACTGTACCAACAACATGGTGGAGAATGAAGCATGTATTATGGGTATTAGAGCTGCTATTGACCTAAGGATCAAGTTCTTGAGTGTATTTGGAGATTCCGCTTTGGTAATAAGTCAGATCAAAGGAGAGTGGGATATGAAGCACCCAAACCTTATTCCTTACAAAGAGTATGTACTGCACTGCTGCCTAATTTTGAAGAGATCACCTTTGAACATTTCCCACGAGAAGAGAATCAGTTAGCGGATGCGCTAGCTACTATGTCGTCAATGTTCAAGGTCAGGTGGGACAATGAAGCTCCCCTAATCACTATGGAGAGGATGGATGAACCGACATATTGCTATGAGATCGACATTGAGGAGGTAGCCGACAAACCTTAGTTTCATGAGGTGAAAAGGTATCTCGAGGCTCAAGAATACCCCGAGGGGGCATCTGTCAATGACACGAAATTTCTTAGAAGGTTTGCTACAAAGTTCTTCCTCAGCAACAGAATCCTCTATAAGCGCAATCATGACTCTACCTTACTGTAGTGTGTAGACAAGAGCGAAGCAGATAGGATCATGGCAGACCTACACGAAGGTACCTTCGGCACTCATTCCAGTGGACATACCATGGCAAAGAAGATCCTACGGGCAAGATACTACTGGTCCACTATGGAAGCCGACTATTATCAGCATTCTTGAACCTGTCACAAGTGCCTACGCTAATAAGGTGCACGTACCCCTAGTTCCCTTGAATGTTTTAACGGCTCCCTGGCCCTTCGCAATGTGGGGTATTGACATGATCGACGAGATCAGACCTACCGCGTTCAACGGACATCGCTTCATCCTAGTGGCCATTGATTACTTTATGAAGTGGGTTAAGGCTGCCTCCTTTGCTACGGTTACTAAGAATGTGGTGGCACGATTCATCAAGCATAACCTGGTTTGTCGTTATGGTATCCCTGAGAGAATCATCACAGACAACGGTACTAATCTCAATAACTCGATCATCACTGAAATCTGTAAACAGTTCAAGATTCAGCATCACATCTCTTCTCCCTACCGGTCGAAGATGAATGGGGCTGTTGAAGCTGCTAACAAGAATATCAAAAAGATCATACAGAAGATGAAGGTGACATACAAAGACTGGCACGAGATGTTACCATTTGCTCTTCACGTGTACCGTACTTCAGCACGTATGTCAACAGCGGCAACACCATATTCTCTGGTTTATGGCATGAAGGTTGTTCTACGCATAGAGGTCCAGATCCCTTCTCTACGGATTATGAAGCATGCGGGTTTGAGCGAAGATGATTGGATCCATACTCGCCTTGATCAATTGAACTTAATCAACGAGAAAAGACTTATTGCTGTCTGCCATGGTCAAATGTATCAGAAATGGATGATTAAGGCCTTCAACAAGAAAGTCAGACAACAAGTATATCATGTAGGGGATCTAGTAATCAAGTGCCTTATACTTCCTCAAGGTGATCCCAGGGGCAAATGGACTCCCACCTATGAGGGACCATTTGTAGTCAAGAACATATTTTCCGGTGGAGCCATGATTCTGACCACCATGGATGGTGACGACCTTCCATATCCTGTCAATATGGACATAGTGAAAAGATATTACGCATAATAAAGACCCGCTAGGTTGACATACCTAGGCAAAAATAAGGGCATCCCAGGGAACCAAAAGGGTTCGGTCAAAAATTAGGGATAAAAATGAAAAAACCTGTACACCCGGCAAGTTGAAAACCCAAAAGGGTGGCTTGGGAAAAAAAGAGTATCCCGGTGGACTGAAAACCCGAAAGGGCAGTCCAGGAAAAAGTTAGAGAATAAAGCATATCACTATGTCCCATTGAATCACCTTGCAATCAGACCTCAATAATCTGGCGTCAAGCTCAAACGGTAACGATCAATCCAGTCAGCTTCAGACAAGCAGCAAAGTGATGAGATGCTCGAAGACATAGGGGCAATAGCAGAATTGAAACCCAATGGGATCACTACACATGGTTGTTTTCTTTCTGTACACAATTTCTGTAATAATTTCCATTTTACGGCGGTGTTCTCTTACTAGAGCGTCAGCCTCCTTGTAAAAAACGCCTGTTATAGGCAAATTTCAAATCAATGCAAAGCGTCTTTTAAGTACAAAACTGTGTGTTTTTTTTCGTTTTCTGTTTTGTTTTGCAAAAACGTCCAATGTTTTATTCTTGACATATGCATTTGAATATGATTACTATTTATAAATATCTGCATATAAAACAGAAAGACAGTTACTAAGAATTCAAAGAAACTGGTACAATACCTAAATATCGACAGTTACCCCGTCCATCATGGTACAAGGGGCAGAGACAGTTGGAAGCAAAGTTACTATCACGTATAAGCCAGTGATACCTATACTCCTCACAGAGCCGAGACAACCAAAGTTCGGTCTCCAGGTCCCCAAGCAGGAATCACTTCTCCAGCAGTTTCCTTCAGAAGCTGATATCTGTATTCCCCAACCGAGCTGTATAATCATAAACAGTTTATAAAGTTTTTTCTCCCGAGCATAGTTTATTTCTATGATGGCGGAAGCTCGATCTCCAACAGAGCTCTTCTCTCCAGCAATGGAAGTTCATCCTCAGCCGAGTTTATTTCTCCAAATTAGCAGATCTTCCAACAGAGTATCTCTCTTCCCCATGGAGTCATTCCCCCGCAGGGTTATTCTCAGACATAGTCTCTCCGGCATAATATTCTCAAGCAAAATGAATATAAATCTCCAGCTAATCATCTTCGGTCACTATCCCCAGCAGAAACGAAGAACTCAACTCCTTATACTCTCCAGCAGTAGTCAGGATTTATTTTCCCCAGCTAGAGAATATCCCAATGGCATTACGTATCCATACATCATGGCATGCGCATACGTATCATACATCACAATCTCATTTATTTTGAAAACATCATTACTCAATGCATTTCATACATCATGACATTGCATACGACTAACTCTTTACCTTTCAGGGAAAGATGCAATCAAGATCTCACGAGTTTTCTCTGGTTCAGTCAAACCGACACCAAGGTTTCTATTCCAGTTGAAGATATTCCAACAGTTTTCTATGGTTCAGTCAAACTGATACTAAGCTTTAAATTCTAGTTGAAGATGTTCTAAGACTTTCATTTGGGTCAGCCGAATCGCCGCTAAGATTCCCCTGATTTCTATGCCATTCAAAGTTAATCCGAGACATCTCCCAGGATCAGTCAGATCGATCCTAAGATTTCTCTCCCAGTTGAAGTTCTCACAATTTTCCCTGGTGCAGTCAAATCGATACTAAGATTTCTATTCCAGTTCAAGCTATGAAGCCTGAAATAGACCGAATAATATCTTGATATCTCCAAAATACTACGAAGCCTAGAATCGACCAGATAGTGGTATATCTTAATTTCAAGCTTTGAAGTCTGGAAATCGACCGGATAACAGCTTAATTTCCCCATCATACTGTGAAGCCTGGAAATCAACCGGATAACAATACAAGATACTATGAAGCTTGGAATCGACCAGATAGTGGTATATCTCAAATTCAAGTTGTGAAGCCCGGAAATCGACCGGGTAATATCTTGATTTCTCCAAATACTATGAAGCTTGGAATCGACTAGATAGTGGTATAAGACACCCTGAAGCCTGGTACACGACCAGATAACGGTATAAGACATTGTGAAGACTGGAGCACGACCAGATAGCCGCAAGAGACACTATGAAACCTAGAGCACGACCAGATAACAATATATGGTACAGTGAAGCTTGGAATTCGACCAAATAGCAGTTTACTCGGCCAATTACTATAAAGCCTGGAAATCGACCGTATGTTAGTATGCCTTAAATTCAAGTTGAAACCCAGATGCGACCGGGTAACCACTTAATTCCTTCTGTAGCCTGGAACACGACCAGATAAGAATTGAGAAATTGCAAAGCCTGGAGCACGACCAGATAGCAAGTGTATTCTCATCTTCCCAATAAGTCACTGAAACCTGGAGCACGACCAGATAATAGTTAATCTTATTATCCTCATCAAATCACTGTAAAGCCTGGAGCACGACCAGATAGCAACTCACTTTCATCCCCTCGACTAAGAGATGATTCCCTAGTAGAGTAATGGACAACTGAAGCTCCTAAAATTCTATTTCTCCCAGGACAGAGACCAACATTCCTCAGCAGATTCCTCCTCAACGACAGGAACAGGAATTCTCACCAAAGGAATATCTCATAAAATCAACATTATTCTCGATGGCATCTTTTAGCCCATCTGCGAAGATTCTCTGTCATCATCATGGATGGCATCTTTAAGCCCATCTCCGAAGGCATTTTGTCATCTCCTCCAAATGGCATATGTAAGCCCATTCCCGATACTACCTACACGGTCCAGCACCATCTCAGACGAGTGCAAATTTCTATGCACTTAGTGTTCAATCATCTTCCACCTTCAGACTACGAAAGGAAGACAACCAATCTACATCCTTAGGTTTAAGAATATTGATCAGGGGAAGCTGTTGTACCCACAAATTTTCCCTCTCATTTTACCTAACACATGCCCATTGAGGTCCCCAACTTTCTCAAGGATGCCCAAGAGTCGACCAGACAAACTCTCTCCTAAGGCAATGTACCTCAAATTAGGGTTTCCATTTTCATCGGGGTGTGGGAGCTCCAAAGGTACCAAATGCTTTCCATGGTCCTAATATGTTCTCAATATCATCCATTTCAAATTCCGTACCTTACACAAGAAGTTTTCTCAGTCAATTGCCCAGATTCTTGAAAATCGACTGTATTAGGTCAAAAGTCAACTGTGGCCCACATACAGTCAAACTTCAAGATTTTTGGTCAACATCAACATTTTGAAGTTATATTAATCATTTTATCAAGGGATGCCCTAAATTCATAAAAACCTAAAAGTTGCTAAATTAGGGTTTCTTAGGAAAAGTCAACCAAACTTTGATCAAGCATAACTTCTTCATACTTTATCAGAAATTTTCCATCCAATGATCATTTTTAAGAGGATGCAATTACCTACAATTAATCTTCATCCCACAAGTTCAAATTATGCACTCATAAAAAGATATGAATTTCTACATTATAGGTCCTTTTGAAAATTCAACAAAAACACCTTTTGGGTCAAATCTTCTTACATGAACATGGAAGACCCAATTGAGATGAGACCAAAAGGGTTGTTTAGGGTACATCCTAAGATTTCTAAAAAGTCAAATAAAACCTCTCTAGGGTTAAAATTGGAGGAGATATGCCTTGTCAAAGTTGACCATTTTTGCAAAATTGCCAAAAGTCAAATGTGCTCAAAAATGCATTTTTTGTCAAATAGGCCTAGTTTCTCATGATTGAATCTTGCTTTGACATGGTCCACGACCCAAATCAGCATCTACACTTTATTTTCTTCATTATTTATTTTATTTTTATTTTTTTATTATTTAAAATTCAAATTAAATCAAATAAATTGCAAAAAATACAAAAGATTGAGTTTTGATATGATTTTTTGTAGGAATCAAATCCAATTAGGCTGACAAATCATATCCAAAACGTGCAAGGCAAATTGAATTAAAATTGGCATGATTATGCTTGTTTTGGAAACATATCATACAAGAGAAAAATTAAATCAAATCTTGATGATCTTCAAAGATACAAAGCATTTTTGTTGACCTAATTCATTCTAGTACAAATACAGGACATAACCAAGCCAAGAAAACAAGGATTGAAGTCGTGCAAGAAGAAAAACAAAATAAAATTTTTGACAAAAAGTGTGAATCCAATTTCTAAACTAGAGGACGATTCAAGACCATTCAAAGCCACAAATCCCTTCCTGGATATCTCCCGAAGCTAACAGGACCATTTGCACGCTTCAAAGCTCCAGGAATCGTCACATATTGCTCTCACGGTTTTTCACTTTTTCCAAGATCGTATCTATTCATTCTTGCATCGTTAACATGCTTTGATTACATATTTGTGTTCACATGACTGCCTGGAAACTTTCTGTATACTTAATTGTTAGTTTTGATGCATAGACAATGAGTTGTCATTATTAGGGTTTAGCTTGTCGTTTTAGGGTTTTTTTATTCAGGGAAAATTAGGGCAAAAGAAGGATACCTTGATGCTCGTGGCGTCAAGACGAGTTGATTGGTATACTTGGAATTAATTTATCTTGCTTGTTTAAGATTTTTGAAGCTTACAAGGTTTTAGCTATGGAGTCCTGGCCGTAGGTAAAAGTATTTAGCCTAATACGACGGGAAAGGAAGAAGAAGATAACGTGGCTGATGACCATTGGTCCATTTGAATCTGGCGCACGTTTTTTTTCTTAGCCACTTTGTTTTATATATTATTTATTGGTTTTACTATATTGACAAATAATAACAGGTGGCCTAGTGGTGAAGCGTACGTTTGGAAATGTAGAGGACCTGGGTTTGATCCCAGGTCCCAACATTTTCTTTATTTTCTAACTTTGTTTCAACAGATCATGTGCATCACACCCCCAGGCGCCCACCATGCACCACATCATCCAGCCACAGGACTCATAATCAATCCAGATCCAACGCCCAACGTTCAAGGCGTACCATGGACCATCAGAAAGAGCACAACACTGAACTTCACACGTTGACTGGGCTTAGCCATTAATGGGCCTAACAATTCAGACCTACACCCCCCTTTTCAGCTTCAATACAGGCCCATCTCTAATTTTTTTTTTTATTTCTTATTTTTTATTGTTTACTTAATTTCTTTTTTTCTTTTACAAAATAACAAAATCATTTTTTTATTAAATCAAAAAATCACAAAAACCTAAAAAATCTTTTTTTCATAAAAAATATTTTGTTTCTTTAATTAATTAATTAGTTTTATTATTTAGGGAAATTTAATTGTTTTTCTATATAATTTAAATTAATTAGAAATTATGGTTTTAATTTGTACATAACCTAATTAATTTTTCTCAAAAAATAACCTAAATAATTTTTTCAATTAGATTTTTAGGTTTTCTAAATTATTCTCGAATTTAATTCGCCGCGCGCATTTTTTAGTTTCCCTTTTATTCTTGTAACTGTTTCGAGGTTGTAATAGTAACTAGGGTTTAAATTCCGCATTTTTATTTCCAGTCAAGATAATTATGTATCTGCAAAAGCCCTGTAATAGTTAGGACCTTTAAACTTTCCTGCATTTTAATTTTCGCAAAATTATAAACTACTTAGATGTATGCTAATAGGATTGTATGGAAAGACTACTTGTAAATTAATACAGTAGATCACCTTAATTGTGCAAAGATTAAATAACTGAAATCAAACACATGCACATGCTCACTCCTAGGGTTTTCCTCACTCGGTTGCCTCGGAAATAATGGCCGTGTCCCTCGAATGTAGGGATACCTTAGCAATGACCCGTGATTCAAATTCGTCATAAAGATCACAGTCCCTACTTGTCCCTCGAGTTTCCTACGAATTGATCTTATGACGATAGTCCCTTCGAAACGCTAAGGCATCATTACTTGTTTCCTTCAGTGACCATTTCGTCCCTTCTAACGTCCCTTTAAACTCCAACGACGATGCTACTTATTCCTTAATAATAGGATAGCGCTGTCTAAAGGAGAACGAACAGTCTTTTTCGAGTAGATAGGTTAGTTCCTAGGTTCTTGCTCAAAATAAACAAACTTTTCACACCAAACACTTTTCGAACAAGGTTTTCAAAAACAACTTCGTAACACTCTTGAGGACAGAAACAAGGGTTAAAACGAAGTAAAACAAAACTTTTTCAAAACAAGCACACACAAGAAATTTGAAAAATGAGCAAGTACCTAAGAGCCTGTGGAAAACCACAGATAGAAAGGGTGCTAACACCTTCCATTTCTATAATCTACCCCCCCGTACTCAGAAACATCTCGAAAAAGGTTTTTTATGTTCTTTTTCCTTCTCCTGATTGGATAAAATAAAAGTCGGTGGCGACTCTTGCTTACCGCGACATTTTGCAAACAAAAAACGCAAACCAGTATTAACAGTCGGTTCTGCCACTCTATCACAGTGCCGATCAGTTCAATCAACTTCTTCTGACAGTAATGTATGAGATGTTCGAAGACATAGAGGCAATAGCATAGTTGGAACCCAACGAGATCATTTCCATATAGCTATATGTTTTGTTTTCACTTTGTACTCTTTTCATTTCACGACAATTTCCCCTTACTAGAATTTATGTCTCTTTGTACAAAATCGCCTGTTTATAGGCAAATTATCAATACAAATATACCTTAAGTTCAAACTTTTTGTTTTTTCTGTTTTGTTTGCAAAAACGTCCATTGACTAAAATTGAATGAATATGCATATGAACACAATTAACTGTTAACAAATATATGCATAAGAATAGGAATAAGCATTTACTCAAGACTCTAAGAATTGGGATAACATTCAAGCTGTCACAATTCCCCACAGAGCCACTTCTATGAGATTATCCTCATAGAGTAATCTTCACAAATTCATCTCCAATACATTCATTCCCCGCAATTTCCCTGATAGATCACTCTAGCAGATGAAAGAATATGGTATTTCCCCGATAATATCACCAACCTACGGAGTTCCAATCAGTACAATTCATGGAAATTCTCTTCCCCAGGTGAGTTTATTCCTCCAAGACTGTAAAAAATCCATGCAGATTTCTCCTCTCCAACAGAGCTTGTTTCCTCAGCAGAATACTTCTTTGTCAACAGGGTTTATTTCCCCAAAAGATTACAGTCTCCCCAGGTTGAATCCATTCCTCAGATGGTTACGAATCACTGGCAAATTCCTCTCCCCAGTGAAAACACCACTATCCCTAGAGAGTTGCTAAGATACCTGGAATCGGATCAGATATCAATCAACTTTATATTCCCTAAACGAGTCAGAAGGTTATACATCTCTTTTATCCCCAGTCAAGGTATATAAGAATTAAACTCCCCATACGAGTCGGAATTTTATCCATTTCTCTTATCCTTAGTCAGGGTATATAAGAATTAAACTCTCCAGTAGAGTGTTGAACGACTAGTATTCCCGAACTCTTCTCCCCAAACAAAAGTCAACATTCCCCAGCAGAGTTTCCTCAAACTGCAAGCAGGAATCCCCTGTTGAAGCTTTATGGACAAGGTTGAAGATTACACATGTTCTTCATCCCTAACACCAGTCAGGGATTTATTTTTCCCAACAGGATGTCATACGGAGCTGTTGATACACTTTCAACAAATTTCGCATTCATACATCATTTACCAATATCATAACATACACATATGAAATGCATCTAGAAAAATATCATTTATTTTGAGATCATCATTACACAATGCATTTCATACTTCATGACATTACATACAATTAACTTTTTTACCTTTTTAAGAAAGATCAACCAACAGATGAATATCATCAACAATTCTCAAATTGGTCCAAGATTAATTCCTGAAACAAGACGAGGCAACTATATACGTGACCAGGTCAGAGATTAATTCCCGAAACAAGATGGAGCAATTATCTCTACGGCCAACAAAAAGCAGGTTATAGATTAACTCCTGAAACAAGATGGGGAAACTATATATATAACCTAGCAAAGATTAACTCCCAAAATAGGACGGGGAAACTATCTTTCTTTCTTTATGGTCAGATGAAGATCAATTCCCGAAATAGGACGGGGTAACTATCTTTATCACCAAGTGATACGAACTCCTGAAATAGGACGGGTTTACCAACAAAAACAGATTGTAGATCAATTCCTGAAACAGGACGGGGCGACTATCTACATGACAAACACTTCCTTCAAAGACATCTTCCAGCAGACTTTTTGTGGCTCAGATTAAATCAATCCTAGATTTATTCTGATACTTCTTCCAGTTAAAGACATGCAAAGACATCTTCTGGATTAGATTAAATCGACTATAGATTTATTCTGATACTTCTTCCAGTAGACTTTTTATGGCTCAGATTAAATCGACCATAGATTTATTCTGATACTTCTTCCAGTAAAAGACAGGCAAAGACATTTTCTAGCTCAGATTAAATCAACCATAAGATTTATTCTGATACTTCTTGCAGTTAAAGACAGACGCATACATCTTCTGGCTCAGATTAAATCAAGCGTAAATTTATTCTGTTACTTCTTCAAGTCAAAGTAAAATGTAAACTTAGTCTAATTTCTATCAACAGTTACTTCGGATGGCATCTTTAAGCCCATCTCCGACAATTCTCCACCACCTCTCCAAATGGCATCTTTAATCCCATTCCCAGTATAATCAACTAACATCTTTACTTCGGGCACATGCGAGTGCAAATTTCTAGGCACTTAAGCGTTCAATCATATTCTACCTTCAAGTCACGAATGACAAACATGCCAATATAACTCTTCAGGTTTAAGAAGATTGAACAGGGGTAGCTGTTGTACCCCAAAATTTTCCCTCCCATTTTCTTAAAGACATTCTTCTAAGATTCTCAAATACTCAAGGATTCTCAAGAGTTAATTAGACAAACTCTCTCCTAAACAGTTGACATATGAATAGGGTTTGACTTTTCTTAAAGAAAATTGAATTTATAATGCCTCAAGTAGATATTATGGTTCCTCATATGCCTGAAATAACCCTCATGCCAAGTTTCAAGTCTTGCATCACAAATTTTCCCAGTCAATTGCTCGGATGACTGAAAATCAACTATATTAGACAAAAGTCAGATGTGGTCAATATACATTCAAACTTCAAGATTTTTTGTCAACATCAATATTTTTAAGTGATATTCATCATTTTATCAAGGGTTGACCATGATTCCTCAAAGAAAGCCCTCAAATCATCAAAGGTCAAAAATTGCTAAAATTAGGGTTTTGATTGAAAATGACTGATCATTGACTATTGACCTAGTGTAGGACCTAATAACTTGAAGCATGATCTTAAGGACTCAAATATAACATCTTGACCTAATTACATGTATCAAGACATTTCCAAAAGATGCAAGTGATTGATAGTTGAAAATTTGAATCAGTTGATGAAAAGTCAACCATCACTAAAAAGTCAAACTTTGACTTTTTGGGTCAACATTGGAATTCAAAGGTTAAGAATCATCAAGATATTCAGAATTATCAAACTTCATAATCAAGAAATCAAAAAGTCAACAAAATTCAAATTTGGAAAATTTTCTAACACTTAGAAAAATTCTAAGTGTTTTTTTTCTTAATAAAAACCCTAACTTCACAAGCAAGTTTCCTCAAGATGCAAGTTGATTCAAAGAAAACTTTCAAAATGAAAGTTGTAGGGATTGATGAATTCTACAACTTTGTCAATGAGGGTTTATTTCCAAAAAGTGTTTGGATTAAGAGATATAAGCTCATGAAGTTAGGATTTTTTAATCCAACACAGATACTTTTTTTTACAAGTTTTGATCAAATTTTTGTCCCAACTTCATAGCCACTTTTCACCAAGTTCCCATTTGATTTAGAAAAAACTCACAACATGAGAGTTGTAGACAATGTTTCAAGCTTTCCAAAATTTAAAAGAACATAATTTTATCATGCTTGAGCAAGGAGAATCTAAGAGATGAATTTGGGTATCTAAGGTTTCATTATAGGTCATTTTTTGACAAGTTCATACCCCAATATTCAAGCCATGCTGCATAATCCCACTTTTCAGGCCACTAACCTCTAAATCTATCCAAAATCAGAAGATTACACACACCTTTGAGCCATGATCCAAGTGATTCTAGCATTTTCCAAGGCATCATTCCATTAATGGCACAAAGTTAACACTTCCATTTGGGAAAAGCATGCTTTTTTTGCAAAAGTCCACTCCTTGATCCTCTAACTTGTTTCTTCTGCACACACTCAACCTAAAAAGTTAGAAGCAAGATGTTTAAAGTTTACAACCACTCTAGAAGGTATGAGACTATGCATTGAGACTTGGTGTATTCAAAAATCACAAGTTACAACAAAGGAAAAAACTTGGAAACTTGTAAACCAATCCCTCTTATCTTCTGAAACCTTTGGATTATATGTATAGAGAGAATTTGCAAGTTAAGGGACAAAGGCAAAAACCATAAAAACCTCTCATACTCAGAATCACAAAAAATTCTCCATAAGTGCATTTTTTGAGCCTTAAGAAGCTAACTCTCAATCTACTTGTGTGTTTCCCTTCTCATCATTCAAACATCATCTGTACATTATATAGAAGTGATCCAAACACCCGAATCACTTCTATAATCACCCCATCACCATCCACCATTTTCAAGATCCACCATTGCAGCTTGACTTGGTCAGAACAGTTGGGCAAGCTACAAGGCATTTTATCAATTGGAATAGCTTCAGGGAGGTCCAAGGAAGCTTAATCAATTATTACATTGTACCTGGAAGCATCCTTACGTGTTCTGAGTTTCAACTTCAAGATGTAAGTTTTCTAAACTATGATATCTTGATATGAGCATCCTTTGCATAAGCATTCTAAAGAGAAAAAATGTAGATATCATGCCCCTGAAACTAACCATGTCCTTAGTTTTCATTTATGTTGTCCATGTGTTGAGAATTGAAGCTCTGACCAATTAGGTTATATTTTTGGTACCAACATAAATTCATCCTAACCTTTGATTTATAGCTTTTTAAATTTATATGGTTGAATTCCTTGTCAAAAATTTGACAGGTTTGGTTTTTACATTTCTCAAATTGGTTGAGAAATGAAGGATTTCAGAGATGAAAAATGGTCTTGATGTTCTTGGTGCGCGCGAAGAAGAAGATGACATATTTAAATTTTCAGGAATGGGTTTAAAATATATTTAGTGATTGTTATATAATCACCAGATGTAACAACCACCCCAGTGGCAAGTGTGTGTATGTAGAGCGTTAGTATGCTATGGAAGGGGTTTGATCCCTGCCTCTGGCATTTTATTTTTCAACATTTCCTTTGTTAATCAGGTGTAAGCAAGGCAAACGCGCACGTGGTACATCCTCACATCAACACCATCAGATCATCATGTGGCCAGATCCCACGCACCAATCAGCACGCCCATGGTACGCCTTCATAAAACCAACCCACTGGATCCAAACATGCGCTTGATTTCCTTATTATTGGGCCTGGAATTTTTGGTTTCTCACCCCCCATTTTTCATTTACAGTGTTAGGCCCACTCTATTTTTTATTATTATTTCAGCTTCAAACAAAAAAACTTGTTGTTTGGTCAGGATATTTTTACTTCTTTCTCACCCCCATTTTGCTTACACTATTGGCCCATTTCAATTTTCTTTATTTTATTTTAATTAACATTTATTTTTTTAATTAATTTTATTTTAATCAACGAAAATCATAAAAATGATGAAAAATTAGATTTAGGTTTTTAATCCATTAATTTAATTTTTGACAAATAAAATTTAACTTAATCACTTTAATTTTAGTTAATTAGAATTAGAGTTTATACTATAAAATCTCTTTTCTAAATAAAACACCAAAAATATTTTCTAAATATTTAATTTTCTTTAGGTTTTTTACTTAATCAAATTAATTTTCATACATAGAATTAATTAATTTAATTACACTTTGTTTTATTTTAAATAATAAAATTGTAAATAAAATTAGAATCATGTATAACTTTTTACTTCATCATTTCAAATATTTTCTAAACAAAGAAACAAATAAATATCTTCTTAAATACATAGAGTTTTTTAGGGTTTTTACATCTTTCCCTTTTCTATCTCCGCGTTTTTTTTTCCGCATTAAAACAATTATGTAACTGTCAAAGGTTTGTAATAGATAACTATGTTTTATTGCTTTCATCCCCCAACCATAAACTTATAACTCCCATCCCTGAAGCATTGTAATAGCATAGGAAATTTGATATCCCCAACTTACTGCTTTCCTTATTATTGTTCGTAATTAGGGTTTGTATGAAAAGATTTAAAATCAACTGTTAGGTAACCTAATTTCAAGACAAAATACTTGAATTCAAAACACTTTGCACACGCATACCTCTAGGGTAACCTCACTTGTTTTCTCAGATAAAAACAGTCATGTCCCTCAAATGTAGAAGGCTTTAGCGAATATCCTCGGTTAAAAGATCGTAGTGCCTCAATGACCCTTCAATGTTGCCTTCGGTAAACGATCTTAGTCCCTTACGACAATTTCTAAAGTATCTTACAAGTTGCCTTCTATGATTGTACGACGACCCACGCTTGTCCCTTAGATCCAATGATAGGGCTTCTTACTAACTAATGGTAGTATAAAACTATCTAAAGGAGGAGGAAAAGAACAAAGACTCTTTGAGTAGGTATATTACTCGTAATCGCTTGCTCACAAACTAATGCAATTTCCACACTTCACACTTTCAAAACAACTTCTTTCAAAATACTTTATAAACACTCTTGAGGACCGATACAAGGGTTATTATAAAGAAAATTGCCTTACATTGGCATTTTCAAAACATTTTCCCACCAAACAACACTATCTTTCACAAATATTTTCAAAACAAACATTTTGTATACATTCTCAACGATATGAGAATCATTACAAAATTGTCTCACTTAGGCATTTTCAAAATATATTACATACACAAAACACAAAGAATTTCAAAAGTGAGCTGGAAATTAAGAGCCTGTAGATAACTACGACTAAAAAGGGTGCTAACACCTTCCCTTTTCATAACCTACCCCCCGAACTCAAGAAAATTCTCAAAGGTCTCTCCTGTTCTTTTCACCCTTTCCTTTATTGGATAAAAGAAAAGTCGATGGCGACTCTTACTATCTACAACATTTACGATAAAATGCAAAACCCTAAAGTCAGTTCTCCCACCGTATTACATTAAGCCTCGAAGAAAGAAGCCTTGCAACTTGATGTTGAGAAGAATAGAATAGCCTTGTAGCTTGATGATAAAGAATTCCATGAAATAAAACCCTAGCTTCAAACAAATGATTGATGGAGAAATCAATTAAAACAAGCTTGTGCGAAGATGAGAGCCTTAAAGCAATACATAAACCCTAATTTCACAATATCCTCGATCCCATGCTAAATTTATTAATTAGTGATGCATGAGGTGTTAATTGACCTAATGAAGGGTATGTAGATGAAATGAGATTGGAATGCATAAGCTAGATGATATAATGAAAGGGTAGGACAAATTTAAGGTATTACACCTGGATTATGGTGCTTGGTTACAAGGACTGGTATGTGGTGCCTGAAGGTTGTTGAAGAGGTTTGTTGTTTTTTTCGCTGCATGGTATCTGTTGTAACCCTGGTTGTTTCTTGGAAAGGCATTAGGGTTTGGTCTCCTCAGCAAGTTTATCCTATGGTGATGGGATATGTGCAAGACTGTTTCAACTAACTTTTTAAAGTTGCCAATGATACTTGAGTTTTATTCTCAAGTCCACTCATAAAGGCACTTTAGTGTGTGGTTGATGTATTTTCATGAAACCTGTCATTTATTTGATAGTTTATTGAAGAAAGGATAGAGCCATTTATTTTGGTTTCTAAAAGAGTCTTCCTAATTCTTGACCTAATTAGGAAAGTGACTCTGAGTCTTATTGTTGTTAATATAGCTGGAGCTTGGACTATTTTTGAAAGTAGTAATGGATTCAGAACCAAGCTCAGTTTTATGTTCCAGAAGAAGGGAACTGGTGTCCTATCAGATGTTGGGACATCATGTCAGCAGGTGTGCAGAATCCTGTTGCATAACAGATGCTCTGGGTGCTAAACAAATGTGTGATGGTCACATATGTTTGGAACCTACTCCTGATTTGAAAGAGGAGGCATCTGGGTTGTGTATCTAAGATGTTTTGTCAAGAAAACATGTCTTAGATTGTTGGGCTGGTTAAATGTTTATCAACCAAATTGGTTACTTCTTGGTTCAGTTTATTTTTGATCCAAGTTAGTATAAGTGTAGAGGCTGAGCTCTAGTGTCTAGTAGAGTTGTGTTATCTCAATCAGGTTCCTTGTACATAAAGGTCAAATATCAAGGACATTCTCTCTGTCATCTGGTTCATTCCTCTGGTCAAAGGAGCAAGAATTATGGAATCTTATTTATAGCCTTAGAGTAGATTATGTTTGTATTGAGAGAGTTTTGTATGGGTATGCACTAACCACATGATGTGTTGCTATTTAGGAGGAGAATGTATAATTCTCTAAGTGGTTCCTAGCAGCTGATGAAGAAGAATCTCAAATCTAGAGTTTTAGATTCTTAGAGAGATGTCAGATATAATGTCTTGACATCCTTGTGTTGAGAATTTATTTTTCTCAATGTGTGTGGCTGATATTTCTCAGGATAAAGGTTGTCTACTCTAACTTGATATCTCTTACCAAGTATATGAGATCATGTGACTCTTGTTCTATTTAAGGGAGTATGAGCATTGGAGATTGTGATACGGTGGGAAAGAACTAACTATTTTTGGAATGCTGGTTTGCGTTTTGCGTTTGTTTTTGCAAAATGTCGCGGTAAGCAAGAGTCACCACCGTCTTTTATTTTATCCAACAAGGAAAGGAAAAAAGCACAAAAAAATTCCTTTTTCGAGATATTTCTTGGGTTCGGGGGGTAGATTATAGAAAGGGAAGGTGTTAGCACCCTTTCTATCCATGGTTATCCACAGGCTCTTAGATACTTGCTCATATTGTTTTCAAAAATTGCTTTCTTTGTGTTTGTGGGTTTGAAAGAGTTATTGGTTTTGAAACTTCATTTGAAAAGTGTAAGTGTGAAATTTTTTTGTTTTTCGAAAGAGCAAGTACTTAAGAACCATCTACCTACTCGAAAAGGGAATCGTTCTATGCTATCTTCCTTTAGACAATGCTATCCCACTATTGATGAGTAGTTAGCACCGTCGTTGGAGTTTAAGGGTCAATTCGAATAAGGGACATGCGGTCACTAAAGCAACGTTAGGACGCCTTAGCGGTAACCCTAATGTCTTAGATCATTTTATCCGAGGCAACCGTTTAGAGGCGACTATGATCTTTGGACAAGAGGACGACCTCTAAAGTGACCTATACTTAATGACCGCGTAGGAAGGCAACCAAGTGGGGTGTACCCTAAGAGTGCGCATGTGCGAGTGTGTTGTTTTCAGTTAATTTTATCTTTGTACATGTCAATGGTTATCTATGTTGATTTTAGGTTTAAACGTTCAATCTTGTCATGCATCCATATTATCAAACATCTAGCAGTTTATAAGTTGCGGAAATTAAATTACGGAAATTAAATTACAAGGCGTCGGGTATTTACATCGCCAAAAGCAACCCTTTGAAATTTAAATGCGGAAAATAAATAAAGCGATAAAAATATTTAAAATCCTATTAAACTATTACATTCTGGAAACAAATACAATATTGAATAAAATGGATCGCGTGCGGGAAATTAAATCGAATGTGAATTCTAGGGTTTTGACCCTTTGTTATTAAAGAAAAGATTTTTTTTTGGTTGTTTTTGAATTTTAAGAAAGAAATTAAACTAAGTTAATTATTAAATTAATAAATAAGTTAATTAATTAATGAAAATAAATATTTTTGGTTTTTTGTTATTTAAAGAAAGAAATAAAAATTGATCAATGTTAATAAAAAAACCTAATTAAGTCTAATTGATTTTAATTATTGAAAAATATATTAAAGTTAATCTAATTAAAACTAAATTAATTAATTAATTTGTTAATAAAAAGAAAATACCAAAATTTAAATTAATAAAGAAAGTATTTTTTTTTGTTTTAATTTTATTAGGAAAAAGTTTGATTGGTTAATTGAATATAAAAATATAATAAAAAAAATAATTAAAATAATAAAAAAAAAGAAATAGAAAGAGTTAGGGGTGTGGGCCTGATTTGGAGGTCTGGAATAGCAATTTCATGGCCCAATTGGCGCAGGCCTGGTTGACTTTTTGGATCCCATGTGCACCTTCTGACTTGGTCCCATGGTGGACGTCCCTCTCTTGGCCTTCAAATCTGGCCTAAGGCCATCTGTCCATTGAAGATATGGAGGCGCATTGTATGCTACACACATGGATCTACACCTGATTACATGAAGAGAAAAAATAACAAAGCATATGGGGGACCTGGGATCGAACCCAGGTCCTATTGGTATTTGCAATGCTTGCTTCGCCAGTAGGCCATCACGCTTCATCTGTTAATATATTAAACAATAATGCTAATATGCCAAAACAAAGATTATTGGTCAGAAATAAAAAAAAACACGCGCGATTTGAATGGTCCACTGGGGAATTGCCACGTCTCTGTCCCCTACCTCCAGCCCCTGTAAATTTACCTGCGGATTTAGATCCGCAGCTAAATTCGTAGGTCGATCCCAAAATTAATTCTAGGCCATGAAAACGACCCCCAAGGACATGGTTAGGTTCGTCTCCCTCTCCTGAGTGCAACCATGTCCATCACGAGATCCAATTTCACCTGAAATGCAAATCCCTAAAATCTAACACAAAACCCTAGCCATATGGTTATGGGGTTACAGTCCATATAAATGAAATCAAATATTGCCAAAAGTTCAGAAATCTCATAAGCATCACAAATATGTCCATGATTTTCCAGAATGATGCAAAAATAGAGAGCTACAATTTTGAAAACAGGGCCAAGAAACGTGATACTTACAGTGCGTTTTGATGTGTATGAGAGCTTGCTTTGGATTGCAGAAGGTTGAGTAGACACCCAGCAATCGATTGGTGTTGAGTTTTGCTTATGTAAACGCCTACAAATAGGATTTTGGTTTCACACTTTTTTGTGAATTTTTCAAGTTTTGTTTTCAGTATTCTTGCAGCCTCTATCCTAGTTTTCATGTGCCTTGACTTGTATATGTATGATAGAATGTATTAGGTTAACATTTGTGGATTGAATCTTTGCACATCAATGCCATGAGATTGGATTTGATTCACCATTGAAAACTTGCCAAATTGGTCAAAAAACCATCTTTTTGCACATGATTTTGTATGATACGAATTTGATGATGATATTGATGATGATTAAGTCCTGAAAATAGAAAAAGATCTCATGTAATCAAGTTTTGGGATTTTATTTGATTTAAATTAATTTAAAATGAAATAATTCAATAAAAAATCAAATAAAATAATAAAATTGATAAATGGACACAAGGCTGAAGCTAGGACACGCGTGCAATGTGGCAAGTTCAAATCAAGTGGAAAAGAATGAGCCCATTTGACAAAATTTGATGTTTTGGGGATAGTTGACTTTTGGCAATTTTACAAAAATGCCCAATTTCAACAATGCATAACTTCTTCAATTTTTAACTTTTGGAAGTGTTCTTTGACTTTTTAGAAAGATTGAGATGTCCTCTAACCAAAACTTTTGGTCTCATCTCATTTTGATATTCCATGCTCAAGTTATAAGATTTGGAAAAAAAAGGTGTTTTTGTTGACTTTCAAAAATGACCTATAATGTCCAAATTTATAACTTCTTGTGAGTGCATTTTCTGATCTTGGGGTATGAAGATGGATTATAGGAAATTGCATCCTCTTCAAAGTTGAGTTGACTTTTCTTGCAAAACCCTAATTTAGCAACTTTTGAGTCTTGATGAATTTTGAGCAATCCTTGATGAATCATGATCAAACCTTGATCAAATGATGAAATATCCTACAAAATGAGAATGTTGACAAAAAATCTTGAGGTTTGACTGTATTTGGGTCACAGTTGACTTTTGCCCTAGCATAGTCGATTTTTGGACCCTTTGAGCAATTGACTGAGAAAACTTCCTCTACAAAGCTTGAAATCTGACATGGATGACCTTGAGAACATATTAGGACATTAGGGAGCATTTGAGGTCATTTGGACTCAAGGATCTTGATGCAACACAAACCTCTAATTTGGGGTTAACTGCCTTAGGAGATGATTTGTCTGACCCACTCTTGAGAAAACTTGAGCAACTTGGAGACTTTTCTTGCAATGTTTTGAGAAATATGAGAGGGAAAATTTTGGGGTACAACAACTGCCCCTGTTTAATATTCTTGAACTTGAGGATGTAGATTGGCTTTCGTGCCTTTCGTGATCCGAAGGTGGAAGATGATTGAACACTAGAGTGCCTAGAAATTTGCACTCGCATGAAGTGATATAAGCATCGTGATGTCGGGAATGGGCTTACAGATTCCATTTAGAGATTGTCGATAGGAGGTCTTCGACTGGAATAAGAATCAGGGAGATCTTAGCGTTGATCTGACTGAACCAGAGAAGGTCTTGGATTAACTTTGACTGGATAAGAATCAAAAAAATCTTAAAATCGATTTAACTGAACCGGACGAAAGTCTTGGAATATCTTCAACTGGAATAAGAATCAGGGAAATCTTAGCGTCAATCTGACTGAACCAGAGAAGGTCTTGGATTAACTTTGACTGGATAAGAATCAGAAAAATCTTAGAATCGATTTAATTGAACCAGACGAAAGTCTTGGAATATCTTCAACTAGAATAAGAATCAGGGAGATATTAGCGTCGATCTGACTGAACCAGAGAAGGTCTTGGATTAACTTTGACTGGATAAGAATCAGAAAAATGTTAGAATCAATTTAACTGAACCAGACAAAAGTCTTGGAATATCTTCAACTGGAATAAGAATCAGGGAGATCTTAGCACCGATCTGACTGAACCAGAGAAGGTCTTGGACTAACTTTGACTGGATAAGAATCAGAAAAATCTTAGAATCTATTTAACTGAACCAGACGAAAGTCTTGGTATATCTTCAACTGGAATAAGAATCAGGGACATCTTAGCGTCGATCTGACTGAACCAGAGAAGGTCTTGGACTAACTTTAACTGGATAAGAATCAGAAAAATCTTAGAACCGATTTAACTGAACCAGACGAAAGTCTTGGAATATCTTCAACTGGAATAAGAATCAGGGAGATCTTAGCATCAATCTGACTGAACCAGAGAAGGTCTTGGACTAACTTTGACTGGATAAGAATCAGAAAAATCTTAGAATCGATTTAACTGAACCGGATGAAAGTCTTGGAATATCTTCAAATGGAATAAGAATCAGGGAGATCTTAGTGTCGATCTGACTGAACCAAAGAAGGTCTTAGATTAACTTTGACTGGATAAGAATCAGAAAAATCTTAGAATCGATTTAACTGAACCAGACGAAAGTCTTGTGAGAGCATCTTTCTGAGGAATCCGCTGAAACAACCCTCAATAGATGTAGTTTTTGAGGGGACTACTAGGTCATATAAGTAGTCAATGGTGTTTATTGATTCGTATTTCCCTGAAAAGATAAAGAGTTAGTCATATGCAATGTCATGATGGATGAAATGCTTGATATATATCAAGCAATGATGCTCTCAAAATAAATGAGATTGTGTGGTATGATGCGTATATGCCTGTATCATGATGTATGGAAATGTAATGTCTTTAGCTGGGGAAAATAAATCCCGAATAGCTGCTGAAGAATAGAGCTGGATTCTTCGTTTCCGCTGGGGATGGCGAACAAAGAGAATAAACCTGCAGGATAGGATGACTCCGTTGGGGGAATAAACTGATTAGGAGATTACTCTGTGGGGAAGAGATTTTTTGCTGAAGATTCCACTGATAAATTCCATCAGGATGAATTATCGTTGCTGGTGATATTGAATCCTATTGGGGATTGAATTCCTGTTTGTGAAAGGAAAGAACTCTGTTGGGGACGATCTCTCAGTGGCGACTTCACTAGGGATAACCTTTTAGACTCTTATGGGGATAATCCTTTGAGTTCTGCCAGGAATGATCCTTTGAACTCGGCTGGGGGGATTTAGTTTTGTATTCCGCTGGGGATAAACTTCCAGAGTCTACTGGGGATGATTCTTCAACTCCATTAGGGAAGCTTTTTCAGACTGCACTGGGAAGATTTTAACTCCACTGGGGATATCTTGTATTCTACCGGGGAACACTCTTATACTCCATTGGGGAATATTAAGACTGCCAGGGATATCAAGCCTTCTTAGTGCTGATGGTAGATAAACTCTGCTTGGGGAGAATATTACCGATTCATTCACAGTTGCGAGTCTTAGCTGGGGAGAGCTATCATTGCTGTCTTACTCTGCGGTGAGTGAATATTTCTTAGCCATATTCTTCAGCTGAATCTACCTTTGTAACAGGTGGACAGAGCAACTGTACAGCTTGGACACTTCTTATTGCCCCTATTTCTGCTATTACCAGTAATTCGTCTGTTGTTTCGCATGTAAATATTTATGAGCATCAATTAATGTCAATTGCATATATCAAAAATGAACATTGGACGTTCTTTGCAAAACAAAACAGATAAAGGAAAAACAGTTTGAAATTTCTTTGAAAAGGAATTGTATTGATTTTGAAGTTTGGCCTGTAAATAGGCGTTTTTGTACAAGAGGCTGACGTCCTAGTAAGAGAACACCGCCGAGCAGATAGAATTTACACAATTTGTGAAAAGAAAACAAAACAGTTCTGTGAATAATCCCACTGGGTTCCAACTCTGCTATTGCCCTTATGTCCTCAAGCATCTCATCACTTTGCTGCTTGGTTGAAGATGAATCAGATTGATTAGTGTTGTCCGAGCTTGATAGTTGATACCGAAGTCTGGATGCAAAGTGATCCAATGAGACATAGTGTTACGCTCTGATCCCTAATTTTTTCCTGGACCACCCTTTCGGGTTTTCAGTCCACCGGGATACCATTTTTTGCCCAAGCCGCCTTTTCAGGTTTTCGACTTGTCGGGTGTACAGTTTTTCTTCTTCTTTTTCATCCCTTATTTTTTCCTGAACCCTTTTGGTTCACCGGGAAGCCCTTATATTTGCCTAGGCCAGTCGACTAGCGAGTCGTTAATTATGCGTAGTATCTTTTCACTATGTCTGCATTGACGGGGTGAGGAAGGTCGTCACCATCCATGGTGGTTAGAATCATAGCTCCTCCTGAGAAAATGTTCTTAACCACAAGTGGCCCTTCATAAGTAGGGGTCCATTTTCCCTTGGGATCACCTTGAGGTAAGATAATGCGTTTGATAACCAGGTCCCCAACTTGATACTCTTGTCGTCTGACTTTCTTGTTAAATGCCTTGATCATCCGTGTTTGATACGTCTTACCATGACAAATAACAGTAAGTCTCTTTTCATCAATTAGGTTCAGCTGATCAAGCTGGGTTTGAATCCACTCATCTTTGCTCAAACCTGTATCCTTCATAATCCTAAGAGAGGGTATCTGAACTCCAATGGGCAAGACTGCTTCCATGCCATAAACCGAGGAATAAGGGTTGCCCCTGTTGATGTCCGTGCTCAGGTACGGTACCCATGAAGAGAAAATGGTAACATCTCGTGCCAATCTTTGTATGTCTCTGTCATCTTCTGCACAATCTTCTTAATGTTCTTATTAGCCGCTTCTACAGCCCCATTCATCTTCGGCCGATAGGGAGAAGAGTTGTGATGATGTATCTTGAACTGTTTGCAGAGCTCGGTGATCATCTTGTTATTGAGATTTGTACCATTGTCCGTAATGATCCTCTCTGGTACACTGTATCGACAAATCAGATTGTGTCGAATGAACCATGCTACAACGTTCTTGGTTACTATATCAAAGGAATCTGCTTCAACCCACTTTGTAAAGTAATCGATAGCTACTAGGATGAAACGATGCCCGTTGGATGTTGTAAGTCTGATCTCGCCGATCATATCAATGCCCCACATTGCAAAAGTCCACGGAGCTGTCAAGACGTTCAGAGGAACTGGAGGTATGTGCACCTTATCAGCATAGACTTGGAACTTGTGACATGTCCGAGAATGTTGATAACAGTCGGCTTCCATAGTGGACCAATAATATCCTGCCTGAAGGATTTTCTTTGTCATGGTGTGTCCACTGGAATGAGTTCCAAAAGTACCTTCATGTAACTCTATCATGATCTTTTCTGCTTCGTTCTTATCCACACATCACAGTAAGGTCGAATCATGGTTACGCTTGTAAAGGATGCCATTGCTGATGAAGAACTTTGCTGCGAACCTCCTCAGAAACTTCTTGTCATTAACAGATGCACCCTCGGGGTATTCTTGAGCCTAAAGATACCTTTTTACTTCATGAAACCAGGGCTTTTCTGTTACCTCTTCAGTCTCAATGTCACAGCAATGTGCAGGTTTGTCCAATCTTTCAATGATAATCCGGGGAGCCTCATTGTCTCAATTGACTTTGAACATAGAAGACATCGTAGCCAGCGCGTCCACCAACTGATTCTCCTCTCTAGGGAAGTGTTCAAAGGTTATCTCCTTAAAATGTAGAAGTAAAGTCAACACATACTCCTTGTAAGGAATAAGATTTGGGTGTTTCGTATCCCACTCACCTTTGATCTGACTGATCACGAGAGCAGAATCTTCGAAGACACTCGAAAACATAATCCTTAGGTCAATTGTTGCTCGAAGACCCATGATGCACGCTTCATACTCCGCCATATTGTTGGTGCAGTTGAAACATAGTCGGGCGGTAAACGGAGTATGAGAGCCTTTAGGAGATATGATCACGGTGCAAATGCCATTACCCAAAGCGTTTGAAGCTCCATCAAAGTACATAGATCATCGGGATCCTTCCTCAGGTCCTTCATCCGGTCCAGGTGTCTCACAATCAGTTACCAACATGATATTCTCGTCCAGGAATTCAAAGTTCATAGACTGGTAATCATCCACTGCCTGATGTGCCAAATGGTCTGCCAACACACTCCCCTTAATTACTTTTTGAGTCGTGTATTGGATGTCATACTAAGTTAATATCATCTCCCATCTCGCTATTCATCCGGACAAAGCAGGCTTTTCAAAGATATACTTGATTGGATCCATCTTCGATATCAATAGAGTAGTGTGAGTCAACATATACTGTCTCAGCTGGCGAGCAGACCATGCCAAAGCGCATCAAGTTTTTTTGAGCAGTGAGTATCGGGTCTCACAGTAGGTAAACTTTTTGCTAAGGTAAGAAATAGCATGCTCTTTTCGGCCAGACTCGTCATGCTGACCCAGCACACACCCCATTGAGTTGTCGAGTACTGTCAAGTATAAGATCAAAGGTCTCCCTTCAACTGGAGGCATCAGAATAGGTGGCTCTTGGAGATACTCTTTGATCCTTTCAAAAGCGGCCTGGCATTCATCGTTCCAACGTACTACTTGATCTTTCTTCAGTAACTTGAAGATTGGCTCACAAGTAGCAGTCAAGTGCGAGATGAATCGGACAATATAGTTCAGACGTCCCAGAAAGCCTCTGACTTCTTTCTCTGTTTGGGGAACTGGCATTTCTTGTATAGCTTTCACCTTTGCGGGATCCACCTGAATACCTTTATCGCTTACAAAGAAACACAGCAGCTTACCAGATCTCACCCCGAAGGGGCATTTGTTCGGGTTTAACCTCAGCTTGTACAACTTCAACCTGTCAAATAGCTTCTGAAGGTGGTCCAGATGTTCTTCCTCAATTTGGGATCTTACAATCATGTCATCGACGTATACCTCAATCTCATGATGGATCATGTCATGAAACAAAGCGACCATGGCACGCTGATACGTTGCCCCAGCATTCTTCAATCCAAAAGGCATGACTTTGTAGAAAAAGGTACCCCATTGAGTAACAAAGGTTGTCTTCTCCATGTCTTCGGGAGCCATTTTAATCTGATTATAACCGGAGAAGCCATCCATAAAGGAAAAGACCTTATGCTGAGTAGTGTTGTCAACCAGGACGTCGATATGAGGCAGAGGGAAATCATCCTTGGGGCTTGCCCTGTTCAGATCCCTATAGTCAAAACACATTCGAACCTTACCATCCTTCTTTGGCATTGGAACCACATTGGCCACCCATTGTGGGTAAGAAGTAACTGCTAGAAAACCGGCGTCAAACTGTTTCATAACCTCAGCCTTGATTTTCTCAAACATATCTGGGCGCATTCGGCGACCTTTTGTTTCACTGGAGGATAGTCTTCCTTGGTAGGCAGGCGGTGAACCACAATATCGGTATCCAACCCAGGCATATCTTCGTAAGACCAGGCAAAGATCTCAACATAGTCACACAGCATTTGAATCAACCGTTGCTTCACACTAGCTTCCAGATTTGCACCGATCTTAACTTCTTTCTTGTCTATCTCTGTACCCAGATTCACTGTTTCCACTGACTCTTTATGTGACTGTATAGCCCTCTCTTCCTGGAGTAGCAGTCTAGCAAGTTCACCAGACACTTCGCAATCATCTTCACCTTCGTCTTCGGCTAAGTTGATTGGACTTTCGAAGTCATAACTGGCGGTAGCAGAGTCGTTACCAGTGAGATCCAGAGTGGATGTAGACCTGTATATGTGAGTGTGTGTAAAATAGCTGTTTTGCAATATGTAATAAAAGAAAAACAAGGAGCGCAAGATTTGAAATGCAAGAAACGTACAATGCTTTTATTAATGATATATGAAAATGACACACATAAAGCCCTCACAAATGAAGCCACAGTTCCCCGGGTAAGACACCAGGCCGTAAAGTTTAAAACATTGTCTGTTACAAATTCAAAAACAAAAGTCTCATTACTGGGTGATAACAGAAACAGGCATAGAATCCTTCGCTGTCCAATTTCTTAGTCCACCATCAGTAGTCGGGTAGATCCAACTGTCAATATCAAACTCTTCATCGTCGTCATCCCTGATAGCATTCACCCCTGCGTCTTGTTTAGGCTTTTCTGGTGCTCCGAACTCAATCTCCTTCGCATCAATTAAGTCCTGTATTTTGTTCTTTAAAGCCCAACAACCATCTGTATCATGCCCCGGGCTATCAGAGTGAAAAGCACAACGGGCATTAGGGTTGTACTTCGGTGATGCAGTGTTGGGATTCTGCGGAGCCTCCCTTGGAGTTACTAGATTGGTTTTCAATAATTGCGGCAGAATCTTAGACAAAGTCATGTTGAGCTGAGTGAATTTCCTTCGCGATCTCTCAACCTTTTGTTGATTGTTGCGCTGAGGAGCCCCAATAGGTCTTGAAATAACAACCGCATTAACAGCTTGGCGGCGTTCAGGTCTATTTTGGCCTTTCGAACTGTAAACAACACTTGAATCCTTCTTAAAAGGATTTTTCTCGGTGCTCGATGAAGCACCCTTTTGTATCTTACCAGACTTAATACCAGCCTCAATCCTTTCACCGGTCATAATTAGCTCTGTAAATCCAGATGAAGAACTTCCAATCAGATGGTTAAAAAATGGACCAAACAAGGTCCCCAGAAACATATCAACTAGCTCCCTATCAGCCAAGGGTGGTTGCACTATTCCAGTGAGATCCCTCCATTTCTGAGCATAATCTTTGAAACCTTCGCCCGTTCCTATAAACATACCTTGGAGTTGGGTACGCGTAGGAGCGAGGTTGGCATTGTATTGGTACTGCGTGTAGAAAGCAGCAGCCAAATCTTCCTAGTTACGGATGCTAGTTCCTTCCAAATGGTAAAACCATTCAAGCTGAGTCCCTGAAAGACTGTCTTGAAAGAAGTGGATCCATAGGTTCTTATCAACAGTGTACGGCTGAATCTTCCTTACATATGACCGAAGGTGCAGCTTCGGACAAGAAACTCTGTCATACTTAGGAAAGGTTGGTGCTTTGAATTTGTAGGGAATCACCACCCCAGATGATAGACCCTGATCACCAAAGTCCAGACCAGGCACTTTCTGAACTTCCATCGCACTCAACCGGTCTTCCAGTTGCTTGTATTTATCCTCTACCGGAGGATACTGGTCTTCGTCGAAGTCCGTCTCATTGTCTGAAACCACAGGGCTAGGAGCCCTCCTTTCTTTCTGACTATCTTTCCCTCCAGATGAGGTGGTTAAACCAACTTCGTCTCGTAGCCTGTTTCCAAACCTGTGACCTGTGTTAAACAGGACTGTCCTCTTCTTCTTCTCTTTCAGAATCAGGGTCTTCAGATCTTGCTGACCCTTAGCTAGATTCATGAACAACTCTTAGAATTGGGCATTTTGAGCCTGCAGAGCCTTGATTGCTTGTTCAGTCGATGGTTCAGAAGACATGATGCTGAAATAAACAACGAAGAAGATGAGAAAACCTGTGAGGGTACCTGTTATGAGGTGCATGGAATGAAATGTGTATGATATGATTTAAAAGACATTGAGCGATTCAAATTCGTAAACAAGAAATGAAACACACTTTTATTAGATAAACTTTGAAATTAATTGTTCAACAAATTGCCCTTAAGGCGTTACAAGAAAGGAAATACTGAAAAGTAAATAAAAACTGGAAATAATCAAAGGACATCAACGCTCCCATGGTCGTTTGCCTTTAGTGCTGACATAGTCATTGATGATCTTCTCTTTCTCCAACTGCCTAGTCAACTTCTGGATCTTCTGCTCTTGCTCGTGATACTTTTCTCTACAAGTATCCCGTTCTTCCCTTAGTTGCATCCAGGACCTCTTCAATGCCCCAATTTCAGTAGGCATGTAAGGGTGTAAGATAGTAGGAGGAACCCCTTCCTCATCAGCAACTTCAACAATGATAGGCAAGACAGCTTCATAGGGAATTCCCAGATTTTGGGCACGGATACGAACCCATCAGAGATATGGCTCCATTGGTAGAGAAGTCTTTGGGCCCAGATCGTGTGGATCAGATCTGTGAACTCTATCCCAAGCCCTTATGAATCTGCGACGTTTCTCGTTACTATCCCCTTGAAAATCAAAGATGATACTAGACATTAGCAGCTCATGAGGTCCTTCCCTTCTGGCTCGCCCAAACTGACGTAAGGCCAAGCATGGATTGTAAGTAATTCCTCCATGGGTTCCTATCAGTGGAACATTGGGGTATTCCCCACAGCGATCAATAACGGCCACCTCGTCCATACCCTTAATAATCCAGATGATGTCATTATGAGAGAGAGACATAACCCTATAAGCCCAGCCCATGCCTTCTTTGTTCTTCAGCACTGATTTGGGGAGGTGCGAAATAAACCACCTCACCAATAACGGAGCACAACACATCAAGGTTCCCCGCTTCCGAGCGTTATGGGCATAAAGCTGATGAAGAATGTCACCCAAGAGAGTGGGTACAGGATTACCAGAGATGAAGATTTTTACCATATTCACATCAACAAAGGAGACAGAGTTAGGAAACAATACCAAGCCATATATTAGAAGAGCCATAATATCTTCGAATGCCTGAAAGTCTAGACTATCCCAGAAATGATTAGCCTTACCAACCAAGAACTTAGTCAAAAAGCCCTTTGCTCCACTACGGGTTTCCCAATTAGCCATTACCTCAGCCTTTGTCATGTGAAAGGATGAAGCAATCTCTTCCGGCCTCAGGATTTTCTCCCAACCTGTAAACGGGGTCTGCTCCAGAATAAAGATACCGAGCAGATCAGAGAACTCTTCCAAGGTAGGGACCAACTGGTAGTCCTGAAAAGTAAAGCAGTGGTACAGTGGATCATAGAACTGGACTAGGACACTCATCATCTGCTCGTCCAATTTGGAGGTGACCAAACTAAGAAGATGCCCATGTCTTCTGATGAAGGAGGTAGTATCTGACATCTTTGCAACCAATTCTTTGAGCATAGTGGGAACCTGGACAAAGTTGATCCGGATGGTGTTCTTACGCATAGGTGACATGACCTACAAAGCAGAACAATGATGAATCCCTCATGTATTTGAAATAGGTTAGTCCAACGCAAGATGTATGTAATGTTATGATGTCATGATGTTATGATAGAAAGCACACCACAAGTATCCACAAATAGCAAACATGGTAAAGGCATATAAGTCACACAGAGAGCCCTTAGATTTCAGGCTGGCAAGGAGTCTAGGTACTACCCTCTTTTAGTCCAGTTGGTTTAAACCTGTCCTAAAAATAGTAAACGGGTTATAGAGGATCTAAATATCACTGACTACCCTCGATCGGTCATAATTCCATTTTAGCAACCTTTTCTTGCGGCCGGAATCATCACGAGAGTTTAGTCTCAATGAGTGTAGCATACTGCTACTATTCTATGGCCAAGTTGGTCAATTTAAAGGTTCTAAGGTCAGTTGGTGCTTAATGACCCCTTAGAAGACCCATATTCTCCTCATTCCAACACAAGGGATATCGGTACATACTAAAGTGCCATACCAACGTAGCTATTGTTTCAACCATATCGGTCTATGTCGTACAGTTCCCTCACAGTTTATTGCTACTTACCTAAAGGGTATCCCCAGATCCGGGTTAGAATCTATGGTAACTCCGATTCAAGTCCACAAATATAAAGCATACAAAGCAAACAATTGAAAACAATGATCTAATCCTAAGGTACACCCCACTTATTAAGCGTCCTCAGCAGAGTCTCCAGTTCTGTGATACGGTGGGAAAGAACTGACCGTTTTTGGAATGCTGGTTTACGTTTTGCGTTTGTTTTCGCAAAATGTCGCGGTAAGCAAGAGTCGCCACCGTCTTTTATTTTATCCAACAAGGAAAGGAAAAAAGCACAGAAAAATTCCTTTTTCGAGATATTTCTTGGGTTCGGGGGGTAGATTATAGAAAGGGAAGATGTTAGCACCCTTTCTATCTGTGGTTATCCACGGGCTCTTAGATACTTGCTCATATTGTTTTCAAAAATTTCTTTCTTTGTGTTTGTGGGTTTGAAAGAGTTTTTGTTTTTGAAACTTCGTTTGAAAAGTGTAAGTGTGGACATTTTTTGTTTTTCGAAAGAGCAAGTACTTAAGAACCATCTACCTACTCGAAAAGGGAATCGTTCTATGCTATCTTCCTTTAGACAATGCTATACCACTATTGATGAGTAGGTAGCACCGTCGTTGGAGTTTAAGGGTCAATTCAAATAAGGGACATACGGTCACTAAAGCAACGTTAGGACGCCTTAGCGGTAACCCTAATGTCTTAGATGATTTTATCTGAGGCAACTGTTTTGAGGCGACTATGATCTTTGGACAAGAGGACGACCTCTTAAGTGACCTATAATCAATGATCGCGTACGAAGGCAACCAAGTGGGGTGTACCCTAAGAGTGTGCATGTGCGAGTGTGTTGTTTTCAGTTAATTTTGTCTTTGTACATGTCAATGGTTATCTATGTTAATTTTAGGTTTAAACGTTCAATCTTGTCATGCATCCCTATTATCAAACATCTAGCAGTTTATAAGTTGCAGAAATTAAATTGCGGAAATTAAATTACAAGGCGTCAGGTATTTACATCGCCAAAAGCAACCCTTTAAAATTTAAATGCGGAAAATAAATAAAGCGATAAAAATATTTAAAGTCCTATTAAACTATTACATTCCGGAAACAAATACAATATTGAATAAAATGGATCACGTGCGGGAAATTAAATCGAATGCGAATTCTAGGGTTTTGACACTTTGTTATTAAAGAAAAGATTTTTTTTGGTAGTTTTTGAATTTTAAGAAAGAAATTAAACTAAGTTAATTATTAAATTAATAAATAAGTTAATTAATTAATGAAAATAAATATTTTTGGTTTTTTGTTATTTAAAGAAAGAAATAAAAATTGATCAATGTTAATAAAAAAACCTAATTAAGTCTAATTGATTTTAATTATTGAAAAATATATTAAAGTTAATCTAATTAAAACTAAATTAATTAATTAATTTGTTAATAAAAAGAAAATACCAAAATTTAAATTAATAAAGAAAGTATTTTTTTTGTTTTAATTTTATTAGGAAAAAGTTTGATTGGTTAATTGAATATAAAAATATAATAAAACAAATAATAAAAATAATAAAAAAAAGAAATAGAAAGAGTTAGGGGTGTGGGCCTGATTTGGAGGTCTGGAATAGCAATTTCATGGCCCAATTGGCGCAGGCCTGGTTGACTTTTTGGATCCCATGTGCACCTTCTGACTTGGTCCCATGGTGGACGTCCCTCTCTTGGCCTTCAAATCTGGCCTAAGGCCATCTGTCCATTGAAGATATGGAGGCGCATTGTATGCTACACACATGGATCTACACCTGATTACATGAAGAGAAAAAATAACAAAGCATATGGGGGACCTGGGATCGAACCCAGGTCCTATTGGTATTTGCAACGCTTGCTTCGCCACTAGGCCATTACGCTTCATCTGTTAATATATTAAACAATAATGCTAATATGCCAAAACAAAGATTATTGGTCAGAAATAAAAAAAAACGCGCGTGATTTGAATGGTCCACTGGGGAATTGCCACGTCAACGTCTCCTACCTCCAACCCCTGTAAATTTACCTGCGGATTTAGATCCGCAGCTAAATTCGTAGGTCGATCCCAAAATTAATTCTAGGCCATGAAAACGACCCCCAAGGACATGGTTATATTCGTCTCCCTCTCCTGAGTGTAACCATGTCCATCACGAGATCCAATTTCACCTGAAATGCAAATCCCTAAAATCTAACACAAAACCCTAGCCATACGGTTATGGGGTTACAGTCCATATAAATGAAATCAAATATTGCCAAAAGTTCAGAAATCTCATAAGCATCACAAATATGTCCATGATTTGCCAGAATGATGCAAAAATAGAGAGCTACGATTTTGAAAATAGGGCCAAGAAACGTGATACTTATAGTGCGTTTTGATGCGTATGAGATCTTGCTTTGGATTGCAAAAGGTTGAATAGACACCCAGCAATCGATTGGTGTTGAGTTTTGCTTCTGTAAACGCCTCCAAATAGGATTTTGGTTTCACACTTTTTTGTGATTTTTGCAAGTTTTGTTTTCAGTATTCTGGCAGCCTCTAGCCTAGTTTTCGTGTGCCTTGACTTGTATATGTATGATAGAATGTATTAGGTTAAAATTTGTGGATTGAATCTTTAGACATCAATGCCATGAGATTGGATTTGATTCACCATTGAAAACTTGCCAAATTGGTCAAAAAAACCATCTTTTTGCACATGATTTTGTGTGATACGAATTTGATGATGATATTGATGATGATTAAGTCCTGAAAATAAAAAAAGATCTCATGTAATCAAGTTTTGGGATTTTATTTGATTTAAATTGATTTAAAATTAAATAATTCAATAAAAAATCAAATAAAATAATAAAATTGATAAATGGACACAAGGCTGAAGCTAGGACACGTGTGCAATGTGGCAAGTTCAAATCAAGTGGAAAAGAATGGGCCCATTTGACAAAATTTTATGTTTTGGGGATAGTTGACTTTTGGCAATTTTGCAAAAATGCCCAACTTCAACAATGCATAACTTCTTCAATTATGAATTGTTGGAAGTGTTCTTGGACTTTTTAGAAATATTGAGATGTCCTCTAACCAACCCTTATGGTCTCATCTCATTTTGATATTCCATTCTCAAGTTATAAGCTTTGGAAAAAATGTGTTTTTGTTGACTTTCAAAAATGACCTATAATGTCCAAATTTATAACTTCTTGTGAGTGCATTTTCTGATCTTGGGGTATGAATATGGATTGTAGGAAATTGCATCTTCTTCAAAATGAGATTTGGATGGGTCATTTATCATAAAGTATGAGAAAGTTATGCTTGGTCAAAGTTGAGTTGACTTTTCTTGCAAAACCCTAATTTAGCAACTTTTGAGTCTTGATGAATTTTGAGCAATCCTTGATGAATCATGATCAAACCTTGATCAAATGATGAAATATCCTTCAAAATTAGAATGTTGACAAAAAATCTTGAGGTTTGACTGTATTTGGGTCACAGTTGACTTTTGCCCCAACATAGTCGATTTTTGGACCCTTTGAGCAATTGATTGAGCAAACTTCCTCTACAAGGCTTGAAATTTGACATGGATGACCTTGAGAACATATTAGGACATTAGGGAGAATTTGAGGTCATTTGGACTCAAGGATCTTGATGCATCACAAAACCCTAATTTGGGGTTAACTGCCTTATGAGATGATTTGTCTGACCCACTCTTGAGCAAACTTGAGCAACTTGGAGACTTTTCTTGAAATGTTTTGAGAAATATGAGAGGGAAAATTTTGGGGTACAACAGAGATGTATCAACCTGAGTCAGTGTTTGATTGGTTCTGCATCTTGGAGTGTCATCCAAATCACATAGGATTAGCATTTCAGATTTGTGTTTGGAGTTTAGTTATGTAGTTACCTCACATGATAGAAAATTTATCTTTGCAAGTATTGAAGGGCATCCTTGTAGGAAGTAGACTAAATATAAATTGTCTACTTATGGCATATAATGATCATCCAATTTCATGTTTGTTGAAGTCTGCTCCAGATACCTATTAGATGGAATCTCCTCTTTAGGTGCAAAAGGATGGCATCTATCACCTCAAAGTTAGACAGGAGGTCTGAATATTATGCTTATGAGAAGAAGATTCTTGAGGTGTGCATATGTTCATATGGTGATGATATGGGCGTGGAGGTTGATCACTACTGATGGTTGATCCTCTTACTGTAAGAGTTGTGTATGGTTCCAAGATGATGTCTGAACCAATGTTGGAACATCATTTTAGTTCCTTGTCTCCTTGGCCAAGAAAGTTGGTTTCAATTCATGGTGTAAGTGTAAGGTCAATTCATTGACCTAATTTGGCATTGTTTATGGATGCTTGGCATGAATGTTTATCATGGTTAAGTATGTTCAAAAGAAGGAGCCAGATCAAATGTCCTACCTTATGTGAGAAGGTAATCTTATCTGATTATGGTAAATACTTTGATGGGAGCTGAGTATTTGACTGTCCTCTAAGAATGATGTATTAAGAACCATATAGATTGGGTTCTGTATTGAGCAGCTGATATCCTAGATAATGTTGTAACATCATGATTGTTAATGGTATTTTGTGGAAGATGCTTGAGATTATGGATGTGAAGTTGAGGCTCAATGTTATTAGAGGCATCTCTGGATATGTGGATTGGAATGTGCAGATTCTGATCTTGTGTATAGTAGTATGTTTTGGAAACACATGACAACTATTTTTGAAGACTTCACTAGTATCAGCAGATACTGAGGCCTGATCAGAATTCCTGTTGAGGTAGTGTTTTCTTCTACTACAAGTAAGAGAGGGTGGCAATCTTGAACTTGTGTAGCAAGCAAGGTAAGAGGTTTTTTTTAATAAAAATATGTGAGAAATTACAAAGCAAGTTCTTCTTGTGTGAAATAAGGTGAGTGAAGTTATTTCCCTCCACTATAAAAGAATGAAGTCCTTTATGAGTCTTCATCTGGTGCTCAAGTTTTCATCTTTAGCTGCAGCATTGTTTATCCATGACAGGGGGGGTGAAACACTTGTATATGGTTTATTGCTGCATGATGCAGATTTTTGGCTTCTGATTAGTACTTTCCTACATCTAAGAGACATTATTTGTGTCTAGGGGAATTTATTTTTCTCTGCAAAATTTGAAGGAGCCTGATGGATGGTCTGTTTGATATCACACATGTGATGTTTTGATATCTTGGTTAAGCTCACTCTTCTTGGATGAAAGGAGTTCTTTTAGAGTCCAGAGGAAGGCTCGATGATTATGTTTTAGTGCTTATGGGTAAGTCTAGGAATTATCTTAGATCGTGTTGATGAAGAAGCTTATTTGTATGGTGTGACAATGTCTGACAAAGATGTCAGGACATTATACAAGACATATTTTTTCCCTTGAGCCCAACAAGGAAATATTTTGGATGGTGCAATCTTTACACGTCAAGAGGGAGTGTAAAGTGTGCTTGTTGACTATGCATGCACTTTTATTGGTAAATTCTCCCTCCAGAATAATTAGTCTAGAGTCAATAAAGACGGTCAAAATCTGTTTTGGAAGTTTCATCTATTTTTGGTTTGTTTTTTTCTCAAATAACATTCTTGACCAAGACCACTTACTCAATCTAGAATCATTAATTCTTATGTCATTTCTTGGTTATTTATTGAGGTCTTTTCTTCTCTTCCTTCACCTTGTGTTTGTTTTTTGTTTAACATAGTTCTCATGTCCTTTTTCCGGATATGAGTGAGTTCTGTTTGGGCCTGGTTTTATGAAGGGTTTGGTTGTCACTTTTTAGCAAAATTTAGGAAAAAGGTATTGTCCGAGTTCTGTGCTTTTGCAATTTTGAAAAAATGTAGAATATGATGTCCTATTCTAAGTTTGGTATTTTGAGTGTTTTGTTTTTGTATCTTATGTTATGAGTTATGAACATAATTGTGTCTTGTGTTTTGAGTTAGCCAGGAGTGACAGTGAGGTTCTTGTGTCTTCAAATGGATTTGTCCATCTTGAGGAAGTAGACTACCAATTCTGTGGCATGTTTGTCCATGTAATCGCAAAGTTGGAGGACCTCCTTTCATAGAATAGGAAGTGTAAGATTTCATTCCAGGTGAAGAAAATGAGAACATGGATTGTATGTGCAAATGTTTGACTGGTATTTCTTTGAGTCAAGGACTTTGTGATCAAACAAAAGTTTTTTTAGAAAAGTTGATGGAGTCTGCAGCAGTGGAAGAACAATTTTTCCACCTGTTATTTCTCTGAAATTATATTTGGCATACACTTTGGTAAAACAAACTTGGTAGAAACATGTTGAACAAGATGTTCCAACTTGCAGTTTTCAACATGTTGAATAAGATGTCCCAAACAGAAAGATAGGACATCGCGTCTCCAACAACTAACAGTTATGTTTCAGCTAATTTGTTAGTTACTGAATATTCAAGGAATATTTAGTTAGCTTATGTGGCATCCAAGTGTTAACTGAAAATTTCGACTATATGAATCTGTATCTGAAATGATACATCCTGGAAGAAATTTGGTTCGAAAAAGTAGTATGAAGGGGATCTTGTGAAGATTTCGATGAATGAAAAGCTAATAGGAGTTTCATTTTGCTACTTGTTAGCGTAAGTTTCATTTTATGAACCATTAGAACTTATTTTTTCGAATTATTATCAGAATAGATACTTCAACTGTCACGTCTATATTCGGTGCTTCGAAGACAAGAAGGTTTTCAAATTTTAAAGTTTGATCTTATCTAAAGAGACGCGTGGAAGCCTGAAGAGATTCGAAGAACATGCAATAATAAACATGGCATTGTTTTAGTAGTAGATCGTTAGGGTCGATTTAGTATAAATAGGGGTCTCAGCAATAGGATTCGTGTGTTCACATCTTTGTACAAATTACTATAAATTACTCAAAGTATCAGTGTTTGAGATACGAGTTGTGAGAATGTACCTATGATACACCAATATTACGTTTATTTCCATTCAACTTTAATTGAAGTTTTATACATTCCTTTTAAGTTTAAGTTGAATTCCTTTTACATACCAGTATTTTTTTAAAGCATTACATTACTACATTCGAAGTAACAATTGAAATCAATATCATTTAAATGATTAAGAATGTTGTCGAAAGTGTTTTTTGTTTTCAAGAACAAAAGTTTAAATAAGAAAACATGTCCTTAGGATCAATTTGGTTGATCCTGTAAGTCACCAATATTTTCTTTGATTTAGAAGACCATCAATTGTTTACCAAATTTCATGGTAAACACCAAGATTGACAAAATCAGAGATTTTATGTTGGTTTTTAAAGATATACAAAGTTTCTAAATATGGAGACATTTTAGGAAACTAATGATTGTGTGAGTACAAATTTCGTCGTCAAAAGTTTTAAATGATGTTAAAAACTAAAAAGCTCGCACTTCTGAGTATTGGATAGTATCCTTATGTCTTGTAGCACTCCTCTGTGTTAGAGGTCATAGGAGTCATTAAAAAGCATCTAGAAATTGATCCAAGTCATTAAGAACAAGTTTCTACATGATTTTTTACTGCATGTGTCGACTCATCTGTGTTTTAGGTCGACACATGTAATGCATTTTCGAAGCCTGTAGCTTCTGTAAGTATTAGGGCGACACATGCACATTTCAGGTCGACACATACTAAAGCTTTTCTGAAATTACAAAAAATCTTATTTTATGTGTCGACACATCCAATTTTCAGGTTGACACATTTACTATTGTATTAAAGGTTATAGCTTATGTAACTCTTAGGTTGACACATGAACCTTTATAGGTCGACACCTTCAGTTCGAATTTCACGTATGTGTCGAAACATTTGATTCTTAGGTCGACACATACTATTTTACTTGGTCAAGTTTTTAGTTTCTTTTATTTAGAATTTATCCCTCTTTTCCCTAAATTTTCCAAAACTATAAATACTCTTTCATGCATCATTTCAACTTGTTGAAAACCATAAAATTAGCCTATTTTTCTCTTCATATTCTTCCTCCAAATCTATGCATACACACTGACATTACATTGTAACATAGTTCCGTTAGGGTGCCATCTAGACGAGGATTGCTAGTGTCCAATTATGTATTGGATGGAGGTTTGTAGGGGTTTTCATCCAGGAAAACCCTATGGTTTGTCCTTCAAGATCATTGGTTGATTTGGGGGTTTTCGTGCAAAATGTTTGAGAGGTAATTTCAATAAAGTGAACAACCTTGGAGTGCTTAAAATCTTTGCAAGGGGCCTTGGAGTGTGTGAAATCTTTTCAAGGAAGTAACTTGGAGTATCAGATTGAATCGAAGTTTTATGTTGCAATTGTTTGAGATTGACGATGCATGCAAAAGCTTTGGAGATAAAGAATGCAAAAGAGTATCAAGATGTAGATAGTTATTTCTCACCAATTGTGTATTGGTATCTCTCAAGATCAAAAGAGGAGAAAGGGTTGAATCAACAACAAGCTTAGGGTTTGTGGAGTTACTCTTGAACACTTCTCTTGTATAAACATTTTTGTATAGCAAGAGTTATCCTAATTCCAATGGAATTAGGCGAAAACGTACCCACACGCAAGGACGATAGTGGGAAACTGTGAAGATAAATTTTCTTGTGTCGCTTTTATTTTTGCTTTTACTCGCTTTGATTTTCATTGATCAATTTATCAAATAGCATTGAGTTATCATTTGAATTGTAAGAATTTTCCTACTTGATTTTTGTTTTAATTTAAGTTTTTATATAGCTTATAATCACTTTTGATTATAAGTTGTTTTGTGTATTAACACAATCAAAGGAAATATTATGAAAATTCACTTGCACACCAAGTGTTTAATAAATTGACTAAACTAGCTATTTTGATTTTATCATTGGAAATAGTCTTGCTAAGTCAAATTGATTAATTGATAAATAAGTTCCAAAATGATTCAAGGTTATTAATTCACTATCATTCTCATTCCATATTAATTTTTGATTTATGGTTTGCATATCTGAGATTCCCAATAACGCTCGTAAAGACGTCAATTTACTTATGTGTCATACTTTGATAAAACGTTTTCAAAACCTAATTTTTATTTGGATATTTTCAAAGGGGTATCTATTCATCCCCCCTCTAGATACCTTTGTCGTCATCAAATATATTGAAGACCCATTTTCTTGGAGAAGACTTTACAGACTTTGTGCAGCCTCACTGCTGCATTTTTGAAGCCCAACCCAGTCCAGAATAATGTTATAAATAGATGGGTATATACCTAGTTTTAGGTAGAACTTACATGTGTGTTTTGTTAGGGTTTTTAAAACCCTTATTGTTGGGTTGTAAGTTCTGTCAGATGTTCATAAGCTTTTAAGCATTAGACATTTGTGTGTCAGATGCTCATAAGCTGTTAAGCATTGAGTATTTGTGTGTTAGTTCTCTTAAGCTTTTAAGCATTGAGGATTGTGTGTCATGGAAGAGTGACTTCATATTTTTGTTCTCTACTGTGTTTAGAGTTGCTCCAATTGCTGAGTGTGATTGAAGAGGGATTTGAGGAGGGCCTCATACCTAGGTGTGTATTTGGTAGAAGTTAAGCAAAGGGTAGTGATTAAGTGCGTAAGCTAAAAAACTGGGATGTTTGCTGTGAGGTCTAAAAATTGATACTATCTAGTTAATTTCGTCCCTGGCTTGGTAGACCTCAGAGTAGGTGTTGTTATCACCGAACTGGGTAAACATATATGTGTGTTATTTACCTTCATCACTGTTTATTCTGTTTATACATCTTGTTGTTGTGTGTTGAAGTCGGATATGGTGTTTCTACATCTCTAGGAGATCTGGGATATGACAATCGAAATTTCAATTGATATCAGAGCAGGCATCCTGCTCTGACTCTTGGTGATATTTAGGGAAGTTACTTTCTAGTGAAATGGACTAGGATGTTATAACTGTTGTTAAAATACCTATTTTGGATGGTACCAACTATGATAGTTGGAAACCTCGTATGGAAACCTTCTTATAATCCTTGGGTGACAAGGCATGGAGAAATGTTATCAAAGGATTGGATCCACCAAATATTTTGGATGCAGAAGGGAAGTCCACTGATGTGTTTAAGAGAGAAGAAGATTGGGATGATAATGATGAGTTATCCGCTCAAGGAAACTCCAAAGCATTGAATTCTATATTTAATGGAGTTGATAAAAATGTTTTCAAGTTGATCAAGAATTGTAAACATGAAAACATTTCAAGGGAGACCCTGAGGAAAGTTCATGAAGGAAATTATAAAGTAAAGATCGCAAAACTTCAACTTCTCTCTAAAAAAATTGAGAACTTAAAGATGAAGGAGGATGAAAGTATCCAAGACTTTCACATGACTGTCCTAGATGTTGCTAATGACTCAGAAGACCTAGAAGAGAAGATATCGGAGGATAATTTGATCCGGAAGATGCTCAGATCTCTTCCAAAAAGGTTTGAAATGAAGGTGATTTCCATTGAAGAATCCCATGATATAAGCACTATGATTATGGATGAACTTGTAATCTCCCTTAATACCTTTAAATCATCTATCAATGAAAGGTTTGACAAGAAGAAGACCATAGACTTTGCTTCTAGTACTGAAGACTCAGAGGATTGTAATAAGTTGAACTTAGAAGGGGTATTTGAAGATCTTGTGTTACTAGGAAGACAATTCAATAAAGTGCTAAGGAAGTCTAAGTAAAATTCCAAGAACATGTCATTCAACATCAACAAAAATCCGGACAATGGAGAAAGGTCCAGGATTGAAGAAAATCCAAGTCAAGGAAAAGGAGTTTGGTGATAATAATGTGAAGGATTTGGATACAGAAAATATGAGTGTGCCACTTATCTCAAAAAGAAGAATAAAGGTATATCTATATCATGGTGAAAGGAAGATTTTGAAAGTGGTCATGAAGAGGAATCAGCCATACAAGTGAATGCCTTGATTGGAGTTTACGATTTTGATGAAGAATCAGATGATGAAGAACTTACTTTTGAGGAACTTGATGCATCATACAGGGAGCTATGTATCAAAAGTGAAGAAATATATCAACAAGGAGAAGAGAAAACGATGGTCATTGCTCAACTACAAGCTGAGAAAGTAAAACATTTATCCATTATCTCTGATCTTAAGGGGGAGTCTATATTGCTCAATTTAAAACTGGACAATATGATTAAATTATAAGAATGTTAAATCATGGTTCTGATGCTCTGGATGAGATTCTTGCATCTGGAAGGAATGTTGGGCATGTTAGAGGGCTTGGTTATGAGAATAAAGGTGTGAAGAACAAAGAATTAAAGTCTTCAGTAAAGTTTGTACCTTCAAAAAAGGATGAATAATAAAATATGTCAGACCACATGTACCAATATCAACATAGACATCAAACAAATTATAAAGGAGGCACAAAAATCAGAAATAGAGATGCTCGTTGTTGTACCCCAAAATTTGCCCTCTCATTTCATCAACATTTTCTCATCACAAGACTCTTGGAACTCAAGATCAAGCTAGGGTTTGCTCTGCTCAAGACCCCTCCTTGCACTGTTGACCCAAATTAGGGTTTGAGTTTGCACAAGGATATTTTGACCCACAATACCCAAATTGACTTTCATACTTCATATTGGGTTCACAAGTTTGCCCATACCAAGTTTCAAGCCTTGATTCAAATCTCTGCCCAGTCAATTGGACAGTTGACCTAGAAATTAGATGTATTGGGGAAAAAGTCAACTGTGGCCAATTGACAGTCAAAGCTCATGAAATTTGACCCACATCAACATTATGAACTCATATGAACCATTTGATCAAGTTTGGATCACAATTCCACAAGAAATTTGATCAGATCACCAAAAGGGCAAAATGGTCATTTTTAGGGTTTTGACTGCACAAAGGCAATATTTGACTATTTGACCTAACCAATGGCAAACCAAGCTCACATATGGACTCAAGGACTCAATTACTTTGTCTTGACCCATTCAACAAGTTCAAAAGATCTCAAATGCATAGGATTGACAGATGAATTTTTCAGTCAACTGATCAAAATTTGACTGTACACTGAAAAGTCAAACTTTGACTTTTTGGTCAAAATCAAGTGCCAAGAGTTATTTTTCATCAAAACATGTCAAATTATGAAACTTGTTCATCAAGAAGCCCAAAATTGCAAATTAGGGTTTGAAATGAAAATTTTCATAACTTAGAAATTTTCTAAGTTATGAAATTTTCTTATTTTTTCCTAACTTTGTCCCATTTTTTCACCAAGATTAAAATGGATTCAAACAAAATTTGAAACATGAAAGTTGTATTCCATCACAAATTATACAACTTTGATTCACAAAGTTTTCTCAAAATAAGCTTGTATCTCAAGTTATGATTTTTGGAACAAGGGTACCTAAAACTTTTAACTTAGAGAAATTTTGCCCTAATCTAGGCAGGATTTTGACCCATCTTCTTGGCCATTTTTCACATAGTTCCACTTGGATTTTAAATTTGCATTACAAAGATGGATTGTATTACATTTTACAAGATTTCCAAATTGTCCAAGAACTCCTCAAACACCCTTGTGGTTAGAGAGAATCGAATTCTCAAAGTTGGCAAAAACTCACTTTTGTTCATGGCCAAGGCATGTTCATAGCAACTTGCATTTTCAAATCAGCATTGTTGGTGCTAGCTTGCAGGCCTCAAAACCAACTTACACTTCATAATTTAATGCTTAACCATTGAGTTAAGGTGTCATCTTGGCCATTTGGGCATTACATGCAAGTTTAAGCCTTAAGTAGAAAAAGGCAAATTGCCATTTTTGCCTAAAGTCACTTTATGTCAAAAGCTAAATCTTTGAGACATGGGGCCAGATCTTTGAGGCAATATCAAGTCCACTAATTCCAGTTACCAAGAGAAAAAGATGCAGCATGATAGGCAAGCTTGGACAGGGCTATAACATCATTTGCATTTTCTTGCTTCAAGTAGAAGAAACATGCAAAACAGAAGCAACTTGACATTTCTGTTAACAGAAGACAAAACAAACTTTGTGAACAAGTTCCATACATCAAAACAAACCTAAGGCACGTCCCTTCCATCCCTCATACCTACTAACACACAAAATCCTTGTTTTGCTGCAAAACAGAGCACTCCCAGCAAATTGAGTTCCACAACATTATTTGCTCGTGCGTTTTGGCCCAAACCTGTTCAAACATCTTCCATTCCATCCACCTAAACTATCCCAGACCTCCATTGCAAGCCGTAACACCTCTAACCCACTTTGCCATTTTCATTTCAAAGCTTTGCAGGTGGAGTTCTACAGCACGATTCAGTTTGTTTCAAAGCAAGCCAAGCATTGGAGAAGCTTCCTTGGACCTCAGGAAAGCTCATCAGAAGCTCAAACACCATTGAAGGTTGTTGCATTGCCCTACTCGATTCAAACTGAAACAGTTATTTCATGGACTTCTATCTCTCTATATAGGAATGGTTAGGCTTAGGTTTGTGAATGAAATATGTTGTACTCATAGCCCTGAATCCATACATATGCTTAGTTTTCATTATTAATCGTGCTGAGAGAATTTCACCCATGAACATGTGAAAAAGTTAGGTCAGATTTTAGGGCCAGAGAAACTCTCTCTGGTCTTTGAGAGTTAATCCAAGTTTTTTATATGGTTGAATTAGTTATTTGATGCTCTACAAGTTTTATGTTTTAAGTTTTGTCAAAAGATCAAAGAATCAGGAGATAGCATTTTGTACAAGAGGTGCGCGTATTTTCAAATGCTGGAGGTTGAAGATGATGGTTTGGGCTGGGCCTGAGTCGTTCTTGCTTCTAACACCCTTTTGTTCAGTTTGCACCCCCCTGACCCATTTGATTGAATATTTGTCATTTTTATGTTTTTATTTTTTATTCCGACTTTATTATTTTTTGTTCAAGTATAAAAAATGCCAAAAATAATTTTCCATATTTTTTCATATTGATTTGATATTTATTTATTTTTATTAAGCATATATGTATAAATAAACTATTTTCTCTTTTAATAAAACTCAAAAAATAATATAAAATATACTTTTTTTTTATTTGTTATTTTTATTTACATTTGAAAACATTTTCTTAAAAATATCCATTTTTGTAAATAATTAATTTTTATCTTTGTATATTTAATATGTTTAATATATATATATATATATATATATATATATATATATATATATATATATATATATATATATATATATATATATATATATATATATATATATATATATATATATATATATATATATATAATATATATATATATATATATATATATATATATATATATATATATATATATATATATATATGTACTTATATATATATATATATATATATATATATATATATATATATATATATATATATATATATATATATATATATATGTACTTATATATATATATATATATATATATATATATATATATATATATATATATATGTACTTATATATATATATATATATATATATATATATATATATATATATATATATATATATATATATATATATATGTACTTATATATATATATATATATATATATATATATATATATATATATATATATATATATATATGTACTTATATATATATATATATATATATATATATATATATATATATATATATATATATATATATATATATATATATATATATATATATATATATATATATATATATATATATATATATATATATATATATATACTTTTATATATATATATATATATATATATATATATATATATATATATATATATATATATATATATATATATATATATATATATATATATATATATATATATATATATATATATATATATATATATGTACTTATATACTTTATTTTATTAGATAATTAGGACAAAAAAATACAAAATAATACATTTTTATTTTTATTAATATTTGACACTAAAAATACTTTTTTTATAATATACTTTTATTTTTTGCATAAATTAATATATGTTGTATATAATTGATAAATATTACTATTTATTTGAAAATTAGGGTTTTGCCCTAAATGACCAAAACAATTAAAATTTGACTTTTTTTATTTTGTTTATATTTCACATTAAAAAATACCCTTTTCACATACATAAAAAACCTTTTTTTGCATAATACATTTTTATTTTGATATTTATTTAATTCTGTTTATTTAAATGATAAATATTGACTTGTACATTCGATATGGTTGTAATAACTTAGAATTTATTTCCTTGTCAAATATCCCCAATTCAAATTTGTATCCCCCTCCCTATATCATGTTGTAATAGTGTAGCATTTAAATTCTCGCACATTTAAAAGCTTTCAATTATGCCATGTTTAGACCTAGGGTTTGTATGCAAAAATCAATCAACAATTAGCTTGACCTAATCCAAGATAAAAATGCATGAAAAACAAACACAATGCACACTCACACCCCTAGGGTTTCATCCACTTGTTGCCTTCAAAAATGGGCCATGGTTGCATGTCAAGTACTTTGGCAAAACAAAAAGCAAAACAAAAGATCATAGTCCCTCGATGACGCTATCTTGGTTGCCTAAACAAAAAATGATCAAGTCCCTCAAGAAAATTGCCAAAGATACTTGACACTATTGTTATCATGGTCTATACGATGACCCGCGCCTGTCCCGTTAACATCCTAACACAAGGTTGTTCACCAAATACAATGGTAAAATAACATTGTTAAAAGGGTTAAGAACATAAGAAATATCTTTGAGTAAAATAGGGTAGACAACTCTTAGTTACTTGATCAAAAGCTTGCAAAAACATCCTTGTTATCTTCAAAACACACTTCACAACACAATTTCAAAATCCAACTTTCAAAACATTAAAAACTTCTCAAAAACACCTTTGTATACATTTAAACAAGAATTGTTACAAAGGTTGCCACAACAATGGCCTCTTTTCAAAAACATCTTTCAAAACCACACACAAAGCAGCATTTCACACAATTGAAAAGCAAAAGCAAGTGATCTAAGCAAGTAACTAAGAGCCCATGGATAACCATGGATAGAAAGGGTGCTAATACCTTCCCTTTCTATAATCTACTCCCCGAACCCAAGAAAACATCTCAAAGGTCTTTCCTGTGCTTTTTGACCTTTCCTTAGGATAAAATAAAAAGTCGGTGGCAACTCTTGCTAAACCGAAACATTTGCAAACACAAACGCAAAACCCAAGTCAGTTATCCCACTGTATCACAGAACTGGCGACTCTGCTGGGGAAAAATTTAAGAAGTGGAGTAACCTTAGGGCTTAGATCACCCTTTTGCATGATTATTGTTTGCTTCAATTGCTTTACATTTTGGTTCTCTTGTTTGGGATTGAAATCCTCCACCCGGATTTGGGAAACATTCATAGATAGCAATACGTTGTGGAAACTGTACGGGGTATACCGACACGGTTGAAGCAATAGCTATATTAGTGCAATATATTTGTGAGTACCGGTAGCCTTTGAGTCAATCAAAGAGAATAGGGGGCCGCTGAGTGATGTCATTAAGCACTAATGAACTAGAACCTTACTTGACCATCTTGGCCTTTTATTAGGGGTAGTGAGATGACCGGCTTTGGTGCAGTCCAAAGTTGGTAGATACTCGATACTACACTCATTGAGGGTTGTTTTCTTGGAATATTTTGGTCGCTAGTTAAGCGGCTAAACCAAAACAATGAACACAGAAAACAATCCAATGATATTGAGCTCCTTAAAACCCGGTTACTATTTATAGGACAGGTTTTGAGCCAACTAAACTCAAGAGGGTACTCACCTATGAAACCTCATGCAAGCCTGAAACTAGGGTTTTGTGTGACTTGGTTGTACATGTGTTTGTGCATACATCATGAACATCATAAAGCATCATATGAATCCACTAACCATTTCAAGGGTTTGGATCTTCATCTTTGTTCTTGTTTTGTAAGTCATGGAATCTCTTCGTAGGAAAATAATTCAAGACAACCTTGTGAGAATCCCTCCTCAACTCAAGGAGCTTACTTCCAGGATTTCGGAGAATTCTCTCTTCAGTGAAAGACATGGTAGACTTCTCAACTTAGTTAACACCAGCATTGAAGAAGACATGGTAAAAGTACTTTTCCAGTTCTTTGACCCCCTACACCACTGTTTCACATTCCCTGATTACCAATTGGTGCCTACTTTGGAGGAATTTTCTCAACTCCTGAGAATTCCTATTTTTAATCAACTACCCTACAACGGTACGGAAAAAGAACCAAAACCTGAAGATGTTGCTCAAGCATTACACTTGCAACCATCTGACATCAAGGGGCATTGGGAAACCAGAAGTGGTGTCAAGGGCTTCTTGGCAAAGTTCTTGTTTGAAAAGGCACAAGAATGCTGGAATTCCCTGGATCTGCAAGCCTTTGAAGAGATTGTGGCACTCCTTATTTATGGGTTGGTCTTGTTCCCAAACCCTGACCAACTTATAGAGGTGAATGCTGTCAAGATTTTCATGTCCAGGAATCCCATACCTACATTGCTTGGGGACATCCTACACTCATTTTACACACGAACAATGAGGAAAAGAGGTGTTCTCATGTGTTGTACTCCTCTCCTAGCCAGGTGGTTTATTTCTCACCTTCCACAATCAGTTTTGAAGAATGAGTAGGGTTTAAGGTGGTCACAACGGTTGATGACCCTCACACATTCTGATGTACATTGGTGTTCTCGGTCCAGAGAAAATGTCATCATCATTGATCGTTGCGGTGAATTCCCTAATGTCCTATTACTTGGCATTAGGGGAGGCATTACCTACAACCCCTGTCTAGCTTTGAGACAATTTGGATATGCTCGGAGGGATGGCCCTCATGACATGCTGATTCCTGACCTAGTTTTTGACTTCGACAACGATGCGCAAGGACTTCGACAAAGGTTCATCAGAGCTTGGAGGATTCCTAACAAGGTGGATAGTAAGACACTGGGGCACAAGAATTCCATCCCCCTTGAGCCTTACCTCAAGTGGGTACGAACCCGCTCTCAAAATCTTATGATGCCATATCCTCACATTCTCCCCTTAATTAAAGAGCATGTTAAGGAAGGAGAGGTTCCATACACCATCCTACATCCTGACATGCCAACATCATGGGAGGAAATGCAAAAGAGTTGGATCCAACTAAAAGAAGAACGGGATACTTTTGAAGCCAGCTTCTATGCCAGTGAGAAGAAGGTTTTAGAGCTCACCCGCCGACTTCATGAGGAGGAAACTCTCAACACCTATATCACACCGAAGAGAATGCACAACGTCTTTTTACATTAAGAATATTGTAATATTTCTCCCATGGGGCATTTATGTACTAACAAATTTCTTCTTAATATGACGTGCGTTCTTTTTGTTTGCAACAAATTTGAATTTCTGAACCCTTGAATGCATTAGATGAATAACATATCATTCATCATATGCACAAACAGGTCTTCAAGCTAGGTTTCCTTATCTTTCTGCTGTTTATTTTAGCAAGATGGATTTGGAGCAAACAGTGAAGGACCTACAGGCACAAAATTCCCAATTTCAGCAACTCCTCGTGACCTTGGCAAAGGGTCAAGAGGATCTCAAAGTTCTGCTAGAGAAGAATAAAGAGAAGTAAAAGAAAAAGAGACCGGGGGTAGCTACTTTCGGAAGAAGATTTGAGGGTGATGCTAGAAGGACTCTTGAGTTTCCATCAACGTCCGACGAAGGGATTGGCAAGGGGAAAGGAGTTACTGTACCTTCCGAATCTGAGGTAGAAGAGGAGGAAGAGGAAGCAGACGAAGACTATTCAGAACAACAGTATCCACCAGCGGATGACAAGTATAAGAACCTTGAAGACAAATTGGCAGCTATGGAGTTGCAGAGGGTGCCCGGATTGGATTTTGAGGAATTGGGGCTTGTAGCTGGGATTGTTATCCCTCCTAAGTTCAAGGTGCCAACGTTCGCTAAGTACGACGGTATGTCTTTCCCTAAGATGCACTTGAGGTCGTATGTTAGAAAGATACAGCCACATTCATCCGACAAAGACCTCTGGGTACACTTTTTCTAAGACAGCTTGTCTGGCACTCAGTTAGATTGGTTTTATCAGCTCGAGAGATCAGAGGTCCATAATTGGGAAGACTTGGAAGCCGCTTTCTATCGTCAGTATCAGTACTATGCTGATTTGGCGCCTACCCGTACTCAGCTACAAAGTATGGGGATGGCTTCAAATGAAGGGTTCAAGGAGTACGCCCAGAAGTGGTGTGACCTGGCTGGAAGGGTGCTGCCACCGTTATCAGATAGGGAATTAGTTGACATGTTTTTGGGGACCCTGTCTGGCCCCTTCTTCAACCATCTAATTGGAAGCTCTTCTGCGGGATTTACTGAGTTGATTTTAACTAGCGAGAGGGTGGAAGCCGGTATCAAAAGTGGAAATATTCAAAAGGATGCTTCCACATCCACAGCTGCTAGAAAACCTTTCCCAGCCAAGAAAGAAGCATCTACTGTGTACACACAGAAAATATCAGACCAGCTTATATGATCAGAAGTCCGCATCAGACCAGCTTAGAAACAGTCAACCGAGGAATGATCAGCCCATAACTTATCAGCAAAGGCCACCACGGCAGTTTACCCCAGTAAATATGACACTTGCTCAAATCCTTCCACATCTCCTGAAGTTGAATCTTGCTAATTTAAAAGAGGCGCCAAAGAATATAAATACCACCTCTCCATCCTATAACTCAAAAGCCAAGTGTGCTTACCATTCCGATAGTATTGGGCACGATACCAATAATTGCTGGGAACTCAAGAACAAAATTCAAGATTTAATTGACGCCAAGGAGGTCGAATTTGACGCTCCTGAAAAGCCCAATGTTATATTCGCGCCAATGCCCAAGCACGGCCACAATGTGCATGCTGTTTCGGAAAATCTCCATGTTAATGATGTTGCCGATCTGTTGACTCCATTGTTAGTGATAAAAGAAAATTTGTTGAGAGTCGGGATCTTTCCTGGTTGTGATGAAGATTGCTATTTTTGTTTGAACATTCAAGGTGATTGTCCAATGTTAAAGTCGGGTGTCCAACGCCTGATGGATACTCAAGAAATACTTTTTCAGAAAACCCCTGTTAACACTTTCAATCTGATTACTCCTGATACTTGTGATACTCCAACCAATGATATTACCATCATAACCATTTCCGACAATCCTCCCAAAGCTTGCAAAAGGCCTGTCAGGATTACACCCAACTCTGAATGTGTACCTCTAAAGATCACCATGCCGGGCCTCGTCCGTACCAATCAAGCAAAATGATACCGTGGAACTATGGGGGAGAAGTCTTCTACCACGACATCAAACAAATCGAAACAGACCAAGAAATCTCTGAAGAGGACCCTGATATAGGAAACATCGCGGGTACTAGCAAGATCACACGCAGTGGCCGGATCTTTTCTCCGGAGATTGCTCCTCCCTGAGCAGTCTTCGGACCCTTAAAAGCTTCTGCACCTGTTAGACCCTCTGTGCAAGGCCCAGTGATTGAAGAGTTAAACACTCCTGAAGAAAGCCCATCCGTTGATAACACTGACAAAGGTAAGGGGATACTGGAAATGTCTGTCAGGACGAAGGCTCATGCTATGGTTATCCCCGAAACCACTCAGAAGGAGATGGATGAGATCCTAAAAATAATCAGAAAAAGTGACTACGACGTTGTAGAACAGTTAGGGCAAACCCCTTATAAGATTTCAATGTTAGCTCTCCTGCTCTATTCAGAGGCCCATGCTAAGGCTCTGATTAAATTCTTGAAGACGGCACATGTCCCCCAAGAGACCTTGGCTGACAAATTCTAAAATTGTGTGGCCAGTCTTACTGTTGACAATGGCCTGGGCTTTTCCGATGCTGACTTAACTCCCAAACAAAGGAAACACAATGATGCGTTACATGTGTCAGTTGAGTGCCGAGGGACCACCCTTGCCCATGTCTTGGTCGATACTGGTTCTTCCCTGAATCTGCTGCCAAAGAAGGCCTTAGACCGTTTGGATTGTGAAGGTTTGACCCTCAAACCTAGTAACATAGTCGTCAGAGCTTTCGATGGTTCCAAAAGAATGGTTCATGGAGAGGTTGATATTCCCATGAAGGTAGGCACTGAAGTGTTTAACTCCACCTTCTACATGATGGACATCCGTCCGTCATACTCATGTTTGTTGGGAAGACCGTGGATCCATTATGCCGGGGCAGTTACTTCCTCTTTGCACCAGATGCTGAAGTATCTTGTTAAGGGTAAAATCATAATTGTGCATGGTGAGGAGGAGTACATGATTAGTCATCTCAATTCCTTTCGATATGTGGAGTTAGACGGCGAGTTCATCGAAACACCTTTTCAACATTTCGAAGAAGTTTCTCCCGAGGTAGCAGTTGCGAAGACAACGGTTGAGGTACCTATCATTCCCAGGCATGTGGCTAAGATGGAATCTCTCAAGGACGCAGAGGCTGTGATTAAGGAGGGGAAGAGCACAATATGGGGACAATTGCCTGACTTTCCCCATAAGACGGACAAGTTTGGTTTAGGGTTTACTGCTGCAGGATAGAAGGCTATGCGTCGCTCTAAGATTGGAAGATCACCTGTCAAGATTTCTCACCATGGAATCAATGCTGTAGAAGAGGAGGATGGGGAGAGCCACTTTGAAGATTGGATTTTTTTGACTGTCGAAGGGGGTTTGAGCAATTGGGAAGCAAAGGATTTCGTTCCTATCACCTTTATCAACCAGTAATTTTATCTTTGAACAATTTCCCATTTTTATGGTCTGTAATAACTAAAACAATTCGCACACTATTTTCACCTCATGCCTTGCCCGAGGCATGTAGGTCCATTTGTAAGGGTTTTATTTCCTTCATAATCATATGCCATGTTTTAATGAATCATTGGACGTTTTTCATCTATAAACTATTCATTTTCTTTCCTTTTTGCATTTTTGTTTGTTTAAAGATGGCTATCCCTTACACACACCCACACTCACAAATGCAGGTACCCATCCACTCCGGATTCCATGGGTGACTATTCTGTTTTAGCCTTCGATAACTCTGAAGATTTGGTCAATAACACTTAGTACGAAGTTGACGAAGATTGTGAAGTGCCGGGAGAGTTAGCCAGACTTCTACAACAAGAAGAGAGAGCCATTCTGCCTCATGAAGAGTTGTTAGAAACCATCAACTTAGGGACATAGGAGGACAGGAAAGAAGTAAAAGTGGGTGCCAACTTGGAACCAAGTATCAAGGAACGCTTAATACAGTTGTTGAACGAATACGTTGAAATCTTCACTTGGTCTTATGAAGACATGCCAGGGTTAGACACAGATATCGTGGTTCACCGTCTCCCTACAAGAGAAGATTGTCCACCGATCAAGCAAAAGGTTCGCCGAATGAGGCCTGACATGTCTGAGAAGATTAAGGTTGAAGTAATGAAGTAATTCAACGTCGGCTTTCTGGCTGTTACAACCTATCCACAATGGGTTGCTAACATTGTGCCCGTACCCAAAAAGGACGGCAAGGTCAGAATGTGCGTGGACTATCGAGATTTGAACAGGGCTAGCCCTAAAGATGATTTTCCGCTGCCACATATCGACATTTTGGTTGACAACACAGCTCAGCACAAAGTATTTTCTTTCATGGACGGATTCTCGGGATACAACCAGATCAAAATGGCCCCCGAAGACATGGAGAAAACTACCTTTGTCACACAATGGGGTACCTTCTGCTACAAAGTGATGTCGTTCGGACTGAAGAACGCAGGGGCAACCTATCAACGCGCCATGGTAGCTTTGTTTCATGATATGATACATCATGAGATTGAAGTTTACGTAGACGACATGATAGCTCGATAACAAACAGAAGAAGAACACCTTGGACATTTGCAGAAGCTATTTTCCAGGTTGAAGGAATATAAACTCAGACTGAATCCGAGCAAGTGCACATTTGGAGTTAGGTCTGGTAAACTTCTGGGATTTATTGTCAGCAACAAGGGCATTGAGGTCGATCCTGCTAAAGTAAAATCTATACAAGAAATGCCTGCCCCCCGTACTGAAAAGGAGGTTAGAGGATTCTTGGGACGCTTGAACTACATCGCCAGGTTCATCTCTCACCTGACGTCTACCTGTGAGCCAATTTTCAAACTGTTGAAGAAAGACCAGGTAGTTGAATGGAACAAGATTGTCAAGTTGCTTTTGATAAGATCAAGGAGTATTTACTAGAACCTCCTATCCTGATGCCACCCGTCGAAGGAAGGTCGTTGATCATGTATCTGACTGTTTTGGACAACTCAATGGGGTGCGTACTGGGCCAACATGATGAGTCTGGTCGAAAAGAGCATGCCATTTATTACCTTAGCAAAAAGTTTACCGACTGTGAGACTCGCTACTCATTGCTCGAGAAAACTTGATGCGCTTTGGTATGGGCTGCTCGCCGACTAAGGCAGTATATGTTGACTCATACCACTTTGCTGATGTCCAAGATGGACCCGATCAAATATATCTTCGAGAAGCCTGCTTTATCTAGAAGAATAGCTAGATGGCAGATGATCCTGACTAAGTATGACATCCAGTATACTACCCAAAAAGCTTTAAAAGGGAGTGTATTAGCTGACCATCTAGCTCATCAAGCCGTCGAAGATTATCAATCTTTGAGATTTGACTTCCCTGACGAAGACATCATGACTTTGTACAACATCGAAGGTAACAGACCTATGACGGACCTGAACAAGGATCCCGATGGAACCTGTGCTTTGATGGTGCTTCAAATGCACTTGGAAACGGTATCTGTGCGATACTCATTTCTCCAGAAGGTTGCCATACACCTTTCATTGCCCGACTTTGTTTCAACTGTACCAACAACATGGCCGAATATGAAGCTTGCATCTTTGGTCTCAAGGCTACTATAGACTTGGGAATCAAATCTTTGGTCGTATTTGGGGACTCGGCTTTGGTTATCAGTCCAGTCAAAGGAGAGTGGGACACCAAACATCCTAATCTTATCCTATATAAAGAACATGTCCTAACTTTGTTACCTCATTTCGAGCAGATTACTTTCGAGCATTTCCCGCGAGAAGAGAATCAGCTAGCAGATGCTCTGGCTACAATGTCTTCCATGTTTAAACTCAACTGGGATAAAAAGGCTCCACAAATTACCATCGAGCGAATGGACGAACCTGCGCACTGTCATGAGATTAATACCAAATAAGTAGTGTAACAACCCTGGTTTCATGAAATCAAAAGGTATATCCAGACTAGAGAATATCCCGAAGGAGCTTTCGTCAATGACAAAAAGTTCTTAAGGAGATTTGCTGCCAAGTTCTTCCTAAGCAATGGCATCCTTTATAAGCGCAACCATGATTGTGTTCTACTTCGATGTGTGGACAAAGCTGAAGCAGAGTTGATTATGACTGAAATACACAGTGGCACATTTGGCACCCATTTGAGCGGACATACGATGGCAAAGAAGATCCTAAGGGCAGGCTACTACTGGTCTACCATGGAATCTGATTGTCATCAACATTCCCGTACTTTCCATAAATGCCAAGTCTACGCCGACAAGGTACATATTCCTCCTGTTCCTCTCAACGTTCTGACAGCTCCTTGGCCATTCGCAATGTGGGGCATTGACATGATTGGAGAGATCAAGCCCACGGTGTCCAACGGACATTGCTTCATCTTGGTAGCTATTGATTACTTCACCAAATGGGTCGAGGCAGCTTCCTATGCCTCAGTTACAAAGAATGTGGTTGCCTGCTTCATCAAGCAGAACCTCATATGCCGGTATGGTGTCCCTGACAGGATCATCACATATAACGGTACCAATTTAAACAATACTATGATCATCGCTCTATGCGAACAGTTCAAGATTTATCATCATAATTCATCTCCCTATCGGCCGAAGATGAACGGTGTTGTTGAAGCTGCGAACAAAAATATCAAGAAGATCATTCAAAAGATGACAGTTACCTACAAGGACTGGCATGAGATGTTACCGTTTTCTCTGCATGGATATCGTACCACAACACGTACTTCAACAGGGGCAACCCCATTCTCTTTGGTGTATGGCATGGAAGCTGTCCTACCCATGGAAGTTCAGATTCCTTCTTTAAGGATTATGAAGGACGCTGGTTTGAGTGAAGACGATTGGATTCAGACTCGGCTTGATCAACTCAATTTGATCGACGAGAAGCGCCTTACCGCTGTTTTTCATGGTCAGACGTACCAAAAACGGATGATCAAGGCTTTCAACAAGAAAGTCAGGCGTCAGGTATATCAAGTCGGCGATCTTGTAATCAAGCGGATCATCTTGCCGCAAAGTGATCCCAGGGGAAAATGGACTCCTACTTACGAAGGACCATTTGTGATCAAGAGCATCTTTTCTGGTGGGGCAATGGTTCTGACCACCATGGACGGTGATGACTTGCCACACCCTGCGAACGCAGACATAGTCAAAAAATACTACGCATGAAACAACCCGACAAGTCGAAAACCCGAAAGGGGGACTTGGGCAAAAATGGGCATCCCAATGAATCGAAAACCCGAAAGGGCGGTTCAGGAAAAAATTAGGGATAAAACAAAAAATATATGTACACCCGGCAAGTTGAAAACTCGAAAGGGCGACTTGGGCAAAAAAGGGTTTCCCGGTGGATCGAAAACCCGAAAGGGCGATTCAGGCAAAAGTTAGGGAATTAAAGCGTATGACTGTGTCTCGTCGGATCACTTTAAAGAACAATCTCTTCATCAACAAGCTCTGAGCTTCTGATTAACCTAGTCATCGGCGGGCGAAGCAACGAATGGACAAGATATTCAGAGTTATGAAGGCCATAACAGAATGGGAATCCCATGGAATTGTTACACATAGCCATCTTTCTTTTGTATAAAATTTTTCAATTTTTACGACAACATTCTCTTACTGGGATGTCTGTCTCCTTTGTATAAAGATACTCACAAAAGTTAATACAAATACACTTCCAAGTGCAGAAATTTGCTTGCCTTCCTTTTCTTTTTTACACTTATGTTTTATTTGAAAAAAAACGTCAAATGTTTTGTTAAATAAGCATATGTATTTGAACAAAATCATTGCTTACAAGTAAAACGAATTTGAAAAAGGATAGTTGCTGATAGGTTGAAGGTGTAGGAAAATATCTTTATGCCCTTTCAAAAGAAATCCCCTATGATACATCATTCAGATCCTCAACAAGGCTAAATTTGGAGTATATTTCCCCAGCGGAGTTAAAACTTCAAGATCCTCAGCAGAGCAAAAGCTTTCTAAAGCTGGATTCCCCAGCTAAAGTGCATTCCAAAACTTAATTCCCCTCAGAGTCATGTTTCAAGATTCCCAGTGGACCCCTAAAACCCTGAAAATCCTATCCCCAGCGGAACCAGAATAGTGAACATTCTCCCCACAGAGATACTTCCCAGCAGATTGAAGATTCTCAGTCTCACTTCTCCAGCATAAGTCTCCCAGGTTTTAACTTCCCAGAATGGATTTTCAAGGTTTTCCTTATTCCCCAAGCAGTCAGCAAGGATTTCTCATCTTTAATAATCAAAGATTTTTGGAATCCCCAGCTACGGTCATGAATTTATTTTCCCTGGTAGCAGTCAAAGATTTCGTTATCTCCAGCTACCAGGATTTATCTTCCTCAGCAAGACGGCTACTCAGCCTACATGCATAATCATCACATTCATATATCATAAACATTGATGAAACACAATTCATTGCATCATACATATCATGCAACATAACTTTGTGTTTAGCTAACATTTTATCCTTTTCAGGATAAGATCAAAAGGCCATCATTAACAATTATTCAGATACAGTACAGATACACCCCAGACACGGTGGTCATTCTATTACTCATTCAGAATTTCAATTCAAATACAGTACAGATACACCCCAGACACGACGGTCACTCTACTACTCATTCAGACTAAGGTAATCCGATACAGACTAGATACGCTCCAGACACGGCAGCCATTCTATCTCTCGTTCAGATTCAATTATCAACCTCAAGTTCAAATGCATTCCCAAACACCGATTCCATTCTGACCCTTACGTCAGCAGTTTGATTCCCTCAGTGCAGTCGCCACGGAAGTCATTCTATCATTCATTCAGATCCCAGTTACGGTACAGATACACTCCAGACACGGAAGTCATTCTACTACTCATACAGATCTCAACTTCAGATACAGTCCAGACACGGTTGCCATTCTGTCACTCATTCAGAATTTATCCCCAGCACATAGTTGCTCCATACACAGATATTTCTCTATTACCCGGATACAATACAGATACACTCCAGACACGGCAGTCATTCTGATATTCATTCAACATTCAAATACAGTTACAACTCAGATACTCCCCAGACGCGGAGGCCATTCTTTTGCTCATACAAACTCAGTCTCCAGATACAATTCAAATGCATTCCAAACACGGATACCATTTTGATCCTCATTCTTCTGGCCCACAACATTGCAGTTCAACAAACATTCTTGGATGGCATCTTTAAGCCCATCTCCGGCAAGATTCTACAATCTCCAAATGGAATCTTTAAGCCCATTATCGCACCTATGTTTTGACGAGTGCAAATTTACGGGCACTCTAGTGTCCAATCCTCTTCTACCTTCGAGTCGCGAAAGGCAAGCCTGCCAATCTAACTCTTCAGGTTCAAGAAGATTGAACAGGGGAAACTGTTGTACCCCAAAATTTTCCCTCTCATTTCATCAACATTTTCTCATCACAAGACTCTTGGAACTCAAGATCAAGCTAGGGTTTGCTCTGCTCAAGACCCCTCCTTGCACTGTTGACCCAAATTAGGGTTTGAGTTTTCACAAGGATATTTTGACCCACAATACCCAAATTGACTTTCATACTTCATATTGGGTTCACAAGTTTGCCCATACCAAGTTTCAAGCCTTGATTCAAATCTTTGCCCAGTCAATTGGACAGTTGACCTAAAAATCAGCTGTATTGGGGAAAAAGTCAACTGTGGCCAATTGACAGTCAAGCTTCATGAAATTTGACCCACATCAACATTATGAACTCATATGAACCATTTGATCAAGTTTGGATCACAATTCCACAAGAAATTTGATCAGATCACCAAAAGGGCAAAATGGTCATTTTTAGGGTTTTGACTACACAAAGGCAATTTTTTACTGTTTGACCTAACCAATGGCAAACCAAGCTCACATATGGACTCAAGGAATCAATGAATTTGTCTTGGCCCATTCAAAAAGTTCAAAAGATCTCAAATGCATAGGATTGACAGATGAATTTTTCAGTCAACTAATCAAAATTTGACTGTACACTGAAAAGTCAAACTTTGACTTTTTGGTCAAAATCAAGTGCCAAGAGTTATTTTTCATCAAAACATGTCAAATTATGAAACTTGTTCATCAAGAAGCCCAAAATTGCAAATTACGGTTTGAAATGAAAAATTTCATAACTTAGAAATTTTCTAAGTTATGAAATTTTCTTATTTTTTCCTAACTTTGTCCAATTTTTTCACCAAGATTAAAATGGATTCAAACAAAACTTGAAACATGAAAGTTGTAGTCCATCACAAAGTCTACAACTTTTATTCACAAAGTTTTCTCAAAATAAGCTTGTATCTCAAGTTATGATTTTTGGAACAAGGGTATCTAAAACTTTTAACTTAGAGAAATTTTGCCCTAATCTAGGCAGGATTTTGACCCATCTTCTTGGCCATTTTTCACATAGTTCCACTTGGAGTTTCAATTTGCATTACAAAGATGGATTGTAGTACATGTTCCAAGATTTCCAAATTGTCTAAGAACTCCTCAAACACCCTTGTGGTTAGAGAGAATCGAATTCTCAAAGTTGGCAGAAACTCACTTTTGTTCATGGCCAAGGCATGTTCATAGCAACTTGCATTTTCAAATCAGCATGTTTGGTGCTAGGTTGCAGGCCTCAAAACCAACTTAAACTTCATAATTTAATTCTTAACAATTGATTTAAGGTTTTATCTTGGCCATTTGGGCATTACATGCAAGTTTAAGCCTTAAGTAGAAAAAGGCAAATTGCCATTTTTGCTTAAAGTCACTTTATGTCAAAAGCTAAATCTTTGAGACATGGGGCCAGATCTTTGAGGCAAGATCAAGTCCACTAATTCTAGTTACCAAGAGAAAAAGATGTAGCATGATAGGCAGGCTTGGACAGGGCTATAACATCATTTGCATTTTCTTGCTTCAAGTAGAAGAAACTTGCAAAACAGAAGCAACTTGACATTTCTGTTAACACAAGCCAAAACAAACTTTGTGAAAAAGTTCCATACATCAAAACAAACCTAAGGCACGACCCTTCCATCCCTCATACCTCCTAACATACAAAATCCTTGTTTTGCTGCAAAACAGGGCACTCCCTACAGATTGAGTTCCACAACATAATTTGCTCGTGCGATTTGGCCCAAACCTGTTCAAACATCTTCCATTCCATCCACCTGAACTATCCCAGACCTCCATTGCAAGTTGTAACACCTCTAACCCACTTTGCCATTTTCATTTCAAAGCTTTGCAGGTGGAGTTCTACAGCACGATTCAATTTGTTTCAAAGCAAGCCAAGCATTGGAGAAGCTTCCTTGGACCTCAGGCAAGGTCAACAGAAGCTCAAACACCATTGAAGGTTGTTGCATTGCCCTACTCGATTCAAACTGAAACAGGTATTTCAAGGACTTATATCTCTCTATTTAGGAATGGTTAGGCTTAGGTTTGTGAATGAAATATGTTGTACTCATAGCCCTGAAGCCATACATATGCTTAGTTTTCATTATTAATCGTGCTGAGAGAATTTCACCCATGAACATGTGAAAAAAGTTAGGTCAGATTTTAGGGCCAGAGAAATTCTCTCTGGTCTTTGAGAGTTAATCCAAGTTTTTTATATGGTTGAATTCGTTATTTGATGCTCTACAAGTTTCATGTTTTAAGTTTTGTCAAAAGATCAAAGAATCAGGAGATAGCATTTTGTACAAGAGGCGCGCGTATTTTCAAATGTTGGAGGTTGAAGATGATGGTTTGGGCTGGGCCTGAGTCGTTCTTGCTTCTAACACCCTTTTGTCCAGTTTGCACCCCCCTGCCCATTTGATTGAATATTTGTCATTTTTATGTTTTTATTTTTTATTCTGACTTTATTTTTTTTTGTTCAAGTATAAAAAATGCCAAAAATAATTTTCCATATTTTTTCATATTTATTTGATATTTATTTATTTTTATTAAGCATATATGTATAAATAAACTATTTTCTCTTTTAATAAAACTTAAAAAATAATATAAAATATACTTATTTTTTATTTGTTATTTTTATTTACATTTGAAAACATTTTCTTAAAAATATCCATTTTTGTAAATAATTAATTTTTATCTTTGTATATTTAATATGTTTAATAAATATATATATATATATATATATATATATATATATATATATATATATATATATATATATATATATATATATATATATATATATATATATATATATATATATATATATATATATATATACTTATATACTTTATTTTATTAGATAATTAGGACAAAAAATACAAAATAATACATTTTTATTTTTATTAATATTTGACACTAAAATTACTTTTTTTACAATATACTTTTATTTTTTGCATAAATTAATATATGTTGTATATAATTGATAAATATTACTATTTATTTGAAAATTAGGGTTTTACCCTAAATGACCAAAACAATTAAAATTTGACTTTTTTTATTTTGTTTATATTTCACATTAAAAAATACCATTTTCACATACATAAAAAACCTTTTTTTGCATAATACATTTTTATTTTGATATTTATTTAATTATGTTTATTTAAATGATAAATATTGACTTGTACATTCGATATGGTTGTAATAACTTAGAATTTATTTCCTTGTCAAATATCCCCAATTCAAATTTGTATCCCCCTCCTTATATCATGTTGTAATAGTGTAGCATTTAAATTCTCGCACATTTAAAAGCTTTCAATTATGCCATGTTTAGAATTAGGGTTTGTATGCAAAAATCAATCAACAATTAGCTTGACCTAATCCAAGATAAAAATGCATGAAAAACAAACACAATGCACACTCACACCCCTAGGGTTTCATCCACTTGTTGCCTTCAAAAATGGGCCATGGTTGCATGTCAAGTACTTTGGTAAAACAAAAAGCAAAACAAAAGATCATAGTCCCTCGATGACGCTATCTTGGTTGCCTAAACAAAAAATGATCAAGTCCCTCAAGAAAATTTCCAAAGATACTTGACACTATTGCTATCATGGTCTATACGATGACCCGCGCCTGTCCCGTTAACAATGGTGAAACAACACTGTTAAAAGGGTTAAGAACATAAGAAAGATCTTTGAGTAAAATAGGGTAGACAACTCTTAGTTACTTGATCAAAAGCTTGCAAAAACATCCTTGCTATCTTCAAAACACACTTCACAACCCAATTTCAAAATCCAACTTTCAAAACATTGAAAACTTATCAAAAACACCTTTGTATACATTCAAACAAGAATCATTACAAAGGTTGCCACAACAATGGCCTCTTTTCAAAAACATCTTTCAAAACCACACACAAAGCACCATTTCAAACAATTGAAAAGCAAAAGCAAGTGATCTAAGCAAGTAATTAAGAGCCCATGGATAACCATGGATAGAAAGGGTGCTAATACCTTCCCTTTCTATAATCTACTCCCTGAACCCAAGAAAACATCTCAAAGGTCTTTCCTGTGCTTTTTGACCTTTCCTTAGGATAAAATAAAAAGTTGGTGGCGACTCTTGCTAAACTGAAACATTTGCGAACACAAACGCAAAACCCAAATCAGTTCTCCCACCGTATCACACTCGTATTATGGGAGGCTTGGTCATCTGAAACCCTACTACTACAAATTATATGGCTATCCCAAATCCATCCTACAACTTGGAAGAAGACAAAATGTGGATAAAAAGAAGGAAAGATGGATTCCTAAAAAGAGAACATCTGAAGAAACGACTTACACATCTCTTAAAGCATCAGCTGGAGAAACATGGTATTTTGACAATGGTTGTTCAACACACATGACAAGTGTCAAGAAATTTTTAGTGGGAATCTAACCATCTTCCACTAAAACTGTCACTTTTAGAGATAAGTCAAAGAGTGAAATAAAAAGTGTTGGAAAGGTGGATTATACTAGACAACCTAGTCTTAATAATGTTTTATTTCTAAAAGGGCTAACAACAAATATGATAAGTATCAGTCAGCTATGTGATCAACGTCTCAAAGTTAACTTTACTCAATCTGAGTGCCTGATTACAAATGATAAGAATGAGGTGGTTATGAAGGGAACCAAATCAAAAGATAACAACTACCTATAGAGTTCTCCAGAATGTCTCTCAACATGCTTAATGTCAAAATATTATAAAGTAAACTTATGGCACGAAAAGCTTGGTCACCTACATATGAAGGGTATAAAGAAGATCCTGTCAAAGGAAGCTATTATAGATATTCCCAAGATAAAGATTGATGAAGGGAGAATTAGTAGTGAATGTAAAATTGGGAAGCAGACAAAGATGTCCCATAAGAAGATCCAACATCTTGCCACCTCAAGAGTTCTAGAGCTTCTTCATGTGGCTCGCTTAGAATCTATCAGGTTATTAATTAAAGTTGCTTGTCACTTAACGGTCAAATTGTGTCAGAGGGATGCCAAGAGTGCCTTTCTGAATGGGTATCTTAATGAAGAAGTATATGTTGAACAAACAAAAGGATTTGTTGATCCATATGGCCCAAATCATGTGTTCAGACTAAAGAAGGCATTGTATGGTCTAAAACAAGCTCCAAGAGCTTGGTATGAAAGGTTGACTAAATTTCTTGTCCATCATGGATAAAAAGGGTGGAATTGACAATACTCTCTTTGTCAAAGAGAAGGATGGATAGATTATGATAGCTCAGGTTTACGTGGATGATATTGTATTTGGGGGAAAGTCAGATGAAATGGTTTAACTTTTTATCGAGCAGATGTAGTCTGAGTTTGAAATGAGTTTAGTAGGTGAGTCTTGGATTACAAGTCAAGCAGATGGAAGACTCTATCTTTATTTGTCAAAGTAAATACGCAAAAAATATTTTGAAGAATTTTGGACTGGAGAATGCCAAACACAAGAGAACTCCTTACCCTACTCACTTGAAATTATCCAAAGATGAAAATGGAGTGAGTATTGATCAGAGTTTGTATAGAAGAATGATTGGAAGCCTTCTATATCCCACTACAAGCAGACCAGACATAACCTTTACAGTTGGAGTTTGTGCAAGATACCAAGCAGAACCCAAGGTGAGTCACATTAATCAAGTAAAAAGGATTTTAAAGTATGTCAATAGCACTAGTAATTATGGAATATTGTATTATCATGATACAAGTTCCATTCTGGTGGGATTTTGTGATGCTTATTGGGCTGGAAGTGTTGATAATAGGAAGAGTACCTCTGGAGGGTCTTTCTTTTTGGGAAATAACTTGATTTCTTGGTTCAGTAAGAAACAAATTTGTGTTTCTATATCTACTGCTGAAGCTGAGTACATAGCAACAAGAAGCAGGTACCCTCAACTGGTGTGGATGAAGAAAATGTTGTCTGAATACAATGTTACACAAGATGTTATGACATTATTTTGTGACAATTTGAGTGATATTAATATTTCCAAAAATCACATTCAGCATAGTAGGACCAAGCACATTGACATCAGACGTCACTTCATAAGAGAACTTATGGAGGACAAAGTCATAAAGCTTGAGCATGTTAGTACTGACAATCAACTTGTTGATATCTTTACAAAAGTTCTTGATGCAGCTCAATTTGAGAACCTAAGGAGGAGACTTGGAATCTGTATCTATGAAGAATTATAGCAATTACTGTTAGTGTTGCATCTGCCGATGAGGATACTAAGGATGGTGCTACACCTGATGATCATTCTTCCAGTGCTATTAGAGAAAAAGAAGATGTTGATGCACGACAGTTGTTCATGGGATTTTGTTAGGATATACCTTATGATTCTGTTTATTTTGGTTTATGATTTTGTACGGGTTAAATGCCTAGTGTAATACGGTGGGAGAACTGACTTGGTTTGCGTTTTATCGCAAATATTGCGGATAACAAGAGTCGCCATCGAATTTTCATTTATCCAATAAGGAAAAGGTGAAAAGAACATGAAATACCTTTTTTGATTTTGAGTTCGGGCGGTAGGTTATGAAAAGGGAAGGTGTTAGCACCCTTTTCATCTGTAGTTATCTACGGGCTCTTAATCGCTAGCTCACTTTGTTTGAAAATGCTTTGTGTTGTATATTTTGAAAATATTTTGAAATTTTCCAATAGTTAAGTAACTTTGTAATGATTCTCGTGTTGGTTAAAAATGCGTACGAAGTGTTTATTTGAAAATATTTTGAAAGTGTGATTGTGAGAAATGTTTTTGTTTTGAAAAATGTGAGCAAGTAATTAACAATATTATACCCTAACTCATGGTCTTAATCATTCTTTCCCTCCTCCTTTAGATAGTGCTATCCTACCATTAGTGTAAAATCAAGCTTCACAAATAAGCTTTTGTTTTGATGAAGACAAACCATGGCTCAACAAAGAAGGCAAAGATTTATGATCAAGCATCTAAGCATCTAAGGATAATATCTTCATTCAAAGCTCTCAACAATTTTAAAGGTATAATAATATTATCTACTTTGATCTTAAGATATAGATGCTCAAAAATGAAAAAGAAATGTTTAAGAATCATTACTCAAGCTTTTCAAAGATAAAATTTCATTTTTCTTCTGCATGCAATCGATTTACATCTTAGTGCAATCGATTGCACACTTCAAAATTTTAGATCTTTTGCTTTTGTTTCTATGTGCAATCGATTTACACTACCTAGGCAATCGATTGCATACTTAAATTTTTCAAAACGTTTGCTTCTGTTTCTTATGCAATCCATTTACATTGCAAGTGCAATCGATTGCACTCAATTATTTTTTGCTACGGACTTCGCATGCAATCAATTACATTGTTAGCGCAATCGATTGCACTCTTAAAGATTTTGAAAAAATAGCTGTCAAAAACCTTGTGCAATCGATTTACACCAAGGGTGAAATCGATTGCATACTGCACGAATTTGAAAAATAGCAGCTTTGTTCATGCCTTTTCATCATGCCTTTTCATTACATCTTTTCACTCAAACTTGGCATTTGTTCATGATACATTTCCAGATCTTCATGATGTTTCAAAAGGGTGTTATGAACATATAAATATTCAATTTCAAATCCATATAAACCTTCTTTCATAAATATTTTCTGAAATTTCAAAATACAAACTCAAGCCTTCTTCATTTTCATGCATAAGTTTTCTGCATATTTTCATACATTAACAAACAGAAAACTTTGAGCAAATATATCTTGAGTCTTTGTACAATATTATTATTGAAAGAAGAAGATTATACATTGTCAAATCACTCTAAGTGATCAATATTACTCTACTCACTCAAACTCACAAATTGATATTTACTTACTTATTTTCCAGGATTGTTGGAATTAAGTTTAAGTGTTTTTGTTGAAATCTTGTCTTTCCAAGTTGTTGGATACAAGTGTAGTTACATTGAGAGGATTGTTCTCATAGGTAACTTAGTGAAAATACAAGAGGATTGTTCTTGGTTTGGTTGGTAGTTCTTGTTTAAGTTTTCCATAATAAGGAAATCTCTTTCATGTTGAAAGGGGACTGGAGTACTCTTGGACTGTGAGGGGAACCGGGATATATCACTCGTGTCTCTTTATTTTTCTGCATTTTTAAGCTTTCCTAAACTCACTTATAACCATAAAAATAAGAACCATCATCACTAAAACCAGAATTTTTAAAATACCTAATTCACCCCCCCCCCCCCCTCTTAGGCGCACTTCGTACTTACAATTGGTATTAGAGCAGGTTATAGGTAACCTGCTCCTGAAAGATCCAGAATGGCTTCCGCAAATCATAATCCCGTTTTCAGAGATGGTGGTAGTAACAACAAGCCTCCTCTATTTTGTGGTGAATATTTTGACTTCTAAAAAATACGCATGAAGGCGCATCTAGAAGCACAAGGAGAAGAAATATGGGATGCCGTCGAAAATGGTCCATTTATCCCTATAACAGTAATCAATGGTGTCGGCTCAGCAAAGCCTAAAACTGCATGGGACGATGATGATAAGAAGAAAGTTCTCTATGACAAAAAGGCAAGAAACCTTCTTGAAGGTGCACTTAGCATGGACGAATTCTTCTGTGTCTCGGCATGCAAAACAGAAAAAGAAATATGGGATACCTTGGTACAAACTCATGAAGGAACGGTTGAAGTAAAAAGATCAAGACTAAATACCCTAAGTCAAGAATACGAATTATTTCGAATGCAGCCCGGAGAAACCATTCTTGACTTACAAAAGATATTTGTGCACTTGACAAATCATCTAAGTGCTCTTGGTAAAACTTTAACGAATGATGAATTGAATCTGAAAGTACTTAGGTCGTTAACAAGGGAATGGCAACCAAAGGTAACATCAATATCAGAAAAGAAAAGTATATCCAACATGACATCCGCAACTTTATTTGGAAAACTTCAAGAATACGAAACGGAACTCGGAAGACTCGAAAAGCATGAAAATCAAGAGAATAAATCCATGAATATTGCTTTGAAGATAGACTCCAAGGAAGTTGAAAAGGAAAACAATCCAGAAGAAGATGAAAACTTCATGCTTCTTGTTAAAAGGCTTGGCAAGTTCTTCGGTAGAAATGAAAAACCTTTTTCTCATTCAAAAGGAAAGAAACATTTTCAGAAAAAGGAAGGCTCAACATCAACACAAGAAATCACATGTTATGAATGTGGTAAGCAAGGTCATATCAAGCCGGATTGTCCAAAACTCTCCAAGAAAGGTGGCTTCAAAAGCAAGAAGGGATTCAAGAACAAAAAGGCTTATGTCGCATGGGAGGATAATGAAATAATTTTCTCAGCCAATTCCGATAGTGATGAAAGTGCAAATCTAGCATTGATGGCCTCACACCATTCCGATGATGAAGACAATGAGGTTAGTAATGAATTTTCTCTTTTTGATAGTGATGCACAAGGTGCTATAGATGAACTATTGAATGAATGCAAAATTCTTTATAAAACCATTTCATCACAAAAGAAACAAATCTCATCCTTAGAAGAAAAATATGTTTCAATGGAAAAAGATATCAAAGAAGAAAAACAAAAATCAAGTGATGAACAAAAATAGAATTTTGTATGCAAATATTGTGATTAACTCTCTTTCCAAATTGTCCAATTAAAAAGAGTCATTGAAAGATATGAAAAAGGGAAAATTGGATTGGAAGGTGTTCTTAGCCAACAAAGATACTCCAATGATAAAAGTGGACTTGGATATTCAATGTTTTCAAAACCAAGTTCTAACAAAATTATCTTTGTTAAGGCAAGTGATCAATCTTCCAAAGAGAAAGTGAACAAACCTAAAATAGTTTGTCACTATCCGAAAAAGAAAACATTTTCTAAGAAGAAATCTTATCCTTCTAGATATAGAAGTAACTTTGAACCTACTTGTTTTTATTGTGGTATTAAAGGCCATACACCTAATGCTTGCTATGTTAGAAACTTCAGTGTGGCAAGTGGGCATTATGTATGGGTAAAGAAAGGCACTAATTATGAAGGACCCAAAGCAACTTGGGTACCTAACAAAACCTAATTTGTTTTGCAGGTATGCTTAAAGACCACATGCAATCTTTGGTATCTTGATAGTGGTTGTTCAAAGCATATGACAAGAGACATAAACCAATTTTCACATCTAGCGCTAAAGGCCAAGGGTTTTGTCACTTATGGAGACAATAATAAGGGAAGAATCCTAGGCAAGGGAAAAGTTGGTGCTCCACCTTTCACATCCATTGAAGATGTTATTTATGTTGAAGGACTAAAGCACAATCTTCTAAGTATTAGCCAACTTTGTGACAAAGGCTTCAAAATCAAATTCACCAAGGATGAATGTTTGATAGAAGACGAAGTCACTCATGAGGTTATACTTAAAGGTAAAAGAATCAATAATATATTCATGATTTCCCTTGACGATCCATCTTTGAAGGTTAAATGTCTCATGTCAAACAACGATGATTCATGGCTTTGGCACAAAAGAATTGCTCATATTCATATGGAACACTTGAATAAATTAATCAAGCATGATCTTATCATTGGATTGCCTAAGAGAAATTTCGTCAAAGATAGACTATGTGATGCTTGTCAAAAAGGGAAACAAACTAGATTAACTTTTAAATCAAGAAATGTGTGAAGAATTCTCATCAATGATGCAAGGAGAATTTGAAATGTCCATGATGGGTAAAATGAACTATTTTCTTGGACTTCAAATCAAACAACTAAAAGATGGCATCTTCATCAACCAATCCAAATATTGCAAGGAACTCTTGAAAAGGTTTGACATGGATAACTGTAAGGAAATGTCTACACCAATGGGTTATGGTTCTTATGTTGATCAAGATGAATCAGGTGTTTCCATCGACATCACTAAATATCGAGGTATGATTGGCTCCTTATTATATTTGAAGGCAAGCCATTATGACATAATGTTTAGTGTTTGTCTCTTTGTCCGCTTTCAAGCTAACCCAAAGGAATCTCATCTCACGGAGGTAAAGAGGATCATGAAGTATCTCAAAGGAACAACAAATGTCGGATTGTGGTATCCTAAAGGTAGTGTCTGCAACTTAATTGGTTATTCTGACGCGGATTATGCAGGATGTAAAACAGATAGAAAGAGCAGAAGTGGAACTTGTCACATTCTTGGTAATGCATTAGTATCATGGGCCTGCAAGAAACAAGCATGTGTTGCTCTAAGCATGGCCAAAGATGAATATATTGCAGCCGGTAGTAAATGCGCTCAAATTTTGTGGCTAAAACAACAACTTCGTGACTACGGACTCGATCTAGGGTGAATTCCTCTAAGATGAGACAACACCAGTGCAATTAACATTACAAAGAATACCGTCACGCATTCAAGGACTAAACATATAGACATTCGACATCATTTTCTCTGTGATCATATTCTTCAAGGAGATATCGAGGTAACCTTTGTAGATACTCATAATCAGCTTGTCGATATCTTCACCAAACCATTGGCAAAATAACCTTTCTACAAAATTCGTTGGGAGCTCGGCATACTTGACGAACGCGACTTATAAGGTGCATTATACCCTTGATATATCTTTTATATTGTTTTATACATGCCATATATGAATCTATGTTATGTGATATTTAAATTTTCAAGAAAAATTTGATTTTGGACAATTTTTGTTGATGCAATTTTTGTCAATATATTGCTCTATTATTATTTGCTTTAGGCATCTTTCCCTTCTTTTTGATAATGTCAAAGGGGTAAAAATATGTATGGTACTTTATGCTTGTATTTCATGTGTCTTAACTTTCACGGTACTCTCCAATCAAGATGAAGAATTGCAAAGGATTCCAACCCTCTCCTACATAGGGGGAGTTTTGCATCTTAGGGGGAGAAGCTCTTCCAGAATGTACATCGCATAAAGCATGATTGTTTGTCATCATCAAAAAGGGGGAGAATGTAAAATCAAGCTTCACAAATAAGCTTTTGTTTTGATGAAGACAAACCATGGCTAAACAAAGAAGGCAAAGATTTATGATCAAGCATCTAAGCATCTAAGGATAATATCTTCATTCAAAGCTCTCAACAACTTTAAAGGTATAATAATATTATCTACATTGATCTTAAGATATAGATGCTCAAAAATGAAAAAGAAATGTTTAAGAATCATTACTCAAGCTTTTCAAAGATAAAATTTCATTTTTCTTCTGCATGCAATCGATTTACATCTTAGCAATTGCACACCTTAAAATTTCAGATCTTTTGCTTCTGTTTCTATGTGCAATCGATTTACACTACCTATGCAATTGATTTCATACTAAAATTTTTCAAAACGTTTGCTTCTGTTTCTCATGCAATCGATTTACATTGCAAGTGCAATCGATTGCACTCAGTTATTTTTTGCTACTGACTTTGCATGCAATCAATTACATTGTTAGTGCAATTGATTTCACTCTTAAAGATTTTGAAAAAATAGCTGTTAAAAACCTTGTGCAATCGATTTACACCAAGGGTGCAATAGATTGCATACTGCACGAATTTGAAAAATAGCAGCTTTGTTCATGCCTTTTCATCATGCCTTTTCATCATGCCTTTTCATTACATCTTTTCACTCAAACTTGGCATTTGTTCATGATACATTTCCAGATATTCATGATGTTTCAAAAGTGTGTTATGAACATATAAATATTCAATTTCAAATCCAGATCTAAAACCTTCTTTCATAAATATTTTCTAAAATTTCAAAATACATACTCAAGCATTCTTCATTTTCATGCATAAGTTTTCTGCACATTTTCATACATTAACAAATAGAAAACTTTGAGCAAATATATCTTGAGTCTTTGTACAATATTATTATTGAAAGAAGAATATTATACATTGTCAAATCACTCTAAGTGATCAATATTACTCTACTTACTCAAACTCACAAATTTATATTTACTTACTTATTTTCCAGGATTGTTGGAATTAAGTTTAAGTGTTTTTGTTGAAATCTTGTCTTTCCAAGTTGTTGGATACAAGTGTAGTTACATTGAGAGGATTGTTCTAATAGGTAACTTATTGTTCTTGGTCTAAGAGGATTGTTCTTGGTTTAGTTGGTAGTTCTTGTTTAAGTTTGCAACAATAAGGAAATCTCTTTCATGTTGAAAGGGGACAGGAGTACTCACGGACTGTGAGGGGAACCAGGATATATCCCCCGTGTCTCTTTATTTTTTTGCATTTTTAAGCTTTCCTAAACTCACTTATAACCAGAAAAATAAGAACCATCAACACTAAAAACCAGAATTTTTAAAGTACCTAATTCACCCCCCCCCCTCTTAGGCGCACTTCGTACTTACAATTAGTTAGTAGGAAACCCTATCATTGGATGTGAAGGGACAGGCGCGGGTCATCGTACAATCATAAAGGCAACTCTTAAGGGCACTTTAGCAATTTTATCGTAAGGGACTAGATCGTTTATCGAAGGCAGCATTCGAAAGGGTCATCGAGGAACTATGATCTTTTTAATCAAGGGACAATGATAAAGCGTCCCCACGTTCGAGGGACATGAATGTGTTCCATTTTTAGGGTAACAAGTGAGGTTACCCTAGATGTGTAAGTGTGAAGAGTGATTTGTTTTCAGTTCATTTATCTTGAAATTAGGGTTTTCTACGATTGTTTTTAATCTTGCCATACAAACCCTATTAGAATACATCTAACAGTTATATACAAGGCATAAAAATATAAGTGCAGAAAAATAAAATCCTACGCTATTACAAGGCCTCGGAAATGGGGGTACAAATAGTAAAACGGATGGAAAAAATTAAAACCCTAATTAAACTATTACAAACCGTAAATAGATACATAATTGGAAAAATGAGACAATAGTAAAATTCGCGAAGTGGAAAGAACAGGAAAAGGAAAAGGAAAATTGCTTTGATGATTTTTGATAGAAAAAGGTTTGATGATTAATCTAAAAATATATAATTAGTTTTAGTTAAGAAAAAGAATTAATTAATTTAAATAAAACCCTAAATTGATTTTGATTAAAAGAAAGTTTAGTGAAAAACCTAAAAACTAAGTTAATTGATTAAATGAAAACCTAAAAATTAATTAGGGTTAATTAAATTGAAAACCCAAAATTAAATTAGGGTTTGTGAAAATGTTAGGGTTTTGAAAAAAGGTTATTTTGTAAAAAAATATGGAAAGGAAAGAGTAAGAAGAAGAGAATTTGTGAAAAATAAACCAAATGGTATGGATGGGTGTTGAACACACACCCTTGGAACCCTTCGCCAACACCTTCACCACTAGGCCAAGCACGCTTTGGTGACAATAGACAGCTCCAACGCGTTCTATTTTTCATCCTGCAAAAATATGAAAATATTAAGAAAATAATTGCAAAAGGCTGGATCGAACCCATGCCCTTTGACACAAATGACTTAACGCACGCGCTTTAACCGTTGGGGCGGTGATACATCCATTAACTTAACTGAAACAATAAATATATAGTATAAGATCTTTTTCCTTAACTAGAGAGGCGCTGGAGCCCTAGCTCTGTTTGTCTTCTCCGGTAACCTATTTTTGATAAACCTACAAAATATGAGATGTTAGTAAGCCAAAAACACCCTACCCCCAAAATCCAACCCTGTAAATCCAATGGAAGGATTATTATAGGCTAAAACTGAAAGATTTGGCCGCTATAGAAAAATACGTGGAGCCGGTGTAACCATGGTTTCGATTGCATGAGATCCTTATGATGATCCTGACATGTGCAAAGACATCTCCAAAATATAATAACGACATTAGTATGGATTAAAACAAAACGAAAAATAATAATATGAATTTTGGGAAAATTATGGGATCGGAGATTAATGCATGGCGTTTCATGAGCTTTGGACCATCAAACTTGGTCCATTCTTACTCTGTATGATTGCTGAGAATGAATGAAGTAGCCGTTTTATAGTGAAAGGGCTCGTGATAAGGGTTTTAAATTCTTTAGGGTTCTTTGAAAAAATTGGAATTTTGACATGTTTTTGAGGCAAGGGTTTCTCGTGTCTTTCTTGTATGAATGAAGAAGAATATATAGTGCTTGATTAGGTCAAATAAAGGATGGGTTTGGACACTTGTAAGAAGATATGATCTTATCTTATTTTATTTTGAATTTAAATTAATAAAAAAATCATAAATAATTAAAATAAAATAACCAAGGAGTGCATGAATGAGTTATGAGGTGTATAAGGAGTATAGAGCATGTTTGGACTTTAAAACAATGGCCCATTAGCCCAAAACTCAAGTTTGTTCAATTTGAACTTTATGCATTTATTCAATATTTCCCAACTTGCATTGGTCATAACCCTCTCAATTTTTCATATTTCGAAGTTGATCTTTGACTTTTTGGAAAGCTCAAGATATCCTCTACAATCCCTATTTTGATCACTTTTGCATTTGAAGAATTTATCTTGATGTAAGTTGCCTTGACAAAAAGTGTATTTTTGTTGACTTTTGAAATGACTTGTAATGTATTGGCCCAAATCTCTCAAATGAAGCATTTTTTGGACTTGAGATTAGAGAGACAAAGTGGTATGGAATCGAATTTCCTTCAAAGTGAGACTTGCTTAGGGCAAAACTGATGAAGCATGTGAAAGTTATGTTTGGTCAAAGTTCAGTTGACTTCTCCTAAGGAAACCATAATTTGGCAACTTTTGACTTTTGATGATTTGAGGGCTTTTCTTGATGAATCATGATCAAACCTTGATAAAATGATGAACATGACTTTGAAATATTGATTTTGACCAAAAATTTTGAAGTTTGACTTTATGTTGACCACAATTGACTTTTTACCCAATATAGTTGATTTTCAGTCATCTGAATCATTGACTGAGCAAACTTGTTATGAAAGTCTTGAAACTTGGCATGAGCATTCTTGGAGAAATATAAGAGACCATGAATTCCATTTAAGACATTTGAAACCAAAACTTCCTTGTGAAAAGTGAAACCCTAGTTGTGGATCCATTACTTAGGAGAAGAATTTGTCTAATCAATCATTGAGCAACCTTGAGCATTTGTTGTACAACAGTTGCCCCTGTTCAATCTTCTTAATCCTAAAGAGTTAGATTGACATGTTCGTCATTCATGATCTGAAGGTAGAAGATGATTGAACATCTAAGTGCCCAGAAATTTGCACTCGCCTGTGCAAAAAGTAATGTTGTTGATTGATAATATTGCTTGAATGGGCTTAAAAATTCCATTCAGAGAGGTGACAGAGTGTCGTTGGAGATGGGCTTATAGATGCCATCCAAAATAACTGTTGATGTGAGTATCGGAATGAGTATATGCTCGACTGTATCTGAAGAATGCTTTCCAGAATGAACCTCTAGGGAAGGTGTTTGAGTAGTTTTTTGCCATATTTTATCTATGAAGAAAAGATGCTTGTTAGAATTGAGTTTCTGAGGGAGATGTTTGTCATGTAGATAGTCACCCCGTCCTGTTTCGGAAATTGATCCACAATCTGTTTTTGTTGGTAAACCTGTCCTGTTTCAGGAACTCATACCACCTGGTGATAAAGATAGTCATCCCGTCTTATTTCAGGAATTGATCTTCACCTGGTCATAAATATAGAAAGATAGTTTCCCCGTCCAATTTCAGGAGTTATTCTTTGCTCGGTCGTATAGATAGTTTTCCCCGTCCTATTTCGAGAGTTAATCTTCAACCTGTTCATGTAGATAGTCACCCCGTCCAATTTCAGGAATTGATCTATAATTTGTTTTCACAGATAGATGCCATGTCTTGTTTCAGGAATTAATATGTGTCTGGTCATATAGATAGTTGCCACATCTTGTTTCGGGAATTAATCTGCGACCTGTTTGAGAATAATTGATGATATTTGTCTGTTTGTAGACTTTTAGCTGAAAATATAAAAAGTTAGTTGTATGCAATGTCATGATGTATGTAATGTGCTTCATAATGATGTTCTCAAAATAAATAGGAATGATGCATGCGTTTCGTATACATATGCTATGATATTTTGTATGATGTATGAATGTGAGATGTCATTGAAGCATATTGGTAGCTTTGTATAACATCTTTGACTGGGGAAAATAAATCCCTGACTGCTGCTGGGGATGAAGAATATGTGTAATCTTCAATCTCGTCTAGATTGTTTCTGCTGGGGATTCCTGCTTGCTGTTTAAGGAAACTCCGCTAGGGAATTTTGATTTCTGTTTGGGAGAAGAGTTCAAGAACATTGGTCGTTCATCACTATACTGGGGAATTTAATTCTTACATACCCTAACTGGAGATAAGAGAGATGGATAACCTTTCGAGGTGCTGTCTTACCGAGTTTCCGATATGGATGCCATCTCGTCTAGGGAGGATAGAGCTAAATGATATGTAGTCCAGTTTCAAATTTTATAGCAACTCTCCGGGGATAGTTATCTGGACTGTCCTTCACTAGAGAAAGGAATTTTGCTGGTGATTTGTAGTAGTCAGAGAGATGGACTCAAGCTAGGGAGACTATATTTTATTGGGGAAATAAACCCTACTTGGGAAATAAACCCTGCTGGAGAAATAAACCCTACTGGAGAAATACTTTGTTGAGAAAATGAGCCCTGCTGGGGAAGATAATTCTATAGGGGATTTTATAGTTTTAGAGAAATAAACCCAGTTGGGGAAGAGATTTTTTGTGAACTGTGTCGAGGACATAATCTATGATGAGGATTGGGATTCCGTAGTTTGGCGACATTGCCAGGGAAAAGATCATACTCCTTTATTCGCTAGGGGATCTGCTGGGGAGTGTGATTAGGTTAACTGCCTGAAGATGTCCTTATTCTCGTCTTAAGGCATTTCAGACTTGAGGGGAATGTATCTTTGTTGAAGGTGAGCTTGTGAAGATGACTCTGTGGGGATAATTTTATGGAAATTTCTCTGTAGGGATTTGTGGACGACTTGAACGTTATCCCAACTCCTAGAGTCTTGAACCAATTCTTATTCCTGTTTTTATGCATATATTTGTTAACAGTAATCATATTCATATGCATATGTTCATTCAATTTAGTCAGTGGACGTTTTTGCGAACATAACAGAAGAAGGTAAAATAGAAATTTGAATTTTGAAATTGTATTTATATTGATAGTTTGCCTATAAACATGTGATTGTTGTACAAAGAGACAGAAATCCTAGTAAGAGGAAATCATCGTAAAAATGAAGAAGATTACAAAGTAACAATAAAACATATAGCTATATGGAAATAATCTCGTCGAGTTCCAACTCTGCTATTGCCATATGTCTTCGAGCATCTCATCCCTTGATGTCGGAAGAAGTTGACTGAATTGATCTGCATGATTCGAACTTGACGTTGGTAACAAAGCTAGTTGTAAGTGATCCAAAGAGACATAATCGTATGCTTTAATCCCTAACTTTGGCCTGGACCGTCCTTTCGGGTTTTCAATCCACCGGGATACCCTTTTTTGCCCAAGCCACCTCTTCAGGTTTTCAACTCGTCGGGTGTACAATCTTTATATATATATATCCCTAATTTTTTCCCGAACCCTTTTGGCTCGTCAGGATGCCCTTATTTTTGCCTAGGCCAGTCAACCTAGAGGGTCACTTTCATGCGTAGTATCTTTAAATTATGTCCGTATTCACAGGGTGCGGAAAATCTTCACCGTCCATGGTGGTAAGTATCATAGCGCCGCCTGAAAATATCTTCTTGATTACAAATGGCCCTTCGTAGGTGGGAGTCCATTTGCCCCTGGGATCACCTTGCGGTAGAATGATACGCTTTATTACCAAGTCACCAGCCTGATATACCCGATGCTTGATCTTCTTGTTGAAAGCTTTGATCATACGTTTCTGATACATCTGATTGTGACAGACAGTCGCCAACCTTTTTTCATCAATCAAATTCACCTGGTCCAACCTAGTCTGAATCCATTCATCTCCATCTAAATATGCATCTTTTATAATTCTCAAGGAAGGAATATGAACTTCGACAGGTAGGACAACTTCCATACCGTATACTAGATAGAATGGGGTTGCTCTAGTTGATGTTCGAGATGAAGTGCGATAACCATGAAGAGCAAATGGTAACATCTCATGCAAATCTTTATAAGTCACTGTCATATTCTATATAATCTTCTTGATAATATTATTGGCGGCTTCCCCGGTGCCATTCATTTTTGGTCGATACGGAGAAGCGTTGTGGTGCTTGATCTGGAACTCCGTGCAGATTTCCGTGATCATAGTGTTATGGAGATTGGTACCATTTTCTGTGATAATTCTCTCAGGGATGCAATATCGATAGATAAAGTTATGCTTAATAAATCAGACAATAACGTTCTTGGTAATGGAGGAAAATGAGGCTGCTTCAACCCACTTCATGAAATAATCAATGGTGACGAGGATGAAGCAGTGTATGTTGGAAGCCGTAGGCTTGATCTCTCCAATCATATCAATTCCCCACATTGCAAACAGCCAAGGAGCAGTCAAGACATTTAGAGGTACTGGAGGCACATGTACTTTGTCAGCATAGATCTAGCATTTGTGACAAGTTCTTGAGTGACGATGGCAATCGGTTTCCATAGTTCACCAATAGTAACCCGCTCTCAGAATATTCTTAGCCATAGTATGCCCATTGGAATGAGTACCAAAGATACCTTCATGCATATCTTCCATAATCTTCTCTGCTTCCTTCTTGTCCATACAATGAAGCAGAGTCGAATCATGGTTGTGGTTGTACAAAATTCCATTGCTCAGGAAGAACTTGGCAAAGAACCTCCGTAGGAATTTATTGTCATTGATAAATTCTCCTTCAGGGTACTCTTAAGCTTCGAGGTACCTCTTCACTTCATGAAACCAAGGCTTCTCTTCTACTCCTCCAGTGTCAACTTCATAGCAATGTGTCGGTTCGTCTAGCCACTCAATGGTAATTCTGGGAGCCTCATTGTCCCATTTGACTTTAAACATAGACGACATGGTTGCTAATGCATCTTCCAACTGATTTTCTTCTCGTGGGATGTGCTCAAAAGTGATTTCCTCAAAGTACGGAATTAAGGTAAGCACATGTTCTCTATAAGGAATGAGATTCGGGTGCTTAGTATCCCATTCTCCCTTGATTTGACTGATTACCAGGGCTGAATCCCCATATACATTTAAGAACTTAATCCTCAAGTCGATAACATCTCTGATACCTATGATACATGATGCATATTCGGCTATGTTATTGGTACAGTCAAAGAAAATTCTGGCAGTGAAGGGCGTATGGCAACCCTTAGGGGAGATAATCATAGCACCAACTCCATTATCGAGCATGTTGGAAGCTCTGTCGAAAACCATAGTCCACCGGGATCCTGGCTCAGGTCCTTCATATGGTCCAGGTTCTTCACTATTTGTAACAAACATGATATTCTCGTCTGGGAACTCGAAATTCATAGACCGATAGTCGTCTACAGCTTGATGAGCCAAATGATCTGCCAGTACACTTTCTTTGATTGCTTTCTAAGTGGTGTACTAAATGTCGTATTTTGTCAAGACGATTTGCCATCTGCTATCCTTCTGGACAGAGTGCACTTCTCGAATATGTATTTGATGGGATCCATTTTAGATATCAACAAAGTGGTATGGGTCAACATATACTATCTTAGTCGGCGAGCAGCCCATGCAAAAGCGCAACAAGTTTTCTCAAGCAGTGAGTATCTTGTTTCACAGTCGGTAAAATTTTTGCTAAGGTAGTATATTGCATGCTCTTTTCGACCAGACTCGTCATGTTGGCCCAGTACACACCCCATTGAGTTCTCTAACACTGTTAGGTACATAATTAGAGGTCTTCCTTCAACCAGTGGCATCATAACTAGAGGTTCTTGTAGGTAGTCCTTGATCTTGTGAAAGGCTGTCTGACAGTCGTCGTTCCACTTCACTACCTGATCTTTCTTCAACAACTTAAAGATTGACTCACAAGTAGCAGTCAAATGAGAAAAAAATTGGGCAATGAATTTAGTCGTCCCAAGAAACCTCTGACTTCCTTCTCAGTACGGGGAACATGCATTTCTTGAATCACTTTAACTTTGGCGGGATCAACTTCAATATGTTTACCATTGATAATGAAACCTAGGAGTTTACCGAATCTCACCTTAAAGGTGCACTTGTTCGGGATTAACCTCAGCTTGTACTTCTTCAGTTTCTCAAACAACTTGTGTAGATGGTCAAGATACTCTTCTTCAGTCTGAGATCTGGCTATCATATTGTCGATGTAGACCTCTATCTCATGATGGATCATGTCATGGAATAAAGCTACAAAGGCACGTTGATATGTTGCATTGGTGTTCTTTAACCCAAAAGGCGTAACTTTGTAGCAAAAAGTGCCCCACTGTGTGACAAAGGTAGTTTTCTCCATGTCTTCAGGTGCCATCTTGATCTGATTATAACTCGATAAACCGTCCATGAAGGATAATACCTTGTGTTGAGAGGTGTTGTCAACCAAAACATCAATATATGAAACTGGGAAGTCATCTTTGGGGCTCGCCCTATTCAGATCCCTATAGTCAACGCACTTACGTACCTTGTCGTATTTCTTTGGTACCGGAACCATGTTTGTAACATATTGAGGATATGAGGTAACCGCCAAGAAGCCTGCATTGAATTTTTTCATAACCTCGACCTTAATCGTTTCTAACATCTCAGGACGCATGCAACAAACTTTCTACTTTATTGGAGAACAACCCTCTTTCATCAGCAGACGGTGAACCACAATATCAGTATCGAGCCCTGGCATGTCTTCGTATGACCAGGCAAAGATCTCTACATATTTATGTAACATCTATGTCAACCTGTTCTTGACACTTCCCTCTAGGTTGGCACCTATCTTGACTTCTTTTCTGTTTGCTTCAGTACCCAAGTTTACAATTTCAACTGGCTCTTCATGTGGTTGAATAACCTTTTCCTCTTGTATTAACATTCTAGAAAGTTCTCTAGGTATTTCACAATCTTCCTCACCTTCGTCCTCGACTTGGTAGATTGGATTTTCAAAGTCATAAGTGGTAATAGAAGACTCATTATCAACGGGATCAGAGTGGATGTGGATCTGCAATGTATTGTGTGGGTGTGTGTTAGAACACATAACTATTTGAAAATGATAAAAGTAAAAAGAAAGACAGCGAGCACAAAATTTGAATGCAAAACGTCCAATGTTTATTAAATGAAAATATGTTTATGAAATGACAACCCTTAACAAATGCACCATTGTGCCCCGGGTAAGGCACAAGGTTTAAAGTCATCGTTTAAATATTACATAACCAAAATTTGAAAGCAATAAAAAAATATATGTAGCTATTACTCCTGACTAAAGGAGATAGAGATAATGTCTTGAGTCTCCTAGTTGTTGGGTCTGTTGCCGATAGTAGGAAAGATCCAGCTGTCAATGTCATAATCACTGTCAACATCTTCTCTTACGTTGACTCTGTTGTTGATGACACAGAATAGTGGTCTTCCAGCACGAACTCCATAAACAGCCCTTTGACCCTCTGTAGTGAAACCCAAACCAAATTTGTAAGATTTATATGAAATGTCAGGAAGCTGACCTCAAGTAGTACAACCACCTTTTTTCTACAACAGCTTTAGCGTCTTTCAGTGAATCCATTCTGGGAAGAACCCTGGTAACTTTGGGAATGGCAGAGACGTCTTCAGTTGAGGCAGGAGGGATAACTTAAAAAGTATGACAGAGAGTTTTGATGAATTTGCCGTCTGTAATACGGTGGGAGAATTGACTTTAATGGTTTTGCATTTTATCGCAATTGTTGCGGTTAGAAAGATTCGCCACCGACTTTTCTTTTATCCAACAAAGAAAAGGGTGAAAAGAATAGGAAAGACCTTTTTAAAGATTTTGAGTTCGGGGGGTAGTTTATGGAAAGGGAAGGTGTTATCACCCTTTCCATCCATAGTTATCTACGGGCTCTTAGTTGCAAGCTCACTTTTGAAATTGCTTTTTGGTGTAAGTGTATTCGAAAATATTTTTGAAAAGACGCACTACTGCGAAGAACTTTGTAATGATTCTCGTATCATTGAGAATGCACACAAAGTGTTTTTTAACTTTAAAAAATATTTAGAAAAGAGGGAGTGTATGTGTGAGAAATTGTCTTGTTTTGTGAGCAAGAAACTACAAGTTGTCTACCTACTCCAATGGTCTTTGTTCTTTTCCTCTTCTCCTTTAGATAATGTTATCCTACCATTAGTCGGTAGGTAGCCCTATCATTGGATGTATTGACGGACAAGCGGGGTCATGGTACAGTCACGAAGGCTACTCGTAAGACGCTTTAAAAATTACCCTAATGTAATAAGATCATTTACAGAGGCGGCATCAAAAGGTCATCGAGGGATTATGATCTTTTGACCAAAAAGGTCTTTGCTAAAACTTCTCACGTTTGAGAGACGTGACTGTTTGTTTTCCGAAAGCAACAAATGGAGGTACCTTAGAGGTGCGCGTGTGCGAAGTGTGTTGTATTTCTGTTATTTATCTTGGATATTTAGGTTTTCTACCATTTTCTTTTAAATCTTGTCATGCAAACCTATTAGCATACATCTAACATTTAAATATATACATAGGGCAGGAAAAAAAAGTGCGAGAATTAAACTACGCTATTACGTCGCTTCGGGATGGGGGGAATATAAACCAAAATGGGGGAAAATGTAAATAAACCCTAATTTTAACTATTAAAACTTATGGGAAATTACATAAATTATGAAAAATAATAATGCAAAAATGTAAATAATGCGCGGAGAATGAAAAAAGAGGAAATATCTAAAACCCTAACAAATCTAAGTATAAAAATATTTTTGTTGTTTTTAATTTTAATTAGAAAAAAAAGACTTTGAACCTAAATCTAACCAATTTTAATTAACAAAATAATCTCAAAAATGATTTAAATTAATTAATTTATTTGTGAAAATTAAATTAAACTAAGAAAAACCTAAACTTAATCTTTTTTGATTTTTTATGATTTTTTATGATTTTTTGGTAATTAAAAATGTTAATTTAAAACAAATAAAAAATAATAATGGGCCACGTTGCAAAAAGAAAATGGGATGGGGGGGGGGGGGGGGGGTGAGAAACAGTAAAACGTTAGGCCCAAAATAACTGAACCCAGGAGCTTGTGTGATCCAATGGGGAGCGCGTCTTGGAGTGCACCATGGTCACCATTAATTTGGAACGCTTGATTTGTGATTTGATAATCTGATGGTGCTGATTGAGGGTATACCACGTGCGTATTAGCCCTTGTATACATTGAATCTAAAACAAATGTTAGGAAAAAATGAAAATTGTTTGCAGCCTGGGTCGAACCCAGAACCTAGTAAAAGGGTATGCCTTAAGAGTATACATTCTACCACTGGGCCAGCTGTTTATTTGTTAATCCAAATACAAACAAATACATATATTATGAAACTGGATCATTTGTAATTCAAAACAAGCACGCGCAAAAATATTTGAATGGGCCACTGATAAGAAGACACAAAGGCCACCAGAGTCAACTTTATGGTTGTCTTCTTCGGTGGGATTGAAATATGAACCTGCAAAATAACAAAGATCAAAGATCCAAATCAAACATGTCCCCCTTAAAAAATCCTCCTAGATTCAAATTTGCTGTTATTTTTAGCTAAAAGTTCCTGGATTATGCGCTTTGGTTCAAAATGCACAAATCGGAGGAAAAATGGCATCTAATGATTCTGCGTGCATGTGACTGTGTCTAGGGTTAGAAGTTGTTCATCAAATACTCAGAAACACGTTAATAGTAATCATTAAACTCAAAACAATGTAAAATAAAAGATCATGAATCTCAAAACTTCATGCGATCAGAAATGTATGCTATGCTTTTCTCATGTGCTTTGGACTATGGGAATTGGTCCAAGCTTACCCTTTCACGTCCAGGAAGAGGATAAGAATAGATTTATAGGATGAGGAGGCCTGTGAACAGATATTTAAGGAAAGAATTTCTTTTGAGAATTTTTGATAATTTTGCTAGCTCCTATGCGTGTGATTTCTGTCCCCTTTTGGCCTGCTTTGCTTCAGTATACATAGAGAAAGACCATGAGCTGATGAATATGGCAAAGGATCATGACTTGATGGCCCTAATAAAACCAAAATCAAACAACTTAAAAAATTTCCTTTTACATGTTTCCTTTCTCTTTTGAGTTTGCATGAACCTAGACAGGTTGTGGCTGGGTTGCACGAATCATTGGGCTTCAAAGCTAGCCAAACCAAACCCACATACATTAGCCCATGATTTTTTGTGATTTTATTTAACTTACTTTCTTTTTAAATTAAATAAAATCAAAGTAAATATAAATAAAAATCAAGGCAATGTATGAATATACTTATGGGTCCTCTAAGGTGTTGTGAATATGTTTGAACCTCAAAAACTAGGCTCATTGGTTCAAAATTCCAATTTTGCACAATTTGCATTTCATGGATTTCTTCAAAATCTCCCAACTTGTGCAACTCATAACTTGCTCAATTTTCATATTTTGAATATGATATTGAACTTTTTAGAAAGCTCAAGATGTCCTATATAATTTCTATGTTGATCATTTTCGCTTTTGAAGATATTATATTGATGTAAGTTTCCTTGACAAAAAGTGTCTTTTGTTGACTTTTGAAAATGACCTATAATGTTTTAGGTCATATCTTTCAAATGAAGGATTTTTTGGACTTGAGCGTAAAAACAAAAGTTGTAGGGAATTGAACTTTATTCAAAATGAGCTTTGGTTGTGGGAAAGTTGATGAAGTATGTGAAAGTTATGTCTGGTCAAATTCAATTGACTTCTCCTAAGGAAACCCTAATTTGGCAATTTTGGACTTTTGATGATTTAAGAGATTTCCTTAGGGAATCATGATCAACCCTTGATTAATTGATGAATATCACTTAAAAATGTTGATGTTGACCAAAAATCTTGAACTTTGACTGTATGTTGACCATAGTTGACTTTTTGACCAATACAGTTGATTTTCAATCATCTGAGCCATTGATTGAGCAAACTTTTGATGTAGGGCTTGAAACATGACATGGACCTTGTTTAGGAACAATTATAAGCCATGAGAACCATTTGAGACCTTTTCAACTCAAACTTCTTTGAGGATTTCAAAACCCTATTTGTTGACCCCTTGCTTAGGAGGAGGTTTGACTGGTCAACCCTTGTGTATCTTGAGTGTTTGAGAAGCTTTGGAAGTGTGTCTTTAGAAAGAAAGGAGGGAAATTTTTTGGGTACAACAGCTGCCCCTGTTCAATCTTCTTATACCTGAAGCGTTAGATTGGCATGTCCGTCATTCGTAACTTGAAGGTAGAAGATAATTGAACACTTAAGTGCCCAAAAATTTGCACTCGCCTGTGCAAGAGGTAACACTGTTGGTTGATTGTATTAGGAATGGGCTTATAGATGTCGGAGATGGGCTTATATATGCGATACAAAATAATTAGTGACTTTAATTGGAAGAAGTAATAAAATAAATCTTTGGTTGATTTAAACTTAACTAGAGAAAGGTCTATTAGAAAAGCATCAGGATAAATCATTGGTCGATTTAAACCGAACAAATAGATGTCTGTACTTAACTTTAACTAGATAAGAATCAGAATAAATCTTTGAGCGATTTAAGCTGAACCAAAGAAAGGTCTTGATTGTCTTCAACTGGGTAAGAATCAAAATAAATCTTTGGTTGATTTAAACTGAACCAGAAAAAGTATCTACTGGAAAAGAATCAGGATAAATCATTGGTCATTTAAACTAAAATAGAAGATGTATGTACTTGTCTTTAATTGGATAATAATCAGAATAAATCTTTGGTTGATTTAAACTGAACCAGCATATGCATGTACTTAACTTTAACTGAATAAGAATCAGAATAAATATTTGAGTGATTTAAGCTGAACCAGAGAAAGGTCTTGATTATCTTCAACTGGGTAAGAATCAGAGTACATATTTGGTTGATTTAAACTGAACCAGAAAAAGTGTCTACTGGAAAAGAATCAGGATAAATAATTGGTCGATTTAAACTGAACCAACAGATGTCTGTACTTGTCTTTAACTGGATAAGAATCAGAATAAATCTTTTGATAATTTAAAATGAACCAGCAGATGTCTGTACTTAACTTTAACTGGATAAGAATCAGAATAAATCATTGGTCGATTTAAGCTAAACCAGAGAAAGGTCTTGATTGTCTTTAAATGGATAAGAGTTAGAATAAATATTCGGGCAATTTAAACTAAACTAGAAAAAATGTGTATTGGAAAAGAATCAGGATAAATCATTGGTCGATTTAAACTGAACCAGCAGAGGTCTTGAGTGTCTTTAACTGAATAAGAATCAGAATAAGTCTTTGGGCAACTTAATCTGAACTAGAGAAAGGTGTCTAATGGAAAAAGTATCAAAATAAATCATTGGTCGATTTAAACTGAACCAGCAGATGTCTGTATTTGTCTTTAACTGGATAAGAATCAGCATAAATCTTTGGGCAATTTAAACTGAACCATAAAAAGGTCTATTCGAAAAGAATTAGGATAAATCATTGGTTGATTTAAACTGAACTAGTAGATGTCTTCCTTTTGTCTTTAACTAGATAAGAATCAGTATAAATCTTCGGGCGATCTAAACTGAACCAGAAAAAGGTCTACTAGAAAAGAATCAGGATAAATCATTGGTCGATTTAAACTGAACCAGCTGATGTATGTACTTGTATTTAACTGGATAAGAATCAAAATAAATACTTGGTTGATTTAAAATGAACCAGCAGATGTATGTACTTAACTTTAACTAGATAAGAATCAGAATAAATCATTGGTCAATTTAAGATGAACCAGAGAAAGGTCTTGGTTGTCTTTAACAGGATAAGAATCAGAATAAACCTTCGGGCGATTTAAATTGAAACAGAAAAAGTATCTAATGGAAAAGAATCAGGATAAATCGTTGGTCATTTTAAACTGAACTAGCATAAGTCTTGAGTGTCTTTAACTGTATAAGAATCAGAATAAGTCTTTGTGCGATTTAAACTGAACCAGAGAAAGGTGTCTACTGGAAAAATTATTAGAATAAATCATTGGTCGATTTAAACTGAACCAGCAGATGTCTGTATTTGTCTTTAACTGGATAAGAATCAGAATAAAGTTTTGGGCGATTTAAACTGAACCAGAAAAAGGTCTACTGGAAGAGAATCAGGATAAATTATTGGTCGATTTAAACTGAACCAGCAGATAACTACCTTTTGTCTTTAATTGGATAAAAATCAGAATAAATCTTTGGGAGATTTAAACTAAACCAAAAAAGGTCTACGAGAAAAGAATCAGGATAAGTCATTGGTCGATTTAAACTAAACCAACAAATGTATGTACTTGTATTTAACTGGATAAGAATCAGAATAATTCTTTGGTTGATTTAAACTGAATCAGCAGATGTCTATACTTAACTTTAACTGGATAAGAATCAGAATAAATCATTGGTCGATTTAAGTTGAACCATAGAAATGTCTTTATTGTCTTAACTGGATAAGAATTAGAATAAATGTTCGGGCGATTTAAACTGGACCAGAAAAAGTGTCTACTGGAAAAGAATCAGGATAAATCATTGGTCGATTTAAACTGAACCAATAGAGGTCTTGAGTGTCTTTAACTGGATAAGAATTAGAATAAGTATTTGGGCGATTTAAACTAAACCAGGGAAAGGTCTTGATTGTCTTCAACTGGATAAGAATCAGAATAAATCTTTGGTGATTTAAACTGAGCCAGAGAAAGGTCTACTGGAAAAGCATCAAGATAATCATTGGTCGATTTAAACTTAAACAACAAATTATGTACTTAACTTTAACTGGATAAGAATCAGAATAAATCTTTGAGCGATCTAAACTGAACCAGAGAAATGTCTTGATTGTATTTAACTGGATAAGAATCAGAATAAATCTTTGGGAGATTTAAACTGAACCAGAAAAAGTGTCTACTAGAAAAGAATCGGGATAAATCATTGGTCGATTTAAACTGAACCAGCTGATGTCTCTTTGAGAATTACCTTCTGAGGAAAATGCTGAAATAACCCTTCATCAGATGTAGCGTTTGAGAAGATTTTCAGGTCATATAAGTAGTTAATGATGTTTGTTGATTGGTCTTTCTTGAAAGGGTAAAGAGTTAACTGTATGCAACGTCATGACGTATGAAATGCATTGCGTAACAATGTTCTCAAAATAAATGAGATTGTGCTATATGCGTTTCGTATGCATATGCTATGATATTTGGTAAATGATGTATGAGTGTGCTATGTTATTGAAATGCATTTGTAAATTTGAGCAACATCTTTGTCTGGGGAAAATAAATCCCTGACTGTCGTTGGGGATGAAGAATAAGTTTATCTTCGAATTTCTGGGGATTATTTTTGCTGGGGACTCCTGCTTTGAGGAAACTCCATTGGGGAACATTGATTTTTGCGTTGCTGGAAAATGTTAATTCCTGCTTGGGGAGAAGAGTTTGAGAACATTGGTTGTTCATTGCTCTACTGGGGATTTTATACCCTGACTAGGGATATAAGAGATAGATAACCTTCCGGCTTGTTTGGGTAGGATAAGGTTGACTGATACCTGGCCCAATTTTAGATTCAGTAGCAACTCTATGGGGATAGTTGCAACTTTGCTGGGGAGAGGAGTTTTGCCAGTGACTCGTGGCCATATGAGTAACAGACTCAAGATGGGGAGACGATAATTTCTTGGGGATATTAACCACGTTGGGGAAATAAACCCTGTTGACGAAGAAATACTCTATTGAGGAAACACCCTTGTTGAGGAAATGAGCTCTGCTGGAGAGTAGAGACTTGCAGGGGGTTTTGCAATCTTGGAGGAATAAACTCATCTAAGGGAGAGAACTTCCATGAACTGTACTGGTCAGAACTCCGTAGGTTGGTGACATTGCCAGGAAGAAGATTATACTCTTTTATCTACCAGAGCGATCTGTCGGGGAAATTGTGGGGAATGTATGAACTTGTGGGGATTACTCTGTAGGGATAATCTTATGGAAGTGGATCCGTGGGGATTTGTGGATGGCTCAAACATTATCCCAACTTCTAGAGTTTTGGGCAGACGCTTATTCATGTTTTTATGCATTTCTTAACAATCAATTGTATTCATATGCATATGCTCATTCAATTTTAGTCATTGGACATTTTGCAAACAAAACAGAAAAAATAAAACAGAATTTGACTTTGAAATTGTATTTCATTGATAGTTTGCCTATAAGTAGGCGACTTTTGTACAAAGAGACGGAAATCCTAGTAAGAGGAAGTCGTCGAAGAAAAGATTTACAAAGTGAAAACATATAGCTATGTGGGAATAATCTTGCCAGGTTCCGACTCTGCTATTGCCCCTATGTCTTCAAGCATCTCATCCCTTGCTATCAGAAGAAAGTGAGTGAATTGGTATGTACCGTTTGAACCTTGATTGTGGTAATAACGCTTGTTGTAGATGATCTAATGAGGACATAGTCATACGCTTTAATCCCTAATTTTTTTCTGGACTGCCCTTTCGGGTTTTTAGTACACCGGGATACCCTTTTTTGCCAAAGCCGCCTTTTCAGGTTTTTGACTTGCCGGGTATACAATCTTCTCATATATATCCCTGATTTTTACCCGAACCCTTTTGGTTTGCCGGGATGTCCTTATTTTTTCCTAGGCCAGTCAACCTAGTAGGTTATTTTTAGGTGTAGTATTTTTTGACTATGTCCACATTCACAGGGTGCGGGAAATCTTCACCGTCCATGGTGGTCAGTATCATAGCTCCACCAGAAAATATCTTCTTGATTACAAATGGCCCTTCATAGGTAGGAGTCCAGTTGACCCTGGGATCACCATGCGGGAGGATAATGCGCTTTATTACCAAGTCACCAGCCTGATATACCCAAGGCTTGATCTTCTTATTGAATGCCTAGATCATGCGTTTCTGATACATCTAACTGCGAAAGATAACCACCAACCTCTTCTTGTAAATTAGATTTAACTGATCCAACCTGGTTTGAACCCACTCGTCTTCGCTCAAGTCTGCATCTTTCATAATTCTTAGTGAAGGAATTTGAACTTCCACAAGTAGGACATCCTCCATACCATATACCAGAGAGAACGGGGTTGCCCCAGTGGATGTTCTAGCCGAAGTGCGGTAGCCGTGAAGAGTGAACAATAACATCTCGTGACAAGCTTTATATGTCACAACCATCTTCTGTATGATATTCTTTATATTCTTATTGGCGGCTTCCACTACACCATTCATCTTAGGTCGATACGGAGAAGAGTTATGATGCTTGATCTTGAGTTGCATGCAGAGCTCACTGATCATTATGTTATTGATATTGGTACCATTATCTGTGATAATCCTCTCGGGGATGCCATACCGACAGATAAGGTTATGTTTGATGAACCGGGCGACCACATTCTTAGTAACAGAGGCAAATGAGGATGCTTCAACCTATTTTGTAAAGTAATCAATGGTGACGAGGATGAAGCAGTGTCCGTTAGAGGTTGTGGGCTTGATTTCTCCGATCGTATCAATGCCCCACATTGCAAATGGCCAAGGCGCAGTCATGACATTCAAAGGTACTAGAGGTACATGAACTTTATCGGCACAAATTTGACACTTATGACAAGTTCTCGAGTGATGGTGACCGCCAGTTTCCATAGTCGACCAATAGTAACCAGCCCTTAAGATCTTTTTAACCATAGTGTGCCCACTAGAGTGAGTACCGAAGACACATTCATGCATATCCGGCATAATCTCTTCTGCCTCTTTCTTGTCCATACAATGAAGCAGGGTTGAATCATGATTGCGCTTGTATAGAATTTCATTGCTTAAGAAGAATTTAGCTGAAAACCTTCGCAATAATTTCTTGTCATTGATGGATGCCCCCTCAGGGTATTCTTGATCCTCAAGGTACCTTTTCACCTAATGAAACCAAGGTTTCTCCTCTACCCCATTAGTGTCAATTTCGCAGCAGTGTGCAGGTTCGTCAAATCTTTCAATGGTAATTATATGAGCCTCATTGTCCCATCTGACCTTGAACATGGATGACATGGTAGCCAGAGCATCTTCCAGTTGATTCTCTTCTCTTGGTATATGCTCAAAGGTAATCTCCTTAAAATACGGGATCAGAGTTAGTACACATTCTTTATAAGGAATTAGATTCAGGTGCTTTGAATCCCAATCTCCCTTAACCTGACTGATTACTAAGGCTGAATCTCCATACACGCCTAAGGATTTGATTCTTATATCAATAACATCCTTAAGACCCAAGATGCACGCTTCGTATTCCTCTAAATTATTGGTGCAGTCAAAGCATTGTCTTGCAGTGAAGGGTGTATGGCAACCTGCGGGAGATATGATCACAACACTGATTCAGTTTCCAAGTGCATTGGAAGATCCATCAAAAACCATGGTCCATCGGGGTCCTGGCTCAGGTCTTTCATACGGACCAGGTTCTTCATAATCTGTTACTAGCATAATATTCTCGTCCGGGAATTCAAAGTTCATAGGCTGATAGTCGTCTAGTGCTTGATGTGCCAAATAGTCGGCCAGTACACTTCCCTTGATTGCTTTTTGAGTGGTATACTGAATGTCATATTCCATCAAGACCATTTTCCATTGGGATATTCTTCCGAAGAGGGTTGGCTTCTCGAATATGTATTTGATAGGATCCATTTTAGAGATCAACAAAGTAGTATGGGTCAACATATATTGTCTTAGTCGGAGAGTAGCCCATGCCAAAACACATCAAGTTTTCTCGAGCAATGAATATATTGTTTCACAGTCGCTAAACTTTTTGCTAAGGTAGTATATTGCATGCTCTTTTCGACCAGACTCGTCATGCTGCCCCAGTACACACCCCATTGAGTTCTCTAGCACTGTTAAGTATATGATTAGACGTCTACCTTCAAATGGTGGCATCAGAATGGGAGGTTCTAGTAGGTACTCCTTAATTTTATCAAAGGCTATTTGACAGTCGTCGTTCCATTTCACTACTTGATCTTTCTTCAGCAGCTCGAAGATTGGCTCACAAGTAGCAGTTAGATGAGAAATGAAATTGGCAATGTAATTAAATCGTCCTAAGAAACCTATGACCTCCTTCTTGGTACGAGGAATTGGTATTTCTTGTATGGCTTTAACCTTTATATGATCAACCTCAATACCTTTACCATTGACGATGAAGCCCAGGAGTTTACCGGATCTCACCACAAAGGTGCACTTGTTTTAGTTTAGCCTTAGCTTGTACTTCCTCAGTCTTTCAAATAGTTTGTGCAGGTGATCAATATGCTCTTCCTCAGTTTGAGATTGTGCTATCATGTCGTCAACATAGACCTCTATTTCATGGTGAATCATGTCATGAAATAAGGCTACCATGGCACGCTGATAGGTTGCCCCAGTGTTCTTCAACCTAAAAGGCATAACTTTGTAACAAAAAGTGCCCTACTGTGTGACGAAGGTAGTTTTCTCCATGTCTGCAGGTGCCATCTTGATCTGATTGTAACCTGAGAAGTCATCCATGAAGGAGAAAACCTTATGTTGGGCAGTTTTGTCGACCAAAACATCAATATATGGTAATGGGGAGTCATCTTTGGGCTCGCCCTATTCAGATCCTTGTAGTCTACGCACATATGTACCTTGTCGTCTTTCTTTGGTACCGAAATAACATTATCCACCGATTAAGGATATGAAGTCACTGCTAAGAACCCTGCGTTGAACTATTTCTTAACTTCAGCCTTGATATTTTCTAACATTTTAGGACGCATGCGACGAACCTTCTATTTTATCGGAGCCCAACCCTCTTTCATTGGCAGACGCTGAACCATAATATCAGTTTTGATCCCTGGCATGTCTTTGTATGACCAGGAAAAGATTTTAACATATTCATGTAGCAACTGGATTAACCTGCTCTTGACATTACTCTCTAGACCATCACTTATCTTGACCTCTTTTCTATCCGTCTCGGTACCCAGGTTCACCACTTCGACTTGCTTTTCACGTGTTTGGATAGTCTTCTCTTCCTGTATCAAGAGTCTGGAAAGTTTTCCAAGTATTTCACAATCTTCCTCACCTTCGTCCTCGGCTTGGTAGAGAAGGTTGTCGAAGTCATATACGGAAATAGCAGAATTGTTGTCGACAAGATCTAGAGTGGATGAAGATCTCCAATATAGTATGTGGGTGTGTGTAAGAACATATAGCTATTTCGAAAATGAAGTAAGATAAAAGAAAGACTGAGATTACAAAATTTGTATGCAAAAAGTCCAATGTTTTTATTGAATGAACAAATGTTTATGAATCATCAACCCTTTAACAAAAGAACCATTGTGCCCCGGGTAAAACACAAGCTTTTAAAGTCATTGTTTATTACATAGACAAAAAACTTTTGAAAACAGAAAGACAAGAATATAGCTATTACTCCTGACTAAAGAAGATGGGAAAGATGTCTTCTACCTTCCAGTTTTTCAGCCCATCCCCCACAGTCTGGAATCTCCAGCTATTGAAGTCACACTCACTATCTGCATCCTCTATAGAATTGACCCCATTGTTGCTGACGCGAAACGGAGGTCTCCCAGCACGAGCTCGACGAACAAACCTTTTATATTCTACAGTTAAGCCCATACCAAACTTGTTAGATTTGAAAGGGATATCTGGAAGATGAACCCAAATAGTATTACCACCTTCTTCAATAGTTTCTTTAGCATCTTTCAAGGAGTCCATCTTGTGCACAGTTTTGGTGATCTTCATAATGGCTAAAACATATTCAACAGCAGCAGGAGAGATTACTTCAAAGGTTTGACAGGGTGTTTCAATAAATTCTCCATCCATCCCGACATATCAGAATGAGTTAAAGTGGTTGACCATATATTCCTCCTCTCTACAAACAGTAAAAACTTTCCCTTTCACCGAACATTTCAGTTTCTGGTACAAGGTGGAAGTGACAACACCTGCCCCATGGATCCAAGGGTACCCCAATAAACAAGAGTAAGCCGGATGGATGTCCATGACATAGAAAGCAGACTCAAAAATATGTGAACCCACCTTGATTAGGAGGTTCACCTCTCCATGAACCATTCTTTTTGATCCGTCGAAGGCTCGAACTATGATATTGCTGGGCTTCAGCACCACCCCTTCACAATCTAACCGGTCGAGAGCGCCCTTTGGCAGAACATTCAGAGATGATCTTGTGTCAATCAATTCATGGGCCAATGTAGTGCCCCTACATTCAATGGAGACATATAGGGTCTTATTGTGATTCCTCCCCTCCGGAGTCAAGTCAGTATCGGAGAAACCCAAACCATTGTCAGTTGTCAAACTAGCCACGTAGCTTCCAAATTGATCTGCCGAAATCTCTTGCGGAACATGGACAGTCTTCAGGAATTTCACTAAAGCCTTCGCATGGGCCTCAGAACATAACAATAGTGACAACATAGATATTTTGTACGGGGTCTTCCCCAGCTGTTCAACAATTTTATAATCACTTTGGTGAATGATCTTCAGAACCTCTTCTAAATCTTGTCCAGCAATATCTTTGACATGAGCTTCTTTTGGAGCCTCCGTCCGGGCAGGCTCTATCACCTGCTCCTTACCCCGAGCCCTAACATTCGTCTTGGTAGCTGTAATTTGAGCAGGTGGAGAGATTTCCGGGGAGAAAATCCTTCCATTTCTTGTAATCTTATTGGTCCCCGTAATGTTTACAATACTGGGATCAACTTCTTCATTTTCTTCATCGGACAATTCTTGCTTGACGCCATGGTAATAGACGACAGACCCATAATGCCACAAAATTGCTTTCTATGAGGAATACAGGATAGGCCTGGGCATTGTAATAACCATAGGAGTAGCTTTCGGATTGGCGGTAATCCTTATAGGACCTTTAGAAGGGATCCTAAAAGGAGTACCGGAGATAACAGACAAATCTCGGCAAAACCTGTTGGTAGACGAAACTTTTTCAATGAGAATAATGTGTTCATTCATCAAGCGTTGAACAACTTTTTTCAGTGTCCTGCAGCAATTGGGTTCGACTGCACAGCAATAACAACCTTTAACATAACCTGGAAATAAACCAGCTTGTAAGAAATTCTTCTTTATTGTAGAGAGAGGAGTAACCACATCATTCAAAGAAGTAACATACATAATCTCTTTAACATCACTTATGCCTTTATCATGCTTGGGCATAAGTGCTGTAATCACATTTGGGGTCTCTAGAGGATCAAAATCAATCTCCTTGTTGTCAATCATGTCCTAAATCATGTTCTTCAGGGCCCAACAATTGTTGGTGTCATGGCCAGGACTGTTTAAATGATAAGCACACCTCGCGTTCAGATTATACTTAGGGGAGGCGGTGTTGGGATTGGGAGGAGGACCCCGCAGCGAAATGAGTTCGGCTTTTAGCAAGTGTTGTAGTTCCTGAGATAAAGGCATATTAATCTTGGTGAATTTCCTTCTCAGAGCGTCTGGCCTTCGGTGGCTACCCTGTTGTTGTTTTTTAGCAAGCGCCGGATTGGAAATTAACACTTCTCCCACAGATTGGTGACAACTACTTTTACTATGGCTCTTCTGGCCATAGACAACATTGACCTCCTTTTTCCCTCTGAATGACTTCTTCACAGCATTCGAAGATGCAGCCATCAGGATCTTCCCGCTCTTGATACCATTTTCTATTCTTTCCCTTGTCGAGATCAATTTTGTAAAACCCGTAGAAGAGCTTCCGATCAACAAATTAAAGAACGGACCTATCAGGGTGCCCATAAACATATCTACCAATTCCCGATCATTCAGAGGAGGTCTCACCCTTCCAGCTAAGTCCCTCCATTTCAGAGCATATTCCTTGAACCCCTCATTAGAGCCCATGGACATATTCTACAGTTGCACTCGAGTTGGTGCCAGGTTAGCATTGTATTGGTACTACTTATAGAAAGAAATATCCAGGTCTTCCCATATATGAATATTGGTTCCTTCCAACTGATAGAACCATTCCAGTTGGATTCCAGCCAAACTTTCTTGGAAGAAATGGACCCATAACTTCCGGTCAACAGTGTAAGGCTGTATCTTTTGAGCATACAACCTCAAGTGGAGCTTAGGACAAGAGACCCCATCGTACTTAGGACCTTGAACTTAGGTGGGATGACCACCCCTGGAACTAGACCTAATTCTCCAAAATCTAGTCCAGGCACCTTCTAGACTTCCATTGCCTTGAGTCTGTCCTTCAACTGCTTATATCTGTCATCTACAGGAGGATACTGTTCATCAGAAAAGTCTTCGCCTTCAGGAGTATTCTCATAATCCTGCTTCTCTTTTCCATATTCATCATGGTGGCCATCCTCTTCAGAGGAGTCATCTTCTACATGGATTGGTTAAGCAGGACCCTTGAACCTATTCCCCATGTTGAGGATAACAACAAGCTTTTTGGTCTTCTTTTTCTTAGCGACGAGTGCCAACATCTCTTTTTTCCCTTGGGCCAGATTCATGAGAGTTTCCTAGAATTGGGCTTGTTGAGCTTGGAGATCCTTTACGTTTGTTAGAGGGCCATTTGTATGCTGAAATAAACAGCGAGAAAATGAGAAACCTGTTATAAAATGATGCATGATATGTAAATGCAAATGTTTTCAAGGACTTTAGGAAATTTAAATTTTCTAATCAGGAAGAAACAAGAAAAAAAAATTATTAGCAAAAATTCAAATTACAACTGCCTTTTAGGCTTACAATGATAACAAAAGCTCTCAAAGATAAAATCAAATTCCTAAAATCTAAGAATCAAATCTCCCATGGACGCTTCCTCTTTGTACTGATGTATGCATTAAGACCCCGCTCCTCTTGAAGTTGCCTAGTGAGCTCTAACACCCTCTTCTCACTTGCATATAATTGAGTCTCAAAGATGTCCTGTTCCTTCTTCAGTTGGATCCAAGACTTCTGCAACCCTTCAAGGTCAGTAGGCATATCAGGATGGAGAATGGTATAAGGAATATCCCCCTCAACAACAGGCTCCACAACTATTGGTAGAATGGAAGGATACAACATCATGAGATTTTGAGCGCGAGCTCGCATCCATTTAAGATAAGGCTCCAGAGGAATAGAGTTCTTATGCCCCAAAGTTTTTCTACCAGCCTTGTTTACCATGCCCCAAGCTCGTGAAAACCTTTGACGATAACCTTGGACATTTTTCTCGTAGACGAATATAATTCCTTGGATGAGTACGTCATGAGGGCCATCTCTTCGAGCATAGCCAAATTTCCGTAGTGCTAGAGAAGGGTTATAAGTAATGCCTCCTCTAATTCCCAAGAGTGGGACATTAAGGAACTCCCCACAAAGGTCAAAGATAGTAACATCCTCCAAAGATCGAGAACACCAACAAATATCTGAATGAGAGAGCGACATCATACTTTGAGACCACGTCAAGGCTTGTTCATTCTTCAATACTGATCGAGGAAGGTGTGAAATAAACCACCTAGACAGCAACAGAGTGCAACACCTAAGAGACCCTTTCTTCCTCATGGTACGAGTGTGAAGATAATGTAGAATGTCTCCAAGCAAAGTAGGCATAGGGTTACGAGAAATAAAAACCTTGGCAGCATTCACATCTATAAGTTGGTTGGATTAGGGAACAAAACCAAACCATAGACTAGAAAAGCCAAGACATCTTCAAAAGCTTGAAAATCCATATCTTTCCAAAACAGTCGAGCCTTCTCTAACAGAAACTTGGCTAGAAAGCCCTCAACTCCACTCCTTGTTTCCCAATTAGCTACAATGTCGGATCTCTTCAAATGCAAGGCCTTGGAAATAACTTCAGGCTTTGGAGTTTCCTCTAAACCAGTGAATGGAATTTGATCAAGCACATGCACTCCTAATAGTTGAGAGAACTCTTCCAATGTAGGCACCAATTGATAGTCGGGAAAGATGAAGCAATGATACATAAGATCAAAGAACTGAAAGAGCACACACATCATGTCTTCTTGAAAGCTTGAGGTAGCAAGATTGAGGAGTCGACCATATCTTTTGGTGAAGGGGGAACCTTCAGGAACCTTTGATGATAACTCTTTGAGTTGAGGAAGCACTTTTACGAAGCTGATTCAGATGGTATTTCCGCGGGTGGGAGCCATATCCTATAAAATAGAACAAATATAAATTCCCTGGTGTAACGGTAGAAATGTTGAAGACTAAGCCATTGGATTGACTAGACTTGTACAGATAAAATAAAAAATTGCCACCGCGCTTTATTGTTTCCAAAGGAAAGGGAAAAGAGCGAATAACCCAAAAGAGGGGGAAAGATTCAAGGTAAGGGGGTTGATTATGCAAAGGGAAGGTATTAATACCCTAAACATCTACGGTACTCTGCAGGAATCTCTTTGTAAAATCTGTATATTTTGGCTATAAAATGTTGTATAAAAATAGATGGTGGAGGTGAGAAAAGAAATATATTTTTTATGATTTTTGCACCCTCCGAGGTTGCGAACCTTTAGTGCCTACGTACCACTTTCGTGCAATAGGGGATCAGGGTACACGTAGTTCCTCTTTAAAAAATTTAAAACACAAGTGTGTTGGTTAATTTTATGAGATAAGACATCATCGTCATTGTCCGTGTGGAAAACATATTTACTACCCACAATCATGAGAAAGGAGAATTTGAATCATCTCTAAGTGGATGATATGGCTTGGATTTTAAAATCAACAATACCTCACTCAACACCCAAGTGGAAAATATTTATCTTCACTACATATTGTAGAAGTATAGCATAGTTGTTTGCATCACTACAAGGATTGGCAAGAGTCTAATATTTTGAGAAAAGTTTTAAAGATAAGAGCTAAAATGGAAAAATGGTTTGAATGAGATTGATTGAATTTTAGTCTTCTCACGAAAATGTCAAGGTTTTGTTAAGTTAGTTGAAGTTTATTTATGAAAATATTTTGAAAATTCCTGGACCTAAGTCCAATTTTATTATGAAAGTGGTTCAAGTTTAGAAACAAGAAGGGTTTTCAAAAGGAGGAAGAAGATTTTTGAAATTAAAGAAGATGGGAGGAGATGAAGGGACTATCCTAAAGCATAAGGTAAAATCTAAGGAGAAGAACCATCTAACCAACAAGAAGCCAATACTTGACATTATGCGTCAAGATAGAATTCCCATTCTTTGGATTGAAACCAAGCAAGCAAAGATACTAGACCTCTTGATAAAACCAAGCTTTAATTTCATTAAGTCTTCGCAAAAATTGGACAGAGTAACAGCTGTATACGGGTGAATTCCATATTACAGATAAAGTAGGTAATCACAATAACCTACACACAAAACAAACAAGCAACCCAATGTATTGAGGTAAACCCCAAGAACTCCAGACAAAATATTAATTAAGGTCACAAGGTCTCCAACATAGGCCAAGGTCTCTAATCCTAAGTCCAAGAAGTCCAATACTCCATAATGCCAAGGATAGTAACCAAATAGTCCCAGTATCATTAATATTTTTTTATTGTTCATGTTGATTATTAAGAATCTTTAAAAATAAAAGAAAAGCTCAAGTGAGCAAAAAAAAATGACATAAAAGTAAATGCTCAAGTGAGCAAAGATGAAAATATCATGAAATGTAAATGCTAAAGTAAAATGGTACATAAAGTAAAGGGCATAAGGTGAAAGCATAAAATAAAGTCAATTGTTAGAAGTTAATAGTTAGTTGGATGACCATCTTGAAACTTGCATTTGGAACTCATTAGAGGATTGGTAGAACCAAATCCTCTCAACAACAAGTTGCATTTTCTTTTGTCAAGTATATCATCCATTTAAGAATCCTAAAGGCAACATTTAATGATCAATAATGTTCAAGTGATCCGTATTGAGCAAAATTGAAGTAGATCCGTTGGAGGAATGGTAGACCCAAAACCTCCTAACAACGAATCTCAAGGTTATTGGATCAGAGGGTTCAAATTAACATACTTGGGCTAGCAAACATAGGTTTGGGCCACGAATGATCATTTTATCGAATTGGGACAAAATTTAGCGCTATGTTAAGCAATCGTAAGTGGACTTATGTAAAAGTCGTACCTATTTTGAGGTCGGTCAATAGCTATCTATGTACTTAATGTTTGGATAAGTGATATAGAGATTATCATCCCATAACATGTAGCACAAATAAAAAAGAAAGGGATAAGATGAAGAGGGAGGGGAATGATAAGCTAATTTGGATCACTAGCTCAAATTTCTTTCATCTTTAAATTCAATCACTCATATAGATTGATTAAAGTACTAAACATATCATTAATACAAAGCACCAAAACTGAATTGAATAATTCACTCTTTAGTAGATTTGAATTAATGAACACTTATCCAACTTCATCTACACCCAAAGTCCATTGAATTTAAAGAGAAATTGGACATTTAAAATTGCAATCCAAATCAACAATCAAAAGGAGTGAGTAGAAAAAGATAAATGGATCAAAACAACCCCAAAATAAGGCAGAAAAAGCATTTTGACACTGTTACAATCGATTGCGCTCTGACAGCAATTGATTTCATCATTGCCTTTTTTTTTAAAAAACACAAAATGCTTCTGTGATAATCGATTATGTTGTTACAACAATCGATTTCACCCTGTTAAAATCAGAAAATCCGCATTTAAAAAGGCCAAATTCTTATTCAAACTTTCCATCAAACACCTTATGATCATGGATTCAATTGGACACGAAAATTCCATCAAATTATGAGAAAATGGCACCAATGGAATTACAAAACAATGCTCAATGAATCAAACCCAAAGATCAACAAGAGATCACATTGTGAAAGATGAAAAATACAACTTACCAAAGGTAGATCTAGAGAATTATCAAAACAACTTCAAGAATTTGCTTCAATTCAACCCCATGAATTAATTTCCCAAGCTTGGATCTAGATAATTGATAAATAAAAAATGTTTGGATGAAGGTTTAGCTCAAAGATTAGTAACCTTCAATGCAAAACTTACTAACTTTTTTTTTGAAAATGGAGCTTTGAGTGAATTTGGTAGATGGAGAGAATTGAGAGATTTTTTAGCAAGGTGAATTTAGCTTTTAAAAGCTTGAGATTTGAATTAAATGAAGGCTCTATTTATAGAGTTTAGGCTTAGAATTAGTGGTGGTTTGGAGTTTGGTTTGAGAAATGAAATTAGGCTTGGTAATTAATTCTTGGAGCCAAAATTTGAATTAATGATATATCTTTCAAAAAATGAAAATTTGGAGTCAAAATTTGAATTAATGATATATCTTTAAAAAAATAAAAAATTGGAGCAAAAAAATGACAAGCTTGAAATTGCTGATTTTTTTTTCAAAATTTCATATTGTGCAATCGATTACACTCTAGGAGCAATAAATTGCATCGGTTTTTTTCTCTTCAAATATTCGGCAAAATGCACTTGGTGCAATCGATTGCATTTTAAGAGCAATCAATTGTACAGTGAAAAAAATGAAAATTTTTAAATTATTTTTCTTTGCAAATAGAGATTTTAGGGAAATAATACAGGAAAACCTTATTTGTCAGATTCTTTGACTCGGTACCTACAAAACACAAATATTCAAAGACAAATATTTTTAGTATTTTGATTAAAAGTTAGTCGACAACACATATACAAAATACACAATTAAGGTGCTTGGAGATTCCTCAAGAGCAACCTAAAGATAGGAGATAGAAAAATAGTAAGAACCAACCCTAATGTGATCTTGTTATGATCGAATTGATATGATATGATAGGGGAGCCTTAGGGGCAAAAATTGGGGTACAACATCTGCCCTTATTTAAGTGTCTTCTATCCGAATATACGAAGGTTAAAATCTTTGTGTCGACGTGATTAAAGATACTTAAATAAAAAAGAAGCCCTATTTTTTTCCCCAAGATGCCATGCAATGCTTATGAATATGAATGCAGATGAATAAGTCTAAAATACGCAAGACACCACTGGGGATGTAGCAAAGGAAACAAGAATCAAAAGAGAAACCCGACCAGGAAAATAAGTCACTGGTGAGCAAAAGACTCGACTCTATTGGAGGAGAGCCCAAAGAGGGGATAAGGCATCATTAACTCAAATACTGAGAAAATAATAAACAATGATAGTGATCGACAGATAACTGTAAACTAATAACTCAATAGTCGAAGGTAGAAGCTCAAAATATACCGACTCATAGATGATGGTACACTATCAAAAGATACACCAACTTCCAATGAAGGTGAAACTACCAACGTTCACTGAAGCTAGAGAGAAAAGTTGACACCACCGTTCAGTGAAGGTAGAGAGAAAAGAATAATCACCAACGTTTACTGAAGGTAGAGAGAAAAGAATGACACCAACGTTCACTGAAGGTGAACTTCCAACATTCACTAAAGGTAGAAAAAATGACACTAGCGTTCACTGAAGGTGAAACTACTGACGTTCACTGAAGGTAGAGAGAAAAGAATAACACCAACATTCACTGAAGGTGAACTACCAAAGTTCACTGAAGGTAGAGAGAAAATAATAACACCGACATTCACTGAAGGTGAAACTACCTATGTTCACTGAAGGTAGAAAGAGAAAAGAATAATCACCAACATTCACTGAAGATGAACTACCAACGTTCATTGGAGGTAGAAATAGAAAAATAATCACCAACATTCACTAAAGGTGAACTACCAACGTTCACTGAAGGTAGAGAGAGAAAAATAATCACCAACGTTCACTGAAGGTGAACTACCAACGTTCACTGAAGGTAGAGAGAGAGAGAAATAATCACCAATGTTCACTGAAGGTAAAGAGATAAAAATAATCACAAACATTCACTAAAGGTAGAGAGAAACGTATTGATAATAACAAGTTTCCAAAAATTCTGACGTTTCACTTAGAACGGGTCTCAAATTCTTCTTTAACCAAGGCATTCTTCCTGGAAAGGATAATATATAAGTTGTCTCAAATAAAGATACTTCCACTTGTAAAGATTTCACAACTAACTGTCTTTGTCATATTAAAAGACTTGTCATCCATTGGAGAAATCTCACAATGAACTGCAAACTATCCACTCATAGAGATGATAGCAAAAATAAAAGTAACGTCGACTTTTACGGGGAAGTACAAGTTGCTCAAATAAAGAGACCTGCTACTTGCTGTTATGGGAAGGATTGTAAAAATGACTTCCTGGGAAAAGAAATTTGGCTTCCTGGGGAAAGAAATATGGCTTCCTGGGGAAAGAAATATGGCTTCTTGGGGAAAGAGATATGGCTTCTTGGGGAAAGAAATATGGCTTCCTGGGGAAAGAAATATGGCTTCCTGGGGGAAATGCCAACATATTCCTGCTGAGGAGATAGAGTCTTCTCATCCAAAATAAATGCGTATTCTCAAACCAATGCTCGAAGCTTGTAATATTATTGCTGGGAACTAAAGATTCAAACCAGAAATAAACTGGAATGAAACAGTCAACCAAAATACATTCTTTGAGAAATAAACTCAAGAGGGAAATCCAAATCATCCAGACAAAGAGTTGTAGGGGAAGGCTAAAGCAAAAATATTCCACGAGGGATAGCTCAGTGGGGAAATTGAAAGAATATACACTTTCTGCTTAAGGTTGACACTCTAGAGGAGAGAGGACAACACAACTCTGCAAAATAGGGTAATATATCAACAAAATATTAATGAATGCGAATGAGCAATGATTTGATAAATTCAACTATGCATGATGTATGTATGAATGTATGAATGTATGCGTGTTATCATGTATATGTTGACAAAACAGACATATAACGCTGGGGAAAACCAGACAAAACCAACTCGGGTAACGTCAATACTCGGCTAAATCACATCCAAGACAAAGATTCCATAAGAAAGTAAGCACCAACTGAGGAAACAAAATCCTATTTCGCGACTTAAATTCACTGGGAAGTAACATAATCCGAAAAAAATCAAATCATAGCAATAAATCAGTACAGATACAGAGATATAACATCCTTCTCCAGGCTTCGTCGGGGAATACCATACAGACTTCTATGGGGAAAACAAATGTTTCACGTTATGTACTTCTACTGGGGATTGCAATACTGATTTCAATGGGGAAATATCGTACAAACTTCACTAGGGGAGATAATTCCTCATCGTCGAGATATCAAATGGAGACCTCGTGTTGTCTTCATTGGGGAAGACAACACCATATTGTCGAGGGGAAACCAAGATACATTCTTCAATATTGAGAGTAAGTATTGCAACAACCTCTCTGGGGAGAAAGTATGAAACCTCATAGGGATAACAACTTCGAGAGTTATGAAGTCAAACATTTCCGCAAGAAATCAAACTTATGGGGATTTTAAATCAAACCCAACACTTGGCGGGTGAAAACCCAAAAAATTGATAACCATCTCAGCACTTCTTCAATAAGACATTTCCCTTTCCTGATTGCCGATCAAATAAACAATATGCTAATGCTATCGAAAGAAGATGTTACGCAAATGAGTCCAATCTCAGCATGTATGGGGAGACAAGACTTTTACCAAATAAGTGAAGCCTTCATTGGGGAATCTTGGATAGAGTCTTCATATCATGCAAACCTGAGGTTCAGTTGAAACAAGACTTGGTTGGGAAAACATGATCATGAACCCAAAACCGAGCCATACATCAATTGGTATCGTCTTCAATTATCTGAGCAACACAAGAAGATCATACTTATTCCAACAGAAGTGTCATGGGATAGGCTTCCTGGGGAATCAAGAAGTTAACATTATAGCAATAGGTAAAAATTACGGGGATTTTATATCAAACTCAACACTTGATAGAGAAAACCCATAAATTTGATGACTGTCTCAAAACTTCTTAAAAATTATACTGCCCTGGTCTAGTTTCTTGGGAAATAAATACCAACACTGCAAAAAGAGCGACATTTTGTAAATAGTTCCATCTCAGCACACAACGGGAGAAGGAGCTTTCATCATATGAGTGAAGACTTCACTGGGGAATCTGGTACAGAAGCTTCAGAGCATGTAAACCCAAAATCAAAAAATGAACCAAAACTTGACTGGGGACAATGGGATCACAAGCTCGATACTGCACCTTACATCAATTGGTATCATCTCTAACTGTCCGAGAAACACAAGAAGATCATATGTATACCAGCAAAAACGACCTGAGAGAACCTTCCTGGGGGAAACAAAACTTCCCAAAATTACTGGAGTTCGTCTATTCTTGGGATCACCACTTTTGTTTTCCTCTTGAATCACAAAATCTAAAGTAAAAGTAATTTGTAAATTCTTTTCGAAAAATAACTTTGTTATTTAATATTTTTTTGCTTTGAAAATTACTATCAATAATAAATGAAGTCTTTGTAGGCAGAATAAAATAAGAATTACAAAGAATTGGATAGAAGCTCAAACTTTATTAATAGAATGGTAGTCTGCGAATGGCGAGATTCCACAGATGATTACAAAGTTCGGAAAATGGTAATATATAATGGAAAAGATACATTGAAACACAATGAAAACTATTCTCTCCAATAACTTTGAAATTCTAAGTAGCAGCTTCTGTCGAAGTATGGTGAGGGTCCAAGAAGATTGTTGCTTCAATGATCAAGTCTTGTCTGATGTAGTTACTTTCCAAGAAAGTCCCTAACTTTTGCCTAAGCTACCCTTGCGGGTTTTCAACTTAGCGGGAAAATTTATTCTGTTTATGTATCTAATTTTTGCCTAGACCGCCCTTTCGGGTTTTCGGCCTACTGAGACGCTCCTTTTTGCCTAAGTCGCCCTTTTGGGTTTTCAACTTAGCGAGCTATTATTTTATTTCTTTAGGTGAAGTATTTCTTGACTGCATCAGCATTCATGGAGTGTGGGAAATCCTCTCCATCCATAGTTTCAAGAATTAATGCACTGCCAGAGAAGGCTTTCTTGACAACATATGGGCCTTCAAAACTGGAAGTCCACTTGCCCCTAGAATCAGCGTTAAAAGACATGATCTTCCTGAGAACGAGGTCTCCTTCTATGAATGGTTTGACCTTCTTATCAAATGATTTCTTCATTCTCTTATGATATAACTACCCATGACACAAAGTCATCATTCTCTTCTCTTCAATCAAATTCAATTGGTCAAACCTGTTCTTGACTCATTCAGCCTCTGACAACTTGGTTTCCATTATCACACGTAAAGAGGGAATCTCAACCTTGATTGGGATAATTGCTTTTATACCATACACAAGGGAGAACGGGGTTGCTCCTGTTGAAGTGTGGACAGATGTCTGATATCCATGTAAATCAAAAGAGAGGATTTCATGCCAATCTTTATAAGTAACAACCATCTTCTAGATGATCTTCTTGATAGTCTTATTAGCAGCTTCAATAACCCCATTCATCTTTGGCCTGTACGGAGATGAATTGTGATGGACAATCTTGAATTCTTCACAAAATTCTGCCATCATCTTGTTATTCAGATTCGAGCCATTGTTGGTGATAATTCTGCTTGGCACACCATACCGACATATGAGAGTATTCCTAATGAAGCGCACTACCACCTGCTTAGTAAAATTAGCATATGAAGCAAATTCCACCCATTTGGTGAAGTAATCAATTGCTACCAGGATAAAGCGGTGTCCATTCGAAGCTTTGTGTTCAATCATTCCAATCATGTCAATACCCCACATAGAGAAAGGTCACGTAGAAGAAATAACATTGAGAAGTGTCGGAGGTACATGAATTTTGTCCATATAAATCTGAAATTTATGGAACTTCTTTGCAAATTTGTAACAATCAGATTCCATTGTCATCCAATAGTAACCCTCCCTTAGCATCTTCTTATCCATCGAATGTCCATTGGCATGAGTGCCAAATGAACCTTCATGAATCTCATGCATCAACATGTCTGCTTTGTTTCTATCCACGTATTTGAGAAAGACCATGTCATAATTTCTCTTGTACAACACATTTTCATTGAGGAAGAAGCTTCCAGCCAATCTTCTCAATGTCTTTCTATCTTTATTCGATGCACCAATCAAATATTCCTATGTCTGGAGAAAATTCTTAATATCATAATACCAAGGTTTCTCATCTACTACCTCTTCTGTTGTAAAGATACGAGCGGGCCTATTCAATCTCTGAACTATAATTCGAGGTATATCATTCCAAGTATTCACTTGATACATAGAAGCCAGAGTTGCCAAAGCATCCGCTATTTGATTTTCGTCTCTGGGGATGTGATGGAATTCAACTTTATTAAAGAAGGTAACAATATTCTAACATAATATTTGTAAAGGATCAAGTTGGGGTGATGAGTATCCCACTCTCCTTTAATCTGATTCACTACCAAATCTAAATCACCATGCGCATCTAGAATTTTAATTCTGAGATCAATAGCTTCCTCGAGACCCATGATACAAGCCTCATATTCTGCCATATTATTGGTGCAATCGAATGTCAACCTTGTAGTAAAAGGTATATGCGATCCCTGATGAGTAACAATCACAGAACCAATTCCTTTACCATAAGCATTCACAACTCCATCAAATATCATGCTCCAATGAGACTTAGGATCAGGGCCTTCCTATGGTAATGGTTCATCACAATCTTTCACTTTCAGAAACATCACATCCTCATCGGGGAAATCATACTTCACAGACTGATAATCATCAACTGGTTGGTGAGCAAGATAATCTTCCAACACACTGCTTTTAATAGCTTTTTGAGTGCGGTATTCAATGTCATATCCAGATAATAACATCTTCCAATGGGAAATTCTCCTATTAATAGCATGCTTTTCAAAAATGTACTTGATTGGATCCATTTTAGAGATCAACCAAGTGGTGTGATTCAACATATACTGCCGCAAATGTTTTGCCGCTCAGGCCAGAGCATAACATGTCTTTCCCAGCATAGAATACTGCGACTCACAGTCAGTAAAATCTTTACTGAGATAATAAACGGCACACTCTTTCTTCCCTGTTTCATCTTGTTGTCCCAGAATACAGCCCATAGAATCATCTAACACTGTCGGATACATAATCAACGGTCTTCCTTCAACAGGAGGGAGTAAGATAACAGGTTCAAGTAGATATTATTTAATACTTTCAAATGCCCTTTGGCAGTCATCTGTCCATACATAACCTTGATCTTTCTTTAACAACTTAAAGATTGGTTCGCACGTTGCAATCATGTGGGAAATGAATCTGGAGATGTAATTCAAACGCCCGAGGAAACCTCTGACTTGCTTTTCAGTTCTCGGTGTTGGCATTTCTTGAATTGTTTTGACTTTATCAGGGTCAACTTCAATCCCTCTTTGGCTGACAATGAAACCAAACAATTTCCCTGATCGAACACCGAAGGTACATTTATTTGGATTCAAGCGGAGACGATACTTCCTCAAACACTGAAACAATTTCAACAAATCTTCTACATGCCCTTCTTCAGTTTGGGATTTAGCAATCATATCATCAACATATACCTCAATTTCCTTGTGCATCATATCATATAATAGGGTTGTCATAACCCTCTGGTACGTTGCACCAGCGTTCTTCAACCCAAAGGGCATCACTTTGTAACAGAATGTTCCCCAGGGTGTGATAAACGTTGTTTTTCCATGTCTGCAGGAGTCATCCTTATTTGATTATATCTGGAAAATCCGTCCATGAATGAGAAATTTTTGAATTTTGTTGTGCTATCCACTAACATGTCAATGTTGGCAATGGAAAATATCTTTTGGACTAGCTTTATATAGATCTCTATAATCTACGCATATGCGAACTTTTCCGTCTTTCTTTGGTATTGGGACAATATTGGCAATCCACAAAGGGTACACTGATGTCACAAGAAAACTGGCATTAATCTGCTTTAGAACTTCTTCTTTGATTTTTACTGCCATACTAGGTGAGTTCTTTGCAACTTCTGTTTGATTGGCGGGCACTCTGGCTTTAGCGACAAATGGTGCTCTACAATATATGTACCTAGACCAGGCATATCTTGGTAAGACCAAGCAAAAATATCCATATACTCTTTCAACATCTCAATCAACCTGCTCTTCACATCAGGATGTAGCAATGCTCCGATCTTGACTTCCTTCAAATCTTCTTCTGAACCCAAATTGATTACTTCTAATGGCTCTTTATATGGCTGAATGGCGTTCTCCTCGTGCTCAAGCAACCGTGAGACCTCTTTCGGAATCTCATCATAGTATTATTCTTCGGCCCCCGTGAGTCATTGTATTCAACGGGTTTTTTAATTAATCTGCACATATGATTTATGATTGCTTTTAGAAACTGACACATATAACAAGTGATTATGCAGATCCAACTTCAGTTATTATTTATTTTGAAAGGTCTTTTCTGATTACCATTTTCTAAGAAAAAGTAGAAAATAAAAAAAACATAGTTTAGGAAACAAAGACAACTTTTATTATTTACTTTAAAGATCAAAGCAAACAGATAAGCCCATACAATGTCAATACTTTCACCTTGGGAAGAGTGAAAGCTTTTCAAAAAGATTAATAAAAACAAATTACTTTGAAACATGTATGCAAGAGGGAACATCAATGGTGATCTAGTTCTTAATCCTAACTTCGTGCGTCACATAATTTCGCATTTTTGGCTCTGCTTCATCTTCCACAATGGCATTAATCCCAGAAACAGTTCGATGAAGATAACCCCCGCTACGAAAGATATCCTGATACTTACCTGCAGCAGACTTCGGCTCCATGCTCTTACCTTTATCATTCTTCACAGAGAATCCCAAGCCGGCTCTATTCTTGTTTACAGGTGGATCAACAATTTGTCCCCATACTTCACTATGGCCATTACGCACAACCTACTACGTGTCCTTAAACGAAGCTATAGAATTCTTATTTCCTCTTATATTATCAATGGATAAATCTTAGAACTGGGTTCCAACAGCAACTTCATCCTCCTTCACAATAATGAAAGAGGAAAAATGGGATATCAATAATGCATGTTCTCCATTTATGATTACCACTTTTCCTTCACGCACAAACTTCAACTTCTGGTGTAAAGTCGAAGTGACAGCCCCTGCCTCATGTATCCACGGCCTTCCCAACAAACAATTGTAAGTGGGTATAATGTCCATGACTTAGAAAGTAATCTGAAACAAATGTGGGCCTATATGAATAGGCAAGTCCACTTCACCAATAATAGATTTCCTTGATCCATCAATAGCTTTCAAAATAATGCCACTCGGGCGCATGGGTGTTCCTTGATATTTAAACTTCATAAGCGTGCTCCTTGGTATGACATTCAATGCGGATCCATTATCAATCAGCACATTGGATAATGAATCATTCTTGCAGTTCATAGAGATGTGAAGGGCCAGATTATGATTCCTTCCTTCATCGGGCAGTTCATCGTCACAGAAACTCAACTTATTACATGACATAATGTTCCCTACCACACTGATAAATTGGTCTACTGGCATATCACTTTCTATAAAAGCTTGGTCAAATACCCTCATCAAAGATTCTCAGTGAGCAGAGTAGTTCATAAGCAAGGCCAAAATAGATATTTTTGACGGAGTCTACAACAACTGATCTATGATCCTGTAGTCGCTCATCTTTATAATTTTCAATATATCATCCACCTCTTTTTCTAGCGTAGCTCCACTAGATTCCCCTACTGCCTTCTTGGGTTCAACACTTTCTACAACTTTCTTTCCAGCATTATCACTTCCAGGAACAATTGGTGAAAATACACGACCACTGCGAGTCACGCTACTAGTCTCAACAATATTTCCAACATTAGACATAAGCTGGATGGGAACCTCCACTACATCCTCTAAAATTGTAGCATTATACTTGTAGGGTACAGCCTTGTCGGACTTGTAAGGGATAAGACCCGACAAACTAATCACCAATGGAGCAATAGCTAGATTTCCATGATATTCAACTTCAAAAGGGATAGGTGCACCAAAATAAGGCACAATAACATTTACTCCTTCTTCAACATATTCAGTCATTATAGAGTCATCTCTGAAAAACAAATCTTCATCTAAAGAGAAGAACTCATCTGTAGAGGCATACTTATCATCTGATGCAGTCTCATCAGAAAAAACTTTAACCATATTAACATAATCATCCCTATTTCCTGAAACCTTGATGGTACCATTGTCTAACAGTAACTGAATACCTTTTCTCACAATGGAACAACCACATGAATCTATGCAGCAGATCCAGAAAGATCCATAATGGTTCCTTTCTTGACCTTCCATATGGTAGAAGGTGGCATACAACTACACCAAATCATCATTCATATATTCCACATCAAAGATTCTGAACTCTCCAGGATATCCAGAAACCATGTTTACTTCCTCCTCATACTATGCCCTAGGCCTGATTATATGGATGAGGCCCTCATCCATAATCGCTTATAAATCAACCTTTATCTTGTCACAAACCTGTATAATTGTGCTGCAAATACCACATCTGGCACGGTCATGCATACAGTAACTAAACTCACAGAGGTCAACATGCATTTTTACCAAATCTCCTCTAAGCAATTTAATATCGAAAATTCGGAAGTCTCCTGGACAACCAAAAACCATATTCACAACATTTACTACTTTATGCTTTGGCAGAGGATTATCTTTCACGTTAGGGCCAACATCTTTAAAGGATTAGATACATGTTCTCACCAATTTTTGTACTTCAGTTTTTAAAGGATAGCAATTCTCAACATTGTGCCCTGGTGCTCCCTGATGAAAAGCAAACGTTTGGTCTGCCTTATAATAAAAAGGCAACGGTGATGGTATAATTGGAGGTGGTCTGGTCTGAACCGACTTCTTTTGAATTAACGCCGGGAGTAATTATGCATAGCTCATATGGTTAAGGTCATAATTCTCCATTCTCTGATTATACCTTTGATTCCCATGATGGGATGGTCTCTGATAAGTAATTGTGGTTGGAGCCACATAAACAACTGGAGTTACTGAGGTGACCTGCTGATGATGTTGATACTTTCTTCTAGGGGATTAACCCTCTTCTCTTGAATAACAACATTTGTATCTTCTTCCTTCTTTTTGGCAAACCCATATGATCGCTTCTTCGCACATCCGAAACTTTCACTTTTTGTTAGACTGCCCTCCCTTACAGTCTCTTCCAAATGGATACCCATGCCTACCATTTTAGTAAAGTCACTTGGCACACTTGCTACCATCCTCTCATAGTAGAAAGCACCTAGAGTCTTCAGGAAAATCTTAGTCATCTATGTCGTGCAGCAATCACCGTCGTCGGTCAAGACGAAGAAGATGAAAGGAAATTGCAACAGTAATGATAGGAAAAGATGTAGCGGTAAAGATTTGAGATTAAGCCATCAATTGACTTATCTCAACACAATGAATTCGCCACCGCACTTTATTGTTTCCAAATGGAAATGGGAAAAAAACGAACAAAACCCACAATGAAATAAAAGGTCAGAGATCGAGGTACGGGGGTCGGTTATGCAAAGGGAAGGTGTTAGCACCCTAAGCATGTGTGGTACTCCGCAGGATCCACTTTGTTTGGTTTCTTTTAAAAGGAGAGTTATGTAAAGATTTACTTGCTAAAGGTAAAGAATGAATGAGTATTTTAACACAAAAGAAAATGAAATGTTTTTATTATTTTTGTTGCTCGCCTTGGGTCGTAAGACCGAGTGCCTATGTGCTCTCTCGTACAATGGGAAAGTCAGAGCATTGTAGTTCGACTAGAAAAGACTTGTCTGTTGATTGATTTTAAACAAGGAGACAAGTCTTCATTTTTAGGAGAGAAATCTCGACTAACGCCCACTAGGTGTGGGAAAGATGGACCCTGCGTCAGCAAGAGTGAGGGTTTGAGAACGCCTCTAGTACTCAAGTGGAAAAGTCTACACCTTTATAACCATGGGGATAAGAGAATGTTTCTCGACTATCAATGAATAATATCTCATCTTGAAAAAAGTTTTGAAGGGTAAAAGTGATCGAGCGCACAAAAGAGTTTGAATGAGTTGAAGGGTTTTTGTTAATTTTGAAAGATTTCAAAGTATGATTAAATGAATTGAAGTTTGTGTAAAGAAAAGAAGTTTTTTAAAATAAAAGACACTCGACAAATTCGAGGTTTATAATGAAAGCGGTTTGTGTTTACAAACAAGAAGAGTCTTCAAAAGGAGGGAGAAGATTTTTGAAATTAAAGAAGATGGGAGGAGATGAAGGGACTATCCTAAAGCATGAGGTAAAAGCTAGGGAGAAGAACCATCTAACAACCAAGAATCCAACACTTGACATTATGAGTCAAGATAGAATTCCCATTCTTTGTATTGAAACCAAGCAAGGATACCAAACCTCTTGAAAACATAAAACTTCAAATGTATTAAGTCTTCACAAAAATTGGACAGAGTAACGGCTGTATGCAGATGAATTCCAGATTACAGACAAAGTATGTAATCACAATAACCTTCACACAAAACAAACAAGTAACCCAATGTCTTGAGGTAAACCCCAAGAACTCTAGAAAAAATATTAGTTAAGGTCACAAGGTCTCCAACATAGACCAAGGTCTCTAATACTAAGTCCAAGAAGTCCAATATTCCATAATGCCAAGGATAGTAACCAAATAGTCCAAGTATCATTAATGTTTTTTATGGTTCATGTTGATTATTAAGTATCTTCAAAAGGAAAAGATAAGCTCAAGTGAGCAAAATAAAAATGACATAAAAGTAAATGCTCATGTGAGAAAAGATGAAAATAGCATGAAATGTAAATGCTAAAGTAAAATGGTGCATAAAGTAAAGGCATAAAATGAAAGCATGAATTAAAGTCAATTGTTAGAAGTTAATGATTAGTTGGATGACCATCTTGAAACTTTCATTTGGAACTCATTAGAGGTTTTTTTGAACCAAAGCCTCTCAACAACAAGTTGCATTTGCTTTTTGTCAAGTATATCATCCATTTAAGAATCCTCAATGTAACATTTAATGATCAATGTTGTTTAAGTGATCTGTATTGACCAAAATTGATGAAGATCCTTTGGAGGATTAGTAGAACCAAAGCCTCATAACAATGAATCTCAAAGTTATTGGATCAAAGGGTTCAAATTAACATACTTGGGCTTGCAAACATAGGTTTGGGCCATAAATGATCATTTTCTCGAATCGGGAAAAAATTTAGCGCTATGTTAAGCAATCGTAAGTGTACTTATGTAGAAGTCACACCTATTTTGAGGTCGGTCAATAGCAATATATGTACTTCATGTTTGGATAAATGATATAGAGATCATCATCCCATAACATGTAGCACAAATAAAAAAGAAAGGGATAAGATGAAGAGGGAGGGGAATGATAAGCTAATTTGGATAACTACCTCAGATTTCTTTCATCTTTAAATTCAATCACTCATCTTGGTGGATTAAAGTACTAAACATATAATTAACCCAAAGAACCTAAAATGAATTGAATAATTCACTCTTTGGTATTTTTGAATTAATGAACATTTATCCAACTTCATCTACACCCAAAGTTTATTGAATTTAATGAGAAATTGGACATTTAAAATTGCAATCCAAATCAACAATAAAAATGAGTGAGTAGAAAAAGATAGATGGATCAAAACAACCCCAAAACAAGGCAGAAAAAGAATTTTTGTTATGTCGCAATCGATTGCACTCTGGCAGCAAACGATTGCATCAGTGTTTTTTCAAAAAATATGCAAAATGATTGCGCTGTTACAATAATCGATTGCACCCTGATAAAATCAGAAAAACAGCATTTCAAAAGGCCAAATTCTTGTTCAAACTTTCCATCAAACACGTTATGATCATGGATTTAATTGAGCATGAAAATTCTATCAAATAATGAGAAAATAGCACCAATGGAATCACAAAACAATGCTTAATGAATCAAACCCAAAGATCAATAAGAGATCACATTGTGAGAGATGAAAAATCCAACTTACCAAAGGTAGATCTAGAGAATTATCAAAACAACTTCAAGAATTTGCTTCAATTCAACCCGAAGAATCAATTTCCCAACCTTGGATGTAGAGAATTGGTAAAGAGAAATTGTTTTGATGAAGGTTTAGCTCAAAGATTAGTAAGCTTCAATGCAAAGCTTACTAACTTTTTTTTTGAAAATGGAGCTTTGAGTGAATTTGGTAGATGGAGAGAATTGAGAGATTTTTTAGCAAGGTGGATTTGGCTATCAAAAGTTTGAGATTTGAATGAAATGAGGGCTCTATTTACAGAGTTTAGGCTTGGGATTAGTGGTGGTTTGGTAATTAATTCTTGGAGGCAAAATTTGAATTAATGATATATCTTTCAAAAAATGGGAAAAAAATGGAGCCAAAATTTGAATTAATGATATATATTTCAAAAATAAAGAAAAATTGGAGCCAAAATTTGAATTAATGATATATCTTTCAAAAATAAAGAAAAATTGGAGCCAAAATTGACAAGCTTGAAATTGCTGATTTTTTTCAAAATTTCACTCTGTGCAATCGATTACACTCTAGAAGCAATCAATTGCGTCAGTATTTTTTTTCAAATATTACGCAAAATAAACTCTGTGCAATCGATTGGACTCTAAGAGCAATCGATTGTACAGTGAAAAAAATGAAAACTTTTTAAATTATTTTTCTTTGCAAATAGAGATTTTAGGAAAATAATACCGGAAAACCATATTTGTTAGATGCTTTGACTCGGTACCTATAAAACACAAATATACAAAGACAAAAGACAAATATTTTTTGTATTTTGATTAGAAGTTAATCAACAACGCAAGGGCAAACTTAAAGATATGATGTAATTGTGATGAATGAAGCTATTTGTTTATGATTGTGATCAAATGACAAAATATGATACGAAAGTGCGACTGAAAACGTTAGGGGCGAAATTTAGGGTACAACAACTGCCCCTATTTAATTATTTTTTTGCCAGATATACGGAAAGTAATTAAATACAAATAGGCCTGAATTTCGTCCCTGATGCGATGAGATGATATCATATGTTATGAATGAATGCGTGGACTCCTTTTTTTTTACATATATTTTTTTTGAATGATGTATGAGAAGAGACAGACTCTGTTAGGATATGGAAATACTTGAAACTGGAAACTTATGGTAGTTCAAATGAAATGACGTGGAAAGACACGTTAGGGAAACAACAAGATATTTCTGGACATTTTTCAGGGTGACAAAGAGTAACCATCAATACTTGGAAAAAAAGAGATAAAAACCGAGAAGGCAAGCAGCGACATCCAAGAATGGAATTAAATGGGATGAGCAACTCTCTGGAAAAGACAATCAGAAGCATCTAGAAGAACAATAGTTGTGGGATGAAACCAAATCTGAAGCTACATCAGAGTCGTCCAGGAAAGACGCTGGACAAAAAAGAAACATGACATCCAATATTGGCTTTGAATGAAGGGAAAGCTCAACGTCTAATAATGGCTTTAGACGAGTGAAAAGATCACAACATCCAATATTGGCTTTGGATGAATGGAAAAATCAATGTCTAATAAAGGATTTAGAAGAGAGAAAAGATCACAACATCCAATATTGACTTTGAAAGAGTGGAAAACTCAATGTCTAATAATGGCTTTAGACAAGAGAAAAGATCACAACATCCAATATTGGCTTTGAATGAGTGGAAAACTCAATGTCTAATAATGGCTTTAGACAAGAGAAAAGATCACAACATCCAATATTGGCTTTGAATAAGGTGAGACAAATCATGGTATCCAATAATGGCTTCGGACAACAATAAAGATAACAACATCCAATATTGGCTTTGGACGGAAACAAAAGATAGCAACATCCAATATTGGCTTTGGACGGCAACAAAAGATGGTGGCATCCAATATTGGTTTTGAACGGAAGAAAAGATCATGGTATCCAATATTGGCTTTGGACAACAACAAAAATCATACCATCCAATATTAGCTTTGGATAGCAACAAAGATAACAACATCCAATATTGGCTTTGGACGGAATAAAAGAAAGCAACATCCAATATTGGCTTTGGATGGAAGAAAAGGTAACAACATCCAATATTGACTTTGGACGGAAACAAAAAATAGCGGCATCCAATATTGGCTTTGGATGGCAGCAAAAGATCATGACATCCAATATTGGCTTTGGATGAAAGAAGAGGGAACAACATCCAATATTGGCTTTGGATGGAAATAAAAGAGACAACATATCAAATATTAGAATTGGAAGAAAGAGAGAAACAACTCATCCAAGATTAGCATTGGACGAAAGAGAGAAACATCTCATCCAAGATTAGCATTGGACGAATGAGAGAAAAACAGATCATCCAAGATTAGCATTGGAAGAAAGAGAGAAACAACTCATCCAAGATTAGAATTGGACGAAAGAGAGACAACTGAACTGGCATCTGCTTTGGTAGGTTCCAAGTAAGTCGGACTTTGTTCTCAAGTTGACATGTCAACTGCAACAAGACCTCGAGAAATGCAAATGAGGATGAAGCACTCTTGTTATGAATTATGTATGAATTTGTTTATGCATGATATGTAAATGATCTATGCATGTAATGCAGACGTTTATGATAACAGAGTTTGACTCTTTTCTAGAGGTAAGATTGGAAGTTTGATTCCTCAACACGGAGAACTCTTCCAAATTTTCTTGGAAAGAAAAATGTCTTGAATCCAAATTTTTCACACTCATAAACTGTATTGAACTGATGATTTTCTGATGAAGGACACAGAGATCTGCTTGGGGATTTGTCCTAGATTAGTTGACTGATGAGGATAAACTGATCATGGCTTCAGTCGAAAGTTACTGGAAATAAGCTGATCACGACTTCAACTCTGAAATGATTGTTGGAGATAAACTGATCATGCCTTCAGTTCTTGAGATATTTTTTGGAATAAAATGACCATGGCTTTAGTTCTTGAGATGATTGTTGGGAATAAATTAATTATGGCTTTAGTTCTTGAAATAACTGTTGGGAATAAATTGATCATGGCTTCAGTTCTTGAAATGGTTGTTGGAAATAAATTGATCATGGCTTCAGTTCTTGAGATATTTGTTGGAATAAACAGATCATGGCTTTAGTTCTTGAAATGACTATTGAAGATAAACTGATCATGGCTTCAGTTCTTGAAATGACTGTTAGAAAGGAATGCCCTAGTATGAGTCTTGAAAATGATTTTCTGGCTAACCAATTCTGAGAAAACTCGCACTGAGCAATAAATTTGGAACTGATTCACAAATGGACCTGTAAGATACTTGCCCCTGATAGGATCACTGACCAACTTTCTCAGCTGTTTGAAATTCCTTGACGAGGAAAACTTGTTTGCAAGCAAAATTGTTTATTCAAACATGGTAATTTTAATGCAAAGTTCATGCAAAAGTTTTTGAATTCAAAATCATTTTTGAAATGATATTATTGGTATATGGAAAATGCATCACTAGTTAAAACACAGTGGTTAATACTTTTAAAGTGAAAGAGAAAGAAAAGGTATGATACCAAAACAAATGATTCGCAAAAGATCTTAGGAGTCAATTTACACAACCTTGTTGTAGTATGATTTCAAAAGAAACCTGGCTTCAATTAGGTTTTTTGAGGGTTGTAACGTGGTCTGGTTCACGGTTTAAGAAATAAAGGATAAAGGCTCAAAACTTATTTGTACCCAACTCAATATTCGTGGTGTTCTTCAGTCCTACGTTCAGTTAATTCAGAATATGCATTCTAGTTCCAAGAGATTTCGGAATTGGACTGATGGTAGCAATGATGATGATTCAGAAGCTAAAGGATTCTTGAGAATGACAATCACTTATTCTTACATCATTTTGCTATTTTGAGGACTTTTGTCAAATCTGGTGGAGAAGTTTGAGGATTTGAAGACCTCTTCTGATTGAATTTATTATTCCCGACTTTTGATTGAACTATTTCATTTTGAATTACAGTCAGTGAGATGCCCCAATTTTTTGCATAAGTTTCCTTCATAGGTTTTGACTTAGCGGGATTTTTATTTTCATTTCATTATTCTTTTTGGAAAGATAATGATAGCCTTGCTCAATGATTACGGGGAACCATCTTTGTTATTTTTTATTTGGGAGCATCTTTGACACTTCTTGTTGTATGCAAAGGAAAGCTTGATTGCGACCTTTATTGAAAGGTGTCTTGCAAGATTTCTTTTGTAATTGAATGCATAGCCAAATTAACTAAGAACTACCCATCCCCAGGTTAAGATTGCAGGTTTTTTTGTATAGAAAGAAACTCCAACTTCTAGGCTCAAAAGGGGTGAACGAGGGATTAACTTCCTTATTGCTCCGGTGTTTGGGAATTGAAACAATGCATGTATATCCTCAGCAAAGTTTTATTCGAAATCATACCAGCGGTAATTATGGGTATTTCGTTTTCATCAACCTCCCTCAAATATTTGAATAAACAAAAATTTGATGAAGAAAGTAAACAAGAAACATATATTTGAAAGCAGTAAATGAAAATGATTTGAATCAAAATATTGAAACGCTCATTTCATTAAACTTAACAAAAAATTACAAATAGTATTTGAAAGCAACAATTTTAACATGAAAAGGGAAAAATGCAAACAAAAAGAAAAATGGCCTAGTGACTAACCAGTAACAAGGATGAGTTGTCATGTCTGAAACACTGGCTTTAGGAAGTGACTTGAGGGCACCCTGACTCATTCTTCAGCCACTTTGTTTGGGCAAAGTATTGTCGATAACATTAGGACCTGCCTCTTTGAAAGTGAGAATATTTGCTTTCATCAATTCTTGCACTCTGCTTTTCAATGCATAGCAGCTCTCTAAATCATGACCGGTAACTCCCTGATGAAATTCACTATGAAGGTCAGATCTGAACCCGGCTGGAGGAGGATTTCGAGGAATCAGAGGCCTAGTTGTAATCAAGCCCTTCTGCACCATTGCGGGATAGACTTCAGTTTATGTCATAGGGAGGAGATCAAATTGAGCCCTATTCCCTACATAACGATTCTGATTCTGCATAATATTTTGTTGTTGAGGAACCTAAACGGGTTTAGCATTGGCCATAGGAGTAACAGCCGCTACTTGTGATTGATCAATGTATTAAGGCCTACGGCGAGGTCCTCTTGTCTCAGTCGAGACAACATTGGCTTCTACCTCTTTCTTCTTTGGAAAGTTCCCAAGGTATTTCTTTGCACCATTAGAAGATTCAGCAGCCTTAGACACTTTACCGTTCTTGGTTCCTTCTTCTAATCTCTGGCCAATAGTAACCAGATCTGTGAAGATGGAAGACACACTACCAATAATCTTCTCCCAAAATAAAGGGTACAAAAAGTATCCATGAACAATCCAGTTAGCTCTTTCTCTTCCAGAGGTGGTTCAACTTGAGATGCCAGTTCTCTCCATCGTTGAGCATACTCCTTGAAAGATTTTTTCTCATTCTGAGACATATTTTGCAATTGGCAATGATCAGGTGCCATGTTAAAGTTGTATTTTCATTGCTTTATGAAAGCATCAACAAGATCTTGGAAGCATTGGATACGACCTTTCTACATCCCCATATACCATTTCAATGAAGCTTCACTCAGACTATCTTGGAAACAATGGATAAGCAGGTTGTCATTCTTTGTGTAAGCAGACATCTTTCGAAAGTACATCACCAAATTACTTCTTGGACAAGTATGTCCCCAGTATTTATCAAATTAGGGAGTCTTGAACTTTGCAGGCATAACCAGATCAGAAACTAGGCACATGTTGTTAGCATCAACACTGAAGAACTCATTTCCTTCCATAGCTCTAAGTATCTTCTCTAAAGTATGATATTGTTCTTTGAACTCTTCCAACTCACCAAAGTCTCCCTGACTCATACTTCGAGGAATGACAGCATGGTACTCAAAGAGAGGGTTCCGAAAATCAGCTTGTGCAGCAGGTTGACGAGAAGAAGTATGAACGATTGGTTGAGGTTTAGTGAAAACCAGAGCTTGAAAGACTGGTCGGGCAGACTGGCCAACAATTGAAGTAATTGAAACAGGCGGAGAATAGTTTTGAGGTAACCCAAACTCTGGCCATGTAGTAGATGTGTGCTGGATAGGTTGAGTGTGAACAGCAGCAATTGGGATTTCAGATATCACAGTCCTTTGAGGTGGCTCTCCTTTAGAAATCAGGACATGCATCATCTTAGTAAGTTTGGCCATGCCTGACTTCAACTCGTCGATTTCCATTTTGACTTTCATGTTGTGTTGTTCTTGGTTTTCCATTCTCAATCTGATAGCAGCTCTAGTCCCGTACTTGTGTTGAGGAATCAACTTGATGATAGACAACTAACTGGAAGAAATAAGCAACTGGGAATAAGATCCTGAACGACCTGGATGTATGCAGAATGATGCAGAGGATGCCAATGATATGCAATCTTGTGCAATGCACTGCACAGTAACATGATCACATGGTTCAGAGTCACGAGCCTGGAGTCAAAGGTACAATCCATAAGGTATGGACTAACGGTTATCACCTGCTGAAAAAGGGTTCTAAGAGGTTACTAGATTCTACGTCCTTCCTACGGATATTACCAACGTCCAGGTTAACTCGGTAATTAGCAATATTCTCATGAAAAACTCGTCTGAGCGTAGTATCGCGTGACAAATATTTCTGGATTACTCCGTCATAGCTTCCGCACTACACCTAAAAGGCAAAGATGGGTTAGGAAATATATGGTCCTTAGCTTCAGCAGGCTCCCAAGTCGAAAGTAGTACGTCCTTCGGATTACTCGGTAAAAGACACTACAGTCAAAGGGGCCTCCACTGAGTGGGGGATCTCATGTCTCCTTTTTTGGAATTACTCCCTCAAAGTTAACATGGCTATACCGCCCATCCTATCTGAAGTTTGCAAAAAAGTCTGGGTAGAGGACTTATAAGAAATCACCAAGCCCCTGAAAACCAGGAAAATTCAGACAAACATATATATAGAATAATGGTAAGTAATAAACAGAAAGTAAAAAAATACATAAACACTCATAGGAAAGAATGAAACAAAGCTAGGATATACCCACTTAGGAATGGACCAGCAATAGGTTAATCTGTCCCCAGTGAAGTCGCCACTTTTTTCTGTCGCGCAGCAATCACCGTTGTCGGTCAAGATGAAGAAGATGAAACGAAATTATGACAGTCATGATAGGAAAAGATGTAGAGGTAAATATTTGAGATTAAGCCATCAATTGACTTATCTCAAGATAATGAAGTCTCCATCGCACTTTATTGTTTCCAAAGGGAAATGGGAAAAATATGAACAAAACCCACAATGAAATAAAAGGTCAGAGATTGAGGTACGGGGGTCGGTTATGAAAAGGAAAGGTGTTAGCACCCTAAGCATCTACGGTACTCTGCAGGATCCACTTTATTTGGTTTCTTTTAAAAGAAGTGTTATGTAAAGGTTTACTTGCTAAAGGAAAAGAATGAATGAGTATTTGCACACAAAAGAAAATGAAATGTTTTTATTAATTTTGTTGCTCGCCTTGGTTCGTAAGACCTAGTGCCTAAGTACTCCATGGTACAATGGAAAAGTCATAGCACCTTATTTCGGCTAGAAAAGACTTGTCTGTTGATTGATTTTAACCAATGAGACAAGTCGTCATTGTTAGGAGAGAAATCTCGACTAACGCCTACAAGGTGTGGGAAAGATGGACCCTGCATCAGCAAGCGTAAGGGTTTGAGAATGCCTCTAGTACTCAAGTGGAATAGTTGACACCTTTATCACCATGGGGATAGGAGAATGTTTCTCGACTATCAATGAATCATGTCTCATCTTGAAAAAAGTTTTGAAGGGTAAAAGTGCTCGAGCGCACAAAAGAGTTTGAATGAGTTGAAGTGTTTTTGTTAATTTTGAAAGATGTCAAAGTATGATTAAATGAATTGAAGTTTGTTTAAAGAAAAGAAGTTTTTTTAAAATAAAAGGCACTTGACAAAGCCGAGGTTTATTATGAAAGAGGTTTGTGTTTACAAACAAGGAGAGTCTTCAAAAGGAGGGAAAATATTTTTTAAAATAAAGAAGATGGGAGGAGATGAAGGGACTATCCTAAAGCATAAGGTAAAAGCTAGGGAGAAGAACCATCTAACCAACAAGAAGCCAACACTTTACATTATGATTCAAGATATAATTCCCATTCTTTGGATTGAAACTAAGCAAGGATACCGAACCTCTTGAAAAGTCCAAACTTCAAATGTATTAAGTCTTCACAAAAATTATATAGAGTAACGACTGTATACAAATGAATTCCAGATTACAGATAAAGTATGTAATCACAATAACCTGCACATAAAACAAACAAGCAACCCAATGTCTTGAGGTAAACCCCAAGAACTCCATAAAAAATATTAATTAAGTTCACAAGGTCTCTAATCCTAAGTCCAAGAAATCCAATACTCCATAATGTCAAGGATAGTAACCAAATAGTCCAAGTATTATTAATGTTTTTTATGGTTCATGTTGATTATTAATTATCTTCAAAAGGAAAATAAAAGCTCAAGTGAGCAAAATAAAAATGACATAAAAGTAAATGCTCAAGTGAGCAAAGATGAAAATAGCATGAAATGTAAATACTAATGTATAATGGTGCATAAACTAAAGGCATAAAATAAAGGCATGAAGTAAAGTCAATTGTTAGAAGCTAATGGTTATTTGGATGACCATCTTGAAATTTGCATTTGGAACTCATTAGAGGATTGGTAGAACCAAATCCTCTTAATAACAAGTTACATTTTCTTTTTGTCAAGTATATCATCCATTTAAGAATCCTCAAGGTAACATTTAATGATCAATGATATTTAAGTGATCCGCATTGACCAAAATTGATGAAGATCTATTGAAGGATTGGTATAACCAAATCCTCATAACAATGAATCTAAAAGTTATTGGATAAAAGGCTTCAAATTAACATACTTGGGCTTGCAAACATATGTTTGGGCCACAAATGAACATTTTCTCGAATCGGGACAAAATTTAGCGCTATGTTAAGAAATCGTAAGTGGACTTATGTAGAAGTCGCACCTATTTTGAGGTCGGTCAATAGCAATCTATGTACTTCATGTTTGGATAAATGATATAGAGATCATCAACTCATAACATGTAGCAAATTAAAAAAGAAAGGGATAAGATGAAGAGTGAGGGGAATGATAAGCTAATTTGGATCACTACCTCAAATTTCTTTCATCTTTAAATTCAATTACTCATCTTGGTGGATTAGAGTACTAAACATATCATTAATCCAAAGCACTAAAAATGAATTGAATAATTCACTCTTTAGTAGATTTGAATTAATGAACATTTATCCAACTTCATATACACCCAAAGTTCATTGAGTTTAAAGAGAAATTAGATATTTAAAATTGCAATCCAAATCAACAATCAAAAGGAGTGAGTAGAAAATGATAGATGGATCAAAGCAGCCATAAAACAAGGCAGAAAAACATTTTTATTCTGTTGCAATCGATTTCACTCTGGCAGCAATCGATTGCATCTGTGTTTTTTTCAAAAAATATGCACAATGCTTCTGTGACAATCGATTGTGTTGTTAAAGCAATCGATTACACCCTGTTAAAATCAATAAAATAACATTTCAAAAGGCCAAATTCTTGTTCAAACTTTCCATCAAAAAACTTATGATCATGGATTTAATTGAGCAAGTAAATTCCATCAAATTATGAGAAAATAGTACCAATGGAATCACAAAACAATGTTTAACATATCAAACCCAAAGATCAACAAGAGATCACATTGTGAGAGATGAAAAATCCAACTTACCAAAGGTATATCTAGAGAATTATCAAAACAACTTCAAGATTTGCTTCAATTCAACCCCAAAATCAATTTCCCAAGCTTGGATGTAGAGAATTGGTAAAGAGAAAGTGTTTGGATGAAGGTTTAGCTCAAAGATTAGTAAGCTTCAATGCAAAGCTTACTAACTTTTTTTGAAAATGGAGCTTTGAGTGAATTTGATAGATGGAGAGAATTGAGAGATTTTTTAGCAAGGTGGATTTAGCTTTAAAAAGCTTGAGATTTGAATGAAATGAGGGCTCTATTTATAGAGTTTAGGCTTGGGATTAGTGATGGTTTGGTAATTAATTCTTGGAGTCAAAATTTGAATTAATGATATATCTTTCAAAAAATGAAAAAAAAAATTGAGCCAAAATTTGAATTAATGATATATCTTTCCAAAATAAAGAAAAATTGGAGCCAAAATTTGAATTAATGATATATCTTTCAAGAAAAATTGGAGCCAAAATTTACAAGCTTGAAATTGCTGATTTTTTTCAAAATTTCACTCTGAAATCGATTGCACTCTGGGAGCAATTAATTGGGTCAGTATTTTTTTCAAATATTGCGCAAAATACACTCCGTGCAATCGATTGTGCCGTGAAAAAATGTAAATTTTTTAAATTATTTTTCTTTGCGAATAGAGATTTAAGGAAAATAATATCGGAAAACTCTATTTGTCAGATGCTTTGACTCAGTACCTATAAAACACAAATATACAAAGACCAAAGACAAATATTTTTTATATTTTGATTAGAAGTTAGTCAACAACGCAAGAGCAAACTTTAAGATATGATGCAAATGTGATAAATGAAGCTATTTGTTAATGATTGTGACCAAATGACAAAATATGATATGAAAGTGCGGCTGAAAAAATTAGGGGCAAAATTTAGGGTACAACAATATCCTTTTCTTCCATTGGAGGAATCACTTGGGCGGCTACCTCACGCTATCTCTGTGTATATTCTTTGAATGATTCCCTGTCCTTCTGGACCATGGCCTTGAGTTGATCACGGTCAGGCGCCATGTCCATATTGTATTTTTATTATCTGATAAATGCTTCTCTCAAGTCGTTGAAAGTGTGAACATCAACATTGTCCAAACTCATGTACCACTTCAATGCACCACCAGTCAAACTATCTTGAAAAAAGTGAATTAGCAGACGTTGATCATCAGTGTGGGTAGACATTCTTCCTACATACGTCACAATATGAGCACGAGAATAAGTATTTCCCTTGTACTTCTCGAATTCCGGAACTTTAAATTTTGTAGGTATCTTGACATTTGGGACCAAGCATAAATCATTCACATTCTGAACGAACAATTCCTTTCCCCTGAGAGCCTTCATCTCCCTCTGCATCTTGTCAAACTGGTCCTAAAAATCATCCATTCGATCATAGAGACCCAAGCCTTCACTTGGTGGAAGAAAAGGACGATAAGCTTCGTCATTAACAAATGGCACAACATTCACTGAAGGAGGTGCAGCAGGAGTAACATGTGCCATAAGAGGTGTGGGAGTAACAATAGTCTGAACAACTGCAGTAACTTGAGGACCAAGATTAAAACCTTCAGGCATAAATTTATCTGGCATTCCCCATGGATAACCTTGAGGCATGCAATTCTGAACAACAGTTGGAGTAGTAGACACAAGAACAATCGGAGCTTCAGTAGTAACTATTGTTTGTTAAGGTTGAGAAATCGGTGACTGATTATAAGCATCCACCAAAGATTCCATCAGAGAAGTAAGATTGGTCATACCGGCCTTCAGAGCAGAAACCTCGTTACGCAGCTTGTGATTCTCTTGTTCTAGATTATCCATCTTCCTTCTGAAATTAGCTCGGGTATTATACTGGTGAGACATCTTGCTGAACAAAGTAAGGAAGCTCAGTAAGACACATGGATATGCACAACAAATGCAAGAAGTGTGTACAATATGATGCATGATGTGCAATGCACATGATTTATTTTATTATTATTATTATTTCAAGGGACTTAAAGATTTTATAGACAATCATTGCAAATATCAAAGTAATAACACATTTGAAATACTGAAAATTTTTATTATAAATTCAAAATAGATTACAAGTTTCAATAATCCCAAGTACAAGATGAAAATGAAGTCTAAAACCCTAAGAAGTAAAGCTGATGGAGATCACTCCATACATTCACGCTTCCCATTAAGTATGGAAATCTGAGCCTTCGACCTCTGGTTTTCTTCCGCATATCTGGTGGAAACCTCCTTCCAATCACCTGAATCAAGAAGTGAGCAACTAGTATCTGACCAAGGCTTAGGGGAAAATAAATCCCCTTGCCTCTCCATCGTCTCTACAGCCTGACTTTCAAGATTCTAAATCAAGTTGTCTTTCTCCTTCAAGTCTGCTCTGTAGGAAATCTCTAAAGTTTGGAAGTTATTCTTCCAAGCTTCCTTTTCCTGTTGCATCTTGACTAAAGAAAGATGTAGTTCTTCCACATCATCCAATAAGGGAGGAGTGGTCTTCACAAACAAATATGACATAGGTGCTTCCCGAGAATACGACATCTTCAACTAAATATCTCTCACTTGTACCCACTGAATATAAGGCTCCAAAGAAACAACCCCTCTAGGTCCCAAGTATTTCCTACTCTTCCTGTGAATGTGACGTCAGGCCTTTGCAATATACTCCCTAGCTTCCTTATGGTCTTCTCCCTCTTTCAGGAAGAAACTACTCAAATGAATACTATTTGGTTTATCCCTCATCGGATAACCAAGCTATCTTCGTGCAAGAACATGGTTGTAGTTAATTCCTCCCTTTGTACCAAGAAGAGGTACATTGGGGAAACTACCACAACTGTCGACAATCTCTACATCATGGTAAGCCCGATGATACTAAATAATATCTGAGAGTAAGTGCCATGATCTTAGGATCCCAACGAGGTTCCTTCCTGATATCCTAGAAAGCATCAGACTGAGGCAAATGAGAAGTAAACCACTGGTACAACAGAGGCGTGCAACAGATACTCATCCCCCAATGATAAGAATCCCGAAGATGAATAGAGTAATAAGTATCACCTAACAAGGTAGGAACTGGGTTCCCTATCATGAAGATCCCGATAGCATTAATGTCAACAAATTTGTCCACATTAGGAAACAAGAACAACTCGTAAGCAAGTAGAGCAAAGATGGCCTCAAAAGCGACTGTGCTTTTTATCCTGGAAAAGTAAAAAGCTTTCTCCAACAAGAACTGAGCTGGTAATCCTCTAATCCCTCCTTTATTAGTCATATGGGCTTCAACCCCAAACTTCCCCAGATGGATCAAAGCAGCAATCTCATATGGTTTAGGCTCACCCTCCAAACTAATAAAAGGAACACGATCAATGATAGGCAAAACTAACAGATAAGAATACTCATCTAGTGTAGGCATCAACTGATAGTTAGGGAAAGTAAAGTAATGATACATCGGATCATAGAACTGGACCAAAGTCGAGAGAATACCCTCTTTCATCCTAAGCTTCATGAGAGAAATGATGGAGCCATACTTCCTCCGAAAATCTACAGAACACTTAATCTCGGGGATCAGACTCATCAACTCATCTATCTTGGGATCTTTGAAACTGTATTTTCTGGTCTTTCTTTTTCTAGAATCCATAGTCAAAAAGCACCTGAGATATTCACAAATGGTCAACTTTTAAGTCCCTTGAAATGAAATTTCTTCAAAAGATGCTTATGAGTGCATGGATGCATGATGCAACAATCACACACAAGATCACAAACATAGGGTTCATAGGTTCAACATCATGAGCATGAGGTCGAAGGTACTACTCATAAGGTGTTGTCCTAAAAGGTTCTAGAGGTTCCCAGAGTTCACATCTCTCATTCAGATATTACCAACTCCCTGATTAACTCGGTAATTAGTAATATTCTCAAGAAACACTCGTCCAAGCGTAGTATCGCATGACAACTATTTCTGGATTACTCCATCATAGCTTCCGCACTACACCAAAAAGGCAAAGACGGGTTAGGTATTCTATGGTCCTCAATTTCAGCAGGCTCCCAGGTCGAAAGTAGTACGTCTTCCCGATTACTCGGTAAATGATACTACAGTCAAAGGGGCCTCCACTGAGTGGGGGATCTCATGTCTCCTTTTTTGGGATTACTCCCTGAAAGTTAACATAACTATACCGCTCGTCCTATCTTAAGTTTGCCCAAGTCCAGGTATAGGACTTATAAGTAATCACCAAGCACCCTGAAAACTAGGAAAATCCAGATAAACATATATACAACATATAAATAATACAACAATAACACATATACATATATAATCAAAGATAGGCTCAACCCACTTAGGGATGGACCAGAAAGAGGTCAATCTTTCCCTAGTGAAGTCGCCATTTTTATGTAGCGTTAGAAATGTTTAAGACTAAGCTATTGGATTGATTAGACTTATACAGATCAAAATAAATAAATTGCCACCGCGCTTTATTATTTCCAAAGGAAAGGGAAAAGAGCGAATAACCCAAAAGAGGGGGGAAGTTTCAAGGTAAGGGGGTTGGTTATGCAAAGGGAAGGTATTAGCACCCTAAACATGTACAGTACTCCGCATTTACCTCTTTGTAAAATCTGTATATTTTGGCTATAAAATATTGTATAAAAATAGATGGTGGATGTGTGAAAAGAAATATTTTTTTTATGATTTTTGCACCCGCTGCGGTTGTAAACCTTTAGTTCCTACGTACCATATTCCGTGCAATAGGGGATCAGGGTACACGTAGTTCCTCTTTAAAAATTTTAAAACACAATTGTGTTGGTTAATTTTATGATATAAGACATCATCGTCACTGTCTGTGTGGAAAACATACTTACTACCCACAATCATGAGAAAAGAGAATTTGCATCATCTCTAAGTGGAGTATATGGATTGGATTTTAAAATCAACAATGCCTCACTCAACACCCAAGTGGAAAATATCTCTCTTCACTACATATTGTAGAAGTATAGTTGTTTGCACCACTACAATGATTGACAAGAGTCTAATCTTTTGAGAAAAGGTTTAAAGATAAGATCCAAAATGGAAAAATGGTTTGAATGAGATTGATTTACTTTTAGTCTTCTCACAAAAATATCAATATTTTGTTAAGTTGATTGAAGTTTATTTATGAAAATGTTTTGAAAATGCATGGAACTAAGTCCAAGTTTATTATGAAAGTGGTTCAAGTTTAGAAACAAGAAGAGTATTCAAAAGGAGTGAGAAGATTTTTGAAATTAAAGAAGATGATAGGAGATGAAGGGACTATTCTAAAGCATAAGGTAAAAGCTAAGGAGAAGAACCATCTAACCAACAAGAAGCCAATACTTGACATTATGAGTCAATATAGAATTCCCATTCTTTGGATTGAAACCAAGCAAGCAAAGATACTAGACCTCTTGAGAAAACCAAGCTTTAATTACATTAAGTCTTCGCAAAAATTGGGCAGAGTAACGGCTGTATATGGGTGAATTCCAGATTACAGATAAAGTAGGTAATCACAATAACCTGTACAAAAAAAAAACAATGTTTTGAGGTAAACCCCAAGAACTCCAGGTGAAATATTAATTAAGGTCACAAGGTCTCCAACATAGGCCATGGTCTCTAATCCTAAGTCCAAGAAGTCCAATACTCCATAATGCCAAGGATAGTAACCAAATAATCCAAGTATCATTAATGTTTTTTTATGGTTCATGTTTATTATTAAGTATCTTCAAAAAGAAAAGAAAAGCTCAAGTGAGAAAAAAATAAAAATGACATAAAAGTAAATGCTCAAGTGAGCAAAGATGAAAATAGCATGAAATGTAAATGCTAAAGTAAAATGGTACATAAAGTAAGGGGAATAAGAAAAAAGTATAAAATAAAGTCAATTTTTAGAAGTTAATAGTTAGTTGTATGACCATCTTGAAACTTTCATTTGGAACTCATTAGAGGATTAGTAGAACCAAAGCCTCTCAACAACAAGTTGCATTTGCTTGTGGTCAAGTATATCATCCATTTAAGAACCCTCAAGGAAAAATTAATGATCAATGATGTTCAAGTGATATGCATTGACCAAAATTGATAAAGATCCATTGGAGGATTGGTAGAACCAAAGCCTCCTAACAACGAATCTCGAGGTTATTGGATCAAAGGGTTGAAATTAACATACTCAGGCTTGCAAACATAGGTTTGCGCCACAAATGATCATTTTCTCGAATTGGGACAAAATTTAGCGCTATGTAAGCAATCGTAAGTGGAAATATGTAGAAGTCGCACCTATTTTAAGGCCGGTCAATAGAAATCTATGTACTTCATATTTATATAAATGATATAGAGATCATAATTCCATAACATGTAGCACAAATTAGAAAGAAAGGGATAAGATGAAGAGGGAGGGGAATGATAAGCTAATTTGGATCAATAACTCAAATTTCTTTCATCTTTAAATTAAATCACTTATATATATATATATATATATATATATATATATATATATATATATATATATATATATATATATATATATATATATATATATATATATATATATATATATATATATATATATATATATATATATGGATTAAAGTACTAAACATATCATTAATCCAAAGCATAAAAAATGAATTGAATAATTCACTCTTTGGTATATTTGAATTATTGAATATTTTTCCAACTTCATCTAAACCCAAAGTCCATTGAACTTAAAGAGAAATTGGACATTTAAAATTGCAATCCAAATCAGCATTTAAAAGGAGTGAGTAGAAAAAGATAGATGGATCAAAACAGCCCCAAAACAAGGCAGAAAAAGCATTTTGCCACTGTTACAATCGATTGCGCTCTGACAGCAATCGATTGCATCAGTGTTTTTTTTCAAAAAAAAATGAAAAATGCTTCAATGACAATCGATTGCGCTGTTACAGCAATCGATTGCACCCTGTTAAAATAAGAAAATCAACATTTTAAAAGGCCAAATTCTTGTTCAAACTTTCTATCAAACACCTTATGATCATGGAATAAATTGAGCCCGAAAATTCCATCAAATTATGAGAAATTAGCACCAATGGAATCACAAAACAATGCTCAATGAATCAACCCCAAAGATCAACAAGAGATCATATTGTGAAAGATGAAAAAACCAACTTACCAAAGGTAGATCTAGAGAATTATCAAAACAACTTCAATAATTTGCTTCAATTCAATCCCAAGAATCAATTGCCCAATCTTGGATGTAGAGAATTGATAAAGAAAAAACGTTTAGATGAAGGTTTAGCTCAAAGATTGGCAAGCTTCAATGCAAAGCTTAATAATTTTTTTTTTAAATGGAGCTTTGAGTGAATTTGGTAGATGGAGAGAATTGAGAGATATTTTAGCAAGGTGAATTTAGCTATCAAAAGCTTGAGATTTGAATGAAATGAAGGCTCTATTTTTAGAGTTTAGGCTTGGGATTAGTGGTGGTTTGGAGTTTGGTTTGGAAAATGAAATTAGGCTTGGTAATTAATTCTTGGAGCCAAAATTTGAATTAATGATATATCTTTCAAAAAATGAAAAATTGGAGCCGAAATTTGAATTAATGATATATCTTTCAAAAACTAAAAAATTGGAGCCAAGAAAAATGACAAGCTTGAAATTGCTGATTTTTTTCAAAATTTCACATTGTGCAATCGATTGCGCTCTAGGAGCAATCGATTGCATCAATTATTTTTTTTCTAATATTACGCAAAATGCACTTGATGCAATCGATTGCATTTTAAGAGAAATTGATTGTACTGTGAAAAAAATGAAATTATTTTAATAATTTTTCTTCGCAAATAGAGATTTTAGGGAAATAATACCAGAAAATCGTATTTGTCAGATGCTTTGACTAGGTACCTACAAAACACAAATATTCAAAGACAAATATTTTTTGTATTTTGATTAGAAGTTAGTCGACAACACATATACAAAATACACAATTAAGGTGCTTGGAGATTCCTCAAGAGAAAACTTAAAGATAGGAGATAGAAAAAGAGGAAGAACCAACCCTAATGTGATCTTGTTATGATCGAATTGATATGATATGATAGGGGAATCTTAGGGGGGGAAATTGGGGTACAATACCTGGTCCTTGAAATGGTTAGGAAATGGATGGTATGAATTTTATGATGCATTATGTTATGTTCTAACAATTTAATCACACACAAACAAAGCATACAAGGCCTTAGGTTAAAGCTTGCATGGAGTTGTAGGTAAATACCCTCTTGAAGTTTAGTTGGTTTAAACTTTCCTAAAAGAAGTAAACGAGTTCTAAGGAATCTCAATATCATTGATCTTTCTTCATCGGTCATTGTTTTAGTTCAAGTGATCTTTTCTCGTGGCTGAAATATCCCTAAAGTCCGATCTTAATGAGTGTAGTATCGAGTATCAACCAACTTCAGTATTGCACTAAAGCCGGCTATCTCACTACTCTCTAATGGCCAAGTTGTTTAACTAAGGTTCTACGGTCAATTAGTGCTTCATGACACCACTCAGTGGCCCTGTATTCTCCTTGATTCAACTCAAGGGACACCAGTACCCTCAAAGGTGTCGCACTAATGTAGCTATAGTTTTAACCATATCTGTCTACACTGTACAGTTTCCATGATCTATTGCTAGTTATCTAAAATTCCCCAGATCCAAGTATAGGATCTTTACAAGAATACCCAAACAACCCTTCAAGAATAAATCAAGCAAGTCAAACAAGGAAAGCATTTAAAATATCAATTATCTATAAGGTAACCCCACTTTTAGTATCTCCCTAGCAGAGCCGCCAGTTCTGTAATACGGTAGGAGAATTGACTTTATTGGTTTTGCATTTTATTGCAATTGTTGCGGTTAGCAAGAGTCGCCACTGACTTTTCTTTTATCCAACAAAGGAAAGAGTGAAAAGAACAAGAAAGACCTTTTTAAACATTTTGAGTTCGGGGGGGTGAGTTATGGAAAGGGAAGGTGTTAGAACCCTTTCCATTTGTAGTTATCTAGCTCTTAGTTTCTAGCTCACTTTTGAAAATGATTTTTGGTGTAAGTGTGTGATAAGGTGGGAGAACAGACTTGGTGTTTTGCATTTTATCACAAATGTTGCAGATAGCAAGAGTCGCCACCGACCTTTCTTTTTTCCAATAAAGGAAAGGGTGAAAAGAACAGGAAATACCTTTCGAGATATTTTCTTGAGTTCGGGGGGTAGGTTATGAAAAGGAAAGGTGTTAGCACCCCTTTCATCCGTAGTTATCTACGGGTTCTTAGTTGCTTGATCACTTTGAAAATGCTTTGTTTGAAATTTGTTTGTGCGAGTTTGAAAATATTTTGAAAACGCCTTTGTTTCGGAAAACTTTGTAATAATTCTCGTCTCTATAAGAATGTATACAAAGTGTTGGTTTTGAAAATAGTTCAACGAGATGTTTATTTTTGAAGATGTTTTGAAAGTGTGAGTGCGAAGATGGTTTTAGGTCTTTTTTCTTTTCCTCCTCCTTTAGATATTGCTACCTTACCATTGATTGATAAGAAGCCCTATCTTTGAATGTGAATGGACAGGCGTGGGCTAATCGTATAGTCATAGAAGACAACTTATGAGACACTTTAGCAATTTTCATATGGACTAAGATCGTTTTACCGAAGGCAACATCAAAGGGTCATCGAGCGACTACGATCTTTTTATCGAGGGTCTTTGCTAAAACATCCCATACTCGAGGGACATGACTATGTTCTATTCCAGGGCAACAAGTGAGGTTACCCTAGAGGTGCAAGTGTGAAGAGTGATTAGTTTTCAGTTCATTTATCTTGAAATTAGGGTTTTCTACGATTGTTTTTAATCTTGCCATACAAATCCTATTAGCATACATCTAACAGTTATATACAAGGCATAAAAATATAAGTGCAGAAAAATAAAAATCCTATGCTATTACAAGGTCTCGGGAATGGTGGTACAAATAGTAAAATGGGGGGAAAAGTAAAACCTTAATTAAACTATTACAAACCGTAAACACATACATAATTGGAAAAATGCGACAATAATAAAAATACGTGAAGAGGAAAGAACAACAAAAGGAAAAGGAAAATTTCTTTGATCATTTTTTATGAAAAAAAGTTTGATGATTAATCTAAAAAACCTAATAAGTTTTAATTAAGAAAAAGAATTAATTAATTTAAACAAACCCTAAATTGATTTTGATTAAAAGAAAGTTTAGTAAAAAACCTAAAAACTAAGTTAATTGATTAAATGAAAACCTAAAAATTAATTAGGGTTAATTAAATTAAAAACCTAGAATTAAATTAGGGTTTGTGAAAATGTTAGGGTTTTGAAAAAAGGTTTTTTTTGTAAAAAAATAGGGAAAGGAAAGAGTAAGAAGAAGCGAATTTGTGAAGAATAAACCAAATGATAGGCGTGGGTGTTGAACCTACGCACTTGGAACCCTCCGCCAACACCTTCACCACTAGGCCAAGCGCACCTTGGTGACAATAGAAAGCTCCAACGCGTTTTGTTTATCATCCTGCAAAAATATGAAAATATGAAGAAAATAATACAAAAGGTTGGATTGAACCCATGCCCTTTGACATAAATGACTTAACACGCACACTTCAACTGTTGGGGCGGTGATACATCCATTAACTTAACTGAAACAATAAATATATAATATAAGATCTTTTCCTGAACCAGAGAGGCACCGGAGCCCTAGCTCTGGTCGTCTTCTTCGGTAACCTGTTTTTGACAAACCTGCAAAATATGAGATGTTAGTAAGCCAAAAACACCCTACCACCCTAAATCCAACCCTACAAATACAATGGAAGGATTATTAAGGGATAAAATTGAATGATTTGGCCGCTATAGCAAAAATATGTGGAACCGGTGTAACCATGGCATTTCATGGTTTTGATTGCATGGGATCCTTATGATGATCCAGACCTGTGCAAAGACATCTCAGAAATATAATAATGACATTAGTATGGCTTAAAATAAAAAAATAAAAATATGAATTTTGGGAAAATTATGGGATCAGAGATGAATGCATGGCATTTCATGAGCTTTAGACCACCAAACTTGGTGCATTCTTACTCTGTATGATTGTTGGGAATGAATGGAGTGGCCGTTTTGTAGTGAAAGGGCTCGTGATAAGGGTTTGAAATTCGTTAGGGTTCTTTGAAAATTTTGGAATTTTGAAAAGTTTTTGAGGCAAGGGTTTCTCGTGTCTTGCTTGTATGAATGAAGAAGGATATATAGTGCTTGATTAGGTCAAAGATAGGATGAGTTTGGACTCTTGTAAGAAGATATGATCTTATCTTATTTTATTTTGACTTTAAGTTAATAAAAAATCAAAAACAAATAAAATAAAAAAACCAAGGAGTGCATGAATGAGTTATGAGGTGTATAAGGAGTACATAGCACATTTGGACTTTAAAACAATGGTCCATTAGCCCAAAACTCAAGTTTGCTCAATTTAAACTTTATGCATTTGTTCAAAATTTCCCAACTTGCACTGGTCATAACTCTCTCAATTTTCATTTTTTGAAGGTGATATTTGAGTTTTTGGAAAGCTAAATATGTCCTATACAATCCCTATTATGATAATTTTTGCATTTGGAGACTTTATCTTGATGTAAGTTTCCTTGACAAAAAGTGTCTTTTGGTTGACTTTTGAAATCACCTATAATGTATTGGCCCATATCTCTCAAATGAAGCCTTTTTTGGATTTTAGCTTAGAGAGACAAAGTGGTAGAAGATTGAATTTCCTTCCAAATGAGCATTGGTTGGGGAAAAACTGATGAAGCATGTAAAAGTTATGCTTGGTCAAAGTTCAATTGACTTCTCCTAAGGAAACCCTAATTTGGCAATTTTTGACTTTTGATGATTTGAGGGATTTTCTTGATGAACCATGATCAAACATTGATCAAATGATGAATATGACTTTGAAGTCTTGATGTTGACCAAAAATTTTGAAGTTTGACTTTATGTTGACTGCAGTTGACTTTTTATCAAATATAGTTGATTTTCAGTCATCTGAACCATTGATTGAGAAAACTTGTGATGCAAGACTTTAAACTTGGCATGACCATTCTTGGAGACATATAAGAGACCACGAATTCCATTTAAGTCCTTTGAAACCGAAACTTCCTTGTGAAAAGTGAAACCCGAGTTGTGGATCTATTGCTTAGGAGAATAATTTGTCTGATCAATTCTTGAGCAACCTTGAGCACTTGGAAACCCTAGGAGGATGTCTTGAATAAAAATGAGAGGGAAAATTTTGGGGTACAACACCCAGGATATTTTTAGTTTTTTTTGCACCCTGCTACTTAAAATTTAGGTGCTTAAATTTTTTGTTAATATTGTCTACTTACCTTTGTCATATTATGGCTAAAAAGGGAGAGTAGTATGATATTGAGGGTGTTGGAGCTGGTACTATTGCTAAGGGAAGAACTTATGTTGAGATATAAAGTGTTGAGGGGGAGTCCCTGTTGTTCCAAAGAGATGTCAGACATGACGTCTTGACATCAGGGTGTTGAGAACTTAGGTTGAGTATTTGTTGTAGATGTGTTAATAGATCAACTAACTACTAATTGTGTCTTTGATTTGTGTGTTGTTAACCTTGCTAATGTTTTTTCCCGCTATTGTACATCTGATGCGTGTGTTTAATTTTTTTTCAAACATATTTTATGATGTTTTATTATGCAAGGGTTATTTGGGTGTTTTAGCCAAAATGTGCCAAAGGGGGGAGATTGTTATTTCTTTGAAATTATGATTGACATACATTTTGCTAAAACCAACTTGTCAGCAACATGTTGAACAAGATGTTCTAACTTGTACTTCTCAACATGTCAAATAAGATGTCCCAATGAGGAAGATAGGACATCGCCTCTGCAACAACTGACAATTATGTTTCAATTGATTTGTTAGTTACTGAATATTCGGGGAATATTTAGTAAGCTTCTGTGGCGTCAAAGACTGACGAAATTAGAGATTCTATGTTGTGTTTTTGAAGATATAAAAAGTTTTTAAATATGGATAAATTTTAGGAAACTAATGATTGAAGACCTATTTTCTTGGAGAAGAATTTGCAGACTTTGTGCAGCCTCACTGCTACGTTTTTGAAGACCAATCCAATCCAAAATAATGTTCTAAATAGACTGGTATATAGATAGTTTTAGGTAGAACTTACATGTGTGTTTTGTTAGGGTTTTAGAATCCTTATGAATATATGTATGTTTATATTTCCCTTTACATTCACCGTACCCCATGCAAGCATGGAAATGTTGCCATTCCCATGAAGGATCTCCAATATCTGAATATGTTGCTGATAAAATAATTGGTCATCCACCAGTAAGGATTCAATGTACAACACATGTTAAAGGAATTGTACATTGCACTAAATAAATAATAAATATGAATGAAAATTAATAACTTGAAGATGGGAATTTTCTAATGGAATAGAGTTATCACAGTCATCTGAGTCAGAATTATGATCAGATTTGTTGTCTGATTTGGAGTGGTTGCTACTATCATCAGAAGAGTAAGTTGCATTGTTAATGTTGTTGTCATGATTACTTATATACTGGTTATTTCCATAATGTACATTGAATTGATGTGTTTGTAAAACCGGGGTAGAATTGAATTTGTTGAACATAATCTATTATTGTTGTTGTGATGACGACCATACACAACAGTGTGAGGTATATTAGATGTAGTGTTTGAAAGTGGTGTTTGTTGAGTTGAAGGAACTTCTGGAAAGGAATTTCTAATTTGCATGCACGACTGTAAGGGATTGAGATTTTCCTTGTTGGTGATTTTAGAACTGTTTTTTTTGTTGAGCAGGGTCGATCTTCTTCTTTTTCTGGCAGTCGTAGAAGAGTCATCGTTGTGTTTTCCATTCCTAGATATAATATTAGCTAAATGTGAAATATATATTATGATAAGTCATAGATTTATCTGTAAGCATATTTGGTTACATTAATGGTAGTAAAATAAAGGGGAAAAAACTTATTAGGATGTTGTGAATAAGAAATTAAGAAATGATGAAATCATGCCTTAATCAAGTTGCATAATATAAAGAGGTTGAATGGACTTGAAATCCATGTGTTGTTTGAACCAAATAATTACTAAATGATGTACTTAAAAATGGTTGTAGTGGATGTATAGTTAAGCATCGGTAGAAGTTATATTAAGAAAGTTTATATTGTTAAGAGTATCAGTTTAAAATTGCAATATAGCAGGTTAATGTGCAAAAAGGATTGTGGCGCGAAATTTGAAAATTTTTTGGAACCAAAAATGAAAATTTTAAAAAAGGTTTGGGAATCGTGCAGTTGCACGGCATTTTGCACATTCTGCAGAATTGGAGTAGTGTGTGCATGCAGACAAGATGGAAAGGGAAAGGTTCAGTTTGTGTAGTAGTTCACGGTGAACACATTAGTGAATCTTACATGGCCATTTGTAGGCAATTGAAGAGTAACCTTTACAAATATATTAAAGAATCATAAAAAAAAAGGTAGTAATATTGTAAGTGTGGTCAAATCAAATTATTTAGGTTGAGTGAAGTGAAAAATGTAATGAGTATTATATTGTTTAATTGATATAACAGTTGATTTGAATGTGTATTATAGAAGTTAGTATAAGAAAATTTAAAGTTATAATTTAATCATGACCAATTAGCATGAATAAATGGATGGCCACTATAAAATAATTCCATGATAAGAGTTTGTAACATAACAAAAATAATAAAATAGGTTATATTGAATTACATATTTGGTGTTGTAAATTAACTGTTATATTAAGATACAATGCTACCATGTTATATTTAGTTAAGTAGATAAAGTTTGTGTTATAAGCCTTTACAACTTGTTTTAGTAGTTACAAAGAAAAGGATGAGTAGATTAATTGAAATTGATAAAATTATTGTGGCATATTTTCTAAACACCATACTAAACAAAAACAGTTACATTTTTGATCTGACCTGATCAGAAATGGACCGTCACGGCTGCCTCCGAGCTGAAAGTTTTGAACGAGGTGGAGGGGTACCTGCAAGACACTCCGATGCTGAAGTAAGTAGAAGCACGAGCATGCAATAGTAAGTGTATGGGTAGAATGATGAATACCTGACCCTCTGGAAATAGAGGGTATTTATAGCCCCCAGCGCTGGGCCAAGGTTCCTTCCTTGGGCCGGACAGGTTTGGCCCAATGGAGGAACTGCCAGGTTCTACGTGCGTAGTGGGGACCCGCACGTGGTCCCCTTCCTGGATGTTCTGCGTGAAGTGCGGGCGGACGGAGACGCGGTCTTTTCGGGGTCTCGTTGGGAGTGTAGTGGACTGAGTCTGCCCTAGTTGGGGTGCTCGAGGTGATGTCGAGCTGGACAACAGGATGTCGAGCTGGAGATGTAGAGGTCGAGCAAGTTACCTCAGGGAGCACGTCGGTCACGACTGTGACCCTTTGGTCGGCGTGGTCCTCAGCAAGTCCATTTGGATTGGGCCTTAGCAATGCTATTGGGCCTGTCAGGCCCAGTCCAGAACAGGAGCCCCCCAAGTCGTGGTTCCTTTGTTAGGAGCCATGGCTTGAACTCAGGTCGTTTCCGCTTCGGGGTCTCGTGCCCGGGTCAAAGATGCAGGCCTTCGAGGGCCTCTCTGTGTCGTGCTCGGAGACATCTTTCGCGGTGGATGCTCGGAGGATCCTCACCGGCGCGTGTCTTTCGAGTACACGAGGTATCTTTCGGGAACTGGGCCGCCACCCTATGATGATAGGGTCATCATTGCGTTGGGAACAGTGCGTCGAGGAGAGAAACTCCGTGGTTGCCCGAGGTGACGTTTGGTATTCCACGTCATCTCTATAAATAGGAACCTTGGGCCCCATAACACGTTTCTACTCTTTGCGCTCCTACTGCTGCTGTTCTTCCAGATTTTTCATAGCTGCGATCTCCGTTACAGATTCTTTTCCTTCGTAGCCGAATCCACTTCTTGATTCAAGTAAGTGACTTATCTTCTTTATTTTCCTGTTGTAATGCATGATTTTCGGCGTTTGTAGACGTTTTAGGGACTGTGCGCGTGGGACTAGCCCGATAAACTCATGTCTAGCTCGACACATTCATGCTTAGGACCGGCAAACACATACTCGTGGCCGGTAGATTCATAGTTTTAGGTAATAATCTGCAGCGCTGCCTGGGGTCTTCGTGATCCAGGGCGCCTGATTCATGATCGTGCCCGGTATGTTCATGGTTCTGGCCGTAGGTTTCATGATGTTGCTCGCCATGTTAATACCCTGGGTCGACATGTTGGAGAGTGGCCGTGTTGTCGGTTTGGAGAAGGGTCCATCGAGTTATCTGGATGTCGGGGAGGCGACTGCTTTCTTGTTGCAAACTAACTTTTGTGGTCGTGCATGGAACGACGTGGTTTGTCGTATACTACACCTGGTCCGCTAAGTCGAGCGTATGGTTTCGTGCCCAATTGACTGGTTTCCCGTGCTCTGCAGGTAACCATGGCGGACGAGCCGTGCTCCTCTGGACGCCACGAACATGAGGAACAGAGTGCCGATGAGGCGGTGAGCTTGATTGATACTGTCGACGACCCTTTGTTGGATTGGGTGGGCGCCGAGCCCCGAGGAATCGCGTCGATATATAGCCGGCGTGACCGAAAGCCATATGCTGTCCTCGAAGCGGGCCAGGGCCAGCCTGATTTCCAAAAGAATTTCGTTGTCACGCGTCCGACCTCCCGTGCCCGGATCTGCTCGGTGTACCCAGAGTATAGCTTCCCGATGTACGAGATCGCGTTTAAAGATCTTGGGCTGCAGCTGCCCTTCAGTGACTTTCAGACCGGGGTCTTCGCCCATCTGGAGCTGGCCCCGTCGCAGTTACACCCGAACTCACTCGCCTTTATCCGGGCGTTTGAGCTGACATGTCGCTTTCTGAGGATCGGGGCGACCATACCGCTCTTCTTCAGAATTTTTCATCTGCAGCGCCAATCCCGAGGAGGGAAACACAGCTGGGTCTCCTTAAAACAGTCGAGGAGACTATTCAAAATGTACATGGACTCCGTAAGGGGTTTTAAAGACAAGTGGTATGTCGTGAGGCTAGTTACCACGTCTGCTTTAGGATCCCTGTACGAGGAGGAGGCGCCCATAAGCGATGATGATGGGGAGGCGGTCTTAGACAACGATGGGTATCCCGTGATGGCCCGTACAGCCAAGTTCCCTGTGCATTGGATGTTCAAGCACTACGAGCACGGGACTGGATACTATCATACCGCTGCGGGCGACATGTGTTTGGAGGACGAGGAGGCGTACGCCACTCTTTGTCGGTTCGTCGATAGCTTCCACCCCGCCCGGTGGGCCACGAGGGAAGGGGAAGATGTCTTGGATGCAGAGGGTTATCCGACATTTGAGTCCCGGCCGATTGATACTAAGGCACTCGTGGAATGTTAGACGTTCAGGAAGGTTGCTCGTCTGCTGGGTCGTTTATTGCTTGAATTTCTTTGCTCGTCGTTTATTTATGAACTTGCTCGACACTAACCCGTCTTTTATTTTGTGCAGGTTCGATGACCGGTCGAAGGGAAAGACTTTTGAAGCTGTCTTGCGACCAGAAGCGGGGCAGGAGGGTCGTGAAGGCTCCCCAGGCGACGAGGATGGGCCCGCCACATAGTCCGGGCGCTCCTCAGGTGGTGAGGGTGGATTCGTCGCCCAGCTCGGGGGTCGCGTCGGACGAGATCCCAGAGGTTCAAGAGGTCGATCCTAATACCGACCTGATACAAAGAAAGAGGACCCGGGTGGAAAGCGGTCCGGCTGTCAGCGAGGACACCAGCGCCGTCAGGTCTTTCGGGTTTCCCCCTTGTTTCAAAGAGGAGGGTTTCTTCGAGAGATTCCCTCTGTTCGTGGTTGCCGACGAGGCTGAGACTATCAAGAGGATGAGTAAGGAGGATCGGAAGAGGCACCTGGCCGCCAGCATGGACGGGCTGGTGAAAATGGCTGAAATGGCCCTGGTGTTGTCCGAGGAAGGGGGGATCCTGTCCGTATTGAAGAACTTGAGCAGGAGAAAGCGGCTCTCACCTCGAGCTCGCGGAAGTTGAGGACTACCCTGGAACGCTCCGAGGAGATGTTCCGCGAGCAGGCATCGCTGCTGGATGCTGAGAGGGAGATGCTGGTCCTGGAGAGAGAAAGGTCGGGGAAGCTGGCCGAGGATGGAGAGCTTCTCCGTGCGGAGAGGGATCGTCTGGAGACCGACGTCGGGCGCTTGACCCAACAGATCGAGGACATGAAAGGCGCCATGCTTCCTGCCGAGGACGAGCCGGAGGACATAGCGGCTTTGAAGAGTCGATCGGAGCTGGTCGCCCATATCCGGCTACTCGAGGCAGATTGCGTCGGTGCTCTGGAGGAGGGGTTCGACTCCGCAGTCGGCCAGCTTTCCTTGTTAAACCCTGGTTTGGTCACTGAGGGGACGGGCTACACACATCAGATAGTAGATGGCGCGATCGTGCCCCCGCCTGACTCTCCAGTTGTCGATGCTGATGGTTCCGGGGAAGCCTGATCGTAGGATAGCGGGCCTGCGTGCCTTTGAAATTTGTATTTTTTGGGCCTGCGTGCCCGTTGGTTGTACTTTATGAACATCGTCGGCCTTCTTGGTCGGTTTATAATTTTTTGCTTTGCTGCCTTCGGGCATTTATTTTGAATGAATGCTGTTTTACATTTGATTGTTGCCCGTGCTTTAAATCTTATATTTTTGCATAAAATTTTAGCCTAAGTCGTGGGCCCGAGGAGTGCCCGTAAGTGGCTGTGATTTGGCGGGCGAGTCTGCCTGTCTTTCGTTTGTATGCGTGCCTGGCCTTCTTTGATTGGCCAGAGTCACCTAAGTGTTGCACTCAAGGGGAGAGACTTCCCTTTGACCCTTTTAGATGGCCCTTCATTCTTGACGACTTATCGGGCATATGGAGCGAAGTTGCTCAGTCGGGCGCGAAGCCCGGTAGGGACTATTCGCCCTTGGCGTGAACTGCCCATCGCGAGCTGGATGTTCTGCCTTACAGGTACTACGACGGTGGTGCTCGGTGTAGCTGTCCACGTCGTGCACTATCGATCGGTCTCGTTTGTTGAGCGATGTTGTGCGATTTAGCCATATGTCGGGCTCGTACCTCAGCCTCTATACGGAGTCGGACGTTTTTCCTCGTCGACTGGGCGCGGGGGCCGATGGTCGAGGGTCCTAGGTGTTGGTAGTTTTTAACTATAGTACTGCTTTAGCTTAGCAGCGTTCCAGGGTCGTGGTAATGGCTCTCCGTCTAATTGCTCGAGATAGTACGCCCCGGTACCAGTGGTGCCGTGGACGCGATAAGGTCCTTCCCAGTTCGCGGCCAGCTTCCCTTCGCGGGAATCCTTCTGGTTCCTACGTAATACCAGGCTGCCGATTTCGAACTCGCGCTTGCTGACCTTGTCGTTGTGGCGTAGAGCCACTCGTTGTTTTAGGGTGGCTTCGCGTAGGGCTGCACCCGATCGGATTTCCTCGACTAGGTCGAGTTCGTCCCTTAGCGCCTCGTTGTTCATTTCTTCGTCGAGGGGGTTCTCTGTTCGTCTGGAAGGTTCCATGATTTCAACTGGGATAACGGCCTCGGTGCCATACGTCAACCGAAATGGGGTCTCGCCCGTCGTTGAGTGGGGCGTGGTTCGGTATGCCCACAAGACGCTGTGGAGCTCCTCAACCCATCCCCTCTTGGCCTCGCCGAGTCGACGTTTGAGTCCTCGGAGGATGACTCTGTTCGCGGCTTTGGCTTGCCCGTTGGTCTGAGGGTGCTCGACCGACGTGAAATGTTGCTTTGTACCTAGTTTAGTGACGAAGTCTTGGAACCAGTGGTCGGTGAACTGGGTACCGTTGTCGGTCACCAGGGCCCGCGGAATTCTGAATCTGGCGAGGATGTTTCTTTTGTAGAAACGGAGGATATTGTGCGAGGTGATTTTTGCGAGGGCCTCGGCCTCGATCCATTTCGTGAAGTAATCCACGGCGACGATGAGGAATTTGTTCTGATAGGTTCCTTGCACGAAGGGCTCGAGGATGTCCATACCCCACCAGGCGAACGACCACGGGGATGACAGTATGCTCAGCTTGTGCGGGGGGGCGAGGTGCATGTCCCCGTGTTTCTGGCACTTATCACATTTCTTGACGTGCTCCTTGGCATCCTGCTGCATCGTCGGCCAGTAGTATCCCGCTCGAAGGGCTTTCCTTGCTAAGGATTTACCGCCCATGTGCTGGGCGTTGATCCCTTCGTGTATCTCCCGCAGTACTTCAGGGACTGCGGACTCGTCGATGCATTTCAGGAGGGGGATGGAGAATCCTCTTCGGTACAGTTTCTGCTCGAGAACTACGTAGGAACATGCTCGTCGCTTTGTGACGGTAGCCTCAGCCTGGTTCGATGGGAGTTCACCTTTTGTCAGGAAATTATAAACCGGGGTCATCCAGGACGTTGCATCCCTGATGGCATGGATCTCGACTGTAGTCGAGGGTCGTTCGATACTTGGATGCGCTAGAGATTCCTGGATGACGGATTTGTTCCCGCCCTTCTTTCGTGTGCTCGCGAGTTTGGACAATATGTCCGCCCTCGTGTTTTGCTCGCGGGGAACATGTGAAATTTCTGCTCGTACGAACTTTGTCATGTATTTTTTGACTAAGTTCAAATACTCGATGAGGTTGTCGTTTTTGGCCTGGTAGCTCCCCTGTACTTGAGAGGCGATGAGCTGGGAGTCGGTGTAGATCTGTACCTCGCAGGCTCCCAGGTCCTCGGCCAGTCTCAGTCCTACGAGCAGGGCTTCGTATTCTGCCTGGTTGTTTGACGTCGGGAAGGAGAGAGCTAAGGAGTGCTCGATTACTACGCCTTCTTCGTTTTTCAGGAGGATTCCTGCGCCGCTTCCGGATGCGCTGGATGCTCCGTCGACGAAGATGGTCCACTTGTGTTCTTTCCCCAGGGAAGGGTCGTGAGTGGTCATTTCCGCGACAAAGTCGGCCAAGGCCTGTGCTTTCAGGGCTTTCCTGCTTTCGTACTGAATGTCGAATTCGGAGAGTTCCAAGGACCACTTTAACATTCTGCCCGCCATATCTGGCCGACCCAGAAGTTGCCTCACCGGTTGGTCGGTTCGCACGATGATGGTGTGGGCCAGAAAGTAGTGTCTGAGCCTCCTCGATGCGTTAACGAGGGCCAGAGCAACCTTTTCTATCTGCTGGTATCTGCTTTCGGGCCCCTGTAAGGCCTTGCTCGTGAAGTAGATGGGTTTCTGCCCGTCGGGGGTCTCGCGGACAAGGGTTACGCTGATGGCTTCGTTCGAAACGGCCAAGTACAAGTACAGCGGTTCCCCGTCGTCGGGTCGAGATAGCACGGGCGGCTGAGACAGACTTTGCTTTAGGTGGCGTAGTGCCTGCTCGCATTCCTCATTCCATTCGAAGGCTGCTTCCTTTTGAAGGAGTTTGAAGAAGGGGAGGGCGTGCTGAGCGGATTTCGTGACGAAGCGGGACAGCGACGTGAGCATGCCGTTCATGATTTGTATCGACTTCTTCGACGTCGGTGTTGGGAGGTCGGAGAATGCCCGGCATTTGTCGGGGTTGGCTTTGATTCCCCGTTCTGTTAGATAGAATCCAAGGAATTTTCCTGCCTTAACCCCGAACGTACATTTCTCGGGGTTGAACCTCATTTTACATTGCCTTGCTTGGGCAAAGACTGTCTTGAGATGAGCTGCGTGGTCGGTGTCTGCTCGGGATTTGACGATCATGTCGTCCATGTATACCTCGAGCATGTCGCTGATCTGTTTGTTGAAAACTCTGTTCATCATGCGTTGGTAAGTTGCTCCGGCATTTTTCAGTCCGAAGGGTATTACGTTGTAGTAATAGTTGCCCGAGCTGGTCATGAATGTCGTGCAGTGTTTGTCGCCCAGGGCCATTGGGATTTGGTTATAGCCCGAATAGGCGTCCATGAACGACAAAGTTTTGTAGCCGGCCGAGTTGTCGACCAGCATATCTATGTTAGGCAAGGGAAAAGCATCTTTCGGGCAAGCACGGTTGAGATCAGTAAAATCAACGCACATTCTCCATTTTCCATTATTCTTTTTCACGAGTACAACATTTGACAGCCAGGTGGAATACCGGGCTTCAGAAATAAAATTTGCCTCTAGGAGGTCTTTTACAGCTTTTTCAGCAGCCTCCGTTTTTTCTGGAGACTTCCTACGCCTACGTTGTACTACGGCCTTAGCGGCTGGATCAATGGCGAGGTGGTGACAGGCGACCTCAGGGTCGAGTCCGGGCATCTCCGCAGCGCTCCAGGCGAAGATATCAGCATTCTCGCGCAGACAGGCCTTGATTTGCTTCCTGGCCAAGTCGGGGAGGTCTTTGCCAATCTTCACTCCCTTGGTCGGGTCTGTGCCGAGGGGAACGAGTTCAAAATCCCCGTCCGGTATTGGTCGGAGTGGAATTTGCTCGCTGCTGGATGGCTCGTCCTGATCGAAGCGGGTGTCCAGGGCTATGGAGTCGACCTTTGGTGGAGCTTTCTGGACTTCTTCCTTGGGGGATGCTTTCCTGTCGGGCTCCTGCTTTGTCCTTTTGGCGGGTCTGGTCCCTATGTCGACAGTATCCCGTCCCTTAGAAGCGGCGTTGAAGCACCTACGGGCAGTGGCTAGGTCTCCTTGGATGGTGGCTACCCGTGCCTTCCTGGTGTAGAACTTCATCTTCAGATGGACGGTCGAGGGCACCGCTGTTAGCTCTGCCAGTGTCGGTCTCCCCAAGATGCAATTGTACAGAGACGGGCAGTCAATGACGAGGAAACGGACTTTAACTTGTCTCGTAGTCGTTCCTTCGCCGAACGTAACCAGGAGCTCGACATAACCCCAAGGTTTAGAAGTCGAGTCGTTGAAGCCTTGTAGATCCGACCCCACATACGGAGAGAGATGTGAGTCGTCCAGCTGTAGGGTTCTAAAAAGTTGGTTGTACATCACGTCGACGGAACTCCCCTCGTCGACCAGGATGCGATGCAAGTCGAAATTAGCCATTCTTGCCCTTATCAGTAAGGGGATGACCGCGTTCGGGGCTCCGCCGGGGAGCTCTTCTAGGTAGAAGGTGATGGGCTCTGACCTGCCCTTCACCCTTTCGAACGTTACTGTTTGCGGGGAGCCGCGTCGACCAGCTCGTCCAACTTCCTCTTAGCTGAATTGATGGTGAGGTCGTTGAACCCGCCCCCGTTAATGACCATGGCGGAGGGAAAGTATTCCCACCTGCTGTGCGTTGTCAGCGGCTCCTGCAGGTGCTCGGGAATGTCGAAATCCTCGGGCCTGGTTACCGAGAAGGCGGTCTGGATAGGCACCGACTCGTCTGATGGTCGGGCGTCTTCTTCTGGCTCCTTGGCTTCATGGGCGTCACGACGAGGAGCGTCGTTTTGCCTGTACTGCGCGAGTCTCCCTCCCTTGATGAGGGTTTCAATGGCGTCCTTGAGGTGGACGCAGTCCTCCGTCAGATGACCATGACTCCTATGGTATTGACAGTATTTATTTTTGTCCGCCCCTGGCTTGGCGGGAGCAGGTCGGGGACGCTTGACGCCGTCGTCCTTGAAGTCTGTACTGGCACACTCCGCCAGAATACGCTCGTGGGAAGCTGTGAGCGGAGTGTACTCGGTGAAACGGCCCGAGGGGCCCCTTTGTTCCCGGACTTCCCGGGGTCGGTCTTCTTTCCTTTTCTCCCCGGTACGTCGGGGAGGAGCCCCTTGGCGTGAGCTGCTGCTGTTGTTGGGACCCCGAGTCCTGGAGTCTCGGGCCCTGTTGGCAGCTTCCCTCTCCTCGTAATCCATATATGCTCGAGCTTTATCGAGGAGGGCGTCGAAAGACCTGGGCGGCTCAATTCCCACGGCTTTTCTGAATTTTGTGCCGGGGAGGAGCCCCCTCTCCAGCAGATATCTCTTCATGTGGTCCGTGCAGGGGACCTGTATCGCTTCTCGGTTGAAGCGGTTGATGAACTCCCTCAAGGTCTCATCCTGTCTTTGGATGATGGCCTCGAGCGCCGCCTCGGTCTTTGGATGGCGTCGAGAAGCGGTGAAGGAACTGATGAACTGGTTCTTCAGGTTCCGCCACGAGGTGATTGAGCCCAGGGCGAGTCCTTTGTACCAGTCCATGGCCGCCTTCCTGAGAGTCGTGGGGAAAAGACGACACTTGATGGGCCCCCCGACATTATAATAATGGAGCATGGCCTCGAACCCGTCAATGTGGTCGACCGGGTCCGCAACTCCGTCATACTCCTTCAGATGTGGGGGCTTCTCCATGCCCGGGGGGATGGGTGCATCCATGATGGCCTGCGACAGGGGACCGCGGGGGTCGTCCTCGTCGCTCCTCTCCGGAGACAGAGATGGGGAGCTGTAGTATTGTCTGGCACGGTGGTCGTGCTGAGTCTCCCTCGAGCGTGATGCTCGCTGGTTGAATGTTACACGCCCGTCACCGGCGTGTCTCTTGTCGTGCCTCGCCGGGTCGCGACTGGGTTCTCCGGAGGGGATGATGGGATCTCTCTCCAAATATGGTCGCCTCTGCTTTGGCCGGGGAGAAGGGCTTCTGGAGTTTTCCCTGTAGTGTCTCCGCGGGGGAGAAGGGTGTCGGGCTTCAGTCACCCGAGGAGGGGGAGTATGTGGTCTCTGATGCCTCCTCGAGGGTCTTCGCTCGTCTTCAAGCGCCTTTAATCTCTCTCCTTGGGCGAAGATGAGATAGTTCGTTTGGTTAATTGCTGCGAACAGCGCTTGTGTGGTGGCATCCGCCCCGGGGGGGACGGGGACTTCCTGAAACCGGACGGCTCTGTAGTGGGCGAGGGCCGCCGGGTCGTCCTCGAGTGGTGGTGGGAGCAAGGAGGATGATGCTGTGGCTCCGTCCCTATGTGAGGAAGTTCCGAGGACGGTTGTTGCAGGAGCGGTGTTATGGCCGGGATTGTCGACGTTGTCGAGATGTCCGTTTTTGTCCGCCGTGCCGTTATTGGTGTCGGCGACACGGACGTTCTTCTCATCGCGAGCTGGATCAGCCATGACAGGTAGTTGAATTTTGAGCTTTGGTCTTTTGAGTTGTTTGTAAGACGGGGAAGCTAGTTTCCCACAGACGGTGCCACTGATCTGACCTGATCAGAAATGGACCGTCACGGCTGGCTCCGAGCTGAAAGTTTTGAACGAGGTGGGGGGGGGGGGGGGGTACCTGCAAGACACTCCGATGCTGAAGTAAGTAGAAGCACGAGCAGGCAATAGTAAGTGTATGGGTAGAATGATGAATACCTGACCCTCTGGAAACAGAGGGTATTTATAGCCCCCAGCGCTGGGCCAAGGTTCCTTCCTTGGGCCGGGCAGGTTTGGCCCAATGGAGGAACTGTCAGGTTCTACGTGCGTAGTGGGGACCCGCACGTGGTCCCCTTCTTGGATGTTCTGCATGAAGTACGGGCGGACGGAGACGCGGTCTTTTCGGGGTCTCGTTGGGAGTGCAGTGGACTGAGTCTTCCCTAGTTGGGATGCTCGAGGTGATGTCGAGCTGGAGATGTAGAGGTCGAGCAAGTGACCTCAGGGAGCACGTCGGGCACGACTGTGACCGTTTGGTCGGCGTGGTCCTCAGCAAGTCCATTTGGATTGGGCCTTAGCAATGCTATTGGGCCTGTCGGGCCCAGTCCAGAACAATTTTTATATGCGAAAAATGGATATGCAACACAAATAATTATATTGACAGTGTTTTGGACTGGGTCTTGCACTTAGTCTACCGTCGCGCAAGGCCCAATCCAACTCTGCATCAAGAAAGGCCCAACAACATATCATGGACTGGACCTACATTTGGTCCTCTGTCGAGCAAGATCGGCCCAACGCTGTTGCGAGGAAGGACTACCATAGTGGCCCAAATTGCTAGATTTGTTAGGGAACATCTCCCACACGTTACCTATTGGGGACGTCTCCTCCGCATGCCCGTCGAGGATGTCTCCTCCATGTTCCTGTCAGGGGTACGTGGCTAACGTTCCTCCAAATATCAGAGTCATCCTACTCTCGAAAATAACGGGTCTTCACCCTCAGAGAATCGCGGGGAAGTTGATCCAGGATAGAGACCACGAACTGGTCTCCACCCACGTAGGATCCTGGTAGTCTCCCTTATGGGTCTAGGCATCCGGTCCAAATGGAGACCTTGACCCAGACTCAGAGTCGGGGCTATAAATATCATATTTCACTAGAGGGTTAGGTACATATTATTATATTCACTCTAAACCCATACTTGCACTCTCTCTAAACCTTACTTTGTCATCGGAGTGTCTTGCAGGTACCCCCTCATCTGCTTCAACAAACCGAAGAAGTCCAAGTGTTGCATGCCACTAAAGATCCTTCTGATCCCGGTAAGATCAGTGGCGCCGTCTGTGGGACACCTTTGCTTCCCCATAATTTTAACAAATATCAAAGCAAACTCATCAATACCTACTGATTATCAAGGCCAGCTAGCACAACAATGATAACGACGACAAGACTAATCCCCCCACTGTTAACAATATTAAGACAAATGGACACTATAACACCCTATTTCCCCAACAGTAATTTTAATAAATATCATAGTAAAATAAATCTCAAAGAATAGGATGTCACATCATTCAAAATATTCAAACTTTTCTCAATTATAATTAAACGGATACATAACACATATTTCGGATGAACCGACAACATTTCAACATAGTCTTCGAACTTCTAAGTTATTAATGCAGAGGAAAGAAATTCATAAATTGTTTTCAACATCTACAACTCATGACAAAACAAAATTTTTAATCAAATAAAATAGAGTCTATAATACTCCCACAATAATCTAAAATAAAAACATCAATTAAATAAAACAAGCAAACTTTCATCCCTCTGGTGTTACGTATCATAGCAATGACACCTACTCAAAGTAAGAAGAGCAACCTCTTATAGACTCCACACCTTCACACTACTCCTGGTTATATGCATGTTACCCACGTAGAGGCAACATTCAAACAGTAAGGGTGAGATATCATAACAATATAATAAGTCATATAATCATGAGTAAATAACAGGTATACCATGCAAGACTTCAAGTTTGATAATCATCAGACATGCAACTCAACAATTCCACAATTTAACAATTCAACAAATATAGTGCAACTGACTCTGATGCAAGATGCATGTGGTACCATCAAGGTATAAACCCTCTCCTAACAAATTGCCATACAAGACCAGGGCATAAGTCCTCAACAATTTCCAATACAGGCCAGAGCATAAGCCCTCAACAAATTTCCAATATATGCCAGAGCATAAGCCCTCAACTAGTTGCCAATACAGGCCAGAGCATAAGCTAAAATTATGGTACAACAGACTCAGATGTCCTATAAGGATGTCAAGACATCTGATCTAACACAATGCACATGCAAGATAAAATAGTACTGAAAAGATAAAGAACACATCAGAATTGTTTACCCAGATCAGTGTACAACAACACCTACTCTGGGGGCTACCAAGCCAGGAATGAAGTCCACTATCAGCAGTATCAATTTGCAGACCCTACAGCCAATACACCCTTTGACGATCTACGCACTTAATCACTACCCAATGACCCTTCTACCTAGGTCCTCCCTAGATGTGGAATATCCCCGTCCCACTTCCAATCAGCTACAATGATGTCTAGCAGTCAACACTTTAGTCACTGCATAGACGATCCTTCACCAAGATTCTGATCATACAAATAGACAGTTTGGAAAGACACACTTCCATGACAATACCTAGCTAAGTTTCCAAGCCAAATTCCACTGTTTTTTAGATTTTCTTCTTACTAAAAACACATCCTGGAGTTGCTTCAAAGATTCCTCCAAGAATAATACACCTCTTACCTACAAGCTTCGAATGGACATGGTAACCTTCCCACAACCCAAGAGGTTTACCTTGATAAAACCCTGGACTTCTACATCTTGAGCCATCTTTTCTAGGTTACACACCCTTCTATTTATAACATGTTACCCAACTAGTTTTGGGCCTTTAATCACAATAATTCAACTGTAAGAAACTGCAGAAACTTCTTCCCCAAGAAAGGTCTTCAATCTTTACTTTCCTAAATAATATCCTTATTTAGAAAGTCTTCATTCTCCTTGATTTCTGATTGAATTTTCTATACCTTTAAATATGCGCCACATAGGATGCATAATATTCTCCTGAATATTCTGCCTATGTTGAGAACAAACTGAATCTCATTAATCAAGCTCAGCAGGTGCGATGTTAAGATATCTTCTTCGACATGTTGTTCCAGTTGTTGAAAAAGTTCAACACAACATGTTCTGACATTTTAATAGGACTTCTTGTTGTACCTGTTCTTCTTATCCTATTCTTCATTGCTGCTATTATTTGTTTTACAAAAATTAAGCCAATCCTAAAACAAGAGAACTAACATAAGCCCTCAACAAGTTGTTAATACAGGCCAGAGCATAAGCCCTCAACGATGCATGAAATGCGACATGCCACAACCAAAATTATGCAATCACAATCATAACCATTAACATCATGCCAATTCCAGGCTAACAACAACATCTTCCCCATATTGCAATATATTATGC